>CAJGYO010000007.1:11011960-12265165 GCA_904845875.1 Miscanthus lutarioriparius | reverse complement strand
CAGGGTACAAGCACTTTGAAAGCGTATTGAGATAGTAAGTGATGGAACTTATTCATTTACTATTAACATACGCGTTTAAATTGTCATTGACACTAGTGGTTTTTCGTAAAACGCTTATAAGAAGTATGTGCATGATCCCAACTGCTATGATTGAAGATCTGAGAAGAAGAATATCAAGAATGGTATGAAACTGAAACTCAGGCGCGAGTTCCCGGTAAGATCCTATACCAATACTACTACTCCTCCTCCTCCTCCTCCTCCTCCTCCTACTACTACTACTACTCTACTCTACTCTACTCTACTCCTATACCTACTACTACTCTTACTACTACTCTTATACTATATTGTCCTCCTACTGCTCTCTATATATGCTCTAATGATTGTGTATTATACATCATGCAGTGCGCCAAACAACCCTATGGCTCGGTTCTATGTGGATTCTATGTTTGCGAGTACCTGAGGACGTGCAACAAATACAGCAAAAGCTAGCGGCAGCTCAAGAAAGCACAAGGATGGTGGCGAGGGAGAAGGTCGACCAAAACTTTAGACAAATAGTAGCAGACATGTAAGTTTGTCATAGAGCGCGCGCATGAAGGGAATACGTTTTTCAATGTTTGAGAGGATCAGAAAATGGAGCACCCAGTTACGAATCTCGGATTACGTTCTGCCGGACCTCTTTCCCAAGGAAAGTTGATATGTATGACTAACCTTAGTTGCTCATATATGAATGATGTGTGTTTGTGAAACAATGATGAAGACATCACTAATGTAATAATTTAATGTTGGTTCGTCGAACGAGAATGAATGTAATATATGTTTGTCATCTATTTTCTGCTTTATCTGTGTTTTCATTAGCGAAATTCAAATTCAAATTTGAAAAAACATTTTTTTAATCTGAAAATCATTAACCGAGGCGGTCAACTAATAACAACCGCATCCGTTAAAATCTTAACCGAGGCGGGCTCTTTAGGAGAACCGCCTCGGTTGGCGGTTGGGTTATAATGTCTGCCTCGGTTAAGGCCACAATTAACCGTGACCTTTGCACCGAGGCGGTTGGCTTGCCCGCCTCGGTTAAGCCAAATTGCCCACCTCGGTTAAAATTACTGTAGTAGTGAAATGGCAAGCGCCGGCGGCCGGTGGCCTAGCACGAGGGTAACGTACAGCCCCCAAAATCCAAGTGACCCATAGCCATAGACGACACGCGCGCACGCATGGAAACGCGTGATACGCGAGACCGAATGCTTGGCCCCGTCGGTGTTGGAGCGGCCAGCAGGAGCCGGTGCTCTTCAAGATGTTTCAAATTTGTAAAGGTGAGAAAATTTCGAAGGTTCAAACTCTAGGGCTTTGGGTTGTTAAGTTAGAAATCCAAAACAATAAATTGTCCAATTTCGACCTGTCTTCAAAGTTCAAACTGAGACCAAACTGCTAAACTGCTGTGTTGTCTGTTTTCTTTTTGTATTGAATTTGAAGAACTGGATATGGTAACGTTTAAACTGCTAGTGTAAATGTGATAAAGCATAGTCTTGTCTTTAAAAACAACTTATGTAAGATGTGAAAATTGGATACGAGTATATGACACATATATGGTGACTTATTATGCATCACTTTGTTATTTGTATCAGAGTGCCTGCTGTTTTTTCCACAAAAAGATAAGCTGAAAATAAGAGACTGCAATGATTATAGTATCTTAAACCCTAAAACCTAAACTCTAAACCCTAGAGGATTTTACCTGTGTGCCATTAAAAAAGATGATCGTTACCTACGTACCACAAAAAAGTTCGAGCGCACCTAGGTATCAATGCTCTAAACCAAACAAGCGGATAAAATGACCTTTTTTCCCTCAAATTAACGTTCTTCTCTTCTCTTCTCTGCCGTGGAAAAGCAAAGGGACGCCACACACGCTTGCGCGTACGCCCGGTGGCATTGGTGAATGGTGCCCCACGGTCATGCTGCCCATGCGGCAACTGCGGCGGCGGCAACACCTCGTGCTATGGTGGCTCACGCTCATGCATCTGCGTAGCTCGATGGCAGCAACAGCACCTCGTGCATCTACCATGGTGGTTGAGAGGCAGCCGGACAACAGGGCTCACGACCGTGGGGCTGTAGCACCTACGCCCGCCACCAGCGCACCCGTGTTGCCTCATCGCGAGCTCCCACCCTCGGTGTTCCGCTCCCGAGCCAGGTGCCTACTTCATGGGCTCGATGAGTCCGCCACCGTGTGCGCCCATCGCCGACCAACCACCGTCCGCGCTCGCCACCGAGGGCAGCGGCTCGACGTGGCACGGACTTCATGGTGTAGTTCGCTGGCGGTGGGAGGTGTGTGGTGTAGGCGCTGGTCAAGTTTGTTCCCTGGCACGGACACCGGTGTGGACGCGAGGCACCGCCACATCGACCTCGACAGGCTCGGGATGGTGCCCTTGGGCCCTGGCATAGGACACTAGGTAGCTCTCCATGGACTCCACCCTGACGTCGTCACCCTATCCTGAAACACGTCGCACATGGCGCCGCCACCCCACCGCGCGCAGCCACGGCCGCCACCGTGTCCTGTGATGACATCGTTGGCAGTAGCAGCCGACCTCCTACGCCAGCGCGGCCACGCCCGCCCGCTCACGGTGATCTTCGCTGCCAGCGCCGGTAGAATCAAGTAGCGCCGCCACCAGAGACGGCCGCGGCCGCATCTACGTGCACAAAGGCCACCAGCAGCGGCGCTGGCCTGACCCACATCCATGGCTGGCCCTGTCAGCAGCATGGTCGGATCCAAGTGCACGTCAACCCCCAGCGACAGCGACAGCCTGACTCGTGCTCACGGCAGCCCCAGTGGCGGTCTGACCCGCGTGCACGTCTAGCCCCAGCGGCGGTGTGGCCAGATCCACGCACACGGCAGCCCCTAGGAGTGGTACCAACCTGACGGCATGCACAGCAGCCCTTGGTGGCAGTGACTCTCTTCCTTGATCGGCGTGGCATCTCCCTCCCTACCCGACCTGCTCCTCCAGTGCTGGCGGCGAACAAGGCTGGTGTGGACATTCCTATGTGTGAGCGTGTGAGAGAGGACAACGCTAGAAGAGAAGGGCATCTTGGACATCTTCACATGTCAGAGCTACCAAATGGTGGAAAACGAACGGAAGGTGAACGGAATGGCGTAGATGGCAAAAAAGTTTAGAGTAGTGGCACCTGGGTGCGCTCGAACTTTTTAGTGATACGTAGGTATCTACCATCTTTTTTAATGCCACACAGGTAAAACCCTCTAAACCCTAAACCCTAAACATAAGATTGTCTCCAACAAGGAACCCATATGGGAACCCAAACCCAAAATAGGTAGCAAAAGACCCAAAATTAGCCTCCAACAGAGTACCTATACGGGAGACCTATTTTGGGTTGCCTGAGAGGCACAACCCAAATATGGGCATCCTCTCTCATGAAAACCCATTTGTAGAAATGATTCTCTTTGGGTCTTGTTGTTGACGAAGATGTCGAATAGGTATTGAACCCTTTGCCTGTAGCGCTATCCAAAGGACGAATGGGTCTTGTATTTTGGGTGTTGTCATTAGAGATAGCCTAACTACCGACTACCTTGACACCTAGGCACCTAAGGCATACACGAGGCAATGTGTACCCTCCCCTCAAGAATGGAGGTGGAACAGGGTTCAAGGCAGTAAAGGAGGATGTAAGGAAAATGGACCTTTGGCCCATTTACTTTGGATTTTGATGTTTGATGACCAACACAACCAAATTGGACTAATAAATTTGCAAGTGATTGTTTTGTAGTTCAATAGGGTGTAAGACGTGACTTGGACGAAGGAAACATGATGATCCTATGATCAACACCATAAGCAAGACCTTAGAAGCACATGAGAAGACCCAAGATATCAAGCAAAGTCCAAGCATGAAGATAGAAACCAAGTCATACGCAAGATCGCGAAGAAACGAGCTCACAGAAGCGACCGGACGCTGGACCGGACGCTAGACGAAAGCAACCGGACACGCCGATCAAGAGGCTCAGCAAACTAGCGTCAGCAGCAGCGACCGGACGCTGGACCGGACGCTGGCAGCAGATCGATCGGACGTAGGACAGCAGAGTCCGGTCGAGTATAGAGAGGTTCTAGAGCGGTGAAAATGTGATCAGACACGTCCGGTGGCATGTGACCGGACACGGGCAGCGTCTGATCAGTTGATCACGGCTCCAACGGTGGGGACGACCGAACGCGTCCGATCAGGACAACTTCAGCGTTCGGTTAGTAGCAGAAAAGTGGGATTACGTCCCCAATGGCTACTTTCTCAGTGGAGCTTATAAAAACAACCCCCAACCGACCAAATGAAAAGTGTGGAGCTGAGGAAACATATCTAGGGTGTTGATACACCATTTTAGTGATCTCCACTTTCATAGTGCTTAGTGATTCATTAGGTGATTAGCGTAGGTGCTTTGCGAAGTGCTTAGGTTGATTAGACCACCGCTTATGCGCTTGCTCTAGGTTTAGGCCTAGTGTTTAGTGAGGTTTGCATACCTCTTACCACTCGGTGTTTGCGCGCACCATTGTTGTACATCGGAGGGGCTTGTAGTCTTGCGAGATCACACCAACCGCGTTTGTGGTGTGGCCGCCACCGTGTACCAGAGGGAACAAGACCCGCGGTGTTTCGGCCAGAAGCTTGATAGTGAAGACGGCGGGGAGCATCTAGGAGAGGCTTGCCGGAAGGCACGTCGGAGACCCACTTGCGCTTGGGAAAGGCCCGAGGCTATCCATGGAGTTACCCGACTGGGAGCTTGGCCCTTGCGTGGGATTCCTTGCGAGGGGCTCCAACGAGGACTAGGGGGAAGCTTGAACGCTTCTTGATACCTCGGTAAAAATACCGGAGTCATCGATGGGAGTTTGCATATCTCTACCTTGCTCTTTAAGCTTCCGCATTTACATTGATTACATTACTCCTTTTGCGGTAGAGATAGCAATACACTAGCAAAACCGTAGTTGCACATTTAGATAGTTTATCTTTTGCATAGGTTTTGCTAGGGCTAGAAAAAGAGGCCATAGTTTAGAAGTAAAATTTTAAGTTGCCTAATTCACCCCCCCCCCTCTTAGGCGTCACGGTCCCCTTCAATTGGTATCAGACCCGGTTGGCTCAATTTGGACCTTTGGCTTAACCGCCGTTGAGCCAACGCTATTTAGAGTGGTTGCGATGGATACCTCTAGGCCTCCGCACTTTGACGGTACTAACTTCTCCTATTATAAAGCTAGAATGGCTTGCTACCTTGAAGCGGTTGATTTAAGAGTTTGGAGAGTCACTCGTGATGGGATGAAACCCCTTAAGAATCCCGATAAACCCACTAAGAGTGAAGAAAAGGAAATTCATTTCAATGCTAGAGCTAAGAATTGCTTGTTTGAATCTTTTAGCATGGATGTGTTTAATCAAGTGTTCACTTTAAATACGGCACATGAAATTTGGTTAAAACTCCAAGAGCTCCATGACGGCACATCTAATGTCCGTGAGCAAAAATATTATCTAGCTAAACAAAATTATGATTCATTTACAATGAATGATAATGAGCTTGTTTGTGATATGTATTCTCGTTTGAATCTAATTATCAATGAGCTCCATTCAATAGGATTAACAAAGCTAGATGATGTGGACATCATGAGGAAGATCATCTCCGTGCTACCACAAAAGAAATATGCAAGCATCATCACCATCCTTCACAACATGGAGAACTTGAGCACCATGACCCCGGGCATAGTCATTGGCAAGTTAGTGACATTTGAAATGTCACATAAGATGGGTCAAGATAAAGCATCTTCATCGAGCAAAGGCAAAGCTCTCGCATGTAGCGAGAAAAAGAAGATGAAGGGCAAGCAAGTTGAGACAAGCTCAAGCTCAAGCTCCTCAAGTGAAGATGAAGAAGAAGATGAGATGATGATGATGATGATGAATCAAGTGAAGATGATGAATCTTCCTCCTCCACCTCCGACCTTGATGAAGAATCAATCAAACTAATCAACAAGGTGGAGAAGATGACCCAAAGGCTCAATGTCAAGGGTGTGCCCATCCAAATCCAAGATCTCATTTTCACCAATCAAAGAAATGAGCAAAGAAAGAGAGGATGCTATGGATGCGGCGAGTTGGGGCACTTTGTAGAAGTTTGTCCAAACAAGCCCACACCCAAGACAAAGAAGAAGGCATGCAAAAACCAAGCCCTCACATCAATAAAGTCATGGGATGCTTCTTCAAGTGAAGAAGAACACCATCACAAGAGGCGAGGGCGCAAGCACTCATCATCAAGCTCTTCTCATATGTGCCTTATGGCACGAGGTAACGAAAGCTAATCCTCTAGTGAGAGTGATAGTTATGATGAAATGCCTTCTTATGATGAACTTGTGCAATAAAATCTTAATTATGCTAAAGTTTGCACTAGTCAACAAAAGAAGCTCGAAAAATTAAAAGAAAAGCTAGATAGTTCACAAGAAGCATACAAAACTTTGCTTGAACAATATGAGAACTTTGCTAATCTCAATGTTGAACTATCTACTAAAATTGAGCAACTTAAAGCTAGTGCAACAACAAATACATGCACAATCAATGATGAGCAACTTGTAAAGAAAAATGAAAAATTAAAAGAAAAGTTAGCTAGCTCACAAGATGCTTATAAAAGTTTGCTTGCTAAAATGAAAACCATATGCAAATATTGTGATGAGCTAACTAACAAAGTTGCTAAGCTTGAAGCCGTTAGCACAACCCCCACCAAGGCATCTAAAAGAAAAAGTTCTATCTTTAACATGTCTAAAAAGGATGCCTCCACTTCTTACAATGATTTATGTTTAGACTCACCCTCGTGAAACCAAGTTTGTGTTGAGAAAATTGTTGTAGATACATGCACACAAGAGGTTGCAAAGGAGAATAAGCAACTCAAGCAAGAAGTAGCTCGCCTCACCAAGGACTTGACTCAAGTAAAAGGCAAGACGAAGCAAGCCCAACCTCATCAAGATAACACCGTCAAGGGAGTGAAGAAGCTTGATGAAGGACAAACCGTGGTTTGCTATGTATGCCATAAGGAAGGCCACAAGTCCTATGAGTGCAAGGTGAAGAATGGGGGAGGAGCAAAAGAAGAAAGAGAAAAAGCAAACAAGCAAGCTCTCCAACACATACACCAACAAGGTGGACCAGAAGGCCTCCACACCATACCTATTAAAGAAGAAGAAAAATGACAAGATGGTGGCCATCAAGGTGAACAAGCAAGCCAACAATGGGGTCAAACGCTTTTGGGTGCCAAAGGAAATCATTTCCAACATGAACAGCACCAAGAAGGTTTGGATCCCAAAAGGGAAGTGAGAAGTCCAATGGATTCGGGGAATTTGGAGACTTGGCAAAGTATGGGTGCATTTCATGGGGTGCATCATGATGGACAAAATCATTGCCAAGTGGGTTAGTGAATACTATGGACCCAAATTTCCCTTCCCATGTTAGGTAACTAGATTCAATTTTCTTCAAGTAGTATCAATTTGCATTTCCTACAAATTGTATTTCTTATAAATTGGTATCTTTTAGCATCTAGTTTTTTTTCATGCCTATATTTGCATTTGCATGCTTATATCTTTTGTCATGCATACACTAGGTATATCTTATGGTAGGCTTGCTCGGTTTCATTCTTAACCCTTGGAGCAAACCTACATGGTTTAAAATTGTTTGGCAGCATGGCACATAGCTTGTCTTTTCATTGTTCATCTAATATGTGCCAAAGTCCAAATTATAGATAATTTCTCCCGAATATCATATTCGAAAATGATTCTCACATTCATGAGATGTCATCTTTCAAGTGGTATTATTGATTCTAAAATCAATGTGCATGACTTCTATAAGTATCCCATACTTGTGTGCACAAATTTAGGGAGATGTTACTCTACAAGTTGGATGCTTTGAGACTAACACCTTTTCAAGCTTATCATGTGTGTAGTACTCTTATTGCAAGAAAAATGGAGTCCCCAGAGTTAAGCATCATACTTCAAATATCCACCACCTATTGCAAGTGGTAGAAATCAAATTGGTTTCCACATGTGGTATTTCTAAACCGATATCATCATGTTGATTTTATTTTGATGTTTATATGCTTTCTCTATGCATTATATAGATTAAATTTCTTTGAGCAATAATTTACCAAATATGCATATGCCTTGCTTTCTACCATATGTATGCATATATTTAGGGGAGCTTAATCTATATAATGTGAGAGTCAAATTTTGTGACCTATTCCACTCTACACTTAAAGGCTCACAAAGTTTGACCCTCCCTTGTGCTACTAATGTCTTCCTTTTCGGTGTTTGATTCCAAAGGGGGAGAATTTAGAGGACCAAAAGCAAGCATTAACAATTTACAAGTGGTAATGGTCCGAGAAAGGAAGGATAGTGGGTTATGGATTGCCTATGTAATGGGGAGAATATGTAGGAAGCAAGGCGTAAATCCATAATGCCACATGAGGACATGTTGCAAGGGCAAGATAAGTTTTTATGTAGTATCTTTTAGTCTTACAAGTAGTATCTTTTAGCATCATATAACCTTGTCCCTTGCATTGCATCCTAGCAAGTAGATAGTTTTAAATTTCAAATTTTTATTATTTGCTTGCTTTAATCGTGTTGTCATCAATCACCAAAAAGAGGGAGATTGTAAGGAAAATGAACCTTTGGCCCATTTACTTTGGATGTTGGTGTTTGATGACCAACACAACCAAATTGGACTAATAAATTTGCAAGTGATTGTTTTGTAGTTCAATAGGGTGCAAGACGTGACTTGGACGAAGGCGACGTGATGATCCTATGATCAACACCATAAGCAAGACCTTAGAAGCACATAAGAAGACCCAAGATATCAAGCAAAGTCCAAGCATGAAGATAGAAATCAAGCCGTACACAAGATCGCGAAGAAACAAGCTCACAGAAGCGACCGGACGCTGGATGAAAGCGACCGAACGCGCCGATCAAGAGGCTCAGCAAACTAGCGTCAGCAGCAGCGACCGGACCCTGGACCGGACGCTGGTGGCAGATCGACTGGACGCAGGACAACAGAGTCCGGTCGAGTACAGAGAGGTTCTAGAGCGGCGAAAATATGACCGAACGTGTTCGGTGGCCTGTGACCGGACGCTGGCAGCGTCCGATCAGTTGATTGCGGCTCCAACAGTCAGGACGACCGGACGCGTCCGATCAGGACGACTTCAGCGTCCGGTCAGTAGCAGAAAAGCGGGATTACGTCCCCAACGGCTACTTTCTCAGTGGAGCTTATAAATACAACCCCCAACCGGCCAAATAAAAAGTGTGGAGCTGGAGAAACACATCTAGGGTGTTGATACACCTTTTTAGTGATCTCCACTTGCATAGTGCTTAGTGATTCATTAGGTGATTAGCGTAGGTGCTTTGCGAAGTGCTTAGGTTGATTAGACCACCGCTTATGCGCTTGCTCTAGGTTTAGGCCTAGTGTTTAGTGAGGTTTGAATACCTCTTACCACTCGGTGCTTGCGCGCACCATTGTTGTACATCGGAGGGGCTTGTAGTCTTGCGAGATCACACCAACCGCGTTTGTGGTGTGGCCGCCACCGTGTACCGGAGGGAACAATGCCCGCGGCGTTTCGGCCGGAAGCTTGATAGTGAAGACGGCGGGGAGCATCCGGGAGAGGCTTGCTGGAAGGCACGTCGGAGACCCACTTACGCGTGGGAAAGGTCCGAGGCTATCCACGGAGTTACCCGACAGGGAGCTTGGCCCTTGCGAGGGATTCCTTGCGAGGGGCTACAACGAGGACTAGGAAGAAGCTTGAGCGCTTTTCGATACCTCGGTAAAAATACCGGAGTCGTCAACGGGAGTTTGTATATCTCTACCTTGCTCTTTAAGCTTCCGCATTTACATTAATTACATTACTCCTTTTGCAGTAGAGATAGCAATACACTAGCAAAATCGTAGTTGCACATTTAGATAGTCTATCTTTTGCATATGTTTTGCTAGGGCTAGAAAAAGAGGCCATAGTTTAGAAGTAAATTTTTAAGTTGCATAATTCAACCCCCCTCTTAGGCGTCACGGTCCCCTTCAGAGGACATGCTTACAGTGATATTAAGAGTGGTAGCAGCAATGGTGAAACAAAGGAGGAGGCAATGGAGCCATTGGTATTGTGGAAGGGGCAAGGTTGGCCCAGATAAAACAAGAAAAAAAAAGAAAGGTAAAAGGATAGGATTTATAAGGCCTGCATAAAACACTCGCAATTTGGCTACAGGTGAGCTATGATAGGAGTCATCGGCCTCACCTGTTTACCATTGCATCTTTGCTTCTCTCCATCTCATTTCTTCTCTCTCCTTCCATCCACATGAGTCTTCAGCCCCAGATGATGGCAATTGGCTATTTTGCAAGGAGGCCCAAATTATAATAACATAGATGTGTTCATCTCCTCCCCTTCTCTCCATGCAACCATTAGGCAAGGCATCAACTGCGCCCTATTCGTTTGGGCTGGTTTGGCTTATAAGCCATGACTGAAAGTACCGTTGGCTAGTTTGGTATGAGAGAAAAATATTGTTCGTTGACTGATAATCCATGGCTTATAAGCCAAATACGACCAAGCAAACAGGCCGTATGGAAGTTACTGCTGACTACCATAATGCCAAAGCAACATCTAGGCAGGGGTGAATCTAGGCCAGATGACCATCAGGGTCTTGTCTGAAAATAGTGTGGCCATTAGGAACTATTAGCTCTACATACAGTAATATTCCATTGGAATTACAAAATTCGTCGGGGTCAGTAATGTTTCATTGGAATTTCCAAAATTCGTCGGGGTCGGCTGACCCCGATGGCAAGCTGTAGCTCTACCCCTGCACCTATGTGATGCCTTAGCACCATGATTAGATCACTATCTTCCAAAGTACAGAAAGGCCTTCGTTCAGCAATGGCCTCGTTCGCTAGTCTGAAACTTGGCTGAAACTGACTAAGAAACACTGTTCCGACTGAATTGTTATGAGAGAAAAATACTGTTCCAGCTGAAAAAAGAAGCCGAACAAGCCGAATATGGGGTAAGCCGAATATGTTGGCATTGATCCCTTTGAGCACAGAGTAAATCTAACCAAGTGAACATGGATTTGGGCCATCTACTTGAGCTCAATGCTTGGGAGCTAATTATAGAGTTTAAGACGGAACAATGTTTTTCTTTCACAACATTGTTCAGCATGGATCCCTGCACACCCCATATCTGGCTTGTTCGGCTTCTTTTTCAGTCGGAACAGTGTTTTCCTCTTACAACATTTCAGCCAGAACAGTGTTTTTCAGCCAATTTCAGCCAAGATTCAGTAAGCCGAACGGGACCGAAATGCACGGCATGGTGGAGTCCCAAGAGGAAGAATGATAGGTGCCAATGCGGAGATAATCTGAAACAGGCATACTTCATCGAGGTTCCTATGAGGGGGAAACAGATACCTTATTTCGAAACTCTATGGTTTCCGAACCAAGCAGCAAATGTGTAGCTGTCGCGTGGCATTTTTAAAGCCTACTCATTTAAGATGCGCAAAAATGTAGAATCGATTTATCACTGTCGGTTTCAGGCCCACATTCGATAGGTAATATTACATATAGTGTCCAGGGAAGCAATATTTCCTTACTTCTTTTGTGAAAGGAACTAACGCGTGAAGCACCATCGAGTACAAGTACTCCACCTTCCTACTGTACACTTGAACCGATCCTTGGAGTAATAACGCCGCTGCAGATAAGAAAACACAAATTAACAGGGCAACTGCTGACTTGAAAAAGAAAAAGAACTTTGTTCTGATGCGATACCCATATTAAATTGTCCTTAGAAAGGCTAGACCTTGGGTGAGCTAAGCAACTAAAAAGAAGCTGCTTTCTTTAACATTTATTCAAGACAAGGAAATAACACCACGCAAAATGAAGCAAGTCCACATGTCCCATCCTCCATCCATAGTCAATCCACCCAAAGTGTCAAAATTTCTAACCTCACACTTCCAATTCCCAGCTCTACAGACCCCTACAGATAGCACATCCGCTGAAAAGAAGTGCCGCACGTTGACCGCAAGAAACCCCGGCCTCGGCACCACCGTACCTTCGGCAAAGTTGACAGAGTGGGCCCCGTCCTCGCCAGATACCTCCCCTTAGCAGATCTTGAGCAGGTACTCCTCGAGGCTCTTGGCAACGTCCACCTCCCAATTCGACTCGGGGTCCCTGTTCGCCTGCAGAATCGGGAACCTCCCGCTGTTCGAGCCCACCTCCCCTCCGTCGCCGTCCATGCCTCCGTCCCAGGCTACTAGGCGCAAGAAAACATCTTTTTGTGGGATTAGGGCTAGAAACCCGCAGCCTGTTCGTTTGGCTGTGTCTTGTTGTAAACGATCGTAAATTTCAGCCGAGACAGTATTTTTCTCTCACACAAACCAGCCAGTAGTACTTTTTCATGAACCAGCAGCCAAACGAACCAGCCAACCGAACGGACTGCAGGTTCCAGAAGCTTCTGGAAATTGGGTGGGAGACGAAGGCGCAAGGAATCGGAGGTGCGAAGGGGGAGGGGAAGAAGGGGGCTAACCGACTAGGGTTGGGAGAGGGCTTGGGGAATTTTGGATTTCGAGGTTCTCCCGCTCGATTGATTTGGATTAGCGCGAAAGAAGGAACCCGTATGCTGTGACGTGGACCCTCAGAAGTGGTGTAGCTTAATAGAGGTCACAGCTCATGGTGGGCATTCCGTCGCGTCGCACTGCTCGCCGCCACCGCGCCCGCCCCCTGCTTGCACCTCGCGTGGTTGGGGCCGCGCGGCGCCCCCGCCGCCGCTCGCGGCTCGCCCACGCCCGTGCGGCCGCACCGGTCCGCCACTGCCTCGGTGTCTCCACCTCCCGTCCGGCGCCGCGCTGCCGCCGCCTCCGAAGGATAGGGTTAGGGTTAGAAGCTGGCAGCTGGGCGCCTGGGTGTATGAGGGGCTGAGGAGGGCTAGGTGTCTGTTGGATTGGTGGGCCTGAACTGGTGGGCTGGCTGCCAGGCTCTAGCTGCGACGCTGTCTCTACTCTTGTGGCTGGCAACCGTGATGGATGCGTGGCAGGCATGCGTTCAGTACTTCAGTGTGCATACACACAGTGGGTTGAATTTGGAAGTTCTCAAGCATGCAAAGTAGCACTTAAGGGCACATATAAATTTAGGTATGGTGGACACAGGCAGACAGGTTCAACGAAATGTAAAGAAATAAGGAAGAAGTGTGCAAAACATAATTTTGGGGCAACATTTAAAGAGTTCCAGTAAATGGTTTTGTAAAGAAGAACAACGACGGTTAGGAAATATGACAATGTCTCCATCAGACACGAAGGGACCATGGTTTAAGTTTAACCAAGTGTATAAATGAAATTAAAATGATGTACCTGGTTGGTATAAAGAGGAAGCCCTTGAAATTGGGGGAATTGAATAAAATGTATTCATATTTAACGCTGTTATGAACTTGAGGTCCAGATAATCCATTCTGCCCAGTTTGCTTAGCGTCTGAATGATAGAAGATGGGCTCAATAGACGGAATAATAGATCTGCTCATAACTTGAAGCATCAGCTTCAAGGAACGGCAAAATGAGGCCAAGTGCGGACATTTGCTTGTTGAAGCACATAAAGGAAATGAGCGTTCAGAAGTACAAACCTGAAGGTGAACACAGCCTCATGGAGCCTGTAGCAACATCAAGAGATGGGTGATGTAGAAAAGGTCAGCATGAGTAATCGGCACAATTAACTGGACAAGAAAAAGGTGCATGCAAAAAAAATTACTGGATTGAATTGGGGAGCCTGCAGCATTATCACTGGTTGGCTATTAATTTGAACCGTTATTATGAAGGAGCTTGTAGACTATCAAAAATTTTTGGTCAGCAGCCAATGAAGGTACCTGCAATGCAGTAGAGTAAACGTAATTTGCATGATGCATAGGTCTACATGTCTTTCTTTTAATCGAGTTTCAAAATTTATTTGTTTTTAGTATTATGACCAAGGCACAATTAACTGTAAAAGAAAAAAGGTGCATGAAAAAAATTACAGAGCTGAATTAGGGAGCCTGCAGCATTATCACTGGTTGGCTATTAATTTTAAACGTTATTAGCAAGGAGCTTATAGGCCATCAATTTATGATTACTTGAGATAACAACCATCCACTGAAACTGTCAGCATAGTACCAAAATCAGCTGGGGTGTCGACATTGAAATTGAAACAAATGTCTTACTGATGTGAACCAATATTTTTGTGGTTCTCATGGAGTTTCCTTTACTTTGATAGTTCTTTATGTGAAAGCCTGATGGAGTTTATATTTAACGCAAAGCTAGGTTGAAAGTATCTGCACAATATATATATGTATTTTTTTTTTTGAATGAAATATATGTATTGTAGTGAATGGAAGAAAGAAAAGGTAATGAGTGTTAATGGAAACAGCAGCGGAGGTCTAGGAGCTTACGGCGATGTCGACTGCGGAGAGAGGGCGCTGAATTTTCTGCAAAGTCACCATATGCAAGTATAAGAAAACAATAATAATGGAATAGGGGAGGAGTAAGGAAGATATCCCTTTCTTTCTTCAGTGAAGCATGAGAACCCGCCCTTTTCGCTCCCGTAGGCTGCAAACGGTCTACGCCTCGTGCGTTTAGGATTGGTGTGCTGCTCCGATTGTACGGGAATGGAGCTGTCGCTAAGTGCAGGTAGGAACCCGAAAGAATTTGAAGAATGCATAATTTTAGTGGTACTCCGCTGGCGACATTACCTTGGGATGGGTTGTCCACATGAACGCATTTCCGCTTGGTCTGCACCCGCTCTGGTGTTAGCAAGCAGGTGTTGCTGTTCTGCTAGCCAAAAGGCAGGAACCAAAAAAAATTGTGGGACAGTGATGACATTACTGATGACGAAGGGCAAAGGACACAGGCTTCGGAGGTGACATACCTTGTGCAGAGAGGAAGGAGAACGTGCAGCAGGCCCGGGCAGCGGCAAACCAAAGCAGAAGAGGCGGCGGAGCAGCACCGGGCGGGGGGTGGTGGACGACGCACGGTCGCTATCTTGGATGACAGCGGTAGTAGGCTATTAGCTCGATCGGCAGACAACTCGGGATGTGTTCTTGGGCCGGAATTCAATGCACCGCATGGATAGCTCTATCTTCTTCTCCAGCATGGGCTAGCACTGCTGTTCATGATTACGTACTCCACAACGCTTGGTCTGTTGCATTGGGTCGTACTTCCCACAACGGTTGGGAAACAAAAGTGAGCTTACGGTGGAGTAGCACGTACGGTGTTTCATTGATGTCACACCCACTCGTGAGACACGAGCCCCCCTTTTTTATGAGAAAGAATAAAGCTAGTATATCTTTCAAACTCCAAAACTTATATATGAGTACGTCAGTTTGATTTTTTTTACGGCGAAAGACTGTGGTGGGGGGATCCCCACGGTAAGATTTTGTATTAATTTTAAGCAAAGAACGTACTTACAATCAAAATACTATTAACTAAAGGCATCAAGCCAAGGAGGACCTAAGGTCGTCCTTAAACGTACAGACTGAAGATAAAACTGGTTTTTGAAATTTGCTAGCCAGGCACTCGGACTTGGTTGTTGCCTCTAAAAAACCTTGCCATTGCGCATCTTCCATAATTCCCATGCAGCTATGAGTGCCACTTCCGTGAAGAACGGTATGTTTTTAGTCGATGCCGCCTGCACCAATCTATCCATAATTGGTAATAAGTCATCCCAAATAAAGTTGAGAGTCCCCAGCATTCTTTTGCAAACGGGCAATCAAAGAATAGATGCTCAATTGTCTCCTCGTCCCCATTGTTGCACATAACACAAAAAATATTATCATGGATGTGTATGTTTCTTCTTCGCAGCATTGACTAAGTGTTCAACCGATCCACCAAAACCAGCCAGGCGAAGAACTTGATGTGTGGAGTACATTTTGATTTCCAAACTGCTTTGAAGATCGGATGTGCTTCCATATTGCTGAAAACATGGCGGTAGAATCGCCAAGAAGTGTATTTGTTGCCCCAAATCGGGACCCAACGATCTGCCATAGTATCATCATATGGGAGCATCTGTAGCTATGCATGTAGGATCTCAAACTCCTGAAGAGCTTGTTGCGAGAGGGGGAGGACAAAGAGATCATCGAGGTCCTCAGCCTGCATGACCTCCAACACGGAGATGTCACCATTTGTTGCAAAGAAAGCCAACCTCGCGTATTCATGAGAAAGCACTTATTCGGTCCATAGATCGTTCCAGAAACAAACAGAGGAGCCATCTCCTATCTCACACTTGGCAATCCCTCTGAAAATGGTATTGAGATGCATAACATCCTTCCACCAAAAAGAGCCCATCTCTCTTGCGGCATGAGGCACCTTGGTGGTGTAGTATTTATCCCAAATAAAGTGCACCCATGGGATATCTGCTTGATTATAGAAATTACTCAAATGTTTTAGGAGTAGGGCATCATTTTGGAGCCGAAGGTTGATCACTCCTAGCCCACCTTTCTCTTTAGGCTTCATCACAGTTGGCCATGCAACTAGATTACCACCCTTCTTTTCTGTATCATTCCCCCGCCATAGACATTGCTTTCTTGTTCTATCTATATTGTCAATGACCCCTTTTGGCAGCTTGATTGTACACATGGCATAAGTGGTGATTGGGGTTATCGCGGAATTAATCATCTCCAACCTTCCAGAGTAAGACAGCCAGGTAGAACACACAGATAGCCTACTTTCCACTCTGTCCATCATCGGAGTGAGATCTTCAAGGCGAGGCTTGGTCGTACCCATGGGCAACCCCAAATAGGTAAAAGGCATGGCACCTATGTCACAGCCAAAAGTATTGGCAAGGTGTGTCATTTTCTCTGCAGAAACATTGATTGGGCACATGTGTGACTTTCTGTAGTTCACTTTGAGCCCTGTTGATTCCCAAAAACCGAGAAGCATCGCTTTAAGAAAGATCAACTGCCTGGCATCAGCTTGAAGAAGCATAAGAGTATCATCCGCGTACTGAAATGTCAGTTTGATTTTCAATCCTACACTATTTGATTACTAAACAGCCTGCAATCAAACAAAACACCACCTTAAACCAATTAAAGTGGTTTCTAAGGTGATTTTCTATTTTTAGTTTAATCTCTTAAACTTCATGGTTAATTTTTTTGAAATCGGTAAAATATAAAACTAGTACCATTTTTTAAAATATTATTTATCTGTTGGTGTTCTTTTTAAAGGCATTTTTTATCTAATTGTTTCATGTTCTTAGTGTTTCATTGCTTATAGACATTCATGTTGTTTATTTAAATTATCGTGCTACTCCGTGGTCCATATATAGGGGACTTCATATATGGAAATAATGAGCCTGTGACGTACTTTCTCCTCTCGGCAATACAAGTCCAATTCGATTTTTTTTTTAACTTCGTCCATCACTACCGAGAATGCCTCTTGTGCTCCCACTCCAAAACAACCATAAAAATGTGCATGAAAAAAATCAATAAAAAATATGAATGAGTAGATAATGTAAATTCAGATACGCTCATGCGAAATCTGGGGATGGAAAAGTTCTATGCAAGGAGAAACAAAAAGGCAAATCATCATGTGAATAGGCGTGGCCGGGTGAGCTGTGGATCTATATAAACAGAGTATCTGACCCAGTAAACATGTTGTTTTTTTTTTTTTTTTTCTACTATTTGCACATAACTTTGTCTGTCCTCAAATTTTGTATGAGCTGCATCCTTCCATCATCTACCCATTTATATTTTCTGTTGATTTTTCATGCACGTTTTGATGGTTTTTTGAAAGTGGGAGCATGGGAGGAGGTGGGAGCATGGGAGACGTTCTCCATCACTGCTACGTCAACATGTTGGTTTTGTATGTTTGTATGTCCTTTCCCGAATGTCTGTGTGCCATATCAAACCTCTTTAAGTTTGTATAAACGTTGGCACGATGATTGTCTTTATGCTAGTGCTACACACCAATTCTTATTGGTTACAACGTTGCTATTTTATTGCCTTTTCCTACCCAACATAGTGTAACACCTCTAGTGTTATGAGCTGACTTAGCACCTAAGTTAAGGTCTCGGAGAAATCAAGCCGAACGGGTTTTCAAATTTTAAGAAGTTAGAACACGTATGAAACGGGAAAGCGATCTCGGTTAACAAAAACAAGATATAACTTGTGTATAGTGTTTATGTAAAATGGTGAGCGAATAGGGTAGATAAGAATGCAACTATAATTTTCGGAAGTGGATATTGTAACTAGGGTTTTTGGGAGCTCAAACATCGAATCCGTGATTTAACGGGAACTTTCGTTGAATCGGCAAGAATTTAGATTGTGTTTAAAATATAATTTTTGACGAATTAAATTGAGTAAAATAGTTAAAAGGTGCTCATATGTTTTGCTCCTATGGGTTAGTAGGAAGTATGGGCTATTGCGGGAGTACGGGTTGGTCGAGGTTAATAGTGTTAGACCTTTTAGAAATTATGGTAAAAGTGTTAAAAGTTGCTTAGCTCCAATCGAAGCTTTCGACTTTTCGAAGTCGGAAAAAGGAAGTAGACAATGCCGTTTTGACATCCAAATTCTAACAAAAATTGTTAGGCACCAACTTCATGTCCTTGTACCGTTGGTTGTCCCTGAGTGTGCACTTGAGCATGGCTTAGGTGGTAGTGGTCTTGGGTGTTACGATACCCTTGTAAATTTGCTCTAACTTCGTTAAAACATGTCCGAATCATGTCGTTGGCACTCCATTCATGAACCGTCGTTCAGAGTGACGAGCCCATATTGGCAGACATCTATCTTCTCCTCTAGTTGCTCCTTGCTCTTGGTGATTGCTTCACCAGATAGTTGGCACTGCTGGCGGTAGGATAGGGAAATTAGTTGAACTTCATCCGGTCGTTAGTAGTTTTTGGCTCGCTTTAAAAACCGTGCTTAGCACCTTTGGTCCCGTGGGCACGGGTCACCATCCGAGCATGAGCGCTGCTGCTGCCCGAGTTCCATATGTGGCCGGGCCACTACCGCAAGCCAGCTTGCGGCTGGTTGACGCCGTGCGGCCTTGCCCCGGGCGACGGTCGGTCCTAGTAGGAGGCGGTCGGTGGTTCTGCTGCACACGCGTCGCTGGGCGCGACATACGGGGTCATTGGCCGTGCGTCTGTGGTTCTTGGCCGCATCGCGCGATCGACGTGGTGCTCGCCCCGCCCCTCATCCTACCTACCCCGCCTAGTCCTTAAGCTGGAACCTTGCCGTCGTGACGAGTCGAGGGCCAGACGCAGCGGTGATGGGATGCTTCCCTGCCCTGTTTTGCCCGCTAGCCGACACAGGCGATCTCGCTTGGGTCCTGCCGCTTGTTGCTATGAACGTCCGCCAAGCCGCCTGGTCTCGTCACCTGTGTGCATGAGCTCGCTTTGCCACCGCCGACCGGAGCCCCGCTTTAACACGCCCTACCGCTCGAGCTCATCCGCATGCTTTTCCCCACGACGTGGTCTCAGCCTGGGCACCGCGCCCCACCTTTCAAATTTGCCTAGCCCATGGTTTCGCAACCCATCTCTTCACGTCAGTAAGTAGCAGGGAGAGATAGCTATCCGCCTCAACCGTATCTAGCCACGGTAGAGTCCTACGCCGTGACAATTCGATGATTAGCTCATCATGGGCCATGTTCACCGCTGTGACCTTGGACTAGGGAGAGAGGTAGGATTAGAGCGGTAATAGTTCAATTTCTTGTGGCTCTAAACTCGCCTTGACTCACGCCCTCTGGTGCTCGCACAGTTTTGGCCAGGAAGCTCCCCATCGGTGCAGTGACGCACCGGTGCCACGCTCAAATCGGTCGCACGTGGCTAGGCCATCTCAGCACC
Source organism: Miscanthus lutarioriparius (assembly GCA_904845875.1). Classification (NCBI taxonomy): domain Eukaryota; kingdom Viridiplantae; phylum Streptophyta; class Magnoliopsida; order Poales; family Poaceae; genus Miscanthus; species Miscanthus lutarioriparius. The sequence continues at coordinate 12,245,365 of CAJGYO010000007.1, read as the reverse complement.
CCTCCGCCTCAACCGCCACCGCAGCTCGAATCTCGGTGAGCTACTGGTGCTTATTCGCTAACCCTTTCCCTCCGATGGCGTCGTAGGTCGTCGGGACGGACGCGCCGCCATCACGATTAGCCGCTCACCACTGAGCCTCTAACCGCCGCCTACCCCTGAGGTTTTAGCCATAGGTAGTGGTCGGTTCGTGGTTGCTATCGTAATAAGTCTAGTGTGACCGGTGCAGCCGTCGGTGCGCCGAGTCACCGCGCGCGGGAACGCCGGGAACCGGCCCGTTTTGAAGGCAGCTCTTTCTAAGGTGTTTTGTGCAAAGACCTAGTCTAGAGAAACAGTACCTCACTGCGTCGTTTGATTTCCAAAGAGCACAAGCCCTCCTTTGCAAAAACGGTCGCGCGCGCGGGCTCCCCCGCCTTGGGCCGTTGCTGGGCCAGCTGTTGCGCGCGGCCACGCCTCGCGTTGGGCCATCGCGACACGCGCGCAACCGCACCCACGATGGGTTGCTGGGCCGAATGGTCGCCACCGGTCATTTTTCTTTTCTAAGCATTTTCTAATTTAGTTTCTAAGATAAACTTGTAAATTCAATATAAAATTGTATAGTTAACCAAAAATTATGAAACTAATTTTGTTAGGTTCCTAAAATCATGCTCTATCTGCCAGCATATCTTGTTCACATAGTGTCATAGTATTTTCATGAGCTATTTAATTAATTCAAGATGCTTAATATGGTTAAGACGCAAACTTGTAGGAATTATTATGATAAATTGGTGATGGTGTTGGCTCTAAAACTTTCATAATAAATTTCTAACATTATTAGTTGCTTACTGTAATTTTTGTATATTTATAATAATTAGTTTGCTAAGGTAGCTAAATGAACCCTAGTTCTAATATATATTTAATCAATAGAATACCAAAGCACCTTAGGGTTGTAGAACTAAAACATTTTCTAAAAATAAGGTCTTAATTGACGACATGGATACGTAACCTAGTACGTTAGTCATTAGAGTTAGCCCGCTAGCTTGCGAGGCGTAGTCGTATTTTTAGAATTACGGTTGTCGTTGGTTAATTATGTTTATGTGTTGCATATGCGAACATCATAATAGGAAACGATGGATCGTGGAATCGACCGAAGTAACGGAAAAGGTGGTGCCTAATGATTGTGTCACCATGATGGGATGCTAACTTTTGGTTATATCTTACTCAGGCAAGCCCGGTGTATAACCCATATTATTCTGCACTTTAATTTATGCTTGTGTATTAAGTTTTAAGGAGTTGAATGAAAACCACTTGCATATATATATCCTTATCCTATGAGTCCTACTAGTATGTTAGAATCATGTAGATGGCTATGCTATAGGATTTAGTAGAAGTCGAGTGATTACCTGTCACTCGTGAGAGATAGAAAATATATTATTGTGTTATTATACTACTATCACATGGAATATATATGGATGATAATTAGAGATCGGGTGGAAAGTTACTTTGGATCTGGACTTAGTTAGGCATTCGAGCGAGTCTCGGATTGTATTTGTTCCACCTGTGTCGATTGAGGATCGTCCGTTGCTGTGGATGGTAGTTAGGTCATAGACTTATTATCCTGAGCACATACTTGCTTATGGAAGCGGAAAGGCTCGTTACGCTCTTGTCGCGGGTTTCGGCTCTTTTCGAACCGACTGATTGGAGACGGGGAAAGGTGGAGGTCTAAGCACCATATCGAGACTAGATCTTAAGTGTGGGGGCTTGGAGTTCAAGTTTGGACGGGGACCTGGATCCCATGACAGGAGTGGAATGGGTTGGTCTTGTTTGTGCCTGGGGTACAAACGGGGCATGTGTTTCGGGGTACCCAGCTGGGATACATTGATTCACGAATCGTCGTTTCTGTGAGACGGTACCGACTTGGCTATGGTCTAGAACCGTAGTAAGAACTAAAATATTAAAGATGATAAAATGGTTCTGATTGCTCACCACCTGCTTAAAAGTAGCATATGTGCTTACATAGAATAGATAGTTAATGAACTAATGATGACTGCTAATAAAATTTAATATAAGGATGCACGTTTAGTAATGCTTCCGTAGATGCAATAATCCACAAGCCAAATTAGCCTTACATATTCTTATAGTCTTTTATTTTTCTCCTGTCGGGTAAGTCTTGCTTAGTACAATCGAGTATTCAGGGTTTTATTTCTCCTGTTGCAGGTGATCGGAGGATACATAGAGCTGATTCTTGTGTGTGGAAACCTTATGGTGGGTTCAGAGATGATTTCTTTCACGATACGACCGTAGTATTTATTTATAACCCTCACTAAATGTTTTTATAAGAAAAGATAAAATTTACTATCATCTCTCGTATATAAATGTTCACTATATTAATACTCCACCGTGTCATTAAATTAATCTTTGTTTCCTCTATAACTCTGATAACATTGTTATATTCTACTGTTATAATCAATTGAGGTAATATTATGTTACTGTAATATAGTGATGTAAGAAATGACTTAAGAATGTTGTAAGCTTTATTCTATCATTTATGATCCTAATGAAAAAATATGGATTTTGAGTTCTCCTTAGGGTGTGCTCGACGAAACAGCATGATTTTGTGCACTCTCTTGAGTACTTTATGTCTAATGAAAAACAAATACTCTAGGAAGGATATTAGATTAGACAATTCTGTCACACGCGGGTAGTGGTTCTCGTCATTATTTTTATCCTTATTACCATTGCTTTGTAGTCTAAAAAGACTTGATCAAGGGTCGAGACGTCACCTTGACTTTAATCTTAAAGAAGCCCCCACCAAACCCGGAAACAGGTAGGAACATCACACGTGCGCACGCTTCTTTGGCGGCCGCGGAACCATCTGCGCTGTTTCAACCAAGGGAGGTGGACGCACAACCATGCATCACTAGAGGATCGAACCCTGGCGGAGAGCTTCGCACCTCGGGTGCCCGACCACCACGCGAATGTGTCTGCCCATTGCTTGTAGTCTTGCTTATTACTTATTGTAACCAATATGAAAAATCTTATTTGGTTTGTGTTGTTTCATCGTCATGTTGTTGTTTTCAGAGATAAGACAGATATACACTCATGCGCACGCTTTGATGCAAATAGTTCTGCGGCTGATAAGTCGGCTGAATTGTTGTGAGAGAAAAATATTGTATTATAGCTAATAATCAGGCTGATAAATTCAAGTATAGGACTCATGAAGGAAAAAAAAAGATAACAGAAACACGGCTCAATCATTTAAGAGGGGACGCAAGTAGAGTTTACCATCGTTTCGTGTTACTCATAATGTTGTCCCTAAGTACAAAACCATTAATCAGTCGCAAAAGAAAAAGTATAGAAGTTCTAAAATAGAACCAATAATCATTGCACGAGGTGGAAAAGATATCGGCAAAGGATCTAAAATACTACTCCTATGTTCATGTTCATATTATCATCCTTCCGTGCAAAAACCTCAAACCAAACACCAACCTTTGAGGTACAAAAGGAGCCAATGAAAAGCCACGCTAACGTCAAAGAGAAAGCGACCGAACAAATATGATTTCACAAGCCGCCCGCTGAAAACAAAGCCTTTTGCCCTTTCACCCTCCTCTCCCGGAGAGCCTCTCGCCTTCAGCTACCCTCCCCTTCCCCGCCACACCAACCAGGGCGCCAAAAATAAACGCCGGTAGCTTGTCACATTGCTCGCCACCTCGTCTTCGGGGAGGCCTCGCCGCGACGACGATGGAGGTCGCCGAGGCGCTCGCGCCTGCGCCCGACGAGGACGCGCTGGACGAACGCGGCGTGGCGCTGCACCTCCCGAGGCTGCTCGCCGGCGTCGTCTCCGGCGCCCTCACTGGCCTCTTCGCTCTCGGTACTTGCACTTGCACATGCTCCTCGCGCCTCGATCTTGCCCCTGTTAGCTGTCCTGAGAGCTCGACGTTGGCTTTGTGGTGCATGTGCCGCGTGTAAAGCTGGAGCTCTGACTGGGGCAGTCACCGGCGCGGTGGCGGGCAGAGCTTCCGACAGCGGCGGCGTTCTGCGGGGAGCTGGATTGGGAGCGGTCGCCGGCGCTGTCCTCTCCATTGAGGTTCTTGAGGCTTCTCGCGCTTATTGGTGCTCCGACCGGCTGGGCTCGCACGGCGCATCGTCCATGGTAGTAAGCTTCTTCCATGCCCTGTCTTTGCGTCTTCAGTTGTTTGCTTTCAGTTGCGTATTCTTGTAAATTGAGAACTTGATTGTCGATTTAAATTACAATTCTTGCTTGGACCGTTGGACTTTAGGTGTGAACGTAAATATCCCATCTGATTCTCTGAAATCTCTTGGACGTTATCTTGTAGGAGTATGTCAGTATGTGTGAGATAGTGACTGTTAGTACTGTCTAGTACTTCATAAGGTTCCCTTTTGTTTCATAAAAAAAGGCTTCTCTTTTATAACAGAGAAAACAACCTCATAAACCTAATTTGACTTGCACTATTGCAATCTAGAAAAATATTCCACTTGCACTATTACTTGGTCGTTTGAGGTCTATCATAAATATGAGTTTACCACGGTAATTGTTAGTAATTTTATAGAAGCGTTCTCTATAACAAACATGCATGGTTTGGTGTGCAGGCTGATTTCATTGAGCAGCTTCTTCGTGGCCGGTTTGTGCAAGAGCAATTTACGACTTCAGGATATGCATCATATCGCTGGCAGGTCAGTACACAGTAGCACCGGAGTATGATTTTTGACAGCACAAAGCTACAGAAAATATGACAATGGATTCTCATCACTGTGTTTGCCACAAAATGGAGAGATCATAGTTTTTTTATTGTTATAAAGAAATTGAATGGTAATGCTGCAGAAAAAGGTCCACAGTTAATGGGTTGTCTGTGTGTTTCTACTTCTACTAAATTTTAGATACTTTTCATTGACAGGTCAGCATATCAGATTTTGGTCACGATGACCTATATGACATCTTTGGAGACATTTCATCTAAAGGGCTCTCACAAGAGTCACTGAAGAAACTACCACGTTATGTGGTCACTGACCAAATGCGGGACTCATTCGGCGAAATCCTGTCTTGCTCTATCTGTCTACAGGTACAAATTATGGAAGCGCAATACTACTAACTGTTAAAGAAACCTTCTACCACAATATGCACTTTGATTTGGTTAAAAGTACAGCAGTAATAAGAGAGAGAAAATACCTACAGCTTTTGCAATTTTCTTTCCCTTATAAGCACCCCACCTTTATAATTAAATATAAATCCCACCTTAATTAATATAAACACCAGGTTTACGTTCAAAACAATAACAACAACAACAACAACAAAGCCTTTAAATCCCAAATAAGTTGGGATAGGCTAAAGTTGAAACCCAGCAGAAGCAATCAAGATTCAGGCACATGAATAGCTGTCTTCCAAGCACTCCTATCTAAAGCTAAGTCTTTGAGTATATTTCATCATTTTAAGTCTCCTTTTATTGCCTCTACCCAAGTCAACTTCGGTCTTCCTCTGCCTCTCTTCACGTTACTATCCTGGCTCCGGATTCTACTACGCACCGGTGCCTCTGGAGATCTCCGTTGGACATGTCCAAACCATCTCAACCGGTGTTGGACAAGCTTTTCTTCAATTGGTGCTACCCCTAATCTATCACGTATATCATCGTTCCGAACTCGATCCCTTCTTGTATGACCGCAAATCCAACGCAACATACGTATTTCCGTCTTAACATAAATTTCCACCTGTTTAGGTTCAAAAAAGAAGAAAAAAATCACCTATGTTAAAAGTAAGCTCCTGTCACAGTGATCTTCCACCTTAACATAAATTTGAAATGTTTTTAAGAAAAACAAAGCCAACCATTGTGACCATTAATGTTTTGTTTTCTAACTTGATACTGGAGTACTGATTGTTAGGTGGTTGCTACGCGCTCCCAGCCTATTATTAGTAGTACTTGATTTGTCTGTGTAGTGGTTGTTAAACTCGTTTGAAGCATTCTGTAAAGTTCTTTGTCCTGATGATTAAGGCAAAAAAAATCATTAAGTAATAGACTTGTCCGCAACCATTAAACACTAGTTAGCACATGGACTACCAATTCGTCCGGGATACAGGCAATTGACAAGTAATCAGCGATTTTCCAAGCTATTTTCTTCGAAATGATTTCTGAGCGAGATACATTGTTGTTCAACCAGAAAAATGGGCTCATTCTGGGAGCGATAATGAGATCATGAATGCAAGTTGAGGCACAATGGTTGGACAATGACACAATGAATGCATGGTAGGAGTGACACTGATATGAAGTTTAGTGGGATGCAACAACCTCAATGGGGCAACTGCAATTAGCGATTTCATACCAAAATTTGTTTGCTACTAAATGCAATGTGTGGCTGGCACCTGCTTTGTGCATTTTTTTTTTTCTTTTCACCAACACCGACCTAATAGCGTCCTTCATCTTGCAGGACATTGTAGCCGGCGAGACAGCGAGGAGGTTGCCCAATTGCTCTCACACTTTCCACCAGCCTTGCGTGGACAAATGGCTTGTCGATCATGGCTCATGCCCCGTTTGCAGGCAAGATGTGTAAGATAGGTAACCTGCGTAGATGAAGAAATAGTTGGGTGAAGTGAAGTGAAATGTTTGCTCCTACACTTCATATAGTAGAGGTACATACCGCGGTGTAAATTAGCAGAATCTGCCTGTTTTACTACCTGCGGAAACGGCCGTGCACATCTGACAATCTGACTTTGTCTCTTACACTCGGTTCCAACGTGTAATGAAATAAGACTGCTGTCGAAGCAGTTCCTGTTTGTGTAGAATTTATTTGTCTGCTTGGCACTCTGCGGAACAACCGCATAATTTCTAAACAGATTCCATGCGTAGTTCCAGCCGTGTCGGCAATATTCTTGCTGTCCTCGTTCTTGCAGATGCAGACCCTGTGTTTGGCACTTTGGCATCAAGTGTTGATGACCATGTTTCAGTCCTCATGACCATGTATTCCAGTGCCCATCTGCTTGGAAGGTCTGAAACTGATGGCGGTAGCGCCCAATCCAGATAGAGCACTGTTGATAGGACATCAGAAATTCAGCATTCATTCATCTTTGAGGGAGTAGAAAGCAGTGGCCCTGAACCACTGCTGTGCTGAATCAATTGTTGCTTGAAATCTTGCAGTCTACAGAGTCAGGGTCGATGGATCCCCATACCAAAGCATAGTAATGCGTGCGACCTGCCGTCCGGCGGCAGCCCTGAACTCTGTCAGGATCACGCCACCTTCGACCAAGAAGGCAAGAACAGAACTGAAACTCCCTGGCTCCCACCTCGAATCGACCTGCCGCTACGACATCCTCTACATTGTCAGAGTCTGTGATCGCAGCTTTCCACAATAGATTGTATAGCTTCGTGTTTATTATAAAATTTGCAGGCTATTGAGCATTTGGAGATAGAACAACAAATCTTTCCTGGTCCTGAACATGTAGCACTGAAAAATTACATTACAAGTGAACGTAAAAGTTATGGACGAAGCCAAGCACATTATGAACACCAGATTTTCTATTGGCAGAATAGAATTCAGGAACAAGTGTTCTTTCAGAGAAGTGTAACGGTCCAACAGAGTCGCCACTCTGCAAGAGGCGCTACATAATATGCCCAACAATCACAGAATGCCTCCTCGTCATTTCAACCCCTGCTTCTACTGAATACTGGAACAAAATACATTGAGAAAAAGATTTCAGAGCCTCGCTTTTCAAGCCAGTCACTTAGTGACTACCAGAATATAAGCTCCTGAGTTACAGCGTAGTATATGGTAGCCGAAAGAATATCTTTAGTGTATGTGTCTCTGTACTTTCAAGAAAGAAGAAAGAGCATGCCGACTTCTTCTATTCAGTATTTGAAATTGTCTATCTGTGCAAAATGACGATGTGAAACTTCTTGGATCCAAGATCCTCAAACCATTTTCCTCCATGAGGAACCCGTCTGCAGGTTCAAAAACGAACAGTGAAATCAAACATTCATATATCAAGCTATACAAACTAACAAAGCCCCCAAATATAACCCTTGGGTTTTAAAACAGTTGCACGTTTCAGTTGCTGGGAATCACCTGGGAAACTTCTAGAGAGGGTCCTGCATTTGGATTTCATCTTGTTGGGAGACCCATATTCCTCCGATGATGCTCAAACTGAAATGCAAAGACAAAGTTCACTAGATCACCGATGAAGTTTTCATGTAGGGGGGAAATCCAATGCATTAGGCATTCCACTGACTTACCTTTGACTTCTGAAGAGCCTGTCTTGTCTCAGGATCAATATCCAAGTCACATAATCTGCTGGGCATTATCTTCGCCTTCTTGATATCCAGCTCAGGGCCACCTCTGATCACAGATGCTCACCATTCCTTCTTGTTTTGCTTTGACAGTAGTATAGACAGTGATTTCCCGTCCTCTGAAGGAGTTATTACAAAATAGTGAATGACATACAGGTAACACAGACTTCATGAAGGAACAGATATTAGTGTTGCAACAGGAATACCAATTGTCCAGAAGCAGTCGCAAACGTTGACCGGTTGGTAAAGCACCCCCTTGAATGAAAAACAATCAAACATAATATTAGAAGATGTATTTGATAGATGTTTAGGATCACCTAGTTGCAGATCTAGCGGGTGTATACTTGAATTTAGAATATGGCAAACCCTAGAACATAAGCTAAAGCGAGAAACAGAGAAAGAGAGAGAGAGGGTGCGGAGATGCAAACCATCGGCCGCCTTCGAGGAAGACGAGCTGGCCATGGCGATGCTTGTTGGTGACGTGGTGAAGTCCGGCGGTGAAGACGCGGTCGCAGTGGCGGCGGTGCAGAGGCGGCGGTGGCCGGTGGCGGTGCTTTCCGTCGCTGGCAGCGCCCCCTCTCTAGATCGGCTAGGGTTAGGATGTAGGTAGGGTGTCTGACGGCTCAGGTGAACCTCGTGCCTTGTGCCCTAGCCGCACCTCCCTTTTTATGGCGCTATGCGGCGGGTGCCCACCAACCATGGAGCGGTTGGGCGCCCCCGATCAGGGTGCGGATCCAAGGGCCCAATTGGCCGTGGAGATCAATCTAATATTGTCCCCCTTGATGTCACCTTATGACTTAAACTTAACTTACTTATTTTATCTTGTTCCCATTCCATCGTAGATCAGTGCATAGAGCGTGCCTCATCGTCACAGTCAGTTGTCATTAGATTAAACAGCTACAATGCACCTCTCTATTTTGAAACAGATTCTCAACTAGGTCCTTATTGTCCAGGAATCATAGGTTTTCTCTTAAACCCATACCGGCTAAGTGTTCTCTGAACATGCTGGGTGGTAATCCTTTTGTAAGAGGATCCGCGAGCATCTTTTCTGTTCTTATATGCTCAAAACTAATTATATGATCACGGACTTTATCTTTCACAACATAATACTTTATGTCAATGTGTTTGGCAGCATCACTTGACTTATTGCTGTGAGCATAACATACTGCTGGATTATTATCGCAATATAACTTGAGTGGCTTATGTATGTCGTCTACCACTTTCAACCCGGACATGAATTTCTTCAGCCAATTCACCTGCCCTGTGGCCTCATAACATGCTACAAATTCGGCATACATTGTGGACGATGTAGTGACGGTTTGCTTTGAGCTTTTCCACGATATACTCCTCCTGCAAGAGTGAATATGTATCATGACGTGGACTTTCTATCATCTCTCGCATAATCAGAATCTGTATACCCCTCTATATGCAGGGAATCAGATCTTCTGTACGTTAGCATGAGACCCTTCGTACCTTGCAGGTAACGCAAAACTTTGTTTACTAATTTCCAGTGTTCTATTCCTAGATTACTCTGATATCTGCCAAGTAACCCGGTAACAAATGCTAAGTTAGGATGAGTACACACTTGAGCATACTGTAAACTTCCGATAGCTGAATTATATGAAACTGCTTTCATTTGATCGATCTCATATTTGTTCCTGGGATATTAAAATTCTCTATATCTATCGCCCTTTACTATAGGAGCTGGTGAAGACTTACAATTTTGCATATTGTATTTCTTTAGAACTTTTTCTAAGTATGCTTTTTGTGATAATCCTAAAACCTCATTTTCTCTATCTCGATGAATCTCTATTCCTAGGACGAAAGAAGCTTCACCGAGATCTTTCATATCAAACTTCGAGGACAAGAACTTCTTTGTTTCTAGTAGTAGATTAACATCACTGCTAGCGAGCAAAAGTCATCCACATATAAGACTAGCAAAATGTATTTTCCATTCTTGAACTTTGCATAAACACAATTGTCCTCCACATTTTCTTGAAACCCAAACTTTCTTATTGTACTATCAAACTTCAAATACCACTGTCTTGAAGCTTGTTTTAATCCGTAAATGGATTTCTTCAGGCGGCATCCCATACATTCTTTTTCTTCCACAACAAAACCTTTCGGTTGTGCCATGTAAATATTTTCCTCCAGATCCCTGTTTAGGAACGTCGTCTTTACATCCATCTGACGTAATTCTAAATCGTAATGTGCTACAAGCGCCATTATGATTCTAAAAGAATCCTTACATGAGACTAGAGAAAATGTCTCATTATAATATATACCTTCTCTTTGCGTGAAGCCTTTCGCCACAAGTCGCGGTTTGAATCTTTCTATATTTGCTTTGGAGTCATGTTTGGTTTTGTATACCAATTTATAGTCTACTGTCTTGGCTCCTCTAGGAATTGTTTTTAAGTCCCAAACACCATTGGTTTTCATTGATTTTATTTCATCTTCCATGGCTTCAAGCCACTTTGATGAATGAGCACTTCTCATGGCTTCTTCAAATGAGGTGGGATCACCCTTCATTTGAAAATCCTCACAATCATAGACTTCGTAGTCATCAGGAATGGCTGATCTCCTGACTCTTTGAGACCTTCTAGCGGCCTCGTTAGATGACGCTTGTTCTATATGAGGCTGTTGTTGCTCCTCCTCATGTGTGACAATAGGTTCTATGAGATCCTGAATGACAGGTTCCTTATGTTCATTCATTGTTGCCATAGGAGAACTAACAACAGGTGATGTTACTATAGTGTATTGCACTGTTGGTACAGCAACAACAGATAGCATGAAGAATGGTTCCTAAACCATTGGAGTGGACACGTATACCCGCTTCTCTTCAAAATTAATTTCTCGCGCTACCATGCTCTCCCTGATCATATCATCCTCCAAAAACACATCATGTTTTGTTTCTACAAACTTCGTTCGTCTGTCAGGACAATAGAAGCGGTAACCTTTTGACTTTTTTTGGATAGCCAATGAAATGGAAGCTGATTGTCTTAGAGTCTAGCTTCCCTGTGTTTGGGTTAAAGATTTTTGCCTTAGCTGGACAACCCCACACACGTAAATAGTTAAGTGAGGGTTCCTTTTCAGTCCACAACTCATACGGTGTTTTGGGCATCAACTTACTTGGCACTCGATTAAAAATATGAATGACGGTTTTCAACACCTCCATCCATAAACTTATTGGTAGGATAAAGTAACTTATCATGCTTCTTACCATATCTATTAAGGTACGGTTGCATCTTTCAGCTACTCCATTCTGCTGATGCTCGCCCAGTGTAGAATACTGGGCAACTATGCCATTTTTCTGTAAGAACCTTGCAAAGGGTCCAGAAACTTAGGCATATGGGATGTGTCGACCGTAGTACTCTCCCCCATGGTCGGACTTTACTACCTTAATCTTTAAGTTGTGCTGATTTTCTACTTTAGCCTTAAATATCTTAAATTTATCCAATGCTTCCGATCTTTCCTTAATTGGATAAATATAGCCAAAATGAGAATAATTATCTGTGAATGTTATAAATGAATCATAACCATCCACACTTTTCATAGGAAAAGGACCACAGATGTCTGTGTGAACTATTTCTAAACTTTCTGCGCTTCGTTTGACATCTTTCTTTATTTTCTTAACGTACTTTCCTTTTATGCAATCAATGCATTGCTCTAAATCTGAAAATTTTAAAGGCGGAAGAATTGATTTCTTAATCAATCGTTCTATTCTCCCCCTCGAAATATGGCCTAAATGACAGTGTCATAATTTCGAAGATACATCATGTACTCTCTTCCGTTTATTTGTTGCATTCATAGACGAGAAAACATTCTCATTCTCAGTGCTCATATCATTCACATTCTCAGAAAGTGATAATAAATAAAGCTTGTCTTGTCGGAAGGCAAGTCCAACACACTTATTATTAAGGGACAATTGGCCACAGGACATGCCAAATGAGCACCGACGGCTGGTGGACACCGCAAATGCGCCAATTTGCTGCTGGCCACTGTGTTTCCACTTTGAGTTGCCAGAAGACACCGCGCCCTGGTTTGAGCCAAGAGATGAGAGAGAAATATTCATTTTGGACATGTGGTGCCCTCGAGCCAAAACGGCAACCTGGTCTGGTTCGACCACATTTAACCAGCCCGACCCGGCAATTAGGGTATCGACGCCCTCCCGCCTTCCCTCTCTTCCCCATCCCCTTCTCGCCCGCCGTCGCCGTTCACTCCATTGTTCGTCGCCGCGCCGCCGTCCAATCCATTGAGCCCCGCCGCTTATACCTCGAGCCGAAGGCGTCATCCGCCATGTGGAGTTGAGGAGGATGTCGTCCCCCATCAGTAACCCGAAGATGTCGTCCCCAACTCGGAAGACCGCGCAGTGCCCTGGGTCTCCGCCTAGGGTTTCTCAATTGAAATGGCTTCCAAAAGGGTATGATATCTATCTTCTCTGCTTGTCGATCGATTTGTTTGCCTACGGATGCGTTAGAAACGTGGCAGATTTAGATTAGAGTTGATTTTGGTTTCACTTTGTTTTGATTTAGCATGGATCCGAGCTCAGCGTGTAGATTGGCAATTAGAGTTCCTGCTTATGTAGAGCAAAGACCGGATGGGCTCGGTGACTATCATGTTACTCAGAGTTACATGCGTGTGGTGGATAAGGATATTTTCAACTAGATGGGTTTTCGTCAGCTGCTCGGTGAGGAGATAGTTCATGGTCAGGATTAAGATCTCCATGTCTCCTTCTTTGACACAACCAAGAATGAGACAGTCCACATAAATTCTGATAGTGCTCTGCTGCATGCATTTGATGTTTATTGGGATAGTAGGAAGCTGCCACTAACTGTAGATGTTATTGACACAACTCCTTGGAACACGGCTCGTGTTGATGCTAATCTGTTTCAAACATGCTAATCCTGTTGAGCATGATAATCTTGCTTCGATGATGAAAATGTTGAAGTTGCTATGCCTTTAGATGTGATTTACCACGATAATTTACAAGCTCCTACTTCTTTGAGTGTTCTTACGGAAAATCTGAGCACGATGACACTCTGAGATGTTAATGCTCATGACATCTGAGAGTTTGAGGTGATGACATTCTTGACCATGATGAGAGTGATGAGAGTGATGAGAGTGTTGATGCCGGGATGATGAGAATGATGACTGGGGAGAGAAGGATGAGGTTGAGTATGTAGGAGTGGATGATGAGAAAGAGAAGTACCATGATGAGCTCAATGATGATGGTCAAGAGGATTGTTCTTACTATCCTGACACTGACCTAGAGGATGATGACCCACTAGAGGTGGATGATGAGAGGGGCTGTGAGAGTGTGTTGCATGTCACTGACGTAGATAACCCTAAAATAGCAGTTGGTATTACTTTTGAAGATGGTTTATGTTTTAAGAGGTGTATTAGGCAATATGATGTGCTTAATGAAGTTGAACTTGTAGTTTCTTATAGTGAGTCAAGGCGGTACCGAGCTTACTGTAAGGCAGAGAGGTGTAGGTGGAGAATTCATGCATCTCAGTTATCAGATGAGAAGACATGGCAGGTATGCACTTTTTCATTACTTGTTTATGCCATGTTTCATTGATGTAGTTGTTTCACTAACTCTATATTATTTCATTACCTTCATTCTTTGATGGTTGCAGATTAAGAAGATGCCACACAAGCACAGATGTGCCGGCACAGGGAATTTGGAAAAAAATTGCATGGCTACCAATCATTGGGTGAAGGACAGAGTTATCAATTGGCTAAGGGGCCTAAAGCTCTAAGGAAACAGTTGGAGGAGAAGTACAACATCAAAGTGAGCAAGTACGTTGTTTGGGACGGCAGGCAAATGGCATTAGATGAGATTTTAGGCGGATGGGAGGACAGCTTTGTCCATGTGTTTTCTTGTAAGAGGCAGGTTGAGAAGAGGTGTCCTGGTAGTGTTGTAGAGATTAAATGGGAGCTTGTGAATGAGAAGAGAAGGTTTTGTAGGATGTTTGTAGCACTGAAGCCATGCATTGATGGCTTCCTTAATGGTTGTAGACCGTACCTAGGGATTGATTCTACAGTTTTGACAGCAAGGTGGAAGGGTCAGTTAGCTTCAGCTATAGGTGTTGATGGCCATAACTGGATGTTCCCAGTGGCCTATGGAGTCTTTGGCAGTGAGACCATGGAGAACTGGGAATGGTTCATGAAGATACTGCACAAGGCAATTGGTTCTCCACATGGTCTGGTTATTTCAACAGATGCAGGTTAGTTTTCTTATTTCAACATATTTTAGCAGACCTTGTTCTTTTCTTGTTTCCTAATGACTGACAGTGTTTTCTGGTTCTTTTCTTGTTTTCTAATGACAGGCAAAGAAATTGATAAGGCAGTTACCAAAATCTTCAGCAATGGTGTAGAACACAGAGAATGCATGAGGCATCTTGTCAAGAATTTCTAGAAGAGGTTTAGAGTAGAAGTGTTTGAGAAGAACTTGTGGCCTGCATCAAGGTGCTACAGAATGACAACACATGAGAGGCATTGGAATGAGATGCACAAAGCATGCCCAAAGGCAACTAACTGGCTGCTGGAGAACCACAAGCAGCTATGGGTAAGGGCCAAATTCAACACAACAAGCAAATGTGACTATGTCACCAACAACATTGCTGAGACATTCAATAGTTGGATCAGGGAACACAAGTCCTTACCTGTTCTAGACCTCATGGATAAGATAAGGCAGTTGATCATGGAGAGGTTCTGCACTAGGAGAAACCTGGCCTCAAAGTTGTCAGGCTTCAAGATTTTGCCTCATGTCATGAAGGTTCTGCATGAGAAAAGCAGATCCCTTAACTATAGCATACATAGGAGTGGTCCAATGGTTGGAGAAGTAGGAGTGAATAAAGACCTAGTTCCTTGGAGATTCATTGTTGATCTGGACAACCATGAGTGCACATGCAGAGGATGGCAGCTCACTGGACTCCCCTGTGTGCATGCCATAGCTTTCATTGGCACAAGAAGGGTCCTATTGGAGGATTTTGTGCACCCTTACTACTATGTGCAGAAGTTCATAGCAGCATATGCATCTGTTGTGCCTCCAATGCCAGACAAGGAAGAATGGGAGAAGGTGGACCTTGGCTTCAAGCTACTTCCTCCTTTATGCTATAGAGCAGCAGGTAGGCCAAGAAAGAGAAGGATAGTTGGCTCTGAAGAAGGTGGGACAAGCAGTAGAGGTAAGAGAAGGTGTAAAAGGTGTGGTGGATTTGGTCACCTACAGAAAACCTGCAATGAAACTGTCCATGATCCTGATGCCCCACCACCTGCACCACCAAAGAGGAGGACTTACAAGCCAAAAGTGGTGGAGATCATAGAAACCACAGAAGATTCATCCAAGAAGAGGAAGAGGACTTCCAAGCCAAAAGTGATCAGGGTTACAGAAAACCCAGAAGATCCTTGTACTAAGAAGAAGAGGAAGGCCTCCACCAAGGGGAAATAACCCAACAAGAAAAAGAAGGCAACTCCTACAGCTGCAGAGCCCACACCTGCAGAGCCCACACCTGCTAAACAGTATGTGATCCATCTGTTACCTTCAGTTTTTATGTTAGTTTAGGGACTACATGTTAACATGTGTATAACTATGCAGGGTTTCAAACTCCCTGGTGACAAGGAAGCAGGCCAGCCAAGGAGCAGTGACAAGGAGCCAAAGTACATCATCAGCAAGTCCCAGCGCTAGCACTAGGAGCAAGAAGAGGTTGATGGAAGTCTAGGAGTGTGCAAGCAACATGGCTTCCTCTTTATGATGGATTTATGTGATTTTGTGAACTTCTCTGTCAGTTTAAGGATGCTATGGCCATATAAACTTGGTCTGGGTTATGTATGACACCTAATATTGAATTCTGGCAAATGAACTATGTAATGTGTAAACTGGTATTGTATTGTGGCCATATGAGGCTCCACTTGGACTGGTATTGTATTATGACACTTGGTATTGTATTATGGCCATCTAAGGCTCAGTTTCCTTGTATTAAACTTGGAATTGCAAGATAACTATCTTTCATTCATTTCTCAAGCCATTACAAAGTTAATCTTGCTTCTGCATTAAGATGCACAAGACAACTGCACAAGACAACAAAGCACACAACTCCTACAAACACACTGGCCACATTCAACCACCTATCCACTCTCTGCTGCCCAGCTATTCTACTGACATGGAGACTCTGAGCTTCAACAAAATTGCCCAGGGCCAACAGAGACTTCTCCAATGCCTGGACTCCGGCCGTCAATGATGCAGCATCGACGCCATCACTCACCGGCTTCCACATGAAGAAAGCGCACTTGTTGTTGCCCTGTTCAAGCAGAGATTTCGGATGAACCCTAGATCTGGAGTTGGCGTTGACGAAAATGAACAACATGAAGTACAAAAAACTCACCCAGTCCCGATTCTTGCAAGTGTAGAACTGCTTATCTGGGTTGTTTGTGGTTCTGGAGGTCCGCTCCACAATGGTGGTCGTCCGGCAGAAAGGGCACAGCGGCTGCCCACCCATCGGCGGCTGTCGACTCGGTCCGCGCGAACCTGTCGAGGAGGAAGCGCCGGAGCCCGTCGCCATCTTCAGGCCTCTGCTTGCCCCCACCGGCCCGCTTGACAATCCCGCGCCCGCCAAGCCTGCGCCACCGCCGCCGTCAACCAAAACGCCACCGCCGCCGACTTGGAGAAGGGGATGGGGAAGAGAGGGAAGGCGGGAGGGCGTCGATACCCTAACTGCCGGGTCGGGTCGGTTAAATGTGGTCGAACTAGACCGGGTTGCCGTTTTGGCTCGAGGGCACCACATGTCCAAAATGAATATTTCTCTCTCCTCTCTTGGCTCAAACCGGGGCACGGTGTCTTCTGGCAACTCAAAGTGGAAACACAGTGGCCAGCAGCAAATTGGCGTATTTGCGGTGTCCACCAGCCGTCGGTGCTCATTTGGCATGTCCTGTGGCCAATTGTCCCTATTATTAATCACAATTCGACATTTGCTATTACCAAAATGGCAATCATATCCATCATCATCAATCTTGAATCACTTATCAAGTTTCTACGAAAAGAGGGTACATAAAGAATATCTAAAAATTAAAGTCTAAAACCATCATCTAATTTTAGAGAAAGATCTCCAATGGCTTCAACTTTAGCTTCAACTCTATTTGCAACTTTAATTCTTCTTTCTTCTCTTTGCAGGGTTCTCCTCATACGAAATCCCTGTAATAAATTTGCAACATGAACAGTTGCACCTAAATCAATCCACCAAGTAGATTTTGCATAACTTAAATACAAGGATTAATCTATGAATGTAATAAAATCCTCACCTCTCTTCAGAAGGGTCTTTAGAAAGTCTGGACAGTCCCTCTGGTAATGTCCATGCTTCTTGCACCATTTACACTGATCTTTCTCAACTTGAGCATTGTTGTTATTCTGATGGTGGTCATTCTGAGAGGCTTTTCTTATAGGTTTGATATTTTTATTGAAGTTCTTCTTCTTGTTGTCCTTCACAAGGCTAGCAGAGTCACCCTATGAGCTTTTTAGCCTCTCCTCTTCTTGAACACACATTGCATTGAGCTTCTCTATACCCCATTTGTCGGGCTGCATGTTATAATTAACAACAAAAGTTTCATATTCCTTAGGTAAGGAAGCAAAAACCAAATGAATCAGGAACTCATCCTTGAGCCCCAAATCAATTGGCTTCAGCTTCGAGGCCGTGTTGGTCATCTTCAGTATGTGCTCTTTGATACCGCCACCAGTGTATTTCTCATTGAACAATTTCTTAATCAAAGTACAGGCTTAAGCCTTTGAAGAGCCAGCGAACTGACTCTCCACTTTCTTAAGATACTCTGTGGCGGTATCACAATCTGGGATAGACCTCTTATAGCATCTGAAATTATGGACTTAGCCACCATTCAAGCACTTGTGGTTTGAAATATCCCATTTTTATGTTCGAGATCATATTTCATCCGCACTTCTGCATGATCTCGCTGCCGAGCAGTGAAATCAGTATCAGACTCATTTTCTTCCCTCACCGGGTTCACTAGCTCAGTAGGACACGGGGAGGTAAGCGCTAGGTCATTTTCAGACAGCGCAAGTGCTACTTCATACTTCTCTCGTCATACCCTATAGTTGCCCCCTTCAAGAGGCGGTATGTGCGAGATAAAAGCCATTGGGTTGAGTTCTGAAAAACACCGTCAGAGAGAGTGAGAAAATTGACATAATAATTGCATGCCTTAATTTAACGTTGGTCAAAATTAAAACATACAACTTTCTTATACACTAATTCTACATCACTGTTGGGCAGAAATAGAATTAACGCATGGAATACTTTATGAATAAACATTATAATATTGCTATTATCAACGTTGTCAGAAAAATAACAATATTATAATTTACTGAATAAAATGACTGCTCTTCAAATTAAATTCTCCCGCTGGTTTGAATTTAATTAGAAGATAATAAACTTTAACATTGCAGCGGAAACATGAAAAATTATTTATCTACTTTTAAGAAGCATTTTACTGTACGAATCTACTCTCGAAAAAAAACTATCCCGTTGGTACAAATTTTGACAAAGATTGAAACTGAACAAAAAATCATCAAAATTTACTTCTGAAAATGAATAAAACAATAACTCAGTTTCTACTGTTCGTTTGGCCCAGCCGTTGAAATAAAGTTGTTCGCCCCGGTGGCAAAAAATGCCACCAGGCGCGCATGCCCAAAGAATGACCCAACACAATCTTGTAGCGCCGCTCCCCAGCGCCAAAGGCGCAACTTTGGGCCTAGGCCGGGATTCTCCAACCCCGCCTGGGCCAATTTCAGTCCAGCAAACGCCGACCATCCATCGTGATCCGACGGCCATCCGCCCTCCTCGCGAGATCAAAACCGGCGTCCGCGGCCGCATCCGAAAACCCTAAGCTCATTCTCACCTCCCTCCGTCTCCTCTCCTCAGCGCCGCGGCCAGAAGAAGAGCAGCGATGCGACTCCGTCGTCGGTCCCCTCGTCGGCGCGCGCACTCGCCCTAGGCTGAGTGTGCTGCCATCGAGCGGTCTGGGCGACGGTGCCCTGATCCCGACACGCGTTGCGGTAGGATTGCCCTAAACCCTAGATCTTCCCCCTTTCTCCTCAGTGCAACTGACGTCAGAGAAGAAGAGTGCGGCGCCGCCGCGGATCCCCTCGTCGGAGCGCGCGCTCCCCACTGGGTGAGCGCGCCGCCTTTGAGCGGTCCTATGTTGGCGCCCAGAGCCCGCTGCGGCCGGCGACTAAGCGTCGAGCGGCGGCTCGGCCCATTCTGCCCGCGCGACGGTGGGATTCTACCCGCGCGACAGCAATGGTGACGCGCGGCGGGGAGTCCGGATAGGTCCTCCCCTCCTTCGTCCTTACTCTTGGGTTAGGGTTAGGGTTTCGGGTGGGGTTTCAATCCAATTCGAATCGAGTCCCCTCCTTCTGTTTTCTTCGTGATTTTTACCCCAAAGACTAGATCTACATCTAGACCAGGCGACTGATACCATTGATAGATGTTTAGGATCCTAGTTGCAGATCTAGCGGGTGTATACTTGAATTTAGAACATGGCAAACCCTAGAACATAAGCTAAAGCGAGAAACAGAGAAAGAGAGAGAGAGAGGGTACGGAGATGCAAACCATCGGCCGCCTTCGAGGAAGACGAGCTGGCCATGGCGGTGCTTGTCGGTGATGCGGTGAAGATGCGGTCGCAGTGGCGGTGGTGCAGAGGCGGTGGTGGCCGGTGGCGGTGCTTCCCATCGCTGGCAGCGTCCCCTCTCTAGATCGGCTAGGGTTATGATGTAGGTGGGGTGTATGGCGGCTCAGGTAAACCTCGTGCCTTGTGCCCCGGCCCCCACCTCCCTTTTTATGGCGCTGTGCGACGGGGGTCCACCAACCATAGAACGGTTGGGCGCCCCTGATCAGGGCGCGGATCAAGGGCCCAATAAATATTGAGCATGTCACTTTATCAACTTATAGACGAGGTTACGCCATTTCAATATTGCCACTTACGTCAATTATTGGAGTCTGGGCCTTTAGTGCAACCTTTAGGTGGTTCTTCTCAATCTCACAGACAACAAACACTGACTTTGTTCCTTGGGGAACTGGAACAGTTATATTAACCTCTGACAACTCTTGAGTCCAGGAATATTTCTCCAAGTCCAGACCATTTTCAGCATTTGGTTCTAAACCACAATTGAAAAGGAAAACACCTTAGTTCTTTAATGTAAAGGATGTGAGCACAATAACAGAAATGGAAGTGCAGATTACAATTAAGTTCATCTGATGTCCAGATCAGCATGAGAGTACAAACAATTTATTTCAGGAGAAGGGTATGCACAGCCCAGGTTGTTAGTAATTGATATCCCAGAATTTGAGATCAGAATGAGGCACAGTAAGTAACATGTGGAAATCACATTTGCCACGAGAAATGGGTCTCAAATAACAAGGAAGGAACTTATCAACTATTCATTACAGAAGAAATCTTAATTAATTAGCGCAATAATGATAATTTAAAGACAAAACTTATAGGTTCAACGCAGCATAATTCTACTGACAGTCTGACAGAACATATCAGCAGAAGAATCAGTAAACATGGTATTGCATCGTTAACTGATTGCTGCTTGACATACATGCTGTTAAACGTACAGATCTCAAAGCAAATATTGATAAGTGCAACCGAGTACAGAACACTAAACAACTTGAAATTCCTTTAATCTTTTGTGACAGACAAAGATAAGCATCAGTTCAGAACTCAAATACTCAATCCCAGTAAAAAAACTCAGAGTTGAATCACTGCTTTGAAAGTCAAGCTCTGACACTCATGAATTAGCATAAAACTGTAAAGGCAGCCAAGCGAGAATCTGAAATTCCATGATATTTTCCTGTTTGTTATCATGTAAATCTCAACACTAACACTTCACACAGGAAGCAACTAAGGTATATGGCATACTTTGAAATTCCATGATGTATTTGCCTGAATGTTGTCAGTATGTCAATCTGAACACCTATGCATCATAACTTTAGAGCAGAATCTCAAACCCATGTGTCAATCTGAACTCTGAAGCTAACTAGTTGCCGAGCCTAGAATTGCAATGCGACTTTACTCTGCTTGCACAAAGACATAGGAGTAGAAAGGAACAGAGTGCCTTATATTTGATGAGTAAATGCAGCATCAGAAATTACCAAGGCACAAAGCAAATCCCGCATTCGAACCATGAACATCACAAACAGACCAAAAAAGGTGGCGGAACGAGATGAATCACCTCTTGCGCGCCTCCCGTCCTTCGCCGTGTTCTCTGCGTCCCCCTCCATCTTCCTCTCCGCATCCGCCGCTCTCCTCGACTCCTCGTTCCTCCGTCTCTCCGTCAACTTACTTGTCTCCTCCTTCGCTGCCACCGCCTGGGCCCTGGCCGCCTTCGCCATCGCTGCCACCTTGCTCGCCGCGGTGGGGTCGCGGAACAGGCCGGAGCGCTCCCGCGCGACGTCGATCGCCGCCTGGAGGAATGGGAGTGGGCCGCCCGTGCGCTCGAGCACCGCCGCGAAGACGTCCTCGTCGCTCCTGCTGATGGCCTTCGCCGCAGACGGCGCAGCCACCTCACCGTCGCCCTCCTCCTGGGAATTGGTGATGATCGCCATTGGCCGCTACTGCTTATAGGGTTTCGGTCTTTTCTGGCAGTTGCTGCTCGTGCGTGGTTTCCGAGTGGGTTTCGCGACGAAGCTTGGAGAGCTGGAGGAATGAAGGGGAGGCCTCGTTTGCGAACGGATTATGCAAAGACGACACGGGGTTTTAAAGGGAATTTAGAACAGTGACGATAAGTTTTTGTCGGTTGCGGCCAATGCGCCTAGTACGAGTGGGGCCGGGTGACGGTGGGCCATGTTACCTCTCGTGTGAAGAAAGATTTGTGAACCTACTGCCAATACAAGCGAGTTTACAACGATAACGATGCAATTAAGACGGACGGACGGACGTCCGCACGCGCCGCTCGCTAAAAAAAAAATCTTATTCCTCACTTTCTCCTCTACGTCCTTATCCATTCCACGCTCGTGCCCTGCCCCACTCCGACGTGCGGCCATGGCTGCCTCCCTGACCGACGGCGGAGCACCTCCCCCTACCCGACGTCCTTACCCACCAGGAGCGCCCAACGCCGCGGATCCGATGGCCTTCTCCCTCACCCCGGCGAGATCCATTGAGGTGGCGCACCGATGTTGCAGGGGAGTCGGTGGCTCTCCCCCACCCCGGCACGGTGCCCTCTTTCACCCCGGCGACCGAACTCCCCCCACCCCGGTGGCCATGGCACTCCCCGCCTTCGTCCCCCCACCGCCGCCCGAGAGCCGCCATGTGCCAAGAAGCGTTGGTGGTTGTGGTGTCGCGACGCCACTGTAGTAGTAGTGTCTTTGGGTAGTCTGTAGCCAAGATACCAAGACGCACCGCGGCTCTCACCCCGTCGGCCAGAATCGATCGACTTAGGCCTCTCTTCCCCTATATTGTAAATATAATTTTAATTGATTTCAGACGTTTCAGAGGCATGTTGCAATATTTTCATATGGATGTTATAAAAGTAGATCGGGGATGTTGCACATGTTGCATATGTTGCAAATGTTTCAGAGGCATGTTGCAAGCGTTTGTTCAAACTATTTCATCTGTTTCCAGATGTATGTTGCAAGCGTTTTGATCTCGATGTTGCATATGTTTTCACACATATGAAGTGTTTTTCAGATGTTTTTTTGCAAGTGTTGCATACGCAAGTTTCGAGTGTTTTAGCTATTTCGTACGTATGTTGCAAGTGTTTCGTCTGGATATTTTAAAAGTAGATCTGGTGTTGCAGCTACTGCTTCAGATGCAGGTTTCATGTGTGTTGACGGTTGTTAATGTCAATTATAAACCGTCAACATAACCTGCATATATGCTTAATTCCATCATCAAACATAGTTATAGGGTTTGATTCTAACAAGTTCCACAAGTTTTGGTGCTATCACTTGTCTCGCGGGATATTTAATTTTTCACAGAAAAAAACTATCTCAAATGATGAATTGGAGTGTAGCATTACGAAGAGCTCATTGAGCTGATTGAAACGGATATATTATTTGCTATATTTGAAGCACGGAATGAACAGATATAAATTTCGCAAATAAAAGAAAAGCTCCACATCATGAGCTGCGGGATTAATTGGGCCCAATTCAAAATTTTGTCCATAAAGACCTATGTTCATTTTAATGAGATATGATAGAAAGTTTAGTACCAATGAAGGCTATTCAGAGGGGGAGAGTGCCTGGCGTCCCTCATAAATAGCAGCCCCTACCCCCCTCCTGAAGTAGATCCTGACCCTAATTTATATCCTCATCCTAGGATCAGGGCATCAAGAGAAGATTAGTCCTTTATACGATCTATTCTTATAAATAAAAATATTGAGTTAGAGAGTGATGGAAGAGTTTGGAGGAAGTACCGGCCTGTCGGTCCTACCTCTACGGCTTGTACTTTGGCGGATCTAGGCTTCTCTAAGTGTACATCTGAGATACATCTGGTAATTGATTTCTATTTAAAGTAAGTTTTGTGCTCTTTTGTTCATGGGTTCACAATTCTTTTGGGTGCTCTAGTCCTTGTTAGATCTCTATATTAGAGTAGTAATCGTTAGCATAAGCATGGTGCTTAGGCTTTTGGCTACCTGTGTTTGCTCCATGCTTCTTGGTTGTGTGGTAGCAGCGGGAGGTGATAGCCCCGTCTATCCTTTGTAGTCCACACCAAATTGAGCATGTTCTTAAATTAGTAGGGCCGTAGTCGCGTCGGTAGAGTTATCTATTAGCGGTGCTTTACTATCTAAGCAGTGTCCCGAAGTGAACACTAGAATCATAAGCATTGCTTTGCATAGGGTCATAACCATAGGACTCCTCTCTACTCATACCTTAAACCTTGATTGCTATTCCTAGACAAACTACTTATTAGAAAACACACACGTTTCCTCGTGGATACGATACTCGATAATACTCTGGGTGAAAACTACTTCGATACCCGTGCGCTTGTGGATTTTGTCTCTGTGTGCCTCCATAGGTGTCAACAAGTTTTCTGGCGTCGTTGCCAGAGAGATGATTGTTGTGATTTCGTCGAACCAGATTTGTACTTGTATCTTTTATTTATCTTTAAGCATGGATAACGTTACGCATATCAATCAATTTGCTGCTCCCACAGGCGCACAACTAGAGCCACTAGAATCTTCGAAACCTATCCTTACATCTGGCTATGAGTTACGTCTGTCTTTAATAAATTTGGTCCAGGAACAATCGTTCTCAGGAGAAGATGATGAAAACCCATATACCCACCTACGAGAGTTTGAGCAAACCTGTGCATGCTTGTATATCGCAGGCATGTCACATGAACTTTAAAGTGGAATCTATTTTTGTTCTCTTTGACGGGAAGAGCCAAACACTGGTATACCCGAACCGTAGACAGTGTACAAGAAGATTGGGAAGCTCTATGTTCTAGCTTTTGCTTATCTTTCTTCCCCATCTCTGGAGCGGTTAGCCTTCGAATAGAGGTTCTACCTTTTAAACAGAAAGAAAAGGAATCTCTTGGTGCGGCATGGACACGTTTTAATGACCTAGTCAATTCTGGCCATGACCTTACCATTCAAGACCCTTGCTTTTACAACACTTTTATATGGGTCTTAGTGGGGAGACCACGCAGCTTCTTGATACAACTTTTGGAGGCGCCTTCTTACACTGCTCTGCTAGTGAAGGGAGAAACATCCTTAGAAAAATCCTAGATAACACCCCCTACACCAGCGTTCGTGACGATGGCCCGAAAGACATAGTTGAGAAAACTCCTAAGGAAGAACATTTGATAGTTGAGCCCAGACCTTTAGCTACTCCACTTGAAGTCTCAACTATCCTTCAAGTTTCTGAACCACCGAATGAGGAAGAAATTTTGCCTTTGGAAAATATGTTTGAATTCAAGGATGAGCTCTTCTCCGATTTTGGAAACACCTCAAATTATTATGCAATAAGGAAATCTTCGGCACCATCAGCACCTAACCAGCATCTTCCTAACCCTACCGAAGTGAAGTTCCTTAAAAAGACTGAAGGAGTTGACAACAATCGTAAGCAATGAGTGGTTGAGAGAATCCAAGCTTTCTCCTAAAGTCATTCGTTTAGATTCTCTCTCTACCTCCATTCATTGTCAGATTCATAAAACCTCCTTCAATGCTTTTTATAATTCGGTTATAGAAGTAAATATTATGTCTAAATCTTTTGCAGATACCCTTCCTAAAAATATGCAATTAACTCCAACAACCAAACTCTTAAAAAGTCACTCCGGGCAAATCCTTCCTAGTGAAGGATTTTTTCGCCTCATCCCTATCAAAGTAGACGAAACTAAGGTGTATCTTAGTTTTTATGTTTTCGATATTTGGGAGTTCGATCTTTTGATAGGGCATCAATAGAGAGACTCCTACATGAAGGAGGAAAGGGGAGTATAAATGTAAGACTCATAAAAAGCCTAAATCTTTCTATTCCCATTACTCGCTCGTTACATGCTAAGATGGAGTTGAGTCTCGAGCAAGATCCAATGGAGGAGATTATGATAGCTTCTCTCCTAGAAGTTTCCGACAAACATCTCGAAGAAGATGCCCAGGATTTCATCCAAGACAAAGAAGAACCGTGAGATCCTTTCCCTTTGGATAAAACTCTAGAGCCACCAAAACCCCCCATTGTGTTCAAACCCCTTCCTTTAGGTTTGAAGTACACTTTTCTAAATAACGATAGGGAGTCTCCGTAATTATTAGCGATAAACTTTGAGGACGAGACCCTTCGACTCCTTACTGTTTTAGAAAAGCATCGCTCTACCTTCGGTTACTCACTCGAAGACCTCAAGAGGATTAGTCATGCCCTTTGCACCCATCGCATTCCCATAGATCTAGCATATACACCTTCTAGGGAGCCCCAACATAGGCTTAACATTGCGATGAGAGAAGTTGTTAAGAAAGAGGTTTTGAAACTTTTGCATGCAGGGATAATCTATCCCATACCATATAGTGAGTGGGTAAGCCCAGTACAAGTTGTACCGAAGAAAGGGGGCATGACTGTGGTAAAAAATGAAAAAGATGAATTAATCTCACAACAAACAGTCATAGGATGACGGATGTGCATTGATTATCGAAAACTTAACAAGGCAACAAAGAAAGATCACTTCCCGTTACCCTTCATCGATGAGATGTTAGAATAGCTTGTAAAGCATTCTTTCTTTTGTTTCCTTGATGGGTATTCAGGTTATCATCAAATCCCGATCCATCCTGATGACAAAAGCAAAACTACTTTTACTTATCCCTATGAAACTTATGCTTATCGTAGGATGTCTTTTGGATTGTGCAACGCTCCAGCTTCGTTCCAAAGGTGCATGATGTCTATTTTTCTGATATGATAGAAGAAATCATGAAAGTTTTTATGGATGATTTTTCTGTTTATGAAAAAAAAATTAATGATTGCTTAAAAAATTTAGACAAAGTTTTGCAAAGATGTGAGGAAAAGCACTTAGTTCTTAATTGGAAAAATGTCATTTCATGGTTAGAGAAGGCATAATGCTTGGACACTTGGTATCCGAACGTGAGATTGAGGTAGACCGAGCTAAGATAGAAGTAATAGAACGGCTACCTCCTCCTACGAATGTCAAAGGGGTACAAAGTTTCCTTGGTCATGCGGGGTTTTATCGCCATTTTATAAAAGATTTTTCTCATATTGCTAGACCCCTTACAAGTTTGTTAGCCAAGGATGCTCCCTTTGAGTTTGATGAAGAGTGTTTAAATGCTTTTCAAATCCTTAAGAAAGCACTTATCTCTACGCCAATCATTCAACCTCCTGATTGATCGCTACCTTTTAAAATCTTGTGTGATGCTAGTGATTATGCTGTGGGGGCAGTTTTGGGTCAAACAAAAGATAGAAAGCATCATACAATTTCTTATGCTAGTAAAACTCTATCAGGACCTCAACTTAATTATGCAACAATTAAAAAAGAGCTTGTGTCTGTTGTTTTTGCTATTGATAAGTTTATATCTTACTTAGTAGGAGCAAAGGTTATTATTTACACTGATCATGTTGCTCTTAAATATCTCCTTACTAAGAAAGATACTAAGCCTCGGCTTATAAGATGGATCATTTTACTTCAAGAATTTGATTTAGAAATTCAAGATAAGAAAGGAATAGAAAATTCTGTAGCCGATCACTTATCAAGAATGTAGTTTGAGAATCCACAGGAGTTGCCCATCAATGATTTTTCTGCGGGACGATATGCTCCTAAAGGTCGCAGGATCCGACCCCTGGTATGCAAATATTGTTAATTTTATGGTTGCAGGTTATGTACCACCACGGGAGAACAGGCGCAAGCTCATCCATGAAAGTCGCCTCCACCTATGGGATGAACAGTACCTCTTCCGAGTCTGCTCCAATGGACTACTCAGGAGGTGTGTTACGACTAAGGAAGCAACCAAGATCATTGAAAGACGTCACTCATCACCGTATGGAGGACATTATGGGGCATTCCGCACTAATGCTAAGATCTGGCAAAGTAGATTCTTCTGGCCAACCATGTACGATGACATCAAAGAATTTATACGGAGGTGCATCCTGTGTCAGAAACATGGGAATATCAAAGCAAGAGACGCATTGCCACTCACCACCAACCTCTAGTTAGAACTCTTTGATGTCTAGGGAATCGATTATATGGGACCATTTCCAAAATCCCAGCAATGCAAATATATCCTGGTGGCAGTCGACTATGTCTCAAAATGGGTTGAAGCTTTACCATGTCGAGCTGCAGATTCCAATAATGCCAAAAGGATGTTTTCTGAGACTATCTTTCCACGCTTCAGAGTTCCACGCATGGTAATTAGCGACGGAGGTCCTCACTTCATTGATAGAAAGTTTCGACGATTCTTATCTGATCATGGGGTCCGTCATAACATCACGACACCATATCATCCTCAAACTAGCGGACAAGCAGAAACATCAAACAAGCAAATCAAGAACATTCTGCAAAAGACTGTCAATGAGATAGGAATAGCATGGAAAGATAAGTTACATGGAGCACTATACGCTTACAGAATAGCTTACAAAACACCTCTTGGAATGTCTCCATACCAACTTGTCTACAGGAAGATATGTCACCTACCTGTCGAGTTGGAATTCAAAACTCGTTGGGCCATAAAAAGGTGGAACATAGATTTTGAAGCAGCTGAAAAGAAGAGAAAAATGCAACTCTCTGAGCTAGAGGAATGGCGAGAAAAGGCATATCATAATGCAAAACTCTACAAGGAGAGGATAAAAAGATGGCATGACAAAAGATTGAAAAAGAAGGAATTCAAACTAGGTGAAAAGGTGTTGCTTTTCAACTATAGAGTGAAGTTGTTTGGACATGGGAAACTACGAAGCAAATGGGAAGTACCTTACAAGGTAATTAGCGCATCATCTCATGGACCAGTCACACTTCAAAATGATGAAGGTACGCTTTTCAAGGTAAATGGTCATCGTTTAAAAGTTTTCCATGACACACAATTGCCAAAAGAAGAATTGGATATAATTAACTTTATTGAATTTAAATAACATTTTCAATTCAGCTCTTCTTCTTTACTCTGTGAAAAAAAACATGTTTACCTGCTAAAGTATATTGCCAGGATTTCTCTAGTATTTTGTTGGTGCTTGTCTCCACAAGTTGTTTATGCACGGCATCTAACAAACGACGAAAGAACCACAAGAAAGGTATGCTGACCTATCTTGGGTCTGCTAACCTTGCACTTCATCCTTGGCTAAGTTTACCATCAACCAGCTTGGGGGAGAGGCATCACGTGTATCCAGCTAAGTACTTCCCTTCCTTTGTTTTATTTAGTTTGCTTTATAAAAAAATGAAAACAAAATAAAAAAAAGAGTGTGTCTAGTTTACTTTAATTTCTTTTAAGAGCTAAATAAATAAAAGGGGCTCTGAAGATATTCTCTTATAATGAAAATGATAAATAGTTGCGTTGTTGTAATTCCTTTCAAGTATCTAGTTTTTAGCCTTAAACTCTCTCGAGTTTTAGATAAAACTGATTTGATATAAGGATTTACTCTGAACTTGAAACTCGTGGGTAGCATATGCTTGATCTAAGTCTAGGTATGAGAAGATCTGAGCTACTGTTTATCTTGTTCCAAGTGACACTAAAGTTCTGGAGATTTCTTTTAAAAAATATAAAAATGATATATGATGAGTTCATATATGACAAAGCTTGAATTCCCACCAGAGCCATACATGTTATTTAGGCTAGAAAAACTTCTATATATATGTTGTTTGCTTTTGCATTGAGTTTTGTCAAACCCTTATGAGAGATTTGTCATGCTCTTAAAATCGAGATCATATACACACCACCCACATATGCACTACTCCTATACTGGGAGTATGCACAAAAACATGCCTTCCATCTATATCCACTCAAAAATATTTTACTCCTACATTGAGAGTGAATATAAAAATATGTTTGTTAGGTTTTTCATCCACAAAATAAATGCTTCAAGTTCTTGTTGATATCTGTCTCAAAGTTCTGTTGTAGAAAAGAGACATGGGGATATGTAAAAGTTATTCATAAAAAAAGAGTTGAGAAAAAATAGATAAGTGTCCGAGATATTTAAAACAATATGTACACCTCATAAAGTTGTACGTCAACAGATGACCTTTTAGCATGGTGCTAGTGGATATGATATAAGTAATGAGTCTCTCTACTGAAAACTCGGGTGATTTACACCCTCCTGTCACCCCGAGTGACAGAACATCTTAAATCAATCTAATTTACCAAATAAAACAAATCAAGTGTTTAAGGGTGTTCTGTCACTCGATTCCCGTAACCACGAGATCAAAATCCAATGAACCAAATAAAAGAAATAAAAACAGAGCGAAAAAACAAAGAAAAAATATAAATTAATCAGATCAGTCGTACGAAATGCAAATTAGAAGAAAATCAAAGCAAAAAAAACAAAGAAAAAAGACATATTAAATAGATCAGTTCTATGAAAGGCAAATTGGAAGAAGATCAAAGCAAAAAATCAAAGAAAAAAGACAGATTTAACAGATCAATTCTATGAAAGGCAAATTAGAAGAAGATCAAAGCAATAAAACATACAGACAAAAAAAGGCCAAAAACAAAGATCACACAACTGTTCAAGTAATCCAAATCACCATTCTTATTTAAAAAATCAATTTACACCGATTAAACATAGAACTTACACCCAAATAAGAATAGTAAAATATGTTACAATGAGATGTAATCTATAACTACTAAGCAAGCAATGAATTTGTACAAGGTTGCAGCGGCGGTCAGTCGGCCGGGCTGCGACGTGGTCGTGCCGGTAGCAGATGGGTGGGGAGGCAGAAGTAAGCAGGGGCGCGCGGCGCGGCAGCTCGGACGCCCGGTGCCCGGTCGACAACGACGTCGGGACGGCAGGGCCGAGGGGCGCGCAACGCGGGCGCGCCGGGGTGCAGGGTCGTAGGCGCCGAGGGGTGCGGTGGCGCGGGTGCTGGGGCGGGGTCGGAGGCAAGGAAGAAAGAGAAGGACGGGAGAAGAAAAGCTACGAGAAAGAAAGCATGTGTACTCAGTAGTATTTATGGCATGTTTATTTCCGGGATGCCGTATCGCGACGTTCGCGTTTGAGCGAACGTGGCTCCGAGGCTGCGTTTTGAGAATCGCCGAGCCGCGTTTTTTTTTGCCGTGAAACACGCTAGCGATGCAGACCGTTCGGCGTCGTTTTCCGCGCATCTCGGTCGCCAACGCGCTTATGAGCGGAAACAAACAGACCCTTACTACTACATGCTTCCAACCAAATGAAATGGGGTGCAGGGGTGTCAGGCTCAGAGCTATACTCCGTAGACTGGAGTAGTGGTGTGATGGAACGTGAGCTGTCCCGTGCATGCGGCGAGGAAGAATGTGCGGGCACAGGCGCTTCGCCTATCATCGCATCCGTTGACATAAGCAGATGGACGGGCAGAAAATCGAGTGACGGACGCGCCAGAGACGCTCGAGTGAGCTACAGATTTAACGTAAGTAATAAACTTAACAAGAAGGTTCAAAATGAAAAATTAGGCTACATAATGTGAATCTCTTTCACGGTGTACCACGACCTTTGCACAAAGACACGACACTAGTGCCTTATTTGTAAGCCACCTTTGCACGAGCACGTCATGTTACAGTGACCAGTACGCAGAGACATGCAACGCCTTGCACGCGACGAGCACAGAAGTACGCCTGGCGGTTGACCCTGACGGATACTTAGGTGTGTGGCCATCTAGCGCCGCGCCAGCGCGGCGGCGGAGAGGAGTATGAGCAAAAGGAGCAGGGCCATGGCCGCGAATGAGCCGATGAGGGAGCCGGAGATGCGCCCGCAGAAGGAGTCGAACTGCTGGCAGATGGCGAACCAGTTGGCCCTGGCGTTGCCCTTGTGCGCCAGGTACACGATCCCCGCGGCCGCCGACGCCGCCGCCGTCACCAGCGCCAGCATTGCCTTTGTCAAGAGTGCCAAAATTCAGTTGGTAATCACTTGCATCGGCTTTTCTGATCGATCATGCACCTACTACATAATGGGCTGGGCTGATCGGCGATCGTGATGCCCGTTCAGTTGCCGTGTACTATGCAGAAAGAGGAGCTATAGCATGTCTCTTACCGCGTCGAAGAAAACCAACACCAGCCTACTGTACTTCGCCCTGCTCGCCATGATGTGCACGATGGACAGAGGTATGGACAGGACCAGGTACGCGGCAACGATCGAATTCACCACCACGAAGAACCTGACAATGCAAATGAAACAATGTATGCACGTACTGTGTTGACCAAGCAAACACAATCATCAAGTTGGTGGACCGGTTGAAGGATCTATGCACGTACGTCAGGGTCGAGAGATCGCTGTACTGCGCCTTGAACCGGAGGAACTGCGTGAAGAAGGGCAGCGTCTGGTTGGTGGTGCCCATGGCGATGGCGCTGCCGACGGTGGCGATCACCGCGACGAAGCGGAGGATGAGGTCGAGCACGGCCAGACCGCGGTTGGCCGCCGCCCTGCGGCTCCCGCTGCTGGCGGCCACCTCGAGCACGTCGGCCTTGGAGGTCTCCCCGCCGTGCTCCGACACCGGGGCTTTGCTGTCCTCCATCGTGGACGCATCGAGACACCGCCTCGCCCTCGCCCTCGGCTAGTGAAGGCGGCTACCTGCGTCAATGTTTACTGGTCTGGATGTTGTTGGATGTTGCTCGCACGCGTTTATATATACGTGAACGAAGAGCTCCGTGGAGTGTGCATGTGGATGTGGATTAGGTGATTCTGATCATCTGATGTGAGCACGTGATGCGCGCGTACGTGCCGGGGAATGCAGTTTGGTTGGCACCAACTCTCACTTGCTCCATCAGATCAGGGCTAACGACATCAGCTTGCTTTATGCCAGTGGACGGCAGCGTCTGCGACGACACGCTCCATGCCTCTGCTTCAACTCGTCCCAGCTCCATAGCACGGGATGCTTTTATGCTTTAAAAGCTAACTTAGCAGATGGATGCAAGGCTAACCATTTTACTTAGGAGATAGATGCAAGCAGAGTTTCCAGTTTCGGTATCGGCAGTGCTAGCGCCCAGACGCGCACGCAGCCTGCCTCGTCCGCTGATTTTTTTTCTCGTCTCGCACGTGCACCTCGTCCCGTCGCAACACCCACGAGCCTGGACGTCTCGCCTCGCACGCGCAGACCATGTCTGCCTCGATTCAAGGCCGTTCGCGACCCTCCCCCCCCCGCCCAACCCCACGTGCACCCCGCCCTCGTCGTGCCTTGCTCGCCGGCCCCCGGCGCGATCCGTCCACTGGACACCAGCGCGCCCCGTCCATCGACCCCCAGCTCGTCGCACCCCATCCCCTGGGGCCCATGTGCTGTGCCCGACGCCCCACTCCCCGCGCCCCCTAATCTTCGATCAACGTGAAACACATGAATGCAACATATGTATGAAATAGATAAAACATCTAGAACATACACTTTGTAACATATGTGTGAAATATATACAACATTCAGATAAAACACTTGCAACTTGCAACATGAAAACACTTATTGCAACATAACACTGAAACATCAAAGCATTTGGAACATATGTGTGAAACACATGCAACATCTAGATCAAAACCCTTGCAACATACGTCTGGAACAGATGAAACATTTGAAGAAACCTCTAAAATGCTTGCAACATGCCTCTGAAACACTTGCAATATATGCAACATGTGCAACACCCCCGATCTATTTTTGTACAGCCTGTTCGGTTGGCTGGTTCGTATCGTTGCTGGTTCGTGAAGAAGTACTGCTGGCTGGTTTGTGTGAGAGAAAATACTGTTCCGGCTGGAAATTTACGATCGTTTACGGCAAGCCACAGCCAAACGAACAGGCTGGTAACATCCATATAAAACAATTGCAACATCCATATGAAACAACTGCAACATACCTTTGTAACGTCTAAAACACTTGAAACATATGCTTGCAACATACGCTTTCATCGCAACATCTCTAGGTCGCGCGTCGCGGCGGTCAGGGCGTCGATGGCGGCCACGACCTTTTGGTGGAAAACGGCGGCGTCAACACACCTCGGCACCACCCCAACATCATCTCGGCGCGCGCGGGAGATGGGGCACGGCGCGCAGCAGCGGGGGCGCGGCGCGCAGCCAGCTAGAGTTGACGCGGCAGGGGATGAAGCGTGGCACGACAACGGAGGGCGTGCGGCGCGGGATGGGGGCGCAACACGGGATGGAGCGCAGCACTGGATTGGGGAGCCCCACGGCATGGAATGGAGTACGGGGCGGGGAAGACGACAGCAGCGAGCTCACGGTGGAGCAGCACACGATGGGCGAGCACGAGAGTGGAAAATATTTTTTAGAGAGAGGTGGGGAGACACATAGAGGAACACAGGCCTATTGAGCCGTGGTAGCGCGTAGGTCCGAAAAGCGACGTCGGGACGAACGGATGCCTGTTCGCATTACCGTTTCGGTTTCCTTCTGAAATAGTTTTGGCGGCATGGGCCAAATAACTTGGGCTCAGCCTCAAGCAGTGCAGTGGGCTTCTAATTAGCCAGCTTGTTTAACGGCCTGTTGGGCTAGAAGAGGCCCATCAGTTTGAGTTCTCATTTGGGCTGCACGACACCAGGCCGAATCAAATAAACAAGGCAAAATACAGCCAGGCTACTTTTGAGCCCAACAATACTTTAGGTTCAGACCCAAAAGTTTCTGTTCTTACGTCAGCCCAAGATGGAGATCGGAGAACATACTTACCCACCTTATCCTCCCGTCCTACCATGAGCCCATCCGCCCAGTCTCACTCCAAAGCCATCGAAGGAGCAGCTGAACGATGCGCCCTGTTGATTGGGCTGGTTTGACTTATAAATCATGGCTGAAAGTAGTATTAGCTAGTTTGGTGTGTGAGAAAAATACTATTCGTTAACTGATAAGCTATGACTTATCAACTAAATACGACCGAACGAATAGACTGTATGGCCTCGCCGCTGCTCAAGTCACACTCTCAGCTCGCCGCCGCTGCTGCCCTGCACTCCGCGAGGAGAGCTGACCGCCATGGCCGCTGTCCTGCAACAGTATACGTATCGTTCTCTTTCAAATCCATGTTTTGTTCAGACTGTTTCTAGTTGCTTCATGTGCTTCACATTTATGCATGCTGTTTCTCTGCAGCTCGGCAGGTTCCATGACCACGGGCTCAGGTCCGGCCGTTCTAAGGTACATGACCTCTTATGCTGAAATGAAAAATATGAAGAAGTGTTCTTGTTCACGTAAATTCGAGGCAAGTCATGCATAGACATGGGTCCATGTTCGCTTCTCTTATAATCCAGTTTTTTAGCTTATTTTTTCAGCCGGAACAGTATTTTTCTCTCACAACAAATCAGCCGTTCAGCGAAGCGAACGGGGGCATGGCGTGCTTCGTGCTGACAGGTGATAAGGATGTAAAACCATATGGTAAACAGAGTACAGTGTCATTGCTACTGCCTATGCTTCTATGCTGGCCCTTTCTGAAATGTGAAGAAACCGACTAACCGAGTGCGATACTATGCGCCTATTTAGATATGCACGGCTAATTACTAGCTAAATTAAAAGTTAGCTAAAATTAGTTATGGTTGACTAGCTAGTTGGCTGATAACTAGTTAAAAACCTGGCTAAAAAATTAACCCTCCTATTTAGATGCACTAAAGCTATTTTTTAGCTAGCCAGTGATTAGTCTCGTATCCAAACAGGTCCTACGTTGTGTTACATTAGCACTGCTCCTGTAAATAGTACTGTTTACCCAAGAGATCACGGCATGGATGAACAGAGTCCCGTTGCATTGACGGTTCAGTAATGTTCAGATCTATGGATCTTGCTGTGTTGCGTTGCAGAGATCCGGTTCGTTCAGCGAAGGTGAGCGCCTTCCCGTCGCTGGACGTGGTGCCGCTGATGGTGACGATGGTGGAGCACGTGGACATGTCGCGGGACTACGTCGTGACCAAGTCCATCTGGCATCTCAGCGACGCCGCCCTCAAGAGCGTTTGTGAGTCCTGCTACTGCCGCCGTCGTCTCAGCACATGAGCTCCGCGCGCCCTTTGATCTGAAACCGCTGACCGTTTCCCTCTCGATCGATCGCGCGCAGATACCTTCTACGCCATGTTCACGGTCTGGGGCGTCTGCTTCTTTGCGTCCATGAAGGCAAGCATTCACAGTACTAACACACACCATGCAATTGCACTATTTCCTGGAGTGTTCATGACACAGCTTGCTTGTGGGTTAAATCAAAACAGGATCCCTTCTACGACAGCGAGACGTACAGGAGCCAGGGTGGAGATGGAACCGTGCACTGGTACTACGACAAGGTAAGCACGCACGCAGGCACCTTTGCAGAGTGTCTGTATGCATGTGCCTCCTTTTCTTAGGCTGCATGATCGAAGAATCAAAGCAGTTAGCCTAGCCTAGCCACAGATAACTTTAGCCCTATTCGCTTGTCTTATGAGCCGTACTATTTCAGCAAATAGTATTTTTCTCTCATAGTAAATCAGTGAATAATACTTTCAACCATGGCTTTTCAGCAAAACGAACATGGCCTTTACTGACATCAGTCTTGTGCGATGTTCATTGGCAGCAAGAGGACCTGGAGGCGTCTGCGAGGGAGGAGCTGCTAAGGGAGGAGCTGCTCGAGGAGATTGAGCAGAGGGTTGGGGGCCTCAGGGAGCTGGAGGAAGTAGTCACAAAGTGATTATACGGGTGTTACTAATCAGTTCTCTATCTGAACTTCGTTAGCAAATAAGTTCAGACCTCTTTACTGTCCTGCTCAAGTCTGTATATGGCCCAAACGCCTGGATGAACTGCGCTACTGCAGTGCAATAGCAGGACACATACAGTTTTTTTAAAGGGAAACAGGAGGGGAGTGCACCCCTAATGCATGTCATTAATATAATAAAAGAAAGTTATTTACAGATACGTGTAGTTGTCCGGTAGCACCGCATTGTCAGTGTTTGCGTCAATGCTTAATGACTTGTCCAACACATTTTAGTTCAGATAACGAATGATTGGGTACGACGATATCATCCATCTTCTTGTTTGGTTGATAAATCATGGCTGAAAATACTATTGGACTGATTTGGTGTAAGAGAAAAATACTATTTATTGGCTGAAAAAATACGACTTATAAACCAAACAAACAGGACGCTGCTTTACAGTTCGGTTAAGATCGGAATACAACTGTGCAACTACAGAACTCTGTGTATCGTACTGTACATGGCAAACTAGAACTGTAGTTGTACAGCATCGATCGCCGCTCGGCACAGACAGTTCAGAGGCGTACAGGTACATTACACATGCACCGTCTGGCGTCTGCAGCCTGCAGGCCTCGCCGGCAGCTACGCGCACGGCGCACGCATGCAGCGGAGAGCGGTGCGCCGAAACATGCAGCGGCGGGGGCCGGGCCGCGCCGGGGGCCTGGAAGAAAAAGGCGTAGGAGTATGGGTGTATGGCCTCGCCGTGCGCTGAAGGCGATGCGCCGATGCAGCCAGAGCAAGGAAGCTGAGTTGCGTACTGGCTCCGATCATATCCTCTCGACTATACCTGGCCATGCAGCCGGAGGCCCGGCAGCCCGGCCCGAAGCCCGGCCTTTTGGCCCGACACGAGCCCAGCCCGGCCCGTAGGCCACCGGCTCAGGCTGGCCTGGGCCGGCAGTTGAGCCCGTGGGCTGGCACGGCCCGGCACGGGGTTTTGGAGGAGGCCCGCTAGCAACCCGAGAGGGAGGCAGCCCAACTCGCCAACGGCTCCCCCCACGCCGCCACCCCAGACCCCACCTATAAAAGGCGGCCAATGAGGCGCTCCCCTCCCGGCCTCCCCTCAGTCCCGCACTCCCGCTCGTAACCTAACCCTAATCCCCAATTCCCCATTCGCCCATTCGCATCCCACCACCACCAGCCGCCGCGCCGCTCTCAAACGATGTGGCCAGTGACGCCTCGTCGTCTCCGACGCCGACTCCGGTGACCACGATCCGCCTCCCGCCGGCGTCCTCCCTCCGTCCCTGCCTCTCCCTTCTCCCGCTCCCTATCTCCCCTCTAGATCTCGTTGATTATGTGAGTTGGTTGTCTCTGTTTGTCCCTCCTCCGCCGTCCGCCGTCGTTGCTGACTGAGTGTCGTCTTCTCTGGACTCTGGGTGCTCGTCGTCTCTGAATGAGGCAGCATTGCACACAGCTCAGTTATTCTTTTAATTTTCTCTTGTTCTCTATGTGTATGGTTTTGGTTTTGGTTTCAAGCTCTTCTGGGAAAAAAATACTTCAAATTTGAATATTTTTTGTTGAGATGAATTTTTATGTGTTTTGAACCCTACGGGCCTCGGACTGGCACGGCCTGGTGATTTGGCCGTGCCTAACAGGCCGGCACGGCACGAATTTAGACCCACAGGCCCGTGCTGGGGCCGATGGCAAGGCACGAGGCCCGCAGCGGCACGGCGTGCCGTGCCGGCCCAACATCCTCCGGGCCGTGCCTGGCCCGTGCCAAGCCGGGCTGGCCCGATGGCCAATTATACCAAGGACCAAGGCTGAAGGCTCTGCCTGCAACGCTGACGAGTGGCCAGAAGTCAGACGACGGGCCGGACCCCTACCGGTCACGTACGGCTTACGAGGTACTACGACCGAGGGTAGCAGCGTCTCCGATGCACGGCTTCGCAATCAGAGCCATGAAATTTTGAGCTGCCGATGAGCGATGGTTGCACGCCAACGAATTTTACTGAACTCTGGCTTAGAAAGTAAAAACATAGAAATGAGAAAAATATACAAATTGTTCCAGAATGCGGTTACAAAACAAAGGATTAAAAAACATAGGAATTTAAAAGAAATAATCGTTTGGATGGACTGTAGGAAAAATGTAAGATTTTTACCAAAAGGTTTGAGTGGATGCTAAAGTTCCTGTAGTTTCGCGAACTGAGCATTGGGTTCTCTATGGTGTAACTTGCCTTTCAAGTTCTCAGTTAGATGTGGGTGCTCTTATTTTTCTGAATTTATTTTAGAATTTAATGGTGTTATTTTTTTACTATGATTGGTGAAAAAAATTGAACATGCTAAAATGAAAACAAAATTTGGTGTGCGAAAGTCTTTAACTTATACTCCTTCCTTCCAAAATGTGATAACGTGTGTTAATTTAACTCTTCCCAATTCAAACTTCTTCAGTTTAGACCAACTTTATTAAAAAATACACATATATCTACATCATGAAATTAGTTTTATTGCATCACCTTTAAATATGTATGATTACACATTTATTTGATATCATTATAGATGTTCGTATGTTTTTCAATAAACCATGGTTAAAGTTAGATAAATTTTTCTTAGGACAAAACTAAGAGTGTGTTTGGTCTCTGGACACGCTTCACCACGCCACAGTTAGGCGAGCCACAGAAATCGGAGGAGGGAGCGTTTGGTTGGCGTTATAAACGAGGCGGCCACGCAAAGACAGAGTAAAATCCCGCCACAAACCGTGGTGACCAAAAACTTTTTTTTTTCTCGAACGTGTCGTCTAGCACGTATTTCATTAAGAGAAAGTAGAAAAAAAAAACTTCGCCACACCTGCGGCCGCCCCAGCCTGCAACGTGATTGGTTTGTTCTCCCAGCACTTTGTCGCCTTGTTGAGCGAGAACTCCAAGCAAGCCCGCAGCAGAAACAAAATAGCTCACCTACCTAGGAAAGTTTTTGGTACAGAAGGCCACAAGGCAGTCCCATGGGCATGGCACAGCCTAGGCACGGCATGACTCAACGGCCATCGTGCTCGTACCGACCCAGTCCGATGGCTGGGCCGTGCGCCTGTGCCTGGGCTGCTACCCCGGCAGGGATGACTTTATTATCGGTGGCCCGATACCTCATATATTCTCATCGTCCCAACCTTCAATTCCACAACTGTCGCCTTCTATTCCTCTCATTTCCCTCCGTTGTTACCTCCTGTGAGAGCATCTTGGCCAACACCAGCAGCGACTCCCCCCCGGTCGGAGCAGCGAGGTTGCAGCGCCGCGCCCCCAGCCCACACGCGAAGGTGGTGGCGTCTCAACCATGGCCTCCCCATGGAGGCTGCAATGGTGGTGCACCTCGGTTCTGAGATTCGATTCGATTTGGCTGCTAGTTTCATTCTATTTATATTGGCTGCTAGTTTGATTCTATTTGTATGAGCTATGATGGATGATGGATTTGAAGATACTAAGAACTTCCTGATATGAAATTTATGTTTCTCTGCTTTGTTGAACTATAGTCGGACTGGCACGACATGTTTAACTAGTTTAGTGTCATGCTTGGGCCCATGGATGGCACGACACGGCACGATTAATAACTGGGTCGTGCCTGACCTGACATTAAGTGGGCCGGTCTCATGGGCCCATGACGGGCCAATCCGTGTCATTCGTTTGGATATCTAAGGCTTCTCGTTGCTCACCAACAAGGCGAGATGAGGTTTCATTTGGAGGAAAGTGGCCTAAAACACCCAACATTTTCAAATGAAAGAAAGCATTAGGCTACATAGAACCCTACTAGTTAAGGGCCTGTTTGGTTTCTACAAGCGCTCCTAAAATTTCTGCCACATCGAATGTTTAGACACATGCATGAAGTATTAAATATAGACTAATTATAAAACTAATTACATAACTTACAACTAATTTGGAAGACGAATCTTTTAAGCCTAATTAGTCCATATTTGACAACGTGGTCCTACAATAAACATGTGCTAATTATAAATTAATTAGGCTTAAAAAATCGTCTCGTAAATTAGCCTCCAATCTATATAATTGATTTTATAATTAATCTATATTTAATACTCTTTATTAGTATCTAAATATTTGATATGACATGAATTTTAAAAACGACTTAAAGAAACAAACACCCCTAAGATTAGTCTGTTCTAAACTGCTCAGAAGCTTGTGCCGGAGAGATTCGGCTTGCTCTCGTAGGAGAACCAAAATGGCTCACCTGCCTAGCTAGGAAGTCTCTGCACGGCGCGCAAAGAACAAGAAAGACCCAATAAAGGAGACTCCGTACATGTTTCAGAGAATGGAAACTCTACATCTATAGCCTATTCGCTTGCTCTTATACGATTTTGGATTATAAGCTGGAACAGTATTTTTCCCTCACACCAAATCAGCTAGCAGTAAATAATCCACGATCGTTTACGCTCTGTCGAACAGGCTGTATGATCTATCAGGCATCTGAATCCGATCTCGTATGTACAAAAATTTGCAGCTCCCTCCAAGCCGCATGTACTCATCCCCACCCACACCAGACTGTGGTACCTGCCACAGCATCTAGTGATCTTGATCGGTAATTTTAAGTTTATATAAGTTGGTTAGTTTACACCTGATATATTGCTATACAATAATTAACCTACCATAAAAATTTTACCACAATTAGACCATAGAAACTGCAACTATGAATTAATTATAGAAAATTATAAATCTAAAGCTACAACAAAAAAAATTATACTAAAACATACTACATTATATATTCACTGTGATAGATCTACTCACGTGGAATCA
Source organism: Miscanthus lutarioriparius (assembly GCA_904845875.1). NCBI lineage: Eukaryota > Viridiplantae > Streptophyta > Magnoliopsida > Poales > Poaceae > Miscanthus > Miscanthus lutarioriparius. The sequence goes on along the minus strand of CAJGYO010000007.1, from coordinate 12,204,086 downwards.
AATAAAATTAGATTTTTTATTTTTATGATTTTTTTATTTACTATGATTTCCAAAGATTCAGCAGAAATAAATAAAAAAGAACAAGACAAAACCGCTCTTTGAAAACCGTTTATAATCGGTCGGAGGTAAAATGAATGGTTTTAAAAGTTCAGGAGATGATTTACCCGGTTTTAGATTTTAGAAAGTAAAAACAGACTTTTGTAAAAATTGAGGGAGATAATGTAGATCTTTTCCCAACCTAAATATACTTTCAGCATTGGGTTACGCACACAACGTGCGCTCCGGATTAGACTATCTCCAACAACAATACCTAAAATACAAGACATATTTAACAGTTTGGGTAGCGCTACAGGTAAAATATTCGATACCCATTCGATATCTTCTCCAACAACAAAATAAAAAAAAAATTATTTCTGTAAATAGATTTTAAGGAGAGAGAATACTCGTATAGGAGTTGTGCCTGTTAGGTAAAAAAAAAAAGTGTCCCGTGTAGATAGATTTTAGGTCTCCGGCTGCCGATCGTATTGGGTGCGCAGCGGAACCGTGACGCCGTCATGCTCTGCCTGGTCGCGCTACCACCGATGCATAGCGCCGGCCGGCGGCGGCCTTCGCCTTCTGTACGCCGCCGGTGCCGAACCCTCGCCGCCCTCCCGTGCCGCTGTGGACGGCGGCACGTCATCGGTGCCTCCTCGGCTGCGGCTCTCCTCTCCTTCCTCGCCCCTCCTCCTCCGGCCGCCCCGCCCATCGACCCCGACGTGAGCTCCTTATGGCCCCTCGTTTACGTTCTCTATACGTCTAGTACTAGTAGTAGCGCGTCCTAACCACTTTTGGTTTACTTGGTTGGGCAGGTGATGCTCCAGCGAGTGCACCCGTCGAGGCCAGACTGGTATGAGGAGTTCTATGCCTCGGCCATGGATCAGGGAATGAAGTCATACGAAGCAGAGGTATGCAGCTTTGTCTCTAGTTATGATTCTGCTTTACCAGTTACCAATTGAATCAAAATAAATGAACCATGTACTCAAAGCTAACCAGTTAGTCTTGTGAGTTGTGACAATGAGAATAGGTTTGCAAAGCATCCCTGCGACCCTGCCAGCTCTTAGGAGATTATAATTAGCAGTTGGAACTTGGGAGGATGACTGGGTTTAGTGCAGACAGCACATAATACCACTATTAATCTGCCACATATCTGTTTGAATGTCAGATACTTATTTCTATATCTGCACATAATGCAACTTAGTGTGGAACATTACTTTCGATGCTTGTTAATGCCAAATTGTCAATGATTGATTAGGAGTACTGGAATAATATGATGCCATATTTAAGATCTGTTAAAAAGAAAGGAGATTGACACTCAGTGCAGTCATGCTGCTATTGTTTAAACTTGTTAATGCCCATCAAAAGTGACTCTAGTGTTTTGCTATTTCAAATAGCATGTTCGCTTGTTGGTTTCAGCCAGGGCTTATCAGCCAGCCAACAGTGTTTTCCTCTCACAACAAACCAGCACCAGCCGGCCTTATCAGCCCATAAACCAACCAGCGAACAGGCTCAAAGAACAAAAGTGCATCGGTACTAAATAACCATGTCGTAGTCATAATCAGGCTAAACCGTTCACTTGGTGAAGATTGCAGATTGCAGGATACAAAGTAAAGCTCTTTTCTCAACTGTCGCCTGCAGGAAAGAGCATTCTGGAGCTTGGTGTTGGGGCAGGGCCTAACTTCAAATACTATGCAAGTCAAGATGGGGTTAATGTAATTGGAGTGGATCCTAACAAGCACATGGAGACTTATGCAAGGACAGCTGCAGTGTCTGCTGGACTCCGGTCATCAAGCTTCACATTCAGAAGAGGGGTATTGTTGTTGTCCATTTTCACATTCTAACTTTGTTTTCTTTTTTTTTTTTTGCGAAAATCTAACTTTGTTTTCCTGTTAAATATAACAACTGCATTTGATGCACAATTCTATTTAGGTTGCTGAAGCCTTGCCAGCGGAAGACAATTCGATGGATGCGGTGATTGGCACACTGGTATTGTGCTCTGTAAATAACATCGACATGGCACTGAGAGGTAATAATTAAACTTCATTAGCCAGGACAATGATGGCTATTTCCTTTATTCGAATCGCATCAACATGTAGAGGCTCACTTTTGTTTTGGCAATATGGAAATACAGATAAAATGCAATACATTATCCCTTGTTGTGGCTATTTTCTACAAACTTAACATACACTTGATACCTGATTCTTTATAGTAGTAGTAGTAGTAGTAACTTTAGTCAATTCTTGTATTTCATCTGCGTGCTTCTGTTTCATTGCACCATTTGTTTGCAACAGAATGCCATCATGCCTACTATTTTGTACCTTTAACAACTATGAGCCATGGTTCTGTGCAGAAATAAAGCGAGTCTTAAAGCCCGATGGTCTCTGTGTTCATTGAACATGTTGCCCCACCAGGTACTCCAGATTAACCAGCAAAAGAGCTTCTCTTACCACTCTGCTACTAATAGCGCTTTTTCAATATTTGTGGTATTTTTTTGGGAATAAATATTTGTGGTACTTAATTAGCTTTTCCAAAAGCGTAGAAGCACCGTCAAAGTGTTGTCATAGCTGGTGGTTGATATTTCGTTCTCTACTACATTTATATTGCCGCACATTACTGATTCAGCTGCTGCTTTCTGTGCGTGGCACAGATGGTACGTTGCTCCAATTTGTTCAAGGCGCGCTTGATCCCTTACAGCAATTTGTAGCTGACGGATGCCACCTCACCAGGAAAACCGGACAGAGCATCAGAGATGTTGGGTTCTCGAGCCTGAGCCTGGACAGTGTCCGACTGTCAAATGCCTACATCATTAGCCCTCATGTTTATGGCTTAGCCTGCAAGTGAAGTTTTCCACCATCTTTTGAAACCTTTGTAAATGATGTCCTACTGTATCTTCCATCAGTAAAGCGGTTTGTGGTAAGTAAAAGTTTGTTTCATGAGAGCATCTCCCAGACTCCCACGGTCTTTCTTGAACCACTCTCTAAATTCTTATTTTTTAAATAGTTCTTATTATCTTTTCACCCTCTAACTTCTTCTCTATTTGTTGTTTGGCACTTTGGTGAGACATTTCTGTTCTGTATCTTTGGCGAGCGAGAAATCAAGGATACAGAATGGTAATATTTATAGATCTAGTTGAAGAAGCTGTTGAAGGGATTTTTTTTTTCTTTGCCAATCCTTCTCTCTATCAACACGGAAGGACGTAAAGAGGCTGTCGAAGTTTGATACTTCAAAGACGAATGGCATTGGCAGCGGCCCAGCAGCAAGTGTGGTCTTGCTCTTGTTTTGTTGATCTTGATTTCTAAAGGAATGGTGCTGCAGAAGTTATGGGCCCAACGGAGTCTGTATTCATTGGTGGGCTGTATTGTCTCCGTTTGCTGGCGTCGGGGCGTTCATGGCGTTCAATCAATGCAGAGGAAGGGGCAGACAGTGCTGTCATCCTGCGTGACCCAGCATTCACTCAACGGAGAGGAGCAGGTGGCCGACCACACCACAGCGAAGGCTGCAGCAGACTGACGCCGCAGGACGCTTGCACGTTTCGCTGCGTCGCTCATGCGACACGTATCGGCATCGCTCGCATCCCTGCGCTCGGATGCAGCTACGCCGGTGGCTTTGGACCGTGCCCGTGTAGCGTCACAGGTTCCAATCAATGCGCTTTGCTTCCGAAGGAGAGGGCTGGGCCTGGTCACGGGGTCCCTCTCCCGTTTCTGCAAAAGCCCCCGCCGCAGCAGCCAGCGCTGAGGCCCGTTTAGATCCAAATTTTTTTGATTTTGGCTACTGTAGCACTTTCGTTTGTATTTAACAATTAGTGTTTAATTATAGACTAATTAGGTTTAAAAGTTTTATCTCTCGATTTCTCACTTAACCCAAACAGTTAATTAGTTTTTTTAAATCTACATTTAATCTTTCTTCCACGACGTGTCTTGTGAAGATTCGATGTGATGAAGATCACAAATTTTTTTGGAACTAAACGGGCCTGAAGCCAAATGAATCCGTTAAAACGATTTGCATGCGCGGGTTTCTCGTCCGACCATTTTTTACCCGCTGTTAAACGTTCCAAACCCTAGGAATCTGCTCCAATTTTGTGGGCGACGATGTGAGGTACTGTTCGCCCGCGTGCTTCGGACAAACATTTTTTTGTGCATGAAATTGGCATGCACAGGGGGGGGGCCGCTCGGCACTCGGCAGAGGGAGCATGTGCCTGTGCGTGTCCCTTGCTGGCTTGCTGCTCTGTTTCTTGCAAAATCTGACGGATTGAGGTGAAGGCAGCCCCACTCAGGCTGCAAGCCTGCTGCTCCTGTGGGGCTACACTAACGGTAAGAATATAAAAAAAGGAATATGTTAATTGTTAACCCAGTGAAAGCGTACTGTACTGATTTGAGGCAAAAGTTCAGGAACTACCGGAATAGTTAGGCCGCGTTTACTTGCCGAAATTTTTTGGTTTTGGTTATGGTAGCCATGTTCGTTTGTATTTGATAATTAGTGTTTAATTATGGACTAATTAAGTTCGAAAGTTTCGTCTCGCGATTTCTCACCCAACTGTGCTATTAGTTTTGTTTTTCATCTATATTTAGTACTCCGTGTATGTGCCGCAAGATTCGATATGACATTTTAGGGTAAAAATTTTTAGAAACTAAACAGGGCCTTAAATGGAAAAGAACTATGGCTAATGTAAGATAATACTGCCGCATCATTGGAGAAGTTCTGCCGCATCATTTCACTCTACTGCCGCATCCTTTTAGGGTATATATATATATATATATATATATATATATATATATATATATATATATATATATATATATATATATATATATATATATATATATATATATATATCACTCACTTACATTTTCAATGTCATCCCGTGGTTTTCCATTCCTCGCAGACTGAAATTCCAGCATCAAGCTATCCCTTTCCAACTGTGTCAAAGTTGAATAAATAGATTCCCCAGACTGATCAGACAAACACCAGAGAATACCCTAAAATCATAAAACTCTAAAAATACACCAGAATCGCCCTCAAAATATGAAAAATAAACTCACCTCAAACCGGCGGATCAGGTGGGACTGGAGAAGCCCTGCAATATACTCCCTCATTTCCTTTTTAATTGTCGTTCTTACTCGCTTTTTAATAGTCATTCTTACTCCCTGAAGAGTAATTAGTATCATTAGATAGATCATTGAATATATTTGTGGTTTTTATTTTGCTTTAGAATTTTAGATGTTAGAATATTGTTGAGAAGCATTTGTTGGGTGTTGAGAAACGAAAAAAAAAATGAGAACATCAATTTGTTGGATCGCAAAGCATCTGTCCTTGGAGTTCGCTTCTAGGTAATCATACTAGTTTCATTTTGCTTTTAGTTTATTTTGTTCTGTCATAATATAGATATTGTCTTTTAACATTGAGTAGTTATTGCAAATTTAGGGGGTGTTTGGATGGACTAAAGTAAAGTTTAGTCCATGTTTTAGATACCAAATAGAAGGTCTAAACATGGACTGATCATAGTATGGAAGAAACTAATAGAGGCTAATTGATGAACAAAACTTATTAGAAAAAATAAAACTTTAATTAGTCCACATTTAGCCTATTATCCAATGGCGGACTAAGCTTTAGTCAGGTGATCCAAACATGGTCTTACTCTTATCAGTACTACTATATGATTTATTACCAAGTCCCAAATTAGATGAAAAAATGTTTAGCATAAAGGGCCTATATGGCTTTTTTATAACTTATATTACTCTATTTGCCCAAAGGTCGTTGAAGAAAGCAAAATGAAGGGCACATGAATGGTGTGGTGCTACTACATCTGTTCCAAAAATAAATATTTTTCCATAGTTACCCTAAGTCTGAAGCAAAAATAATATCCCATGACATAAACTTAGTATCATTAGATTAAATATTAAATATATTTCTATAATATATAGTTATTTAATATCATAAATATTGATACTGTTTTATATTAGCCCTGTTCGGCTTACCTTATAATCTGGCTTATTCGACTTCTTTTGTTAGTCGGAACAGTATTTTTCTCTCACAACAATTCAGCCGGAACAATGTTTTCAGCCATAGTTAATCAGATTTATAGAAAATAACTTAGAATAACTCTAAAAGCTAATTTTTATTCAGGACATACTACTTCCGTATGACATTATACATGGAGATGACAATGGCGGTCTGTTTACACCAAAATTTGGAAAGAAGAACGAAGCTTCCAAGATTGTGTCAATCAAGGAATCGATTGCATAAAGATCGATATCAGCTGATTCAGATGTGGCACTGAAATTGGCTCTCTTCGAATGACGTCAGCAGATAACGACAATGAGCTACGGTTAGCATCGAAAAATACATGTCGGACTCTAAAAAGGAAAGATTAGGGTCCAAATTATCTTAAGTTAGGAATATTTTTTATATCAAAGATCGTAATGAGTCGTACTTGATTAGGATTCATGCTTAGGTTCCGGGTATAAATATTGGACCCCGACTATTATAAAAGAGACATCCAATCAATCAATATAAGTTACTTTTTTTGGCTTTATGCCAACCCTTAGGAGTAGGAAGTAGTGTAGATCTCGGCGAGTTCTTCAACAAGCAGGGCTGCATCGGTCCAGACGACCTCCAGCTTGTCTATAAGTACCGTCATAGCTTATACTTCTGTTTATACGGCTGCATCAGTTAAGTTCGACATCCACTGTGAACTCTAGTATAAGCTAGTTATCGACTCTTATATAGTTCAAGTACGGACTGCATCGGTTAAGTTCGACCTCCACTACTCGAATTAGATTAAGGTCAAGTTATCAACTCTACCTAAGGGTGGCATCCTTCGGGTAGATTCATTAAGTTACCGATCTTGCTGATGTTCTTATTGCCATTAATTTTTAGCAACATCAATCTACCCGGTCGAGATCAATCTAGATCGGCCTCATATTCCTTTAGTCCGTCGTTTGCTTTGTTATAATACGATGTTTTCTACTTTGAGCGACGGGTTACGTTTCATCGGCTGTTCTATTTCGATCTTGATCATGCATAGTACATGGTTAAGGCACGTATGATCTTGAAGAGGTTTACTGGCTGGTTAAATCTGGTCCATAGTTCGCTATTATGGCTGCAACGATCCGATCGATCCCCACTGATGGCACTTTAGATCGGAGGATGCTAGTTGGTAGATTTGTTCTTGATCAGGCGTGACCTTAATTGTTTGTTATGTCTGCATCGGCTAAATAGCCGATCGCCTATACTTTAACGCCTACAACGTGTCTCCATGATTCTGTTAAATACGAATAGATCTATGTACTTTAAAGATTTGATTGTCTTTTATCACGGCTGCCATCGATCCGATCGAACCCTACTGTTAGAGATAACAGGTTAAGTCTAATGAGTTTATAGATTTATCCATGTTAAATAAGTTGATTGTTCACATGTTATAGTCTCTTTTCACCTGAATCGGCTATTTCAGCCGATGTGCCTGAGCGTCCATATATATAGCGTGTCTTTTGGAAAGCCTCTCAATGTATAGATGGTTTTACGGATTCTTCGGTTTTGGTTTATTATTATCATCATAGCTGCCATCGATCCGGTCGAACCTCACTGTTGATGGTAACAGATTAGATTCAGAGCGTTTGTAGGTCCATTTATACTAAACAGTCGATTTATTCGCATGTTATATCCTTTCTCGTTAGATTCATTGGCTCAACGTGTTACACTGGTAATACACACCTAGCTGATGATTTTACTTAAATCTGCGTGTATTGTACTTATCAACATAAAATCAATCGCGATCCATGAGCTTTACAGTTCGTAACAGCCGATTTCTATGTGTATCGGCTATTTAGTCGATTTTCTCGTCTGGCTCCCGAAGCAGCACACTTTGAACTGTCTGGACAAAACCGACATGTTCCACCTTAAATTACTGATAAACTTTCTCTCCTTGTCAATTACTGGTCAAATTGACTAGGCACGCCTTGGGAGGAATTCATAGTTTCGGTTAGCCCTGCGTTGAAGCCAAGCGGATCTCCAGCCTTGCTCCATCAAGTAGATCATTCTGGCTTGCTGTGTGCCCAGCGCATTGACACGTTTTTGTGCCGACACGGCCATCCTTAGAGCAACCACAATGTATATGGACTGGGTAGTCCATAGGGACAACTTTTGGGTCAGTGGGCTATAACTATTGTTGTTGTCACAATGTAGCAGTCTATATGGACCAATATATGGGGCCCACCATCATATAAAAAATCTAGAGGCCTAACAGTCCATGCTACTTCTTCCCCAGCCTCCGCTCTCGTTCCTCCGTCGATGGTACTTCTTCCCCAGCCGACCGACAGGAGCGGATATAGGGCAGGGACCTGTATGAGAAGGCCAAGGCGTTCCTCCGCTTTTGTTCCTCATGGCGTAGGCGTCATCAGCCGGTCATGGCGCTCCACTCCGTTCCGGTGGGTGGCGTGGTCATCAGGTACTACTGTCACAAACCATACGGGGAAGCTCTCAGAAGTTTGACTCTGGAATCATACTCTTAGACCCATAGTGGTTCAAGGTGGTATAGACCCCCGTCGGGCGAGACGGAGCCCGCACCGAGGGGTCTGGCCAGACAGAGCCCGCGCCCTCGGGGTCGGGCGAGACGGAGCTCACGCCCGAGGGGTTGGGTGAGACCATAAATGCGTCTTGGACCATCCGGGCGAATTAACATTCGTGGCCATTAACTTTCTTCCTCCGGGTATCCCTAATATCGATACCCGATGGTATCCCCCGAGCCTGCGGAGGGGTAGAATACCCTTTGGAGGCTTTTTTTAGGTAGGAGGACTCTGAGGGCCTCGGTCTCCCTTTGTAGCCCGCGGGGTGTCTTGGTATGGTTGCGATTCCCTTCTATCATGATCGAACTCCTTGGGAACATGTAGCTGTGGGATTCGGGGGGTAGAAAAGATTTCTCTTGATTTCAATCCCTCCCTAGGATCTGATAAATCCGCCATCGTCATGCAACCACATATTCGGTCTCCTTATGAGTCCAACTTTCCTTGAGCCCCGAGCATAGCAGGGGTCCGATCGAGGGGTCAGCTCGTCTTGTGATCGTCCTCCCTCAAGCATTTTTTTCTATAAAACAAAGAGCTGAGTCGTGCCATGTTTTCCTCGATGGACGAATCATGGTGCTTGGTGAGCTGTTAATGGGCTAGTCCAAGTGGAGCCCTGGCTTCCCATCCCCGGGGGATCCGGCATGGGTTAGCTAATGACCGACTCTAGATTCTTGGTGGCCAATCCATATAGTTCTTGGGTTCGTTTGACCGGTCCCAAGGGCCCGCTGCCTTTCTTCGAGGAAAAACCATGGACTATGAACCAACCAAGACTCGAACGTAGGCCGGGATGCCTGCGGCGCTCATGCGCCCGGGTACTGGCCGCTAGTGGGCCCATCCCTTTCCACTCCTCACTCTAAAGGCACCCCAGAGCGGTTGTGAATCCATCGGTGGGCCAACCTTTGAACTCCCGGACTGAATGTGCCGTGGGAGCGTTTTTAGCTCCATATCGCTCCTTACCTATGGCGGTTCTCGGCCCATCGAATGGGGCAAACCGTCATTCAGCGCGTCCTTCGAGGGAGCGGCCAGAGGTGGCATGCACACGTTTCTCGAAGAGGCGATGTGATAAGACGCCGCAGCCTAGAGAAGGACCTCGGCAAGGTGAAGGCCACCCTCCTAATGGAGCACGAAGAGCACGATGCACTGAACATCACCGTCCAGCTGGTTTGCAGCAACCTCGAGCTGGTCCCAGCGTAGGAGACCAGCTCGCTCGCGGTTTGCACCTTCTAGATCACTGATTGGGTGCACGACATTGAGAGGGGCGTGCTCTGCTTTGGTGTCAATCGGTCATTCGTGATCGCTCACTCTCACTATGAGAACATCGATCTAGCGACGATGAGCCAAGGCTTCGCGCCCCGCTACTCCGACGCCGAGCTGGAGGACATCGAGAAGGAGGTGGCTCCTCTGACATAGGACTTATCTGCCAAGATAGAGGATGAGATTATCCCCCTGAAAAATTAGTTAGTTAGATAAACGAAGTGGTGGTCTTGTAATAAATGAACAAGTTTTAGTTCTTTTGTGTTATAAAAAGGTTTCTGCATTCTGACCCATTTTCTGTTGTTAAGGCTACAAAGTTTAAGGCGTGGGCGAAAGAACCCTGATCACGCTGGTGAGCAAGAACGCCATAGCCGCTGGCGCAAAGGTTCCTTGCAGTCCGACCAACTTTACTCAGTGTTGGTTTCCACAGCTCTCGCTTTTAGATATTAACGTGAGAAGGGGTCGGGCACAACGATTGTTTCTGAATAGGTATGCTCTTATCAACCCCCGAGTGAGGCCCAGCCCCATGCCGTTGCTAGGGTCGGGTGTCACTAAGGATTGAGGACGAGACAGTGAAAAGAAAACATTTTTGTATTTCAGAAATACCGCTCTTAGTTTTCATGGGTATATGGATTTGCTAAGGGTAAAAACGACGTAGCTGCTCGATGTTTCATGCGTTGATGAAGACCTTGTCATCGATGGTCTTGAGCTTGTAGGTGCCGGGTCGAAGCACTTCTATGACAACGTATGGTCCCTCCCACGACGGAGAGAGCTTGTGACGGTTTTTATTGCTCTGGATCGAGGCGGAGCACCAGGTCCCCGACGTTGAAGGCCCGACCCCGCACCCGACGGCTGTGGTACCAACGCAACGCTTGCTGGTACTTAGCTGAATGGTGGAGGGCAACGTCGCATGCCTCATCGAGCCGATCCATGGCATCCTCAAGGGATGCCTCGGCTCCCTACTCGTTGTATGCCCTAGCCCTCAGTGCTCCATAGTCAAGGTCAGTTGGGAGGATAACCTCAGAACCGTAGACCATGAAGAAGGGTGTGTAGCCGGTGGCCTAGCTAGGGGTTGTCCTCAGGCTCTAGAGCACCACGGGGAGCTCCGCAACCCATCATCCGCAAACATTCAACCGGTTGAAGATCTTAGGCTTGAGGCCTTGTAGGACCATGCCGTTCGCGCGCTCGACCTGCCCGTTCGTGCAGGGGTGCACCACGACGGCCCAATCGACGTAGATGTGGTATTCATTACAGAATCAGAGGAACGTTTTCCCAGTGAACTGTGTGCCGTTGTCCATGACAATGGAGTTCGGGACTCCAAAACGATGGACGATGTCAAGGAAGAACTTCATGGCTTGCATAGACTTGATCACAGATATCGATCGAGCCTCTATCCATTTTATAAACTTGTCTATGGCGACAAGCAAGTGCGTATAGCCCCCGGGCGCTCTCTTGAGAGGTCCGACCATATCGAGCCCCTAGACCATGAACTGCCATGTGATGGGGATCGTTTGGAGTGGTTGAGCCGGTAGATGGGTCTATCGAGAGTAGTATTGACACCCTTCGTAGGTGCGCACAATCTATTCAGTGTCGGCCAGTAGAAGTCCTATTGGGACGCATTTCGACCAGGGTCCTAGGTGCGGCATGGTGCCCGCAGACCCAATCATGGATATCTCTCAGCAACTGCTTCCATTGTTTGATGGGGATGCAATATTGCAGGATCTCGGTATGGCTTCGCTTGTAGAGCTCCCCCTCAATAATGACGAAGGACTTGGATCGACGCGCGAGCCACCGTTTTGTCCATCGGTAGTACCTCACGGAGGAGGTAATCGAGGTAAGGCATCCTCCAGTCAGTAAGGGGGGTTGAGCTCTGCCACTGGATCTATGTCAAGCTCCATGACCTCGGGGTCAGGGGGTGTGAAAGGTCCTAATGGCTAGGGGGGGTGAATGGCCTATTAAAAATTTCTACAACAACACTTTAACAAACTGGTTAGATAAATATGAGGCGAAGCGAGTGTTGCGCTAGCCTACTAAAATTGCAAGCCACCTACCATAATTCTAGTTTCTATAGTCTCTATCCACATAATGGCTATGTCACTACACTAAGTTAGTGTGCTCTCAAAGACTAACTAAAGAGCCACACTAACTAAACTAACAAGCTCTCACGACTAGCTACACTAAAGAGATTGACAACTAGTTTGCGGTAATGTAGAGAGAGAGAGAGAGTAAGATGGTTATACCGCCGAGTCGAAGAATGAATCAATCAATCAAAAGAATGAATACAAATGAAGTCCAATCACCTCGGAATCAAATGATGACACAATGATTTTTTACCGAGGTTCACTTGCTTGCCGACAAGCTAGTCCTCATTGTGGTGATTTACTCACTTGGAGGTCCACGCACTAATTGGCATCACACGCCAAACCCTCAATAGGGTGCCAAATAACCAACACAAGATGAGAATCACACAAGCCACGAGCAATTTACTAGAGCACCTTTTGGCTCTCCACCGGGGAAAGGTCAAGAACCCCTCACAATCACCACGATCGGAGCTGGAGACAATCACCAACCTCCGCTCAACAATCCTCGCTGCTCCAAGCCATCTAGGTGGCGGCAACCACCAAGAGTAACAAGCGAATCCCACAGCGAAACATGAACATCAAGTGCCTCTAGATGCAAACAATCAAGCAATGAACTTGGATTCACTCCCAATCTCACAAAGATAATGAATCAATGATGGAGATGAGTGGGAGGGCTTTGGCCAAGCTCATGAGGTTGCTATGTCAATGTAAATGGCCATGAGGGTGAGCTTGAGCCGGCCATGGTGCTTAAATAGAAGCCCCCATGAAATAGAGCTGTTGGCTCCTCAGTCCACTGAAAATCGAGGCGACTGGACGCGCCGGTCTGATCGATCGGACGCAGGATCCCAGCGTCCGATCGCGTGATGCATGCCACGTGGCCCCTGCTTCAAATACTGCTCACCTGATCTCAATGGTCATCAGTGCACTTAAGTTGTGACTGGACTCTCTACAGTGTAGGACCGGACATAGTACCCCAGCGTCCGGTCACTTCCAGTAAGGTTCCAATCGCGAAAATTTGTGACCGGACGTGCTCGGTCATGCTCGACCGGACTCGCCCAGCGTCTGGTCACTCACTGTCTCCTCTATGTGCCGCCTGCATCACCATACATCACACATGATCGGACACAGGCCCTGCGCGTCCGATCACCTTTACTGTGCATCGTCCGGTCACTTCTAGAGAGCTCCTATAGCTGCTCAACTGTGACCGGACGCGTCCAGTCGGTCACGATCAGACGCAACATTAGAGTCCGATCCTTCTCCTCTTCTCTATGCCACCATGTTAGTGGGACCATGTCAGTGGGACCACTACGTGTCGGTCGAAGAAGGACATCAGTGCCTTCACGGCTTCTACTGACCGGACGCGCCAGTCCAGTTGAGGCCAGCGTCCGGTGCACTCTATGAAACCCTGTCTTTTCTGTACAGGGCACCGGTCCACCAATGAAGTTTCAAACCCTTGTTCCCAAGTGCTAAACACAATGTGTATCACCTTTGTGCATGTGTGTTAGCATATTTTCACAAACATTTTTAAGAGTGTTAGCACTCCACTAGATCCAAAATACATATGCAATGAGTTAGAGCATCTAGTGGCACTTTGATAACCATATTTCGATACGAGTTTCACCCCTCTTAATAGTATGGCTATGGAACCTAAATGTGATCACACTCGCTAAGTGTCTTGATCACCGAAACAAAATGGCTCTTACCACTTATACCTTTGCGTTGAGCCTTTTATTTTTCTCTTTCTTCTTTTTAAGTCCAGGCACTTGATCATCACCATGTCATCACCATCATCATGTCATGATCTTCATTTGCTTCATCACTTAGAATGTGCTACCTATCTCATGATCACTTTATTAAACTAGGTTAGCACTTAGGATTTCATCAATTCACCAAAAACCAAACTAGAGCTTTTAGGGTGCTGAGGGTTGGTCAGCTCTTGAGCCTGGGGTCTGCGTCCTGTCACCAGTTTGTTTTAGCTCCTTGTAGCGGACCGAGGCGCTGCTTGTTCTTCTTCTTGTTGGGAAGGTTGGAGGCGCCTCCGTCGGCGTCCTTGTCCTGCTTCGTCGTGCCCTTGGGATGGTCAAAAATTGCTCTGACCGCCTACTCGCCTGAGGTATGTCTGGTGACGATGTCAATGAGCTCCTTGGTGGTTTACGGGACCTTGTGTCCTAACTTGTGAACTAGGGACTCGCAGGTGGTCCCGAACAGGAAGGCTCCTATAACGTCGGCGTCGGCGACGTCGACCAGCTTGTTGCACTGCAGCTAGAAGCACTGGATGTACTCATGAAGAATTTTCCTTGACTTCTGTTGGTAGTTTTTGAGATCCCATAGGTTCCTAGGGCGTGTGTATGTGGCCTCAAGGTTTCCCACGAGAATCTCCTTTAGGTCCGCCCAACTTTGAATCCGGTTGGGCGGAAGGTGCTCGAACCACGTTCGTGCCTAATCGGCCAGGAATAATGGGAGGTTGCGGATAATAAAATTGTCACTATCCGCTCCACCGGCTTGGCAAGCAAGTCGGTAATGCTCGAGCTATAGTTCGGGGTTCGTTTCCCTAGAGTATTCAGGATGTTGGTCGGCGGTCGGTACCACGGTGGAAAGGTGGTGTTGAGGATCTATCAGCCGAAGGCCTAAGGTCCCGACAGGTCGGGGCTCGTTCTCCAGTCGATGTTGCTGTCATAGCGTCCACCGCGACGAGGGTGGTAGCCGCAACCATCTTCCTCTCTCTCGTCGCTTTGGCCACGCTACGGGCATCTAGGGTGTTAAGAGCATCACGGTGGAGGCCGAGACGCTCATGCACTAGGGCCACCACGCGAACCCCACCACCGCGCGGTGTCTGGTGGACACACATGTCCCTAACATGTTGTCCCAAGGGCATACGCTGACTGGCGTCAAGCTTGCCTCATCGAGACAGTGAGCTTTTCACCTGCTGCACTGCCATGCGCTCGAGCAGTGTGTGGATCTCATGATGGGCCCGACGATCCTCGGGTGTCGCATCCTCTAGGATCCCTCAGAGCAAGCCACCATGGCAGTGATGTTCTGGCTTGCTCGGGCAAAGTGTGGGAGGGCTTCATCGTCTTCGATGATCCTCCAGATCACGTCATGGGCTATGGCACGCGCACGCCCACCATCTCCGCAGCGCTCGATCTCTCGCTCGAGCTCTGCGCGCTCCTGCTCGAGTAGGAGTCATGCATCCTCGAGCTCCTAGTGCTGCGCCCTTAGCTGTTCCACCCGCATGCGAGGAAGAGCCCCTACATCTTCCTCGACCTCGTCGTCGAGGTCGTTTGGTGGGGTAGCCCCTCCCTTGTGGACACTTTCGATGTGTCCCTCAGGGGTAACTGCAATAAAACATTCTCGTGAGAGGTGATGGCTCCACCTATTGGAGTCAGAGTTAGAGAGCGAATCTAAATCTCTCGTGAGAAGGTCATCGAAAGATTCTACGACGTATTCGGTCATCCCTATGAACTCATCGTTCGTAGGGGATGGGTGCATGCGCTGCGCCACGAGGTGGCCAACGGTCCCTGCAGCATCGCACAGACAGAACGAGAATGCTATCGAGGTGCCCCGGGTGAGGGGTTCTGGGGAGAGCGGTTCCCGTCTGGCAAGTTGCATCATGGCGTTGGCGAATGAGAAAGTATGGTAGCATAGCTCCTCTTGGGACGATAGGGGTCGCAAGAAGACGTCGAGTTGGCGCTCCAACCTCTCGTAGTCGAAGACGAGGAGCTGGTTGCTCCTGGGGACATGGGCCTCCGACGCATGGAGCTGCAGCTCCTCAAGTGCCTCGATAATCATGTTGAGACCCATGAAGTGGAGAGGCCGGACAGCGGTGGGAGCCAGCGCTAACTCTCTCTTCATCGTGATGATGATGCCTAGGCTCCCGAAGCGCACGTGTGCTCCCGAGATCCAGCGGACGCTGTAACTAGCCATCCGATGCCTGATGTGGACGTTGAGACGCGCAAAAAGCCCCTACCTAGTGCGCCAACTGTCGGTGTTTCAGATCACCGGCTAGTAAATTTGTATCCGCGTGTCTGGTCTAGATTGTGTGCTCGGAGGACACAAGGATTTGTACTGGTTTAGACAAAATGTCCCTACGTCCAGTCTGTTGCTGCTCGTATTACCAACACTAGTTTATAGTAGGGGTTATAAATGGGCGAAAGAGGGAGAAGGTCCCAAATCTCTGGTGAAAAGATCGAACGGAGTTGAGTCTTGGTGAGCTCGTTCAGTCGTCTGCTCCTACCTCCCCCTTCATGGGGCGTCCTGCTTCCCCTTTTATAGGTGAAGGGGAAGGCGCAGGTTACAGAGATAAAAAGAGAGAGAAATGGAGAAAAACAAAGGAGAAGAAGGCCTCTAGGGTCACGGCGTCCTTCATCTCCTTTATGTGGGTCCCGCTAGTCCTGTGGATGATGACGGAGACGGTTCCACGTCACGGCCCTGTTCGCCATTGGCGCTATACGCAGGTGTCGTCAGCCGATCGAGGCGCTCCACTCTGTTCCGGCGGGCGGCGTGGTTAACAGGTACTCCTGTCAGAAGCCGTATGAGGATTAGGCAGCACAGCGCCGGCACGCCCAACACTGTTGGCGACGTGAGCCCCCAGGTAGGGTCCGTCGTGGCCACGGGTGTGGCAGAACCGCCTAATCTAATGCCTCCCAGGAGTGCTCGTCTTCTATTAGACACTAAGCACTCAGGGGAGAACACTAAATTACTCGGTTACGTCGGGCACACCCCAGGGGAGAACCCGAAAATCCACATTTTTGCCATCAGGATCACACATGAGAGAATAAAGCTTACATCATTCTTAACCTTTTCTTACATCACTTTTAATACAACATCAGATTACAATATTTATTATTATAACAATAGAATATAAACATGTGATCAGAATTATAGTGGAAATAAATACCTATTCATGAAATAATGAAGCATTGATATATAAACTATGACAACAGATTATAATACTTTCATTCATAAAAATAATTAGTGAGAGTTATAAATAAAAAACTATGATGGTAGCGTAAAGTAAATCCTCTCTGAGCCCACCAGGATGAATCCACACACAAGGGTCAGCTCTAGCCTCCACCTGTCACCTGCAACAGGGGGAATAAAACCCTGAGTACTCAATTATACTAAGTAAGACTTACTCGATAGGAGGAAAGAATA
This sequence comes from Miscanthus lutarioriparius, assembly GCA_904845875.1. Classification (NCBI taxonomy): domain Eukaryota; kingdom Viridiplantae; phylum Streptophyta; class Magnoliopsida; order Poales; family Poaceae; genus Miscanthus; species Miscanthus lutarioriparius. Next base: position 12,187,003 of record CAJGYO010000007.1, on the reverse strand, counting down.
GACTCCAAGGATATGTAAGGCTATCTGGCTTGTGGGTTCATTGCATTTGCAGGAAGCATTACTAAGCGTGCATGCTTATATTCGATTTTTGTTAATAGCCGCATTGGTTTATTAACTAACCATTCTATATAAGCACTTATGCTACTTTCAAGCAGGTGGTAAGCAATCAGAGTTCCTTTTCATCACCTTTCATCTTTCAGTTCTTACTACGATGCTAGAGTTAAGACAAGTCGTACCGACTCGACAGCGATTCACGAACCAATGTCCCTAGCTGGGTACCCCGAAAACACACGCCCCGCTTATACCCCGAGCACAAGCAGGACCAACCAATCACCCTTCTATCCTGGGTGTCTAGGTCCCCGTCCAAACTGGGACTCCAAGCCCCCACCCCTGAATCCCGGACTCAATGTGGTGCAAGGACCTCCTAACCAAAAAGAAAAACCACCAAGACAGTCGGTCCAGATAGAGTCGGATCCACGACAAGAGAGTAACAAGTCTTCCAAGCGCCTATACACAAGTATGTGCTGGGGATAATAGATCTGTGACTTGCCTGACGTCAATTGCAACGATCGGTCCTTAACCGACACAGACAGGGAAACCATTGTAACCAGGCTATGCCTCGTGTCCGCGGCGACATAACCTCTTACACCCACCAATACCCAAACCATATCCCTGCCCGGTCACCATTTTTTTTCCACCATTTATATTTTTCAAGTGATAATAATACAGTAATATATTTTCTATCTCCCGCGAGTGACAGACAATCACTCGACTTTTACCGAAGTCCTATAGCATAGCAATCTACCTGATCCTGTCCTACTAGTAAGACTCACAGGATAAAGATATATATATATATATATATGCAAGTGAGTTTCATTCAACTCCTTAAAACTTAATGCACAAATATAATTTAAACTGTAGAAAAGTAGGGGTTATGCACCGGGGCTTGCCTGGGTAAGATATATATTAAATGTTAGTATCTACATCTTCAGATCATCCACCATCAACTGGATAGAAAGCCCATTGCATCATCTCCTGGAGAGAATACCCTTACATCATCTTCGGATTCCCAATCGTCCTTCGATCGATCCGTTGATCCATCATCGTACCTATATGATATGCATGCGATGCAATGCAAAGATATAATTAATCAACTGTAATCGTGACTCGTAAAATACAACGTACGCCTCTCGAGTTAGCGGGCTAGTTCTAACGACGACCGTACTTAGGCAACATATACACGTTGTCGGATAAGGCGTTATTTTCCAACAATTATTTTAGTTATATAAACCAAGGTGTTTCTTCATTTCATACTATCGATTTAATCATATTTGAAATAGAGCATCATTAGCTACCTAGCAAACTGATTATTCTAGAGCTACAAAAATTACCACGAGTACCTAATATTGCTAAGAGCCTACTGTAAAAATTTTAGATTCAACACTATCACCGATTTATCACAACAATTCCTGTAAGTTTATATTTTTACAATATTAAGTATCCCAAATTAATTATATAGCTCCTAAGAATATCATCTAACTATGTGAACAAAATACACTATTGGATGGATCATGATTTTAGGAACTCAACCAAACTGGTTTCACCATTTTTGGACACCTACACAATTTTATATTGATTTTATGAGTTTATTTTCAAAACTAATTTAACAAGTGCTTAGAAACTAAAGGCCAGCCGCCTGGCTCGCCCTGTAGACATGCACACGGCCCGCTGGCCAGACGTGGCCTAGGACACGACACCAGGCCCATGCAGGCGGCACAAGCCGGCCCAGCCAAGGCGGCCAGAGACCGGCCCAGCGCGAGGGCAGACCGGCCCAAACGGGGCGCGCGGCCAGCGGCCTAACAGGCTGGCTCACGCGCGATGAGCGTGGCCCAACACGGCGGCGGTGGTAAATTTGCGAGAAGGCCCCATACTTTCCTTAAATTAATCTGCGGTACTAACGAACTATTTATGCGAGTCTAGTATTTTGCAATAGCAACCCTGTACAATGTTTTTACTTGGATTCTTACCCCTATCATCATCCACAAAAGCAGAGCACACACAGGGAGTACCGGCCGGCGACTGGAACAGTGCATCAAGGAGTGGCGGCGGCGTAACGGCGGTGCGCGCACGGGGAAGGAGTGCGCGGCCAGGCGGTGGCGGCCACGGCGCAGCAAGAGGTCGCCCAGAGCAACTGTTCTACGAGGGGCCGAAGGGGCGTGGGCGCGCACGCGCCCGGTGGTCGGCAACGGTGGCGGTGCACGGCCCTAGGCAACGGAGGTGGAGAGGTAACGTGCAGGTCACAGTGGAGGTGAGACGGCTCAACGGCGGTGCTTCACCGGCTCCAAGCAGCAGGCTAGTCACGGCAGGGCACTGCAGCGTGTACGGTGGTAGGCACAGCCATGGCACGAATGGAGGGGGAGCGCCATGGAGCAGCGGGCCATGGGCGCGCCGGACGGGAACACGGCGTAGGGAGGAAGAGGAGGGGACGCCGGTGCTGCACACGGAGGAGAGAAGGCGAGACAGAGCTACGCGCGGTGATGCTGTACCGGCGCGGACGGTGGTAGCCGCAGCACGATGACCACGGCATGCAGCGGCGCTGGCCGGGTGGCAGAGCAGCACGCGCGGGGCCTAGGGCACCGCAGTGGGACTGCGGCACGAGGAGTTGTGCCACGGCAACAATGGGATGGCCGGCGATGGAGGCCCGGGCGGCAGCGGGCCTAGGAGCAACGGGACCGAGGGTATGCGTGCGCTCGCGCGAGGAAGGGTAGGCACCGGACGGCTTGGCCCCAGCGGGCGCTGCGGGGATGGCGAGCCGGAGGTGGAGCAGTCCAGCATGGCTGTGGGAACTCGCGCGCGCACACACGACAGCTGGCGGTGATGGGCGCTGCCACCGCAGGTATACGACACGGTAGCAAGACAAGCAGACCAGGCAGGGAAGAGCGAGAGAGCGAGCTGGGAGGACGAGCGGAGTTGGGATGCCTCCCTTTGGCAGCAGCGATAGAAAAAGGAGGGAGGAAGGCAGCACGAGGGTTCAACCGAACTTGGCAGACAAACAGAGGCAGCAGCAGCTCGGCCTCTGCGTTGCATGGCACTGGAAGCTTCACGCGAACCACTGTGCTAACTTGGCTCGGCAGGTATAGAGGTAATCAAGGCAGAGAGAGGAGAAATGAACGTAGACAAGAAAGAGTAGTACACGGCAGCGGCAAGGACGCTGGCACACGGCGCCGGGCGCAAAACAGCAGAGACATGGACGAGATGACTCAACTCGGTGGAACGCGAAGGCAGCAAGCAAGCAGCGGCGGCCGACAAGCAAGCTCAGCCTAATCACATAACACGGACGTCGTATCGGTGAGGTAGGCGAGCTAAAAGGCTAGTGGTACTTTCGTTATTATTTTTAAACTAACAAACATCACATTAACACTCGAACATGCATACCAACATATTCACGACGTTCGTATCTTGCTAATGATATGATTTTTCTTGTTTATATTTTATATTATTTTAACTTCCAAAAATTTATTTTCTAAAGCAACTTTATGCATGTACAAGCGTAACTAAAGCAATTTTTACCTTCAACCATTTTTATTTATAAAAAAATTGTTTGTCATGCTTAATCAAATAAACAAACCGTTCGCTATCTATTTGCTAGAATCGTTGTCTGATATTCCTAAATATCTTTACGCACTGGTGATTTAACTATGGTGTTTATTTGAGTCCACAAAACTAAGTCACACAGGATTCACTTATCACATCAAGTACGTTATAATTCAAAAATCCGAGAAACTTGTTTTGAAAATTTGACTTAGGCCTAAATCGCGGTGCTAAACGAGATCGTAACACCAGGGGTGTTACAACCAACCCCCTTAAAAAGAATCTCATCCCGAGATTCGAAGCAAGAACTAGATGAGGGAAAACGTGATTACATTTTGTAGATCAGGGATTACACGAAAGATTACCTGACTTCGAATACTAAACCACACGGGGATCTAGGGGTACATGGTTAAGAGCAACCTGGTACAACCGAGACTTAATCTAGAAGTCGAGATAGATGAGGACAATAGAGAAACAACAAGATAATGAGTATCCAAAACATGGCGTAGGTCCAACAGATCCAGAAACAGAGTGAGAAGTAAAACATCGTGAATCCTAGATTGACTAACCAACGGTAGACTTGAACTTCTACGAAAGCAGATCCTTTCTTCTTCTCAGATTACACCATCACCTCGAACTGACGAACCTAGCTTCACACTAGCGACTGGATCTCGTATCTCTACTCCGAATGCGAGGGAATGGGGATGAAGAAGAAGAGCAAGGACCAAGGGTATCTTATAGTGATGAATGGAGGTGGGGCACAACACACCGAAAGTAGAGGCGACATGAATGGGATACAAAGACGGTTCATGTACTCCCTGCACAAGCGAGCGGATGGAAAATAAAGGAGAGGAGATAAGAGGGTGCGCTCGACGAGGGAGGCGTGCGGACGATCGTGTCCTCAAACGGAGAAAGAAGAGAGGGAAGGGGGTCCGGTTTAGGGACCGCACAAGCGACTGTTTAGGGAATTAAATTTTGGGACACTAAATGACTTAAACAAAAAACTTTTCAACTACAAAGTTATAGATCATATTGAGAATTATAACTTTCATATAGACTATATCAATATACAAGATTGTTTGATAATTTTAAATTTTAAATTTCAAAATCTATAAACATACAATAATATTTAGGGACCCTAAACAGTTTTAATTCAAAAACTTTCAACTACAAAGTCATAGATCGTGTCGAGGACTACAATTTTGATATAAAGTTTTTTTTATTCGAGTTCATATGAAAAAATTATGAATTATTTTTTGATATAAAGTTTTTAGATCACCCTGTTTTAATCCAGATGAGACTCAAAATCAAGTTTAGGGACCGGGATGACACAACTGAACAAGTTTGAGGACTTAAACGGGTGATTTGCAAGTTTAGGGATCGGGATGACACAGCCGAACAAGTTTAGGGACCGAGATGACACAGATGAACAAGATTGAGGACCTAAACGGTCGATTTACGAGTTTAGTGACCAGGATGACACAGCGGTACAAGTTTAGAGATCGCCGATGCACTTTACTCTATTATAAAAGAGTCAACGTTTCATTGACCTGTAACCTAGTCGTTGGATTTTAAAAACCTCCTGAAACTATAATATCAGACAACATAGTTCCCTTAACTTTAAAACCATAAAACATTATCTCCTTAACTTTTAAAACTAGAGTTAAGGGGGTATTTTGTCCGATCTCAAAAATGAAGGGAAGTATGTTATCTGGTACTGTAGTTCGAGGAGATCTTTCAAATTTAATAACCAGCTTAAAACGAATCGGACTTTACTTTTTTTAAAAGGCCAACAACCACCTGAAGAAAAATCGCAGAAACATTTACACTACGTACTGGTTGTAGTAGCAAAAGCAGGCATAGTAGCATGTGTGATTTTGACGTGCGCTAGGTGGCTTTCACATATTTGAATTGCAGAGAAAAATGTGTGTTTTTGCCTCCTAAACTACCGTACCAGAGAAAACGATTCACAATTTGAATTGCAGAGAAAAACTGAACTTTAGCTCTTAGAAATTGAAAGTATTTTCCAAAAAAAAATCTAGAAAAGTAACAAAACATTCTAATTTCTCGAAACATATAGATATTTTTCACAAGCTCCAAATATTTTTTCTATTTTATCGTGCCCTAGTCTTTATTGTTTTTTTAAAATTTTTAGAAGCTTCTTCAACTTCACTTCTGAGTTTGTGGAGACGGAAAGGACAGTCGGCTCGGGTTCACATTAAATGGGACCACATGAGTTAGATACTGTTTAAATTTAGGGGCTAAAGTTGAAGGTGTCAAATTTAATGTCATATCGGGGTGTCACGTGAGAGTGTTCGGATAGTAATAATAAAATAAATTACATAAGTTTTGGTACTCCACGAGACGAATTTATTAAACATAGTTAATCCGTTATTACCACATATGTACTATAGCTTTACTGTAACACCATATTGTAAAATCATGGATTGATTAGGATTAAAAATTTGTCTCGTAAATTAGTCATAATCTATGCAATTAGTTTTTTTTAGTCTATATTTAATACTTTATATATACGTCAAACGTCCGATAAGATAGGGACTAAGGGCCTGTTTGGTTTCCATAAGTCAGGTGACTGAAAATCAGTGACTTATAAGTTATGCATATTTGGTTGTAGATGACTTATAAGTTTATCAAATGTGTGGGCCTCACGCGAAAAAGAGTGACTTATAAGTTTTAAGTAGGAGTGAACCAACTTAAAACTTATAAGTAGGGATAACTTATAAGTTGGTGGTGTTTAGCAAAATAAGTTACTTTTTCATTTTTTAACTTATAAGTAAATAATTTATTTGGAACCAAACGGACCCTAAACTATAGAAGAGAAACTAAACGAGGCCTCGCGCGCAATAAATATTGGAGATTAGCAATTATGGCAAGTACCCGTACACTGTACTATTCCCACCGTAACACAACTGTGCTAGTTGCCCTCAAAAATCTGTTCAAATCAAGGGCTATTTAGATTAAATAAGACTAGTTTTTTTTGAAACAAAGATTAAATAAGACTAGTACTAGTAGTAATTGCTAGAGTTGTTAGCCCGTGTTTAGTTAAAAAGAACTCCCAAAAAAGTGCTATAGTAGTCATCACATCGAATCTTGCGATACGTGTATGGAGCATTAAATGTAGATTAAAAAAAATTAATTGCACAGTTTAGTTAGAAATAGCGAGACGAACATTTTGAGCCTAATTAGTCTATGATTAAACACTAATTACCAAATAAAAACGAAAGTGCTACAGTAGCTAAATTCTAAAATTCCCCTAACTAACTAAACATAGGCTTAGATGTGTAAAGTTTCTGAAATGTTTAAAGTATATACATAGAATTAGCACCATAGTGGTGAAGTTTGATGTAGCTAATAATACAGCGCTGGCTGTACGGATTCTTGCGGCCCAATCTGCCGGCCACCAATGTAGTAGTTAGCTGTCCCCTAATAAATATATGGCCAACTCAACATTTTTTTTTCGGGTGCATAAGCTTGTTGGAAGCTTAGAACCCATTTCTCTCTCTCCTCTCATCCAACTCAATATTTAGTTTAGTTGCTCCCAACTCTCAACTTTGGCACTATACAAAAAGAAGATTCTCCATCACATTAAATTTGTGGTACATGTATGGAGTACTAAATGTAGACGAAATAAAAAACTAATTGCACAGTTAGGTTGTACTTTGCGAGACGAACGTTTTGAGCCTAATTAGTCAACGATTGGACAATTATTACCAAATACTGACAAATACAAACAAAATGCTACAGTGAGCTACATTACGCACAGTAAATCCAGCGGCGCCAAATTCGGCCACTAAAAAAGGGCCTAGCTAAACATGCTTATTATACTTGCTCTAACGAGATGACACTGCCGTAGGAATTAGTAAATACCTCATTTGCTGCACATGCAAGCATGATGGCTGTCCTTAGTCATTAATATAAACAACAGAGAACTTATTTTTAGCAAGCTAATTATTAATCATCTAAGAATTAGCTCTACTAATAGTTACCTCTAGCTAATAACCAGCTAACAAGAGTAATAATCTTGTATGCTGGGACAGGCTAGCCAGCCCCTCACTGGAATATTATTCATATAAACAGTCAGCAGTATTTCTCTCTCACATAAACAAACCAGCAACGATACGAACCAGCCAACCGAACAAGGCTGTCGGGAGCTATGTTTTTCCTACGTTCCAAAAGGTGTCAGACCAGTCCCGCGAAGGTTTCATGGTCAATGTTTTAAAGATTTCCGTATTTTGAAAATAATATAGATAAGTTTTCTCCCTATAAAATTTTTATCATATCCTTGTTCATCAATATTATGGCACATCAACATAATTAATGACTATAAAACTTTTTTTTATTGAGACTACCTTTATGCAGATGAAACTCTTATTCAGTCTGTTCGCTGGTTGGTTTCTGGACTGATAAGTTCGACTGGTGCTGATTTATTGAAAAAAAAAAATTATACATATGATAAACGCTGGCGGAAACCAAGCAAACACGCTGATTAACACTAGCCTAACGTTGTGAAAATGTGCACGAGAATTCAGTGGAGCAACAGAACGGTGGGCCACCGTTACCACCCCGCGCGCCTGATGTTCAACTTCCAAAGCTGCCGCGCCGCACCGTCACCGCTACGGTCTTCATCGACCTCTCCTCCAGTCGTCCTCCGCTCGCTCGGCGCCAACCTTTTTTTCCCCGTTTCATCCCGCCTGCCACGCCTCCAAAGGGTGCCCGCCAGAAAACCCGTGTCCCAACGCGGTAGCTGAGCGACTTTTGCAGGGCATGGCGAGGCCCACGCCACTCCGTCCCGCAGGCCGCCGCGCGCCCAGCCCCACACCCCGCAACCACCGTCCCGCCCACGCCCTGCGCGCCCCGGCACCACGCGCACTGCGCGCGGCGGTTTGAAACCCTTCCGCCGCCTCCCCCTCTATTTATGCACCGCACAGCCCCACCCCACATCACCTAACTTCACTTCACTCCCTAGCCACTCGCCCGCTCCTGCGCCGCACCGTGCGCAGCTCCGCACCGCCGTCCCCCAGCCCGCCCCAACCCAATGGCGCCTCGCCAAGACGTCCTCGCGGCCGTGGTCCTCGCCGCGTTGTTCCCGCTCGCCCTCTCTCGCGGGCTGGGCCTGGGCCACGGGCATCTGCGGCCGCACGCGCACGGGCTGGGGCTTGGCCACCACCACGCCCAGCCGCAGCCGCAGCCGCAGCCGCAGCCGCACGGGCACGCACCGCTCGGAGGTGGCGCGTGGTCCTCGGCTCACGCCACCTTCTACGGCGGCGGCGACGCGTCCGGCACCATGGGTACGTGAGCGAACCCCATTCTCGAACATTTCGCAGTACTAGTCAGTAGATTGTAGTCCCGTGCTGAGATTCTTGGTACATCTGAACGTGCGTGCGTCCATGCAGGCGGCGCGTGTGGGTACGGCAACCTCTACAGCCAGGGGTACGGCACCAACACGGCGGCGCTGAGCACGGCGCTCTTCAACAACGGCCTCAGCTGCGGTGCCTGCTTCGAGGTGCGCTGCGACGCGGCGGGCGGCGGGAGCCACTCGTGCCTGCCCGGCTCCGTCGTGGTGACGGCCACCAACTTCTGCCCGCCCAACAACGCGCTCCCCTCCGACGACGGCGGCTGGTGCAACCCGCCGCGCGCCCACTTCGACATGTCGCAGCCCGTGTTCCAGCGCATCGCGCTCTACAGGGCCGGCATTGTCCCCGTCTCCTACCGCAGGTCCGTGGCGAAATTCAACAATTTTCCTTGTTTCCAATTTCGATTTTTTTTTTCATTTTCTTTGAACAAAACAAGAAAGGAATTCGAGCAGATCTGGCTGAGTCGCGCTTGTTTGTTTCCTATCCTACGTGCTGCACTGCAGGGTTGCGTGCAACAAGAAGGACGGCATCCGGTTCACCGTCAACGGCCACTCCTACTTCAACCTGGTGCTGGTAACCAACGTGGGCGGCGCCGGCGATGTGCACGCGGTCGCCGTGAAGGCCGAGCGCTCCGCGGGGTGGCAGGCGCTGTCGCGCAACTGGGGCCAGAACTGGCAGAGCAACACGCTCCTCGACGGGCAGGCGCTCTCCTTCCGCGTCACCACCAGCGACGGCCGCTCCGTGGTCTCCAACAACGCCGCCCCCCGCGGCTGGTCCTTCGGCCAGACCTTCAGCGGGGCCCAGTTCAACTGAACCCCACCCCCAGCCGTTCCCGCAGCGTCGGCGTCTCGTCGACGCAGTGGCAGCAGTACTAGTAGTTCGTTGGTCGTGGTAGAGTCGTCTTCCCCAATTGGAGCTTGCCGAGGGGCGCCATGGTTTTATGAGCGGTGCATCTCTCCTTGGCTCTTGGGAATTACCAGTCGTTAGGCCTAGAATTAGCGCGTGTTTTATCGTGCTGGTGTCAGCCTGGTGTGTGTTATTGTGTTCCTAGGTTGTTTCGGCTTGGGAATTGGAAGTGGTGGTAAGGCTGGCTTGGAGATTAACGGAAGCAGGCCGCCTTGTATCACCCGCCAATTATGCGTTTTGGGCCTCATGTTGATGGCTCTCGAGATGAGATGTTTTGTAGTCTGGGTTATCCAAGTGTGGTTGTTATGAACCTTATCAAGTATCCTTTTGGGTGTGCTTAAGTTATGCTGGAAGTTGATTAATTTGTGTCTTCTTTTACTTTGAAACTTGAATTTATTCTTAAAATATAGTACGTTCTACTCTATCGTTCATTCGGCGATTGTGTGATTCATTGCCCTGTTGATCCTGTTTCTGTCTGAAAAGGAGCAGCCGTTCCGATTGTGTGATTCATTGCAGCCGTTCTAAATACAGCCTGCCAGCCAGCTCTACTAGAGCAAAAGCCCATCGTGGCTTGCCATGGTTCACATCAACTACGCAATCAAAGTGTTTGTGCCATTGTTCACACAAACTACAACATCGAATCTCATTAACTTTTTTTAGCTCTTGGCAAACAAAAAAAGTTGTCCAATAAGACGTGGGCAACAGTTCAAACCCTGGTGATTTTGTTACTGTACATGACATTTTTCTGAATATTGTACTCCCATAACTCAGATTTTGTACCTGATGCACAGGTACGCCCTGTATTATGCAAGTGCAACTTGATTTCATGTATGAGTATATCCGAGGGTGATATCTTTACAGATTTAGACCTTGCTTCGGGGGAAGGAGATAAGAGATTAAATAGCATCTAGACCTTGCTTCGGGATGGAGGAGCTCCTGAGAGAGAGATGTGGAGCATCGGTGTACCTCGGAGCTGGTTTGTCGGTGTAGCTCTCGCTTGTCGGCGGTGTAGTTGTTGGTGACGCGGTGGTGACGTTGGTGGCGGTGGTGGCAAAGCGCGTGGCGCTTCCCGTCATTGGTAGTGCCTCCCTCTCGATCGGACTAAGGTTAGACAGTGGGGTTGTGGCGGTAATTTGTGAACCTCGTATCAAGAGCCGTTTGCCCCACCTCCTTTTTATAGATCACTGTGCGACGAGGGCCCATTAGCCACTAGATGGCTGGACATCCCCGATCAGGACGTGGTCAAGGGGTCCGTCTCGACCGTTGTGTCAAGACGGATGAGATCAATTCTAACATTCTCTCCCTTGATCTCAACTCATACTTTAACTTTAAACTTTGACTTTAATCCCTTTCACTTTTATTTGTTCCATCACAGATTAGTACATAGAGCATGCTTAATTATCTTGGTTAATCGCCGATAGACTTAACAGCTACAATACACATATATGTTCTAAAACATATTCTTTAACTTTTGGACCCTTTATTGTCCGGAAATCATAGGCTATACTATAAACCCATGTCAACTGTGTGTCCTCTGAACACACTAGGTGGTAAGCCTTTTGTACGCGGACCCGCAAGTAGTTGCTTGTTACTTATATGTTCAATACTTTTAGTATGATTCCGGGCTTTCTCCTTCACAACGTATAGCTTTAACGTCAATGTGTTTGGCAGCACACTTGACCCGTTGTTATAGGATCGAACTACTTAAATGGTTATTGCTGTTGTATACCATTATCAATTTCGGGTATAAGTTCTTTTAACCATTTCACGTGTCCTTAAGCCTCATAACAAGCTATACTATGGGTATGCATGTTTGATGACACCATAACTGTTTCTTTGGAGCTTTTTCACAATAAAACTCCAACTGCGAGTGTTAGCTACTATGTGGGTTTCATTAAACATCTCGTCAAAACTTAACATTTGTACCCACAACTATTTGAGAGTACTTATTCTTTCTTACTCACCATGAGGCCTATAAATCTTTGCACAATTCCAAAACATTATCAACTCCATTCCAGTGATCTATATCTAGACTAGACTTCTGCCAAAACATACCGGATACATGAACTATGTCAGGATAAGTTCTTACTTATAAGCACTCATTAAGCTTCCAACAGCTGAAGCATATAGGACGTCCTTTCGATCTCACATTGGTTCTTGGAACACTAAAAGTTTCCAAAACTATTACCCTTGACTATAGGAACAGACGTAGGTTTATTCACATATATACTTTATTTCTTTATAATGTTCTCTCAGTATACACTTGAGATAGTTCTAATACCCCTTTTCCTTTTGTCTTGGTAAGTTCCAATTTCTGGAACGAATGACGCTTTACCAAGATCATTCTCATTGAAACTTGAGAACAAGAACTGTTTCTTCTCCAACAATAGATTAACACCACTATTAGCGAGTAAGGTGCTACCGACATGCAGGATTAGGAAAATAAATTTTCCATGTTTAAATTTTGCATAAATACAATTATCCTCTACATTCTTTTTAAACCTAAACTTTCTTATTGTACTGTCAAACTTCAAGACCAATGTCTTGAAGCTTGCTTTAATCTATAAATGGATTTCTTCACGCAACATCCCTTACGTTGTTTTCCTTGCACGACAAAACCTTTTAAGTTATGCCATGTAAACTTTTCTATACAAATCCCGTTGAGGAATGTGTCTTTACATCTTTCTGATGTAACTGTAAATCGTAGTGTGCCATTAACGCCATTATGATTCTAAAAGAATCATTGCATTCTTATTATAATCTATTCCTTCTCTTTGTGTAAATCATTTCGCCACAAGTGGCGCTTTATAGCTTTCCATATTCCCTTTAGAGTCACATTTGTCTTGCAGACCCATTACAACCTACTGTTTTGGCTCCATTGGAAATTTCTTCTAAGTCCCAAACATCGTTGGTATTTATCAATTTCATTTCATCTTCCTTTGCTTCTTGCCATTTAGACGAGTGAACACCTGTTATGGCTTTTTCAAACGAGGTGGAATTACCCTCCATTTGAACTTCTTTCTTAACATTGACTCCTTAGTCACCAGAAATATCTGATTACTTTAAGACCTTCTAGGACCTCGTGGCACTTCTTTCATATGGGGCTATTGTTACTCTTTATGGCCAAAAGGCAATTGTTCTATAGCCTTCTATATCACAAGATTCGTATTTACTTATTTATCTTCTTTAAGAGCTAACATCAGGTGTTGTATATGTCATACAACATCAACATGTATTAAGCAATTTGTTGCTCTAAAACACTGTAGTGGACATGTAATCCCACTTCTATTCAAGCCATAGGTATGTACATACCATGCTCCCCCAAATTACTCTATCTTCTATAAAGATGGTGTATCTTCAAATTTTTATTTTGGGTTTAATCTGATAAAAACTCATATGACGCGTTTAACACTGCCTTGATAACTCTGAACTTGTCCAGTATAAATACTAGCCGACTATGCTATCTTCTATTCGGAACTGTAAAAGGTCTAGGAATTTAGCTATTTCTTTACTTTAGGGGTATCGTTATTATGACCGTCTTACTCCCTCAATGATCACATTCATCTTTTATAGATTACTTTTACCTTCTATGCATAGTATGCATTGCATTATCTGAAGTATGGGGAAGTATCTTTCTTAATTGTCTTTCTTAATTAATCTTACATTTCTCCCCCTCGAAATGTGGTATGAACTTTTCTACCACAATTTCGAAATATTCATAACTCTTGTGAATGAGGAAACTTTGATTACTTACTTCATCCACATGATTACATCATGCAAACAAAATTCGTATAGAAGTACATTTTCCTCATTACACTTCAAAACTCAAAATAGTTTATTATTATCAATACTTCTGCAAGTCACGCTTGCATATCAATCTTATCTTTTGGTTCACATGCAACTTTATTTTGTTCTTAAACTCATTGAGTACTTAATGTCCATGATACAATCAGAGTGTACGGTCAATACTAGGATAGCATAAGAGTTATCCCAAACTTCTCTCCATATGCGGGATACACTTAGAGCACATGAGTCATCACATCCTTCTCCCGCCATACGGGTTAAGTACTATACCAAAACTCTCCCGCCATGTGGGTACTATCATAAACTTTTCCCATCATGCGAGATAATTTCTTGAACGAACATAATTGCCAGGATTGGCTCGTGTTCAATCATCAAATTCGAAAATAAATCCGAATATTCTTTTAACACACATGTTTAATCCAATGTTGGTCGAATTAAACATGTATATGACTTTTACAACTCTTATAAGTGAAACTGAAAATAAATTCTTCTTCACAGAGAGTACATAAAAGACATTTCTTAATGAAGACACTCATTGATCTATCTCTTTTCTTTATCAATATCCTAGAATTCTTTTTTTTTGAAGCCATTCTTTAAAGAGAACACAGTCCCTTAAACAATAGCATTCTTTCATACATAACTTGTCTTTACACATTTCATCAACTGAGTCACAAGTACCCAGCTCATTTTTCTTACTGCCTTCAAGAATAAAAGCATGGAGGTCTTTTGTCTGAAAAAATATTAAACAATAATGCTCATTAAACTTTGAAATTTTTATGTTCTATTCTATATCACCGTTGGACAGAAATAGAATAAAACATCATTCTTCTACATTAATTCCAAATCACCGTTGGGCAGAAATGGAATTAACGTATAGAAATTCAACAATCTTGAAAATATAGAACTGCTCCTCAAAATTAAATTCTCCCGTTGGTTCGAATTTAATTAGAAGACAATCAACTTCATTGCAGCGGAAACATGAAAATACATTTATCTAGTTTAAGAGCATTCCTTGATCTTTATCTAATCTCTGAAAATTGGTCACTTTGATGCAAAATTCATTAGAGATTTAAACTTTAAACATAGAAGTCATAGAATTATAATATTGTTATCATCAACGTTGGTCAAAAAATAACAATACCATAATTTAACTTTAACTATCAACCGACTATTCCTCCAATTAAAATTTTGCCGTTGGTTCCAATTTTAACTGGAGGATTAAGTTTTCATCATTTACTGAATAACTACAACCGCTCTTCAAATTAAATTCTCCCGTTGGTTCGAATTTAATGAGAAGAGAATAAACTTTAACTTTGCAGCGGAAAAAAGAACTCATTTTCTTGAATTTTACCCGCATGGAAAATTACTTTTTCTATTTTCTTTTTGAGCCAATTTCCATTTTTCAATTTTCTAGAAAAAGAAAAATGCGAAATCGGCTCGTGGGCTCATTGTGACTATCTTGGCCCAAAAACCAGCAAAAGCCGGCTCGGCCCACTTTCTTCGCCAGGCAGCAGCAGCAGCAGCACCAGTGCCCTAGGCCAAAGCAAAGCTCGAAGGCTTGCCACTTTGCGCATGACACGCTGGCCCGTTCAATCTCGGCCATCCGTCTAGATCCGACGTCGACCCGCGCGTTTCGCTCGGAATAAAAAACCCGACGCCGCATTCTTTCAACCCTCTTTCTCTCTTCGCCTCACTCCGCTCTCTCTTCTCTACTCAAGACAAGAAGACCGAAGCGAGAAAGCAATGAAGCATTGAGCTACTGGCGCCGCCCCTTCCCCTTGCATTGGGGCGGGCTTGCGTCGTCGAGTCTCTTTGCATGGCGCCCTTTGGTCGGGAGCCGGTGAGCAGAGCCCCCGGCTCGGCCCTCTTTTCCCCGCGCGCCGTTCTACACAACGGCGAGGTAGTCCCTCTGGATTTCTCTCTTCCCCTTTTCCCTTTCTTTGGTTCTTGTTGCTCTTCTCGGTTTTGATCGATTTGGATGGGATTAGGGTTTAACTGTGTTAGGGTTAGGGTTTTGGGATAGCACTGTTTATCTTCCCTAGAGGGACTCTACTGTTTTAGGGTTCGGCATAGACATGAAACCGAGCCCTCCAGCTTCTTTCTTTAACCCAGTTAGGGTTAGGGTTCAACCGAACCCTCTTCTTTTCTGATTTGCTTGACCCAGTTAGGGTTAGGGTTCAACCGAACCCTCTTCTTCTTTGAGCCGCACTGGATCTAACTTTTTATCCTTTTCTAATCGTCTACCCGTTCTATATCTAAAACCCTAGAACAACCGTGGCTCTGATACCATTGTTAGACACTTTGGACCATCTAGGTGTATATCAGAGGGTGATATCTTTACTAATTGAATCAAATAGACCTAGGGCTTGCTTCGGAGAAAGGAGACAGAGAGAGAGATGTAGGAGCATCTGACCGTCGGAGGGATTGGAGGAGCTCTCTGTCATCGCTGGTTCGTCGGTGTAGCTCTGCGCACGGGCAGCGACGGTTGGTGTAGCGGTGGAGGCCGGCGGTGGTGGCAAAGGCAGTGGCGCTTCCCGCCGCTAGGAGTGCCTCCCTCTCGATTGGACTAGGGTTAGACAGTGGGGTTGTTGCGGCGGCTGTGAACCTCGTATCAAGAGCCGTTTGTCCCACCTCCTCTTTATAGGCACTGTGCGACGGGGGCCCACTAGTCACTAGATGGCTGAATATACCCGATCAAGATATGGTCAAGAGGTCCGTCTCGACTGTTGGGTCAACATGAATGAGATCAATTCTAACACACCGTGCTTCGGCGTAGAGAATCCTTGTGTACCAGCAGCATAGAGATTGTCGCGAGTGGTACTGGAGGCTCCCCTGAAGCTTGCGTGCATTCCAGACTTGGACCTGCCTCGCCACGCATAGGTGCACTGCTCGAGAAGTGTGGCGCCAAAAGTAGGGGCTAGTCCTAAATTAAAGCAAGAAGCCATGGTTGTTGATGTTGGGTTTCGGTTCTCTAGAACAGTCATTCCCGTCTCTGACCGTCTGTTTGACCAGGGACAAGCCAAGCAATGCAGGCCCTCTTGTACCATTGGATTCTTCTGATGATCTCCGACATACTCCCCTATGTATGATTTTTCGCTTCCGAGAAATAATTTTAATTAAATATATATTAAAAATATTAATATTTATAATACATAATTAGTATTATTGATAAATATTTGAATATATTTTTTAAATAAATTTATTTAGAGATAGAAATGTTGCACGTATTTTCTATTAATCGAGTCAAAGTTATCGGCACACAAATCGTGTCGACAAACATTTAAAGACAGATGGAGTAGACAAGAGTGAATAATAACAAGAAAGTTTTCTTTTTTTCATTCAAGAAAAAGGTGAGAACAAACAAAATATGGAGCAATACCGCATACATGAATACATGATCTATTAGATATGGTGAGAACAAACAAGATTTAAAGATCTTTTTTAAATCTCATTGATGCATGCATGATCTATTAGATATGATCAATCTTTTTAATTTTGCAACTTTGGATATAATATAATTTAATTAGAATAAAATAATTATTTTTATGCATTTGTTACTTAGGAACGCAACATAACATCCGTATATACCAAATTACATGCACGTAGATGAAACCCTACGTACGTATATGAAACTTTACGATAGCTAACTGTCTTATTATGAGATCCTCTCAAATATGTATGCAATATGACCGGTTTTTAATTTTAACGTAAAATACAATCAAGCTTTATACATGATGAAGCTGCTAAAAAATTATTTTTGGTACCCTGTTGTTATTGGTGTACTATTTTAACCTTATAACGTGATTAGGTTTATACGCATCATGACATGAGACTGATAGTTGTCATTTTAGTTTAGCCATGGCACACAAAAAAAGGACGTGACGACAATCGCACAAAAGAAAGGGTGGTGCAGCCATGCGCAAGAATAAGGAAGGGCTGCATGCCCACCCATGTCTCGCTTGATTAGAGGGATTTGAGAATATTTTTCCTTTTTTAATTAATTAATTGATTTAAAAATCTGAAAAATCAATGGTTCAGATTTATTTAAAATATTACCTCTAGGAAGTACAAGGAGTATACCGTAGCCTTTCAAAAAAAAAAGTATTATGGAGATGATTGGGTGCCAGCAGTGCTACACTGTTTCTATACCTCTGTTTCTGCTCGACGAACACGATTTCGTTTGCGCTTTGATTTTGTGCAAGAATCAAGCATGGTTGGAGTCGGCCACATCTCAGACAATTAACAAATGGAAACAGAAGCAAGAGCTCAGCTTGACTGACATCTCGGACCCCAGAGCATCAATCAACAAATGACGAAATTTTGCAAGACATGTCCATCCTGTCCTGCGCCGCGACCGCGACCGCGAAGAGAGTTTGCAATCAGCTTTCGGCATACTTCACTCACATAACCGACAGCATCCCCCCCTCGCATGGGAAAAGCTATCGCAATCCTTGGCGGTTCGCATGCCAACTTAACAAGGGACGGGAGCATGCAAGGGGAAGGGGTCGGCAATGGCCATCGATGCGTTTCCCTTGCTAGGGCAGACATGGCGCAAAAGGCTACCCTGCCTCTCGCGGACGTGAAGGTGGTGGTTGTGGCAATGGCAAGCAACGTGCGAGTGTCAGTGGCCACAGTGCTACAGTTGCAGCAGATACGCAGATGGGCCGCACATGAAACTTCGTACTGTGCTTTGAATCTCTGTGATATGACATCTCCCTGCAGTGTCCTGTCCCCGTGGACTGGCGGTCTGCGTCTACGGTTGGAATGGACGGCTGCGAGAGCTCCCTCTTTTTTTTTTCTTTCACTTTTGTTACCTTACCTTTATTACTTTCTCGGCTCTGAAGAGTTTAGTTCTCGCTCGTGGAGAAGTTAAAATTTAAATATAATTCAATCTATGAACAATACTAGTATATAGTACCGAATATAATTATTATAAATAATCATATAATATATTTTTATAGTAATAATTATTTAAAGCCTACAATGTACTTTCTCTATCTAAAAAATAATTTCCTAACAATTTTAGAACAAATTAATAAACAAGGGAAAAGACTATGCTACCACTCGTCAAGTTGCTGGACCTTAATAGCTTTTCATCTACCAAGACTCTTAGTTGAGCCGTGTTCATTTAAAGTATTAAATGTTGATGTCATTGTACAGAGCTTTTCACTAGCAGTCTCTTCGTTTAGTCGCATTCGACTTATAAGCCATGTGGTTTATCGAGCCAACGAATAATATTTTTTCTCTCACACTAAATCGGTCGATAGTACTTTTAGTCATGACTTATAAGCCAAACAAGTTCAAACGAATAGGGCATAGTCTTGTTGAGATAAATGTGACCATCAGCTTTAGGGAAATTGATTTTTGTGGAGACAAAATTTTATCTAGAAATGATTCTTTCAGGGAGTATAAGCATTGACTCGGTTAAAATCTAGAACTGTAGTTTTATCCAGGATGAATAGAATATTTTTCCATTCTGAAATTTCTTGGTGTGTAAATTTATGTCCGCGTTTGAGCTTCGGGGTATCGGTTCTCTGGCTTTATTCAGGCTTACAGGAATTTCTTAAAACGTGGTAGGGTAGAGAGTTGTATTTACAAGGTAATTATAGTTATAGCCCTTGTTTAGTTCGCGAAATTTGGAATTTTGGGTTACTGTATCACCTTCGTTTTTATTTGGTAAATAATGTCCAAATGTTGACTAATTAGGCTTAAAATGTTCGTCTCGCAATTTCTTAAAACGTAGGGGCATTAGAGAGATTGTACTTTTTTACAAGGTAATTATAGTCTAGACTTGTTAGGTTTGATTTCATAAGAAAGTAAAAAACCTACGTGCTTTGGTATCAGTTACTCATGCTTTGTTAACGCTCATGTAAAAAGTGTTCAGGGCAACAAGTGGAGGTTGCGAAGATCAAACACAAAATATTATATTTTACCATTATTACTGTACAACACATGTGAAAAATCGAATTCTATGAGCCTATGATCTCGATTTTAGTTAAGCCTAAGAAACATCTTGTGTAATTTTTCCTCGCTGTGCACGGATAATCACCTATTTGTACGTAGGAGACAAATGTTTGACTTGCTTGTCAAACACTAAAGAACGAACTGCTATTTTGAAGCCGGCATCTTCTTTTATCTTGTCGGAATAAACAACTTTATCGGCCGTATTTAGGTCGTGGTCAGTTCTATCACATCGGATGTTTGCGTATGCATAGAATAATAAATATAAACTAAAAAATAATTAATTATATAGATTATGATACTTTACAAGGCGAATTTTTAAGCCTAATCCGTCATTGATTTGATAATGTGGTGTTACAGTAACGCATGTGCTAATTATGGATTAATTAGGCTTAATAAATTTATCTCGTGGATTACTGAGTACTTGTGTAATTTATATTATTATTACTATCTAAACACTCTTATATGATATCCGATGTGACACGTCTAATCTTTAGCCCCTGGATTTAAATAAGACTTTATACCGGCGGTAGCTTTTTTAGATGGAAAATACTATAATACTCCAAGAGTTATCTTTGGTTAGCCCATCTTTAGTTTCTCCGCTAAAACTTTATACACTATCGTATCGAATGTTTAAACACATACATAGAGTATTAAATATAGAATAAAAATAACTAATTATACATATTACTATTATTTTACGAGATAAATCTTTTAAGCTTAATTAGTCCATAATTTGACAACGAAGTGCTACAGTACACACATGTGCTAATGATGAATTAATTAGGCTTAATAAATTCGTCTCGTGATTTATATGGATTATATAATTTTTTTTTTTATTAATATCGAACACCCCAAACGACATCTTATGTAACATATGATGACACGTCAAAACTTTACATCCTGATCTAGACATCACCTAAAGCAAGCATATCGACTGGGGTCCACGTCCATGCCTCCATGGTCACGGGGGAACATGTTTAAAAAATGCACGATAGCCTTGAGTTTTGAAAACTAGGGCGCCAAACGAAGGGTGCTTCCAGTTCCAGACACTAGTCGAAACTCGAAAGTGTGCAAGATAGACTGCCAAAGTGCCAATTTTTTGAAATACAGTATTTCAGTATATAAAGACGTGGGAAACATGAAATCAAGAGCTTGTTTAGTTCTCGGATTTGGGAGTGGCCAAATAATTAATGTCGTTAATTTTGTTTCAATTGTGAATTATTTTTATTTTTTTATAATTATATTCAAAAGATTCAAATCAAAGTAAAAACTAAATCATGACGGAAATCTTTTTATTTCAAAATATTTGGAAACTAAACGGTGATGATGAATCTTTGAAATACAGTGCATCAGTATTAAAGTTTAGTGGGAAACATGAAATCAAGTGAGTTCGCACTCAAAATCAGGTCTACCAGTCACCCATACCGGAAATCACGCTCAAATCAGAAGCCTGACCTGGACGGAAGCGTACGTTTCCCTCGCGTACTTCAGGGGCGCAGGCGCCGTGGCACGCGAACCCAGAGGCCAGACCGCCAGAGGGAGGACTCGTCACAGTCGTCGGTCTCGAACGGCGGAGCGGCAACGAATCGTCCCGCACCATCCGACCTGACGGATGCGTGTTGTCGCTGCCTTGCCCTCTCGATTCGGGTCGGTCAAAGCAAAAAAACGTCACCGGACGCGCGATTTCCACCACCGAACGGTGCGTTTCCTCGGGCTCGCCGACGACCGCAGGGCGAAAGGTACGGGGAGTGCCTCACTGTCTCTCCGCACCCAGAGCAGTCGCTGAACCGATGGGCAACAAGCAGCAAAGCCAGCCATCTTTCCGTACCCAGAAGGCCCGTTTCCAACGTGAGAGGCTTTTTCACCTTTGGGCCTAATTATTTTGGGCCCTCCGTTCTGGCCTTACGGGCCTTTCCCTGTCAAGCCCATCTCACCCGTAATTCCCCATCATGTTCACGGGCCTTCCCCGGCCGGACCGGATGATTTTCCGGCCTTTCCCTGTCAAGCCTCACCGCTGATTCCGCATCATGTTCAGGACTCAGTAGTCTCTTTCAATGTCTTCTGAGCAGTAACTATAGTCACTCATGTTTTATGTCTTCTAGTGCATATGCACTTGGATTTTATTATTTTCATATGATTTTTTTGATGCGTTTCAATCTCAAAATTTATGACGCTGTATATAAGATGTACACCATTTAAAAAATTCTAAATACTGTTAAGTAAGTTTTTTTTTACGATTCCATCGAAGATGTTGTATAGAATATTTTCCCTTCAAACATACCAGCAAGATCCGATCGTCTGTAAACAACTCTTATATCTAAAATACACCGCCGGTTGTGTTTCAGATACATCAACAGGTTTCAGATGCAATTTTTTTGCACTTAGTGGAATAATAGATTCGTCTCAATACACCGGTTGTTGCTTATATCCTATCTAAACATGGAACGCTTGGTGTTGCCTTTGCTTGGTGCCCTAGTGAATAGCTAATGACCTCATCTTGACCACGTCATCGTCTTCATCATCGGTGAGCTCGTCTTCGTCCTCCGCGTGGCCCAAGTGGTCGTACTGCTTGACGAGGGCATTCCGGTAGTCGGCCCACTTGCCATCGATGTATTTCCTCATAAGGTACTCTCGACGGGATGTCTCGGACTTGCTGGAAAGCCTCTCGGCGGAGATGTCGGTGAAGGTACGGGGTGGAAGAGTCCTCAGGAACCCGATGAACTTGGGCGTTGGGCCGGGTCTCCTTGGCCTTGGCGACCTCCTCCCTAGCCTTGAGCCAGCGATGCATCCCTCCGGGGACATCCCACATCTCCCTCCAGAGCCCATCGGCCGCAAACGCCTCCTTCTTGAGCTTGAGGATATGGCATCCCTCCGACGTGCTCGGCTCCTTGTTCTCCGTCCCCGTCCCCTTGGTGATTTCCTCAGCCAGCTCCGGCGTCTTCCTCTTGAGGGTACCAGCAGCCTCCACCGACGCGCTCTTCATTGGCATTGGCGGCGGGGATATGGCAGAAGCCGTCGTCGCACTCATCGTCGACCGAGCCCTCTTCTCGATCTTCTGGAATCGAAGCTGTTGATCTGGTTTGTTAAGATGGCTTGGAAGTGAAGGAAAGGCAAGAGAGGAGTTGCCCGTACATATATATTGCGCTGCCATGCCCCGCGTTGCGTTCGGTATCGGAATCGTATCAGCATCGGATCCAAAAAAAAAATTTCTTTAGCAGCTCCCTCCCCTCTCGCGCTCGTGGCGTTACGTACGTGTGGCATGGGCCGGGAAGCAAATCCGAAAGCGGGTTCAAGGAAATACGTCTGAAACCTGTTGATGTATCTGAATTTAGTATATAACATCTCTACTTCATTGCACACAACACCTGCCCTATTGTAGATCATTAATACAAGACCTTCATCTGAGCAATCATAATATTGCAACCAAAACTTTCGATTGTGTCTTGCGATTGGTCAGTCTTCGGAGACACTGAGACCAATGAACTGAAATCCAATTGCGAAATACATGATCGATTGAGGAAGAACAAAGAGGTAAAAATAGTCATCTCTGTATAAGTAGTCGAAGCACGCAGAGGCCAAAAGGAATAGTCCGATAAATATCTCCAGGCAATTGAACCTGACACGAAGCAGGATAAGTTAGCACCAAGGCCCAAAGCTATGATACAATAGGTGTACGTATCTGCTGAATATGTTATCCTCTAGAAATTACCTGTCTTTGAAACGATAGTTTCCTGTAAGACTGGCAATCGATTTCAGCTTCTGCAAATTCCCCAGCTTTTGTGTAACAATCCATTCATTGGCCCTGTCAGCTTCGAAAAACCCTATCAAGATGGCTTTAGAGCGATGCAATGCCATTACATTCTCAAATAAGACCCACAGTATAATCAGATGGATAGACCTGCAACACATTAGGAATTCTGGATATGTAATATTCTCAAATAACGTTTGCAGCTATAAAACTCAATAAAGCTAACACCAAGCTAACCTTGGAGTCCCAACAGAGTTGAGAAGCACTATGGCTGTGGGGATATAGATCAGCTCCCACACAGGAATCTGCGCTTCTGGTAATAAAATGTTTAGAGGAATCAGGACGCTGAAGAAGAAGAATGTGAAGAAGGTCCCTATGATCCTCCGGGCAATGAAGAAGTCATAGATCATATACAACTTCTTCCAAACCGAGACTTTCTGCACAGGGAAAACAACAGAACATATGGACAGATAATCATATGACAGAATTTTCATGTCACTGCATGTCAGGGAGTAGGTTGGTGTACAAGACTAACCTTGGCAGCAAGAATTTCCCAGAACATTTTCTTGAACAGGAGCGCAGGTCCACATGACCAGCGATGCTGCTGGGACCGGTACGCCTTCAGAGTACTTGGCAGCTCACTCTTAACCTGAAAGCAAATTGTAATCTCGGATCAGTTTGATAAACTTTTGTCTGACATGATATTATGATAATATCCTGGATCAATTTGTCAGAGCTGTGAACCTTTATGCTCCCAACGTAGACGAATTCCCAGCCCAAGAGCCCTGCTCTGAGTGCTAAGTCCATGTCCTCAGCAGTAGTTCGGTCCTCCCAACCCCCGGACTCGACAATCGCTTGCGTTCTCCATACTCCAGCAGTTCCTGCGTGCATGAATAAATAGCATTCACATTTCTCGAGCACAGCTGAAGTTGACAGCGTGACATGAACAATTGCGACGGCGCAGCGGAGGAGAAAGAGAGCAGTAGGTACCGTTGTAGCCAAAGAAGTTGCAGAGGGAAGAGCCAGCTTCCTGCTCCACCTTGAAATGGTAGTCCATGGACATCTCTTGTATTCTCGTCAGCAAGCAGTCATTGGCATTCACTACAGGGCAGCTTAAACAAAAGCTATGTCAGCAGATGGAACTACATCTTGATATGAGACAAAGCAGGACACAAAGCTGGAATTGAACTGACTGATGAACGTAGATAATTGGGTCTTGTGGATCTACTTTCCTTTCACTAACTAGATGAGGCCGAAAGCTCAGAAAATAGTCCAACATTGAAAATGGGCTACAAAATCCAAGCCTAGTGCAACATTTCTGTGGCTTTCTTGAAGCCCAAACAGACCCAAGTAAGCCCGTAACTATGTCACCACCCTTGTGCTCGAACTCGACAGGGCAGACCGGCAGAGCCGCAGAGGCAGCGGCCAGCGGGCAGCCAGCTCCTAGCACGCCCGGCAGCAGCATCTGTCTGGGCTCTATTACGCTGTAGTTGGCCAGTTGCAGCGCAGGCAACTTGCTTCTTCTGTTCACTTGCCAAACGATTGAAAAGAAAACAGTGGCAATCGTTGTCGGCTGCCAGTGAGCGCGCGCGCGAGAGAGACTCACCGAACTTCCAGCGCGTCTGCACGAGCGCGAGGCTGGGGTTGTGGACGAGGAACGGGACGGTCTTGACGAGGAAGTCCGGCGCCGGCTGGAAGTCGGCGTCGAACATGGCGACGTACTCGCAGCCGCGCACGTAGGCGTGGCGCATCCCCTCCTTGAGGTTGCCGGCCTTGTACCCGGCCCTGTCCTTGCGCGTCTCGTACTTGACGTTGATCCCCTCCGCGGCCCACCGCTCGCACTCGCCCTTCACCAGCTCCTGCCCAGCCCAAGCAAGGAGCGAGATCGATTAGTCACAGAAAGGCAGGTCAAAAGAAAGGGAAGAAAATGGCTAACTATTTTTGTCTGGTCTCCACAGTAGCTGTAGGGCCGTGCATTCCAGCCGGCTCCCGGTTCTTGTGGTGCACGTTCGTTCCCGTGGCAATTGGCAGGCATTCAAAGTGACAGTGGCAGGTGAAAACGAATTCCGATCTCACATTCTCACCTTGATGACGGCGTCGGTGGAGTCGTCCAGCACCTGCACTATCAATCGATCTACCGGCCATGTGAGCCTGCAAGCTGCCCCTATTGATAGCTGGTACACCTGCGTACGCGTTTCAGGCTCCTGTCAGAGATGTGCCCATCCATGATAGATTACTCTGAAATTTTGAAGACAAAACATCCCTTGTTCTGCATTCTGATCCACTTTTTTACCCTTAACAGAACTATGACCAGTGGAGCGTAGTAGTGATGCAAAGTTAATTGGTTCAATGCAAAACTCTTAAAGACTAATTAAAGAGATTCAGATGCTGCTGTTTAAGCGCTTGAGGATCAGCAGCTCAGCAATTAGCTTACTCTGACAGTCTGAGTGTCTGACTGAACAACCGTCAGAGTTCACCGAGAGCACTCGCAGCAGAGTCCCCCTGCGGAAGAACACAGAGGCGCCAGCGACATACAGTACAGTACATACCTCCTCCTCGTTGTACATGGGGATCTGGACGAGCACCATGGGATAGGCAGCTGCCTCCTCGTCCTTGTCCGGCCGCGCGATGGGGTCGCACCTGTACACCCGCCACGGCCGCCGGCGCCGCAGCTTCATCACGGAGCTGACCGTTCCCAGGAACACCTTCTCGGCCAGCACGATCACCGACATGGCCGTGCACAGCAGCACCGCGGCCCGGAGCAGCGGCACGAGCAGCCCGGCCCTGACCTCCGCCCACACCTGGAGCAGCGCCTCCACGAAGGCGGCGATCGTCGCGGGGAACGAGAGCCGGCCGTACGCGCCCAAGAAGACCACGTCACCGACGGCGCGCAGCGCGTGGCCACCTGCTGCATTGCCACCGGCGCGCCAGCGGGAAGAGGTTAATAAAGGCGTACTACGAATAGCCCATTTAGCAGAAGGAATTGCTACTCGTCCTAGCAGCAAGAAAGAAGCTGAGTGCACGTACCTTCCATGGCTTGCTGCGTGCGTTCAGCGGCGTCGCACTTGAGTTCAGGCAGTGCTGGTTTGAGGAGGCAACAACGGTGTTGGTTGTGGCATGGAGATAGAGAGAGACCACAGAGTGGGAGAATTGCCGATCGAGTTACTGCAAGATCGGATTGACGTCTGAGTCAGATCTAGGGTACACGCGACTCTGGTCTGTCTCGCATCCGGCCGGCTCACTGCAGTGGTTGGTTGTTAGCCTGAGTGAGCACCTTTACAGTAGATGTCAGTTTGTCATCATCTGTGCGATCGCGCACCTACGGATTCCTACTATGGTTTCATGCGCACGAGAAATGCTTTTCTCGTCACACGTTGCCATGTGAGCCCTGTGGGATAGACTAGTGTAGGTTTTGGACGCTCTGGCCAGTTTTGTGCAGCGGAGCAGAGCCAAAATGACCGCATCCAATGGACAGTGCGGTTGGTTGGCTCTCAGGTGCAAGCGGGGCGGGCTGCGGACAGCCCGCACCACGCCGCGCTGCCTGCTAATCTTTTTTGCGGGCTGTGCGGACGCCTGCCACACAAATGCTCGCAAACCGCATCCTCCTGGCAGATTTAGCGGCAGAGCCTGAAAAACCCACTTCAGCCCGCTATAGCACATCCTTTAGTTGCAGCAAACTAAACGACCTGTTGCAGGCCCGCAATCTACCAGAGACTGAATCTGCACAGAGCACGATATACACACTTCAACCACGGCAAGTGTTGGCTTGGCCTCCGGCGCCGGTGCTGTGGCGGACACCTCAGCCGTTGGCGCCTCAGCAGCGGAAGGTGTGGCCGCGGGGGCAGTGGGAGGTTGGCGCGGCGGCCGTCCTAACTCCCTCAACTCGCGAGATTCCGTGCAACTGTGGTTCGCAGCAACGTGTTCGGTGCATCAAATTAATTGCAGCGATGGATAGATATGCTTAACTACTCGTAATCGTAGCAGCCACACTCGGCACCTTTGTACTTCTTTTTGTTTATGGGCATAACAGCCTGTTCGGGAGGCCGTATCGTATCGTGGATTATTTACTGCTGGCTGATTTGGTGTGAGAGAAAAATACTGTTTCCGGCTGAAAATTTACGATCGTTTACGAGCAAGCGAACAGGCTTGAGTGTGTGCCAATTATTGGAGCACGTCCTTCTTACTATGTGCCATCGTTGGAAATCTTTGCCGTTGATGGCTAGTAGGGCGCAAATGCTTGCTTCGGCGACGCCGCGAGAGCCGGTGGAGTGGCGGCTGAGATCACACGATTAATGTATCAAATTAACAAGATGGTCCTGTTCAATTCTTATGTTATGGCTCTTTGAATCCATTAGCTGCTAATAGTTAGCTAGTTGTTCATAGTTAATATTAGCTAGCTAACTATTAGTTGTTGTTAGCTGGTTTTGGCCAACTAGTAGGATAGTTGTTAGACTGTATTCAACTAACAATTAGCTTAACTATTAGTTGAACCCATCGGGATCCAAAGGACCTAATTATTATAGCAGCTAACCATTAGCTCTATGAATCTAAACAAGCTCTATATCTTGTGTCTTGTGTGCTTTCAAATTACTTCATTAGTAATTATTGTTTATGTTTACTGTAGTTAGAGATAAATGTTCCACCATAACGAACTACACGCTACATCTTGTTTTATTGCTTTGGTTCATATCACAATCTTGACTCTTGAGATATATATCAATACATGGGACCTAAACTTCGTTTAATTTAGTACCACATATTGTTTGTACAATTCACTCATATCCCGCTTTGCAGACTAATGACTTTATCGATGTTCTTTTTTTTCTCGTGAGATGTAAAAGTTTTACCATCAACTCTATGGATTACACCTTACTTAGTTGCCGGTCAACATTACAACCCCGCTAAAGGCCTAAGCCTAGTGCAAGCAGGTAATGTCGTTAACTATTTCATTCTCTTCTCTCTATTGCTTGTCTTAGTTATCTCTTTTTGTTGTTGTAGAGTGGGCATCAAACTAATAACTCATATGTAAGCAAGAGAAAACAAGTTACATTGGTAACCGCTTAAGGGCGACCCTACTAAGTTTGGATGTAAAAATGAGACAATGGTGGGCGGGGCAACTCTACACAGGTTCTCGTTCTCATGCTAAGATAAGGCATATTGAACTTTGTTTCCTATACTCTTGTGCCCAATTTATAGGACTTGTTTCCTAATTGATGTCATAATCGACGTTCATGGTTCTCATTTGATATCAAAATGTTTCTGTTGGTATCATGTAAGTGATTCAATCACGCAATGCACGCATTTATGGGGAGCTTGATCTATAGCTTGTGTAGTTTTAGGACTAACATGTGTTCAAGTCTATTGTAGGTCCCATAGATTGAGGCAAAAGGAGGGAAGGTGAAGAACAATACTATACTACTCAAATGGATTGTACTTCCTAAGTGGAACAATGGTAAAATGTTGCCACATGTATAACTTTGCTACTAATACTTCTCTTTGTGTAAGTTTCATGTAGCAAAATGTACACTCAAGGCCCTTTTTTGGATGGATGACAAAGAGGGATGAAACTAAAGCAACCTTTCCTTTGGATATATGGAAATCGAAGCAAAGATTCCACAAGTTTTGGTGGAGAAATGGAACTATGGAAGGCTTCAAAATAAAGGAAGCAAGGCAAAGAAAAATATCAAGGATTAAGAGGGAGGGAATACACGTAGGCCTCATTTGGGAGGCTCAATCCAAGGGGACATCCCGACACTTTCCCTAGGCCGCCCCTTCCCCCGGCACGCGAAATTGCCCTCGGGCCACCTAACTCCACCATTTGGAAGGTCACGCAAGGGGGCAGCCTAACCCGACCACAACCTTTTCCCTGGGGCAACACTCCCCTACCTCCTGTGTCGAGGCATGGCATCCCTGTGCGCTAGAGGCCTAGAGCAAGGCGAGAGGTCATGCTAGCACGCACCAACATCGTTGTCCCTGCAACCTTGCCTTGGTCGCCTCGTGCCCCATCCACACCTCAGCCGTCACCGCCTTTATGATCCATAATCGTCTTGGCATCTTGTTCACAATGAAATCAAGCGGTGTCGTTGAGTTCACGATGCAAGCAAGCGGAGTCATGAACAACTGCCGCCTCCGTCTCCCTGGAGTTAGATGTACCCAAACAGCAGCAGGGTACATGATTGATCTCCCCTGCCATGGAAGGGGATCTGATCATCCACAAAAATCCCCTCAGGGGCTGCTGTTCTCCGAGTGAATTTGCCCTCTCCTACCAAACGAAGCCCTAGTGTCGAAAAGATGAGAGATAACTGGAAATTTGATGATTCCATGGACATACATAAAAGTTAGAATGCCTTAATAAAATCACTAAACTTAAGACATTCAGTATGCCCATGGGCGCTTGTTTGGTAGAGCTTCACTTTTTTATTTTTTTGATGGAGTGATTCTAGTTGAATCTTGTGAGGGAGCGGGAAGTAGATTATAATTGATTCTAGAATGATTTTGACGGGGATTGAAGGAGTAGTGAGGAACGGATTTTTTTTAGCTCCCAACTCCTAGCGTAAATGGAGAAGTGATTCTGGTATGCACAAGAATCTGCGTGGATTTTAGCTCTACAAATAGGCCCGTTGGAATGAAAAAACTTGGCGGTATATCAATAAATATACAACAGAAGAAGTGGCGATGTTAAAGTAACATACAGCTCCCCATTTATTCGACAGCTCAATACGGAGTAGTAGTTTACATTACCTCGAACCAGACCCAACGTGATTTAGTAGACTACGAACCAAATGCAGGGCATCACCGTAGCTCACATACATCACCGTCGCTTTCATACTACCCTGCGCCGGGTGCCCGGTGGCATCATCGCACCCGTCCAAATTCCCAAGGCACGTAGCCGACGTAGGCCAACCACCATCGCCCCTCGCCAGGCGCAATTGCGCAAATGAGCCGCACGCATCAAAGCCGGGGGAGAAGAGCCGCCTAAATAACATGCCCAGCGCGTCCAGGTCCCGCGACAGGAGGGCGTCGGCGTCGCCAGTTAAACTCACTCACCACTGGTACTTGGCCTTGACAAGCACGTCCTCATACAGCACGGCGGCGTGGTCCCAACTGAGGTCCTGTGCCATGCCGCGCGCCTGCAGGCCGCGCCAGCTCTCCTTGTAGTTCCGGTACGTGTTGAGGCAGTGCGAGAGCGCGTCAATCATCCGGTTCGCCTCCGCGCGGTCGAAGGTCCACCCGAGCCCGGTGTCGTTGAACGGGTCGAACGGCGCCACCGTGTCCCGGAGCCCGCCCACGGCGTGCACCACGGGCACGGTCCCGTACGCCATCGCGTAGAGCTGGTTCAGCCCGCACGGCTCGAACCGCGACGGCATCAGCAGGATGTCCGCGCCCGCCGTGATGCAGTGCGCCAGGGGAACCGAGAACCCGATCCACGCGCGCACCTTGTCGTTGTGCTCCGCCTCGCACCGCCGCAGCATGTCCTCCAGATCGGGGCGCCCGGTGCCCAGCATCACCAGCTGCACGTCCTGCCCCGCGATCCAGTGGATCGCGTCGGCGATGAGGTCCACGCCCTTCTGTCCATCCAGACGCCCGATGAACCCAATCAGTGGCACGTCGTCGCGGACCGGCAGGCCGAGCTGCCGCTGCAGGGCGGCCTTGCACTGCCGCTTGCCCGTGTCCAGCGTCTCGAACGTGTAGTTGGTGTAGCCGTCGGAGTGGAGGTGCACGTCCACAGCGGGGTTCCACTCGCTCATGTCGATGCCGTTCACGATGCCCTGCAGCTTCCAGTCGTTCTGATTTATGATGTCGTGGAGGCCCCACCCACCATCCGAAGTCTTCAGCTCCCACAGGTAGCCATTGCTGACGGTCACCACCCGGTCTGCCGTCTTCAGCCCCGCGGCGAAAACGTTGCTGTGATCGCCACCGATATTGTCGAACAGTTTGAAGTGATCGATGTAGTGTTCAGGCAAGTCAAAATTGACGAAGTCGTCTACAGGACCACGACCCTGCAGCAAAAGGAAAATTGAGCATAACTGCATCAGTCATTTTGGTCGTGTCAGGTCAAATGAGCAAAAAAGCTAACTGAAATACATTAACCTACGCAATAATTTAAACCTTCAGCACATAATTGTCCATTAAGTTTCATGAACTAAGACAACTAGCATATTCATTGCCATAAGAACTAACTATATGAAACCTGAAAGTTACAATGAACCAAATTGTTGCCTGAATGTAGCAAAGAACTGATGCCGAAAATAGGAAAGAACCTAATCGATCCCTCAAAATAGCAAAGAACTGATGCCTAAACCATATCCAGCAAAAATATTCCTAAGAATATACCACAAATACATTTCCTCGCATGGGTAACATTCCTCTCCGAGATATGGGTAACTTTCCTTATATACCACCCATTTTATCCTTTCAAAAAAATTCATAGTTTCATTTCATCTGAGTTTCAGATCAGTAGTCAACTGGAAGAAACTAAGAACATAATAAGCTTCTAGGTTGAGTCATGCAACAATTGATATGACTAGATAAATCTAGAAAACTTCTCAAGGAGAAATACCAACAAAGATATAAAAAAGATAAGTACATGTGATTTCAAAATAAAATATACTAATGGGTTGACTATTATGAGAGAAAACAAGAGGCAGCTTAAGTTTAAGGTGCAAAACCTGATGAGCAATGTTGTGTATCACAAGCACAGAGCGAGCATACTGCATCAAACCATTGTCCCGGTAATAGGCCTTTAGATAGACTGGCAGAAGTGCAGTATGCCAATCATTAGCAATGAAAACTAAGTTGCCATCACCATAGACGGTGCCGCCACATGGAGCATACCATGGAACCTGCATTCAGAATAAATTTGAAAAGGAAGATAATGAAGATTTATTCGCCCACAATAACTATAACAGACATGAGCTGCAGTGGAGTTTGTTATGACAAACTATTCAATGATGAGGTGCATAGACATCTTGGAAAAATAGAATAAAAACATATTAATTAAATGGTGCAGAGTGCATCTTGGGGCCTGGACACTGTTGACTTATCAAAGTTTGCCAGTAATGAATTTATCTTCGTATTGGTCAGTAATCAATCAGAAATTTTAAAGTCCAAGTTAGTTCTCTTTGTGAATTGCTTAGAAACCAATGTCTAGCAGTACCTCAACAGCGGCCTTGCAGAATAAAATCATGCGCTTCAAAATATCCTGTCATCATTTGATTAAATACAGAGACATAGTTTAGATAATGTGATCGGTATCCAATTTAGTTTTTTACTGTTTGAAAAGGTACTTGAAAATTGGTATTTACCAATCTTTCTCCTCCATAAATACTATTGTGCCGGTGCCGGAAGGGAGGGGCTTCTATGAATACAAAATCAACTCCATCAATGTGAGAGTGAAAATAAGTAACTTCTGAATCCTGAAAATCACAGGAGGAAAAAAATTCAGGTCTCTCATCTTTTTCTTTCATACAGGACCAACACTACACACTCTTTGTTTCCATTTTTTGCATACCTGTCCAGCTACCCTGTAACGTCTCCGTACACCTAAATCCCGGGCTTCTGCATACTCCCCGTATCTTGGTATCACGACCTGATATTGCCATATTGGAACACAAAATTGCATTACTTTTCTGGTCACATATGAATTATAATTTCCTCCCTTTTTGTGGAAGAATACTAGAGCACTGACACAAAACTTCATGTTAGAGAAGTATGACTGTGTGACTTTTTTTTCCACATGTTTCACAAAGGACAAGAGTTCAGAATCTGCACTCAGGTGCATGGCAGCTGAAACTGCATCTGTTGTCTCTTGTAGAGTGCATAAATATAATGAAAATGGAAGAGATGAATACCATAACACGGTGTCCTCTCCTCGCCAAAGCCTTAGGCAAAGCACCCACAACATCTCCAAGGCCACCTATGCGATAGCGGTTGTCAGAGCAATTGCTTAGTTTGGATGGAGAAACTCAGCAGAAATGCAATTTACCGGTCTTGCAGAAAGGAGCACATTCAGAAGCCACCACGACGACATTCATCACATTAGGCCCAGCCAAAGGGCCAGGTTCCTTGTCCTCACTGTCATCACCAGCACTCGCCGCCGCATCAGTAGCTGGAGTGGTGTCCGCCTTAGCATCCACCGGTTCAGCGATGCCTATGCTTTCCACGGGTTTAGCATCCTCCACTGCGGGCTTCAGCTCTTCAACCTTCGCACTGTCATCGGTTTCTGTCTTGGTGACAGGAGCCGATGGTTCAGCTTTGTGTTCGGATACCAGTGCCGCGGATTTGCTCGCACTGCTGCTCCCAACCGTTCCGTTTTGATTTGCAGCGCTCTGGCTTTGCTTCGGCGCAGAGGTCACAGGTTTGGGAGGCGAAGTAGAATCTACAGCCTGAGTAAACAGGTTTGAGACTTGAGAGACAGCCAGAAATTTAGCATCAATGAAGCTGAGCAAAGCACCTAGTACAAAGTTCAGCGATTCAGCAGCTAAAATATAGAGCTTGTCTATCTAACACCCGGGTGTTTTAGCACCCGGTAACACCTGAATTTTTTCCCCATAGATACTGTTCATCTTCCTCCTCTCTTCTCTTCCTCCTTGGCACAAATCACAAATCACAAGTAACAAATCACAAATCACAATTTTTTTCTATGAAAGGACAGAGACAAATTTGGTGGCGGCGCCGGAGTTGGGGAAGAAGCTCGCCGGACTTGAGGAAGATGCCGGGGACGGCGGCGGCGGCGGCGCGGGGACGGGCGAGCACGAAGGCGGCGGCGCGGGAACGGGTGGGCGCAGGCGCTGCAGCGACGCGGGCGCGGCGGACGTGCGATTCCGCGGCAAAAAAATTCGTGTGCCACCGGGTGATAAAACACCCGGTTGTTGTATAGCTAGATGTTGCAAGTAAAATCAACCTTGGCCTTGCTGCCCTGCACGGCGACCCCCTTGGACGAGGAGCTCTTCCCTGCCACGGCGGCCTCCTCGCCCTCACCCCCGGCCGGCGCCGCTGCGGCGCGCACTACCGCCGCTCCATCCCGAGACGGGTCCCGCCGCGTCCAATGCAACCGCAGCTCCGCGCCGCTGTAACCGTACGAGCGCAGAGCAGCGCCCACCCTGCCCCACCTGCGCCGCGGCGAGGAGGACGCGACGAGGAGGAGAAAAGCCGAGGACGAGGAAGAGATTGCCGCCGACATGGGGATGCCTCACGCTACTGCTGCTGCTGCTTCCGCTTGTACCAGGAAACGAGAGCCTGGAGCGTGTATGGCGAGCTGCGCGGCGCACGAGGGAGATCTGCGCGAGTCTGTGAGGCCCGTGTTAAGGCGTGGATGATGGGCCCCGGGGGAGGAGGAGGATCTGGAGGCCACGAATGAGCCGATCGAGTGGCTAGTGCGGGGAGAAGGTGAGAGCGAGAGCGCGTACGGGGAGGACGAAGGCGACAAAAGCGAGCGCAGGGTTGGTGTGGTTTTGCATTTTGGGTGGGAGATAAATTTTCTCCAAAAATGCTTTATTTTGACTCGCGGAGTGATTGACCTGCGGGCCAGGGTTCGCCATTGGGTGCACCACGTGGAGTAGTGGGAGTGCGCTATTGGTCCATACTCTCCATCCAGAAACGGGTCCCGGTGCTTCTGAGTTCTGAGACGTACATGAGCGGCTGAGAGGTGAGAGCCTGAGGCTTGAGAGAATCGTTACTCGGACGTTTCTGGCTGACAAGTGGGCATGTGAGCAAAGGCCGCGTGTGTCCGGCGTGTTACCGTGTGGGTGTATAAAATGCTGCTAGTTGCTGAATCGGATCAAGATGTGACCTGTGAACTACAAACAACGAAGTTTTAGAATACCTCGGTCTCGTTTAGATTGGGGTAAGAATCAGTATTTAGCACTATAGCACTTTTGTTTGTATTTGATAATTATTGTCCAATTATGGTCTAACTAGGTTCAAAAGATTCGTCTCGTAATTTACAATCAAACTGTGTAATTAGTTATTTTTTTATCTACATTTAATACTCCATACATGTGTCCAAAAATTTAATGTGATGAAGAGAGAGTGAAAAAACTTGCAATCTAAACAAGGCCCTATAAAAATCAAGCTCAAACCAATCACCTAAGAGAAATTTTTCTATTTGACACTAGAAATAATGTTGCTTTCTTACTCAAGCTCAAATTTTTTCCTACCTGTCACCATCTCAAATTTTTCTTTTTTATTTGACACTTCCATTAGTTTAGAGTTATAACGTTGTTAAGTCCTAGAGGAAAAGACTGTTTTATCCCTATAGTTCTTTTTACCAGTTACGACATTCCCTGGTAGATATTCCTATCTTTTGTTTAATATTTTTATTTTGAACAATTATGTTTTCTTTTTGCTTCTGTAAAACAAAGGAACGAACATCATCTTATATAATTACTTATAATTACGTTGAGTTCAATATCAATCATTTAGGAACACAAATCATAATAATAAAATGAGATCTCCAACAATAAAAATCTCATACAGGCTCACATCCATTACAAAACTAACCAGACTAACAAAATTTAGCTATGTTGCGGTACTCCCAAACAACTGTGAGTTGTTCATTTATTTTGACCGGACGGTGATGATCACATATTACCTCCTATAAGGTAGTAGGTGAAATTTATTCTCTGATGATCACAGAATAACACAAAGTTTTAGAATACCTCCAGAGATCAAGCTCAGCCTGGCCGCCATTCGATTCCGAGAAAACATCGTCCTCCTTCTCCTTCACCGAGCCCAGCCTGGCCGCCGCCGGACTCCCTCGGTCCTGCTGTCCACGCTCGTCCGGAGGTCTCCATAGGCGGCGCTCGAGGAATCGCGTGAGTCGGCCCCAGCAACGCCGACGTGCTGCGCCCAGCCCGGCCAGCGGCGTCGGTGCGCGGCCCCTAGCCCCCTGGCCCCGCGCCGTCGTCTCCCTTCTCTTCTTCACGGGAAGGTCCCAAATTCTTTAACCCTAACTTTCTCTGATCTGATAGCCCGTAGATCCGTAGATGTAGCCACATGTATGTAATATAACTGTAGAGATGAGCCAGGATTTCTCTGATCTAAGGAGCATATAGAAATACATCTTATTTCTAATTTGATATAGATGTAGCCCGTAGTACATCCTATCCAAGGCCTCGCTGCCGCCATAGGTGCAGGACAGCCAGCAGCACCCTGCATCGCCAGGCTGGATTTTTTTTTGTTAATCCATTTACAAATTACAATGGCAGCCGCCATAAGGTACGCGCCACCTGTGTTAACGATAGCTTTTTGAATTAAAAAATAAATTCGAAACTTGATGAAGGAAGCATTGGCCTGGTTAATATTAAGTTTTCGACATTGTGGTACAACTCGATTGTTTCAACATCGCCTGATTTTATTTTATTTTTCTTTAGTTATCTGCATTCATGCTGTTTCTGATACTGTACTATGAACTACTGTCCTTGGCAATTGCAGTTGGATTTTCCTGTGGTTATTCTCATCCCTCCCATGGGTTCTTCTTTTCATATGATTTATGTCCTCTGCGTTTATAACCAGAAGGAGGGATCATCAAATCATGGTTAGTTAAGTAATAGCATGTCCTTATAACTCTATCTATATGTTGGATGGCAATTTCGGTACTAAGTATTTGTCAAGATGTATACTTTGTTTAAAACATAATCTCCTTGTTTAATTTCAGGCATCTGATCAAGGGTCGTTCCATGTCCAGCATTCTTGATTTTGACAAGACATTATTCCAGGTGAGCCGCCTATGCTGCAAATAGGGATGTTCAAATAAATGATTACTGAACATTTGTTGACTAATCCTTTTTTGCAGAGCATGTAGGTTCTTGTTTGTTCTAATATTGTGTATTATATAATATCTAGATATTTAGTCATGAAAAATAAATATGAATTTTATTAGAATTATGGGTGCTACATCATCACAATGAATAGTTATATTTTTTAATCACACGTCAATAATATGATAATTTCTTTAAGTATATTTCCCATGGATTCAACGATATGATAACTCATCATGAATCCCTTTTGGTATGAATCTTAATCTATATTTACTTCATTTTTAAGAAACATATTTTCTTTTTATTTTTTACCGTAGTGTTAGCACGGACATTGTAAACTGATATGGTGGTTAGCAGGTCAGGGCACCCTGGACCTCCGCATCAGCCGTGTCGTCCCGCCCGCTGCCGGCTCCCTCGACACCTACCCCAAGTGCGTCGTACCCATGAAGCCTGGATCCATCGAGAGCACGCCTCTGTGGCCGGGGACCTTGATCGGAAGTCGGTAAGTCAGGCGCTCATTTCTCGATTTGCCTGGTGCCTGCTTGCATTGCCTTTCTGTGATTCCAGTGTCTGATATCCCTGCACGCCCGTGTTCTTACGCTGTATCCCTGCACGCCCATGTCCTGATCCTTCAGATAACTCATCAATTGGCAAGGAGGTGTTCCCGCAAGACACAGTGGATCTGATTCTTGGTTGGACGTGCGTGCGAACTGTCAGTATTGAATAATGCATGCCACAAGCATGGGCTATCATGTCTCAACGTTTGATATGTACATACATCCCAGAAGTCTACTCAGAATGTCTTTCCATAATCCTGGTATGCAGATTGGTCAATTCTTTGTGCGGGTCGATGCATCACTGCATCCTAGCTGCACCGGTGAGCTCACAAGCCACAGACCACACTGTGTTTTCCAGTTTGCATGCTCGATTTAGTTTTGTTTAAGTATCACTATTCATCTTCATCTTAGTAATACGAGCATTTACCTTTTTAAAAATACGAGCATCAACCAGAAAGAAATAGAAAAAAATCCATAAATATTAATAGGTTATTCAATCCGGCCTTGGAGCCCCCATACTTTTGACAACTGCGGTATTTTCAATTTTCTCATTTGTTTGAGGCCGTATTAAAAGCATGTTACGTTTTCTGGTGTAGCTCTAGGAAAGAAAATGTTGGTAAATTAGTAGGGTAGATAATATGTTTGACTGACATAATAAATTTCATTGAACTAAACCTTTGTGCATTGAAAATAGGCATTTGGAACTAACATAATAAATCTCATGAGATTGTTTTCTGGTGATGGTGTTTGTAGGAAAGAAAAGGACTACCTGACGGACCTCCTGGACTCGGAGAAGTCACTGAATCGCTTTTTGTCAAGGCCAGCAACGACAACTCCGTCTTCACTGGACAAAGAAGATCTTCTCTTACAGGTGAGGGGCATTCCCTTTGTAGTTTTAGCTGTACTTGGCTACTTGCTACTACTTTTGCATCTGCTAAATTTATTTTTCTATACCTTGCAAGAGATAAAGAAACACATAAAGAGTCTCTTTGTTGTTTACTTATTAAGTGTTGATGAATGGTTGGGTAAATGCTACACCTATTTCTTTTTTATATACAAATTATCTTGTCTTGTAAATAATCAGGGAGTGCAAGTGATGGGCGATATCCAGCTGCTTCGCTGGGCTCAAACTCAGTTCCTTCAGCAACAAGGAAATAGTTGTAGCATTTATGAACTTCTCCCCTGATTACTAAATTTATACCAGAGAAAACATTATGTAACTATATGTTAGTCCATTACTAAGTTTATACCAGAGAAAACATTCTGTAACTATATGTTAGTCCATGCTTAATGTCTAAAATATTCTTATGCTTTTAGGTTCTTATTAAATGTACCAAGCTCCAAGAGCACATTTTATTAATGGAATTGTAAATTTCTCTTTATAGTTTAATAGTTTATATCACCAAAAACAATTATAATTATTGTTTCCCGTGAGCCCATGGTGTTCGTGAGCACATCGAAAACTGAATAACCTTCAGTTTGTTGATTTCTTTTGCAGGAGTTAAGGCTTGTATACTTTTTTTGTTGCAAAACTGATGCATAAAAAATCCCATTTGATAGGAGAAAGTTGAATCCTAAAATTAATCGAGTAAGTTTTCTTTTGTACAGATTATGTTTCAAAATCATGGCCAACAAATCTATACTACTAAAAAGACTGACCATGCATGTGTTTGGTCAATAAATCAAAATTAAGCAGGTTTGTCATTTTCTCCTTTCTTCAATAAATAATAATTTCCCTGCCTGATCCTATGTTCCAAGCTTTAAGACTGAAGGAATATTTATATTTTCATATATGGTTTTTTATGTTGCAACGGTAATGCAGATACAATATTGATCTCTCTCTTTCAAGTGCTTCCTTGTTGATTCAATTGTGATGAAGATAATATTTACTGGTTTTTTTATTTAAAATCAGAAAAGGGAGACCTTTATTCTCATTTGACATCTCCTGTCCGATTTTATCAAATGTTTCTTCCATGGCAAAGCGACAGAAATCTTTTAACAAATATAATGAATTATGTATAAAATAAAGTTGTATGTGAGTTACTGAATCAATATATGTATATATTCAGGTGGGGATTCAATCCCCCCGTGACAGTTCTAAAAAAAAGTTACTGAATCAATCTTATATATGTCAATTGACATGGATCTTTACACAACATAAAACATGACCTTTTTATGCCTCATGTTGCAGGTATCAGCTTTTCAATATGAACATCTACATGATGCCATTGACTCTATCTGGAGGCTGATAACAAGCATTATCCAGATGATCTTCTCATTGTAGGTATTGGCAAGACGGTCCTTGGCATTATACAACCTCAGTAAATTTTACAGTAGCATGGACTAGATATGAAAGAAAATGCTACTGATTGTTACATTTTATTTATCTTGTCATCTTTTGAGCATTTTGACAAAATATATATATGCTATGTTACTGGACTCAGTTTTTAGTTGGTTGAAAGCAGGAAAATATGTTTTGGGGCAAATGAAATATTCATGCATTACAGCAAGAGAGAAAGATCTAAGAGCTGACCGCTTGACTCTTGTGAGATGAAACGAACTAGGGAATAGCTCTTGTTTTGTCCAAACTCAAAGTTGCAAGAAATGCTTATTATTCAAAGGAAAACTTTAACTCATCATGTATCATATGCAAATTATTATGTTTGTCAAGCAAAAAAAGATTATTGGTGACTCCACTGATTCATTTTGAAAACGTGTTACTATTTATTTTCATGCTTATTTTATTGCGTTTATTATTTTCTGCTCTTGTGTGATGTTTATTTGCATGGTCAATCAACTAGCAAATCATAAATTAGATGGTTGAGGCAAGATAAGTGTTTTTCGGATTATATACATAGTCATATATAATTACGTGAAACTTAAATAATGGAAAACTCATCGTCGTTTGGTTGTTTTATGTGCATCCCTGAAATTAAGTTGTGGCGTTAGTACAGGCACTATACTACATTGGTTGTTTTCATGTGCGTCTCCAAGATAAATCCGTTGCGTTAGCACGGGCATTATACTAGTATGAGGATTAAGTGGTTAGTAGGGAAAATGGAAAGAGAATTAGATTTTCGAAAGATAACTGGTTTGAGAATTCTAGTCTTACTATTCAGTAAATGGCCCTTTATGTCATTTGTGGCTGACAAGGTATTACTGTGGCAGAGACATGGGATGGTACTGACTTCAAGCTAACTTTAGGAGATCAGTCTCCTATAGTCTTAAGACATTATGGTTTGATCTGGTAAGTATCGCCAAGGGTAACAATTTTACCGATGAGAATGATCATATTGTCTGGAGCTTTAGCTCAAGTGAGAAATATATAGTGTAACCTCTATACGCTGTGATTAATTATAGGGTATAGGGTAAAGTTCCAGTTTAATTTCAAGATGTGTGGAACTTACTATTCCAGCTCATGTTCAAACCTTTTTATGACTGTTGATAAACAATAAGTTGCTTACTCGAGATAACCTTGAAAAAAGAAAGGAAGTGTCTAACCCAACATGTTTGTTTTGCAACAAATTTAAGTCAATAGTCATTTATTCTTTGGGTGTTGTGTAATACTTGGAGGACTGTTTTAGAGATTTTAAATGTACATCTTGGCCAAGACTTTGAATTAGTGACCCGCATCGGTTGAGCAACAAGAAGAATGGTTTTACTAATGTGGTTAGCTCTGCTATGCTTTGGGGGAGGGGGCTTATGGAAACTCTATAATGATGTTTGTTTTCGGGGAGTGAGATGGCCGGGGGAAAAGCAGGTGTTGACTCGACTTGCTAGGACATTGAGACACACGAAGATAGTGCTCAAGCGGGAAACATTTTCTCTAAAAATCAAGCTCAAACCAAACATAGATGTGTTTGGAGATATCTAGTAGCAAGTTTACAAAATACCTGCACTTACAAACACACACAACTAAGGATCAAGTGGGAAACAAATATTGTAACTCAGAACACAAGAGTGACAAGATATTTGTTTCACCAAAGTTTAGGTTCTCACTTGAACCATGTGTCTCTGTTGTGGTGATAGTGAGCAACTAACAAAACTCATGCTTATACTTGTGACGGGTCCCTCTTGACCACTATCCTTGTCCTCACTAGATGATCTTCTCCCTTGCGGGGGCAAGATCACAGGCCTCATAAATTTTCCCGCAGCTCACCATAAGCACGGGAGTTCACCGAGCGACACCTATCTGTCTAGGAGGTTTCTCCTCAACGAGTAACAAATGCTTCGTGAATTTGGCGAAGATTGACAAGTACTTGAGGTTTGGCTTGCTCTCTTAGTGCTCCCTAACACCAAATCTCTAAACCCAACACTTGATCTCACACTAATCACTCACTCTCACAAAGAGAGAGGCTGGGAAGAGTCTCACAAGACTTTGGAAGGCTCTAGCAACCACAAGAACATCAGCAACACCTCTAGGGGGCGTGGGGATGGGTATATATACCCACCCAAAAACTAGCAGTTAGAGCTATAAAACTACCTGCTATGTCCTGAAGAGTGTGGAACTTCCGCACCTATGCGTGGAACTTCCGCGCCGTAGAATTTCAGCAATTTGTGGAACATCCGTAGCTCTTCAGAATAGCTTAGGTCACCTAAAAAATTACAACTCTTAGCTCCGAACTTCAACTTTGATGATCCTTCAAAAAGTTTATTCGAAGACCTATCCAACTTAATCAAGGACAAGCTCCAAGATCAACAAGTTGAAGTGTTGTATCATGTGTTTCTCTCAAGTTAACACTCGATGTTATGTTAGTTTGAGCACTTGAGGCTTGTCTAACTATACATGTTGCATTTCCTTGATAGTACGACATACCTATACTCAAAGATCAAAATGATACATATGTTTTAACAGCTTAAGTATTCATTGTCTTCATATGCAATTTTTTCTCAACATCTCTTCGCGAGGATTTGCAACCATCTTTGTTTCTATCCCTTGAGTAAATATGAGCACGTGACTTGACACCATTTCAACACATGCGAGTTTGTTTCATGGCTTCACATCACTTCCACATGATTCAACAAATAATCGATCCTACACATAATATGAGATTAGTGCCAATACTCAACATGTACTCTTTTCTTCACCAGAATCATGGTAGCATGCATGTCGACCATGGATGGTAGGTAGAAGTTCGCTAAAGTAACTTCTCGAGTCACATCAGTCTATACTCTATACATAAGATAAGATACTATGGATATTTTTCATATTATGTCCATTTATTTACACAGTTAATCCAAGTATAAAAATTGGGCATTTTATATTGAAAAGCGTAATGTCTTATTCGTTTGGCTGATAAGCCATAACTGAAAGTACCGTTGACTGATTTGTTGTGAGAGAAAAATATTGTTCATTAACCTGAAAAGTAGGATTTAAGCGAGATAGTTGCCCGGGCTAGTATAAATCCTGCTGTAGATCTTTTTAACAAAAATGTCGCGGCCTCGGTGAAAGATCTTCAAACAATACGACGTGGCAGCGCACCACCCACGTACTCCGCAGAAGGGTCCAAGAGTTCACCGCTCATGTGACTTGGCACACAGCTCAACCACACGCCCGGGTCCAACAACAAAAAAGCGGAAACAAACAAAACCTGATCCTTACACGATCCAGGCCGTCCAATTTCTCGATCAAACGGCCAGCATATCCCGCAATCTCCCCTCATCCTATCCATCCACTCTCACTTCACTACTACGCTCCCCTCGGAGGTCGGAACTCGCACTCGAGAACGTCGAGCTTAAACGAAAGATCCTCCTCCCTCCCAAAGGCGAGTCCGTTAGCCAAGAATCCCGGCAACAATGACCTCCCTCTCCTCCGCCGTGGCACTGCCGTCCTCGTGCCGGGCCCGCCCGGCGGGGGGCAGCCGGAGGGCACGGATGGTGGTGACGCGCGCGGCGGCGTCCAGCCCGAAGCTGCCGAACGGGCGGCGGCTGCGGGTGGCGGTGGTGGGAGGCGGCCCCGCGGGCGGCGCCGCGGCGGAGGCGCTGGCGAAGGGCGGCGTGGAGACGGTGCTGATCGAGCGGAAGATGGACAACTGCAAGCCCTGCGGCGGCGCCATCCCGCTGTGCATGGTGTCGGAGTTCGACCTGCCGCTCGACCTCGTGGACCGCAAGGTGAGGAAGATGAAAATGATTTCGCCGTCCAATGTCGCCGTCGACATCGGCCGCACGCTCGCGCCCCACGAGTACATCGGGATGGTCAGGCGCGAGGTGCTCGACGCCTACCTCCGCTCACGGGCACAGTCCGCCGGCGCGGAGGTCGTCAACGGCCTCTTCCTAAGGTATGCACGGAAAACCCAACAGCAAGATTTTTCAGGAACTGAAGTGAATGCTGTCATTCATACTCTTGCACTGATGTTGGCAGCATTTTGAATTGCATGCTGCTTGTGCCTACTAGTACAAATTGATTTTACTTTCCTAGGGGGGAAATATTTGATCTTAATTTGTGCATGCATGCCAGTTTAGATAGTTTGTGCATGCGTTTTTAAGACCCTCAATTCTAGTCTTGCCACAACCTTCATGGAATTCGATTCAAATCGAATGAATCAAAAGTACATATCCAAAAATGGATCTGCATGCTTCAAAAAGCCAACTCTGAAATCTTAATGTCAGTTGCTGTGCAACAAGTGAACGCGCGGTGAGACTTGATCTATGTGATTGTTTTGGTCAGGTACGAGGCGCCCAAGGAGCCGAACGGCTCGTACGTGGTGCACTACAACCACTACGACAGCAGCAGCAGCAACGGCAAGATCGGCGGCGAGAAGCGGTCGTTCGAGGTGGACGCGATCGTGGGCGCGGACGGCGCCAACTCCCGCGTGGCCAAGGACATGGGCGCGGGCGACTACGAGTACGCCATCGCCTTCCAGGAGCGCGTCAAGATCCCCGACGACAGGATGGTGTACTACGAGGAGCGCGCGGAGATGTATGTCGGCGACGACGTCTCGCCCGACTTCTACGGCTGGGTGTTCCCCAAGTGCGACCACGTCGCGGTCGGCACCGGCACCGTCACGCACAAGG
The DNA here is from genome assembly GCA_904845875.1 of Miscanthus lutarioriparius. Classification (NCBI taxonomy): domain Eukaryota; kingdom Viridiplantae; phylum Streptophyta; class Magnoliopsida; order Poales; family Poaceae; genus Miscanthus; species Miscanthus lutarioriparius. The sequence continues at coordinate 12,142,284 of CAJGYO010000007.1, read as the reverse complement.
CCGACATCAAGAAGTTCCAGGCCGCCACGCGCCTGCGCGCCAAGGACAAGATCGAGGGCGGCAAGATCATCCGCGTCGAGGCGCATCCCATCCCCGAGCACCCCAGGCCCAAGAGGTACCATACTACCATGAGTTTCTCGGTGCAAGAATGGCATGTCATGCAATTGCCGGACATGACTGACTAATTGACCAACAAATGAAATGAAATGCAGGGTGTTCGGGCGGGTGACGCTGGTGGGCGACGCCGCGGGGTACGTGACCAAGTGCTCCGGCGAGGGCATCTACTTCGCGGCGAAGAGCGGGCGGATGTGCGCCGAGGCCATCGTGGCGGGCTCCGCCAACGGGACGCGGATGGTGGAGGAGAGCGACCTGCGCAAGTACCTGGCCGAGTTCGACCGCCTCTACTGGCCCACGTACAAGGTGCTGGACATCCTGCAGAAGGTGTTCTACCGCTCCAACGCCGCGCGCGAGGCGTTCGTGGAGATGTGCGCCGACGACTACGTGCAGAAGATGACCTTCGACAGCTACCTCTACAAGCGCGTCGTGCCGGGCAACCCGCTCGACGACATCAAGCTCGCCGTCAACACCATCGGCAGCCTCGTCAGGGCCACCGCGCTGCGCCGGGAGATGGAGAAGGTCACCTTGTGAGCCGCCGCCTGCGACGTCGTCATCGTCGTCGTCGAAATGGCATTCACTTGGGGTGTTCGTTCTAGTCGCAGCTGATCGGTGTATTAGTAGAGATTTTGCGGCTGATCAACCGGGTTAATTTAGGCCAACGTGCGTGGGCAGTGGGCACGGAGAGGAAGACAAAGAGGTTGTGCAAGTGCAGCAAGTAGATCAAAGTGCTGCCTGTTTGTATCGATCGATGCTGCAACATATAGCATCTGATGATGTTGAGAACTCGGAGCAGTTCATCGATTGGATTGCTGACGACGGCAAACTTCGACGTGAATGAACGTATAATAGATCAAGACATAATAATAAGAGCAAGCTAAAATTTCCCCGTTCTGGTTCTGATTACTGTATCCCTGTTTCTTTAGTTTCTGAACTCTGACGAGAAAGCAAATGTATGGAAACTGTTGCACTGCTCGTCTAGCAGTTCTCATACAGAATTCATGGCAGAACCATTCTAAAATCCGAACTGGGAGGATGGCAAGAAGAAGCAAACAGTTAAACACAACAAATGATTCAACTGCTGTCCAGTTAACTTCCTGCCCAACGGCAAGCCTGATCTTAAGGTCATCATACTACACCATACCCTACTGCTAAGTGCTAATTACACTACGAGACGGCTGACTGCTGCCCTAGTTAACTTACTGCTAATTACACTACGAGATGGCTAACATTACTGCTAATTACACTGCAACACTGATGCATTGCCATCAGACAAAATTCCTATGTGATCAGACCTGCACCTGCACAAAATTCAGGGACCAAATCGGCAAGCAGAGGTATCCTTCACCAGGTGCCATGGCCGCCTATGAGGCGCTTCCTCTTGAAGCTCTCCTTGAAGCACACCTGCCTGAGGTGCTTCGTCCTCTGATCGAGCATCACATCGGGCCTCTCCTCCATCAGCTTCTTCGTTACCTGCAGGAATTCCACCACGCTCCTGGTCAGATGCCCGTCCTCTTGTGCATTCTCCTCGTCCTTGAAGCACACCTGACTGAGCTCTATCGTCCTCTGATCCAGCATCACATCGGGCATCTCCCCGAGCAGCTTCACCGTCTGCTGCAGGAATTCCACCAGGCTCCTGGTCAGATGCCCGTTCTCTTGTGCATTCTCCTTCCCGAGCCCCCGCAGGACGCGCGCTCCATTCTTGTCAGTTCATGAAGATTGCAGAGAAAATCTACTAGCCGAAACGAAGTTGAAGCCAGTGCTAGAGCGAGAGAAGCAGAGACCTGGACGTTGTCGACGAGCTTCTGCAGACTCTTCACCTTCCGGTGCGGCCAACGCGGGATGCCGAGCTTCCTGCATTGCTTCTTCAGGACGGTGACGCCCACGTTGAGCTCCCGAGCCGCCTGCTTGATCGTCACGGAGAAGTGCCGCGACACCTGCTCAAAAGTCAGTTCCTTCTTCGTTTCTGACGACCCAACGCACCGACGTCCTGGTATCTCTGCGACCGTCTGCACATTGGCAGACTCGATCAGGGCCTTCTCGCAGTCGCCTTCCTTGCTCTTGCGATGCGCGTCGCCCTCCTCCATCTGAGCCCAGAAACTCGGGAAGTCAACATCATACAGGTCGCCAAGCTCATCTGCGTTCAAAGAAGAAGGAACATGAACTCAAGAAAATGTGCAATGCTTGCTTTCTTGCTTGCGCGAATCCTTGTAACAAAGCGTCGCTGTACCTTGAGACAAGCTGCTCTCTGAACAAGTACTGGTGGCACAGAAACGCTGAGCTGAGAACAAACTTGAGCGTGACTGAAAAGTACTGCACATGACAGGATTGGAAAAGAGTAGCATTCGATCAAATAGAGTAAAAAAATCCTTACTAATGTTCATCGCAGGGAACAGTTCTGGAGAAAGTGTGTACTTGAAATCCTGAAACTGGAAGTACCACTCATCTTCCTCGTAGAAGCGATCTTCCATTGGCGAAGGAAAGAAGTTCAAGGCTATGCAACGAAGTAGTAGGGATGCTACGAGGAAGAGGATGCTTTCGTGTATACGTAGTGAGAACTGAGAAGTACAATGCCAATGTCGCCAGTCACTATCTTTTCATTTGGCAATGTCATTATTAGAAACTTTACAGCTCCCAACACATATCCATTTTTGAAGCCTAACTCTCTTTCTCTCTCACCTCTGACGGCAGCTAGATGCAGCATCTACTGTGAACACCAAAATTAAAATAAAAAATGCAAGAATTTATGCAATCATGCATAAGTGAGTAACCGCGAGATTTCTCTTGATAGAATAGAACACTTGCTCAGTTACTCATTTATCTTTTCCCTTAAGGGCTAATTTAGAAACTCAAATCCCCATGGAATCCTCGACTTTTTCCAGGGTGAGAAATCCATGAGAAAATAATTTAAATAATTATTTAATTCTTCATGGAGGAGTTTTCCATCCCTAGGTGTACCTCCCTTTTTCCAAATTAGTCCTAAAGGACCGACGATTATCAGGGAAAAGTCCCTCTATCCTGAAGTATATTTATCTTAAATATATTTATATTTTTCCCTCAAAGGAGTGATGATTACCGCCGGGGGGTACTTCTAACTTTATTTTTTTCTAGTACTCTCTCTATCTAAAATATAAATATTCTAGAGATTATAGAACGTATTATATGGTAAAAAATAACACATATAACCCTTGATAATTGCTATGCTTGGGTGGCGATAAACACCGATGGTAAGTATGTTGCCTTCTTAAAATAAGATGGAGAATTAGTTCACCTGGAATACCTTATAAGTAATTTATAACAATTGTCCCTGTTCGTTTGGCTGATAAGTCATAGCTGAAAGTACTGTTGGTTGATTATTATGAGAGAAAAATACTATTCATTGGCTGAAAAATACGACTTATAAGCCAAGCGAACAGGGCTAATGTCTGTGGCCAATCAGTCTCTTTTCATTTGGCAATGTCATTATTAGAAACTTCACGGCTCCCAACACATCCATTTTTGAGTTTCTAAAAAAAATCCATTTGTGAAGCCTAACTCGTTTTCTCTCACCTCTGACTTGAGCTAGATGCACACGTGCATCTTCTATGAATACCAAAATTAAAAGAAAAATGTAGGTTCATGCATACTCGCTCCTTCCCAAAATAATTATCACCCATTTTAGAGAAATGAAATATTTTTAACTTTAACTAAATATATACAAGAAATCATTGATATTTATGGTGCATAATACTATGAGTATCATTAGATTAATTATCGAACATATTTTCATAATAAATTTATTTGGAGATATAGATGTTGTTAATATTTTCTATAAATCTAGCCAAATTTAAGAAAGCTCGACTTGTACAGAGTCTAAAGTGACACTTGTTTTGGGACACGTCTGGTATGAATACCGGACACGTCCGGTATTGCCAGACCAGCTACATCAAGTTAGATTTTTTGTCTCTCAAATACTCAAAACTCATATGGGTTGACTTGAGCACTTATGGATAATTATCTATTAACATGATGCATCATTCTTAATAGTACGACATACCTATTAAACTCAAGATAAAAGGAAAAATAAATTTATACCGCTTGAGTTGATCTCTTTTGAATTTATGCCGTGTCTCTCAATCTTCATCAAGTGAGGGTGCCAACATGTCGATATTGATCTTTTTACTTGAGCATAGCCATCTTGAGCACGTGACTTGATTCCATTCATCAAATATGAATAATCTCAAATGTATCAAGTCACCTCCATCAAACACTCCAATAGTGATTTGATCCTCCACATCAACATGACCATCATAGCTTGATTAGTACATCAACTAAATGCGAGTACTTCCTTCTTCACCCTAGCTAGGTTCTTCGGTCGCCAAGCCGTTGCTTTCTCTTCACCCTTGCTTAGTACCTCGAAGCTTTTTCTTACTATCTTCACCATCTCAAGCCATCAAGTCACATCTTGTGTTGAATCATCCATTTGTGTTGTTATCCTTTTTTTATTTCAATTTAGCAAGCTTTAAATATGAGACCATTCCATATGCAATCCCTCATGTCTAATTAATTAATTCTTACCGTGCTTGCTTTCACATAGTACATGAAAATTCCACAATAAATAAGCCTTTGTATAAATTCCATTTGCATTGTTGTCTTGTGCTTGAACTAGATCGTTTATACAACAACACATCATTTTGACTTTTATTAAGTACCTGTGAAATAACCTATTACCTGTCTACACTTAGCAAACGGGTTAGACCTTTAATCATGTTGTCATTCAATCATCCAAAATCCACTAAAGGGCTAGATGCACTTTCAATGTCAGGATCGTGTAGATTGCTATGCTAAAGGATTCCGGTAGAAGTCGAGTGATTACCTGTCACTCACGAGAGATAAGAAAGATATTATTGTTCTTATTATCATATAACTATCATATGGAATATATATGGATGATAATTGAAGACCGGGTGGGACTGTGCTTTGGATTTGGTTAGGCAACCGAGCGAGACTCTGGTTGTATTTGTTCCGCTTGTGTCGATTGAGGACCGTCCGATGGTAGCCAGGTCACAGACCTATTATCCTGAGCACATACTTGCTTATGGGAGCGGGAAGACTTATTACGCTCTTGTCATGGGTTCCGGCACTTTCCGGACCGACTTTTAGGGGTGGATATTAGGTGGAGGTCTAAGCACCATACTGAGAATGGGTCTTAGGTGTTGGGGGCTTGGAGTCCAAGTTTGGACGGGACTTGGACCCCTTGACAAGAGTGAAATGGGTTGGTCTTATTTGTGTCTGTGGTACAAGCGAGGTGTGTGTTTCAGGGTACCCAGCTGGGATACATTGATTCACGAATTGTCGTTTCTATGAGACGGTACGACTTGACTATGGTCTAGCACCGTAGTAAGAATTGTAACATGAAAGATGGTAACATGGTTCTGATTGCTTACCACCTGCTTGAAAGTAGCATATGTGCTTACATAGAATGGTAAGTTAATGAACTAATGATGACTGCTAATAAAAATTAAATATAAGGACGCACGTTTAGTAACGCTTCTGCATATGCAATAACTCACAAGCCAAATAAGCCATCTATATCCTTGGAGTCTTTTATTTTTCTCCTGTCGGGTAAGTCTTGCTGAGTACAATCGAGTACTCAGGGTTTTATTCCCCCTGTTGCAGGTGACCGATGGATGGTAGACGGCTTTTGTGTGTGGAAACCTCCTGGTGGGCTCAACGAGGATTTCCTTACGTTGCTGACGTATAATTTATTCAAAAATTTCACAAAATGTTTTTGCAAAGGAGAAGACTTATAGGCTGTTATCATTCCATGTATATAAATGTTCCTCATGTTAGCGATTAAACTTATCGTTATATACATTTTCGCTGAAAACTCTGATAACATCGTTATATTCCGTTGTTATAATCAATTTAGGTAATATTCTGCTACTGTAATAAAGTGATGTAAGAAATGGTTAAAGATGTTGTAGGCTTTACACTCTCATTTACGATCCTGATGGAAAAATATGGATTTTCGAGTTCTCTCTTAGGGTGTGCTCAACAAAACTGCATAGTTTAGTGTCATTATTTGGGTACTCAGTATCTAATAGAAGACAAGTATCCTTGAGCGACGTTATATAAGACGGTTGTGCCACAAAAGTATTCTGTTAAATTATTAACGCACCTGGCGACCAATGATTAGGAGAGCATACAGTACACGATCACGAGATATGAGGACTTTGAAGGTGCGTATATGTCTATTTATGATTTTTTTTTCGGAGACGCAGAATAGCAGTGTATACTAGTTCTTTTAAGCAATATATAGCCTTCCAGGCCTAATAAAACATTAAATAAAAGAATTCAGAAAACAGAGAAGTAATTTTTTAACAAGAAGAGAGGAGTATTGGTATCGCTGACAGTAGAAGGGCACTTAGGGTCCTAAAGAAAGAGGAGTGGAAGGCCACGTGCGCTTAGGGCGGGCCGCAATGGAAGGCTATATATTGCTTAGACGGTCCCCAATGAGGAGACCCACACTTATTTTTGCGTTTGGCACAGTTCTTTGCCTTCCCGAAAACATCCTCCAACGACGGACCCATACACCCGACGCATTTTGCCTGCTCCCCTGAACGCCAGGCAAAAAAGCGTCCCCTCTCTCTCGCTACGCAAATCGCAGAGGCGGAGCTCGCCCGCGCCGTGGCCGAGGTGGAGCTCGCCCGAGCTCGCCCACGCTGTGGCCGAGGCGGAGCTCGCCCGCGCCCGCCACCGGTGTTGGAGGAGGCCTTGCTTGGCAGGCGAGGCGGGGGGCGGGCGCCGTCGGGAGCGGGATCCGGGTCCTCCGTGCGGGCGGAGCTTCGCCCGCGCCGCGCCGCCGTGATGTTGGAGGAGGAGCGTGAAGCGTGGAGGCGTGGAGGCCGAGGCGGCGACAATGGCGTCCTTGGCGCGGTCCTGGACGGATGAGGCGGCGACCTCCAGCGGATTTGGGAGCTTTTGCGTTTGCGGTCGGTTGGAGAGGCTCACTTTTGCGTGGTGACTTTTTTTCACTGTGCCGGACCCAAACCGAGATATAGGTGTTGTATTTGGGTCTCATGGTTGGAGTCAGTCTTAGACTGTCTCCAATGAGGAGACCCACACTCATTTTTTGCGTCCGGCACAATTCTTTGTCTTCCCGAAAACATCCTCCAACGACGGACCCATACACCCGACGCATTTTGCTGCTCCCCGAACGCAGCAAAAAGCGTGCCCCTCTCTCTCGCGCAAATTGCGCAAATCGCCGAGGCGGAGGCTTCGCCCGAAGCTTCGCCGTGGTGGCGGAGGTGGCGGAGCTCGCCACCGGTGTTGGAGGAGCTTCGCTTCGCGCCCGCCACCGGTGTTGGAGGAGGGCGGCAAGGCGGGCGGGCGCGACGCCGGGAGCGGGATCCGGGGTCCTCCGTGCTGGGCGGAGCTCGCCTCGCGCCCGCCGCCGATGTTGGAGGAGGAGCGCGTGGGCGTGGAGGCCGGAGACGACGACGAGGATGTCCTTGGCGCGGTCCTGGACGGATGAGGCGGCGATCTCCGATGGATTTGGGAGCTTTTGTGTTTGCGGTCGGTTGGAGAGGCTCACTTTTGCGTGGTGACTTTTTTTCACTGTGCGAACCCAAACCGAAATATAGGTGTTGTATTTGGGTCTCATGGTTTCATGGTTGGAGTTAGTCTTAAAAGAACTAGTATGGGTCGTCATCTGGAGTAGAAAAAATAAAAGTAAGAAGCTCTGACATGCAAGATAGGAAAGTGTTGGTGGGCAGAGACAGCATTTCTCGGGCAGGGTGCGAGACTAGCGAATGAAGAAGCGCTAGCGAGTTCTCTTTTCAGCCCTCCTCTTTGCTCCACGTTGGATTCTCTTTGCATGGAGTATTAAATGTAGGTAAAAAAATAACTAATTACAGTTTAGTTGGAAACAGTCAGCACTCAAATTTATAGTAGTACTATTCATCAGGTTAAAAAAAGTTGCAATCTAAACAAGACCTAGCACAAATTGCCTTGACGGCCTTATACTCGAAGAAACGTTGTGCATACTGTACTAGTATACCGTAGCATTTAATGCGTCAAAGGGGTGGTTTAGTTGGACAAATATTTGGGAAAATAGTACTGTAACATTTTTGTTGTTATTTGGTAATTAGTGTCCAATCATAATCTAATTAGACTTAAAAGATTCGTCTCGTGAATTTCGTCTAAACTATGTAATTAGTTTTATTTTTTATTTATATTTAATGCTTTATGCATGCGTCTAAAGATTCGATGTGACGGAAAATCTTTAAAAATTTTACAAAATTTTGGAAACTAAACAGGCTCAAAGTGTTTATACTATTCTTTTGAATCATGATTGTGACTCGTGAGATGTCTAATCAGCCAATGGCATACTCCTAGAGTTTCCGAATCATTATGATGAGCCAATGGAATCTCTGGCTCTGCGCCTACATGCACGAATGGCAGCACACGGCGCTCCTAAACCAGAAACTCCATCTTCCATGTTTATTACTACCTCTTTACATAAAAGAAAGCAACTATGGGTTGCATGTAGGTTAAAGTGCTTCATGTTTAATCAAATTTCTAATAAATAGTATTCATATTTATGGCTCTAAATTAATTTATTATGAAAATATATTTTGTAATTAATCTAATGGTGTTTATTTGATATTATAAATATTTATATTTTTTATTTATAATTGGTCAAACTTGATACATAAAACATGATACGGTTCTAGAATTGTATTTTTCTGGGGCGGAGGGAGTTTTAATTAAGACCCTAAATAAATAAAAAAATAATGTGACATTATAATTAAGGAAGAAAGAGAGGAGCAAATAATTTCTTAGACATGAAACTATGCCTACACAGGAACCAACATATAAAGAGTCGGAAGAGATGGGATTGGTAGCCCTATTTTTCAGCACTACTTTTCACTTTTTCAGCTAAGGAACAATGTTTTTCTCACAACAAATCAGCATAAGCCAAATTTCAGCGAAATGCCTATATATGATTGGATAAAAATTATTTCGATGAAACCATATATTAAGAATAGAGCTTTTATATATAGTGTTTACATGACTTAATCAGTACTCCCTCCGTCTCAAAATAGATGGCGCTTTTGACTTTTAGATATCATGTTTGATCATTTATCTTATTCAAATTTTTTACATATAATAAAATAAAATAATTCATTACTAAAGTATCTCTAATGATAAAATAAGTCATAAAAAATAAATACTATATATACAAAAATTTTGAATAAGACGAACAATAAAACAAGATGTCTAAAAGTAAAAAACGTCATGCATTTTAGGGCGGAGGAAGTATAAGCTATCTTATAATTTTTATTCTCACTATTTTAAATTATAAGTGGTTCTGACTTTTCTATATACGTAGCTTTTCCTATGTTATATACATTATACATTATGTCTAAGTATTCTCGAAACAGCTTCACACCAGCTTTACAAAATCAAAACCACAGAATGCAACGGTGGATCCTTGGTAGGTTATCTCATCAGGTTCCTATGCAAGATTCAGATTGGACGATGCAATTCTTCTGCAGAAACCGGCAGCGACAGATGTTTTTCTCTTGCAGAACCGACTCCCGAGGCAGAGATGCCTTCCGGCTCGGCCTGCATGGGCGGCGCGGGTCTTCATGCTGCGGCAGCTGCGCGAAATCCAAAGACACGACACACGCTCCGTTGCGGCACGCGCGTCCTGTTCTCTACTACTATAGTCTCTACCCGTTCGATCACATTAACGTAGCAGCCAGATGCCCAAGCATCATCGCTTGGCAGATGGCAGATAAACCAATGCTTAAAAATATCCAGAACAACTGCATCAGGGAGAGAGAAAGAAAACTCATTTCTTGTACAAAGTTGACATGGCACGTATGGAAAAACGAAGAGTTTTACAAAGTCGTCGAACCAAAAGGCCACAAGTGTTGCTATCTATCTTGGGAATAATTAATGTATACAAAAGGATAAACATTACAGCATTTCAGCTCAATTAGCCTGACCCACTAAATCCAATCTGGCATCACTGCCAAGAGTAACCGGTCATCAAACGCTAGTTCAGGCGTGCAGCAAAACCCTCCAATTCGGTGGTTTCTACTCAGATTTAACGCACAAGGATATGTTATGCTGTATTGTTGCTGCAAACAACTTCTCAAGCTTTATCCCACTATCCCAGAAGGGACCACAGTTTGCTAGTTGCAGAGCAGTGCAATTGTGCAGCAGGCTAACAGTGATATTGGCCAATTACGCGCCCTTAAGTGATCCTGTTTCCCATACTGAAGTTACTTCCACACTATATCACCCAAAAACTTGAGAGCCGGAACACCTCTAATCTCCATGTCCACAAGAGGTGCTTCAATAATGTTCAAACCCATCAACTCTGAGTCACTCCTTATCATATCCAATGCACGTGTTTGATCCTGTGTGAAAGAAAATGAGATACATAAACTTTCCTGCAGGCTGGTAGTTTTTACAAGAACCAGATATTAACTGAAAATCTAAACTGTCGGTGCCACATCATTTGTACCTTTCTTTTTATAGCACAGAATTTGCAGTCTGATGTTGAAGGTGGCAGAACTTGGTTCACAATGAGTCTCCTTACAGGAACACTTTCCTTTTGCAATGAAGAATGCAGTCTTGATGACTCACTGATTGCCATCACCTGAAAAATGCCAATTCAAAAGATAAAGGTAAAGTATTAGTTTCCAGGGGAGTACATATGCTAGGGGGTGGGGTGGGAAGCTAAGCACACAATAGTTACCGTTGGGATTGTCACAATTATAAACTCTGTTGATTCCGTGTCGCGAAAAAGCTCTCGCACTTTGAGCATCCTTTCTCTGAGCTGCTCTAATTTGTTCGCCTTTAGGAGAAGGATATGAGTTAAAGGTTTGAAATCCTAGTGAAGAAACAAATATACTGCATTCGACAGGAGCTGGGCAGAACACCTACTGCATCCTGCTGTTGGACCTCTTGTCCAAATACTGATTTAATAGCTGATGTTGCAGAAGCAATCTTGCTCCTTAGCTGCAAAAACAAGGCAAGCCTCAACATGATACAAACAGCATCATTTCAAGTTGCCAGAACACAACAATAAACATCTGCAGATAGAATGAACAAATAGTTGCATACTGACAGTGGCCATACCAAGCCCCTTCAATGAGATGCATGTGATGTTTCACAAAACCAACAAAAATAAACTGTTGAGCTCACTAACACTGACATGAAAAAATTATAAGGAATGTTTTAAGAACATCGATGTACAAAAGACATACACTACAGCTATCCAATTTCACAAACTGAATGTGTTAACAATACAGCACAGTGTGAAGGCTACATTAAATAAGTCAAAGTGAACCATATCAGAAGAATATGCAACCACTACAAGTTGAGCCATCAGAACAAAATAAGGGGGTTGTAAGAAGATTACAATATAATTCTTTTCTTCATTCAGCAATCAGTGTACTGTATATTAAGGGCCTGTTTGGATCATCTCCCCTAAACTTTAGAGCTCTAAAAACTTTAGAGCACTTTAGCTCAGTTTTGAGGTCTAATGCTGTAATGTGAGGTGGGCTAAAGTTTAGAGCTAACTTTAGACCACCTGTTTGGAGCTTTAGCTTTAAAGTTTAGAGCTCTAAAATTTAGAGGAGGGGATCCAAACAAACCCTAAGGCTTTAAGGGCCTTAAATCATAGCATACTAGTGCAAAAGCATGGAAGCTAACAAATACCTTCAAGATTTTCCCAATGGATGCATCCAAGAAATCTGGCAAGGATAGTAACCGGAGTGTATGGCCCTGTCAAAAAAAGGAAGCAAATAATATCTGATAGTGTAAATGGGTATCTTGACTCAACATTTGATACACAATGGTAGCGTTATTACCGTAGGGGCAGTGTCAAATACAATGCGGCTGAACATGCTGTATTCTTGTGCTTCGAGAAATTGCATAACCTGAGTGACACGCAAAATGGAGGTCACAAACTACAATCAGAAGAATGAGAAGCAGGGATACCATAAGCTATACACATGTCTTCTTACCTTAGAAATTGCAATTGCTTCATCCAGGCCAGGTGGTGGTGTGTCCAACAATTCCCCCAATTTCAGCTCTCCAAGCTGTGCTGAAAGATGGCATTAGCCAAATACTGAACTGAACTGGGACAAAACGCTTTATGCTGATCCTAAGATGACTGAACACAAAGTATACATAAATATGATGATGCACCTGCTCAGCAAGCACACCAAGGCCCATGTTATCCATGAAATCTTTTACCCCAGTCCCTCCATTTTTTTGACTTGCTGTCCGAAACTCCTCCCGGGCCTTCTCAGGATTTATCTGCATCAAAACTCAGAACATGTCACACATAAGAATGATGCACATCAATCTATTCTAGGCATTCACAGTAGAGAACTCTCCTATTGTTTCCACTAAAAAAATATCTATTCTAGGCGTTATGAATTTAACATTGTATGTTGTCAACTCATTACACTTACTGTAATTCCAATGGCTTAGCCCTGTCTGAAGGTTGTAACCAGTCAAAATAAAATGTTCGAGGTAACAGGAATGCAAACTTTCCAAGAGAAATTAAAAATGGCAGCAACAGCCAACCAACTATAGAGTTTCATCTTGCAAGGATAAAAGCTGCTCGTGGACAATGGAAATCAAAACCCCAAAGTGCTTATACTATCGAAATCGACACTAACAACTAGTCTATTACACTACTGCTCAGATTGTTTAGATGAAGGGTGGATAGAGTCAGTGAACCTCTGACTCTACCACCACACCTACGGTGCTTTGCAACACTACTGCTCAGTTGATCTGCATGTTCTATAGGTCTTTGTGACGGTTCAGAATCCGATGTTCCTAACCTCAAGCGCAAAAAGAGGTGAATCAGGGCCCTCAACCTGCACGAGCGTCCCACCACTCAAATCCTGAAACGCCGAGGAAGCAAAATGAAGCAGTTAAGTAATAAGAACAAGATACTCTAGAGAATCAAGCATGTCTCAAAAAGCAGAGGCATTCAGCGGGATGAGGGACCTGTGCGAAGGAATCGCTGAGCGAGTGCGCGGGGTCGGTGGAGACGATGAGGGTCGGGTGGCCGTCGTTGGCAAACCGCACGGCCAGCGACGCCGCGCAGCTCGTCTTCCCGACCCCACCCTTGCCCCCGAGCATGTAGTACCGTCGCCGCGTCCCTGACGACATCTCCTGGAACCCCAGGTCCTCCGCCCCCTCCTTCGCGGGCGGGGCGGCCGCCGAAGCCGACGCCGCGCGCACCGACGCGTACCGGCCGGGGCGTCGGCGCGGGAGGCGGACGCTGCTGCAGCCCTGATTCACGGGCACCGCTAAAGAGAGGCGGCGCGCGGCCGCTTGAAGGTGCGGCGAGGCGGTCGCGAGCATCGTGGCGAGCCGGGGATGAGGCGGATTGCTTGGTTTCTCTTCTCTTTGCTTCGCTTCGCTTCTGTTCTGACTCTCGGTCTCGCACCACCGCGGAGCACCGGCGCGGCCACGAGCTGCCACGCCTACGCCGCAAGAGGCCGAGGCAGCCCAACCAGACACACAGCCCCGCTGATCTGGGCTGTGATACGGGCCCACATCAGGAAATAGCGCAGTCGTCCGTGGCAGGCCAAGAGTTTGGCCCGGCTTGTGTGAGGATGGAATTCTGCACCGAACAAATTGTGGCCCATAAGGCTGACATTAAAGCCCAGGCGTCACAACTCTCAATAGTAGCTCAGTGTGGGCTCACTACCGGATCAAATCAAATAGACGCTTACAGCGACGCCATTCTTTTCATCATTCATCGGTGACGCCATTCCGTATGATCCAAGCTCATCGAGCTGTCCGCCGCTAATTGTTTACAAAGCTTCCGTTAACCACCCTCGCGCCCGCTCTCCTTTCCTAATCACGCGATTGTGTCATTCTAAACACTGTGCAGCTGTCCGTACTTAGCCGAAAGCAGGGGAATAGAGAAATGGCGATGGACGGTTGAGTCCAGGCGACCACTTGATCCACTTGGGGGCTGTCACTCATCCTGACAGAGGTAAAAACAACGCTGTCGCCAGATTAATTGCGGATTTCATCTCCACTAACTGACGGGATTGGCGAATTGTGAAGGTTTCCTTGTCGTGTACTTTTGGAATGGAAGTCGTAAGCCAGTTTAGTCAACTGACAAGCTCTTTTTAAGATGGCTTCCTGTCATGTTCACGGGCGACCTAGGTTGCCCTCTGGCTCCTCTTGATCGGATAATGGCTACACGCAAGCGTGATACTACGTCAGAGAATACTATGCACCAGAATTGCAGGGAAGCACACAGAGGATATTCCCTTCTGAACTTTTTTTGTAGCAACTTATTTTTCAGCACAAAAAAAAAAAAGATTCTTCTTGTAAACAATGACCACTTTTGGTGGATCTTCAGAGTTCAGACACTTTGGAGCTTCAGAATTCAGATAAGCAATAATTGTATCACGCAAATGGTTTGTAACTAACCACATGTGCTTCAGGAAGAAGAACTGATCTGGCATACATGCAGAATAATGCAGGCACCAGAGCAAGATGCAGACAAAGTGAAAAGGGTTGAGAAATCAGGTAAGTCTCCTGTGCATTCCTATCATAAAAAGCACGCACATCTTGACAATGTCTTCTGCCCTCACAAGCCACTAGGCTGGAAGCTAGCGAGAGCAACCAACCCGAGCTAGCTCCAGAGAAATCATTGGCACGAATGAATGAATGATGAAGCGACCAGTGCGGCCAGCCGCCAGCCCTCCACGGGCGAGAGAACGGCGTCAGGAATAGGATCAGGCTGGTGTCACCCTTTTCAGTCCGGTCCTGTCCCGAAGAGTGAAGACTCAAGACTCTTCCTTTCCATCCGTAATTCGGTGCAGCCGCCGATCAACTGATGCATTCACCGCCTGACAGATAGGCTAGCGTTTAGGTAAAAAACCAGCAAGGTTTTCTCAAATCGCAATCAAGCCTCCACTATCACATGTCAACTTCTCTATCTCATGTCGACATTGCTCACACCCTCTTGTGTCGCTGAGAATCATATACGCCTACACAGCTATGGCGACGGCTGGGGCGTCAGTGTGTGCAATGGCCAACATGTACCGATGCTTCTACTGCTCTAATCTAGCTAATCCAAGAGAAGCTAATAGGCACGGTGATGGGACTGATCACTTAGTAGCTCAAATGCTCAATTAGTTGAGGGTGCTAACAAGGAGGTGTGGATCGGAGCACCACGCACGTCCAGGATCGGGATGCCATTACCACAGAGAAGTTCCGGCAGCCAATGGGTATCCTATATCCTTACGTACCTGAAGTCGGAACACTACTAGCAGTGTTCTAAGACGCTTGAGGCCACAATTTCAGGTTGATTTGACGGGGAAGTTGATATGGTTCTTGTGTTGAGATCCAAGTTCTGGGGTCAGGAGTGAGCCAGGACAGCACTACCAGCTGCAAGAATCTATATCTTCCTACTAATTGGACTTGGGTAAAGCAGGTAAACCATGGATGGTGATTCTACTACAGCTAATGATGCTTCTTCAGAATCAGACAGCAGGTGCTGAACTGGTGGCCAGGGGTCCACCCGTCCAGGTCTCCAGGACCCTAACAGTGGCCTAAGCAGATATCGGATGGCGCGCCTTGACAGTTGACACTTGACACAGGTGTCACGGCTAGGTTGGACTTGAGCTCAAGCTCAAAGCAGTTCAGTGTGGAACCTGAACTGTGTTTATATCTCTGAAATTACGGGTGATATGGATGGCTGCAGGGCCAGGGCCAGGCTAATTGCAAGAGCTTGAATGGACTGGAGTGACGATTTTCTGAAGTTCTGGTGCGTGTGCAGTGTAGGTGCAGACAAAGCAAAGCAATGATCAGCAAAGATATCAATAATACTAGTGTGTGTCAGGATGCATCTTCGGCCGATCTGATCGATTTCTCGTCAGCTATCATGGTTCGGTTTCCGTGGACGAGAGAAGCATTTCCTCTTGTGGCTTCATGCTAACGCACTGCTAGCTAGATTCAGGTCAGCAGAAGCCGTCTGCTTCACCTTTAACAAAATCAGAAGCGAAAATCACCAGTTCGCCACACCCAAACACCACACGTGTATGGATACCAGAAACTGTTTCTTGTACGCGTTCTCTTTGTACAGTATCTCTGCACACGTTCATCACAAAAAAATTCCTGAAATGCGGTGCAGGGCGGATAGTAACAGTGAGTTCTTAGAGTGCGCAGTCGGCCTGCAAAGCTAGGTTGGCAGAGTTCTAGAGGTTTCGGATTTTCCCAAGTTGAGTGGCGGACTTGAAACGAGTTGTAGTGATCATAAAAGCAGGCTTCTTTTGAAAAAGCACAGTGCCACGGCATGGAAACGCAAGGTCTTGCCTTGCGAGACATCACAATCCAATGCTGGAGCGCAGTGCAGGTGCCTACCGTCTACTACTCCCCCATCAGGGAGCTTTGCGATTGCAGACCACCGGACGAAGTGGCATAACTGCCATACACTCGTGATGTGGTCGTACCAGCACTGTTGACAGACACATCATATGGTGGATCGGTGGTCCATGATATGGGCCTGCCTCCAGCAAATTAGGCCTGAAAATGTCAGGAACGCTCAATTCATGTACTGAGACAACACAGCGGTACAAAAATTAGTACCAGAGGGAACAGTGGACAAATGCCGGTGTTAGGATTGGTACATCGTTTGTACTTTTGCAGCATTGCTCAAATCGGCAATTGTTGAGGATCCTATGCAGCGGAGCAAGATGGTGAAAATGTAAACTATGAGAGTTGGGTAGGTCTGACCTCTTAATCCTGAAGACAGTTAGTGGTTTTCAGTTAAGTTGAAGTAAGCTGAAGGTGAGAGGAGAAATATCAGATTGGAGTACTCAGGCTGGGAACCGTTGAAGTAACGAAGATGATATTTTCAATAGTGGCAGGTTGTTCTTTCCGTTTTTGAAACCAGTGGCAGGTCATTTTTGACAGTGACAATCGATGCAAGCATTGGTTCTGAGCTCATTCAGAAGGTCTGCAGTCTTCAGAGCACTAACTGCAGCTTGCATGCTGATTGCTGAAGCACAGAGTGGTTAGGATAACTCCGTATTGTAATACATTTTTAGCAAATCTACAACTGCTCATCATTTGAATTCGGTCACTGAGTCGGTGACCCCGCAATTGAAAATTGCTCAGTTGCTGCAGCTCCATCGGTAATACGGCAATGGCGGCAATGCCATGACAGCGACGATGTCCCTGAACCAATGGTAAATTTCGGTACGGTTTGTCCTGGTTGGCTTGCTCATGCTACCTGTATTGTACGAGCAGAATATGCTAAATAAACGTCAACTTATACAAAATCCGGCCGTCGACGCCAAAATATCCGTCCCTACAGTAGCATTTCTCGCTTGGGATCAAGCGCCCCCCGGCCCTCCCTATTTTAGAATTTGTTCGTCACCCACACACCTATACTATACCAGCGTCATGACCTCGACGTCGCGCTTTATCCCGCGGCATATTATACACACTTGCCAATTGATAAACCCTCAATTATTTTACCTGCCGCAGACACAAATACCATTTGTTTTTATCGGTGACCGATCACGGGGACGATGACGCGAATTCGTGTCCTTAAGTAAGAGCAAATATAAGCGTGAGAGTTCATACATCCCGTCCAATGGCGATCCGACAACGTGTTGAAGAGATTAAACTAGCCGGAACAGAATCGGGGAAATTCATTTGAGCAGCGATGATCGATCCCCTGGCCGATTAGGGAGCTAAGTAGCAGCACTGCGCCTCTGTGGATCCGACAAGTAGGCCTAATAAAAAGGCGTTGTGTACCTGCCACCTCTAGCTCACTCCTTGAGGACCTGGCTCTCCCTATAAATACCTCCTGCTTACTGCCTCCAAGAGCAAGCAAGAGAGGCAGACACACACACATAGCTGCGAGTAGAGCTGCTTCTTCTTCTTCTTCCTCCTCCTCCTCCTCTTCCTGAGTGCAGTACGTGTGCTAGCTCTAGCACGCACGTAGCGAGCTCGATCGACGGAAATGTCGACCAACTCGAGATCGAACTCCAGGGCCAACTTCAACAACGAGATCCATGACATCGGCACGGTGCAGAACTCCACCATAATGCCCCCCACGTACTACGACCGATCGCTGGCGGACATGTTCCCTCCCCACCTCCTCAAGAAGGTATGCATATCTATGGTGACTGGTGAGGCAGTCTGATTCATCCTGTTTTCGTTTCGTTGGTTGCTAATAACCGGCGGAGACTGATGAGTGTGTGTGGCGGTGCTCCCTCCCATGGAACCCATCAACAGGTGGTCTCGGAGGTGGTATCCACGTTCTTGCTGGTGTTCGTGACGTGCGGGGCGGCGGGGATCTACGGCAGCGACAAGGACCGGATATCGCAGCTGGGGCAGTCGGTCGCCGGCGGGCTCATCGTCACGGTGATGATCTACGCCGTCGGCCACATCTCCGGCGCGCACATGAACCCCGCCGTCACGCTCGCGTTCGCCGTCTTCCGCCATTTCCCCTGGATTCAGGTACGCGTTCGATCGTAACTGTTGTTATACAGCTGCAGCCTGCTGCAGACTTCGTCTTCTTGCATCAAAACTGAGCCATAGTTGGTTGGGCATAATGATGCACTCGTTGACATGCGTACAGCTAAGGTCCTCAGTGACATATAACAACGCACACCAGCGATTCCTTTCGCTTTGCTGAGCTCTTCTTCTTCCTTTGACATTCTTATATATTTCAGTCTTTTTTAGTATATAGACAACACATTTCAACCAATTTTATATTTCTAAGAGGAAAATAGATGTTGGCAAACATATATGACACTATATATTTCGAATGCCAACTGGATACAAGTGTGTCAGAATATTTTAACATAAAGATAACTTGTTCTGACCAACAGGTCCTAGTACATGGATATATAACAACAGGGGTATCTGTCTCACCTGGTTTAGCCGTATCTAAAATGTTTGAGAACTATACTAACATTACACACAAACCCAGATATATGGCTTAAGTTGAGCTGCACATACTTGTCATGGTGTGGTCATGGGCCAAATTATTCACCTTTTTTCTAAGGCATAATAGATGCCAAATGATCAAGTCTAGCTTTTTTGTATTATCCTCATCATCCAAAGGGAAGTCAAAGAACAACGCTTAGTATATGCTGCTGCATGCATGATGCATGTAGCTTGTTGTCCCGGACCAACCAATCGTGTATGTTTCATATATTCATTCATAGCCCAAATAGTGCCCACGCGGAATTAAAGAATATTGTAGTCATGACCTTAGCTTGTTCATTCCCGTCACACGTCCCTTTCATTCCTTGGCCAATTCGGTTGCCTAGCTGAAACCTGAGCTGGAGCCAAGCAATCAGTAGCATTAGTAAACACAAATAATATATGCAGTGTGCGCTACTTGTATAATACATAGGTTGGGCTTGGGCACGGCATGTGAAGACTGCCACAAGCTCGTGTAGTCGTGCCAGCTGACATGAAGCGAAACTGCCATCCAGAAGCTCGTGTAGTCGTGCCAATGCCAAGACGCAAGTGCCTGATGACGGACAAAACGCAAGAGCCTGGCTATGGCCATCCACATGGGCTCCAACTGACCAACTCCAACCGACCAGATTGGCGCCGGGCCGTCGGCCGGCCACGTCGCTTTCGTGGGCACCATCTCCGCGTTCTGAAGGCCGGCCACGTTCGCTCCCGCCCCGTCCTTTTTGGCACAAAAAAGCTGCGAGGGTGAATTTGGCCGTTGGGTCGGGGGCCGCGCGTGCGGCGCAGGCGAGAGGTGTTCCGTGGTGGACTGGTGGCGGTGCGGGGAGGGACAGGGACCGAGCTAGCGGGAGTGGCCTCTACACAGAGACGTGCATCGATCGGACCAGGATGCGGTGCTCGGCACAGGGCACATCGAATCGGTTCGGGTCAGCGTCACCCCTCCCCGTCGTGAAACAGGGCTCGCAGCCCGGCAACTGGGGCCAGCCAGCTGCTGGAATAGGGTGCCGAACCAGAGGCCGGCCGCGCTGCCGTTTTCGGCACATCCCCGAGGAATAATACGTGTGCACATGCCGCAGGTCCGATCGGTGCAGCAGGGTTTAATTAAGAATGGCTAAAGATCGATACATGTTTATATATATCTTTGTTTGTGATGTGACGCATGCACGATTGCTAGCTGCCCTTCCTTTTTCTGACGTTTGGGGTCGTTGCATGTGTGTCTAACACGGCAGGTCCCGTTCTACTGGGCGGCGCAGTTCACCGGCGCCATCTGCGCGTCGTTCGTGCTCAAGGTCGTGCTGCACCCCATCGCCGTGCTGGGCTGCACCACGCCGACGGGGCCGCACTGGCACTCGCTCATCATCGAGGTCATCGTCACCTTCAACATGATGTTCGTCACCCTCGCCGTCGCCACGGACACGAGAGCGGTAAGTGCTGGATCGGAGGCCCGAGCAGTGATTGCTGTTGGTTTCGCTGTGAAAACGACGATTTCTGACGCTGGTTTTTTGCTGTCGTGGATGATGCAGGTGGGTGAGTTGGCGGGGTTGGCAGTTGGTTCCGCGGTTTGCATTACGTCCATCTTCGCAGGGTAAATACATAAACACGCACGCACGCGCGCTTAGAGACTGACAACACACATATTACATTCAAGAACCGGGTTATTCAATTCGTAGAATACTTAATTCAAGTTGAAAATAGTTGAGATGGCTACGTCAACACTCATTTGATTACTATAAAACCACCAGTTGCCTCCTTCCTACTAGTACTAGTAAACAAGAGCAAAATCCAAAACATGATTAGCCGACTGTAACGATTCTTTAATTCAGCTAGCATGTACTAAACCGTGAGGGTAGTACTAGTACGCCAGTACTAGTAATAGAGCTAGATGAACTGAGCACTGAGACGCGAGGGAAACCGAGTGTTGATTGCAGGGCAGTGTCGGGCGGATCGATGAACCCGGCGAGGACGCTGGGGCCGGCGCTAGCGAGCAACCTCTACACCGGCCTCTGGATCTACTTCCTGGGCCCCGTCCTCGGCACGCTCTCGGGGGCCTGGACCTACACCTTCATCCGCTTCGAGGAAGCGCCCAGCCACAAGGACATGTCGCACTCGCAGAAGCTCTCCTCCTTCAAGCTCCGCCGCCTGCAGAGCCAGTCCGTCGCCGCCGCCGACGCCGACGACGACGACGAGCTCGACCACATCCAAGTGTGATGCATGCCTGCAGAGAGCTCATGATCCATGCACGCACGCACGCACGCACTTGTTGCACTGTGTGTCCGGTCCGTGGCGCGGTGTGGAACTGTGGATGGCTCGCTCTGTCAATGTGCCAATGAGCTGGAGCTTTATTTTTGGGACGAACACTATGCCGTGTGCGTGTGTGCATTCAGTCGTACGCGTGCCAAAGTGTACCTCTCCTGTTGTCACTTGTTCCAAAACCTGTTGGTGCTTATATAAACATCATCCGTGCCTTCCATGACCAAATTTCACTTCCTTCACTATGAATATAAATAAGCGTACCTGGTGCATAGTGCAGAGAGCTCCTGATTTGTGCGCTGAAAAAGAAAAGCTTTGTTATGGTACTCCAGTTACCTCATAAAATTTGAGAGGCCGGTTTGTATGCGTGTAGCGCTCTCTTTCTCTCTCCGCTGATTCGACCGAGCGGACAATTGGTTTTATCTGTTGCTTTTCCTATATACTACCATATCTTTAAATGAAAGAAGATGAGGCATATAGTCTGTTATTTATGCCTCGCCTTTTTTGTTGTTTTCTTTTTGGCTTTGATACCTTCGCTTAAATTTGGTTCCCTGTCCAAGGGAGTAGCTAGGTCTTGGTGACGATCGATTTTGTTACCCAGCCCTCATTGTCCTTGCATTATAGTTAAGCATGCAAACCTTGCTGAGAAAGGTGGGTTGATCAATCACCTTTCTTCAAAAGAAAACTTTAAAAACTCATTAAAAATCCTCGATTTGGATCAGCATGGTAGCGGCTTAAAATTTGCCATCCGCGTGTAAGAGCATCTCCAAGAATTCCCTAAATCCCTTCATAATCTTTGATTTTTAGCAAGATGAGAAAAAATCCCACTCTAATAACTCATAATACATTCTCCTAATCTTTTAAAACTTGGTAAAAGTCACCCTGTTCCGTGTAAAGTTACGCGCTTTCGAGTCGCGCGTATCTTCCTCCTCGCGCGTGTTTGTCGACCAATCCAAAGGTGGAAGAGCGTGGAAAGAATAAGAGTAGGACAGGGTTTCTGATGCAAATGTACAAGAGAGAAAGAATATATAAAAGTGGTTGGAATAATTTAGAAATATTATAGGATTCCTGATATAAAATTGTCTTATATATTTTAGGAGGTGATTATTAGAAACTCTTGGAGATGGCCTTCTTTATTCATTTCAATATTTTTTTAGGAGTTGTAAAACTCCATGTTTTTGGAAAGAAAATATTGGGTACTCTTGGAGATGCTAGAAGACTATCTCCAACAACAACACCCAAAATACAAGATACATTTAACATTTGGGTAGCGCTACAGCCAAAAGGTTCGATACACATTCGATGTCTTCTCCAACAACAGAACACAAAAGAGAATTATTTCTGTAAATGGGTTTTCAGAAGAGAGGATACTCATATTTGGGTTATGCCTCTCATGCAACAAAAAATGAGTCTCCCATATAGATACTCTGTTGGAGGCTGATTTTAGATCTCCTGCTACCTATTTTGGGTTTGGGTGCCCATATAAATCATCTATTGGAGACAGTCTAACCTGATATTTGCAATGCAAAAGGTATCAGGGCACATGCATATTTTCCTGCGATTAGGCATCATTGTACAGTCACGGTGTAACCATTATTACAACAAGAATAATATAGTCCCTCAGCACCCCCGCCCCCTGCCCCAAAAAATAACTCCCACTTCATAATGTGTCAAACTATCTAAAAAAAATACTCCATTAATGGAGACGGTCGTCTAAAGGCGGTCGCCTTCGTTAATGGACGGCGTCCGTCTCCGTTAACCATTAACGCAGGCGGGCGCTCGGCCACGGGCCCTAGCCACGATTAACGGAGACAGCACCCAATTGTGCCTGCCTCCGTTAATCTGAGGTCAGTGTCTCGTCAAATCATTTGTCTAGTAGTGTATACTCTATACAAAATATTATCAACATTTATATCTTCAAATAAGTTTATTATAAAAATATATTTCATGATTAATTTATTAATACTTATTATTTATCAATTAGATAAACTTAAATCATTATTTACGATACACTAGAACAATTCTATTTTAAAAAAAATATGTATTTGCCATTTAGAAAAATAATACAAGGCAAACTTTTTTCTCGAACACACAAAAAATTTGCACGTCATTGTATTAAGAAAGGAGTTTGAGTACAATGCGGTTGGCCCACGCTGTAGGGTGGCTCAAACGGATTACAGTTAAGCTCATGCCCACCCTAAAGGCCATAGAAATATCAGGCAAACTTTTCTGTGGAACCTAAAGTAACCCCATAGATCTTATCTAAATTTGCCACCTATATCGTTGCTAAAGATAATATAAAGTAAGCATAGCATCTAAATTACCTAGCGATGCCTTACAAAAGATAATATGAAGTAGCTCCATGAATTTGTATGTAATTATGAAGGACAATATAAAGTAACCTCTAAATTTGTAACTAAATTATGCTATAAAAGATTATCTAATTTGTGCACATAGAGCATTATTAGAAATAAACTAAAATATCCCCTCATTTTATTTCTAGCATCTGAAGTAGCTTTGTTTATCTCATATAAGGTAACATACCTATTATGTCAGAAAATAAAACAGATAGAGATAAACAATTTTGAATTGATGTAGGTACTGAACTTATCCTAAACTTTTAATACTTATATCCTAAGATTGGTTTTGGATGGGCCGATGGATTAGTATATTTATTCGGAAATACTTAGGGGCGGGCGTCCATCCGATCGGACGCTGCCTTTCCTAGGCCTGTGCGGCCCACCAAGCCTGCCTCCTTCTTTTTACGTCTCCCACGTCTCTCTCTTAGAAATATCTACCCCGTCGCACGCTTCACGACGCCGTGCGGCCGTCCGTCTGCCCCACTCTACATTTGCCGCCACAGCCACCTCCCGCACGCGCCCCACCCTGTGCTATTCGCTTCTCACTCCTGCCCATCGCGCGCGCCCACTAGCACCTCTCACTCCTTACTCCCGTAGTCCCACCCGCCCCGCACCCATCATGCCACTCGCTCCTGCGCCGCCTCTGCTGGTGCTCGTGGTGCCATCGCGCGCCTCAGGTCGGTCCCCAACCGAGCCAAGGGCACCCATGAACACGGCCGTGCTGGTGGTGCTCGCGCCCCGTGTAACACCTCTGGTGTTACGGGCTTGATAAACACCGAGATTATGGCCTGAGAGGTAGATCTAATAATATAGTGAGTTCGTTTACTTAGCGTAAAGAGGTGGTGATGAAAACTCCTAACA
The DNA here is from genome assembly GCA_904845875.1 of Miscanthus lutarioriparius. NCBI lineage: Eukaryota > Viridiplantae > Streptophyta > Magnoliopsida > Poales > Poaceae > Miscanthus > Miscanthus lutarioriparius. Next base: position 12,117,709 of record CAJGYO010000007.1, on the reverse strand, counting down.
AAAATAATAGAATAAGTTGTGTTAATTGTTGGCATGAAAACAATTTCTATGAACAACAACCCATTTATAACTAGAGTATAGTGTGGAAATAAAGATTTGAGGGCAAGTTACATAGCTGGGCATGCAATTTTAAATCTTGGAGAATAATAATGTCAGCTAGTATTTTTGCGAAGCTCGGAAATCAAATTGAAATTAAATCCACTCTTCACGGTTAAGTCTGGCAAACAAACGATTTAAGTTTAAAGTGCTATCTTTGATAATTATATAGTGAAACATACTTAAATAGTGCTTTAATATTTTGTTCCTACGAGTTAGTACGAAGTATGGACTAGGTCATGACATGTTGTCTAGTTGAAATTGACGAAGTTCCGACCTTTTAAAAATTCAATCATAAATGTTAATGGTTGTTTAGTTCAAGCGGGACTCTCGTCCTTTCTGTAACGATAATCGACAATGCCATTTCGACATTTAAATTCCAACAAAAATGATTAACCAATTTTTATATGTTGGAGCACTATTGGGTGCCCCAAGATGAGCAATCAAGAATGGTGTAGGTTATAGTCGCATTGAGTGTCACGTGGATCTCAGAAAAATTGGTCTAAGTTCATTAGAACGCGCTGCAAGCTCTGTGTAACGCTCTGTGGCGGACCGAAACTTCGAGGACGAACTCATCTTGGCACGCATGTATCTTCCTCTCTGGTGGCCCTTTTGTTGTGTGGATTGCTCTGTTAGATAGCTGATAAGATCAACTTTAGAGTCGTGGAATTAGTTGAACCTCAATCGTGATCGTCAGCAATTTTTGCGTCTCTTTAAAATGCGTGCTCATCGCCGTTCGGTCGCTCGCTCCGTAGGCGCGGACACCACGTGCACGCTGTGGTGGCCATGGCTATGGCTGCACCGTGGGCCAGTCTCGGTTGCTGCCGATCGCGCGCGCGGGGCTAAACTAGCTACAACCGGGTTTCGCAAGGCCGTGGTAGGCCGTGGGACCACGGTGGCGTGGCCGTCGTGCGCGCATTGCCGATCAGGAGGTGCCAAGCCAAGTCAGGGCCGCTGACGCCGCTGCATGGCCAATGTGGCACCCGCTGCACCGCGCAATTCACTTGCCCGCCTAAGCGCACCTGCCCCGCTGTCTCATCGCGCTATTGCTTGTCGCGGACTCGCTGCATTCTTGCAGCGTTGTTGCATCGGCCCCGCACGACCACTGCATTACTACTGACCGTCCGTGTCCCGCCATGAGTCGAGCCGTCCCATCTCGGTGTCCCATAGCAAGGTCCCTCTGAACCTCACCGAGCGGATGCTCCCGTTAATTTAACGCAATCTTGGTCGAGGTTGTTCGGGCCTTGTAGCTGCTGCTCTGTCTGTCTTGCCGCCACCGGAGCCATGCGGCTTTGGAACTTCACGCGTGGTCGTGGTTTCTCCCCCGATTCATCACTCCTGTAGCTTGATAGGGCATCCAACTTGCTGACCCAATCGCACCTAGGCGCCGGTGAACTTGGGAGGTGGCCAATTTGGCATTTTGGTCATCGCCGGCCATGGGCGCCGCCGCAGCCAAGGGGTTTGGGGTAAGTCCCACTCCGTGGGGAATGAACCTAATTGATGGTGTTTCTGGGCTGGTGTTGATCCCCTCGATCCGGTGCTCGCTTCCGTTTGGCCAGGGCATGTGTCGTCGATGTGCTGACGCGCTGGTGTTGGCCTCGGAGCGCCACCGTGCGGTGCGGGCATACTTGGCCAGGGTTCCTCGATCGCCCTCCTCCTCAGCAGATTGCGCGGCTGGTTTCATGGTAATCCCCTTCTGCTTCCCCATAGCCTCCATCGTTTCGCTATCTCTTAGTTTCGTCGAAACGGGCACACCGCCGTGGAGGTTACTCTGTCAGCTTGGACGGCGCATAGAAGTCATCGTTTAGCTTCTGGTCGCCACTCTGGGTCCCACGTTGGCTCCGCGATGCTCATCGGCCCGGTGGGTGCGTCGATGTGGCTCTCGGTGGGCCGGCATGGCCGGGCGGTGTCGGCCGAAGCCGCGCCGCCGTGCGCGGAGGCGTTGAAAGCTCTAGTTTGGTTTTGGTGAATTGATGAAACCCTAAGTGCTAACCTAGTTCATCAAGTGATTATGAGATAGGTAGCACACTTCAAGTAGAGAAGCAAATGAAGATCATAACATGACAATGGTGATAGCATGGAGATGATCAAGGGCTTACACTTGAAGAGAAGAAAGAGAAAAACAAAAAGCTCAAGGCAAAGGTATAAACCATAGGAGCTATTTTGTTTTGGTGATCAAGACACTTAGAGAGTGTGATCACATTTAGGTTTGATAGCCGTACTATTAAGAGGGGTGAAACTCGTATCGGAATGCGGTTATCAAAGTGCCACTAGATGCTCTAACTCATTGCATATGCATTTAGGATCTAGTGGAGTGCTAACACCCTTGATAATATTTGTGAAAATATGCTAACACATGTGCACAAGGTGTTTGCAGGGTTGAGATGGGTTTGGGTCCCTCTCTCCCTCCCGCCTCGCAAGCTCGGCGGGATTCGGCGCTTTCGGGAAAATGAAATGTCCATTTTCTATTGCGCCGGATGCAAAATTCTTGGTGGTTGGCACACTTGAGCAAGGGTGAAGAAGTAAGAGTTGAAATGGAGTTGATCGAAATGATGCTGGCGTCGGTCCTGTGACCGGACGCTGAATCCAGAAGCACCGGACGCTGACTGCCTGCGTCCGGTCGCGCTGACTCGGCGGTACAGTGGCTAGGGGTTGAGCACCGGACGCTGTCTGCGTCCGGTCAAGGTGGACCGGACGCGTCCGGTCGAAAAAACATGCCTCGGGGAGCTTACTGGAAACGACCGGACGCTGGGGCTTCAGCGTCCGGTCAGTTTTACCGGAGAGTCCGGTCAGCTTCGCGACCGTTGAAATCTGACGAACAACATTTGAAGCTGGGGACACGTGGTGTGAATCACGTGACCGGACGCTGAGGGCCAGCGTCCGGTCGATCGGACCGGAGCGTCCGGTCACCCCGCGTTGTGCCCAGTGAAGGGGTACAACGGCTCTATTTCATTGGGGCTCTATTTATAGCCCCATGGCCGGCTCAAGGGAGCTCTCTTGCACATTTTCATTGACATAGCAAGCTTGTGAGCCTAGCCAAAGGACTCTCACTCATCTACATCATTGATTCATCATCATAGTGAGATTGGGAGTGAATCCAAGTGCATTGCTTGAGTGATTGCATCTAGAGGCACTTGGTGATTGTGTTTCGCTGCGGATTTCGCTTGTTACTCTTGGTGGTTGCCGCCACCTAGACGGCTTGGAGCAGCAAGGATCGTTGAGTGGAGGAGGTGATTGTCTCCGACTCCGATCGCGGTGATTGTGAGGGGTTCTTGACCTTTCCCCGGCGGAGCACCAAAAGGTACTCTAGTAAATTGCTTGTGGCTTGTGTGATCCTCATCTTGTGTTGGTTGTGCGGCACCCTATTGAGGGTTTGGCGAGTGATGCCAATTAGCGCGTGAACCTCCAAGTGAGTGAATCGCCACAACGAGGACTAACTTGCCGGCAAGTAAGTGAACCTCGGTAAAAATCATTGTGTTCATCATTTGATTCCGAGGTGATTGGTCATCATTGTTATTCATCTTCGTGATTGATTGGTTCATTCATCTACACGGCGGTATAACCCTCTTGATCACTCTCTTTACTTTACCGCAAACTAGTTGACAAGCTCTTTAGTGTAGCTAGTTGTGAGAGCTTGCATGCTTGGTTGGTGTGGCTCTTTAGTTAGCCTTTGAGAGCACACTAACATAGGGTAGTGTCATTGCTCTTGTGTGAATTGACACTATCTAAACTAGAATTGTGGTAGGTGACTTGCATTTTTGAGTAGGCTAGCGCAACACTCGCTTCGCCTCATAATTGTCTAACCATTTGGTTAAGTGTTGTTGTAGAAATTTTTATTAGGCTATTCACCCCCCTCTAGCCATTAGGACCTTTCAGGCGTCGGGGACCGGCTCAATGTGAAGATAGGTTTGTTGGGGGTGCTCATTGCATAGAGTTTCTCTAGTGCAATAGTACGTAGTGGCGCCACGTAATATCCCATCGGGCTAGGGGCTATTTTGCTAAAACACGGGCACGTGCGCGGGCTCCCCCGTCTTGGACCACGGCTGGGCCAGCTAGTGCGTGCGCCGCGCTCCGAATGGGCCACTGGGCCAAATTGCTGTCACCGTCCTTTCTTTTTCTAAAGGGGTTTTCTAAATTAGTTTCTAAGGTGAAATTGTAAATTCAAGATAAATTTGTGTAGATGTCTAAAAATTATGAAACTAATTTTGTTAAGCTTCTAAAATCATGATCTATCTGTTAGTGTATTTTGTTCACATAGCTTCATAGAATTTTTAAGAGTAATTTAGTTGATTTGAAGCACTTAGTAATGTTAAAACATAAACTTGTAGGAATTATTGTGATGAATTATTAGTAGCATTGACTTTGAAATTTTTATAGTAGATTCCTAACATTATTAAGTGCTCATCGAAAAAATTGTAGCTTCTAAATAATTAGTTTGCTCAGGTAACTAATGAGCCTTAGTTTATACATATAGTAAATAAAAGAAAATAAAGAAACACCTAGGGATTTTATAGCTAAAATATTATGAGAAATTAGAGCCTTGTTCGACAACGTGGATACGTGGCCTGGTACGTTAGTCATTAAGACTGACTCATTAGCTAGTAGTGTAATTACATTTTAGAGTTGCGATTATTGTAATTATTTATATTTTCATGTCGTGTCCACGAATATCAAAATAGGCACAACGACGGGCCATAAAGTCATCTGGGGAAAACAGGAGCAGCGGATACATGGATGGTCGTGTCACCATGATGAAATGCTAATCTTTTGGTTATATCTTACCCAGGCAAGCCCCGGTGCATAACCCCCTATTATTCTGCACTTTATCTTATGCTTGTGCATTAAGTTTATGAAGTTGAATAAAATCCACTTGTATATATATCTTTATCCTATGAGTCTTACTAGTACGACAGGATCGTATAGATTGCTATGCTATAGGACTCCGGTAGAAGTCGAGTGATTGTCTGTCACTCGCGAGAGATAGAAAATATATTATTTTTATTATATATATATATGAATGATAATCGGAGACTGGGCAGGGATATGGTACGGGTATTGGTCGGTGTAAGAGGTTGTGTCCCACGGCCAACGGGGCATAGCTTGGTTATACCGTTTTCTCTGTCCGTGTCAGTTAAGGACCGACCGTTGCATTAGATTTTAGTCAGGTCATAGACTTATTATCCTAAGCATATACTTGTTTATGGGAGCAGGGAATGCTCGTTGCTCTCTTATTGTGGGTTCTGGCTCCTTTTGGACCGATTGGTTAGAGGCGGGGATGGTGGAGGTCTAAACACTACACTGCGTCCGAGACTCAGGTGTGGGGGCTTGGAGTTCAAGTTTGGATGGGGACCTGGAACCCTTGACAAGAGAGTGATGGGTTGGTCCTGCTTGTGCCTGGGTACAAGCGGGGCGTGTGTTTGGGGATACCCAGCTGGGCACATTGATTTACGAATCGTCGGGTAATCCGGAACGACTTGTCTACAATCTAGCACCATAGTAAGAACTGGAATATGAAAGAAGATAAAATGGTTCTGATTGCTCACCACCTGCTTGGAAGTAGCACATGTGCTTACATAAAATGGTTAGTTAATGAACTAATGATGACTGCTAATAAAATTGAATATAAGGATGCACGCTTAGTAATGCTTTCTGTAGATGCAATAAACCCACAAGCCAGATAGCCTTGCATATCCTTGGAGTCTTTTCTTTCCTCCTGACGGGTAAGTCTTGCGAAGTACAATTGAGTACTCAGGGTTTGTTCTACCCTGTTGCAGATGATAGGAACATGTGGAGCTGACACTTGTGTGTGGAAATCTCCTGGTGAACTCAGCGAGGATTTTCTTAACATAGCGGACATAATGTTTATTTGAAACTTTCACCCAAAATGTTTTACAATGTAAAAATTTATAACCTGTTATGATGTATATAACGGATCATCATGTTAATGTTTGACTTGTCATTAAATGATTTTATTTTCACTGAAACTTTGATAACATGGTTATATTTCGCTGTTATAAACAATAAATATTTTACTCTGATGTTGCACGGAAAGTGATGTAAGCTTTATTCTCTCATTTATGATTCTGTTGAAAAATATGGATTTTCGGGTTCTGTGCTCGACAAAACTGTCTGATGTAGCTTACCTTTGGGATGCTGAGTGTCTAGTGGAAGACAAGCGTCTCTGTAAGTGTGTTATTTTGGGCGGTTCTGTCACACCCCAAGGCCGGAATCAACTGAACCGGCCTCGACCTCCCCTCCCATATGTTGCAAATGTATGTTTCAAGTGTTTCAGATATTTTAGAGGTATGTTGCAGGCGTTTCGTATGGATGCTGCAAAAGTAACTCGGGATGTTGCATATGTTGCAAGTGTTTCAGAGGCATATTGCAAGCGTTTGTTCAAAATGTTTATCTGTTTTAGACATATGTTGCAGCGTTTTTTATCTGGATATTGCATATGTTTCACACCTATGTTGCAAGAGTTTGTTCGAAATGTTTCAGCAGTTTCATTCTTATGTTGCAATTTGCAAGTGTTTTATCCGGATGTTGCATATGTTTTACACACATGTTGCAATTGTATGTTCCAAATGTTCCATCTGCTTTAGTCATATGTTGTATCAAGTGTTTCATGTTTCAGAGGTAGAGAATCCTGGGGGGGCATGGCTTGGGTGCCGGGGAATGGGACGCTGCGAGCCGTGGGCTGGCGATCGGGGCGCGCAGCCCACCTAGGATCCTACGGACAGGGCGTGCTCGTCCTCATGTCGGCTCTTGGGTCCCGCGGCCCAGAGATAGAGGAGGGGGTCAGGGGGGAAGGAGCGGCGGGCGCAGCGTTTCCCGTAGGCACGCAGGCGTCCAGACTTGCAGTCGCGGAGAGAGAGGAGGGAGCCAGGGGGAAGGAGCGATAGGCATGGCCTTTTTCGCTGGTGCGCGTGACGAAGGTGGCGCAGGAGTCCGAACACGCTCTTTTGTCTGGATGTTCGGGCGCTAGTATCTCTGATATTTATTTAGCCAGTTTTCGATTGCTTGTCATAGCATTGCTAGGGGTGGCAAAATAACAACGCAGCTCAAGAAGAACAGTTTTACTAGTTCCAAACCCTAGTGCACTAGATATAATCATTATATTGAAACCTATAGCTTTCTAAGAACTGTGCGGCTCGCTCATTTTATGGACATGGGATCCGAGAAAAAGACGACCACGAAAACAAGACGGCATGCTTGATTCTCCAATCTCTATCGCACACTCCAAAGGGTATGGCACAGTCGCAGCACTCGCTTGAGACAAAGAATACAACGATCCTGCCGGATCAGCCTGTGACCTAGTGCCCCAAAATCGTCATCCCTGTCATTATATTGTCATGGCCTCACGGCGCAGAACGCAGAATCTAATCACTCACTGATCGATTCGTTATATGCTCGGCAGGGGCCCAAGCATCTCAAGATAGTCACTGATGAATGGCTGCCCTGATGCACCAGCGACTGTCGTGGATGGCCTCCGCGCCATATCGCTGCTGGTGTGTGCGGCCATCGCTAATTTAATTCTGCACACCGGGACCCGGTCGCCATGGCCGCTCTAGCTCTACCATCTGTCAATCGGTCGTCGTTACCACTGAATTCATGCCGCTGTATATATGTCTGCATGAGAGAAAGGAGCATCAAGGCGTGCTTGAAGAATATAGCCATCATTTGATTCGTGATTAGTGGAATTTCGTCTCCTTTTTAGTGTACTGATATATATATTTTTTTTTAAAAAAAACATGTTTGCCTGACTCAACATACATTTTTTGTTAAATATCGGTTTTTTTTCTTATATAGTTATATGCAGATGTATTTTTTTTTCATGATTCGTGATGTGTGCAGCGACAAATAAGCATGGTGTATATACTCCTCCATTCCAGATTTTGAGTTGTTTTTGTTAGTTTGATCAGGTTTATAGAAAAACATAGCAATTTTTTTTTCCTAGTTGGATTGTAGGTTGATAAGCAGTTTTAAATCGTACTATATTGAGACTGAGCTCAGATGCTTATCATTCTTCTTTGTTTTTTGTATCGTAACGGCTGTCTGTACTGTCTTGTTACAGAGACAGTAACTTTATTTTAATATAAAGGTTTTCTTTATCCAAAAAATATAAAACAGTAAATTAATTTCATTAAATTTAAACCCACCAATAAATAAATATATTTTTATATATATTTGCTTTTGTTCGAAAGGTTGCTAAGTTTTTCTATAAATATGGTCGTGCTTAACAAATTTATTAACATTTTGTAACACGGTGACTATATACGAGTTTAGGAAGAGCCAAATATGTTGCATCCACCGTGTTTGAAGACCTACATGTTTTTCAAGAACACGTCCGTGGACGTGTGTTTCCTTGAGAGTCGAAGACCTCTATGTCGGCACCGCAACAATCACTACCGTTTCAACTTCAGATGTGGATAAAACAAGAAGATTAGTAGTTCGCACGCTGGCCCCAGCGCATCAATGAAAAGTGCAGATAGATGCACTGCACGCATTACGCATTGGCCACTGTCTAATAGCGAGGTGACGGTACGTAACGACAATATGGCACTGGTACAAGCTACAGGTACTCATTGTGTCCGAATGCTACGTTACGTACCTTTCCTTGGAGGTCGTCCATGACAGACAGTGAGTTACTACCAGGAGCACCACCGAGCACGATGACGACCCCTGGCGAACGGCGATTCGTTGACCGAGTCGTGATGGCCTGGATGATGGGTAGGAATCCTCTGCAAGTCAACTTAGCTCGCCGTCTTTGTGGATTATGGAGATGTGTGTTGCTGTTGCCTGCAGTCATAGATTAACGTCTTTCAGATCTATGGAGTAATAATGTAGTAGGAGATTGATGGGACGATCTTCTGGAGAAAAAGCGCAATACAAGTCAACACGAGGACGACAGTCACGACAAAGGGAATAGTAACATACTAACACATCTGCTACCTTCGTCCAAACAAAAACAGTTCTAGATTTGGTTTAATCTCAAACCATTCTAAAATTAACCAAGTTTATAAAAAAATTGTCAAACAATTATGATCCCAAATAGATATACTATGAAAATATTCTCTGCACTATGGTGAATTAATGTAGTGATTTAAGATCATAAATATTAGTACTTTTGGGGTTGATGTTCTTGCCCTCTGCTTTGAAGGTCAACGTGATTTTATCCTCATTGTTTCAACTTCATGATTTTATCTTTTTTTTTAATTTGAGACCAGTCGGCCAGAAATTCAGAGGACTCACATTTGAGCTGAAAATTCAGTGGTGATTTTCAAGATTGCAATCTATGACCTAATCCTTATTTTAATAAAAAAGCAAAAGAAGAGTTAATAAAAGATGCAATAAGCATAAGAGTTTGAACTTAACTTGAGAATAAAAATTTATATAGCAACTAATAAACTGAAGGTTGAAAATCAAAATCTAGTCTCATGATGTCATCAAACACAGACCGCAACAACTATCACCATAATTTAACCTAAGATTTCAATTAAATACATATTGAAAATACACAAACGTACAAAAAACTATAAATATGAATAAAAAACATATAGGTCAGTAGTTGGTAAGTTTATCACCACATAGTATCTATACTTGTATTGTGTTATTAGAAAACGAACAAAGAAAAGACATGTAAATCATTATCGGTACTGTTATTAGTTTTTTTTGAAGGGAAGGGAGGTTATATTAAAACTCGGCTCGGTACATCCTCATATTACACATGAAAAATCTAAAATAAAAAAATGCATATTATGCTATCCAGATTCTTCCATCGCCATCTTCCCCAAAGGTTTCCCTCGAACACCGGAGCCAAAGTGCAGTCCTTATGTGAATCCAACGACCAACCCCAAAACATTGGATATGCCGCAAGATCCAAACGCTTGAATATAGGCAGTTGCATCATCGGGTACAACATAGGATGCAGATTCATCATCTCCAAACATTGATTTCCTCTTCGCGACCATCGACGATGAGATTGATGGCGCGAAGTAGCTGTCTTCGTTGGGAGCGCCCAGAAGCACCCCTCCCCCTTGCAGATAAATGTCACAAATTGGTCGTCTGCCGATGAAATCGACGCCTGCAACGGCGATTTCGTCGTGGCAATCACCGAAGTCATCGCAGGAAATATGATCCCGACAAAAAATTATCTGATTTCACCGGAAAATTTATTTGCACTAAATCCTAAGCAACTAGATATAAAAACTATAGGAAAAAGGATGGATCCCCTCCCCTTCTTGCCCGCAGCAGATGCAACAGAGAGGAAGGAGAGGGGCCCTAGGTGCGGCGGCAGTTGCTGTAGCGAGGAGCGAGAGTTGCGGCAGGCGGCGTCAGTGGCGGCTGCTACGTTAGGTCGTGGCAGTATTGTTATTAGTTGTAGGTATTAAAAGGTTAATTTTTAATGTTTATATATCTTCTATATTTTAACTTGCGTGGGAGCACAGATCGATGGACTAGTTTGGTTAAATTGAAGATGATTTAACTTGGTATTACGATAATGATCCAACACGGGCGTCCGTCCGTGACTCCCGTCCGGACGTGGCTCCGCAGGGGCAGGCCCCATCTCTCTCAAAAAAAAAAAAAAAAATCCCCACTCGTATGCTTATCCGCCCAACGCCTAAAGCAGCGTGGCCACTCATCCGTCCGCCCGCGCTTGTCGGGCTGCCGCGCTGTGCCCTTTATTCCCCCCCATCGCCTGTCGCTCACCTGCATCCCAGTCACCTGCGCCGCTTGCTCCCTCGCCATCCGTCCGTCGCCCATCGTCGTCGGTGCACGCCGCTGACCTCGCCATGGCCGTTGGGGTGCATAGTGCCGTGGTGCCTCAGGTCTTACCCGGCCGAGACAAGGGCACCCACGAGCGTGGCCGGTGTTGGTGGTGCTCGCGCACCGCTGCTCGCCGTCGGATCCCACCCCAACGACCATAATCCACCGAACCCGGCCTTTCCTCCCATATGTTGCAAATGTATGTTTCAAGTGTTTCAGAGGTATGTTGCAATTGTTACATATGGATGTTGTATAAGTAGATTGGGATGTTGCATATGTTGCAAATTTTTGCAAGTGTTTTCAGTGGTATGTTGCAAGCGTTTTGAAGAAAAATGTTTCTTCTGTTTGAGACGTATGTTACACCAAGTGTTTTATCGGATGTTGCATATGTTTCACACACATGTTGCAAGTATTTTACCCGAATGTTGCATATGTTTCACATAGTGTTGCAATTGTTTTATCTGGATGTTGCATATGTTTCACACATATGTTGCAACAGTATGTTTCAAATATTTTATTTGTGTCTGACGTATGTTGTATCCAAGTGTTTCATGTTGTAAGTGTTTCACGGGGGGAGGGTGAGTGATGGGCGTACGGCCCAGGCGTCGGGGGATGGGGACACAACAATGCTAGGGACCGTCGAACGGGGGCACGACGAGCTGGAGGCCGGTTCCAGGTCCGCCCACGCGGAGAGAGAGAGGAGGGGGGTCAGGGGGAAGGAGCGGGGCGCAGTGGGGGGTAGTGTGCACGTGCGAGGCAGGCGTGAGGCGGACGGGGCGGGCTGCGCGGCTGTCCATCTAGAAGCGAGGAGCGGCGGGCGCAGCGTCGAGGGCGGGACGCACATGTGAGTCGGATGAGGCGGACTACGCGGGCGTTCAGACGCGCGTCCGTCCGGATGTCTGGGTGCTAGCCACGCCCTCCGTATTATAGTTAGAACTGCGTTCTCTCCGGAACAGAGGGAGCAGTGGAGCACCGGCCACCGGGCGTTCTGATCAGGCCGCAGTACTAGTTCAGTTCCAGTTTGGCGATGGTTCGTCGATCCGAGCCGAGCTGGGTATCACCATATCAGTGCGTGTAGGCACGCACACTGAATCAGAATGTGTCACGTAGGGTGCTGTGCTTTACCAGAAAGCTGGTCTGAACCGTCTGATGAGACCACTGCATACCCACAGGGTGCTGTGCAAAAATTTTCATCCCAAAGCTGGTCTGAACACGTCTAGAGATTAAATATGACGAAAAAACTAATTGCACACCCACAGAAAGCTTTACCGAATGTTTTAAGACTAATTAGCCATTTTTATTAGTAACCAAATGCGCTTAATGATGAATTCCTCGAAACAATAAATTATCGAGCGTCCAATGTAATTAGTTTTTTATTCGACAAAACTAAACACAACATCGAAACATCCCGATATAAACATCATTTCTAGAACCTGATGGCCTGAACATACCGAGTGCCGAAGCTGAAAACGCCGGTGTTGCTTTGCTGCAATAATGCAAGGGCCACGATCACCAAGTAGCATGGCTCCTGAATCTTTCCACGGGCGTGCATGGTCGGCTTAGTCATGTGTCATGTCAGTTGGTCGAGAGATGACGGACCGCGCGGTCAGCATCGGGTCAAGAGAGTCCCGGGACGTGGAAAGGCACACGGTTTTGCTTGCCCAGCACAGGTGCCAGTTCTGGTGATCGATATCAATGCGATGAGCTGGCCACCTGGCGGCACCTCACCGGCGCCGACATGCATCTGAGTATCTGACACCCCGGCCCTCCTCGCCACTAGGCACGCCGGCCGAAAGACGACGCCCACACCCCACCCCCACCACCTCGCGCCGCTAGTGCACCGCCGGGTCTCCGTCACCTCGACCGCGGACGGAAGCGCGCGCGCGAAGACCCACCCACGCGGAGTGGCGGAGACGTACGTGTACTACCATCCCAATCCATCACACGTCGCGACAACCCCTCCGCGTCGTCACGGACGCGGACGAGCGAGCGAGATCTCCGAGCTGCAAAGCCGCCGAGCACGACCGTCGACCCGCCGTGCCGGCCAACCCGGGCGCGACCGCGCGACGCGTACGATGAGCGAGCCATGCACCTCACCCTCACCGTGCGCGCACTAGCCATTTCGCCGGCCGCCCCGGCCCGTGATTTTCCCCCCGCTTCCCCAGGTGCGCGTCGCCATCGCGGAGCGCGTGCGGGATCGGCCCCGGACCCCGGTTAACCTCGACCTCGTGGTCGCGCGCGCGCACCACCGCCGCTTTCCCGTCGCGGTAGTCAGGTAACGGGCAGTATCAGGCTATCAGCGAGACGTACGCGCCACATGATTGATCGGTCGCTCGGTCGGTTCGGCTGGTCATCAGGCTTCAGGCGGCTGGCCAGGCGCCTTTTGATCCGTCAGCAGCTTTTTGACGGATCTTTGGAGAGGCGACGATGCTGCTGTGCCGTGTGCGTGATCGTCACTGGCGCACTACCGATAAATCCATGAGCTATGTACGGCGTACATCCTGTCCGTGCTGGTGCGATGCTTGTTTATACTGGCACGTATCCAGCATCGCTTTTACAGGATGCCACAAACGCAAAAAAAAATATCGGGACCTTTTTCTTCCCACGACAGAGGTGGAGGACGATCAGTGGTGGCTGGGATCCGGGTTGATCCTACGGACTGTTGATCCAATCACTTTTCATTCCTGAAAGATCAGTACTTGGTCACTAATAAAGCAGGGGAACACAGCGAGCGGCACACTCGTTGTTACACGCCTTTCTACACGATTTCAGTAGCTTCATGACTGGTAAGTTCACTGTAGGAGGATTCAAATTGGCCTTGGCATACCGTACGTGAACGTGCGGCCAGTCCTTCACTTTCTTTTTGTGTGTATGAAAGATAATGGGCGCATCAGGCAAATTACTCCAACTGACTGGCACCTGCCGGTGCATTCTCAGTGCTGTTAGATCCTTAGTTGCGTGATTCCTCAGCGCAAATTTTGCTTTTGCATCTGCAATAGCATCACGTCCATCTGGATCAAGAGACGAGCGATGCAAGCCCACCACTTAGCGCCACACTCTTAGCTGCTTTGCTTTGATGCTTGATGTGGTATCTATCATGCATGCACCTTTTTTTTTCTAGAAGTTAGAATGGCCATGCGTTTTGGGTGGTCATTTTTTGATGTTCTTTTATCTCACCACACGCGCCAACACGTCTGTGCGTGTGCGTGTGCCTGCGCATGATTGAGATGGGACCGATCTGTAACTGCGAGCTCAAGTCACTGGAGTGCATTTATATCTTATAATCTATCTTTTTCAGTTGGAACAGTTTTTTTTTCTCACAACGAATCAGCCGGAAAAGTGTTTCGACTTGTTTTTTCAATGAAGCGAACGGGGGATGATCATGTGTCACCTTTTGTGTTGGACATAAAGTACCAAGGACTTGCATCATCTGCTTTCTGGGTTCCAAAAGCATTCAGACACGGACAAGAATGTATGTAGGCACAATTGCTGTTTTAAACACGTGTAGTGCTCAGTCTCAGTGCAGGACTGCAGGTATTGCTCAATTGCTGCGGTCTTCCTGTAGGCAAGCTGGGAAATTGTCTACTACGTACTGGACTACCCTGCAGCATAGATGGACTGCAGTTTTTTTAGGCCCAGATGGGCTGCAGTTAGGCTGGCCCATTAAGCCTATGGTCCTCGAGCTGCTCTGTTTCTTTTCTGAGACAAAGCCTTACTTTATTTTTCTTTTTTACGAGGAAGACAAAGCCTTACTTCTCAGGGCGCATATGGTTTTCGGCCACCTCGTGCCACCACCGTCCTGGTTGCCATAGCTATTGATGGTGTTGTTTGGTTGACGATTTACTCTTGGCAGCTACAACTTTTCACAGGGTGAGTTTTTACCACGTATGTGGTGTCGAATATCACCACCACAAAAAGTGTGGCTCCGCCACGGTGGGTGTGGCCGAGTGCGGCCACAAACCAAACATTCTCCCAGCCTTTAAAAAGAAAGCGATTCACCAAGCGAACAATTGATTTATCTGGGTTATTATTCACGAGGCAATGTTTTCGTCAAGAAATTGTTCCTTCTGTTTAGGGCTGAAGCTAGTGATAAATTGAACCCGGTGCACCACTCGAGTAGTGTATATAATTTTCTTGAAATATATGACAAATATGAGGCTGTTTCAAGGTAATATTTTTTTTTGCCATGGTGCGTTGGCATTGGCACCAGGGAAGGTGAACATCAGTCGTCCATGCTTCTCTTATACTGCAATGATAATAAACATCCCTTTTGTAATGTGACAATACGACTCAGGATCACAATATGTGACATCAAGCATGTTTTCCGATAATTTTATCTCAATTCATAACAAGCTTGTCAAACTTTCTCAAAGAACATACCACACTTGGAGTATGTGACATACGAAAAAGAAATTTGATAAATACTAGGGAAATGTTACTGCTTTGAAACCATTATTGTTTATAGCTATCACTTTAGACCCAAGGTACAAGCTAAACTTCTAAGATTTCAGCTCTAAAGTTTTGTATGATAGAGTGAAGGCAAATGAGTTCACAGGCACAATTGAAGTATGCTTGATTCGCTTGTTTGATTTTTATGTTCAAGTTGCTACTAGTGCTTCATCTCATGTTATAAATGACACTTATTTCCTCCAAACACTTCTAACAAGAGATGACACTTCAAACGCCTTGCTCTATACTAGTTGGATTATACTATTTGTCTCTTAGCAACATGGGAACAGGAACATGACCACGTTCCACGTTCCCATGTTCTAGGTTCTGGGAATATCCACGTTCCGAGAAAAGGAACATTTAAGTTTTCATATTATAAAATAACACACCAAGTTCTCATTACGGTTCCCTCATGGGAACATGGCTGCTAAGATTTGTCTAATTGTAGACTTTGCATAATTGAATTGTGGAGGTTAGAATTACGTGTCTCTGTTTGAAACAAGAGATGCATTGCTTTTCTTCTCTACATGATCATGAATGGATTTCAAACATGAGTAATTGACTGGTTGTGTTTCTTTTTATTAAGAATGGCAGTATTAATATAGACTTATACAAAGTAGGGTAGCATTTCTATCTAGATCATGTGCTAAGTGTGTGTTATGTACTATTTTGGGTGATTGGCATACATTTTTCACATTGGTAATTCTGCAATTGGCTTCTAAATCTCCTACAACCAGAGCCAACAAACTGTTGAAGTGATTCTAAATTTTAAGATACCATTCAGTGTTAAAACTCAATAGTGTTGTTGTATTCATCTTTGTTAACTTGAGGACTTACCCTGATTCTGATGCTCAAAACCTAATATATTCAAAGTATTCATGCTCAAAACATGTATGGATCTCAATTGTATTGGAAGCCTCACATTCACTTGTTTATTTATGAACTACAGTTCATTGTTTTCTATCTAATGTCTTGTCGCTTCCCAATTTCTCATGTGTGTGTTGACTTGTGTCATTTACATTTCAATCCTCTCCGAGTTCAAACTACTGTTCAACTTTTTTTTAATTCAATCATAATGTTCTCTTTCTTAATTCAAACTTATGTTAGGTTTTCATGAAGTCATCTTTCTCAGCAGGTTCTTTGAAAAGAAACATTAAAAGTTATGCTCATGGAGTTATGATATGGTTTCTTCTAATATTATTCATTAGATTGATGGATATTATCCCATTAAAAGTTGAATGATAGACTCAGAAACTCAAATCTTTGGTCAACCTTGTTTCTTTCATTTTCATTTCATGGTGTGGTTGATAAAGTCAGAATGGAATTCTCTATCTTTTATACATGATAAAAATAGCATATTAAGGATTTAAATTGTGCTTGGATTTATTTTGTACATGATAGAAATAAGGATTTAAATATTGCAGTAACGTACTAGTACTAATCCTTTGAAACAAAAAGAATAGCTGCCATCCTGCTTAGAGGTATAATATATATGAACAAAAAATGTCTGTAGAGGCGTTGTGCTTAGTAGTAATATTTCTGTTGGGTATGAAATCACACCAGCATCAAAGTTTAAACACAAGATAAAGTTGCATTCATTTCATGATCTTACTGTACATGTCAGATGGGGTATTTATAGGGGTCCTAGTCTTCGTAATTTACATAAAATGACTATTTTACCCCTAACTCAAATAGTTACAACCCTTTCCAACTACAAGGGACGAAGTGATCTTTTTTTTCCTTTTGAGTCTTCATTCTTCAACTTTTGTATATCAACTTTATTGATGTCTTCGTCTTCTAGACTTAGTCGATTTCTACTTTGATTTTCTTCTTCTTCTAAAATGTTAGGCGAAGTCAAACTCTTGTCTTCGCCTAATCTTGCTTTCTTCTTTTCACCAGCGAAGACGGAATCTTTCTGACGAAGTCAAATTTCCATCTTCACTTTACTTCTTTTCCCTGCAAGTAAACTTTGTTATAGAAATCATAATTTCAACTCCAAAGTTTTAGGGGCTGATTTTTCTTGGCGAAGTTAAATCCCTAATAGTAGCCCCTCGCGGGCGAAGGCCTACTCCAAAGGTCTGAATCCCGCTAAGTTTGGATTTAAAACGAAGACAAAAAATGTCGTCTCGAACTTTGGAGTTGGTCGTTTCTAGCCGTTAGACCGTAAACAGTTGTTTGTTTTTGAATTGCAACGGTCATATTTGACCGTTGGAAGCTGAACCGTCAGGTTTGACCTAAAGTCGCGTATATATACTTTGGTCCCTCCCCTTGTTTTTGCTACTTTATCGAAGACGGGGAGGTGCTGCTGAAATTTTCTTTGAAGCGAAGTCAAAAAATTAGCGGAGCCAAACTCTTTTCCGAAGACTATTTCTTTCCAGGGGTGAAAGTTTTGTTGACTAAAGATTAGTTTTAAATTTGTTTGTTTATGTTTTCTTTCTTTTGTTGTTGTTGTTATTATTATTTATCTTGATGAGAAGTTTATTATTTTCTGATGTTTGATCAAGAGAAGAATGCTTCTACAAACTCTCCATTTCATTTGAATCTAATCAGTCTGACTTGGGTGAAGATTTATCAGATGTTTCTGCTTCTGAGTCCGAGTTGGTTGGTGATGACATGAAGTCTTTGAAGTTTGGCCAAACTTTGATGGATGAGAAAGAGTTAGATTGGATGATGATTAATCGGATGGTGGAGAGGGCATCTGTTCGTTTGCCTAGAAATGAAGTAGTTCCTGATCCAAAACCTTATTAATGTGTGGTTTTTGGGATCAATTTGTAGCTAGACTTCGTATGCCATGGCAAGACTTTCTTGAAGAACTTCTCAAGGCATATAAAATAGAAATGCATCATCTGACTCCTAATGGAGTAGCAAAGATTGCTCTTTTTATTTGGGCAGTAAAGTCTTAGGATGTAAACTTAGATATCAGGGCTTTTTGTGCTCTTCATGAGATGCATACTCAGTTTAGGAGTAAGAATGTGGATGGGAAGACTATTATCAAGTACTTTTGTTGTTGTAGTTTTAAACCTGCTCGAGGTGTTAAGCAAATTTCTCCAGCTTCCAAGAATAAATGGGTTGAAAATTGGTATCGGTACTGGTTTTACTATACTGTTCCAATGGTTGAAGAAAGGGATGAGTCAAGGAAGATTGTGAAGCGCTATCCATTGGCTACGAAGATGGGGAAGAATATTTTTGATTGCAAGCCTGAATTTCCCAGTACAAAGAATTCAAAGATTTGTGAGAAGGCTTACAAGTTAACTGCTAATCTACAAAGTGCTCGTGATCTTTGTGAAGAATATATTGCAGCTCGAGTTTGGCCTTTCAAGAAGGGTTGGAGTTTTATTCGTTTTATAAGAAAGTTGTGAGGAGGAAAGATTATATTTATCCTAACAAAGAAGCTTTTCGATCGAAGAAGTATACAAGAGATGAAGATTTTGTTTCTGCTGTTGAAGTTAAGGTAGTTGAGATTTTAGGCAAATTTTTAAAGAAATAGAAAGATTTGATGGACAAAATTGTTGGGAAAGATTACAAGCGTTTGAATAGAATATTTGAAATTGCCCAAATCAAGTATGATGAAAGACCTCCACTAGCGTATACTCATGTAGCGAAGTCGAGCATAGAAAATGTTACAAAGAAGAAAAGAGCTAGTGGACAACTTGCTAAGAAGACTAGCAAGAAAAAGAAAGTTTCAACTTCTTTTGATTCAGAAAAGATTATAGAAGATAAAGTTGATTTGGGTCTTGATGTTAATAGTCAAGAGGTTCTTAGTCAGCAAGCTCATGATGATGAGGTGAGAATGATTAGTTTATTTTTTAATTCTAGTGGTTTAACTCCGCTAATGTTGACTCCGCTTGATGACTATTTCTAGAATTTAGGGGCCACTTTGCATTCTGGTGAAGATGTTGGTGATGCTAGTTTGTCTTTGCCTCCAAAAAATATTAGCGAAGAAGCTTTGCCTTCTTCCCCAGCTATTCTGGCTTCTTCTCCTATTCTTGATACTAGCGATGCTGCTGATGCAACCGCTACTGTTGATGTGCAAATGGAAAAAGGTGAGATTGATACTATGGCTTCGCAGGAGACTGCTGGGCCATCTTCTCAAAGATTTGTTGTTGAAACTCCTCAAGAAACTGCTAGGAGATGTTGGTGCTACTCTTCATGTTGCCTCTCCTCCCCGAGTTGTGATTCAAGATTCTGATTTGGGAGGTGGGCTTGTGGAGACTGATGCTTCGAAAGTTAAAGCTCACAATGGTAAGGGTACTACTACTGTAACCTTGATTTTGATGATTTTGATGAAGATGTATTTGACGAAGAGGCTGAAAATGCTCGGGCTTCTTGTCTTACTGAGTCCACAATTGATGTGAGCATTGATAAAAAATTGCATGTCAACTTGAAAAGGGTGTTTCTATGGGTAAGTTTGTTCTTCTCTTTTTTGTGTGTTGTTTGATTTGTGTTTTAAGTTTCTGTTCTTATTTTAGACTTTTTTTTTTTTATGCAGAGGAATTTTTTCTTGATCCTTTATCTTAGAAGGAGACTACTATTGATATTGGAAAGATGAAGGATGTAGCTCAGGAGCCTGCTACACCTGCGAAGCCTTAGAAATAATTCCTGGTGGAGTTGACCCTGAGGCGTATAAAAGGTGCATGGAGTATTGCCAAGCTCAAGGTGTGAATTTAGACACTATTAAATTTGTTGGGATTGGCTTGGACAGGCTTCGCATTATGCCAAAGAAGTTAGAGCTAAAGTTGTCAAATTATATTGATAATGCCTTCACAGTTTATGATGCTGAGGCTCAACTTGCTGGGAAATCTTCCCTTGAGTTGGCAGATGCAAGTGTTACCATTGTTTATAAGGTACGTGTGTTTTTATTTGACTTCATATGTTAATTTGGCTTTGTGACTTAATATTTTATAGTATTGAATTTTGTAGATGCTCCTTTTGCAAAGGAGTTTGCGTAAGTCTCTTGAAGAAGATGCAAAGAATGCAACACTTCATGAGAAAGGTTTGCTTGAAGAGATTAAGTCTTTGAAATCTTAGCTTGTTGCTAAAGAAAAAGAGAGAGTAGAAACAATTGAAGCTCTCTATAATATGGAGTCAAAGTGTATCTCTGTTGGGGCCAAGCTTGAGACAAAAACTAGAGATTTTGATAATTTGAAGAAAGATTTTGATAAGATTGTGAAGGAGAAAAATTACCTTGAGAAGAAGTCTATTGAGAAAGATCAAAATTTTCATGACAAGTGTAATCGTCTATGGGAACTTTATAAGAATTGCTATGACAAGTTTGGTGCGAAGCCAGAAGATCCTTCTGGGAGCTTGGGGAATTTGATCCATTCTTCGCTTGGTTGTGCCGTCAATATGAGGATTTGCCAACTATTATCCAAACTAGTGCTGATTTGAGTTGTGTGTATGCAACTCGTGCACTTTTCCATTTGATGAAAGAAGCAAAAGATCCTTTATATGAGCGAATGCTAGATAAAGATTATAAGTTTCCTTATGTGGAATCATTAAGTCAAGTTTCTTCTCGGACTCAATTGCTTTGCAAGAAGTATTTTAATTAATATTGGAATTTAGGTGGCAGAGATAGTGCTTTCATGAAGGCGAAGAAGAAGATGGAGAAGGTTAGATTGAAGTTTTTTGCCTCTTTTTTGTCTACTTCTCTTTCTTTCTGCAGCAGCTTGAGAAGGAAATTACTGCTGATGAGAAGGAGCAGAGGGAACAGGACAAGCGTGAAGAAGAGAGTGCTAGAGATGATGATGTTGGTGATCATCTATTTTAGTTGTCTTCGTAGCTAGTTTTTAGTTTCTTAGTTGAGGGGTGAGGTTTCAAAAGACCTTTGACATTTGTAAATATTGAATTGGACAGAATGAAGTTGGTCTTATGCCATTGTTAATGTGTAAGGACAACTTTGTCATTGAACCTTCGTTGTGGTTGGAGTATGCAACCAGTGAGGCAAATCCTACATTTGATACATTTGTTGAACTTAAACTGACGTAAGCATTAAGTTATGATTTTTTTGTTTTTAATGTTGTGATTATTTTGCTGATGATGTATGCTGTTTTAGATTTTGAATCTAAAAATCTTATTACTGAAAACAAGAGGTCTTGTTTCCCACATGTTATTGACTTCAGCAAATTTTTCTAGGTAGTTATTTATTTTTTCTTTTTCCTTTTTTATCATGATATTTGAATGTGATAAGTCATGCTTTGATACTCTTATTTTCCAATCATCATGTTCAAGTGCTTCACCGAGCTTTGTTTCTGAAGATTTTTTAATTAGTGAAGCTGCGACTATTGTAGCTTCTAAAAGTGACTAACTGTGACTTTTGTTGTAAACTTGTTTCCCAGTGTTTGTAATATGTAATAAATGATTCCGTTTCATAATAAACTTGATTTTTTGCATTTTTGTTTTATATTAATGTATAAAGTTTTGCGAAGGCAATGTGTAGACTTCGCTTGGAAGTTATAATTTACCTTAGTGGATTTTTAAAACATTGTCCCTCACTTTTTTTGAAGACAACGCGTAGACTTCTCTTAGAAGTCATCATTCACCTTAGTGAATTTGAAAAACACCGTCCCCTCACTTTTTTGCGAAGACAACGCGTAGATTTCGCTTAGAAGTCATAATTCACCTTAGTGAATTTGAAAAACGTTGTCTCCTCACTTTTTTGTGAAGGCAACGCGTAGACTTTGCTTAATAGTCATAATTCACCTTAGTGAATTTGAAAAATGCCGTCCCCTCACTTTTTTGCGAAGGCAACGCGTAGACTTCGCTTAGAAATCATAATTCACCTTAGTGAATTTGAAAAACGCCGTCCCCTCACTTTTTTGCGAAGGTAACGCGTAGACTTCGCTTAGAAGTCATAATTCACGTTAGTGAATTTTTTGCTTGTTCGAGAAATGATGCTACCTATTTTAGTTTGTTTTAGCTGATATTTGAGTATTTTTGGGTATACTCTTCGGCTTTTGTTTGTTTTGCTGTACTTGAAACTTTTTTAGGAGAATGGTTTCTCATTTATATTTGATGAGAATTTACAATAGAGACTGCCTCATTAAAAAACCACTCACCCTATGAAGGGCTTCCCCTGAGTGGAAAAAGAGTGCAACTCATTTACATTTGAATTGAATCTTTAGAATGTAAAAACAACTATTCTACTTCTAGAGTAGAAACTTGTAATGAAAAAAATGAAATTCTAAGGGTAGTATCTTCGCAGTGCTTCAATGTTCTAGGTGTGGTCAATCTCCTTCCCATTCATATCTGCCAAATGGAATGATCCCAACTTATTTGTTCTTGTGATGAGATAAGGACCTTCCCATTTTTGTTAAAACTTTTTGACTGTATCTTTGTTTCTTTTTCTTTTTAGGACAATGTCTCCTAGTAAGAGTTGCCTTGGCTTTACTTTCTTGTTATACCAATTCTTTTTTTTCTGGTATTTCTTGAGATTTTTAATTGCTTTCATTCTTTCTTCTTCGAGTAGGTCTTTGCTTGTTATCTGCTCTTCTTCTTCCATGATTTGCACATTGATTCTTGGACCTTCAAACTTTATTTCTTCAGGTGCCATTGCTTCTTCTCCATATAATAGCTTGAATTATGTGAAGTTCATTGATCTCAAAATAATTGTATTATGTGCCCAAATAACTTTAGGTAATTCATCGACCCATTTTCCTTGGAAGCTCCACTAGGCATTTTGAAATACCTGTGCATATGATTCCGTTTGCTCTTTCAACAACGCCATTTGACTGTGGGTGTCTGACTGAGACAAAACATAATTGGATTCTCATATTTTGACAATAATTTCTGAAATCTTGACTGTCAAATTGGGTTCCATTATCTAGTGTAATGTGTCTTGGAACTCCAAAACGGCATATGATGTTTTGCCATAGAAATTTCTTCATTGTGAAGGAAGACACATTTGTTACTGGCTTGGCTTCGATCCACTTTGTGAAATATTCTACTGCCACAACTGCATATTGGAAATTTCCTTGAGCTCGAGGCAACTTACATATTATGTTAATTCCCCATCTTGCAAGTGGCCAAGTTGGTTCTATTATTTGTAAGTTTGTTGCTGGAGCTTTTATCTTGCTAGCAGATATTTGACAATTATGACAAGATTTAACTATTTCTTTGCTATCACTTTGTTTTGAGGGCCAATAAAATCCTTGTTGGAAAGTTTTCCCTACCATGGCTCTTGCCCCTGGATGTGTGCCATAAATTCCTTCATGTATTTCTGATAGAAATTATTTTCCTTCTTCTTCTGATATACATTTGAGAAGTGGTTCACAAATTCCTTGCTTGCACAACTAATTGTTGATGATTTTGTAATTTCTTATTCTATGTTTCATTCTGACTTCGTTAACTTCGTCTTCTAGTTCGTAATGTCCATGAAGGTATGCCATGATTGGTGCTCTCTAGTCTTAGCTTTGATTACATGAAGTTCTATTGGAACTTCTTACTTTGCCTTGATAGAGGCATGAGTTAGTACTTGGAAGAAGACATCTTGAGGCAAACTTGTATTTTGAGCTACAGCTTTTGCTATTTCATCAGCATCTAAGTTGCCTGTTCTTGATATATTTTTGACTATGAAGCCTTCAGAGTATTTCTCTTGTTCTCTTAAAAATTGCAAGTATTTTGCTAGCTTTGGATCTCTTGCTTTGTAATCTTTTTCGATGTGTCCAGCAACAACTTGTGAATCTGTTTTGATTATCAGTCTTTGGATCCCCATGGCTCTTGCTTTCCAGAGTCCAAGTAAAATGGCTTCGTATTCAACAATATTGTTGGTGCATTGAAATTCAAGTCTTGCAGCGTATCTCATTTTGACCCATGAGGGTGATGTGATTATTGCTGCTGCACTATGGCAGAACTGACTAATCTAATGCTCTCTCAAGAGTACTTGTCTTCTATTAGACACTGAGTACACAAGCGAGGACACTAAACTATGTAGTTCTGTCGAGCACAACCCGAGGGAGAGCTCAAAACTCCACATTTTTCTATCAAGATCATAAATGAGAGCATAAACCTTACAATATTTTTAGTCATTTCCTACATTGATTAATATAATAGGGAAATTAAACATGTGATCAGAGTTTTAGTGGAAAGAAAGTTATTTAATGATATGTGAAGCATTAACAAGTGAATATTTCTATTCAAGATATGATGGCGGTTTGTAAAAACTTTTCTTATAACAACCTTTAGTGAGGATCATAAATAAATACTACGATCGTCGCATGAAAGAAATCCTATCTAAGCCCACCAGGAGGTTTCTACACACCAAAGCCGTTTACCATTCATCTGTCACCCACAACAGGGGAATAAAACCCTGAGTACTCAATTGTACTCAGCAAGACTTACCCGACAGGAGGAAAATAAAAGACTCCAAGGATATGCCAGGCTTATTTGGCTTGTGGGTTTTTGCATCTGTGGAAGCAATACTAAACGTGCGTCCTTATATTCAATTTTATTACCAGTCATCATTAGTTCATTAACTAACCATTCTATGTAAGCACCTATGCTACTTTCAAGCAGGTGGTAAGCAATCAGAACCATTTTACCATCTTTGATATTCCAGTTCTTACTACGGTGCTAGACCATAGCCAAGTCGTACCATCTCATAGAAACAGCGATTCGCTAACCAATGTATCACAGCTGGGTACTCCGAAACACACACCCCATTTGTACCCTAGGCACAAACAAGACCAACCCATTCTAGTCCTATCATGAGGTCTAGGTCTCCGTCTAAACTTGGACTCCAAGCCCCCACACTTGAGACCCGGTCTCAACATGGTGCTTAGACCTTCACCTTTCCCTGCCTCCAATCAGTCGGCCCGAAAAGAGCCGGAACCTATGACAAGAGTGTAACGAGCCTTCCCGCTCCCATAAGCAAGTATGTGCTTAGGATAATAAGTCTGTGACCTGACTACCATCCACAACAATGGACGGTCCTCAATCGACATAGGCGAAACAAATGGAACCTGAGCCTCGCTCGAATGCCTAACCAAGTTTAGATCCAAAGTACCATTTCGCCCGGTCTCCAATTATCATCCTGATATATATATTCCATGTGATAGTAATATGATAATAACAACAATAATATTTTTCCTATCTCTCGCGAGTGATAGGTAATCACTCGACTTCTACCATATCCTATAGCATAGCAATCTACATGATCCTAACATACTAGTAGGACTCATAGGATATATATATATATATATATATGCAAGTGGGTTTCATTCAACTCCTCAAAACTTAATGCACAAGCATAAAATAAAATGCAAGTGGGTTTCATTCAACTCCTCAAAACTTAATGCACAAGCATAAAATAAAATGCAGAATATTAGAGGTTATGCACCGGGGCTTGTCTGGGTAAGATATAACTAATGGTTAGCACTCCATCGTGGTGACACGATCATTAAGGCACCATCTTTTCTGCTACTCCAGATGTCTCCGTGATCCATCGTTGTTCCTATTATGATATACGTGGATGCAACGCACAAAACGCAATTAACCAACGGCACCCGCAACTCTTAAAATACGTTGACGCCTCTCAAGCTAATGAGCTAGCTCTAACGACTAACGTACTAGGCTACGTATCCATGTTGTCGAGTAAGGCGTCGTTTCTTGAAAAATGTTCTCGTTTTACAATCCTAGGGTGTTTTGGTATTTTATCGATTAAACATATATATATTTGAATTGGAACTCATTTAGCTACCTTAGCAAACTAATTATTACGGAGCTACAAAAATTACAGTGAACACCTAATAATGTTAAGAATTTACTGTGAAAGTTTTAGAGCCAATACCATCACCAATTTATCACAATAATTCCCACAAGTTTATATTTTAACTATATTAAGCACCTAAAATTAATTAGATCACTCTTGAAAATACTTATGAAGTTATGTGAACCAATTGTACTAGTAGATAGATCATGATTTTAGGAACCTAACAAATTTAGTTTCACAATTTTTGGTTAACTACACAAATTTATATTGAATTTACTAGTTTATCTTAAAAACTAAATTAGAAAACGCTTTAGAAAAATAAAAGGGTCGGTGGCCATCGATTCAGCCCAGTAGCCCCGCATGGGCGTGGCTACGTGCGCATCACGGCGGTCCAGTACGACCCAAGGCCGAGGGTTCCCACGCGCGTTGGCTATTTTGAAGAAAAAGGCCCCGAGCTTCTAGAGATTAATGCGAATGCTATGTGCACTATTCCTACCGACAGTGGTTTTGCGATCAAACCCTTGAATGTTTCCACCTTTACCACGGGGAGGTCCTTGGGGATCCCCGCGCTCGCCGGCACGGTGGCCGATGGCATAAGGTGATTACGCCAGGCAACCTAGGCGTGCTACGACAGAAGTAAGGGGCCAACCACCATCTACGGCTAAATGCGCGAGGATGGGTGGCGTTTAGGGACTCGGAGGCGCACGGGTGTGAACTACAGCAGTGAGCGGCTATCCGCGGTGGTGGCATGACTGCTCCGATGAGCTAGAGCATCTAGAAGACTAATGAGTGAGCGGGTGAGCATAAGGAGCTTACAACGAGCTTGTCTGAGGTGATGGCTCGGTTAGAGGTGGCCCGAGCAGAGCTGGCCACGTGCGACCGAGCGGGGCGGCTATGCTCTGTGATGGACATCGGCACGTCACCCCATCGATGATGAGCACCTTGGCCAAAATAGTGCAAGCACCAGATGGAGGGAGTCAAGGCGAACTTAGGGTTACGAGCAATTGAACTGTTACTACTCTTACGAGCCTTACCCCCAACCCTCTGGTCATGGTAGTGCACATGACCAGTGGTGAGGAGAAACCGAAATTGACCACTGACAGACCAAGGGTGGGCTCGATGAGAATGCGACACCAAGATAACTTCCTAAGCTACTCACTGGTACAAGGAATTGGACTAGGAGGCCTTGAGCTAGTGATTGGAAGAAGGAGAAACGGAGGCTCTGCGCTCAGCACGGTTGTGGGAGGTCACACGAGTGAGCTCAAGCAGATTAAGACAAGGTGGCCCTGATTGATGGCAGCAGTACGAGCATGCGTGCACAGACGACGTGACCAAGAGACTTGGCACGATGCTTTTGAATTGGAGCAGCCCCACTCGAGCAGGGATCTTCCATGGCGGCTAGCGAGTCAGGGCAAGCAGAGAGGCATCACCGTCACCCTATGACTAGGGTTGGTTGACCTAGACATGGCGACGGCATGGCTCGTGGTAGTTGAATCGTAGGGCTAGGCGGCTGCCATGTAGACACAACAACAATGGCCGTGGCCTCGGTGTAGCCCCGTGCGTGGCTCAGCGGTCAAGATGGCGCACGCTCATGTTGACAGCGGGTGCACATGATAACCGCACCATGACGGTGCCTCGCAGCATGCCCACGCAACAGCTACACCGGCGTAGCGTAGTGGCAACACTTCGGCACAGCATAGCGATGTGGCGCAGCGCTTGTGTGCACGTGAGCCAAGGCACGGCTCGGCCAGCTCAACACGAGGTGGCTGTGACCGGCTCGGCCCAACGCACAGCACGGGCGGCGATGAGACAGCCACTGACAAGGTCATGCGCGGTGCGCACATGCAACAGTGTGAGCACCCCCATGCAATGCCATACTCCCGAGCACGGTGACCGCGCACACCGAACCAGCCAGCACGAGGTGAGGTTGTGCACGAATTTTATCACTCTGACTTAACTGAATCTAAAAATGGTTTTTATCACAAAACCCTTCGAATCTCTTCTCAGTTATCAACGCAGCATTCCCCTCAGTATTGGTGAAGCGGTGCTTCCCCTTTTATTAATTGGGGTTATTTTCACACGTCCCAAGATATCTACCGTCTCGCCTTCGTGGCTATAAATACCAGCCAAGGGCATCGGCCTCAAACACATCTACATTGCAACGGCTCTCATTCTCTTGCGTCCCTCCATCTTCACAGACCCTGTAGCAGTTTCCTCTTCTCCTCCCAAGATCTAACAGCACCCATGGCAGGAGAGAACAACTATGGTAAGCGCGCGGCAGAAGATCTCCCAGAGGAGGAGATGCCGGTGAGCCAACGACTCTGCCACATGAGGTAGGACCAAACAACTCCTGCTCCTGTCAATAGATTACATTCTGACATGTCTATAGGTTTGTCTTGAATAATAGGCTTCCTCCTCCTCCGTCTAGGGTCAACGAGCCCTCCAAAGCTAAGTTTACTGCCGCCCCCGCGCCAAATTCATCATTGGACTCCTTCGACTCGTACACCGATGACGACGCCCGGCGCTTCCTCCAAGAATGGAAGGCAGCCAAGGACCGTTACTCCGAGGCAACTCGAGAGAACGGTCAGCTTGAGATCCGCCTCGAGGCCTCTCAAGCCGCCCGGGCACAATTGGCTGAGTCTAACGCCATGGTGACGGGTAAGATGGATTCCAAGAAAACCTCTGTTCTTATTTTCTCTACCTTTGTCTTGACAGTTTCTTTGTTTCTATGATTGCCAGCCCTGACAGACCTCCAACTGGCGGTGAACGTGGCTACGGCGGCCATCAATGCCCACGGCCCCTTACTCAACAACCGCCTGCACGACGTCCCGGCGCGCGTCTAGGAGATCGCCCTCCACGGCCTCCGCCATGGCGCAGCAGTAGCCCTGGCCGCGGCGCAGGTCCAGACTAGGCATGAGCTCCGGACCATGGAGCCGGGCTTCCCGATGGCCAATGACCCCGACATGCATGATGACTTGATTGAGGATTTCGATGATGCAGCTATGGCCATCATGGACATTACATCCGCCTAGGATGTAATCAATAAAGTTTTTGATTAGTTTGTACTAGGAACACACTATCAATGAATAAAATTTTTGCTTCTCTTTACGAATGTGTTTCAGAATCTGCTGAAATATAAATCTCATTGTCTTTGTGTGTGTTTTTGCTCTATAGGCGATACATATCATATTGGTTTTTCCCCTTAGGGCTGATTTTTGAACTAAAGGCGATACCCTCCTGGTACCGGCTATTAGAGCCAACGACTAAACAAATCGGCTATCAAGTATTAATCCAAATGCTAGGATAATACTTCTTTAGGACTTTTCCATTGATTTCTCTATCAAACTCCTCTTCCCTTTCTAGCATTTCTAAAATATAAGCATTGCCAAGCGCACACCGTTTAATCCGATAAGGACCTTCCTAATTAGGTGATCATTTGCCAAACCTGCTGTCTTTAGACCCAATCGACAATCTTACTTTCTAAACTAACTCTCCTTCGTAAAACTGTTTGTTCTTGACCTTTTTATTATAATGCCTTGCAACCCTTAATTTATTGGCCTCAATATTTTCAAGAGCGCGCAGCCGATGACAACTTAAGTTCTCCAAATCATCCATCATAAGGTTTTTATAGACTTCGACTGTCAAATTATTTTGCAATGTAACATGTCTTGATCCAGTCTGAATGTCCCAAGGAAAAACTACATTATGCCCATATACTAACTCATAAGGTGATGATTTAATTGATCCATGGCAAGCCATCCTATATGCCCACAATGCTTCATTAAGTGTCAGGTACCACTTCCTTGATTGCTCTTCAATTTTCTTCTTAATCAACTTAATCAAAATTTGATTGGATGCCTC
This sequence comes from Miscanthus lutarioriparius, assembly GCA_904845875.1. NCBI lineage: Eukaryota > Viridiplantae > Streptophyta > Magnoliopsida > Poales > Poaceae > Miscanthus > Miscanthus lutarioriparius. The sequence goes on along the minus strand of CAJGYO010000007.1, from coordinate 12,087,831 downwards.
TGCCTGGCCATTAGCTTGAGCATAATAAGGAGAAGAATTTAATAATTTAATTCCCATACTAGCAGCAAAATCTCTAAATTTCTCTGATGTGAACATTGTTCCTTGATCAGTAGTAATGGTTTGTGGAATCCCAAAACGATAAGCACTATGCTCCTTGACAAAATCAACCATATTGTTTGAAGTTATTGTTTTCAAAGGAATCACCTTAACCCACTTAGTAAAATAATCTATTGCTACCAATATAAACTTGTGCCCTCTACTTGAAGGTGGAAAAATCTGGCCAATCAAATCAATTCCCTAGCCTCGGAATGACCATGGCTTAATTATTGGGTTCATAGCTGATGCAGGCGATTTCTGAACATTACCAAAACGCTGACAATCCTGACACCCCTTTTAATATTCAAAACAATCTTCTAATATTATTGGCCAAAAATATCTAGACCTACAAATAACCCATTTCATTTTAAAAGCCAATTGATGAGCTCTGCATATTCCTCCATGCACTTCTCCCATCAATACTCTTGCTTCTTCTTGACTTAAACACTTAAGCAAAACTCCATCGACTGTTTTATAATACAATTGATTATCCAACAAAACATACTTAGTCGATTTATATCTCAATTTTCTAGTAACCTTCTATGATGGATTCTTGAGGTAATCAGCTTTCTCAACTCTCTAATCATTAGCCAAAGTTTCACTGCTTAAAATCTCCCGGGATCATCCGATAGCTTGATGCACTCTGGCTAATCGATTGGCCTCCTGATTCTGTGCTATTGGAATATGCTGAAGGGAAGTAAGAGGAACCCTCAAGTAACTTTCGACATTCATCATGGTAACCCCTCAGAATATTATCTTTACATTCATACAGGCCGATCAACTGATTAATAACCAGCTGTGAATCTCCAAATATTTCAATTGACTCAGCCTTTACTTCCTGAAGAAGTTGAAGTCCCTTAAGAATAGCTTCATACTCTGCTTGATTATTGGTGGTCATTGGTTTGGTTTGAAAGGCAAACTCAAAACTTACCCCCCGAGGCAAAATAATAACAATACCAATGCCACCCCCTTCCTTGCACGATGATCCATCAAAAAATAATATCCAAGGCATAGCTTCCACATAGTTGATACTTGGTTTATGATGTTGAGTAATAAAATCGGCCATCACTTGCCCTTTGACTGCTTTAACCGATTCATACCTCAAATCAAATTCTGATAATGCAAGAATCCACTTTCCTATTCTACCATTTAATATCGGCATTGACAAGATGTGTTTGATCACATCAGCTTTAGACACAACTATACACTAAGCCGATAATAAATAATGTCATAATTTAGTGCAGGTGAAATACAAGCATAAGCATAACTTTTCAATAGGGGAATATATTATTTCTGGATCCAAAAGTCTTCTACTTAAATAGAAAACAACCCGTTCCTTTCCTTCAAACTCTTGCATCAAGGTCGATCCAATCGTTTGGCTATCGGCCGACACGTACAACTTAAAAGGCTTACCTTGCTGAGGAGGAACCAGCACAGGTGAAAATTTCATATACTCTTTTATCTCCTCAAACACTTTTTGTTGCACGTCACACCATTTAAATTTTTGACCATTTTTCAACTTCAACAAAGGAGAAAATGGTAGAATCCTTTCTGACATATTTGAAATAAATCTTCTGATGAAATTAATCTTATCAAGCAGAGATTGTAATTCCGTTTTATTAGTTGGAGGTACTGCCTCATCAATTGCTTTTATACTTTTCTCACTAATCTCAATTCCTCTCTCATGGACCATAAAACCCCAAAACTGTCCAGCTGACACTCCAAAGGCACACTTATTAGGATTCATCTTTAAACCATGTTTTCTTGTGCACTCCAAAGTCTCCCGCAGATTAGCCAGATGTTCTTTATATCCTTTGGATTTCACCACCACATCATCAATATAGATTTCAACAATCTTGCCGATCAACTTATGAAAAATATAATTCATCGCCCTCTGATAAGTTGCACCAGCATTCTTCAATCCAAAAGTCGTTACAACCCATTCAAATAAGTCGATTGCACCGGAGCACCTAAAGGCTATTTTTGCTATGTCTTCTTCAGCCATAAAATTTGATTATAACCTGCATTACCATCCATAAAACTAATTACCTTATACTCGGCCGCTGCATCTACCACCATATCGCCTATTGGCATCGGATAACCATCCATCGGTGTAGCCTTGTTCAAATCTCTAAAATTAATACAGACTCTCAACTTCCCATTTTTCTTATACGTAGAAACTACACTCGATATCCACTCTGCATATCGACAAGGTCGGATAAATTTTGCTTCTAATAGCCTTTCAGTCTCTTTCTTAATATCATCAAGAACATTTGGATTAAATCTCCTTTGAGTTTGTTTAAATGGCCGATATTCAGGTTTGATTGGCAACCGATGTTCAACAATTGACCAATCTAAACCAGGCATTTCATAATATTCCCAAGCAAAATAATCTTTAAATTCCTTTAACAAATCTATCAATTCTTGCTTATACTCAGTATCCACTTTAGCACTTACATACGTCGGCCTAGGCCTATCTCTAGGACCAATATCTATTTCTTCTAACTCATCGGCCGACGTAAAGCTATGTTCTAGTTTACCATCTGTACCATCTATTGGATTATCTATTAAAACAAACTTTCAGAACTGACTACTCGGATCGGCTGTTGGCCTTCATCATTGATCCTAATGAAACCTCCTTCCCATCGCTTGCCAGAAAAATACTCAAAATCTTCTAGTTCCCAATACATTGGATCAACTGTTGCTATACTCATAGAATCATCAGCATGAACTAGCTCAACATTTTCCCCATGCCACTGAATCAAGCATTGGTGCATAGTCGATGGTACACAACAATTGGCATGAATCCAATCATGACCAAGGAGTAAACTGTATGAACCCTTTCCATCAATGACAAAGAATGTAGTGAGCAAAGTCTTGCTTCCAATTGTCAATTCAACATTTATTGCCCCCCCCTGGTCATAGACGCATTACCCCAAAAATCCTTAAGCATTATGTCATCTCAATCAAATCCTCTAGTCCTTTACCAAGCTTGCGAAAAGTAGTATAAGGTATCAGATTAACAGAAGCACCTCCATCAACTAACATTTTACTTATTGGCTTCCCATCGACAAAACCTTTCACATATAAAGCCTTCAAAATGCCGATGCTTAATTAGTTTATCAAATATAGCTTGTTGTATCAATATCAACTGGGTTGCCATCTCTTCATACTCTGATTCATCAAAATCCAAATAAACTTCTTAATCTGTTGGAGCTTTAAATTCAGATGGTAAAAGAAAAGCCATTTGAATATTAGCCGATGGTTGACCATTATTGGCTATTTGTTTAGCACGCCATACTTGCGGTTTACTAGATTTCTGAGCCTGTTCTAATTCTCTGCTCCTTAGGTGTTGTACTCTTCTCTTCTGACTTCTTGTTAAACCTCCAGGACACCACTGTCCTTCCTGCCAAATATACTCTTCATCATCTTCTTCTTCATAATCGGCCCAGTTTTGATCAACAACTCGCTTTCTAAGCCGATCATGAATGCTTCTATTTTTAAGCGCCGATCCACATCATTATGTTGATATTCAATTCGATCATGGATAGACCGGCGGTTCACTTGAGACTGCCTAAACTCTCAATATTGTTTGTTACATTCTGGGAAATTATTCCTAGTAGGCAATTTCAAACCTTTGTTCCAACAATGTCTAAAGAAATGACAATTCCAATGCGACTTAGCTTGTTCTCTTTCATATCTCTCTTCTTTTTGTTGATGTTGATATTCCATCTCTTCTAACCAGCACTGATAATCTTTCTCCTTCTACCATTACCACTTATTCAACATAATTCGAGATGTAACACGTGGTCTCATCGCACCATCTCTCGATGTTTCTTCCTGCTCATATCGGTTCTTTTGTTGATCATGGTGCCTTTTAATTTCTCTATATTCATCAGCCGATATTTGCATCTTCAGATCAACTATTCTAGTTTCTCTTGCCCTGGCTGATGTTAAAACTTTAGCTCTGCCTTTGAATAACTTAACATCAACCATATTCTGATCCTTTGGAAAAGGATTGTCATCAACTTTCATTTTCCGAGTTGTATCAAATTTAAGCTTCCCTTGTTGAATAGCCCTCTGAATATGCTGCCGAAAAATCCTGCAATCATTGGTAGTATGAGAGGTAGCGTTATGGTACTTACAGAACTTCTTATTCTTCAACTGATCGGGAAGTAATATAACATGATTGACAGGCAGTTTAATCTGTCCCTTCTCAAGTAAGAAATCAAAAGGTTTGTCTACTTTTATAATATCAAAATCACAACTCTCTTCAACTTCTTTTCCCCAAGGATTTGGAACCATTACTATCTTTTTGCTCTAATTTCATTCAGCTGCAGCAATTTCCTCTTCTTCATCATCATCATCGACTAAATATGGATTATAAGCTTCAGCAATTGCAGCATTCTTCTAGAATCGGGTATCTCTGCGCATATTCTGGAATTGGCTATTAAGTGCTGCCACCCATTGAGCCAACTGACTTAAATTGTCAAATTCTTGCCTAAGCAACTTTTCTCTCCATGTCGACAACATTCCTTGAACGGCCAACACAGCTAGTTGATCATCAGTCAAATTCAACGAAAAGCATAAGTTTCTTATTTCTCGGAAACTCTGAACGAACACAACATCTGATTCATTAGCCCTTTGCTTTATAGTTGTCAAATTTATGATATTTCTTTTCCCTATCCTAGTATAGAAATATGTATAAAATTTTCTTTCAAGATCACTTCGATTGGCAATAGAATTAACCGCTAGTGATGAAAACCAAGTGAAAGCTGGTCCTGACAGGGACAAAGAGAAGAAACGAACTCGATGCGCTTCCTCAATAGAGGCTTCACCCAACTGAGTAAGATATCAACTGACATATTCTATTGTACTTGTGCTATCTTGACCAGTGAACTTAGCAAATTTTGGAAGCCTGTAATTCATAGGAAGGGCCACTAAATCATACCACTCTGGATATGGACGTTTATACAAAAAGGTCTGCCCTTTTGGTTTTAAACCAAACTGATTTTTCATCATTTCGGTTACTCTGAGCAACAATTTATCAGCATTTGAGTTTGAATTTCTTGGCAACTGCTGATCCATCTGTAGATTAAAATTCTGAGTGCTTGATATCCTAGATTTGGAATCATATATCCTTGTGGGACTCTATCTGTCAAGCCCCTTGTTGATTTACTGCTTGAAATCTCTTATTGAAAATATTAGGATCTATATCTCTCCGAATCCTTTGAACCGATGGTGCTATTTTTTGAGCCGACGGTGGTATTTGGCCTGATATACCAAACTTAACCATCTGATTCTAAACTTGCTCTGTCGACTGTTGCACATGCTGTACTGATGATCTAGGATTATATTGCATTTGATTAGTAGTAGCACCCTGAATTTGCTCAGATGAATTCTGAATTGCCTGGGCATCATCACTCTTAGCTAGTGCTGCTTCTTGGTGGCTAGTACCGGCTTGATTAGTCCCCTGAGTCGATGGATGTGGAATATTGTAATAAGCTGGTCCAACCTAATCAAGTGGAAATCCATGAAACACCTCCTTCATGGTATTATGGAATGTATTCAAGAAAGCTGTATTATGATTCAGCATTGCATCATAAACATATTTGTTGACAACTTCTACAAAGAAACGTCTATCATCAGCTTCGTTTGTATCTGACTGTCCATGTATCAAAACTCTCGGCAGTGGATATTTTTGAATAACTTTATTGTCACGTGTTTTGGTGTATGATAACAAGCACTTAATCTGAAACTCCTCTATAGCTTTACCAATGACATCTTTATCCTCAGTAGGCAAGTCTTCATAATGTACCATAAGAATGTCCTTGTTATTGTGAACTGCCATGACGATTGTGGTCCCACCGGGCGTGCCAAAAAGTATGTTGACACAAAAATGTGACGATGTGATCAACACACAGCAAGTCAGAAGATCTGAGTGGAACGAGACTAGAGATGTGCTTGGCTTCAACATAGAACCAGTCAATTCTGAAAACCCAACAACGTGCCAGTTAATTTGACATGAAATTAACAAGGAGAGAAAATCTTATCAGTAATTTAAGGTGGAACATATCGGTGTTGCACCAAATAGTTCCAAATATACGGCTAGATAGCCGATTCAATGATGCTATCGACTAAATAGTCGATATCTAGCGTATCCATAAAAAGAGTATAATATGCGAACAAATCGACTGTCTAATATAAATGAATCTACAAATAGACTGAATCTAATCTATTATCATCAACAGTGAGGTTCGATCGGATCGATGCAGCTATGATGATGATAACAAATTAAAGCCAAAGAATCTATAAAACCATCTATATGTTGACAGATTCATGAAAAACATGCTATATGCGTGAGAGTATAGGCAAATCGGCTAAAATAGCCGACGCAGTCATAGCAAACAAGCAGAGTACATATCTTGATCATGAACAAGACCACTAATCGATAATTTCTAATCTAAAGTCTTACCAGTGAGGTTCGACCGGATCGATGCAGCTATGGTAGTGTCATTAGATTAGATCTCATTAACCAGTGAGTTTATTCAAGATTGAAACATGTATTTAGATGCATACTATGTTTGACTGGAATAGAGATAAAATAGCCGATCTAGCGGAATTAAGCCATCAATTATAAGATTTGAAGCGTGACCAGATCAAAGGACGACCAATTAAGATGATATAATGTCGATCTATCTTTATCTCAGTCGGGTGATTTTGTTATAATTATAAAACATTAATTATAGCAAGATCGATAACTGGTGAATCAATCGAAAACAGCAAGGAAAGTCTTACTAATCTTAGCAGATTCGATAACTGGTGATATTGTATTAAGCAACAAGTTATTTAACACAAGATCGATAACTTTGATCTATATTGTGATTCATAAGAGATCAATCAGCTGATGCAACCTTACAAACTACGATACAGATCGATAACTAACTTATATTATGGCTCATAAAAGATCAATCGGCTGATGCAGCTTTACAAGCACAATACAAGTCGTGACGGTACTCACAAGAAAGCCGTAGGTCGATCAGTCGATGCAGCCCTGTTTACTGAAGAACTCGTCGAGATCTACAGTACTCCTACTCCTAATGTGATGGCGAAAGCCGAAAAGATTGTATTGATTGAATGTTTATCCTCTTTACAATAACCAGGGTCTAACATTTATATCTGGAAACTAAACATAAATCCTACCCAAATACGACTCATTACAATTGTTGGAATAAAAGAAAATTTCCTAACTTAATAATAACTTGGACCCCAATCTTCCTTATTAGCAGAGTCCGACACATCTCCCTGGCACCATTCAAGTATAGCCCACTAACATCGTCTGCTGACGTCATCCATAAAATAGCTGATTCTGACATTACATCTAAATCAGCTGATACCGATTCTCATCTAATCAATTTCTTGATGACACAATCCTAGAAGCTTCGAGTTCCCGCGTTCTTCTTCCCAAATTTTGGTGTAAACAACTTCTCTTATAACTTTTGCATCAAGCAATCTTTGAACTTCAACTTTGGTAGTCTGAACTTTGTCTTCGGCTAGTTTTCTCAACTTTTGCTTTTTTGTTTGACTTTTGGATCGATGTCTAGTTTGTACTTAATTATGTCTCTGCTGACTCCTCCTAAGTCATTGGATGACTAAGTAAATATATCTTTGTTGCTTTGAAGGAATTCCACAAGTTTGTCCTCTTCTTCTTGAGAAAGTCCAATACCAATGATGACTTGTTTGTCTAAGACTAAAGGATCAAGAGATATTCTTTTTGTTTCTTCACAAGCTTGAGCTTTGGGTCGAGGCTTCGCATTTTCTGTTTCTTATTTTTCTTCTTCTTCAACCATTGTGTAAACATTCTTTTGTCATGGAGTGTATTCTTTTTCAATATTTCTTGCCTCAGTTTGGTCTCCGTGTACTGTGATTACTCCATGTATTGCTGGCATTTTCATACATAAGTATGAGTAGCTTATGACTGCTTCGAATGCGTTTAAAGTTCCTTTTCCAAAGAGTGCACTGTATGGATAGTACATGTCAACCACATCAAATGCTATTTGCTCTGTTCTTGCATTACTTACTGTTCCAAAAGAAACTGGCAAAATTATTCATCCAATTGAGTGGATCTTTTTCCCGCCGAAGCCATAAAGTGGGTGCTTAGCTCTTCCTAACATTTTGCGATCAATTTTCATGGCGTCAATTGTTGATGTGAATATAATGTCAGCGGAGCTGCCTCCATCAACCAATATTTTTTATACTGCCCAACCATCAATGTTTGCTTCGATTACCATAGCATCCATATGTGGGTAATCTTTCAACTGAATGTCTTCTTCTGAAAATGTGATTGGCAAATGGGGCTATCTTGTTTTCTTGTATGGGCCTTCCATTGAAATGGAATTTACTCTTCGGAAGTAATTTTTTCTTTGACTGTTATTTTCATGGTCCATGTTATTTTCTCCCGTGATTGTTAATATTCTTCCTCTGCTTGGGATGATTGTATTATTGTTCACCGCTAAAACTGATGGGGAGGTATTCTCTTGTTTGTCTTGGCTATTTTGTGGGTTGTTGTTTGCAACTGAAGTTTCGAGTTATGCTGATTGAACATTGGATTGCTGAGATTGATTTTGCCTTCATTGATTTTGCATGGGATGATACATTGCTTGGGGTTCATAGCTGTATGCGGGAGGTGGCCCTAGAAGTAGTGCTTGGGTATGTTCATAATGCATTGGGTAATAAGTTTGATGAGAGGTTTGTTGTTCTTGCCTCACATGATTGACAACTTTTAATTGGCTTGGTGCCCTGTTTTCTTCTTGGGCTTCTTCGATGCTTTTCTTTACTTTGGGACACATTTTAGATGTATGTCTAGTCCCTTTGCCATGAATAATGTAGTACATGTCTTTAGGTTTTAAAGGTGCTCTTCCTCTTCCTCTTCCTCTTCCTCTTCCTCCTCCTCCTCCTCTTGTGCCAAATCCTCCTCTTTTGAATGTTCTTTCATTGAATTGACTTCGCTGGTTGTATTGATTTTGGTGAGCATAATCACTTTTGGTTGTTGCATTATTATCATTCTCAATTTGATTAACTTGGTTGTGTGGTGTAAATGGTCTTCGCCAGGGACGGACCCACAGGGTATGCAGGGTGGGCCACCGCATACCCTGGGGTCCACCAGTCATAGAGATAGGTAGAAATTTTCAATGTAAAAAAAATAAAAAAAAGGAATTGCATAAGAATTTTTTTTCCTGTGCATACCCAGAGGTGAAAACCTAGGTCCGCCACTGGTCTTTGCTCATAGTTGTTTGGTCTTGGAGGATGGAAGTTGTTGTTGCTTTGCTTGATTTGAGCTCTGAAGTTGTTTTCTTCTTCAATTTTTTTCTGTGGTCGTCATCTGACTTGCAATATTTTTGAATGACTTCATAAAGCTCAGCAACTATAATTGGTTTTTCTCGAGCGAGATGAGAAGCGCATTGGCCTACTCGAAGCCCTTTAATCGTGGCTATTATCACCACTTCATCTGGGATATTTGGAATTTGTGCCTTGATTTGGATAAATCTTTTGAAATATTGACTCAATGGTTCTTTGATTTGCTGCTTACAATTGAACAGATCTATGTCTGTGAGGCCAGCTGGTTGAAATCCTTGAAAGTCGACAAGCAAGTTTACTTTAAGTTGATCCCATGAATGTATGAATTTTGCTTTTAGCGAAGAGTATCATTGTTGTGCTGGTTCTTTAACTGCCATGACAAGAGATTTTGCCAACGTAGTTTCATCGCCGCCTCTAGAAATTACTGTGGCTTCAAAACTCATAAAAAATTGCCTTGGGTCAGATTGGCCATCAAAAGTTGGTATCATGTTAAATTTGTACCCCAAAGGCTATTGTGCTAGCTACAAGTTTATTAACAGGGGAGAGCTTGTGTCAATTGATATAAATGACTTTTGGGAGATCTTTTCTTGAGAGGCTTTCGTTGCTGAATTTGGTTCTTCTAAATTTATGACTTCGTGGCTTGCACTTTGAAGTTGTTCATTCAGTTCACGAAGGGTGGCTTCGGCTTCTTCTATTCTTTGTTTGAGAGATTTTTCTCTTGCTCTTGCGTGACATTCTTTAAGTTCTTTTTGCTTTCTCAGCCCTTATTCTTCTAATTCTTTGAGTCTTTGTTCTTTGGCTTTGCTTGCCTTTGAAGAGCTTGGGTCTTGGGGTGGATCTTTTTCGAGAGTATGGTCTTCAACTGTTGGTGGGTCATCTTCGGTTACCCCAGTGGTAACTTTCTTGTGAGGTCTGCCCATTAACTTCGTGTGGTCATGGGAGTTTTTGAGCACATACAAACGGTGGGCGCCAAATGTTAGGTAAGAAATCACACTAGCATCAAAGTTTGAATACAAGATAAAGTTGCATTCATTTCATGATCGTACTATACATGTCAGAGGGGGTATTTATAGGGGTCCTGATCTTCGTACTTTACATAAAATAACGATTTTACCCCCAACTCAAATAGTTACAACCATTTCCAACTACAAGGGCGAAGTGGTCCTTTTTCCCTTTTGAGTCCTCATTCCTCAACTTTTGTACATCAACTTTATTGATGTCTTCGTCTTCTAGACTTAGTCGATTTCTGCTTTGATTTTCTTCTTCTCCCAGAATGTTAGGTGAAGTCAAACTCTTGTCTTCGCCTAATCTTGCTTTCTTCTTTTCACCAGCGAACACGAGATCTCTTCAGCGAAGACGGAATCTTTCTGACGAAGTCAAATTTCCACATTCGCTTTACTTCTTTTCCCTGCAAGTAAACTTTGTTACAGAAATCACAATTTCAACTAAAGTTTCAGGGGCTGATTTTTCTTGGCGAAATTAAATCCCCAACAATTTCTAAAACACGTCCAAAAATAATGTCATTCTTCTCGAATCTATCTGCTTTTGTTGATCTAGAATATCAAATGTTTGATATCACTGCCATGCAAATCCATGGAGCAGCGGAGCCAAAGGACATTGGAACAGAGTAACCATCTAAGGACAACTTTAACGTTTACCTAGCAAGGTGTAAAAGAAACCATGTCATCAAATTCTATACTAGCAAAATTTGCTCCAATATATAATTTCTTGTCATGCTACTAGTATCATATTCTTCATCACTACTTCAGCAATACTTTTCAGCGAACGAACAGTATTTTCATCTCACAACACTTTAGTATAAGCAACTGTATAAGTCAAATATCAGCAAAACGAACAGTCTCATTAAACGGTAAAATATTATCATGACCAACGAATTTCTCCACCCACTTCTCATTCTTTCAATAGGCCGACAAAAAGTATTATTTGTTTATTCTTTATATCGGTACCTAAATAAGCTACAGATGCATACAGATTCTAAGCTAGCACCTTTGCTCCAACCGTGTTGCACCTCTTCTACTTCGTTCTTCCTCCTCGCGTCTTCTTAGAGCAACACTGGTAATATAGCCGGCTGCTGGCTATAAGATTTATTTGTAGCCTTTTTTTAGCTCACTTATATACTAGCTAGCTCATCACTATTAATAATATGGTCCACTTGTCTCTCTTATAAATTTTTTTGGTTCTTGTGTCTAAGCCGGTTGTAAGCTTACAGCCCGCTTCTGCTCTCTCTCCTCTATCTCAGCATTTAGCCGGTTTATAGCTTGCTATTATACTTGCTCTTAGTATACACATTGGAGCTGCCATAACTGGTTTCAAACATTAAACTCATACGAGCAACCCAATCCAATCAACATCCCCTGCACACCATGAAAACCGTACCAACCCAAGCAAGCTGGCCACCCACGGACCACGGTCTGGGTTATTGGAGAACTAGCTGAAACCGCTCAACCCGTGATTGAACAGGCCTAGAATAATGAACTTTTTGCAATTTTGAATAGGATGCATTTTTGTTTTTCAAATCAGAATTTGTTCCAGTTGACCTCATGCAGTACTACAACTATAGCACTGAGTTTAATGGACATGAGAAGTTACAATTCTGAAATCTCCAGGGCCTGAACTCGGTACTGCGTGGTCTGACCAAGAAAAAGGTCGAGTAACATGGAAGTTTGACTGCATGGAATCTTGCAAAACGTACAGCACCTATGAGTACTGTAAAGTCAAGCACATACATATCGGTGACACTTGCTTTACTCACAAGGGACGCATACGAAGTCCCATTCAGGGCAGCCACACACAGCGTCCCATTGCATCGTACATGCGTGCGTGGTAATAAGCACAGTGAGAGTGCGACTGGCACGCTATCTTCGTGTCGTTCCGTGTTGGGCATATATATCTTTTTCCTTGGCTCGCCTCGTTCCCAGCCGACGCGAATTGGTTCCCGGCCTCCGTGTTTCCATGGCGCTGTTCTTGGTGTAACAAGTGTGGAGTGCGGACTACTCATCGTCCTCGTTGGTTTTCCCCAGTTTGGGAATGGGAGAGCGTAGCGTGACTTGGTTTTACATCCACACATCATGTACTTGTTACGTAGGGGTAGTACTAATTCTGGCTTAACCCTTGGAATCTAGAGTCAACACACCTATGGAAAGAAGGGACAAAAATGGAAAGGAAAAAAAACACATATGCTCCGGTTTTCAGTAAGTGCAGTCTGCAATGTCATTTCATAGGTAGTACTATATGGTAGAAATATTCAGCATAGAAATGCGGCTGGAGGCCTGCATTCTACTCAAGTTTAATAATAGAAATCTTTCAAAAGAAAAAGAGCTTCTGATCAATACGCGCCTAATACTGCTACCCTGGTTGGTCCCTGGATGCTGCTGAGCTCTGGCTGAGACGCCAAGTTTATTGGGCCCTAGGAGCCACTGTCCATGCCACACGTGCACGGGCGCAATGCCGATGCGCCAGGCCGGTAGCACAGCGTGTGTGCACGAACAAACACGCTTGAGCACATCGATTAGCCGCGGCGAGAGTACAAGGGGATTAAATTGGGAGTCTGAACCCTGGAAACATGGGATCCTGGATGCTACTGCAGTCTGCAGAGGAGGGAATGCGAGGTGCCGCGCATGCCGACGCGACGCCGAAGCCGGCCGCATGGGAGGAAGAAAACTTGAAACGGAAGGGTCCGTTTGACCCACCCGATCCAGCAGAGGCCGCTGCACGAGCGGGTGTGGCCGTACGTGCGGTGTGGCAGTGGCACAGCCCGATCGAGGTCAAGCAAAGAATAGACAAGCCACTGTGCGGTTCTAGGAGAGGGGGGAAGAACAGCTGCATTCCAGGAGGCCTTTCGGGCTTCAGAGTTCAGATATTGCTGTATGAGCATTGAGCTCAATTAGTTCACGCCACTGGAAGTGATATGTAGAAAAAGAGCATAACCATAAAAAATAACCTGAATATTCTTTTACCACAGTACTTCTGACAAATGGGACTCGCCACCATGGTTAAAGAAGCTATGTAGTACAAGAATGAGTATAAACTCTCAATTGAAACTTGCGTCGGTCGACACAAACCGACCACTAGCCTACGTGCCCAGAGATTTGACCCTAGAGCCCTCTATAAACCCCTACTATTAGTGACCTCTCCTTTCATTAACCCTAAGGTTCTTGCACTGTTGGGTGCTTGGAGGACAGGGTTTGGAAAACATGGCCCATGGGATTTTGGGTTGCATGTTTTTTTTTTCCTTTCTTTTTTATTTCTGGCCGCAAGGGGGGAATGAGAAGGAAGCACTTGGATCCATGCAGGTTTTTCGCATCAATGTCTGTGGAAGCTCTGTTGACGAGCCCAACGCAGCAGTGCAGCACCGTATGCACGAATGGGCAAGTCTGAAAGCTTTGGTTAAAGAATGATGGCATGTGACTATGATGGTGACCCAGTGATCAGTGAGCTACCTTGGAGTTTCTCACACGGTTCTTGGTAACTTGTCCGCCTGTTTCGTCCCTGGCACCATGGTGCACTGCACACATCAAGCGTGTAAAATTAGTCTCATGTCAGAAAAAAAAAACTTCAGGAGAACACATATTTTATGGCTACTTCTTCACTTAGAAGATACTTGAATCAAAGCATATAAAGGTTGTCAAGCTAATAATACTTGTTTGAAGCAAGTAGTAGGCTGTCAAAGTCAAGAAAGGTGTGCATCCCAGATTCTCATCAAGGATGGGCAAGAACAGAAATTTCAGAGTATCGACAAGCAAACGGATACAAAACATTATCTCCAAACGACAAAGGTAGTTAATACTAGATGATAATTACAACCGCGCATTGGCAGCATAATGCATGGCAAGGATAGAGAAATAGTCTAGAGATTAGATTCCATCAAAAAAGAACAATAATCTAGAGATAAGCATCATCTCAAGTTATAACACATTCGGTACACACAGACCCTTTACCTTATCATCAGCGAACATGTCACTATCTATGGAGTTAAATAACTATTGAGGATTGATGCTAGATTTCATACTAGTTTGACTAATCACAACCTTACAAAAGCCAGAGACAACAGCATGCCTCCATAAAAGAATGATAAAGAATTTTTGCTCGACATGACTCAGGATTTCAGCTCTAACTCAGGGATGTGAAACTGGCACTTCCCTCAGCTTAGCTAAATTCCATTTGGATAGGTGGAAAATAGAGCAGTGTGCCAGCTTGGCACTTCATACTGGTGTGGCATGCATAAGCTTCTGTACAAGCAGTTTCATGGCATGAATTATTTTCCCCATATCTGATTCAAGAATTTAAATAAACCAAGATTTAAAAAAGAGGCCTTTCTTCTTTGCAAAAATTATATCTTATACCATGTCACAGAATATAGAGATCTGCTATATAATAAAAACCTTTTCTCTTTTTTTTTTTGTTAATTTCAATCAACTCAGGAGCTCAATAATGAGTAAGCAACATGTATACTTTCTCAGGAAGGTTTTACAGTTCTTTCTTTGTGTTCGCTAAATTCCCCTTCAAATTCACATATACAGGTGAGAAAAAAAGGGTACCAATGAAGAGGGAAGTCTGTCCAAAAAGGATTTTGGGATCATGAGAGAATCAAAGGTATATATGCACATACCGATGTAAGATATATGTACTGTGAAAAGGAATTAGACTCTCATTATTCCAATATAGTACTGCACTTAGTTGGAATTTTCAAGTCTCCTAGTGTCTTGGGAATTGTACTTATATAATTCACCTTAGAAAATTCAAGGGAACACAATTAAAAATTCCTAAGGTAGCCATCTAGAGAGCTAGATTATTCTGTGAGGAGGCTTAATTATAGCAAACAAGACATACATTAGATGCAAGACATTGAGTTAGTTTATTAATTAGGTGAATATTAGATCACAAGATTGCTAATACCAAGCTTACTGCAGAATACATACATCTCATTGAGATCCTCACAATGGAGACCCTACGTGAGTTACAATAGGTGACGCTTTTAAAACTTCTTCTATAAGTATCTGCTGTTTAGTGCACACAAGGGTGCAAAAGGTTAGCCAAATAGTAGGAAGGTCTGCAACTTAAAGCTTCGCTTCTTTCTTCTCTGAGCTTTTGTGCTAGCTTTTCTCCAAATTTAACTAGTCTTTGATAAGAGCAGAGCCAGTGCTTAGATACCCACCTTGTTTAGCTCCGAAGAAATATATGGTAGTCCCACAGTGAGTGGAAGAAAGGGTTCATTTTAGCTCCAGTAATCAGCAGAAACCAAAATCTTTTAGCTACTGCCCATCGAGTGAAATTTGACCATACAGATTAACCGTTACCGTTTGTAGCTGGTAACTTCTTGTAACTAGAAGCAGGTGACCGCTGCTTGAGATATACAGCATCCAGCCAGTGGTTTGTTTTACTGTGTAAACATATGGATGAGATCAGAAGTGATGACATAGAGAAGCATGATGAAGTTATGTTACCTGGATTCAGGTTTCATCCAACAGATGAAGAGCTTGTCAGGTTTTACCTTAAAAGAAAAATCCAGCAGAAGTCTCTCCCCATTGAGCTCATCAGGGAGCTAGACATCTACAAATATGATCCATGGGATCTCCCAAGTAAGCTTCTGTGCATCTCTTCCCCTTGTTAACTATGTCATATTTCTCTGCACAAATCTTTAAAGAGCTAAGAAAATTGTTTGTTTTAAGATAAGCCTAGTTTGCTACATGATGCTCCTTTCTGTACAAGTAACGTGGGACATGTTTTGATACTATGAATCTTAGTCAATCTTTAAAAACTTTTACATGCATCTGTTACTTCGTCTGTATCTTTGAGGTTTTGTCTACTTGCAATACTGGGCATTATACAACATTCATGTAGATGAGGTAAAACTAGTCCTAGAGTTAAATACCATTAACATGAATAGTAAGGTGTGCACAAACCAACATAATATAAGCTTGCTGTCCTAATGTATTTACCATGTTTTGTCTCGGTGTTAAAGAAACTTTATGTGATCACATAACCGGCTGTGAGCCTATACAAACCTGTAAGTTCTTGCTGAGCTTATGCTTTCAGTTGTATGTTGTTTTGCTGTATAACTGATTCAGGCCTCGGCTATCAAAGTTAAGAGTGCATGTAGGCTGGACATAGATTATATTTGCACACATGAATGTGTAATGCATCTTATCAGTTAAACACCTCGGCTTCAATATTGAACCCTAAGTTTGGGATCTTTGGTCGTAACTAGTAAAGACAGCATGAATCTTACATACAGTTACTTACAAAATATCTCTCTCTCTCTCTCTCTCTCTCTCTCTTGTTCTCCATAAAGAACTAGCGAGTACTGGAGAGAAGGAATGGTATTTCTACTGTCCAAGGGATAGGAAGTACCGGAACAGCACAAGACCAAACAGGGTAACTGGAGCAGGCTTCTGGAAGGCCACTGGAACTGACAGGCCAATCTACTCTTCTGATGGGAGCAAGTGCATAGGCTTGAAGAAATCTCTTGTCTTCTACAAAGGTAGAGCAGCCAAAGGTGTCAAAACCGACTGGATGATGCATGAATTCAGGTTGCCATCACTCACTGACCCATCACTGCCGCAGAAGAAGCCACTGGAGAAGACCATTCCACCAAATGTAAGAAACTTGCATGATGTAATATTTAAGAAAGAAACAGTAGCCATTTATTTACTTAATACAAAGCTAGGGGTGTATCTCATTGTGGGGTACGCCCTCTAAACCAATCATAAAATCAATGGATTCTACATGTACGGCAAAAATTTCATCGAGATAACTTGCAGCATGAAGTGTCAATAGCATTAGACATGGTTAAAACATAGCACATTTTAGGACAATGAGATGCAGTTTATTTGTACCTTTTGCATGTGTATATTGCTGAAATAGAAGATATAAATTACCTTGTATATGAAAACCACTAACCAGCCCTACTTAATTTCCTTTTGTATGAACAGGATTCCTGGGCGATCTGCAGGATTTTCAAGAAAACCAATTCAACAGCACAGAGAGCTCTCTCGCACTCCTGGGTATCTCCTCCACTATCCAGCACAAATGAAAACTACACTCGGCCTTCCTCACAGGCTACACAGAGAAGTCATCACAGCTCAGAGAACACATCCTCTACGATGACAGACATCATCTCCTCCATCCAGTTCACTGGCAGCAGTTACATGCCTTCAATAGTTTCCTCTTGCCGCAACCCTGCGAGCATCATTGACAGCAGCAGCAGGCCGGCTGCATCCCTTGTGCACCCCTCATCTGGTGCAGAACATCACACCATGAGTGTCCTCTCAGCAATCCCGCTTGATCTTCCAGCTGGGATGGACATTGCATCAATGGTCCTCAATGCATCACCCATTACACTCCAGAACCTAGATAGGATTCCCACAAACATTGAGTTTGGTCAACCACACCACCCCAGCAACAGCAGCAGCATGGCCAACAGATGCACGGTTGATTTGCCTGACATTGGCAACAGTGTCACTGCCGCTCCACGGTCAATCAACTTCCCATTCAACCTGCAAGGAGCGCTGCCAGATGACTGGAGGACGACCTTGCCTTGGGACTCTCTCCCTTGCACAACCGAGGTCTCAACAAATTACCAGTCGACCAAGTGCTATACTTAGTTTGTATTCTGTACTAATGTAGGCTTGGCTTTATAGTGCAGCGGACAGTAGTACCTAATTCACCTTTTGGAGCTTCTACCTCCATCTGCTAGCATTGCTGTTATCATGGAGGAGTATTAGAATTTCGTTCTGTTAACAGCGAAGCTAGCAGAGTTATTAGGATGCATTTGTGTGAGTTAGTACCTTTTGTGTAATGTAGGAGCAGTTCCGATCTTCGCGTTTCATGTGCAACTCTCTAAGACTGCAAGTCTAACTTAGCTTCAGTTTTGTCCATGGTTCCATGCACTGAAGTTCTGCGTGCCCAATAAAGTAGACCCGGCCACCAGTTCTCCTCTACCCTGGTTTCAGAACATGGGAGCTACTGTCGTGGATCAAACTCTCGTATGGCACTATGGCAGTAATAACTCAAGGAAGCTTACTTTACTTGCCGCGTAAATGCGAGGTTTCTCGTGGGCATTTGGCCGAACGGGTGGCGCGCACGCCCAGGCCATCGACTCGGTGTCCTCCTGCAAGGCTGTGAGGTTTTAGCACCGGCCGCCGCATTGCCTCGCGGTCACGGAGTTGCTGGTAATCCGTAATCTGGTACCGAAACCGCAATCTCGTGGCCGAGGAGCAGTTGGCTACTTGGCTGGCGTCTTGGTCGCTACCGCGCAGAAAATTGGGGAAGTCTGTTCTTTAGGATCCGTTTCGGGCCAGATTTGTTTTGGGCCGGTTAAATTTGGGATGATGAGGATGTAGTAGGACCAAGACCAATACAGCGTTGGATCTAACCCCGGCCTCGCCCAACAAAATTAAGTAAGCCCGAACCCCTGATGCCATTTACTGTCTCCGTCCCTGAATAAGAGTTTTTTTTTATAGAGAAATAGCTATTTCCATTACTCGAGAACGGCTGAATCATCAGCAAGTATACAAGCCGAAATGGAGTCCAGATTTGGATCTTCATCCGGGGCACGAGCACTACCTAGAATCGCCAGCTCATGGCCAACCCTATTACAAGATCGTGGACAATATTTAACAAACTAAGAGATGAAATTATCAAATAGCAAGCTATGGAACTCGTGGATGAGGGTGTCATCGCGCTGAAATCATAAGCTTCAGAATACACCGCTTTCACCACTTCAGCCGCGTCCGTCTCCACGACAACATGACCCACATCGGCATCTATTGCTGCTTGGACACCATGAATGCACGCAATGATGAAGCCAGAGAAAATTTATTTCTATGTCATTCATCTTTATCGCTGTTATTAGATGCGGAGATGCTAGCGCTCGGACGTCTACGCCTACATCCCATGTTGCATGCATCTCCGTTTCTCATGCCCGCATCGCACCACCTGCTCCCACATAGGGACTGCATGTTTCCGCTCGTGCCGGCAAGGACCGCGCCCCTGTTCCGTATCGTGCACGCGGGGACCTCCTGCGCCTGCTCCATATCACGCTCACACCCCCGCCTGCAGATGTGCGTCGTGTGACTCTGGTCATCCCATTCAATGCTTGAAACATAAAAACACTTGCAATACTAAAAAAACGCTTGCTACAACGTACGTCTAAAACAGATAAAACATTTGAAACAAACGTGTGCGACATCTGTATGAAACATATGCAACATGCGTTTGAAATATATGAAATATTTTGAACAAATGCTTGCAACATCTGTGTGAAACACATATGCAACATCTAGATAAAACACTTACAACATAGAAAATAGATGAAATATTTTGAAACAAATTCTTGCAACATACGTGTATAGCTATCGCAATATGTGCAACATCCCAATCTACTTTTGCAGCATCCATATGCATCACTTGCAACATACCTCTGAACACATCTGGAACACGTGAAACATTCGCTTGCAACATGCTTCTTCCTGTCGCGGTGTCTTCGGCCAACCGCATGAGACGATGTCCCGCCGGCGACAACCTTCACCTGGTGGTGTCGGGGTGGTGGTGGCGCAGTGCACGCCATGGCCGCGATAGGCGAGCGCGGAGTGGGGCACGACGGTAGATGGCCGTGACCTCGAGGCGGAGTGGGGCGACACAGTGGTGGATGGCCGCGCGGCGAGGCAAGGTGGGCGGCGCGGCGCATGATGGGTGCCCGCGCGGGGACATGGCCGCGGCGACGAGGAAGAGTGGCGCGACGCGTGGCGTAGTATAGGGGCACGAGCCAGGAGATGGCCGCGGCGGCGATGTGGATTGGGGCGAGTGGATAGCCGCACAGTGCGGTGAAGCACGCGATAAGCGAGTGGAGTGGGGGAGATATTTTTAAGAGAGATAAGGAGACGGCATGTTAAGCTTTGCGGTAGTGCGCAGGCCCGTCGAGGAACGTCCGGATGGACGGACGCTCGCTGAAGCATTAAGATGCCCACAATTTTGTAGCTGTCGTCTACGCAGTTTAGCACCACTGCCCTGCACGCTGCACCTCAGCACCTGCACGCATGGGCCGCCGGTGTACTCGGACGGCTAGCGCGCGCAGCCTGCACACCATCCGGCATCCGAGCATCTGGTGGTGCCGAGCGCACAGCCGAGCAGTGGCAGATTCATTCGCAAAGATCACAAGAGAGAGAACTGGTGGAAGGGATGACAGGAAATTACTGATAGTGCAAAGCGGCACGAACTAGCAAGAAACAGGTGAGAAAGCTGGAGGGATTTTGCTTCGTTTTGGATCCTTTGATTCACTTTGAGGAGAATGCACCTCCGCCCTTTCTCTGTTCTAGCAGAGGGCAACACGAGGGGGAGATCATGTGCAGTTCAGCAGTACAGTTTGTTTGAGAGTGTTTCTTAGGCAACCCTCAACACGCCACTGCTAGCCAAGACATCTAAGATCATCAGAATATATATATATATATATATATATATATATATATATATATATATATATATATATATATATATATATATATATATATATATATATATATATATATATATATATATATATATATACCAGAATCATTGCTCCCCAATACTTTAACACATGTATTGATTAGTAATGTCAATTGTCAAATGCACCATCTAAGCCATGCAAGCTGACGGTCGGGCAGGACAATGTCAGCACTTAGCACCGGACCTACGTGACGCAGCAACATCGGCTCCAAGTCTGAACTCCACCGCACTAACCTTCTTGGCACATACGCACGGTCAACTTCGAGACCACCAGCTAACTCCAAGTGCTCCGAGGCCAGCAAGTGCGAGCCAACCGGACATGCCGGAGAAAACCCACTCCAAAAGTCCACATCTGATCGGCCACGGCGCAACTAAACCAAACCCACCTGCTTGAAAAGCATTGCGCGCCATTTCCTCGTCCCGGCCATCTCGAACTCGCACGACGCGCTCGCCATGGCCGGCGCCCGGGCCTCGGCACGTCGTCGCGCGGCGCTCGCGGCCGTCATCACCCTGATCCTCCTCGCCTCCGTGTCGTTCCTCCTGTCCGCCACCGCCACCAGCTCTGCTTCTGCCGCCGCGAACTCCCCGGCCTCGCGCCTTGCGATCGTCCAACGCCACGTCGAGGACCACGCGGCCGTCCTGGCGGCCTACACGGCGCACGCACGCCACCTCAGCGCGGCGTCGGCCTCCCAGACGGACGCCTTCCTCTCCATCTCCTCGCGCCTCTCCGCGCTCGCCGCCCGCCTCTCGCTCTCCACCGTGGGGGCCCTGGAGAAGGAGATCAAGGCCCAGGTGAAGCGCGGGCGCTCCCTCGCCGGCGGCGCCAAGGAGGCGTTCGACACGCAGTCCAAGATCCAGAAGCTCTCCGACACCGTCTTTGCCGTGGGGCAGCAGCTCCTCCGCGCCCGCCGCGCGGGCGTGCTCAACTCCCGCATCGCCGCGTGGTCCACGCCCAAGTCGCTCCACTGCCTCGCCATGCGCCTCCTCGAGGCCCGCCTCGCCAACGCCTCCGCGGTCCCCGACGAACCCCCCGTCCCGCCGCCGCAGCTCGCCGACCCGTCGCTCTACCACTACGCCATCTTCTCCGACAACGTGCTCGCCGTCTCCGTCGTGGTGGCCTCCGCGGCGCGCGCGGCCGCCGAGCCGTCGCGCCACGTCTTCCACGTGGTCGCGGCGCCCATGTACCTCCCGGCCTTCCGCGTCTGGTTCGCGCGCCTCCCGCCGCCGCTGGGCGCGCACGTGCAGCTCCTGTCCGTCTCCGACTTCCCGTTCCTGAACGCGACCTATTCGCCGGTCCTCAGGCAGATCGAGGACGGGAACAGGGACGTGGCGCTGCTGGACTACCTGCGGTTCTACCTCCCGGAGATGTTCCCGGCGCTGCGGAGGGTGGTGCTCCTGGAGGACGACGTGGTGGTGCAGAGGGACCTGGCGGGGCTGTGGCGCGTCGACATGGGCGCCAACGTGAACGCCGCGCTGCACACCTGCTTCGGAGGCTTCCGGCGGTACGGCAAGTACCTCAACTTCTCGGAACCCGTCGTGCAGGAGAGCTTCAGCCACCGCGCCTGCGCCTGGTCCTACGGCGTCAACGTGTTCGACCTCCAGGCGTGGCGCCGGGAGCAATGCACCGAGCAGTTCCACCGATTCATGGAAATGGTAAGCTGACTCTACCATTGCTGCGTTGACGAATTCGGAAACGCAGGAATTTTATGGGAGCAGTTCTCTAGGGTTCTGAACGGATTTCTAACGTGTTCAAGTTACATATACGTTGTCTTCGTGGCAGAACGAGAACGGCACGCTCTGGGATCCGACGTCCGTGCTTCCAGTCGGGCTCATGACATTCTACGGCAAAACGAAGCCGCTGGACAAGTCATGGCACGTGATGGGGCTCGGCTACAACCCACACATCAGACCCGAGGACATCGGTGGAGCAGCGGTGATACACTTCAACGGGAACATGAAGCCATGGCTGGACGTCGCCTTCAACCAGTACAAGCATCTCTGGACCAAGTATGTCGACACTGAGATGGAATTTCTGACGCTCTGCAACTTTGGCCTCTGAGAGACTGACGAGAGAGACCACTTCAGTAGCTCTGCGTCTGAACATCTTCAGCGCTCATGTGACCTGGTTGATGCTTCATGTTTGTTTTGCCTGCTGAGCCGAGCATAGCTTTACCGGTTCTCTGCTGCAACTTAGTATAGTGTTTAGTGCAGAGCTGCGACCTTGCTGCTAGGCAGCGTTTTGCCTGTGGATGTCCTTAGGCTGCTTCCTTATGTTTATGTGACAGCACTTTGCAAACTAGGTGGCCCTTGCGATATGAGTAAGTAAAAAATCGCAAAAACTATTGGGATAGAAGGGTAGCAACAATGCACAATTAATTTCTTATCTTGTGACGAGCAATGAAAAAACATCTACCATGAGACCGGCAGCAAGAATTTAACAAATCACATGCACAATTGTTACAACTATTTACGTGGAAAACCTCCTCAATAAAAGGTGGGGAGTAAAAACTAGGGGACCAACCGATCAACTCTTTCCACTATAATCAACAATGGATGTAAAGCGTCTTTTCTAGAGCGTTTATAGGATTACAATAGCGGCAATATATTCATCAAATTCCAAACTTGGCATCAACTACAACCACAACCTTCTAACAAGAGGAATGACAAAAAATAGAGAACTTACATATTCTGTCCCCTTTTGGTAACCAATTCATACCTCACAAATTACTGCATGAATTTCAGTAGGGAATTAAGGATGTAGATCCATGAGTCCCTTAACCAATGACCAAGTTTCAACTCAATCGGATATTGTTTGACTGTTTCACCATCCAAATCAAATCATCTACCAAAGTTGTTCTATTCTGAAACTACAGTAACTCAAACTGACAATATCCCTCAGATCGGATGCTCTACTTAAACAATCCTTAAACCAATTGAATAGATGAAATACTCTATGTGTAGAACGAGTTCACTAAGTTTGGTGCCTTTCCTAACACGTTTGAGCCTTCAAAAACAGGCTTTAGGATGAATGGTTCAACAGGCCTGTGTACTCACTCTCCAAGTGCAGCAACAGGTAAAAAGGAAGCGATCTCAACCATCTCAAGAAACGATCCCAACCATCGATTCCAACCAAAATTAATGGTCCACAAGCATTAGGCTTGTGGACTGTTTTTACTAGGTTCCAACATTCTCTATGTGGATGGATATAGCCAACAAAAACACAGGTGAACTTTGAGATGGTTGTCTTCACTGCAGTTTACCTACGCAGCTAATTCTCATCGAGAATGATGTTACCTCATTGTTGATATGTGCAATGTTTTCAAAGATCATACTCGGGCATATAAGCATATTAGCATAACCAACAGAGCAAGGTGGTCCGGTGATTCTACACTTGGATTGGAAATCTTGAACAAGCTCTGGATGGGATTGGGAGTCTGAGACACTTTGTGATGAGACCGATAAACAGTCACGGTGCGGGCTAAACCAGCGAGCTCACAACGCAATCCGTCCCACTTGCAACACTACATGCTCACAATGTTGTTTGGATCGGTATCCTAGGTAACATTGTTTTTCATTTGACAGTACCGGATCGTAGGAGCGTATTGTGGTATCAAGATACTATCAAATTTTACAGATTATATACTTCATGTAAATTTGTAGATGTTGTATAGATTGAAGCTATAATATTAGTTTGATTATTTTATTTCACTTTTTTCATTAATAAGTGTAATTCTTGGTGTTACTTTCAACACCGTTTAACTTTAAATAGTATCTTATCACAATTAAATCATTTTAATTATTTATATTAATTATATATGTCAATCTCACCTAAGACACAATACATCATAATTCGGTTCTTCATGCTCATACTAATAATACAACACAACTTAAATAAGAACTAAAGTAACAAGTTTTTTTTTGCGACTAACTAAAGTAACAAGTTAATAGCTCACACGATCACTCTATTCAGCCATGAAAAATACCATCTCTATAGTTTGGCATGCTATGTATATGCTATTACCCCTTTGGTACCCACGTGTAAAACAGCCTAACCACAGGTGAGTTTTCATGTCCAGTCCACATCCATCGGGTACGAAACCCGAGATACCCGCACATGTGGGTGCAATTGTCATCCCTACCCCTCCTTTACATCACAACAGGCACAACCGCGCAAGCTCATTCCATATGGAAATAAACAATTAGTTACGTATAGGTGAAAAGGGCAGGTTAGAAGATCGGCCCTACAATCATCGCATTCTTAAATCAACCTCCTAAAAAAAAAAAAAAAATTGAAATATTTTTGTTTATGAATTTTCTATGCCTGTGACAAATTATTTAGTTGTTTCATCTCATCATAGACAAATAGAATGTCAGACTAAAATAAGTTCACCTTAGGATCTCGTAGGTAGAGAACAATTTTCTTTATGAACACGGTTATTACACTATGAACTGATTGTTCTGATTTCACGTGATCACATTAAAACTTGAATTATGTTCTAACTGAACATGAATCACAAGGACGAATCTAGGGATGAAAGGAATGTTGCGAATATCTCGATTAGAGTATTGTTTTTATGGTTGTAGTATAACACAAAGTTAAATTTAAATTATCAAGATACTTTCCCGTTGCAACACAGGAGAATGATTCTATATAAAACTTAAGATACATGATAAAATCAATATCGACATCCTATAGTATCCTAAGATTTTAGAATATGTTGATAACCTTATTCACAAATCTACTCCCTCCGTGCCAAAATGAGTGTCATTCAAATATTTTTAACTTTGACTAAATATATAAAAATAACTAGTATCATTATTAGATGAATCATTAAATATATTTTCATAATAAACTTATTTGGAGATATAAGTGATGCTAATATTCTATATAAACCTAGTTATAGTCAAGAAAGTTTGACCAGCATGTATCTCATAGCGACTTAGTTTGGGACAGAGGGAATAAATCTACTCCCTCTGTCCCTAAAAGAGTATTATTCTCATTTTTTGAGAAGTCAAACACTTTTAACTTTGACCAAATATATGTAAGAAAGTATTAATATTTATGGTTATTATTAGATAAATCGTTGAATATATTGTAAACTTATCTAGAGATATAAATATTGTTATTTTTTCTATAAATATAGTCAAAAAAAGATTGACGTGCACACACTTTTTTAGACCGAAAAGTATCCATGGTAGATCCATCATATTCCTATTCTAGGACTAGGATACGCTGACGCTTGGCTGCGGTCGAGGCCGACACAACAGACCGTCAGACCCCGTATAGGAGTCGAGGACGAAAAGCTGAGTTCCTGTCTCGAACGCAGGTATTTTGCATAAATTTTACACGAATCAATTCAATTTTATAGGAATAGAAAAAATTTCCCTTTTTTCCAAACAGAGGGTCCTGAAGAGGTTTCGGGTAAAGATGGGCAACGACCCGGCCCGGCCCGATGGGGTTTGGGCCGAGTAGGCACGCCGTGCCTTGCGGGCCGTGCCTAACAGGCACGCGGGCCTGATCTTTGGCCCAGGCACGGCCCTATGGGCCTTTTTTCGTGCCGGGCCAGCCCGTCAGGCGCGCCAAAATTTGCCAGGCGTCGGAGAAGACGAGGGCCACACAGAGGCAACGAGACAGGGAACGGATTAGCAAGGACGACGAGTGCTAGCGGAGGGAGTGACGGGGACACAAACTCACATGGTCACCGAGATGATAGAGGAGAGAGAGGGAAAAGGGAGGGGATCAGGGAACTCAGGGTGAGGTGGGGGAGCGGCGGCGAGGTCACCGGAGCCAGGGACGATGGTCGACGGGGACGGTCGGAGACGAGCGAGAGCGTGAGAGTGCGAACGATGGAGTGAGAGAGCGACGCGACGGGGGAGGGGAGTGGATTTCTGAGTTAGGGTTTGGGGAGTGAGGGGGGCAGCCATGGCGTCTGCATTTTATATGGAGTAGGGGTGCAGCGGGGAGCCGAGGAGGGGAGGTGGGCTATGGTGCGGCAAGGAGGGGAGGAGGGCCGGCACCGGGCCTACTGTTGGGGAGCGGGCCGTGTGAAAGCTCTAGTTTGGTTTTCGTTAATTGATGAAACCCTAAGTGCTAAACTAGTTTATCAAAGTGATTATGAGATAGGTAGCACTACTCCAAGTGATGAAGCAATGGCGAAGATCATGACGATGGTGATGGCGTGGTTGAAAGCTCTAGTTTGGTTTTGGTGAATTGATGAAACCCTAAGTGCTAACCTAGATTATCAAGTGATCATGAGATAGGTAGCACACTCCAAGTGGTGAAGCAAATAAAGATCATAGCATGATGATGATGATGATGGCATGGTGATGATCAAGTGCTTCGACTTGGAGAGAAGAAAGAGAAAACAAAAAGGCTCAAGGCAAAGGTATAAATTATAGGATCCATTTTGTTTTAGTGATCGAGACACTTAGCGAGTGTGATCACATTTAGGATCGATAGCCGTACTATTAAGAGGGGTGAAACTCGTATCAGAATACGGTTATCAAAGTGCCAGTAGATGCTCTAACTCATTGCATATGCATTTAGGATCTAGTGGAGTGCTAACACCCCTGAAAATGTTTGTGAAAATATGCTAACGCATGTGCACAAGGTGATACACTTGGTGGTTGGCACATTTGAGCAAGGGTGAAGAAGATAGAGTTGAAAAGGAGATAGTCGCGCTGGTTACAGAGTGATCGGACACGTCCGGTATGGTGACCGGACACGTCCGGTATTTGGCGACAAACTCAGCGACCAGACGCGTTCGGTCGCCATACCGGACACGTCCGGTGTGAATCAGCAAACATGGTGTTCGGCAGTACAATTGATCGGACGCTGGCAGCTTCCGGTCTGGAGTGACCAGACGTGTTCGGTCGAGCGTGGATGCTTACTGTACTCCACTGGACGCTGAGGCTCAGCGTCCAGTCAGTTTCTAATAGACGCGTCCGGTCGGCCCTGGAGGCTTACTAGACTCGACCGGACTCGGCGGCTCAGTGTTTGGTCATTTGTGTTTCTACGTCCGGTGTGAGCGTCCGGTCATCGGCAGTATGGGCAGCAACGGCTACACTGGTTTGAACTGGACATGTGGCAGTCAGGCAGCTACCAGACACGTCCGGTATAGAGACCGGACATGTCCGGTATTCACGATCGGCGCGTCCGGTGCTGCGTTCGGTCGATCTGACCGGAGCTTCCAGTCGATGCGCAGTCAGCCCAATAATTGAGCCAACGACTCTATTTCGTGGGGGCTTCTATTTAAGCCCCATGGCTGGCTCAAACTCACCCTCTTGGCCATTTGCATTGACATAGCAACCTTGTGATCTTAGCCAAAGCCCTTCCACTCATTTCCATCATAGATTAAACATCTTTGTGAGATTGGGAGAGAATCCAAGTGCATTGCTTGAGTGTTTGCATCTAGAGGCACTTGGTGTTCATGTTTCGTTGCGGGATTTGCTTGTTACTCTTGGTGGTTGCCGCCACCTAGACGGCTTGGAGCAGCGAGGATCGTCGAGCGGAGGGTGGTGATTGTCTCCGGCTCCGATCGTGGTGATTGTGAGGGGTTCTTAACCTTTTCCCAGTGGAGAGCCAAAAGGTACTTTAGTGGATTGCTCGTGGCTTGTGTGATCCTCATCTTGTGTTGGTTGTGTGGCACCCTATTGAGGGTTTGGCGTGTGATGCCAATTAGCGCGTGAACCTCCAAGTAAGTGAATCGCCACAACGAGGGCTAGCTTGCCGACAAGCAAGTGAACCTCGGTAAAAAATCATTGTGTTCATCATTTAATTCCAAGGTGATTAGTCTTCATTGTTATTTATTCTTGTGATTGATTGGCTCCTTTATCTACACGGCGGTATAACTTTCTTGACCACTCTCTTTACATTACCGCAAACTAGTTGTCAAGCTCTTTAGTGTAGTTAGTTGTGAGAGATTGCTTGGTTGGTTGGTGTGGCTCTTTAGTTTGCCTTTGAGAGCACACTAACATAGAGTAGTGTCATAGCTATTGTGTGGATAGAAACTATATAAACTAGAATTGTGGTAGGTGGCTTGTATTTTTAGTAGGCTAGCACAACACTTGTTTCGCCTCATAATTGTCTAACCGTTTTGTTAAGTGTTGTTGTAAAAATTTTATTAGGCTATTCACCCCCCTCTAGCCATTAAGACCTTTCAAGTGGTATCAGAGCCGAGGTCACCGTGATTTGAGGCTTAACAACCTTTGGTGTAAAAATGGCTCAAATCAACAACACCAAGAAGCAACCCTAATTTGATGGCTCAAATTATCCTTATTGGAAGTCAAAGATGACCACACATATCAAGTCAATCCATAGAAAGGTGTGGAAGGTGGTAGAAACCAAAATTGAGATTGAAGATCCAGAAAATCCCACCGTGGCCGAAGAGGTGCTTCTCCAAAACAATGACATTGCTCTAAGTGCTATTCATGATGCAATTGATGAGAGAACATTTGAGCAAATCAAGAATATTGAGATGGCTCATGAGGCTTAGAAGAAGTTGGAAGAATCATTTGAGGGCACTCAAGCTATGAAGGGTACAAAGGCATACATTCTCAAAGAGAAATTTGCAAGCTTCAAGATGGAGGATGAGAGTGTGCCGGAGATGTTTCATAGGCTTCAAGTGCTTGTCAATGATCTCAAAGCACTTAGAGAAGAGGTGAAGGACAAGGACTTCTCTCACAAGTTCTTAAGATGCTTACCTTCAAGATTTGGCACATTGGTCACCATTCTAGTGAGGAGTGGTTTAGACACCATGACACCAAACCAAGTGTTGGGAGATATAATGACCGATGATACATATAGAGATGATGATGAGAAGGAAGAAAAGAAGGAGAAAAAAGATGAGAAGAAGGATGACAAGAAGAGCGTGGCATTCAAGGCCACATCATCCAAGGGCAAGGCCAAGCAAGAATCATCAAGTGAAGAAGATGATTCATGGGATGATGATGATGATGAGAAGATGGCTCTCTTTGTCAAGAGATTTGGTAAGTTCATGGTAAAGAAGGGCTATTGTGCTAGGAGAAAGAAGTCTTCATCCAAGAATAAAGAAGAGTCAAGAAGGTGCTTCAAGTGTGGAAGCAAAGATCATCTTGTTGCTCAATGTCCATATAATAGCGACAATGATGATGACAACAACAAGAACAAGAAGAAGGAAAGAAGGAAAAGAAAGAGAAGAAGGACAAGATGGTCTTCAAAAAGAAGAAGGGTGGTTCATATGTGGTCACTTGGGATAGTGATGCTTCCTCAAGTGATGATGATGACGATAGCGATGATAACAAGACCACCAAGAAGAAGACACTTGCAAGCATTGCTATCAATGAAAAGCCTTCTCTCTTCGACTCTCCATCATGCTTCATGGCTAAGGCCACTAAGGTACAAACTTGTGATGATGAGAGTGATGAAGAACATAATGATGATGATAAAAATAAAAATGATAGTGATAGTGATAATGATGAACCTACCAAGGATGAATTATTTGATATGCTAGAAGATGCTAAAGAACACTTTGACATCAAGAGAAGGGAATGCAAAAGTTTGCGTAAGGAACTAAAAGACCTTAAGCAAGCCTTTAATGAGCTCAATGCTTCTCATGAGAGGCTAGAGGAAGCCAATGAGAAGCTTAGCAAAGCTCACAAAAAGCTTGAAAAGGCTCATTCCGCTTTGCTTGATGAGCAAAATAAAAAGAAGCATGTTGAAACTTGCAATATAGGTTTAACTTATGATATAATTGATGAATTACTATCTATGCCTATCATTGTTCCTCCCACTAACTCTTCTTGTAGCACTTTCACTTCTACCTCATCTAGTGGTGATGGTCTCACTTGTGATGCCTCACTAGTGGTTGAGAATGAGAATCTCAAGAAGGAGGTTAACAAGCTCACTCACACTTTGGCTAAGGCCTATGGTGGTGAGGACCGCTTGCTTATGTGCTTGGATAGCCAAAGAGCTTCTCTCTACAAAGAGGGATTGGGCTATACCCCCAAGAAAGGCAAGGCGGCCTTTGCTCCTCACAAAACTAGTTTTGTGAAGAACAATGGTCGGTTTTGCATTAGTTGCAAGCAAGTGGGTCATAAAGAGCATGAATGCACCAACAAGAGCAAAAATGCTAATGTATCCTCCCTTAAGCTTGATTCGTGCTATATGCTTACTAAGGGTACAAATGGTGTAAAGGCGAAGTTCATTGGTAAACCATGGATGGGCTCAAAGAAGAAAGTCATTTGGGTACCAAAGAGCTTAGTGACTAACCTTCAAGGACCCAAGCAAGTTTGGGTACCTAAAAAGAATTGATCTTCTTTTGTAGGTCAATTACAAAGTCGGAGGAAGACATTGGGTTTTTGATAGTGGGTGCACTCAACACATGACCGGTGATGCAAGAATGTTCAACTCAATCAATACCAATGGCAATGATGGTTATGATAGTATCATATTTGGTGATAATGGTAAAGGCAAGGTCAAAGAGCTTGGTAAGATTGCAATATCCAATGACATAAGCATTTCCAATGTGTTGCTAGTTGAGAGATTAAACTTCAACTTGCTATCCGTGGCTCAATTGTGTGATCTTGGATTCAAATGCATATTTGGGGTAGATGATGTAGAGATCATAAGTGTAGATGGCTCTAACTTGATCTTCAAAGGCTTTAGATATGAGAATCTATACTTAGTTGATTTCAATGCTAGTGAAGCTAAATTATCTACATGCTTGTTCACTAAGTCTAGCATGGGTTGGTTATGGCATAGAAGACTTGGTCATGTTGGAATGAAATAATTGAATAGAATGGTTAAGCATAACTTGGTTAGAGGCTTGAAAGATGTTGTGTTTGAGAAAGATAAGCTTTGTAGCTCTTGTCAAGCCAGAAAACAAGTTGGAAACACCCATCCTAAGAAAAGCATGATGAGCACTAGTAAAGCATTTGAGTTATTGCATATGGACTTATTTGGGCCAACACAATATACTAGCATTGATGGTAACAAATATGGCTTTGTGATAGTGGATGATTACACTAGATACACATGGGTATTCTTTCTAGTGGACAAAAGTGATGTGTTTGCAATATTCAAATCATTTGTCAAAGGCATTCACAATGAGTTTGAAACAACCATCAAAAGAGTTAGAAGTGACAATGGTAGTGAGTTCAAGAACACTAGAATTGATGAGTTGTGTGATGAATTTGGAATTAGACATCAATTCTTAGCTAAGTACACTCCACAATCAAATGGTCTTGTTGAGAGGAAGAATAGAACACTCATTGATATGGCAAGGTCTATGCTTAGTGAGTATAATGTGAGTCAATCTTTTTGGGCTAAAGCTATCAACATGGCTTGCTATTGTAGCAACCGCCTCTATTGTCACCCATTGAAAGAGAAGACATCATATGAGCTCTTGAATGGTAGAAATCACAACATTGCATATTTTTTGGTTTTTGGTTGCAAATGCTATATCTTGAAGAAAGGCACTAGATTGGGCAAGTTTGACAAGAAATGTGATAAAGGATTCCTACTTGGTTATTCCACTACAAGCAAAGCATATAGAGTTTGGAATTTGGATAGTGACACTTTTGAGGAAGTTCATGATGTTGAATTTGATAAAACCAAGGGTTCACAAGAAGAGAATGAGAACTTAAAAGATGTTAGAGGCATTCAACTTTTAAATGCCATGAAGAACATTGATGTTAGTGAATTGAGGCCTAGGCAAGTGAATAATTATGAAGATGATCAAGTGCAAGTGCTCTCTAACTCAAATGTGCAAGATGATACAACTCAAGCTAGTACAAGTGGATCTCATGATAATGAACAAGATCAAGTGGCTAATGCATCATCTCAACCTAATGATCATGCAAGTGCAAGCAATCAAGTTCCTATCCTCAAACCAACCAATATTGCAAGAGATCATCCATTGGACACTATAATTAGTGATATTTCAAGAGGTGTGCAAATAAGATCAAGATTGGCATCCTTTTGTGAGCATTTCTCTTTTGTGTCATTCATTGAACTAAAGAAGATAGATGAAGCATTGAAGGATATTGATTGGGTGAATGCTATGCATGAAGAATTGAATAACTTCACAAGAAATCAAGTTTGGGAATTAGTAGAGAGACCAAAGAGACACAATGTGATTGGAACCAAATGGATCTTTAGAAACAAGCAAGATCAAGATGGGATAGTAGTAAGAAACAAAGCAAGATTGGTAGCACAAGGATATACACAAGTTGAAGGTCTTGACTTTGGAGAAACATATGCCCCGATTGCTAGATTGGAAGCAATTAGAATCTTGCTAGCCTATGCTTGTGCCCACAGCATCAAGCTCTATCAAATGGATGTTAAGAGTGCATTTCTCAATGGTTACATCAATGAAGAAGTATATGTTGAGCAACCTCCCGGTTTTGAAGATGATAAGAAGACCGACCATGTGTATAAGTTGAAGAAGGCATTGTATGGCTTGAAGCAAGCACCTAGAGCATGGTATGAGAGATTGAGAGACTTTCTACTATCTAAAGGGTTCACAATGGGCAATGTTGACACCACTCTTTTTATAAAGAAGATTGGAAAAGATCTATTTTTTTTGCAAATCTATATTGATGACATCATATTTGGATCAACCAATCAAGATTTTTGTGATGAGTTTGGAAAGATGATAGCTAATGAGTTTGAGATGTCCATGATTGGAGAGTTAAGTTACTTCCTTGGTCTTCAAATCAAGCAATTGAAGAATGGTACTTTTGTGAGTCAAGGCAAGTACATCAAGGACATGATCAAAAAGTTTGGCATGAGCGATAGCAAAGTCATTAGCACACCAATGGAAACCAATGGCAACTTGGATAGTGATGCAAGTGGAAATATCATGGATCAAAAGTTGTATCGGTCTATGATTGGAAGCCTACTCTAGGGACCGCATCAAGGCCGGATGTCATGTTTAGTGTATGCATGTGTGCAAGATTTCAAGCCTCACCAAGAAAAAGTCACTTGAAGGCTACAAAGAGAATATTGAGGTACTTGAAGCATACACAAAATATTAGTTTATGGTATCCCAAAGGAGCAAAGTTTGAGCTAGTTGGTTACTCCGACTCGGATTATGCGGGATGCAAGGTTGAAAGGAAGAGCACCTCGGGCACATGTCAATTGTTGGGAAGATCACTTGTTTCATGGTCATCAAAGAAACAAAATAGTGTTGCATTATCAACCACGAAGCCGAATACATATCCGCTGGTAGTTGTCGTGCACAAATTCTTTGGATAAAGACCACCTTGAATGACTTTAGAATCAAGTTCAAGAAAGTGACATTGCTATGTGACAATGAGAGTGCAATCAAGTTGACCAACAATCCGGTTCAACATGCAAGAACAAAGCACATTGATGTCCGCCACCATTTCATAAGAGATCACCAACAAAAAGGGGACATTTGCATTGAGAGTGTAGGCACCGAAGATCAACTTGCCGATATATTCACCAAGCCATTGAATGAGAAAAGGTTTTGCAAGCTAAGGAATAAGTTGAACATATTGGATTTCTCAAATATGTGTTGATGCAACCCCCACTTATATGACATGTCTCTCCTTCGAGCAATCCAAGGTAAAAGTTGATTGGCATGGCATACATCCTTGCTAAGGACATGTTTAGTACATCTAGTCATCTCTCCATTTTATTAGGCTCATTCATGAAAATCAAATGAATTTGATGTTTATATGGTATCACTATTGCTTCTATACTTGACTTGATCGAGTGATAGCATATGACTTGTTTGTGGGCTTGTAAACCTAGTGTTTGATCTAGAAAATAAGCTATAAGTGTTTAACTCAACATGGTACAAGATAACCCTTATTTGGAGGTGTGAAGAAGCTTGTCCTTGGATCAAACCGAGTTAAATATCTTTGGCAAATGATCTAGATTGAACCAAATTTGAGAAAATGATCCTCACCCCATTGATTGACATTGATAATCTCAACCTATCTACATTTTAAGCCTTTGTGGTCATTGATAACAAAGGGGGAGAGAAACAAAGATATGAGTGATAGGGGGAGTATTTGACATAGGGGGAGAGATATGATAAAGGAAAGGGATTAATTAAAATTTTGAACACACAAGAGGGGGAGCAAGCTCATGAACTTGTATGGTGCATTTGAATGTGCATTTCATATGTTTGCTTGCATGGCACAAGTTTTAAATTTCAATATCCATGCTTGTGTGGTGTATGCTAGTTGTAGGTTTGAATGATGAAATGAAAAACTAGCATGCATAGGATATCTAATGATTTCATTTTCAAGTGTTTTCTAAGTGGTATCAAGCTAACCATGGTGCTAAGGATGATATAATGGTGCGCTCCGATTGGTATCACGCTTCAAAGGTCCATCTTTTATACCTTAGCATCACTTGGTAGACATTGTCTCCTATATTTTCTATCTAAGCATATGTGCAAGCTTCAATCCAAACTCTTAGCACATATGTAGGGGGAGCAATTGGTATCATTTGGGGTTCATGAAACTTGTCCATATCCTTTTACACATGGTAAATATGCTTGGGCAAGCAACATGGATTTAATAGAATTTGAATTTATATCTTTGTGAAAGGGTTGTCATCAATTACCAAAAAGGGGGAGATTGAAAGCTCTAGTTTGGTTTTGGTGAATTGATGAAACCCTAAGTGTTAACCTAGATTATCAAGTGATCATGAGATAGGTAGCACACTTCAAGTGGTGAAGCAAATAAAGATCATAGCATGATGATGATGATGATGGCATGGTGATGATCAAGTGCTTCGACTTGGAGAGAAGAAAGAGAAAACAAAAAGGCTCAAGGCAAAGGTATAAATTGTAGGATCCATTTTGTTTTAGTGATCGAGACACTTAGCGAGTGTGATCACATTTAGGATCAATAGCCATACTATTAAGAGGGGTGAAACTCGTATCGGAATGCGGTTATCCAAGTGCCACTAGATGCTCTAACTCATTGCATATGCATTTAGGATCTAGTGGAGTGCTATCACCCCTAAAAATGTTTGTGAAAATATGCTAACGCATGTGCACAAGGTGATACACTTGGTGGTTGACACATTTGAGCAAGGGTGAAGAAGATAGAGTTGAAAAGGGGATAGTCGCGCTGGTTACAGAGTGACCGGACGCGTCCGGTATGGTGACCGGACATGTCCGGTATTTGGCAACGAACTCAGTGACCGGACGCGTCCAGTCACCAAACCGGACACGTCCGGTGTGAATCAGTAAACGCGGTGTTCGGTAGTACAGTTGATCAGACGCTGGCAGCGTTCGATCCAGAGTGACCGGACGTGTCCGGTCGAGTGTGGATGCTTACTGTACTCCACCGGACGCTGAGGCTCAGCGTCCGGTCAGTTTCTAACAGACGCGTCCGGTCGGCCCTGGAGGCTTACTGGACTCGACCGGACTCGGCGGCTCAACGTCCGATCATTTGTGTTTCTGCGTGCGGTGTGAGCGTCCGGTCATCGGCAGTATGGGCAGCAATGGCTACGCTGGTTTGAACTAGACACATGGCAGTCAGGCAGCTATCGGGCACGTCCGGTATAGAGACCGGACATGTCCGGTATTCACGATCGGTGCGTCCGGTGCTACGTTCGGTCGATCTGACCGGAGCGTCTGGTCGATGCGTAGTCAGCCCAATAATTGAGCCAACGGCTCTATTTCGTGGGGGCTTCTATTTAAGCCCCATGGCCGGCTCAAGCTCACCCTCTTGGCTATTTGCATTGACATAGCAACCTTGTGAGCTTAGCCAAAGCCCTCCCACTCATTTCCATCATAGATTAAACATCTTTGTGAGATTGGGAGAGAATCCAAGTGCATTGCTTGAGTGTTTGCATCTAGAGGCACTTGGTGTTTGTGTTTTGCTATGGTATTTGCTTGTTACTCTTGGTGGTTGCCGCCACCTAGATGGCTTGGAGTAGCGAGGATCGTCGAGCGGAGGGTGGTGATTGTCTCCGGCTTTGATCGTGGTGATTGTGAGGGGTTCTTGACCTTTCCCCGGTGGAGAGCCAAAAGGTACTTTAGTGGATTGCTCGTGGCTTGTGTGATCCTCATCTTGTGTTGGTTGTGCGGCACCCTATTGAGGGTTTGGCGTGTGATGCCAATTAGCGCGTGAACCTCCAAGTGAGTGAATCACCACAACGAGGGCTAACTTGTCGGCAAGCAAGTGAACCTCGGTAAAAATTCATTGTGTTCATCATTTAATTCCGAGGTGATTAGTCTTCATTGTTATTCATTCTTGTGATTGATTGGCTCCTTCATCTACACGGCGGTATAACTTTTTTGATCACTCTCTTTACATTACCGCAAACTAGTTGTCAAGCTCTTTAGTGTAGTTAGTTGTGAGAGCTTGCTCGCTTGGTTGGTGTGGCTCTTTAGTTAACCTTTGAGAGCACACTAACATAGAGTAGTGTCATAGTTATTGTGTGGATAGAAACTATATAAACTAGAATTGTGGTAGGTGGCTTGCATTTTTACTAGCAAGGCTTATAGAGTTTGGAATTTGGCTAGTGGTACTCTTGAGGAGGTTAATGATGTGGAGTTTGATGAAACAAATGGTTCCCAAGAGGAAGATGAGAATCTAGATGATGTAAAAGGCACTCAATTGGTCAATGCAATGAAGAACATGGATATTGGTGATATAAGGCCTTGAGAGGTGATTGATGTTGAAGATGACAAGATTCAAGTGCTCTCTAACTCAAATGTGCAAGCTAGTGGTTCTCATGATCAAGTTCAAGCAAGTGCTAGTCATGACAAAGTGCAAGATCAACAATAAGGTCTTAGTTCATCATCTCAACCAAGTGATCAATCAAATGAAAGCAATCAAGTGCAAGTGCTTCAACCAACCAATGTTGCAAGAGATCATCCGTTAGACACTATAATTGGTGATATTTCAAGAGGTGTGCAAACTAGATCAAGATTTGCCTCTTTTTGTGAGCATTTCTCATTTGTGTCATCCATTGAACCTAAGAAGATAGATGAAGCTTTGAAGGATATTGATTGGGTCAATGCTATGTATGAAGAGCTAAACAACTTTACAAGAAACCAAGTATGGGAGTTAGTTGAGATGCCTAAGGATCATAATGTGATTGAAACCAAGTGGGTTTTTTGGAACAAGCAAGATCAAGATGGGACAATAATAAGAAACAAAGCAAGATTAGTGGCTCAAGGTTATACTCAAGTTGAAGGTCTTGACTTTGGAGAAACATATGCCCCGGTTGCAAGATTGGAAGCAATTAGGATCTTGTTAGCCTATGCTTGTGTCCACAACATCAAGTTATACCAAATGGATGTGAAGAGTGTATTTCTCAATGGGTACATCAATAAGTTTGTGTATGTTGAGCAACCTCCCGGTTTTGAAGATAAAAAGAAGCCCGACCATGTTTACAAGTTGAGAAAGGCTTTGTATGGATTGAAACAAGCACCTAGAGCATGGTATAAGAGATTGAGGGATTTTCTACTCTCTAAGGGATTTAAGATAGGAAAGATTGACACCACTCTCTTCACCAAGAAGCTTGGAAATGACTTGTTTGTATTGCAAATCTATATTGATGATATCATATTTGGGTTAACAAATCAAGATTTTTGTGAAGAGTTTGGCAAGATGATGGCAAGTGAGTTTAAGATGTCCATGATTGGAGAGCTTAGTTACTTTCTTGGTCTTCAAATCAAGCAAATGAAGAATGGCACATTTGTGAGTCAAGGCAAGTATATTAAGGACATGCTCAAGAAGTTTGGAATGGACGATGCTAAAGATATTAGTACACCAATGGGGACAAGTGAAAGCTTGGATAGTGATGCTAGTGGCAACATGGTGGATCAAAAGATGTATCGGTCTATGATTGGAAGCCTACTCTATGTGACCGCATCAAGATCGGATGTGATGTTTAGTGTATGCATGTGTGCTAGATTCCAAGCCTCACTAAGAGAAAGTCATTCAAAAGCAACAAAGAGAATATTGAGGTACTTAAAGTATATATAAAATGTTGGATTGTGGTATCCCAAAGGAGCAAGATTTGAGTTGATTGGATATTCGGACTCCGATTATGCGAGATGCAAAGTTAAGAGAAAGAGCACATCGGGAACATGTCAACTATTGGGAAGATCACTTGTGTCTTGGTCATCAAAGAAGCAAAATAGTGTAGCACTTTCAACCGCCGAAGCGGAGTACATTTCGGCCGGTAGTTGTTGTGCTCAATTACTTTGGATGAGGGCTACTTTGAGTGACTTTGGAATTAAAATCAAGCAAGTGTCATTGCTATGTGACAATGAGAGTGCCATAAAGCTCACCAACAACCCGGTTCAACATTCAAGAACAAAGCATATTGATGTCCGCCATCATTTCATAAGAGATCACCAACAAAAAGGGGACATTTGCATTGAGAGTGTGGGCACCGAAGATCAACTTGCCGATATCTTCACCAAGCCACTTGATGAAAAGAGGTTTTGCAAGCTAAGAAATGAATTGAACATACTTGACTTCTCCAATATGTGTTGATGCACCCCCAATTTATGTGACATGCCTCTCCTTCGAGCAATCCAAGGTAAAAGTTGATTGGCATGGCATACATATTTGCTAAGGACATGTTTAGTGCATCTAGACATATTTCACATTTGAATAGACTCATTCATGAAAATCAAATGAATTTGATGCTTGCATGGTACCACTATTGCTTGTATGCTTGAAATGGTCTAGTGGTAGCATATAACATGTTTGTGGGCTTGTAAACCTAGTGTTTGATCTAGAAAATAAGCTATAAGTGTTTAACTCAACATGGTACAAGATAACCCTTATTTGGAGGTGTGAAGAAGCTTGTCCTTAGATCAAATCGAGTTAAATATCTTTTGCAAAGTAATCTAGATTGAACCAAATTGGGAAAATGATCCTCATTTCATATGGTTTCACCCAACCTATCTAAAATTTGAGCCCTCTTTTTGTGCTAATTGTTGACAAAGGGGAGAGAAATTCACAGAGATAGTAAGATAGGGGGAGCAAACAAATGAAATGGCATTGTAAGGGGATCAATCAAAATTGCACACAAGTAGGGGGAGCAAGCTCATAAACTTGTATGATGCATTTGAATGTGCATTTCAAATATTTGCTAACATGGTACAAGTTCTTACTTTCAATATCAATGCTTGTGTGGTGTATGCTAGTTGTAGGTTTGAATGTTGAAATGAAAAACTAGCATGCATAGGCTAAAGTAACTAGACTTATGTTCATTCTATGGAAACAAGACCCTTGCTTGTAATATTGATCTCATGAGCTTTTCTAGTTTTTGTGTATGTCTAGTTACTAATGGTGCTAAGGATGATATATTGGTGCACTCCGATTGGTATCACGCTTCAAAGGTCCATCTCTTATACCTTAGCATCATTTGGTAGAAATTATCTCCTATATTTCCTATCTAAGCATATGTGCAAGCTACAATCCAAACTCTTAGCACGTATGTAGGGGGAGCAATTGCTATCATTTGGAGTTCATGAAACTTGTCCATATTCTTTTACACATGATAAATATGCTTGGGCAAGCAACGTGGATTCAATTAAATCTCAATTCGTATATTTGTGAAAGGGTTGTCATCAATTACCAAAAAAGGGAAGATTGAAAGCTCTAGTTTGGTTTTGGTTAATTGATAAAACCCTAAGTGCTAACCTAGTTTATCAAAGTGATTATGAGATAGGTAGCACTACTCCAAGTGATGAAGCAGTGGCGAAGATCATGACGATGGTGATGGCGTGGTGATGATCAAATGCTTAAACTTGGAAAAGAAGAAAGAGAAAAATAAAAGGCTCAAGGCAAAGATAAAAAATATATGAGCCATTTTGTTTTAGTGATCGAGACACTTAGCGAGTGTGATCACATTTAGGATCGATAGTCGTACTATTAAGAGGGGTGAAACTCGTATCAAAATGCGGTTATCAAAGTGCCACTAGATGCTCTAACTCATTGCATATGCATTTAGGATCTAGTGGAGTGCTAACACCCTTGAAAATGTTTGTGAAAATATGCTAACACATGTGCACAAAGTGATACACTTGGTGGTTGGCACATTTGAGCAAGGGTTAGAAACTTCACTGGCGGAGTGTTCGCCCATAGAGTGCGGACAGTCCGACAGCGCCACCGGTGTAACACCCCAGGTGTTTATCACCCGTTAAGAAATAGGTTTGAGCTCAAACATGACATGTTAAGTGGCGATGAAGGTGTCAAGATCAAAGCTACAAGATCGAGCTCCAACTTAAACTTGAGCAACACGCCTTTGCTTGCATATTGGCCCGTTTCAAATATATACCTAAGTAATGTTGAAGGTGCTTCTTTCATATGCCTCACATCAATTTCCACCCACATGGATGATTGGAAAAGTTTCATGGAGTTTGGAATCAAGAAGTCACATGAAATGATAAGTGATAATCTTTCTTGGATTGCTTTATTAAGTGAATGAAATGATAGGTCATCAAACAAACATTGCAACCTTGCTCAAACAGCTCTACTTACACTCATGAACAAAAGTTATGAAGGGTTCGTGTTGAGCGAACATCAAGAAAAGATCTCAATTGGTCGAAAACCCTAATGCAGGGTTAACAAGATGTTGTTTTGACCAAGATGAAGAATTGGTTCATGTACCAGATATGAAGTTTGGCCTTTAATAAAAGTTGAAGTTTGAGTGGAGTAGAACAAACTTTGTTTTTGGACCCAGAGCCAGATCAACTTGGAACTAAGTCAAATCGAGGCTCGAACTTCGAATTGGCAGCTGTTTCCAGTACTTAGAAATTTTTCTAAGTCTAGAATCCATTGTCATCACCATTGGCATTCCACGTTCTCCAAATTTCGTTAAGCAACTTGACTTGACCCCAAAATAAAAGTTGGAGCTAAGTTCATGGAGAAGAGCATGTAAAAAGATGGCACCGGTTTGACCTCGTTTTCACCATCAATTTGAATGTTTGCTTGTCGCTGTCAATACGCTGACACTAGCAGTTTTTGGTTTAATTAACCGCTGACAAAGAGCTCTAATGACCATGCGGCCTTAATCAAAATTGGAGAGTAATCAGAGTTAAGCAAACTTTATTTTTGGCGCACTATCTGATTCAGCCCAGAAGCGGCCCAAATCGGCTCCCCACCTCACCCTCACAGTCGCCTGCCACCTATTCGGAGTTTTGCCTCAGTGAGCGACGCGTGTTGTGGACGTGGCGGCCATGTGCCCCTGCTCTCTACCGTGTGCCCTGCGCCGCACTCAAGTAGTGGAGCACCAGGGCGACTCGCCCTCACTTCCTCTGCCCTCCCTCCGCGTTCTCTCTCGCTCTTGGTGCCGCGCGCCCGCACCAGAGCGGAGCCACCATGGCTACCGCCGCCGAGCTCCCGTGTCGTCACTGCTCCCTCTCCTGCAGCCCCTCTAGCGCCGCCACCGAGTATGCCTATGGCTTTGCGACCGCCTCCCCAAGCCCTAGGCGGAGCCAAGACCCACCGTGCGCTTGCCGTTGCCGAAGCCGTCGTTGCCGGCAGTGTCGTCCTGGCGCTGCTCAGCTGCTGCGCTGCTGCTGCCTGCAGCTTGGCTGGCCAGGGCCAGGCGCATCCGCGGTGGGCTGCGGCCAAGCCCCAGCGTGTCCCCTCCTTGCCGCCGTCGGCCTCAGCCCCGCTGGCAGAGCCCGGCCGGCCCGAGCTGTGCTTTGCGGCCTTACTGTGACGTAGGGAAGACGAAGGACCCGGCGCGAGAATAGGAAGTTTTATAGGGGCTTAAGTGAAGAACCCATGACTCCGTTGAATAGTGCCGAAAAGGGTATTTTTGCTCGGGTTGAATTCGTGAAAACTGTAGGGTCCCCGATGCAAGGTTTACATTCCTTTCTTTTGATTTTTGCTGACTTGGATGATAAACTTTGAAAATGTGTAGTAATTAGTAGAAAAATTATAAAATAGTAAATGAAGACTTTTTAGAATCCTTGTAAAATTATCTATGTAGTCGATCTATAATATGACATGCTTTAGTTTAAAGTTTCTGCTGTAAAAATAGATTTATGCAGGTTAGGGTTGGAATGCTAGTCTTACTTGTCTTTTTCATAGCTGCAGTAGTAGTGCTCAATTAAATGTAAAATTTTTATGGCATGTTACTTATGTGATGGTTAATGTCTGGTAAAAATTTCAGGATTTCAGGCTTGATAGTTTAAGATCTATAAAAATAACAAATGTCATGTGTTGCTTTGCTCCTATTCTGAATAGGCATGCATGTTTGAATTAATTGGCTCAGTTAACTTATGAATCA
This sequence comes from Miscanthus lutarioriparius, assembly GCA_904845875.1. Lineage (NCBI taxonomy): Eukaryota > Viridiplantae > Streptophyta > Magnoliopsida > Poales > Poaceae > Miscanthus > Miscanthus lutarioriparius. Next base: position 12,044,633 of record CAJGYO010000007.1, on the reverse strand, counting down.
TGTCTTGATGACAATACATGAGTTGTAGTACTCTTATGGGAAAATGGTGTTCTTGCCCTTATGCAGGAGTCTAATTGTGATTTTACCCTTGTTTTCTCAACTTTGTGATTTTGTCCTTGCTATTTTGAATTGAATCATCCGTTTGCCCCTGGTTTGGATGCCGTCAGATGGTCATAGAATAAATGAATTTAAAAAAATAAAATCTAAAAAAACAAAGGTGAAAAGACCAAATTGTCCCTTATCCTTATATTCAACCTCCATAATGAAACTGTGCCTTTCTCATGGCCGGCTGCATCGACCGGGGCATCGAGGGCATCCGGCGGCGGCGGCGTTGGCAGCGCACAGCGCGCGGTGCGACAACGGCTCCTGGCGGCGGGGCTCGTCGAGCGTGGGGTGGCGGCGGGATTGGCACGTGGCGCGTGGTGTTGGGGCGCGCGTGAGGGCCGTGGGGCTTGGCACGCGACGTGTGGTGCGAGGGCTTCGGGCATGCGGCCGCGGTGCAGCTCCTCCTCCCTCCTTCCCACTCCCCCCTGGCGCGTCTCCTCCTTCCTCCGCCACACTCTGGTGGCGCGGCTCGCGTGTTAAGGTTTGAGGAGTACCGACGCGGCACGACTACTGGCGGTGGCGCAGCTCATCCTCACTCCGCCCCGCTCCTCCCCAGGCTCGCGCCCGCAGTGGCTGGGCGCCGTGTGGCCTACGGCGGGCTCCGCCCCAACCCCTCCCCCCGGCTCGTGCCTTTGCCGTGGCGCTGGCTAGGCCTCGCCGCCGCCGCCCCCCCGCATTGGGTCGCGGCCGCACCATGAGCGCCGACGACGACGACGCCGCGCCGCTGCGCGATGGACGAGGTCGGGGACGCTCTGGATCGGGAGCTGCAGATCTTGGATGGACGAGAACTACGTCTTCGGATGCTTCGCGAACACTAGGGAGGTATGTCACCCGATCCGATTGATCTTTGGCGGTGGATGCATGTGATTTTGATTATTGCTCTTCACGGAATATATGATGCGCTGCGCGCCTTTCTTTGCCGCTTAATAGGTCTTGCTTTAAGGTTTATAAAGATTTTGATTGTTTACTAGTTTTGTTGTGAATTTCAGATACATCGCGACGATTGAAGCTCCGTGCTAAGTTAGTTTGTAGTGATTCTAGAACCTATTGTAATGATCAAGCTCTGGGCTATGTTTGTGATTGAATCGTTAATTTTAAATTTTGTTTCATGAATTGTTAGCATGATCTGGCGATAGTTGTATATCTCGTAAAATAACTTAAAATTGGTGTTTTCTGCTTTTTTCCTGCCTATTTCTTCTACCCAAGGGTAATAATGTTTAGCGACCATTGAGCCATGTTTTTTACCAAGACTATTTATATGCTTGATTTGAGTTTCGATTGGTGTTTATAGATGTATCTTGCCCATGCATTCATGATTTTTCGACCCTTTACTTCATATTTACATGATTTTTAGGTTCAAAATGTGAAGCTCATCCGTGACAAGAATTTAGGACAACTTGAGGGGCTATGGTTTTGTTGAATTTACAAGCCATGCAATTTGCAGAGCGAGTTCTTCGGACATACAATGGATGAGATGATGCCAAATGTTGAGTTGACATTTAATTTGAATCGGGCGATCTTGGTGAAAAGCGTAATGATACTCCTAACTATACTATTTTTATTGGGGATTTGGTGCAGATGTTACTGATTACTTGTTACAAGAGACATTAGGGGTTCATTATCCCTCGGTGAAGGGTGCAAAAGTTGTGGTGATAAATTGACAATGCGCACAAAGGGATATGGGTTTGTGAAATTTGGTGATCCCTCTGAGCAAGCTCGTGCAATGACCTGAAATGAATGGAATGCCTTGTTCTTCCAAGCCTATGCGTATTGGTCCTGCAAGTAGGAAAAAATACAGGAGGTGTTGTTCAAGAGAGAGGTAAGCATGGCGATCTCATGTCCTTGTGATTCTTGTTAGCTTCTACATGTTTCTTTGATTGATGCAATTGAGGATACATTTAACTTGTTATGTCGTCTTGGTGGTCCGCCACGACCCGGAGCCGTCGCCCCCCACGCCCGCAAGACGCACTGACGGCGGCGAGCCACCACAGGCCCACTCGTGGCTCGTCCACACGGCCGCGGCCAAGCTGCTGGACCTAGGCGCGCACGTAGGCGCCAGACTGGCACTCGCGTACGCTTGCTCTTCCCCACATCACCGTAAGGATGGCCACGCCAGCGCCTTGCTTCACGGCTCGTCGAGAATGGCCGACGACTTCCTGTCTTGCTCTGACAGCTTGCCCTTGGAGCGTTCCGCATGGCTATAGGTACAGCCTCCTAGTCTTCCTACGGAGACAGATTGCGACACCGCCGCTGTCTCGCGTAGGGACGACCATTGTTCCACCGGCAATGCCGATGTAGCGATCAGTACCAGCACGGTGGTGTTGCCTATAATGGATTTTGGTGATGAAAACAGAAGCAAACGGGGCTCTGATATGGAAGCAACTTGTATGGCGGTTACTTTTGCTGAAAAAACATGTACTATATGACATTCCTATGTGGTAAGGTACTAAGGTTATCAGTGCATGCATCTACTTATACATTTTGTTAACCAATGTTCTACATGCATTCTTATACATTAAAGATTTTTGTGCCACACAAAAGATTATATCAAAATATTTCAAATAAGTGCAAGTTGTGCCAAATATGTTTGATCAAATTTAATCAATTATCAGCATACAATAAAAAAGTATAATTCGAAATCAGGGTAAAATCACAATTATGCATAACAAATAGGGGCAAAATCGTATGGGCATTCATGTCTTTTTGTACAAAGTTTAACACCGTTAGGGGTGGATGACGGAGCAATGGCAAACTGGTGCTTCGTGAATGGCACAGTAGGGGTAAATTCACAAAGTCAAAAAAATAGGGGCAAAATCATAATTTTGATACAAAACAAGGGTACAAACGTAAGAGCCCCTACTCTTATTAAGCTTTTCAAAAAGCTAAATATCATGATTTTTAGTTAAGTATATCTGGAGTTATACTTGCTTAAATCTTTGTGTCTGTTTCTGCCCAAACCCAGAGAGGGTTTCCTTGTTGGTGTTGTGGAACCTTTTTAATAGTGGAATTAGCTCTAGGTAATTATAACAAAGTTGTTTAGAATTTACTAAGCTTTCTAAAAAGTTTAGAACCATATTTATTGGATATGCAGAACTCTATTTATAGCTGTTCAAAGTGCCATGTCAGATTCTGTCCATGTTTTGGACAGAGATGTATTCATTGGATTAATTGACCTTGTTAACTATGAAATCATCTTAAGATGATAATAAAAAAGTTGTAGGTAACTTTATAAGATTTTCAAAAAGTTATGATTCATGATTGTTGAAGGTCTAGAACTCCCGTTATGTTTCTCTGAAGTTCCAATCAGTTTTTCTGTAACACTGCTATTTGGGCTACATGTGCAGTTTTGCTTGTGCAATTATTTTTGTGGTGGAAATGATGTTTTATATGGTTGTGGTGAATAACAAAGTTGTAGATAACTCACTTAACTATCTTGTGTTAAATTTTCATGGCATTTGGCCAAATAGTTTGTGAGTTATGACTGTTCTAAGTTGGTCTTCAGAAATTGTAGTTCTCTGGAATTTCTATACCAGATTTGATAAAAGTGATTGTTTGACCCTTTTAACTTGGGAATCATGCTGGGATGATTAAATATGAATTGTAGAAAATTTCATAATATTTCCATATTGTCTTGTTGCATGTATTTTGGATTAGTACAACTCCAGTTATAAGCTTGTGAAGTTGCATGGCAGAATCTATCCAAGTCTGGACAGAGGTGCTCAATTGTGCTTGATTGATCTTGTTAATAGTGGAATCACCTTGTGATGATAATAAACATGTTTTAGATAATTTAATAAGCTTTCTAGAAAGTTATGGTTCATGCTTGTTTGATGTCTGTAACTCCAGTTATGCTGTGTTGAAACTACTACTATTTTTCTGTCCTAGTTTTGTGCAGATCTGAAATATTGGCTTGTTTGACCTAGTTAGCTTTGGAATAAGCTATTGATGATAATAACAATGTTGTAGGAAATTTCATTAGCTTTCCAGAAAGTCTAGGATCACCTTCTTTGGATGTTTGGATCTCCAGTTATGGGTAAAACAAGTGTTATTTGTGCTGCTGTCCAAATTCTGTGTTGTGCTTACAAGTTGATTGCTTTCACTTTGCATTGCCTTATGTGTTGCTAAGTGTAACTCATGCCTTTCATGGTGTTAAATTAAATTAGCTGAGATCTTAAATTGTGATAGATATTTTCAATGGAATAGCTTAACTCAAGTTATCTTGTGTACCATGCTTGATATGCTTACTATCTTTCTATAATAGATTGTGAGATGCATCTCGTATTGCTATTCTTTTATTCATGCACTTGCATCTCATCTAGGTACGCTAGGTGAACCACGTGAATGATGTAATGTTGGAGCTGAACCTGAAGACGGTGTATGGTGGACATATCCCGAAGATAGAAGGACTGGACAAGTGCTAGGATGGGAGATACTCGCCTAGCGAGTGTCGTCTAACAAACACTAACCTAGTGTTGGATTCCAGGCAAGCCCCAGAGCATTCTAAGTCTTCCAGTGTTTTACAAAATATTACTCGAGTCCTTTATGATTGATGCATTAGGTTATAAGAGTTGATTGAAACCACTTGATGCATATAATTTCCTTGTCTAGAAATATACCTTTAACCCTGTGTAGGTCTAGGATCGAATATCTGCTTAGCCATGCTTAGACCGGTAAAAGTCGGGTGATTTCCCGTCACCTATAAGATATAGGTGGATACCGAAGCATGGTTGGCTATATTTGCTATCGTGGAAAAGAACCACGGGGTAATGTACATGGAGACCAGACGGGATGTCGATAGAGAAGCAACAAGACATGGAGGTCTTGGATGTGGATCTATCCCCATTTGTGTCGATTAAGGACCGTACCGTTGTTGGCACTTCTAACAAGATTGAACGCATGCCTATCACTTAGCTGGCCGGATAACTCGTTCGGACCACGAAGCCGAGTAGCTCAACTCAGGCCGGGCCCCGCTCTGTAAGAGTACGCACTCTGGATGGTAGTAAGGATGTGCGGGGAGCCAGACTGAGCCCAAGGGCAGGCTGGACCTGAATGTCCTAGCATTTGGTTGTCCCTGATTATGCGGCGCTGGGCGAACCGGCGAAATGTGTACCTGAGTTGTACCAAAGGTGACCTAAGACTACCTTGACGTAGGTGTGTCTAGGTTTGTGTTAGGAATAAATTCCCAGCTGGTTGAAATCGATTCGAATCGCCGTCTCTCCCGGATAGTGAGAAACTTGGCTAGCCCCAACATCGTAGTAATTGTATTATGGAATATGATGGTTCGGATAAACATGGAATTACTATACCTGCTATGGTTACTATTGTATGCTCTTAAAATAATATACCACATGTTTGGCACATGATAGTTGCTAATCCAAAATAAATATATATAATTAACTTGATGACCAAAGTATAATTGTATAATTGAGTTAATCGCTTTTTATGCAAAATATTGCCAAGCTACCTCCACTTATAAAGCCTTGTATAATTCTTGGAGTCAATTTATTTCTGGTTTATGACGGGTAAGTCTAGCTGAGTACATTCGAGTACTCAGGGTTTATCCCACTATGTTGCAGGTGAAGTTCTTAGCCTGCTGAAGATGGTGGCTAACCACCGGTGGGCTCGGTGACTCTATATTTATTCTCATCTATATGCTCTTATATGAGGATGTCACTTATGCTAGCAATGTATTTGGAACTTATATTAATATAATCATTTGAAAGCTATGTTGTTTTCACTAATCGGTTTTGAAACCCAAACTTGTACTATTATTTATGAACTCATTTATAATATTATTTTCGTTGCAACTCTGCGTATGTGATATGTATTTGCTTAATCATACGATCTTGGTTGTGATGTTGATTTACCGAGGTCCTTCGTGACACTCGGTGGACTACCGGGTTTATATAAGTGAAAGTATACGCGTGTCAACGTGTTAGCGGGGACAACCGTACTTGATCTAGTATAAATTGGCCGGTTCTGTCACAACCGGCGCTCTTTACAGAAAAGACAAAGGTCACTGTAAGTGACCGGACGCTGGTCTCGGTTGGACCGGCGCGTCCGGTCAGTGGCAGCAGAGGGCGTGTGTTTCGGTCTTCGACCGGACGCTGGCGCTAAAAGTGACCGGACGCTGGCAAGGTGCATCCGGTCAGTGCTGACGTACGCTGACGTGAGGCGCACAGAGGAAACATTGAGTGACCGGACGCGGGGTGTGTCCGGTCGAGCATGACCGGACGCGTTCGGTCGTGAAATGTCACGTTTGGAACCTTACTGGAAACGACCGGACGCTAAGATCCAGTGTCCGGTCACTTTCTAACTGACGCGTCCGGTCATCACTTGACCATTGAAATCGAGCGATCGGCGTTTGAAGCCGATAACACGTGGCGCACATCGCACGACCGGACGCTAAGGTCCAGCGTCCGGTCAATATGACCGGAGCGTCCGGTCGGTCCGTGTTCGGTGCAGTGAGGAGCCCAACGACTCTATTTCGTGGGGGCTTCTATTTAAGCCACATGGCCAGTTCAAGCTCACTGTCTTGGCCATTTGCATTGACATAGCAACCTTATGAGCTTAGCCAAAGCCCTCCCACTCATCTACATCATTGATTCATTTTCTTTGTGAGATTGGGAGAGAATCCAAGTGAATTGCTTGAGTGATTGCATCTAGAGGCACTTGGTGTTCGTGTTTTGCTGCGGGATTCGCTTGTTGCTCTTGGTGGTTGCCACCACCTAGACGGTTTGGAGCAGCGGAGGAGGATTGGCACGAGTTGGTGATTGTCCATGGCCATCTCCGGTCATTGTGAGGGGATTTGTACCTTTCCCGACGGAACGCCGAAAGATAACTCTAGTGGATTACTCGTGTCATTGAGTTACCTCACTTGCGGGTAGGTTCTTGCGGTGTCCAATCGTGTGGACGAGGTTTGTGCAACATCTCTTAACCGCCGAACCACCAAGTGTTGGTCGACACAACGGGGACGTAGCGTGTTGGCAAGCACGTGAACCTCGGGAGAAAATTGGTTGTCTCTTACCATTTGGTATTCTTTCGGTGATTGGTTTAATATTCATCTTGTGATTGGTTCACTTCTCTACACGGCGGTATAATCATCATACTCACTCATTTATATTCTTGCAAACTAGTTGTGGCAAGCTCTTTAGTGTAATTAGAATTGAGAGCTTGCTTTGCTAATTAAGTTCATCTAGTGAAGCTCTTTAGAGTAATAAAATTGAGAGCTCTTAGTGAGTAGTATCATAGCAAATTGTGTAATTAGCAATCATTGCAACTAGAATTGTTGGATAGGTGGCTTGCAACCCTTGTAGAGCTAGAGCAAATTTACATTTCGCTATTTGTCATACTAATTAATTTGTTCTAGTTGATTTATAAATTTTTAAATAGGCTATTCACCCCCTCTAATCATATTAGGGCCTTTCATCGTGCCGTATCGGCCCACGTGCCTAGGATGTGGCCTAGGCACGGCCTGCCAGCCCAAGTCCGCTGGCCACCAGTCCGAGCCGTGCTTGGGTCAGGCCAAGATACTGGGCCTCGTGCTGGGCTCACGGGCCCGAGCTGCATGCCCATATATAGTTTCGGGTCATCCGGAATCGTAAGGCAACTACCCGTCCTCACCACTCGCGCCGTCTCCCTCGCTTCGCAGGTCCGTGCGCTCTTCCTCGTCCTCCTTCCATCCTCATCTAGGGTTTATTCCTCTCATCCACGCTTTCAGAAACAATCCGTTGATTGCTATTCGATAGATCGTACTAAAGGAAGCACATGGATCTAGCTTGATTTATATTGAATGCAGCGCAACTGATCGTGGGGATTCGATTCTCCCTCGTTCTGATCAGCCATGGTGAAGAGGCTCAGGCGCAAGGGCGACGCCTCCTCCGAGCCGCCGCCCAAGGCCGCCGCCCCTGGGTCGACCAAGCCCGACAAGTTTAAGAAGAGGGGGGTCAAAACCGCGGGCATCTCTGAGGCGTCTGCTTCGGCGCAGACACCCGCCCCAAAACCAGTCAAGACTAGTCCGGCGGCCGCCGCCACCGCAGAGACTGCAGATGACCGGGTCGCGCAGAGCAAAACGGAGAATAGGAAGTTGAGTAGGAAGGAGACGATGAAGGGGAGAGAGGAGAAGAAGGTAGAGGGGGCCAGTGGCGGGGTCGCCCAGAGCAAGACGGAGGGGGAGGCAGAAGAGAGGACGACGAGTAGGAAGGAGATAATGAAGGGGAGGGAAGAGGAGCGTGTGAAGAGGGAAGAGAAGAGAAGGAAGACGACGGGGAAGGAAAAGGAGGAGGAAGAAAGTGGCTCGGGATTCATATTCATGTGCAGTGCGAGGACGAAGCCAGAGTGCTACCAGAACGGCGTGTTTGGCCTGCCCAGGGGGAAGATGGATGTGGTGGAGAAGATCCGGCCAGGGGCGAAGCTGTTCTTGTATGATTTTGACCTCAAGCTAATGTATGGGGTGTACAAGGCAGATACAAGGGGAGGATTGGATCTTGTGCGACATGCCTTTGATGGGAAATTCCCTGCACAGGTGATTCTTGTATCTTATTGTTTGCTTTGCTTGTACGGTAAACTTAGTCCTGCAATTCAGCTCAATCAGTTTTACAAAGTTAATGAAGTAGTACAGTGAAATACTGAGGTGGTGAGGACACATGTTGTAGGTTTATGACTGTTGTCATTCATAGGAGTATAGGACAAAATAGTTTATCGGTTTATTTGCTCAATGGCTCACTGTTATAGCGTTCATGGTCAAGGGCATTCAAGGGACATAACTAGGAATGTCTTGTTTTTAATACATGTGTAACCTTTGGCAGAATTTTTTTCTTCTGACGTATCAAGTGCCCTTATCTCAACTAATGACCATACTTGCATTGCCATGAAACAAAGATTGGGGGAATTGTTTGTTGTAGGTTTGCTACTGTGTTTTTCAGGTTCTGAACACATGATGTATGGGTTGTTAGCCTTAAGAACTGTACTAGCCAGTGTCCCCATCCTCTAAAAAAAGGGGGGAAAAAACATATCATTCATCATCCTGTGCCTTGCACACTCCTATCTGTCCGGCTCTGTTTTTTTTTAATTATTATTTTGGGTGGAAACCTGTCTGAGAAATCAGGAAGCATTTGAATGCCTCTATTTATATGTGTTGCCCTCAATCAGCAAGCATTTGAATGTCTCTATTTATATGTGTTCCCTTCAAATATTATAATAACTAATATGTACATTTGTTAACAGTCAACAATGTGAGATTCATGGAACAAAAATACAATTTCGTAAAATGTTGTTTACCACCTTAGATGTATGCTGCCCGACCTGCCTAGAAAATAATTTTTTGAATGCTGCTAAAGTTGTCTAGATATTCTAGAGAGCAGGGATTGTTTTTCTCATTGTTTTGATGATAACTAGCGGTACACCCTCCTATGAAAGCCATTAATCAAGGAACATCCCCCCTCCTCGGTGCTTCAAGTTGAGCCAAGCTTGGTTCTTTAGCTGCTTGCCCTAGTGCAAATGCCATATCCTAAATCCATGCTCAAGATTTAAATCCCAAACATATGCCATACCTCATATAAATATGTTTACATCAATTGATTCACAAAAATATGTTTGCTTGAATGATCATTTAATTCCTCATCACCCAAAATATCCCTATGGTTTTACTATTTCTATTGCTGTTCAATTTATCCAGATATCCGCTTTTACAGTTTCTATGACTACCTTGCACAATACTTTTTGCTAGACTAATGATGGCGGAAGGATGGTTTGGTGAGTTAATTAGGGCACTTTGTGTTAACCTAGTATAGGAAGGTGGTGATTGTTGTTATCTTGGTTTGGCCTCCACATTATCATGCAACCTTTGCTTTTCTAGCCATTAAATGGATTTTTAATTGTAGATGGATGGCCAACCAAAGTGGATGATGTTTGAATGGTGACATTGTTATCGCTTAACTAACTAACTAACTTGTGTCCTTGATGTAGGTTAAATTTAGCGTTGACATGGATTGTCTTCCTATTCCTGAGAGCAGTTTCAAGAATGCCATTAAGGAGAACTACACCTCAAAAGGCAGGTTCAGCCAAGAGCTTAACTATAAACAAGTGAGTCGTGGGGAATGTTCTATATTGCAATGTTGTATATACAAAATAAAAGGCACAAAATTTTGTTTCATGCTTTAAGTCATGGCACTATCTTGTAGGTTCAAAGACTATTGGCAATGTTCAAGCCTATTGGCCTTTCTCAGCCAGCTCCACAACATATCGAGGAAGTGCGACGATCACGTATCGTTGAAGATATTCGAAAACCGAGTGATTATGAAGAAAGAAGACGATTGCAACATATTGACGAAAGGGGTGCACCTATTAATGTCCATGCACATCCTCTTGAAGATCAGTACAAGATCACACGATCATTACATCCTCCACTTCTTGACGAGCCTCGACGTGGTGTGGTGCTAGATCCTTATCACATGCAAGAGCTTCAACATGTTCCTCTTAATTACTATCACCAAGTGGCTACTAGGTCTCCATACCATCAACCTCATATGGATATTATGCATGAAAGGTAGTCTTTTAACTGTAATCTGATTTCTTAATTTGGGTGCTCGGTCAGGTTATGCGAATGTTAACCCTTTTTCCGAAATTATCTAGCTTATTGAGGGCTTCTATTTAAATGCCTGACTCATTTATATCTACTTGGCGGCGTTAGGCTCCTTTTTGAGCTTGAAGCCACAAAATAATTAGACTCCTAGAGGAGTTGAGATATTTGGGTTTCTCATCGGAATAGGAGTGAAACAGATTTTGTCTAGAGATTACTTTCCTTTATTTGCTATATGTATCTTTTGAACTATACTCTCATGCCAACCATAGAAATACTTGCCTTGCCTCTTTTGCTAGTATTCCATTACATTGTCTTTTCTTTTCTTGTTTTCTCTTTTGCAGTTCAACTATGTCGACAACCATGTTCAATCATTGCCTTTTGATTTGTCATTAGGAAAGCCAAGCTCACTCACTTAATGGCTTGCAATTAGCTAACATATAAACCATATGTGTATTTTGATTGCTCTTCAATGGTTACATGTTTTTATTTGTAAGTAATGGTTACATGTTTGGGATGAAGAAAAAGGAGTTGGGTATTTTATCGTTGGTCAGTCTGTTTTGTGGCAAGAATGAACAAAATAGGTAAAAGAGATTTGCCCTATGCTGTGGCCAAAGCTTGCCAAACAATGGTAGCGTGGCAGCCGATTCAATTAAGGTGTTGGCTGTGTGTTAGTTCAGCTTGATCCTTAACATGCTTAATTGAAGTGTGATTCATGCCTTGAATATGGTCTGTATTTTAGCTTCCAGTTTGAAAATATGTTGGAAATTTGTTTCAGTCGGTATGTAAATCTGGAATACTGTTGTTGCACTATTAAATGATCCTTGTAGAGGTAGTGATTCTGCAACTACCAACTATGCAACAATCCACAGCTTGTTCGGAAGGCCGTATCGTATCGTGGATTATTTACTGCTGGCTGGTTTGGTGTGAGAGAAAAACACTGTTCCCAGCTGGAAATTTACGATCGTTTACGAGCAAGCGAACAACCAAAGTTCCATTATACTGCGTAATTTAATAATCAGTGATTCAGTGTCATTTGCTATGCAAGAGATTAAAATATCAGGAATGAAACCTTAAAAGCATTGTGTATTGGTTGTCATATACTCCCTGCATTCCAAATTGTAAGACGCTTTGACTTTTTTCTACATCGATTTTGCTATGTATCTAGACATATGGTATATCTAGACACATAGCAAAATTGACGTACCAAAAAAGTCAAAGCGTCTTATAATTTGGAACGGAGACGGTATTTCAGAAATATAAGAAAAGAAAAGAAGGTTTCACATGCAGAGTTTGGTGTTGAATTAAGTGCTTTAGATTTTATTTTTTGTATACTGTTCTTACCTGTCTATTTTTCAGTGGGCATCCCATAGCCATTTTAGTTTCTGTTATACTTGGTTTACTTTGTAAGTTTTGTCGGTAGCTTGTAGGTGATATTTTTGTTTGAATTCAATGTTTTTATGGAGAGTCCATTTTCCTCGCAAAGTTGTATTTCTATTATCTTTTATGAAAACATTCAAATTATTGAACTTCACTGTTGTTTCCAGAACTGCAGCTGAGGCAACTGTTAGGGATCCACTTATGGTAAGAGATCACCGAGCACTGCCAGGAGAGCTTGCTGCACGGTCTGAACGCGTGGATGAGCTGTACCGTTCCTACAAACTCTCTACACGCGCAATGGACTTCAATCCGGGAGCATCCTACCAGACAACTTATGAGCACCCGACTAGTGTTTATGGTGAAGGCATTCAGCGGCCAGTTTTGACAAGGGTCAATGGCCCAAGTTTGCCTGTGTCCACCCGTTATTCCTTTGCTGGCCCACGCGGATATTGATGATCGCCCAGATGCAAGCACTCAAATTGGCCCCAGCCATTTTACCTGTTAATGTAGGCAATGGCTTCTTGTACACAGTTGGAAGCCAGGATAGAACCTGATGGAAGTAGCTTTACAGTTTATCCATCGCCTTTGGTTTCTTTTGCAAGATAAATGTATGAAATGAAATGTGGGCCTCGTTTGACCCAAGTTGTTTAAACAAAAATGCAAAGGGATGAATATCTTTGTGTCGATTTGCAGCAGAGCTCTTGCAGAAATGATTTTTTTTGCGTTGGTTGCCTTGCCAGAAGTCCTGTACCTCGTCTTTTTTATCTGGATGCAGTTACTTATGGCAGCAAGTGGATCATAAGATCGTTCGGTCGCTTTCCCATCATGATCTGTTTTGTTAGCCATGGTGGCTGCTTGGCTTAGGAAAAAAAGGTCGGTCGATGTGTACTTCGGAAGCTTGTCCTTCAGATAGGATGTTTTACAAGCAAAACATAAAAAATGGCCAAGTCCATAGGTCAGTTTTTGCTTGAAGTTTTGCGGATAGACTGTTGCATTTGTTGGTCCAGTTGTCTCAATCGGTTCCGAACTGGTCGTCTTTAACCACATTATCTCACTGGCTAGTGCAGTAGTTTTCCCCTTTGCCATAAGCAAACGTTGCACGTTGGTGCTTGCGTTGCGTGATGCCAGGCCACCCGGAGACCGTCCACGAATAGTATCAGCATAAACTGCAGCGGCAGGCCGGCAGCTCCGGGCGGCTCAAGATGGGGTGCTAAAAAAAATCCGACGTTGGTCGAGGCATCAAGCAGGAACCTCCAGATGTGGTTGCCAATTGCCGTTGCGATTCTGGAAGGCTTTGTTAAGCCAGACGAAATGTCAAACGAGTCTTCTTCTGGAAAAAAAATCTAGTAGTAGTATTTTTTTATTTTATTAAAATTTTGGTAGTATAATACTGTACTTGATAATGATACGACCGTGAAAAATCCGGCGATGGTAGGTACCATCAGTCTTTGTCTGGATGTGAGCCGTCCGTTGCGTCCAATCAGACGGCCAGGAGGTTAGGCCGGCCAATCTACGCTACCTGGTGGTGTCCCCACCACAGAGGGGCCGCCGCCTGTGCGGTGGCCAGCAGCCCAGCATCGCCCGGCCGGGTTCGTCGGGAAGCGACCGAACCCTCCTTCGCGTTGGAACCAACACCCGCCCCCAACCTCGTTCTGACCGACGGCGACCTCCGCGCCGCGCCACGCCACCGCTATATACACATCTCCCCCTCCCTTGCCCGCCGCGGCCGCCAACCTCGCCAGGGAAATCCAACTCCGGTTCCTCCTCCTCCCTCCGCCTCTCCCGCCGTCGGAGAGATCCGGGTTGGCCCGCCCGGTAATCCATCCCTCGCGCTCGTGCCGCCCGTAATTTCGCCTCCTAACCCGACCGCCGGGAGCCACAGCGGCGCCGGAGGCGGTGGAGGGGGGACGATGGGGATCGGGGCGGTGTCGGACGAGCTGCTGGGCACGTTCGTGCCGATCGCCGTGTACTGGCTCTACTCGGGGCTCTACGTCGCGCTGGACGGGGTGGGGCGGCTCGACGGATACCGGCTGCACACCAGGGAGGAGGCCGCCACGAAGAACGTCGTCTCCAAGGCTGCCGTCGTGAGGGGCGTTCTCCTCCAGCAGGTCTTCCAGGTCGCCGTCTCGCTCACCCTCTTCGCGGTAATCTTCTCCTCCTCGGCGCCATCTGTTCCTTTGTCTGTGCCACGGAATTCCAGGATCGTTTTAGTTGGTTTTAGATGAGCCCCGTGCTTAATAGGTGCTTCCTTTGGGCGTTATCATTCTGTGCAGCGAAGCAAACTTGATGTTTTTAATTGCACAGGAAATGATCGACGAGACAACACACCTTATAAGTCTGAAGCACAAATTGGTTTACAAGCCTCCTGGATTGTATTTGCATCCCATTACTGCATATAGCTCAACAGCCTTCTTATTTCCTTCTAGACTTTGTTCCTGAGCATCTATCCTAACCAATGAAGTATAAAGCAAAGTGAAGCAAACCAGATCACGTTTTTAAAGAAAGTCATCAGTTTTGGTTATTGAAGACTTTCGGTGATTCTTAGCAAACATGTCTCGCTTACATGCTTTGAGGATTTGAAAGCTGAACATAACATTCAATACACATGTAGCTAGTGAAGTGGATTAAAATCCTTGTGTCAGTATAGCGGGTGGTTGCTGGGTTAACCATGTTGATTCTGATTGGAATAAAACTAAGAATTTGAATATAAATCAATATAGGTTCATGAGAATTCACTGATCTAGGGGATATCTAGTTCTATGATCAGTCTTGATTTTGTAACCAGCTTGACATCATAATGTTTCTTTTGGGTTCCTAAAAAATGGTTCATCAGTGAATTGTTCGATACACATCATCTATGTAGATAGGTTTGTTAACATGCTGACATTTTCCTTCACAAACAGGTTATTGGTGATGAGAGTGGTATTGGACAGAAGCAACCTCCTGCTCTTGTAATAGTGTTGCAGTTTATAACTGCAATGGTTGTTATGGACACATGGCAGTACTTCATGCACAGATACATGCACATTAACAAGTTCCTGTATAAACACATCCATTCCAAGCACCACACTCTTGTAGTCCCTTATTCCTTTGGAGCTCTATACAACCACCCTCTTGAGGGCCTTATTTTGGACACCATTGGTGGTGCACTCTCATTCCTTGTTTCTGGTATGACTCCACGGACATCCATATTCTTTTTCTCCTTTGCAACCATCAAAACTGTGGATGATCATTGTGGGCTGTGGCTTCGTGGTAACATCCTCCAGGCGCTGTTCAGCAATAACAGTGCTTATCATGACATTCACCATCAGCTCTATGGTAACAAGTACAACTTTTCACAACCCTTCTTTGTGATGTGGGACAAGATACTCGGAACTTACATGCCTTACTCTATTGAACAACGAAAAGGAGGAGGGGTCGAATCAAAACCAGCTAAACTCCACTGAGCTGAGGATACCAAGACTGATTAGTACATGCATGCATAGTTTCTGATTCTTGTTTTGACTTGTCCAATACTCTCATGCTTTGTGGTACTGCTGACTGCACAAATGATGTAAAACTCACCGTGTTTCATAACTTCATATAGTGAGGCTGTTTTTGTTCTCTACATTTTTTTTTTGGGTTTGTTTTTTGGGGTGTTCTATCTTGTAACAAGATACAGTGAGTAAAGTATTGTAATGTACCAAAGAATACTCAACACACTTGATTTGTGTCCTGTGGATTGATCTATTCTTCCATCCGTCATGTTGTTAACAAAGAAAGTTGATATTAGCACATGGCACTTCATATAGCCTTTGCTCATTCCTCCTTTATTTACTTGTGCTTCCGTCCGTCCTGTTGTTAACAAAGAAAGTTGATATTGGCACATCCGCACATGACACTTCATATAGCCTTTGCTCATCCCTTCTTTACTTGTGGTGCATTTGATCGTTGATTTTCTAATTGACCTCTGCAGATTATTGCGTTCTATTGGTTTGCTTTAATTTAGTCTTCTGAAGTTTTTTTGTCAGGTTATGACTTATGTCGCTGCTGCAGGTTTGATATACACTGAATTTTCCATTGTCAGGTTGTGACTTAAGTCGCTGCCGGAGGTTTGATATACACTGAATTTTCCATTAAAAGCAACTGGCAAGAAGTTTGTGGGGGCTGGGGGCATTGTACTAATATTAATAGAGAGGAATATATTTACAGCAACAAGGCAACAAGGATATATAGAGGTGGAAATGGATTAGAATCCAAATCCAATGGAGAAGTCTAATTAAAATCTAACAAAATAAATAACATCCAATCTAAATCCAATTCCAAATGATTAATGTTCAATCCAATTTGCATTGAAGTCCAAATCCATCCAGTAGGATCCAAATAATAGCAAAAGTACTATGCTTACATGTTGACATCATGCTAAAACTGAACTTTAGAATTAAATTGTCACGTTTATACTCATTAAAGTTTTAATGAAATTGACTAAAATTTGTTTAAGATTACTTATATGCAAATTGGTGTGGCTATATATACATGTGGGTTCCAGGTTAAAAGATGAACCCTATAATTAAAACCTTATTCACATCTTAAAAGTTTGACAAAATTGACCGAAATTGGTTCGAGACGATTCAATATAATATTTGACAAAACTGGCTGAAATTAGTTAGAGATGATTCAATATAACAGCCTACTATTTTATACAAATTGGTGTTGCTATATATACATGTGGCCTCACGTAATAAGTTGGATTCTACGATTAGATATCTTGCATTTACACCTTAAAATTTTAGTGAAATTAAATAAAATTTATTGAAGATGATTTAATATAACAGTCGGCTACTGTGTATATTATTTTAGAGACGGGGGGTACATTCTAAAATCAATTCAAGGCAAATACACAAACATACACACGTAAAGCGGCATTATACGAAATTTTATATAGCATGGTGATCAAGAAATTTGTCATTTCACACACCGACGAAATAAGGGCAAAACACAAGGGGCAAATATTCGCCCGCTTTCTCTCGCTGCCCATCCCACCTCTACGCCTCGCCGGAGCGCGCGTGCTGCGCGGGGCATGCCGGAGCTCCGCCTACCGATAACCGCCCCGGCCGCGGCCGGGTCCCGCCGCCATTCCCGGAGGCTACGGCGCCGCTGCCGCCTAATCCTCCTCCTTGTCCTCTCCCTTGCCCTCCTCTCCCTCGCCTACCTCTCCTTTTCCTCCCATGCCAACCTCCCAATCCACGGTAAGCGTTCAAATGACCAGGTACTTTTTCCATCCAGAACTATCATTTTGCTTTGGAGCTGCAATTTAGTTGCAACTGACAAAGGCATACGACCACAATCTGTTTTCTGTATGTGCGCGCGGCGGCGCGGGCAGTGGGCCGGTGTCCGCCGCATACTACCATTTTCTATCATCTCATAAAATTTCTTCAGGGTGCACAAATCTTCAGATGCGTTCTGGTGATTATTTCCTATTACGTAAATTCTACAGTTCCAATTGTTAGAGATACAAGCATCAGCATTGTCACCAGAAGTGAGTAGGGCCTAAAATGTGTGTTAGAGGTTCTGTTTTGGTTTCAAATGAAATGGAATTTACGTTCAGGTGGGTTCCTTGCCCCCAATTGGTTAGTTGGAAAAATATGTGTGTTCCAGAGGTGTTTGGTCACAGGAAATTGAATCACTTCCTCTTGTCACGAGCTAAAAAGATTTATTTACTTTATTGATTATGTTCTCATATTTTCTCTGGATGACTCCAAAGAAAATACTCTCTATCCGCAGGAAAAAAAATACTCTCTGAAATTTGATGTTATGCTTTGCAGCAATGCATCATGGCCTATCTAATAGGGAGAACCTTTTGAAGTGGAATGGTCAGGGATACAGCCCTGATGTTACAAATATCTCTATGTGAGTTCAAATACATACGTATAAATTCAGTTGTTTGTGTTAAAGTCATCAGATTTACTTCTTCTGCCAGGACTAAAGTTGAGTTGGAACCCCCCAAAAGTCGAAAGAAACCACACAAGCGCTGTAAGAGATCTTCTCTTTATACTCTGTAAAGGGTGCACTTCTCAAAGATGGGCCTTTTTTAGTCAAATGCAACGAATAGCTTTTATTAGATTTTTTTTACCCTACATGCATTAGAACAAGAGGGAGGGAGGGGGGGGTCTTTTTTAAAGTTTGATATAATCTTCTAGCTGATACCCCCCCTCTTTTCTGCTTAGAAACAATCCTTGCCATGCCTTTTTTTTTTTGAGAGAATAACAAGTGTATTTTATTATAAGTTAGTATCAAACAATCTGATTAGGCCCTACCTTATATATGCTACATGAATCATTGTTACAAACAGTTTTGTTTATTACAAGTTAATAAAAAAAACGATAGGACCCTACCTTATACAGAGGTTTCTGTTTACTTACCAAATACAACATTGCAGATGCACCATGCGATATTCAGTTTTTGCCATCAGTTGATGATCTTGTGGAGCCTGTTCACTACGGGAATTTTACACAGTTTTCTTTGAGCTATATATTGAAGGAAAAAGTATTGCTTGGTAATGGCTTCTTCGAACCAGTGTTTGGTGGACACCAGAGTCTTGGGGATAGAGAAGAGACATACCATGCTAAAGACCAAACCCTCCACTGCGGTTTTGTTAGAGGACCAGATGATTACCCTAGTACCGGATTTGATTTGGATGAAAATGATAGAAGGTATATGGCTACCTGCCATGTTGCTGTATCATCATGTATTTTTGGAAGCTCTGATTACTTGAGGAGACCAACTAAAAGCAGGGTGATTTTCTACTCTCTTCTGTATGGATGAGCCTGATCGTCCGTGTGCTATAGCTAATAGCTTGTTTTCGAGTAGCAAAATGGCTTAAGTATAAGGTTTATTCTTCTAGTTGATTTCATGTTCTGTCATGATGGTAAATTATTCATTGGCCTTCACTCCTTATCAATCTTTTATTTCATGAATATTTCTTGTTTTTTATAAGTTCTATAGTAATTGTACGATGTGCCATAAACTCTCACAGATTGGCTCTTACGCTAAGAAGAATGTGTGCTTCGTCATGTTCATGGATGAGCTAACACTGGCAACCCTTTCCTCTGAAGGACACATGCCTGATGGAAATGGATTCATAGGCTTATGGAGAAGTGTCGTAGTTAAGAACTTACCATACGAAGATATGCGAAGAGCTGGGAAGGTGCCAAAATTTCTAGCTCATCGACTCTTCCCATCTGCCATGTAAGTCTTCAAGGAAGTATGCGTATCGTATTTAATTGCGCAGTGAATTTTTTTTATTACCAGCAATGTCTTTGCTCTAACAATAAATTCTATTAAATCCAAAAAATCCTACAAGTACTGCCTACTAACTGGTTAGTGCTTGTCATCCCACCAGCTCTGATTGTAACTAGGGCTTCTTACTTTGCTTTATGTTGCAGCGAATTTTCTTTTTCCTATTTTGTTAATAATAATGCGTATGCCCCGGACACTGTGATCACAAAAGCGCGTTGTCTGGACATATTGTTCAAAATGCAACATTGAACATTAATTTCTATAGTAATATAGTTATAAACTCTTGATCAAATAAAAGTTAAAAAGCCTTGTAAAATTGTAGTATTACGGAAGTATTTTTCAAAATCTACAAACATAATCTTTATAAGTTTAAGGTTATTATTCATATAGGCATCAAGAGCCTAAAAAGGAGTGCTCTATAACAAAATGGCATTGTTTTCTGGCTAAAGAAATTTTCTCTTGTGAAATGAGTTAGTATTTTCTCACCTGGGTTAACTGAAGGTATTTTTCTTTCTAGGTATTCTATATGGTTGGATAGCAAACTGCGCCTCCATGCTGATCCAATGCTTATCATTGAGTATTTCTTATGGAGAAAGAAAGTAGAATATGCCATCTCAATGCACTATGATCGCTCTTGTGTATGGGAGGAAGTACTCCAAAACAAGCGGTTGAACAAGTACAATCATACTGCTATTGATGAGCAATTTCACTTTTACCAGTCTGATGGTCTTGTCAAGTTTAATAACTCTGGCCAACTGCCTGTTCTTCCAAGCTGTATGTATCCTATCATATTGTTTACTTAATGACTTAGAAGTATATATTTCTTGATTGGCCCAAGAGTTGACCCTGTACATGAACTTTTGCAGATGTACCTGAAGGATCATTCATTGTGCGTGCCCATACACCAATGTCTAACTTGTTTTCATGCCTTTGGTTTAACGAAGTAAACCGTTTTACCTCACGTGATCAATTGAGTTTTACATACACTTATTTGAAGCTCAGGAGAAATAATCCAGGGAAACCTTTTCACCTAAATATGTTTAAGGTAATAGCAACAATCAATGCATTTCAGCATGTACAGAGACCGAGTCAATAAGTCTAAAAAATAGTTGAGGACATTCGGCCCTATGTACTTAAACTATATGACACCATGTGGCTACCCAGCACCATCAAATTAGGGGTCTAGTGTGTATGTAAGAGTTACTGGCAAAGCCCTGTTTCTTTTCCTGAATTCCTTCTCTGTAGGCAATAACTGGGTGCAACAATCCATGCTATTGCATATTGAATTGCTAGGACCATATATTAGTAGAGAATTGTAGTTTACTGCTTAGGGTCCCAAAAAGGCAATTCTGCAGAACAAAGTAATCACCATCGCATTTATTAACGGGTTTGCATAGACTATCTAATACTATGGATGTCGATTTGTTGTTGAAACAGGACTGCGAAAGAAGAGCGATAGCTAAACTGTTCCATCACCGAACTAACGAGACTACAGATCCACCAGCAGCTAATCTTCGTTTGGACACGATTCGTCATTCATACAAGGCTGAGACTGCCATTTGAGGAATCAACAGCAATGTGACTTCAATTTATTGTGCATACCATTCATCCAGCTCTTGCATTCAGGGTACAAGTTGATCTTCTCCTTGCTGCATCCAATCGTGCAGGACAGTCAGCCAAAGTGATATCGTCTTCTTTTGTTTACAGAGGACCAGAACAGCGTCAATGTGCCTAACATGCTTGTTTGTAGAAAAGAGAAACGAAGTAACGTTTGCACAGCCGTTGGCAGTAGACATGTAGCAATGCCAGTGGTCTCACTTCGTTAGAAAATTCATTTAGATTTCAGCTTTGTATTGTAAAAATGTTCATTGAACAAATCGAAGTGTTAGAACGATGATACTCCCTTCATTCCAAATTATAAGATGTTTTGATTTTTTTTTCTAAATATATTATTTCTACTATATGTATCTAAACATAGTGTATATCTAAATACATAGCAAAAGCTATGTATTAGAAAAGCCAAAACATCTTAATTTAAAATAGAGGGAGTACCTTTTTAAGTTCATCGAACGTGTACCATTTTCTGGCTTTGTAAGTACATATCCGGAGAGTAACCTTTGCTGCTTTTATTCATATATTGTGCATTATTGTTGTATCTCTGAATTTTTGAAATGATGCGTGTTTCCTCGTTCGACATTACACAATCTCATGGCCAGTGCGGACTCTGATGAACACTCTGTAAACTGATTCATTGGATGTACTTCAAGCAACATTTCAAATCTTGTTAACAAGTTGGTATTGTATTTATGGCCAACTTTGTCACATAAAACTAAAAGGACATCTGGATGTAGGTAGCCACATAAACGAAGGACATCCTGATATATTCCATTCTAAATTATAAATCGTTCTGATTTTTCTATATATATAGTAAAAACTATATATGATATCTAGATGCATAGCATAGTAGAAACTACGTATGATATTTAGATGCATAATAAAAGCTAAGTTCCTAAAAAAATCAGAATGACTTGTAATTTAGTACGGAAGGAGGAGCTTGGCGACTGAATCCTGAAGGGAAAGGCATAGAAGCATACGTGGCACTAAGAAGTGGAAAGGTGAAACGGATCAAAGGAAACAGAAACTATCGAAGTATGAATGCAGCGCAGGAACAGATAAATACGGCTTCTTAGTTCTTACAGACCTGTCGTAGCACCATCAAACGAAACGAGAAAGTATTGGAGCAGTAAAATTCAATATAATCTGTCGGCTATCGATATTAGGGATACCCAAAGCAAGAGCGTTAGCGCCACGCTGATTTTCCTGGATGAAGCAAGACGTATTAAAAGGTCTTGTTCGACCCCAAGGCCGCGGGGGTCTCACCCAAGGCCGTGGGCTCCGCATCATCCGACACTTTGGGTGATGGCTCCGTCTCGTCCGACCCCAATGACGCGCTTTTCCGCCTCGCCCGACCCCTTGGGTGGGGCTCCGTCTCGCCCGACCCCATGGCCGTGGGGTCTCACCCAAAGCCACGGACTCCGCCTCGTCCGACCCCTTGGGAGCGGGCTCCGTCTCGCCCGACCCCAAGGCCGCGGGGGTCTCACCCAAAGCCGCGGTCTCCGCATCGCCCGACCCCTTGGGAGCGGGCTCCATCTCGCCCGACCCCAAGACCGCGGCATGGTATCCGTCTCGTCCAACAGGGACCCGTACCGTCGCCAACCACTCCAGGTCCAAACATATGGGCCTGGGTCAAAACTCTGACATTAGGGAAGAGGCTAGCACGCCTCGATGTAACCCATGGCCATAACGGGCCATACCTGAGGATTCACATCAAGAACAGTGTAGGACATGCCGGTGCTGTTTTGCTTAACCCTCGTACGAACGCTGATAGGCGTGTCAGTTCACCACGACGTCTGCCGGGACGGAATGGAACGCCATGACCGGTAGATGACACCTGCGCATGGCGCTAGTGACAGACAGGGCCGCGACGTGGAGCCGTCCCTGTTGACATCTACAGGATCGGTGAGACCCGCATGAAGGAGAAGAAGGACCCAACGATCCTAGAAGCCATCCTCTCTCTCGTTCTTCTCCTTTTCCTCCGCTATAACCCGCGCTTTCCTTGGCCTATAAAAGGGAAAGCAGGGCGCCTCATGAAGGGGATGGGACAGATCCGCATAAGAGCACGACACGAGCACATAACTGAGCAGCGATCGAGCTCTCATCACCCGTTCATTCCTTTCACCAGAGACTTGGGATCCTTTTCCTCTCTCGCTTGTTTGTAACCCCTACTTCAAACCAAGTGCCGGTAACATGAGCAGCAACAAACTGGACGTAGGGACATTCTGCCCAAACCAGTATAAACACTTGTGTCCTCCGAGCACACCATCCAAGCTAGACATGCAAATACAAATTTACTCATCGATGGTCCGAAAACACCGACAGTTGGCGCGCCAGATAGGGGCTTTTTGCGCGTCTTGACGTTCACATCAGGCCTCGGATGGCTAGTCACGGTGTCAGCTGGGTCCCGGGCGCGCACGTGCGCTTCAGGGACCTGGACTTCATTGTCATGACGAGGGAAGAGTTGGTGCAGGCTCCCGTCGTCGTCCAACCTCTCCGCTCCGTCGGCCTCGACGCGATCGCCGAGGCGCTTGAGGAGCTGCGGCTGCACGCACCGGAGGCCCACACCCCCGGGAGCGACCAGCTTCTCGGCTCCGATTACGGGAGGCTAGAGCGCCAGCTCGGTGCCTTCCTAGGACCCCGACCGTCCCGGGAGGACCTAGGCTGCCTCACCTTCTCCTTCGCCAACGTCAAAACATAGCTGGTCGGGGGAGAGCTGCTCTCCCTAGAATACCTCATCCGGAGCGCGCCGACAGCGCTCCCGTCCGATCTCTGCAACGCCGCAGAGACCGTTGGCCACCTTGTGGTGCAACACACGTCTCCATCCCCCGCGAACGACGAGTTCGTAGGGATGACCGAATATATCGCGGAATCTTTCCACAACCTCCCTGCAGGAGAATCGGGGTCGCCCTCAGACTCTGACTCTAGCAGGGTGAGCCATCACCCTTATCGTGAATGTTTCATGGTAGGTACCCCCGAGGGATACGTCAAAAGCATCCACGAGGGAGAGGCTACCCCAACAAATGACCTCGACGACGAGGTCAAGGGGGATGTAGGGCCCCACCTCGCCTGCGGGTAGAGCAGCTGAAGACCTAGCACCAAGAGATCGAGGAAGCACGACTCTAGCTTGAGTAGGAACGCGCGGAGCTCGAGTGAGAGATCGAGCACCACGGAGACGGTGGTCGTGCATGCGCCATGGCCCGTGACGTGAACCGAAGGATCATCGAGGACGACGAAGCCCTCCCACACTTCACCCGGGCAAGCCAGAACATCGCTGCTGTGGCGGCCTTGCTCCGAGGGCTTCCAGGGCCCGTGACACCCGAGGATCGTCGGGTCCATCGCGAGATTCGCACTCTACTCGAGTGTGCGGCAGCGCAATAGGCCGAAAGCTCGTTGTCCCAACGACGCGAGCTTGACACTAGCCAATGCGCGCTCTTAGAGCAACCCAACAGGGACATGTCTGTCCACCAGGCACAGCAAGGCAGAAGGCCGCGTGCTGCGGTCCCGGTGCATGAACATCTCGGCCTCCACCATGACGCGCGCGACACCCTCAACGCCCACAGGCATACCCGCGGCGCTACGACAGTGGTGAAGACTGAAGCCTGAGCCTCGACTTGCTGGGGCCTCAGGCCTTTGGCCGACACATCCTCAACGCCGCCTTCCCACCGCGGTACCGACCGCCGATCAACATCCTGAAATACTTTGGGAAAACGAACCCTGGACTATGGCTCCAAGATTATCGGCTTGCTTGTCAAGCCGGTGGAGCGGATAATGACGATTTCATTATCCGCAACCTTCCATTGTTCCTAGCCGATTCGACACGAACGTGATTGGAACACCTTTCGCCCAACCGAATCCAAAGTTGGGCGGACCTAAAAGAGATCTTCGTGGGAAACTTCTAGGGCACATACGCACGTCCTGGGAACCAATGGGATCTAAAAAACTGCCGACAGAAGTTCGGGGAAACTCTTCGTGGGTACATCCGGTGCTTGTCCCGGCAGTGCAACGAGCTGCCCAACGTCGCCGACACCAACGTCATAGGAGCTTTTATGTCTAGGACCACCTACGAGTCCCTGGTTCACAAGCTAGGATGTAAGGGCCCACGAACCACCAAGGAGCTCCTCGACATCGCCACCAGCCACGCCTCGAACGAGGAGGCGGTCGGGTGATTTTCGACCGCCTCAAAGGCAAGGCTAAGCGGGATGAGGACGCCGGCGAAGGCGCCTCCAACCGTCCCAGCAAGAAGAAGAACAAGCAGCGGCGCGAGGGCTCGCTCGTGGCCGCCGTTGACCGCAAGGGGGGTCAGAAGCCCACCAAGGGTACCCCGGACAACTTCGAGAAGCTACTCGAAGGGCCATGCCCGAACCATGCCTTTCCCGTCAAGCACCTATACAAGGACTGCGTCCTCATGAAGCGGTTCTTGTCTGGAGGCTCCAACAAGGGGGAGCATAGTGAAAGCATCTAGGCCCCTAGTTGGATTTCGGTGATTAATGATAATACAAGATTACTATGACTAACATGTGTTTTGTAGAGGCAATTAAGTTAGGTCATGGTAATGGCAATTGATTGGGCAATCATGGTTGTCATGCCCCTACGATGGAAATCATTTCGGTTTTCAAAGGATGGACGACAAGGTTAAGGATGGACTAGTTCTAAGTGTCGTTTGGTGTTGAAGAGACACTTAGAGTAGTTTAGGACTTTGTTTTTCCTTTGGCCATACTATTAAGGGGGTATGGACTAGTAGCTTGACCTAGGTGAGTCTAGTGGGTTAGGTATGGTGCACACTTGTCAAATCTAGCACTAGGTAGCTCAGGAGTAGCCCTAAGATCAATTGGAGCAAACTTCATTCACATATGATTTCGAGTTGGAAGTGAATGGAGGGTCAAATGACTGACCGGACGCTGGTCTAGTTGTGACCAGACGCTGAAGGGTGAGTCTAGTCAGTTCATTTGATCAACTGGAGCCGTCTGGTTGCGACCGGACGCTGAGTGAAAAGTGACCGGACGCTGGGTTCCCGTGTCCGGTCAACTCCAGAGAGATTCTAGAGAGGGAAATTCCTGATCGGACGCGTTCGATTCAGTGCTGACCGGACGCTGGTTAGGATCCGTTTACTGACCGGACACTGAACAACGAAGTGACCGGACTTTGGGCGCCAGCGTCCGGTCAACATCAGTAAGGTTCTAGAGAGCAGCTTTTGTGACCGGACGCATCCGGTCAGTGCTGACCGAACGCAGGTCAGAGTCCGGTCACAACTTAATGGCTCTATGGCAAGGATAAGTGACCGGAGCATTCGGTCACCTTGACCGGAGCATTCGGTCACCCCGCAAAGTGCTGACGCAACCTCCTAACGGTTCATTTTGAATGAGGGGGTATAAATACTTCCTCTATTCATCCAAGGGAGGTCTCTTGCCCATTTGTTCAGCTGAGAAACACCCTTGAGAGTGCTAAGGAGAGCAAGATCCTAGTGAGGTGATTGTGATTTGAGAATCTAAGATTAAGGCATCATTAGTGCAAGGAGAGTAGCAAGTGTGCATCCACCCTTCTCATTAGGCTTGTTGTGGTTAAGTGAGAGTTCGTACTTGTTACTCTTGATGATCGCCATCGCCTAGACGGCTTGGTGGTGATCAGGAGTTTGGTGATCATCCGATGGAGCTTGTGGATGACCCAACTCAAGTTGTGAGCGGTTGTGGACGATTCACTGTGACAGAGTATTAAATAATCAGCTCGTAGAGAGCACTTGATCCTTGTGCGGATCAAGGGGGAGCTACACCCTTGCGCGGGTGCTCCAACGAGGACTAGTGGGGAGTGGTGACTCTCCATATCTCGGCAAAACATCGCCGCGTTCCTTCTCCTCTCTTTACTTTAAGCATTTACATTTGAGCAATTCAATTCTTGTCTTTACATTCTTAGAATTGCCATGCTAGAGTAGGATTAGAACCTAGGATGCAAAACTTTTGTGCGGTAGATCAATAGGAACACATTCTAGGCACAAGGGGTGAAGTGGGCTAAGTGTAGGGTTTAATTATTGCGAAGAATTTTAGAATTAGCCCAATTCACCCCCCTCTTGGGTATCTTGATCCTTTCAATTGGTATCGAAGCCTCATGCTCACGAATTAAGGCTTAACTGCCTAGAGAAAGATGTCCCATGGGGATGGACCTCCTCCTATCTTTGAGGGAGATGATTTTCCTTATTGGAAAATCTGCATGGAGGCTTATTTAGAAGCCTTAGATGTTGGAATACTTAGAGCCGCCTCACAAGGCTTTCCAAAACCTAAGGATCCCGCCAACCTTCAAGGCGATGAAGTGAATTATGAAAAATGGAATGCAAAGGCTAGAAACACCATATTTAGAGGCCTTTGCAAATATGTGTTTAATCGTGTGCAGAACCACAAGGATGCCCATGCACTATGGTCGAACATTTGTGCGCTCCATGAGGGAACAAAGAGTGAGCGTGAGGAACGCTATCATCTCGTCATGAAAAAGCTCAATTCTTTTGAGATGCTTCCTAAAGAAAGTGCTAATGAGATGTACTCACGCTTAAATATTCTTATAGAGGAAGTCAATGGGCTCGGACTTACACAAATGCAAACATTTGATGTTGTAAGAAAGATCTTGAGTGTCCTCCCTATTGACAAATATGGGCACATTGTGACCGTGCTCCAACAAGGTGATCTTTCCACCGCTACACCAACTCAAATCTTAGAAAAGATCAATGCACATGAGATGTATATGCACATCACACCGCAAGATGGCTCTTCTTCTACCAAGAAGAAAGACTTGGCATTCAAGGCTAGCCAAGATAAGGGCAAAGCAAGAGTTGAATATGAGAGCTCAAGTGATGATAAAATTGATGATGCAAGTCTTGCTCTTATGGTGAGAAGAACCGCCAAGATGCTTAAGAAGCTTAACAAGAACAGTGTCAAGTTTGATGGCAAAAAGAAGAAGTTCTTCACTAGAAATAGAAGGAAGCCAATCTTCGAGATGGATTTCTATAATTGTGGAGAACTTGGTCATCTAGCACATCAATGCCCCAAACCAAAGAAAGACAAATATAAGAAGAAGAACAAGGGCAAGAAAGATGACTCAAGTGATGAAGATGAAGATGAGAAGAAGAAAAACAAGCCATACAAGAAGAAGGATGGCAAGAAGAAGGATTTCCACAAGAAGAAGAAAAATGGTAAGGCATACATCGTCGGTGATTAGCTCACGGATATTGATTCATCAAGTTGCTCATCCAATAATGATAGTGAGAACGAGAAGGTGGCCGCTATTATGATTGACTCTTCATTATCTTCACCGACACCACCGCCATTATCCTCTACACACCTATGCCTTAGGGCCAAGGGTGAACGAAAGGTACAAAGTGATGATGAGAGTAGTGGTAATGAACATGCTAGCGATGATGATAGTGATAGTGATGATGAATTTGAATCACCTTCTTATGATGATCTTGTCAAGTTGCTTAATCAATATACTAAGATCATTAGAAAGACAAGAGCTAAAAATGAAAAGCTAGAACTTAAGAATGACTCACTTTACTCAAGGAGCTCAAATCTTCTAAGAAAGAGCTTAAAGAAAAACATAATAAACTTGAGGGGATACGTAATGAGCTCATCACTAGCTACAATATGCTAAAAGAAGAATATACAAATCTCAAGATCAATCATGATAATCTTGTTGTCTCTAATGAGCTATTATCCAATGAGCCACATGATGCTACTAACCATGTTGTTAAGATTGATATATCTACATCATATGATGATTTGATCATTGAGAGCATTGAGTAAGGTTCTAGTAGCAAAGGCAAGCAAGTGGTTGAGTCCAACAACTATGATGAGTATGTCAAGATCAAGAATGAGAATGAGAAGCTTAAGAAAGATCTTGAAAAGCTATCAACCACAAACACTATTGTGATAGAGAACCTTGACCATGATAGTGATCTAATTCTTGAGAATGAGAAGCTCAAAGAAGAGAACAAGAGACTCAAGAAGGAGAAAAATCATGATGAGCTCAAAGAAGAGAACAAGAAGCTCAAGTTAGAAAAAGAACATCTCAAGACCGGGTTGAGCAAATTCACAAGAGGTCAACATCTTCAAAGTGAGCTACTCATGAATACCATCATGAAGATGGATAGAAGTGGAATTAGATACTTAGTACATCAAGAGAAGAAGGCTCAAGCTCAACACCAACAACAACAAAAGTCAAAGCTAAAGCCAAAGAAGTGTTTTGAGTGTGGGCAAGAAGGTCACTTTGCCCATGAGTGTCAAACTCCTCCACCACAACCCTTGCCCAAGTATGCTAGACCTTTTGCTTTCAATGCTCATTACATGATTAGAAAGGACTCTAGTAGAAAAATAAAAGTCATGTTCTTAGGACCTCCCAACAAGAATAGATCTAAGAAAATTTGGGTTGCAAAGTCACTTGTTGAGAAAGTCAAGGGTCCTCAACAAGTTTGGGTCCCTAAACAAGCTTGATCTCTTGTGTGTAGGTGAACTACAAGACCGGTGGAAGTCATTAGGTAATTGATAGTGGCTGCACTCAACATATGACTGGTGATCCTCGTATGTTCACCTCACTAGATGAAGAAGTTGATGGTCAAGAAAGAATTACATTTGGTGACAATTCAAAGGGAAAAGTCAAAGGATTGGGCAAAGTGGCAATATCAAATGATCATTCAATCTCAAATGTGCTATATGTTGCTTCTTTGAGTTTTAACTTGCTATCTGTTGGACAATTGTGTGATCTTGACTTTTAATGCTTGTTTACCGAGAAGGAAGTGGTTGCATCTAAGAAAGATGATGATCAAGTTATATTCAAGGGATTTAGATACAACAACCTATATCTAGTGGATTTCACCTCCGAAGATGCTAACTTAAAGACATGCCTATTCACCAAAACATCACTTGGATGGCTATGGCATAGAAGACTTGCTCATGTTGGGATGAGCTCACTCAAGAAGCTTATGAAAAATGAATTGGTGAGAGGCTTGAAGAATGTGAAATTTGAGAAGGGCAAGCTTTGTAGTGCATGTCAAGCCGGCAAGCAAGTTGCAAACACTCATCCTACAAAAGCTTTCATGTCAACTACAAGAGTGCTAGAGCTCCTTCACATGGACTTACATGGGTGTTCTTCCTTCATGACAAGACCGAAGTTGCATCATGTTTCAAGAAGCTTGCCAAGAGAGCACAAAATGAGTTTGAAGTGAAGCTCAAGAAGATAAAAAGTGATAATGGAAAAGAGTTTGACAACACAAACATTGAAGCATATTGTGATGAAGTTGGGATCAAGCATGAGGTCTCCACAACATATACTCCTCAACAAAATGGTGTAGTTGAGAGAAAGAACCGGACTCTTATCACACTTGTAAGAACAATGCTTGACGAGTACAACACATCCGAAGCTTTATGGGTGGAAGCTATCAACACTGCATGCTATGCATCCAACCGCCTATTCCTTCAAAAGTTTCTTGGCAAGACACCTTATGAGTTGCTCAATGGGAAGAAGCTGGATATCTCATTCTTTCGGGTGTTTGGTTGTAAATGCTACATCTACAAGAAGCGGCAACACCTAGGGAAGTTTTAAAGACATTATGATATTGGCTTTCTTGTTGGTTACTCATCAAAGTCCAAAGCATATCGAGTATTTAATCATGCCACCGGCTTGGTTGAAGAAACATATGATGTGGAATTTGATGTATCTAACAGCTTCCAAGGAGCACATGAGAATCTTGATGATGTAGGTGATGAACCATTGAGGGAGGCTATGAAGAACATTCTGGTTGGAGACATCAAGCCTAAAGATGATGTACAAGTGATTGATCCACCTTCTTTATCAAATATACCACAAGATGGTCATAAAGATGGGAGAGTAGAAAATGAAGATACTCATGTCCCTCATGATCAAATGGTGGCACAAGCACAAGATGTTGATGCTCCACAACCTCCCTCTCAAGTGGTTGATAGAAGAAATTCACCTCTACTACAAGCTCATCCACAAGATCTCATCATAGGGAGTCCTTCAAAGGGTGTAATGACTCGAGCTCAAAAACTTGCTTCATTCATTGAACATCACTCTTTTGTCTCTTGTGTTGAACCTAAGAATATAGAAGAAGCTCTTCAAGATTTGGATTGGATAAATGTCATGCATGAAGAGTTGAACAACTTTACTCGCAATGAAGTTTGGACTCTTGAAGAGCGACCACAAGGTGCAAGAGTCATTGGAACAAAGTGGGTGTTCCGCAACAAGCAAGATGATCAAGTCATTGTAGTGAGGAACAAGGAAAGACTAGTTGCAAAGAGGTTCTCTCAAGTTGAAGGATTGGATTTTAGAGAGACGTTTGCACCGGTTGCAAGACTTAAAGCCATTTGTATCCTCCTTGCATATGCATCGCATCATGAAATGAAATTATATCAAATGGATGTTAAAAGTACAATTTTAAATGGCTTCATAAATGAACTAGTCTATGTTGATCAACCTCCTGGGTTTGAAGACCCTAGATATCCTAATCATATTTATAGGTTGTCCAAGGCGCTACATGGGCTTAAGCAAGCCCCAAGAGCGTGGTATGAACGCCTTCGGGATTTCCTTATTGAGAAGGGCTTCACCATTGGGAAGGTCGACACCACACTATTCACCAAGAAGCTTGATGGAGAAATCTTCATTTGTCAAGTATATGTTGATGATATCATCTTTGGATCATCAAATGAAGATTATTGCAAAGAGTTTGGTGAATTGATGTCGAAGGAGTTCGAGATGTTAATGATTGGAGAGCTTACATTCTTTCTTGGTTTTCAAGTCAAGCAAATGAAAGAAGGGATTTTCATCTCTCAAGAAAAGTATACCAAGGATCTTCTCAAGAGGTTCAATATGGATGAATGTAAGCCAATCAAGACACCAATGCCATCTAATGGACATCTCAACCTAGATGAGGGAGGTAAAACGGTTGATCAAACTCTCTATCGCTCTATGATTGGTAGCTTGTTATATTTAACCGCATCTAGGCCCGACATCATATTTAGTGTGTGTGTGCTAGATTTCAAGCTAATCCTAAGGAAGCTCATTTGATAGCCGTTAAAAGAATCCTTAGGTACCTTAAGCACACACTAAGCATTGGTCTTTGGTATCCCAAAGGAGCTAGATTTCAATTAGTTGGCTACTCCGATTCGGATTATGCCGGTTGCAAAGTTGATAGGAAAAGCACATCCAGAGGGTGCCATTTGCTTGGTAGATCACTTGTGTCTTGGTCCTCCAAGAAGCAAAATAGTGTGGCTTTGTCCACCGCTGAAACGGAATACATTGCCGCGGGTGCTTGTTGTGCACAAATACTTTATATGAAGCAAACTTTGCTAGACTATGGTGTAGTTGTAGAAAAGGTACCTCTTTTGTGTGACAATGAGAGTGCGGTAAAGCTTGCTAATAATCCGGTTCAACACTCTCGCACCAAGCACATAGATATCCGCCATCACTTTCTTAGAGATCATGTTGCTAAAAATGATATATTATTAGAAGGTGTAAGGACCGAGGATCAATTGGTGGATATCTTCACAAAACCGCTAGATGAGACTACTTTTTGTCGGTTGAGAAATGAGCTCAATGTGCTTGATTTTAGTAACTTCACTAGGAAATGAGCTTGTGTTGTCCCTTGCATTGCATTGTAATATACAACATGTTTAATTTTTGGTAATGCATTTAGGGCTTGTCTAACATGGTTAAGATAACCGCTGGAAAACGTGTGAAGAAGCTCAACCTTGGATGAAACTTGACAAGCAACTAGAATTACTTTCAAGTATTGCATTGCATATGCATGTGTGTTATTTTGTCATTTCCTTTCGATTACCCTTTTATTGCCTATTTTCTTAAAAAGAATTATAGTCTAAGGCAAAATACTTTGAAAATTTTGAGGGTTTGAGAGAGGTCACTCACATTAATCCCAATTGGTGTTTATTTGGGTCTTATTGAAGTTGAGACTTGATTGGGAATAGGCAGCGCGAAGGAACTTTGAAGATTTGTTGAAAAAGGGCGACCGGACGCTGCACCGGACTATGAATTCCTGCGTCCAGTCAGTTCACAGGAGGTGAACAGAAGCGCAAAGGAGTGACCGGACGCTGAAATAGTGATCTTCCTGCGTCCGGTTAGATGGTGGTCCTACATCCGGTCAAGCGAAGAAGATGAATACAGGACCGACTAGACTCTAGCTACGTCCGGTCAAGTGTAACCGAACGCGTCCGGTCGTGACTTGAGGGGATTTGGACCTCTCTGTAGTCGACCAGACACTGGGTGGCAGCATCCGGTCGTTGCCACCGGAGCGTCCGGTCAGTAGAAATCGGTTGGATCTATGACTCTTTTCTCTTTCCTTTCCTTATCCATCTCGCGGGGGCCATCATAAATATTTTTTCGCTTCACATCCACGCCACCCGTACCAATCTCACCCGCGCCGACATCGCCCGTGCCCTAGACAAGTTTTCACTATCGCGCTCGTTCCACGCGCGCAAGCCCTAGCCGCGCCTCGCCACCGTATCTCCGCTGCTACGCCAGCTCCGCTCTCCCATGCTAGTGCCGCCTGCCGCGCCGCTTGACCACAGCCGCTCCACCGCGCATCACCGCCTGCCCATGCCGCTTGCCCGAGACACACGCCCATGCCCTAGCGCCGCCGTGCTAGCACCTGGTCGCGCCTGCACCACATCCACGCTGGAGCCCCAGCTACCATCCACCGCGCCTAGTGCATTGCTCGGCCGCCGCACCACGTCGTCGGAACCTTAACCCTAGGCGTTTCCTAGTGCATTCGTTCCTTTGTTGTTTGGTCGTCGATTCGCCGGTTCATCAGGTAGCAAGCCATCACCTCTAATTTTGTATATAATGATTGTTTCTTAGGGTTTCACATCTCTAGATGTATTTTGTAATTATTCATATATCTGATCTATTCTATCGTACAACGAGTCGGTGCCTTTGTGGTATTCTTTGCAGTTGTCAGTGAACTCGGGGTCAAGCCTGCGAGTACGTTTCGAGGCCAAGCCTCATGAGTGACAGTTGGCAGTTGATTCTTATCCGTGGCAGTAGTTCTTTTTAGCTCCAGCAATGGCACGTGTCAAGAATGCCGGAGGTGGTCCAGGTGATGAGGATCCGAGGAGTCCACCTCGCTTGACTGCTCAGGAGAAAGGCAAGGCCAAGAAGACCACAACAAAGAAGCAGAAGCTTGTTGATGTGGAGGCTGAGAGAGCAGCAGCAGTTGTAGCCACCGCAGAGCATGCAAAGAGAGGAGGTGCTCAGAGTGGTGTCCGTATTGCAGATCAACTTTCACCTGCACAGAGGGCCACCGTCGAGAGGGTTGAGAGTGTGGTAGTCCAGCTAGGACAATCATGCTTGGAGGATGGCGTGTTGCTATAGATGAGAGTCAGCCTCAGCGGGAGATAGTTGAGCAGCAGGCACAGCCAGTAGAGCAGTTAGAGGATACCCAGAGACAGAGTAGGCACCTCAGCCATAGTTACGACGCTCTGGTCGTACTCAGACTCAGGTGACACCAAGGCCTGAGACACAGAGAAGGGGTTCTCGTCCGCCTCCCAGACCACAGGGTCCGCCTCCAGTGACTCACCTTGACCCGAGGGCTGCCATAGCCAAGCAGGTGCAGCAGCTCAGGTTCGTGCAGTTCGAGGACTAATTTCTGCTGAGGCGGGATGAGCGTGCTTCAGAGCACTTCTTTACACCACTATAGGAGGATTTCTATCAGGCATATCTTAACAGTGGAGTTGCTTTGAGATCATAGAGGGTTTGCTCTATTGAGGCACTTGTAGCAGCAGCTGGCGAGCAGATTCATCCCCACCTATCTTATCTACCAGGGTTGACCGATCTACTTGGACGAACTGGCCGATACGTTCCATCATGGGTTCGTGAGTTCTATTCTTCACTTTGGATTGACCTAGGGCACAGGTTCATACACTTTGCATTCAGAGGCCTTGACTACAGGCTACAGAGCTCGAGGGTTAGAGAGATCCCCAGGATTCTAGAGTCACCCATTCACCTTCATGAGGTTTGCTATGGTCAGACAGAGCCTCCTAGATGCCCTCACGATGGTCTTATGCCTCCTACAGATCTGGTCCGACCTTGCTTCACAGAGCATTTTGGCGAGGGGTCGAGTAGGACACCAAGAGACCTTACTCCTATAGCTAGGCTGCTTGATGCTATCACGAGGAGGACTTTGCTCCTGAGGATGGGTTATCATGAGGGATTGACTTGCATTCAGTTGTGGCTAGTGAACTCTCTGATACAGCAGACAGTGTTTGATATTTGGGATGTCATACTATCAAAGATGGAGGACACTCTTGCAGAGGGGTTCAGAGGCCATCGTCAGCTGCCTTATGCTCACTAGATCACATTCTTGATTCGTAAGACAATTACAGTGAAGTCCCCAGAGACTATGGCAGAGTATATTGGTGCTACTACTGAGTTTCCTCCATACAACATGACCCAGATGCTCCATCATAGCAGTGCGAGGACACCTTGCCAGCCGCGCTGTCGCCCAGAGGTGCCAGAGACTATAGCCCAGCATGATAAGATCATCAGGGGCGTTGTAGCGATAGAGGAGGAGTAGCTAGATGCTCAACAGGAGGGTGTAGTCAAGAGCGACCCTAGTGATAGTTTAGATGATGATTATCAGGCTATCCCTCAGATGCCTCCTCGACGACATGATAGTGAGGCCGGTGGCTCCAGCTCAACTCCACCCCAGCCACAACGGATAGACCCCGCTCTTCTTGTTATTCTTAAGCGGATGAGGCAGGATCAGGCACGCTAGGCCCAGGAGACCACAGCTGCACTAACACAGATTCAGGCTAGACAGGATGAGTTCTAGAGATAGCAGCAGGCCATACATCAGCAGTAGCAGGCCATGCAGCAGCAGCAGCTCCTGATGCCGCAGCAGTTACTTGGATTTATGCAACATGTTGTCACTGCTATTGGGGTTCCTCCACCATCGTCTACACCTCAGCTCGGCTAGCCTACCACCACTTCAATGACTCTAGTTATACAGCCCAGTGGACTTTAGAGTCAGGGATAGCCAGCTACATAGTTTGCTTCACCTATAGAGCAGGTGTCCCAGTGGTTTGCTTCGCCAGTGATAGCCCAAGGTCCTTCTTTCACACCTATTGTTACGGGTTTCACACCAGCTTAGAGCTCCTCAGTGCTTGTGACTGACACCCTAGTATCCAGGAGTCTTGGTGCGACATTCAGTGAGCTTACAGGGTAGCCTACACTGCCAGAGCTATGTGTCCCTGCTCCCACTATAGTTGCTCCAGTTACTAGGACTACAGAGATGCTCCCTTCATCTGTTGCGTCATTAGAGCCACCTGCTTCAGTGATACCTGCAGAGTCACAGGCCGCACCAGTCCCAGAGCAGACCCAGACCACTTTAGCTTCACTTCCAGCGATAGAGGGTCAGGCAGCTCAGAGCTCTGGATAAGAGGATGAAGCTACACAATTTTTGATCACTCACCACACCTCAGCGCCCGACTCGTCTGCTCCTGCCCTGCCGATCAACCCTTAGGTTTTGATGCTTGACACCAAAGGGGAGAGGGATCGAGTATGTTAGATCTAGGGGGAGCGCTATATCTAGGGGGAGCTTATGATTTATTACTTTTGGCTTTTTATGTGTGATACATTATTATGCATTCACGTTTACTTTCATGCATTGAACTACATACGTGTAATTCATGTGATTGTGATATTTATGTGATATGTGACATGTGTGATCTCTATTTTGATCTATATATATGTCATGTCACTTCATTATGCTCATTTGGTTTGCTTCCACATTTTACTCCGATTCAAATGAGCTTTATTTCTTGTACTCATGCTTATTTCATATCTATTGAGTACAACATGTTGGCTTGGGTCATATAAGCATGCCTAACTCTTTTGCTCTTATTATCAAAAGCT
Organism: Miscanthus lutarioriparius; assembly: GCA_904845875.1. Lineage (NCBI taxonomy): Eukaryota > Viridiplantae > Streptophyta > Magnoliopsida > Poales > Poaceae > Miscanthus > Miscanthus lutarioriparius. Next base: position 12,007,753 of record CAJGYO010000007.1, on the reverse strand, counting down.
TATATGAACCAAGCATGTTGAAAACCTCATCTCTTACACATACTCGAGGTTGTATTGTCATCAATACCAAAAAGGAGGAGATTAAAAGCATCTAGGCCCCTAGTTGGGTTTCGGTGATTAATGACAATACGAGATTACTATGACTAACATGTGTTTTGCAGAGGCAATTAAGTTAGGTCATGGTAATGGCAATTGGTTGGGCAATCATGGTTGTCATGCCCCTACGATGGAAATCATTTTGGTTTTCAAAGGATGGACGACAAGGTTAAGGATGGACTAGTTCTAAGTGTCGTTTGGTGTTGAAGAGACACTTAGAGTAGTTTAGGACTTTGTTTTTCCTTTGGCCATACTATTAAGGGGGGTATTGTGGGGGAATAGACCCCCTATACCCACATGGGTATACATGGGCTGCACCACCGGAGGTGGCCTGATCCGCAAGATGAGGCATGCGGAGCACGCTATATTGTAATTGTACCAAATTGGATACTTTACTTGTAACCTTGTCTCTTTGGAGTATATAAGGAGGGGCAAGGGTCCCCTAGAGGACAGATCATACATATCTCACCCCAGATCAATACAAATAACAGAGCACAGGACGTAGGGTTTTACGCCACAATGGCGGCCTGAACCTATATAAATCTTGTGTCTTGTGTCTCTATAACCAGCTGGTTCCTGATTACATGCATCCTACCGATAATCTACCACCACGGGTACCCCCCTCGGTGGACTGCTGACCATATTTCATCAACAGTGGCGCGCCAGGTACGGGGTGTGCGTACTGCTTCCCAGAAGAACAACATGGTCATCATCCCCGGATCCATGGCTACGCCGAACGGCCTCACGTTCACCGTCGGCCAGATCACCTGGACCACTGGCTCTGACAACTTCATCGCCATGACCACGGAGGAGGCGCGGATCCGATCTGCATCGACCACTGCTTCACTGGCATCGGCTATGGCTTCGACCACGTTAGATCTGGCTCCGGCTACACCAGCATCGTCTTCGGCCACGCCGACAACCCGTCGCTCGCTTCCTCACTACAAAGGGAGGCAGATCGACAACACCGACCTGCTCGACTCCATCAATCAGGTCGGCACCAAGCTTGCTGAAACCCTAGCTCTGGTAGATTTGATTCAAAATCAACCTACCAAGCAGGTAACCACTACCCACAACAGATCTACGCAACCAGCTCGGGCCAGTCGTCCTGCATGACTTGGTACAGATCTCGTGGTCACGTCTACTCCTGAAGGGCGTTCCGTTCGTCGTTGATCAGCCCCCACAACGGGTCTCTGGCTCTCCGAGTGCGAAGACTTGATGGAGAATTACCAGGCTCAGCCCTACGGCCTACGCAACTTCGTCAACATGGTTCAGATCGAGGAATATCACGAAGGATCAGTCCACACAGTTCAAGAGGGTGGCTCAAGCTCCCCGTCTAGCACCGCATCTAATGGCTCCACCCACACTAAGCTTTAGCTTCACGACGATAAAGAAGTTGATTACGATCTGGATATCCTAGACCGCCCCCTGGGGTTTTCATGATTCCCATCCTTTCCACCAAGGCGAGGAGACTTAATCAATGTTGTCAGTAATGACGAACCCCCGGTAGTTGGCAAAATAGAACAAGAAAGGCTAGCACGCGAAGCACGCAATATTGACCGGTTTAATCGCAAACAAGCCGAAGCTGAGGCAGAAGTGGAGGCACGACGCATAAGGCTCTAGCCACGTGATCTGAACAATGCCTTTGATAGGATAGGGGAAAAGTAGGTCTTTAGGACTCCAAGCGCCAACGTAGCTGTTGCTATGGCGACAATGCAACGACTGCCCAATACCTCGGAAATCCAGGCAATTCGTGATGATATGCAAGCCTACCTAATGGCTGCTATGGCCCAGACCGCAGAGATTGCAAACCAAGCTCGGGCTCCGACCGCCTCAGTCGAATCAAGCCATAGTCGTCAGTACTCAAGTCGCTCACAGCCACCCAACCAACGTGGCTCGCACAATAATGACCCGTCAGACAACCATCAAGGCAAAAACGGTGGTCATGATGGTAACCGGGACGACAACCGCCGCAACTACTAGGACGACAACCACCGAGACAACCGCGACAATCGCCGTGATAACCTCGGTCACGGGGTCAACCAGGGGGGCAATCGGGATCACCGTGATGGCAATAACGATCTCCGCCATTACCTCGGAGAACGCGATCTGCGTGATCGCATTAACCAAAGAGCCAACGATCGTGCATCCCACGAAAGCTATCGCCGTATGGAATATGATACCACCCATGGCCCTCCGAGTTTGAAGCAGTTTACCCCTCACCTTCGCCAAGTCATATGGCCCAAAAACTTCAAGCTCGAAAAACTCTAGAAGTACGACGGCAAGGAGAACCCCGAGTTATGGGTCATGCTATACGAAACCGCGTGCAGATCGGCCATGGCTGACGAGCATGTCATGTCTAATTACTTCCCAGTCGCCATCGGCCATATAGGCCACCAATGGCTGGTCAGCTTGCCGGCGAACTACTTTGATTCTTGGCAAGAGTTCAGGCAAGCATTCATCGACAACTTCATTGCTACTTGCGAACAACTCGGCAACAAATATGATCTATAGCGGATTTGAGATCGCAAAGATGAGCCACTGCGTGAGTATGTCCGATGCTTCTCGGAGATGCGCATAAAGGTCCCATCAATCTCCGACAACGAGGCAATCGAAGCTTTCATCACTGGTCTCCGCTTCCACGATGCCCTAAGAGACAAGCTCCTCCGCAAAAGACCTGAATCGGTCACAGCGCTCCTAGCTACAGCTAAAAAATATGCAGACGCTGATGATGCTAAAAAGATAATCATCGAAGAAGCAGCAAGGGTTCCACGCTCCGACCACCCCCCGCACCGCGACGACTACCGCAGCAACCGTGGTCGGAACGCCAATTTTGATCGCTGCAATCAGCGCAATGATTCTCGCAACCATCACGACCAGCGTAATCGTCGGCGTAATCGCCATGACGATTACAGGGGCAAGCGTGCTCGGGAAGATGACGGTGAAGTCAACATCGTTAAAAAAGGTGGCGGACGTCGCAATTATGAAGAAGACTACGCCAAAGCATTGAAAGGACCCCACCAGCTCCATCCCAAGTCAAACCATACCATTGAGGATTGATGTGTTCTCAAATCCATCTATACGCGCCAACAAGCTCTGGATAAATCCGACAAGCCTAACGACGCAGGGGAGCAGCATGACGAGGACAACGATGATGAAGATGCAGATCCCCATCACAAGTATGTCAAGCCAACCGACCGTGTCCATACCATCATTGGGGGCAGAGTGTCCATCGAGACCAAACGAGAGCGCAAGCTGCTCGCTCACGCCTTCCTGAACGTGGCCAATGCCGACAACCTCATCGCCGATCCGTGACTCCCTCCTTGGTCTCACCGTGAGATCTCCTTTAGCAGAAAGGACCAATGGTCTGCAATACCTGAGCCAGGGCGTTTTCCTCTGGTTATTGACCCTTGTATCAACAAGGTTTAGTTCAATAGAGTGCTGATTGACGGCGGTAGTTCCATCGATATACTATTCAAGAATAGTTTGTCGGCCCTGAAGATAACCCATGCTGATCTCAAGCCATACGAGGCACAGTTCTAGGGTGTTCTCCCCGGACAGAGCTCCACACCTCTCGGGCAGATCATGCTACCTGTGCAATTTGGTACTCCAAACCACTTCCGCACAGACTACGTCAACTTCATGGTCGCTGACTTTGAAGGCACCTACCATGCTATCCTTGGTCGACCAGCGCTCACAAAGTTCATGGCCATACCTCACTACAGGTATTTGGTGCTCAAGATGCCTACTGAGAAGGGGGTTCTAACTCTCAGGGGCAATGTATACGCAGCTTACACCTGCGAGGAGGACAGCTTCAAAATAGCAGAGGCTCACGACCTCTCTATTCGCATGGCCGAGACCATGCTCGACGCCAAGAAGACCCCAGCCGATCACTTGGAGATTCCAGAGCTTGAGGCCCCATGCAAGAACATCAAGTCCAAAGAGCACAAAGCGATCTAGCTGGTTGATGGCGATCCCAGCAAAACGGCCCTTATCGGGGCCAACCTGGATCCTAAATAGGAAGACGCGCTCATCAGGTTCTTGAGAAGCAACGTGAGTGTGTTCGCATGGAAACCCACTGACATGCCCGGTGTACCTCGGAACTTGATCGAGCACTCCTTAAATGTCGATGGCAAGGCCAAACCCATCAAACAGAAGCTACGACGGTTCGCTCGTGACAAAAAGGAGGCTATTAGGGTAGAAGTTACATGGCTTTTAGCAGCCGGATTTATCAAAGAAGTATATCATCCGAAGTGGTTAACCAACCCGATTCTTGTATGCAAAAAGAATAATGAATGGAGAATGTGCGCTGATTATACTGATCTCAACAAACACTGCCCTAAAGACCCCTTTGGCTTACCTTACATAGACGAGGTCATAGATTCAACCGCCGGTTGCGAGCTACTTTCCTTTCTCGATTGCTACTCTGGTTATCACCAGATCGCTCTAAAAAAGGATGACCAGATCAAGACATCCTTCATCACGCCCTTCGGTGCCTACTGCTACATGACTATGTCATTCGGGCTCAAGAACGCTGGGGCTACCTACCAACGCTCCATACAGGCCTGCCTCAAAGATGAGATAAAAGATGACCTTGTCAAGGCTTATGTTGATGATGTAGTCATTAAAACCAAGGAAGCATACACCCTTGTTGACAACCTAGAGCGTACCTTTGTAGCCCTTAACACATTCCAATGGAAATTAAACCCAAAGAAGTGCATCTTTGGTGTTGCGTCTGGTATACTGCTCGTCAACGTCGTCAGTCACGATGGCATACGCCCTAACCCAAAGAAGGTAAAAGCTGTCTTGGACATGAAGCCACCCAAAAAGGTGAAGGATGTTCAGAAGCTTACCGGATGCATGGCTGCCCTCAGTCATTTTATATCAAGGTTAGGAAAAAAAGGACTACCATTTTTCAAGCTACTCAAAGCATCCGAGAAGTTTGAGTGGTCGGAGGAAGCGGATGCTGCCTTTACACAGCTGAAACAATTCCTTACATCACATTCGGTCCTCACTGCTCCCAGAGAAGACGAAACCCTCCTACTTTACATTGCGGCAACTAATCGAGTGGTCTCCACTACCATGGTGGTCGAGCGCGACGAGCCCAGCCACATATACAAGGTACAGCGACCAATCTATTTCATCAGTGAGGTACTCAATGAATCCAAGACCAGATACCCACAGATTTAGAAGCTGATCTACGCCATACTAATTATATCTCGAAAGTTGAAACACTACTTCGACGGATATCGTGTGGTGGTCATGACCAAGTACCCTATGGGAGACATCATTCGCAACAAAGATGCGAACGGGCGCATCATCAAATGGGCAATGGAGTTATGCTCTTTCTCCTTGGAATTTGCAAGCCGTACTACAATCAAGTCTCAGGCACTTGTCAATTTTATCATCGAGTGGACAGACTTAAGCACACCTGCCTCTTAGGGGCCCATGGAGTATTGGAATATGTACTTTGACGGCTCTCTCAGGGGCCCATGGAGTATTGGAATATGTACTTTGACGGCTCTCTCAACATCGACGGCGCAGGAGCATGAGTCCTTTTCGTATCACCATCCAAGGAGCAGCTCCGATATGTCCTTAGGATTTACTTCCCGACGTCTAATAACGCCGCCGAGTACGAAGCATGCCTACATGGTCTACGCATCGCGGCTGAGCTCGGTGTCAAACATCTCTATGTCTATGGAGACTCGGCTCTGGTCATCAACCAACTCAACAAGGACTGGGATACGACCAGCGAAAAGATGGACGCATACTGCAAAGCGATCAGAAAGCTGGAAGGTAAGTTCTATGGCATCGAGTACACACATGTGGTCTGGGACAAAAATCAAGCAGCAGATGCGTTGTCAAAGTTAGGATCGTCCTGAGCCAAAGTCCCACATGGCGTATTTGTTCAAGATCTGCTCACGCCCTCCATCAAAGAAGAAGATCCCGCGGTCGACAAGCTTCCAGACCAGCTATTGGTGGCTACGGTTCCAGCGTCAAACACCACCAAACCACCTCCGACCACTAAGGAGCCTGACTGGAGAGTACCTTTCATCAAGTACCTGACAGATGGTAGCGGTTACACCGATCGGACAGAAAACGAACGCCTGATGCGTTGCAGTAAGCAGTATCTGCTCGTCGATGGCAAATTGTGGCGCAAGAACGCAAAGGAGGAAATTTTGATGAAGTGTATAACCCAGAAGGATGGTGAACGTCTCCTAGACAAAATCCACTTTAGCTCCTATGGCAACCACACGGCCTTGAAAACGCTGGTTGGCAAGGCTTTCCGAGCAGGGTTTTATTGGCCGTCAGCCGTAGCCGATGCAGAGAAGCTAGTCCGCTATTGTGAAGGTTGTCAGTTCTTCGCCAAGAGAATCCATGTACTAGCACACGAGGTTCAGACTATACCAGCCTCTTGGGCCTTCGCATGCTGGGGACTAGATATCATCGGCCCTTTCAAACCGGCCCCTGGGAAGTTTACTTCCATCTTTGTGCTGATCGACAAATTCTCCAAGTGGATAGAGTACATGCCCCTGGTCACAGCATCTTCAGAAAAGGCTATCGCGTTCCTCGACCAGGTCATCCACCGCTTCGGCATACCCAACAGCATCATCACCGATCTGGGTACTCAGTTCACTAGGAACGCTTTTTGGGACTTCTACGATGAAAGGAGCATAGTAGTAAAATACGTCTCGGTGGCACACCCTAGAGCTAATGGACAGGTCAAGCGGGCAAATGGTATGATCCTGGATGCACTTAAGAAGAGGATGTATAGAGAGAATGACAAAGCTCCTAGAAGATGGCTCAAAGAGTTACTAGCCGTGGTCTGGGGTCTCAGAACCCAGCCCAGTCGCAATATCGGCGTATCACCATACTTTATGGTCTATGGCGCTAAGGTAGTACTTCCAGCAGATATAGCCTTCAGATCAGCACGGGTAGAGAACTTCGACGAAGACAAGGCCAATGAAGTGCGGGAGCTAGAAGTGAATAGTGTAGAAGAGAAGCGGCTCGACTCTTGCATACATACAGCCAAATACCTTGCTGTTTTACACAGGTACTACAACAAGAACGTCAAGGAGCGGTTCTTCATGGTCGGGGACCTGGTCCTGAAGTGGAAGACGAATCAGGCAGGTGTCCACAAACTCGCAACCCCATGGGAAGGACCCTTCATGATCAAGGAGGTTACACACCCTACATCTTACAGGTTAGCTCACCTAGATGGCATAGACATACCCAATTCCTGGCACATCGACAAGCTTAGGCATTTCTATGCTTAGCTACTAAGATATGTACCCCTCTTGTACTATTGATTTATTTCAATAAAGCTATTATGATTTCTCCGACCACTCTAATGTGTCATTTCGAAGTCTATTGTTATTCTAACTCTACCAGTTAAAACCGACCACCATTCCTTCTTGGGTTTTCGGAGTAGGCCCTGTCTCCGGTTCCTCCCAGCGCGTGCATGGGATCCGCTCTCTACGCTACGATTGATCGACAGGTGCTCTCTGGTTTGACTTGTGTGTTTCTACGTGTGCACAAGCTTCGCACCTCACACTCCGACCGCAAGACAAACCAGGGCCATACAAACCTTTTAGGATGATGTGTCGGCTAAACTGATACAACTAAATAGAACGCCAACACGTTCTAACTTAGTTACATCAACACGATATCCGAGCTTAAACATGTTTTCTACAAAACAAACAAGCTTATGTTGATACACAGTTACGTTATTATAAACTTGCCTGAAAAGGTCCAAGTTTACAATAACCCAACTACATCTTCTTCTACAGCTATAGCCTACACTATTGGCTGGTCGGGGCACGCGACACCTGCTGCTCACTGGTCCTGACATCGTGCAAGGGTCTCGGGGACTCTAGCATTGATCGAGCTAAAGAAGATGGCCCCACCGACGCCTGGCTGGTCATGACCGCAGGCTTCGCCGGTTGGCTTGAAAATGACTGCGCTCCCAGCTGACTTGTTGACGACATTCCTTGTACGGGTGGTGTCACACCTCCACACAGGTTAATATAGCCAATTATTTTCGCCGACAAGTCCAGCTAGGTCACCCTATACCCTCATGGGTATACATGGGCTACACCACCGGAGGTGGCCCAGTCCGCAAGATGAGGCGTGCGGAGCACAATATATTGTAATTGTATCAAATTGGATACTTTACTTGTAACCTTGTCTCTTCGGAGTATATAAGGAGGGGCAAGGGTCCCCTAGAGGACAGATCATATATATCTCACCCCAGATCAATACAAATAACAGAGCACAGGACGTAGGGTTTTACGCCACACTGGCGGCCTGAACCTGTATAAATCTTGTGTCTTATGTCTCTGTAACCAGCTGGTTCCTGATTACACGCATCCTACCAATAATCTACCACCATGGGCACCCCTCTTGGTGGACTACCGACCATATTTCGTCGACAGGTATGGACTAGTAGCTTGACCTAGGTGAGTCTAGTGGGTTAGGTGTGGTGCACACTTATCAAATCTAGCACTAGGTAGCTCAAGAGTAGCCCTAAGATCAATTGGAGCAAACTTTATTCACATATGATTTCGAGTTGGAAGTGAATGGAGGGTCAAATGACTGACCGAACGCTGGTCTGGTTGTGACCGGACGCTGAAGGGTGAGTCCGGTCAGTTCATTTGATCAACTAGAGCCATCTGGTTGTGACCGGACGCTGAGTGAAAAGTGACCGGACACTGGGTTCCTACGTCCAGTCAACTCTAGAGAGGTTTCCGAGAGGGAAATTCCTGATCGGACGCGTCCGATCAGTGCTGACCGGACGCTGGTCAGGATTCGGTTACTGACCAGACACTGAATAGTGAAGTGATCGGACTCTGGGTGCCAGCATCCGGTCAACATCAGTAAGGTTCCAGAGAGTAGTTTTTGTGACCGGACATAGGTCAGAGTCCGGTCACAACTTAACGGCTCTGTGGCGGGGATAACTGATCGGAGCGTCCGGTCACCCGCAGAGTGCTGACGCAACCTCCTAACGGTTCATTTTGAATGAGGGGGTATAAATACTTCCTCTATTCATCTAAGAGAGGTCTCTTGCCCATTTGTTCAGCTAAGAAACACCCTTGAGAGTGCTAAGGAGAGCAAGAGCCTAGTGAGGTGATTGAGATTTGAGAATCCAAGATTAAGGCCTCATTAGTGCAAGGAGAGTAGCAAGTGTGCATCCACCTTCTCATTAGGCTTGTTGTGGTCAAGTGAGAGTTTGTGCTTGTTACTCTTGGTGATCGCCATCACCTAGATGGGTTGGTGGTGATCGGGAGTTTGGTGATCATCCGGTAGAGCTTGTGGATGACCCAACTCAAGTTGTGAGCGGTTGTGGGTGATTCACCACGACGGAGTGTCAAAGAATCAACCCGTAGAGAGCATTTAATCGTTGCGTGGATCAAGGGGGAGCTACACCCTTGCATGGGTGCTCCAACGAGGACTAGTGGGGAGTGGCGACTCTCCGATACCTCGGCAAAACATCGCCGTGTTGCTTCTCCTCTCTTTACTTTAAGGATTTATATTTGAGCAATTCAATTCTTGTCTTTACATTCTTAGAATTGCCGTGCTAAGTTGGATTGGAACCTAGGGTGCAAAACTTTTGTGTGGTAGATCAATAGGAACACATCCTAGGCATAAGGGGTGAAGTGGGCTAAATGTAGGGTTTAATTATTGCTAAGAATTTTAGAATTAGCCCAATTCACCCTCCCCTCTTGGGCATCTTGATCCTTTCACATAGGATGGAGCCCAAGTCGAACGTAGACGACATCGAGGGGAAATATGGTGGATTTCTGGCGCTGGATGGCTGCCTCAAGATCTTCGGAGGGTCGGTGGCCTACGACTCCAAGCACCGCCAGAAGCTTGTGCACCGCGAGGTCTATATGGCTAAGCCGGCCGAGCCTACCTTCCTCTGATGGTCGGAGTCCCCCATAACCTTTGATCGGACTGACCACCTGGAAAGCATCCCACAGTAGGGAAGATATCCGCTCGTGGTCGACCCGATCATCGGCATGAAATGGCTCACCAAGGAGTTGATGGATGGAGGCAGCGGCCTCAACATCATATACGCTGAGACGCTCGATGCCATGGGCATCAACCGACTGCGCATCCAGCCAATCGGGGCGCCTTTCTAGGGCATCGTGCCAGAAAAGCAGGCCATGCCACTTGGGTAGATCGATCTGCCCGTCACCTTTGGGGATCCAACCAATTATAGGACGGAGACCCTTACCTTCGAGGTGGTCGGGTTCCACGAAACCTATCACGCCATCCTAGGACGTCCATGCTACGCGAAGTTCATGGCCATCCCCAACTACATCTATATGAAGTTGAGGATGTTGGGTCCATGCAGGGTCATCACCATCGACACCTCCTTCCAGCACGCCTACGAGTGTGAGGTCGAGTGCTGCGAACACACATCGGCAATTGTCGCCTCCAGAGAGCTTGCGGCCATAAGGGAGGAGGTCATCAAAGAAGCACCCGACCCCAAGTGGTCGACCGGGTCTTTTGATCCTGTAGAGGGCGCCAATGAGGTCCTCATAGACCCCAGTGGCTCCAAAGGCAAAGTGGTGCACATTGGCACCACGCTTTCTTCTGAATAGGAAAGCGAGCTCGTCGACTTCCTCGACGCCAACAGAGACATCTTTGCGTGGAGACCCTTGGACATGCTAGGCATTCTGAGAGAAGTCACTGAGCATGCCTTGAAGATTGGGCCAGGCTCCAAGCCGGTGAAACAGCGCCTACGTTGCTTCGACGAGGAAAAACACAGGGCCATCAGCGAGGAGATTGCGAAGCTTTTGGCAGCCAGATTAATCAAGGAAGTATACCACCCCGAGTGGTTAGCCAATCTTGTTCTTGTATGAAAAAAGAGTGGAAAATAGAGAATGTGTGTTGACTACACAGGTCTCAACAAAGCGTGTCTAAAGGATCCATTTCCTTTGCCACGCATAGACCAAGTAGTCAACTTGACCTCAGGGTGCGAAACCCTTTGCTTCCTTGATGCGTACTCCGGGTATCATCAAATCACGATGAAAGAGTCTAACCAGCTCGCGACATCTTTCATCACCCCGTTCAGATCATTCTGCTATGTCACAATGTCATTCAGTCTGAAAAATACAGGGCTACGTACCAACGCTGCATGCTCAAGTGTTTTGGGGATCTCATTGGGTGGACCGTTGAGGCCTATGTGGATGACATCATGGTCCAATCAAAATGGGCTAAGCAGGTCATAGCTGACCTAGAGCAGACCTTTGCGAAACTCGAGCAGCCAGCATCAAGCTCAACCCCGAGAAGTGCGTTTTCAGGATCCCAAGGGGTATACTGCTGGGTTTTATCGTCTCCGAGCATGGCATTGAAGCCAACCCGAAGAAGATCTTGGCCATCACAAGGATGGGCTCAATTCAGAACATGAAGGGGTTACAGTGAGTTACGGGGTGCCTCGCCATGCTCAGCCGCTTTATCTCGCTCCTCAATGAACAACGTCTCCCCCTCTATTGGCTTCTAAAGAAGGCCGACCATTTCAAATGGACGCTCGAGGCCCAGGAGGCGCTTGACAAGGTCAAGCTGCTCCTGACAAAGGCCACGATCCTGGTCCCCCGACTGACGGGGAACCACTTCTACTCTACATTGTGGCCACCACGCAAGTGGTCAGCACCGCCCTGGTGGTAGAGCCAGAAGAAGAGGGACACTCCCTCAAAGTGTAGCGTCTCGTGTACTTCATTAGCGAGGTCTTGTCCGATTCCAAGACCCACTACCCCCAAATCTAGAAGCTCCTGTACACCATCCTCATCACCAAGAGGAAGTTGCGTCACTACTTCGAGTCATATCCAGTGAGGGTCGTGACATCCTACCCTCTCAGCAAGGTCATCTAAAACCAAGATGCCATAGGAAGAATCGCAAAGTGGACACTCGAGCTGATGGGTCAAGGCATTTCATATGCCCCTCGGATGGCCATCAAGTCCCAAGTGCTGGCCGATTTTGTTGCAGAGTGGACCGAGGTCCAAATGCCGCTAGCAGTCATTGACCAAGAGTACTGGACGATGTACTTCGATGGATCACTGATGAAGAAAGGTGCCAGCGTGGGGCTGGCCTTCGTTTTTTTCCTAGGGGTACACATGAGGTACATGGTTCACATCCATTTCCCCTCCTCCAACAATGTGGCCAAGTATGAGGCACTCATCAATGGTCTACGCATCGCCATCGAGTTGGGTATCAACAACTCGATGTCCGAGGTGACTCCTAGCTGGTCATCGACCAAGTCATGAAGGAGTCAAGCTGCCACAATGCCAAGATGGCTGCATATTGCCGAGAAGTCCACAAGCTAGAAGACAAGTTCGATGGTCTCAAGCTCAGTCACATCCCGAGGCATCTTAACGAGGCAGCCGACGCGCTGGCGAAAATGGCGTCCGGCCGAGAGCCGGTGCTGATGGGCATCTTCGCCAGCGATCAGTACAAGCTCTTGGTCTGCTATAAGGAGGTGGAACAAACCAGTGATAGGCCGCCTGCCCTGGGCTCGGTGGCTAACCAGCCGGTGGCTCCATCTGACCCTGAAGTCATGGAGTTTGATGAGGATCCAGCGACAGAGCCTGACCCTCTGGCTTACTGGAGGATGCTCTACCTTGACTACCACCTCCGTGAGACACTACCGATGGACAAAATGGAGGCTTGGTAGCTCACGCGTCGCGCCAAGTCCTTTGTCCTCATTGAGGGTGAGCTCTACAGGCAAAGCCACACCGAGATCCTACAGTGTTGCATCCCCATCGAACAAGGAAAGCAGTTGCTGAGTGATATCCACGGTGGGGTCTACAGGCACCATGCCACGCCTAGGACCCTGGTCAAAATGCATTTTGACAAGGCTTCTACTGGCCGACCGTAGTAGCTGACGCTGAACAGATTATGCGCACCTATGAAGAGTGTCAATACTACGCTGAGTAGACCCACCTGCTGGCCCAAGCGCTCCAAACGATCCCCATCATGTGGCCGTTCATGGTCTGGGGGCTCGATATGGTCGAACCTCTCAAGAGGGCGACCGGGGGCTATACACACTTGCTTGTCGCCATAGACAAGCTTACAAAGTGGATAGAGGCTCGATCGATCTCCACGATCAAGTCTGAGAAAGCCATGCTATTCTTCCTTGACATCGTCCATCGCTTTGGGGTCCCAAACTCCATCATCACGGACAACGGCACGTAGCTCACTAGAAAGAAGTTCCTCTGATTCTATGATGAATACCACATCCGCATCGATTGGGCCGCCATGGCGCACCCCCGCACGAACGGGAAGGTCGAGCGTGCAAATGGCATGGTCCTACAAGGCCTCAAGCCTAGGATCTTCAATCGGTTGAACAAGTTTGGCGAACGATGGGTCACAGAGGTTCTCGCGATGCTCTAGAGCCTGAGGATGACCCCTAGCCAGGCCACCGGCTACACACAATTCTTCATCGTCTATGGTTCTGAGGCTATCCTCCCGACTGACCTCGATTATGGAGCACCGAGGGTCAGGGCGTACAACGAACAGGGAGCTGAGGCGTCCCTCGAGGATGCCATGGACCAGCTAGATAAAGCGCGCGATGTCGCCCTCCTCCACTCGGCCAAGTACCAGCAAGCATTGCACCGGTATCATAGCCGTCGAGTATGGTGTCGGGCCTTCAACATCGGGGACATGGTGCGCCACAAGCTCTCTCCGCCGTGGGAGGGACCATACGTCGTCGTGGAGGTGCTTCGACCAGGCACCTACAAGCTCAAGACCATCGATGGAGAAGTCTTCGTCAACACTTGAAACATCGAACAACTACATCGCTTTTACCCTTAATTTACGCACACTTTCTCTTATCAGTTTCGCTATCAACTCCTCGATCTTTAGTGACACCTGACCCCAGCAACGGCGGGGGGTCGGGCCTCACTCAGGGGCTGATAAGAGCATATCTATCTGGTAAACATTATCTATGCCTGACCCTTCCTCACGTTAAGACCCAGAAGCAAGGGTCGTAGAAACAAACGCTGAGTAAAACTGGTCAGACTGCAATAAACCTACGCCCCAGTGGCTATGGCGTTTTTGCTCACCAGTGTGATCAGAGTTTTCCCCGCACCCCGAACTTCTTAAGCTTTAACTACGGAAAGAGCCAGGACGCATTTAGGGGTATATCCACCTGGCAAGCATTCTCTATGCCCAACTCTCTCTCACGTTAAGACCTAGAAGCAAAGGTTGCAGAAACAAACGCTGAGTAAAATTGGTTGGACTACAAGAAACCTACGCCCTAGCGACAACGACGTTTTTGCTCACCAACGTGATCAAAGTTTGTTCACTCGCACCCCGAGCTTTATAGCCTTAACGACGGAAAGGGTCGGAACGCATTAACCTTTTTATACAAAAGGGGAGAAGGGCTAAAAATCTGTTTGGCCATAATGAAATTTAAGAGCTTGTCCATTTATTAAAAGTTCATCGCCTGGCTTATCCACCTAACTAATTTCTTGGGCGAGATGATCTCATCCTCTATCTCCGCAGGTAAGTCCTATGCCAGCGGGTCACCCAAGTCGATCGAGACGGCTCGGCCCGCAGCCGAGAGACGGGTAGGGAGCAGTAGGATGCCCCATGCGGGTTATGCCGACTCCGTCATGAACGACGGACCCGGATTCCACTCGAACATATCCGGTAAGAGCTCTCCAAACCCGTCACTCGAGCCATAAAGGTAAGTCCTGTGCCAGCGGGTCACCCAAGTCGATCGGATGGCTCGGGACACTGCCAAGAGACGGGACACCCTTAATTTATGCATGTTTTCTCTTATTAGTTTCGCTATCGGCTCCATGATCTTTAAGTGACGCCCGACCCCAGCAACGACAAGGGGTCGGGCCTCACTCGGGTGCTGGTAAGAGTGTCTATTTGGTAGACATTCTCTATGCCCAACCCTTTATCATGTTAAAAATGTAAAGGCAAGGTTTGCGGAAACAAACGCCGAGTAAAACTGGTCGGACCGCAAGAAACCTACGCCCCAACGGCTACGGTGTTTTTGCTCACCAACATGATCAGAGTTTTTTTGGCCGCACACCGAGCTTTAGCCTCTGCCTTCCTAGGAAGGGTTTCGAGGGGCCCACCAGTGGAATCTCCATTGAGGAGAGGCCAACGGGTCACCCAAGTCGATCGGACGGCTCGAGCCACTATCGAGAGACGGGTAAGGAGCAGTAGAATGCCCCATGCGGGTTATGCTGACTTCATCATGAACGACGGACCCGGATTCCACTCGGACATAAACGGTAAGAGCTCCCAAACTTTACCAACCCCCACTTTACTTTTCCAGTGCATGAGCATTCATTCATCCATTCTCATACATCCAAGCATCGCATATTCAATTATTGCATCACGACGCTTCGGGTCGCGACACGAAGCGACAGTCGACTCATTCAACATGAGCGACAACCGACCGAGGTTCAAAGGCCGGACCACAAAGGGCTCGAGGCCGCCTCGCATCAACATGAGCGACAACCGATCGGGGTTCGAAGGCCAGCCCATGAAGGGCTCGAGGCCGCCTCACATCAAATAGAGCCAGGGGAGAAAACGCAGATGAGCCCTAGCGGCCTTCGCCTGACCCGCTCAGAAGCGGACAAGGTCATCTCAACCTTCTCATTCGATCCTAACCTCGATCCATGCCCACATAATCTCCATCGAGGAGAGGCCAGCGGGCCACCTAAATCGATCTCCAGAACGACTCGGGCATCTGCCGGGAGGTAGGTTAAGGAGTAGTGGAATGCCACATGAGGGCTATGCCGACACTCCCGTTACGAACAACGGACCTAGATTCCACTCGGACATGCCTGTTAGCGAGCTCACTGAGCGCGACACTCAAGCCATCGAGGCAAGTGATGTTAGCTCAACCCCTCCAGCTACGGAAACCACGGACGGGGTGACGATCATAAAGAAGAGCTGACCCTCGGACGGACCCCGCTATGCGCGGGGGCTCGAGGAAAGTTGGACTCGTAAGGAGACCGAATGTGCGGTCATAGAATGATGGCTCGGATCCTAGGGAGGAGGTACGTACGAAAACTAAGAATAACATTTCTAAAACAAGAGACATTTTCTCCTACTAGTTTTTGCTATCGTCCCCTCTATCTTTAGTGAAACCCGACCCCAGCAACGGCAAGGAGCTGGGTCTTACTCGAGGGTTGATAAGGATATATATATATATACCCTTTCTGAAACAGTCGCCATGCCTGACCCTTTTTCAGGATTAAAAACCTAGAGGCAAGGTTTGCGGAAACAAACGCCTAGTGAAACTGGTCCGACTGCAAGAAACCTATGCCCTAGAGGCTACGACACTCTTACCAACGTGACCAGAGTTTCCCGCCCACATCTCGAGCTCTACGGTCTTAACAACAAGAAGGGTCGGAACGCATTAACCCTTTTTTACACATAAAAAAGAGAAAGAACAGACTTGTTCAACCGAAACAAAAGAACAGACTCGTTCAAATGAAACAAGAGGGATGGAACTTGTCTGCTTATTACAAAAATGACTGCCTGACCTATTTAACAAACTAGCCCCTCTGGGGGAGAACTATGCCTTCTATCCTGTTCGCCAGGTCCTACGAAAGGGGAGCCACCACCGTTTCCATCTCCTCCAGCTCGTGGACTTTATAACCGGGCACATAGCCATGGCTCATCGCCTCTATATCGATGTTGTCCCCATAATGAGAACAAGCAATCGCGAAGGACTGATTGCCCCTGGTGCCAAGGGCATTCCTCTCGAGCTGGCGCACCCGAGCCGTGATCTCGATGTCATGAGCCACAAATGAGCTGGTCCCCTCCAACCACACCACCTCAAGGTCATCGCAGACCACTCTAAGGGTGGCGCTCAGGATACCAAGCTCGTCACTCTCTGCCTGAAGATTTCTCCTCACCTCGGCGAGATCCATAGCCTGTCCGACAGAAATGCTCTCAGCCTCTAGCTTTCGGGTCATCTCCCTTTTCGAGCTCGACCTGGAGGGAGCCGACCTTCTGTTGCGTGTTGTCATGCTCTTGGCAGGCCTGGTCACACTCTCGAAAAGCCTGGTCATGCTCCTCGTGAGCCGCGCCGCGTTCTGAGCAATGCCTCTCCGCGGTTTGGATCTGCTCATCCCGCTCCTTGCGAAGCCAAGTGACCGTCGTGGCATCCAGGATCACCCTTTTCTCCAGGGCCATGAGTTTCTCCTCGGCCCCTAGCTTTACATCCCTTTCTTTCTCAACCTCGCCCAGAAGGTCAAGGATTCGCTGGCGGGTTTCGTCGTCCTTCTGGAGCAACTCATCCCGCTCGTTCTTGACCCTGGCGGCTTCTTCATCATCCTTCCGTGACCTCGCCGATAGGGCCTCGAACACCATCTCGGCCTCATCAGCATCCCGACGGGCCTCAGCCACTCGTGACCGAAGATTGGCCGCCTCCTCGGTGAGGGGAGTCAGCTCGACCACCCTCTACTGGGCGGCAACGAGCTGAGCTGTCACCTCCCCACATAGCCGTGCCTCCCCCATGAGGCGGTCCTAGGCTTCCTTCTATTGACGAAGGAACCGAGATTTCCCTTGGTTGCGAGCTATAAGGGACTACAAGGAGACAATGGTCAGGATACAAAAAGTATATAGAGGAAGAAAAGAGCAGGAAGTAGGACCAAGCAATACCCGACCGGAGGGAGCAACAACATCGCATAATGCGCCCATGGCATAGTCTAGGGCCTTGAGCATGGACACGATCCCTACGTCGAGGCTCTCCCGCTCCATGCTCTCTGCAGCATCGTCAAGGGTAAAAAGCGTCGACGTCGGATCTTGCGGATCCGTCCACTAGAGCAGGGGCTCGCCCCGCGCGGGCGAGCCGCTGCCCACCAACGTCAGGGTCAGGGATGATTCCCTGCTGGCCCCAAGCGCCACCGATTGTAACACCCCTTATGTTACGAACTTGTTTAGCAGCGAGATTTAGGCCTAAGAAAAATTTCTAAAAACGATTTTCTCATATTTTGATTTAAAACAAACTTGAAGTGATTAGTGAATCATGTGTGACTCACTTGTGTGGACTCAAACAAACATCCAAGTTAAATTATTCAGTGTGTAAAGATATTTAGGAATGTCTGACAACAATTCTAGCAAACAAGTAGTGGATGGTTTGTTCTATGGGATTAAGCGTGAACAATAATTTTTATAAACCAAATAAAATATAGCTTGTAATTCATACTTAGATGAAAGTTTGAAGTGCAAGTTTAGTAGATAAAAATGCAACTTTTGTTTGGGCAAGTAAAAGTTGCCCAATAGTACATTTGATAGGTTAGAAATTGAATCCAAGATTTAAACTAGACCTTTCATGAATCGGCAGGAAGTTGAAATTATAGTTAGGATGCTATTTTTGGTGATTTATATTAAGAAAAATAGTTAAAGGGTGCGTAAGTGTTTTACCCCTACGGGTTAGTATGAGGTATGGACTAATGCGTGAGATGCTCATTGGCTAAAAGTAATGACATTAGACATTTTATAATTGTAGCAACGAGTGTTCCCGGAGGTTGAGTCCCAATTGAACCCTTTTCGTTCTAATTCAGAAAAGAGTGTTAGACAATGCTATTTTGGCGTTTGAATTCTAACAAAATTTCCTAAATCCTAGTTTTGTGTTTTGGTATGATTTGTTGCATCAAAGTGTGTACTTGAGCATGGTGTCGGTGGTAGTTGTGTTGGATGTCCCGTGGTCCTCTTAAAATTTGTTCAAAGTACGTTGAAACGCGTTGTAACTATGCCGTTGGAGCTCTGTTCGTGATCTAGCACCTGTAGCGAGCGATCTCAGCCGTTCACCTTAACTACCTCACCCCGCTCACTCTTGACCGCTCATCTCACCTACTGTGTCTACTCTGCTTGGTGCCGCTGCCGCACCAAACGGACACAGTAGGGGCCATGTGCGCATGCTCCCTCGCGTCCTTGCTGCTGTCGCGCTGTCGTTGTCTTTTGCCTTAAAGGAAGATGGCCTTGCCTTGCCTTCTTTCCCTAGCTCCGCTGCGCCCCACAGCGCACCAGGGCGTCGTAGCCGGCTGCAGCACCCACGGCCCGACGCTACTGCCGCACGCCGCTGTGTGCGCCCACGCCTGGATGTGCTTCTGGGACAGCACCGATGCTCCCTACTCCCTGCAGCCTCGCACGAGCACCCACCATGACTGCGCCGCCGTCGCCCGGCTCCTCGCGTGTGCGCTCGAGCCCGCAGTGCCCCGCCGCCGATTGCGCCTCCTGCCGTCTGTCGCGAGCCCCACGGCCCGCGTTGGGCCTGCTGCCCCACGGTGTCGTCCCTCTCAAGCGCCTCCTCTGCCTCCACGACCCGCTCCCATCGCCTGCCGTCGTGCGCATGAGCGTGCCCGAGCTGCGTGGACCCGCGCCACTCCACCTCCATGCCTCGACCGCCGACCCCGCCGTCGTCCATGCCGGGTCACCTGCTGCTGACGCCCGCATGTAGCATCGGTGCCCCTTCCTCTTCCTCTCC
Source organism: Miscanthus lutarioriparius (assembly GCA_904845875.1). Classification (NCBI taxonomy): domain Eukaryota; kingdom Viridiplantae; phylum Streptophyta; class Magnoliopsida; order Poales; family Poaceae; genus Miscanthus; species Miscanthus lutarioriparius. The sequence continues at coordinate 11,988,189 of CAJGYO010000007.1, read as the reverse complement.
GCGTCGCGCGCCCTCGTGCTGCCGGCTGCCGTGACGCCGCTGGGCTACCGGCCAGCCGTAGCTACGTGCCATGTGACCGCTGCTGACCTTGCCGCCTCTCCCGCCATCGTCCGTGGCCAGGCCATCAAGCCCCGCCGTGGCCGCCCTCGCTGCCCCTGCGCACCGCCTCCGTCGTCGCCGGCCACCACCCCATGCCAAATCGGCCGCCGACCGGTTCCTCTGCCCAGCGCTGCTCTGTTTCAAGGTAGCAGGTGCACTCAAATGTAAATAGAGATAAAAGTAAGGGCCTAGGTGGGATATTATTGACTCAAAGGAATAGTAGAAATGGTAGCATACTAAATAGATCAAAGCATGGGGACGTTTTTGCAAAACCATCACCGCGCCCTGGGCTTGCCCAGCTGGGCCGGCCTGTCGCCGCTGCGCCTGGGCTGCATGTGTGCACTGGGCGCCTAGGCCGACGGCCTCCTCTGGGCCGCGTGCGCGCCTGCGGGCCGAGACTGGCCGCTCAGGCCTTGTCTTTTTGTGTTGTTTTTGTTTTGTTAATTCAGTGCTCTTCAAAAATTGAAAATAAATCATAGAAAAATCACAAAAATGCCAAACTAATTTTGTTAGGCTCCTAAAGTCATGATCTATCTATTAGCGTATTTGGTTCATCTAGTTTTAAAATGTTTCAAGGGTTGCTCTAATTATTTTAAATGTTTGATATTGTTAAAATAGAAACTTGTGGGAATTTTTATGAGAAAATGGTGATAGTGTTGCTCTAAAAATTTTACAGTAAATTACTAATATTATTAGCTGCTCACCGTAATTTTTGTAGCTTCAGAATAATTAGGTTGCTAGATAGATAATGATGTCCTATTTCGAATAAAGATTAAATCGATAGAATGGAATAAAGAAACACATTGGTATTGTATCACTAAAATGCTTGTTTGGAAATAACTAAAACGCTTGTTTGGAAATGACATCTTTCTCGACGATGTTGATACGTAGATTAGTACGTAGTCATTGGCGCTAGCTTATTAGTTCGTATTATGTACTCTGTTTTAAAAGTTGTTGTTGTTGCCTTGTTAATTAACTGTTGCATCATCTCTGCATCGCATTGCATACCATAATAGAGACGATGATGGATAGTGGAATCAACTGGAGTAGCTGAGAAGATGGTGCTAGGAGTCATGTTACAAAGATGGAATGCTAACTTTTGATTATATTTTACCTAGGCAAGCCCCGGTGCATAACCCATACTTTTCTGCACTTTAAATTATATTTATGCATTAAGTTTTAAGGAGTTGAATGAAACCCACTTGCATATATATATATCCTATGAGTCTTACTAGTATGACAGGATCGTGTAGATTGCTATGCTACAGGACTCCGATAGAAGTCGAGTGATTGCCTGTCACTCGCGAGAGATATGAAATATAGTATTGTTTTTACTATATTTCTATCACTTGGAATATATATATATATATATGAATGATAAATGGAGATTGGACAGGGATATAGTTTAGGTATTGGTGGGTGTAAGAGGTTGTGTCCAGCGGCCAACGGGGGATAGCTTGGTTACACTGTTTCCCCGTCTATGTCGGTTAAGGACCGACCGTTACATTGGGTTCTAGGCAGGTCACAGACTTATTATTCTGAACACATACTTGTGTATGGGCACAAGGAAGACTTGTTACTCTCTTGTCATGGGTTTCGGCTCTTTCTGGACCGACTTTTAGGGTGGTTTTTGGGTGGAGGTCCTTGCACCGCACTGAGTCCGGGACTCAGGGGCGGGGGCTTGGAGTCCAAGTTTGGACGGGGACCTAGACCTCATGACAAGAGGGTAGTGGGTTGGTCCTACTTATGCCTGGGGTACAAGCAGGGCGTGTGTTTCGGGGTACCTAGCTGGGCACATTGATTCGCGAATCGTCGGGCGATCCGATACGACTTGTCTACAGTCTAGCACCGTAGTAAGAACTGGAAGATGAAAGATGGTAAAATGATTCTGATTGCTTACCACCTGCTTGAAAGTAGCACAGGTGCTTACATAGAATGGTTGGTTAATGAACTAATGATGGCTGCTAATAAAATTGAATATAAGGACGCACATTTAGTAATGCTCCTGTAGATATAATAAACCCACAAGCCAGATAGCCTTGAATATCCTTGGAGTCTTTTCTTTCCTCCTGTCGGGTAAGTCTTGCTGAGTACAATTGAGTACTCAGGGTTTCATTTCCCCTGTTGTAGGTGACAGGTGGATACTAGAGCTAATCCTTGTGTTTAGATTCCTCCTGGTGGGCTCAGAGAGGATTCCTTTACGCTACGATCATAGTCTTTATTTATAACTCTCACTAAATATTTTTATAAATGGAAGTTTTATAATCTGTTGTCATAGTTTATATATCAATACTTCATCATGTCATGAATAGATGTTATTTCCGCTGTAACTCTGATCACATGTTTATATTCTGCTGTTAAATTAAATTATTCATAACTCTGATAACATGATCATATTCCGCTATTATAAACAATAAATATTATACTATGATGTTGCATAAAAAGTGATGTAAGAAATTACTAAAATGTTGTAAGCTTTATTCTCTCATTTGTGATCCTGATGGAAAAATGTGGATTTTTGGGTTCTCCCTTGGGGTGTGCTCAACGGAACTGCGTAATTTGGTGTCCTCCCTTGAGTACTTAGCGTCTAATGGAAGATAAGTACTCCTGTGGGACATTAGATTAGGCGGTTCTGCCACACAGACCCCTCTCACCATGACGTCCCCGCCAGGACGCCCCCTCCGGCGACGGAAGGGGTCAGCGGTGGACGCGAACCTCTCTCCCAGCACCACGATTCCTAGGGACCCTCGCCCGCATCCCCCTTCATCTGGCCCACGCCAGGCGCCGTCGCTTGGGCCACCGATGGCACGGGTCGCGCCGATGCCTCAGGCGACGCGGCGGTTGCGCCCGACTATGACCCATATGTCACGGTCGTCGCCACCTCCACCTACAACGGTAGGGTCACAATTGGCTGCGTCAGGACCGCCACGGGCGGCGCCACGAGCGCGGTCGGTAGCCCCACCTGCCTCGTTGTCGGTAGTAGTATCGCGGCCGTCACCGGCTGCTCCGTGACCTCCGAAGGCGCCCCTTGAACGCCCGCGTCTTCCCGTCCCGCCGAGGGCACAAGCGCCACCATGGGCGACGCCTGACCGGCTGGCAACGCGATCACACTAGCGCCGCTCCCGTCCGAAATGGGTGCGACACCAGCCGACGACCGCCGCCCCGATTGGAGGGCGATGCTCTTCTTCGGCGTCAGCGCCAAAGGATTACGCTGCCTACCAACGACGGCGCAAGTGACGAAAAACATAAGTCACGGTGAATTCGACTAAAACAGGAAAAAACAGAGGAATTCATAACACAACTCAGCGCCGTCGGGCGGCAGACATGTTTGGGGGACAAACCCCCCGACCCTTCCTCCGCCTCGTCGGAACGAGGTCGTTTCAAGCCCGCCCCCTGCTCCTGGGCAGAGGGGCTCGCCCCTGGTAGCTTCTGGGGCACATTGGCGGAACGCTCCGCTCCCCTTGGCTCATGGGGCGCGACAGCGGAGCCACCCGCCTCCGCTGGCACCTCGGGCGTGACGGCAGAGCCACCCACCTTTGTTGGCTCCTAGGGCAGGCCGACGGTACGTCCTACCTCCACCGGCTCCCCAGACATACCCTCCCCTCCATGGAACGGGAAGGGCCCCGACGCCTGCAAGGACAAACCGATGCCTATCAGCGCATCCTCGTTCTCTAGGTTGTCCCACTCAATATCGTCGGCTACCATTTCTTCTTCCTCCATCACCTCATCGTTGTCACCATTGTCATCGTCATCATCATTGTCAGTGTCCTCCCCTTGTTCCCACGCCCACAGCTTCCGCTGCTTCTTCTTCTTCTTCTTCTTCTTCTTGTCCTCCTTCGCCTTCCTCAGCCGCTCACCCTCGGTGCGATTCGCCGTCCTCATGGTCGAATCCCTCGGCAGCGGCGCCTGGTGATCCATGAGGATGAAGTCCCTCGGCTGGTCCCACCCCTCTCAAAGTTAGTCTCACGATGTCGGGAAATCAATTAAAGAGAAGGCAAGAGAAAGGGAAACTTACGAAGACAACGTAGCCTGGCTTTGGCCGCATCGGAGGATGCCCCGGCACCGGGTAGACGAAGTCGAGGGCGGCACCCGCGTCGTCCCGCAAAGGCTCCATCACCTCCTTGATGCGTTGCGTGATCTCGGAGTTGGGGAGCGTTCCCTCGGCGAGCGCTATTCCGTCGAACGACGCCTCGGGCGCCATCGCGTATAGCGGGAGCGCGCACGTCATCAATGGCGCCACCCTCCTCGCGTGATAAGCCCCGATGAAGCCTGACCCTTTCAGACCGTTCTCCTTCAGGATGTGGATGGTGGCGATGTGGTCTCGAATCTTCTTCTTGTCCTTCTCTAGGACGCCCCACTTCCTCCACTGCTCCGGGCTTCTTCGATCAGGCGCCCGGTGAACTCCGGCAGAGGGGCGGCGGCGTCATTCTTGAGGTAGAACCACTGCGAGTGCCACCCCTTGTTAGACGTCGAGAGCCGCATGGATGGGTACTCATCAACCCGATTGTTCCGAAGTTGGATGCCGGCACACCCCATCGGCATGTGCAGCTCCTGCCTGCCGCCCTTCTCCTTCTTCTAGAGGTTGACAGCGAAAAAATACCTCCACAAGTCAAAGTGGGGGCTGATCCCCAGGAATCCTTCGCACAGCGCGACGAACGCCGCCATATGCTGGATCCCGTTGGGATTGAGATGCTGTAGCTCAATATTGTAGAAGTGCAGCAACCCCCGGAGGAATTTGAGGGCAGGGGTCGCGAGCCCACGCTCGTGGAAGTGGGCGAACGACACCACGTAGCCGTTGTGCGACGATAGTGAATCCTTGTTGCTAGGCAGCAACCACTCCTCAGCCGAGGTCCGCACGCGGAGAAGATCGCGACAGACGAGGCCCTCCATGCGCTAGAAGGTGATGTCGGAACGACACCACGAATCCATTGCAGGTGGGGGCGGATGGATGCGAGCTCAACGGCGACGGAGATACGGAGGTAGGAAACCTAAGCGTTAGCGGCGGCGGCGTGACTGCGGAGGTAAGGAAGCAGGCGTGCGTATGAAACACGGAGGGCTAACCCTTTGGTTTTATAGGGGCGACGGGTGCGAGGAAACCAACTGCCCGCATAGATCTCCGCGCCTGCTATGACCTGTCACCACGTCTCGTCGTGGGCGTGCGCCCGCAACCTATGGCCGTCCCCTCGAAAAACATGCTGGACGTTTTGCCTCCCCGAACGGGCCACGACCCGTCACAGGTAAGAGGGATATGGAGTTGAAAATGCTCCTACGACCCATCTAGGCCCAAGAGTTCGAAGGTTGACCCACCGACGGGTTCGACAACTGCTCCCGACACCTTTAGAGCGGGGTGGAAGGGATGGGCCCGCTAGCGGCCAATACCCGGGTGCACGAGCGCCGCGGGTATCCCAGCCCATGTTCGAGTCTCGGCCGGATACGATCCATGGTTTTTCCTCGAAGAAAGGCAGAGAGCCCTCAGGACCGGTCGAACAGACCTGAGAACTATATGGATTGACCGCTGAGAATCTAGAGTCGGTCACCAGCTGACCCAAGCCAGGCCCCCACGAACGAAATGCCGGGGCCCCACTCGGACATGCCCGTTAGTGAGCTCACCGGGCGCGACACTTGAGCCATCGAGGCAAGTGACGTTAGCTCAACCCCTCTGGTTGCGGAAACCACGAACGGGGTGACGATCACAAAGACAAGCCGACCCTCGACCGGACCCCTGCTACGAGCGGGGGCTCGAGGAAAGTTGAACTCGCAAGGAGACCGAACGCGCGGTCGCACCCCGTAGGGGTCGAAATCAAGAAAGGCCTTTTCTAACCCACCAAATCTCATGGCTATACCCCCGAGGGGTCCGATCACGACGAAAGAGAACCGCCGTCCTTAACGCCGTCCTACCGGGACACGCCATGGGAAAAAGAAGGCCAAGGGCCTCAGAGTCCTTCAGTTTGGAAAAGCCTCCAAAGGAGTATTCTACTCCTCCGCAAGCTCGGGGGCTACTGTCGGGTATCGATATTAGGAATACCCAAAGCAAGGGAGTTAGCGCCCACGCTGACTTCCTCGGATGAAGCAAGACGTATTAAAAGGTCTCGTTCGACCCCAAGGCCGCGGGGGTCTAACCCAAAGCCACGGGCTCCGCCTCGCCCGACCCCTTAGGTGCGGGCTCCGTCTCGCCCGACCCCTTGGGTGCGGGCTCCGTCTCGCCCGACCCCAAGGCCGTGGGGGTCTCACCCAAAGCCAGCGGACTGCGCCTCGCCCGACCACTTGGGAGCAGGCTCTGTCTCGCCCGACCCTAAGGACGCGGTTTCCGCCTCGTCCGACCCCTTGGGTGCGGGCTCCGTCTCGCCCGACCCTAAGGCCACGGGGGTCTCACCCAAAGCCGCGGACTTCGTCTCGCCCCGATCCCTTGGGTACGGGCTCCGTCTCGCCCGATCCAAAGGGCGCGGTTTCTGTCTCGTCCGACGGGGACCCGCACCACCACCAACCACTCTAGGTCCAAACGTATGGGCCTGGGTCAAAACTCTGACATCAGGGAAGAAACTAGCACGCCTCGATGTAACCCGTGGTCATGACGGGCCATACCTGAAAATTCACATCAAGAACATTGTCGGACGTGCCGGTGCTGTTATGCCTAACCCTCGTACGAACACTGATAAGCGCATCAGTTCACCACGACGTCTGCCGGGACGGAATGGAACGCCATGACCGACAGATGACACATGCGCATGGCGCCAGTGACGGACAGGGCCGCGACATAGAGACATCCCTGTTAACATCTACAGGATCGGCGGGACCCGAATGAAGGAGAAGAAGGACCCGACGATCCTGGAAGCTTTCCTCTCTCGTTCTTCTCATTTTTCTCCGTTGTAACCCGCGCTTTCCCTTGGCCTATAAAAGTAAAATCAGGACGCCCCATGAAAGGAATGGGGCCAGATCCGCACAAGAGCACGACACGAGAACACTGCTGAGCAGCGATCGAACTCTCAGCACCCATTCATTCCTTTCACCAGAGACTTTAGATTATTTTCCTCTCTCGCCTATTTGTAACCCCTACTGCAAACTAAGTGCCGACAACACGAGCAGCAGCAAACTGAACGTAGGGACGTTCCGTCCGAACCAGTATAAACCCTTGTATCCTCCGAGCACACCATCCGAGCCAAACGCGCAAATACAAATTTACTCGTCGGTGGTCAAAAACACCAACACAATCCCCACTTCAATTCACCATCAACCAATAACCAATGTTTGAACATCTATGAACCCAACAGCCAATGCAACTGATAAAACAGAAGTTGAGCATAAAGAAAACTGTTTTACAAGAACAGAAGGATGCCAACTGTTCATGAATTATCACATGACAGCTTTCTATGCAAGATAACGATATAATTTTCTATCTACTTTGTCTCTTTCCAAGAATTCACGCTCAATTAGAGATTCGATGCGCTTCTTTATGACAACAGGGTTTGGCAAGAAACGTGCTTGTAATTGCTTGGTAACCTCAGCTACAATGCTGTTATGATCCAACACCCTCCGTGATTTCATGATCCTGACAATGGCTGCCTCGATCTGAGGTTTCCTGTCCTCCTCAACCCGTTGGCGAGTCTCCTGTTTCTCTGGTTCAGATTCCTTTTGCGCTACCACTGTCCCAATCTTCACTTTAACAAGCTTGCTTGTGAACTTGTCATTAAAGTAGAATGTATCATCCTCCGATATGTCCTTGCTCATGGGCTCCTTGCGGAGAACATTCTTCCCCTTGACACAAGCAAGGGACTGCAGACATCTCTTTAGGTCTGAGGCAGGTATCTCAGTATCCCGTTCAATGTCTTTGTAGGTCAATCCATCAGCATTGTTAAACAGCATGAGAACACACATCTGATAAGTGGATACATTCAGTTCATGCTTCTGGCCTTTTCCAAATGTGGCTTTTATGTCAGCTGTACCCATGTTTGTTTGCCATGTCAATCTCCGGCCATTGTGAGTCCCAAGATAATATGCCCGGAACTTCTCACATACTGTAAGAATTTCAGTTGGAAGGTTGCAAGGAGGACTGGGCTGCGTAGGCCAAGAACCAGTTGTCAAAATGTGGACATCAAGCGTAGGGCCATCCCCGAGTTCCTCAGACTTCTTGGCATAGAAGTCTTGCATGGTGTCCTGGGAGGTTTTCATATCAGTGAACATGCCCTCTAGCTTCGAAGTGAACTGGTATCCACATTCTGTCTTGAGTTTAACTATCATACTTCTCTCAGCATCATCAGAAACAGTTTTGCCAGACAGGAGCCTTTTCGCCAAATGCTGCTTATAGTACTTTTCAAACACATCCTTCTCCTGGAGGTATCGGAACAGCATCATGACTTTGTCCAGTATAACCTCCACATCTTCTTCTGTGGCCCCTTTATGTCCTTTGCGGAGTTTGTCATCAACATATAATGATATGAATTCAGGTGATCGGTTGTTTAAGTTGATGAAATACTCAAAAGACGAATTCAGAGCATTCTGGAAGGTTTTGTCATTGCCAAAAGCAACACTGATGATCTTATCATGCTTGTCCTTCTCATTTAACAAGCGTTGGACAAATTCGACTGGATCTTTCAAACTTTCTGGATCCGTCACTAACTGCTTCCCTGTTTCCCTCAGGTAAGAAGTCATGACATCTCTAATCGTTGATAACCCATCAGGAACCCTTCGGAACAAGGAATACATCCGACCCAAATCTTCATACCTGTCATCTACTAGCATGTTAAGCAGCCCTGAATTTTCCATGTGAACCAATCTGTGCATGTGATTGGCAATCATCTCTTTCTCCACTACACTAGTTATCTTTGCCTCACTGCCAGCATCCAAATAGTGTGAGACACGCTCCATTTCCTCATTTAGACGCCTCTCGGCCTTCTTAAGGTAGTTCCCACAGTCACAGCACTCAATGAACTCTTGAGACTCCACACTGTAGAAGCTGGCTGAAACATCCAGAAACGGTTTCTCAAAATCGTCTTGATACACAGCAGGACCCAGATCCATCAGCATCTTTGTTATGCTCCTCATCAGGCCTCTGTTAATCACTTCACCCATTCTTTCCCCTTTTATAAGATCCAAAAGGGTGTTAACCAGCCGACTATGGATCATGGGGGAGTGAATTATGTGATCCCTCCACAAATTCAGACCAAGCTCATGAACAGGTGTCCTATGAGATGTAGGGACATATGTCCTGTCCATGTACATAAGAATATCTCGTATCATCTGTAGCGCCTTGTTGTGATCCATCCACTTTGCATTCAGCTCCTCCAAAAATAAACCACCCTGTGCAGCCTCTATTGATTTTGATATTTCCTTCAAGCGCCATGTCATTGTGTTCTGAAGGCAATCATACAGCTTCTCACCATACTTGTGAAGCACCATGTTGTAGGCACTCCTGCACAGAGAAAGAAAAAAAAAAGTTACAATCAGGCTAGGCCACACTATATCTTGGTGTAGTGCACCTGCATCTACGTGCCACACCAGATATTTTTGTACAGTGATTAGTGCTAGTAAATTTGCTAACTAATTTTCTGCAAAAGAAAAAAGAAAGGTTCAACAGGCACAGATTTGGTGAGACTATAATACGTAAATCAAACACAAATCTACTGCTCACATAGTCACATGAAGTGCAATGTAACATCAGTTCCTACATACAACTCAGTCTCGAATAATCATTAATCACGGTTATTAGCTATCAAAATCTGTACAGAGGGGTAGGAAGGATCCACAGGAACTGGTGTTCCGCTAATAATCATCCCGAACAGACACAATTTTGCCCAAATTTGCACAAGTCGCTACTCCAGAAACATATAATAATTCTTCGAATGGCCGTCAGCGGAAGGCCGAAAGGCGGCGATAGCCAGGTAAGGTGAGTTGCGCGGGGTGGGTTGTGGGGGTGTGGACCAACCTGTAAAGCTCCTCGAAGGAGAGGCCACTGGCGTTGTGGTTGTAGATCTCGTGGATGGCGTGCTCGAGGACCTTCCATGTACGCTCCGCGTACTTGGGGTCGAGCTCCACACGGTTCTTGAACGCCTCGATCTTGAAGTTGCGCTTCCTCGGCGGGCCGCCGCCGCTCATCGCCGCCAGACGTTAGGGTTCGGGGGGCGGGGCGGGTGGGTGGACGCGGGCGGAAGCGGGGTGGACACTGTACACAGGGAGAGCGGCGGCGGGGATGAAACCCGATGGGGAAAACCAGACGGCTCCTCCCTTCTCTCTCTTCTTTTCCCCTTTTATGGCGCTGTTTGCTTGTCTTAAAGTTGGATTTGTTCGGCTTGTTTTTCCAGTTGAAACAGTATTTTTCTCTCACAACAATTCAGTTGGAACAGTATTTTTCAGCTAGTTTTAGTCAAAGTTCAGACCAGTTCTCACTTTTTTTTTTTTTTTTAATGGACTTTTTTTTTCTTTCTTGATGATGAACCGATGACGCATGTCTGCCTTCTCACGGTCCCACCATGTCAGGTTAATTACCGCAACCCGTTAGGCCCACACTACATTGTCTTCATCACTCGAGCGGATTAGCTGCAATTGCTTCACCGGCCAGCCTGCCAAGCCCGCAAGAGATCGCAAGCCGCCGATTGTGTTCTACTGCACGTCTGCACCTCACACCGCGAGCCATGGCAGTCTTCAAATTTTCCCTTGATAGAAAGAACAGGCTCGAAGAAGGCACTCCAGGTACAAACATCAAACATGGCGCCGGCGAGTCGTCTTGGTGACCACCGCCGGCTGTTGGGCACGGCCTCGGCGCCGAATGGTGATGGGGCGTCGCCCGGCTCAAGCAGACCACCGCGAGCATGGCAATTCCACTTGCGATCTTGGCATTAGCATCACGGAGGTTAAATTGACTGAGTGCGAGCGTTGCGGCAGATTTTTTTCGTGACCATGTGTAAGCACGTTTTTATTAATTAAAAAGAAAAAAAATACAGCATAAGATCCCAGTAAGCCAGGACTTACCAAGAGCAACTCGGACCTTAGAAGACTAGTCCCACAAAGAACACCCACAAAATTTATGATTAAGTAATCAATAATGCTACATAACATAGGTCCGAAATTTTAAAAAAAATCGGATGCTCTGCTGCACGCTCGCTCTAGCGACCGGCCCAACAGACCCATCTACGCTCTCTCCTCTATCTACTCCATCTATACTGCGACAACTGACAGAAATCTCCAACTCCTTGCTTCGGTCGTCGCAACTCACCGTGCCGTCCGCCCGCCCCAAGCCGCCTCGCGGTGGCGCCCTCATCCCACGTCGAGCCGCGCCACGTCTACTGCCATGCCGTGCTCCATCCCCCGCCTCGTCGCGCCGTGCCCGGTCCCCACCCCTATGTGCCGTGCCCCGTCCCTCGTCGCGTTGAGGTGCTGCCAACGCCGCCGTTCCCCACCAGGAGGTCATGGTTGTTGTCGACACCGACACCGCCGCGACGTTCGACCTCAGCTCGACATCACGAGATCCAGAGTGGCCAGACCCGGAGCGGGCTTCTCTGGCTGCACCTCGCGCTCCCTTCCTTCCTCGAATGTTGCAAGCGCGTGTTGCAAGCGTATGTTTTAAGTATTTTAGGTGTTCCATATGCATGTTGCAAGTGTTTTATGTGAATGTTACAAAAGTAGATCAGGATATTGCATATGTTGCAATGGCTATACACGTATGTTGCAAGCGTCTGTTCCAAATGTTTCAGCTGTTTCAGATGGATGTTGCATGTACGTGTTTTATCTGGGTGTTGCATATGTTTCATACTTATGTTGCAAATGTTTCATCTAGATGTTCATATGTTTTCACACGTATGTTGTAAGTGTTTCGTCTAGATGCTGCATATGTTTTGCAATGGCTACACACGTGCTTCCCTCGTGTTTTAGACGTACGTTGCAAGTGTTTCAACTGCATGTTACAAATGTTTCCTCTAGATGTTGCAAAGCAAATCTGGTGTTGTAACTGTTGCAGTGGACCTCATCTGCAGCAGTCGCCTACAGCAGCTGCTGGGCCCGCCTGCATGCACGTTGGTGTGGAGGGGGTGCGAGAGGTAGGCGTGAGAAACCGGGGGCGCAGATCAAGCCAGCGGGCATGGAATATGGAGCGGCGTGGGACACGGAGGCACTAGACACGAAGCGGTGTAGAATCCCACGTGAAACAGGCGTGCGACGCAGCGGGTATATGGACGCTAACCCCATTCAGTCCGGACGTTGGCCTTTCCCCGTAAGGGCTAAGAGTGACTACAAGAGGTGGTTGCGTGTCGCACCTACTGCGGTGACAATGGACGTCGCGGTCGTGGTCGTCCCTTCATCTATACTAGCCACTGTTGTCCACGCTTCGTTGCGGGTGATGTGCTTGGTATAGGAAAAATCTTTAAAAATATGGCTCATATGTCTAATATATGTTTTCTCATCGCGTTACTATGAAAGGTTGGTCTATTTGGTAGATTAAATGGGAAAATATAGGAAGGAAAGGTAACCTGACTTTTTTCATTACAATGTTGTAAGCGAACATAGATGTTGGTTGTCATTACATGATACATATTCTAGGCCAGCAAATCAATGACATGTTAGTGGAAAGAAGTATTTGATGGAGTTAGGCTCAAGCAACTAACACACTTAGATTCAAAGCACAACATTGGCTAGGATTACATTATAGGTGGAAAGAGCAAAAAGTACAACACAAGTAGGATCCACTCCCCTTAGGCGAAACTACAACACATTTCGTAAATCTTGAATGACACGAAAGATTACACAGCGTCGAACACTAAACTACACCGGGATTTAAAGTTATATGGTTAAGAGCAACCCAGTACAACCAAGTCTTACTCCAAAAGTCGGGATAGACGAGGGCAATGGAGAAACAACAAGATAATGATTATCCAAAACATAGCGTATGACCAACAGATCCAGAAACAGGAGACTGAGAAGTAAAACATCGTGAACCCTAAGACCAAACTAACCAACGGTAGACTTGAACTTCTTCGAAAACCAGATCCCTTCTTCTCAGATTACACCATCGCCTCTGTCAGATGAACCTAGTTCTACAATGACGACTGGATCTCGTAGCTCTGCTTCGGATTCGAGAGGGACGGGGATGAAGAAGAAGAAGAGCAAGGACCAAGGGCATCTTATAGTGGCGAACGGAGATGGGGCGCAGCGCACCGGAAGTGGAGACAGCATGGATGGGATACACTGCCGTTTCACGCTACGGGGATACAGCCGGGCATGGCGCGCTCCCTACGCAAGCGAGCGGAGGGGGGAATAAAGGAGAGGAGAGAGGGTTCGCTCGACGAGGGAGGCGTGCGGGTGGCCGTGTCCCCTAAAGAAGAAATAAGGGAGGGGGGTCTGGTATGGGGACAAGGGCAAGGATCAAGAGCAGACCGGAGGCCGAGAAAAGGAGAAGTGCACAGTGCACGAGGACGGCGAGTGCGGCACGATGTCGCGGATATGCGAGGACAGGGTGCTAATGGGCACGACACCGACGGCGTCCGCGGGGCACGCGGTGACAATGACTCGGCGTGTGTAGCGTGGTCGAATTGGGCATAGTGCCTGGGACTTGACATCCACTCAGGCTTTATAAGCACTCCCTACTACCCAAGGCTAACTTTTTCCAGGTGTTCTTCTTTCCATGCCTTCCTTGTCCACAGTCTGCGCCAACCTTTGTATGAAGTGAGATCACAACATACATGCTTCCTCCAAAACCACCTCCTCTTATTTACTTTGAGAGAACACTATTTCATCAACCTGTTGTGGATTTCCCGCTCAAACACCCGAATATTTGTATCAAGAGTGGTATGGCGGTGTAGCTTGGTAAATGTACTTGGTCAACAACCTCGATACAAGTGCGTGCCGAGCAGCGTCACCATGTGGCAGCTGTTCCACAGGGGCCCTCGGTTTCGTCGCGGCACCATAAGCTATTAACCAGGCAACTACTACCAACTTACACGCAATGAAGACGATAAGGTCATAGACCACAGAATTAGAGGAGTATTGTAAGGGAAGATTCAAACAAGGGTTCATTTCATAACAAGGGACAAGGACTTTAAATCCAACAACGGATTTGATTTAAAGAGATTCAAGCGTTCTACTGGGACACTCACAATTAGTCGATATAGTGTCCTATGTTATCCAATCATGGCTGGTATGCTCGCATCCGAATGATAATTTCTCTTGTAACCCACTTAACATCGCCCTCGAAAACCCTAAGCACGTCTAATGAGACTTAAGGTAGATGGATGCAATAACACAGTGAAATAAATAAAATGCATATTCCGAACGTCCTTATGCTGGTACAACATGCAGGCACTTACTCTCCCATTCTCGACACATCGTTCGCCTTTCCTATGATAGGACTACCTCAACAACTACGAATGAAATACAATGAAAATATTACAATACCGGTGGATAGCGATGAAAGACACTACTAACTACGGGTACATCACCCCAAGGCAACTAATCTACTTTGGACCACGCGTCTTCATTCCCAGGCTCGGCGGATTCTTCTACCGCCCTGGCTATGGATCTGCCTCATCTCCTGGCAACGGTGAGTGAGAGGAATCAAGGGTTCTACTTCTGACACTTCCGAGGGTGGAGGTGTTGGCGGTACTACAACACTAGTTCTCCTTCTTTCTTGCGGGTGGATAGAGATCCCCTCCACGATCAAGGGATCCTGCCATTCAGCAGCCAGCGTCCTCTGCTTGGCCCTGGTGACAAGGAAGGCCTCTCCCAACTGATGGGCATGTCGATCTTCAGCCTCCTTCAGAGCTTCCGACATGGCAGTCTCCCGACTCTCAGCGGCTGCCGCACTGGCATGCGCTTTGGCAAGCTACACCTGGAGCATCCTAGAGAAGATCTCGGCTTCCTCGGCTCGCCAAAGGCACTTCCTCAGCTCTGAGGCTTGCTAGTCATATTGCTCATCCAGAGCAAGCAGGCACGTGGTCAAGTACACCATGGTAGGACTATCTTCTTGCGCATCCCGCCCTTGCAAAGCCTCCATGCGAGCCATCCATGCCCGTCGATTCTTTTCCAAAGGTGGAAAGAACCTCATGGGGGTACGGGCAATGGGGTCTTCATAGATCTGGCAAAGGTATCGCAAAGCTCTGCGGGCCACAGCCTGGTAGGTGTTGACGAAGCAAAACCCAGCTGCAGTAACATTCCAGGCTTCAGTGATGTCAGGGAACTCTTCACTCTTCCCAATATAGACGGTAACTTCACAACGCTCAGTGCCATGCTTTTCATACTCACGGCCCTCATACTCGGGACGATCTTTGACTCCGAGCTTTTGCAGGGTGGCATACAGGATCTTGGGGAAACCCTCAATGTTCAGGCAGTAACTACTAACCCAGGCTCCTGCCATCGCTGGTGGTGGTTGCAAGGAAGGACTGAGCGAAAAGATAGATCAAAAGGAAAAGCTAGGCGAGCTAAAGTGCAACGAGTGGTGGTAACAACGGCTAAGACAGACCCTGCTTATAAAGGCAGAGCGGTCAGTGGTCGTGGCGCGGTCCACCAAGGTTCTAGCATGAGATCACTATAAATGAATCAACTGAATTTTTCGCGCGTTCGAGGCGAGCGATGTCCGAGGCCATTAATGACTAATACGGCTACAAGACAAGGTTTCGACAAGAGCCCAGAAAAGAGTACGGGGAGATGCGGGTCACGGCAGGCGTTAACCACAGGCGACGTGAAGCACAAAGCCACAAGGAATGGGCGCCTCTGCATGCATGGGTGCAGATGCAAGTATGGTAGCCGTAGTAATGGCGACCAACCCCAACCACCGACCACCTCGGGAGCAACATGCACACAAACCAAGCCGTGTCTTAGATGCATGGATGCGTGTGTAAGTACAAATGTTCCTACATGGTTAATGAATCATTTTTATCTGATGGTAAGGAGGAGAGGCATTAAATATGTCCACCTGCCCGACTTGTTTTTATCTGTTGGTAGCATGGAGGGGAGGCATTAAATGTGTTCACCTGCTTTCGACCCACCCTACGTAGGTGAAGATGTCTAGTGCTTTTAAATTTATTGAGTGAATTTTTGGATAGCTTAGGGAATGGCCTCGGACACTGCTCGTCTTGTGCCCGTAAAAAACCTGTTGTTTTCCTTTTATTGTTCTCCATGCCAGACTAAAGGGTGAACTGTGCCAGGCCCAATGACCGCTCCTCCATTACAAAAGGCCTAGCCTAGCCACTTGGTACCACCACTCGGTCAGGCTTAGCTCACCTAGCCTTTCTCCCGAGCAAGCTTCTCGGTCGATCCTTCCTTGTAACCATCATCCACCAAGGATGGCAGGAGCCTGGGTTAGCAGCTATTGCCTGAACATTGAGGGTTTTCCCAAAATCCTGTATGCCACCTTGCAAAAACTCGGAGTCAAGGATCACCCCGAGTATGAGGGTCGTGAGTATGAGAAACATGGCACTGAGCGATGTGAGGTCACCGTCTACATTGGGAAGAGTGAGGAGTTCCTCGATATCACTGAAGCCTAGAATGTGACCGCAACCGGGTTTCGCTTCATCGACACCTACCAAGTTGTGGCCCACAAAGCCTTGCGGCATCTTTACCAGATCTATGAAGAGCTAATTGCTCGTACCCCCATGAAGTTCTTTCCACCTTTGGAAAAGAATTGATGGGTATGGAGGGCTCGCATGGAGGCTTTACAAGGGCGGGGCGCGTAAGAAGATAGCCCAATATGGTACATCTGGCCACGTATTTGATTGCTCTGGATGAGCAGTATGACCGGCAGGCCTCGGAGCTGAGGAAGTGCCTCCGCCGAGCCGAGGAAGCCGAGATCTTCTCTAGGATGCTCGAAGTGCAACTCGCTGAGGCAAACACCAATGTGGCAGCCATAGAAAGTCGTGAGACTGCCATGGCAAAAGCCCTGAAGGAGGTTGAGATCGGCACACCCAACAGCTGGAGGATGCTTATCTGGTCACAAGGGCCAAGCGTAGGACGCTTGACACAGAAAGGCAGGAACCCTTGGTCTTAGAGGTAATCCCTATCCACCCACCGGAAAGAAGGAGAACCTATGCTGCAGTACCACCAGCACCTCCACCCTCGGAGGTATCAGAAGTAGAGTCCTTGGTTCCCCTCACTCAGCCACCACCACGAGAGGAAACACATCCTTAGCCAGTGCAGAAGAAGAACCAACCGAGTCCAGGAATGAAGCCGTTTGGTCCGACGAAGTAGATGAGTTGTCCTAGGGGACATGTACCCGTAGTTAGTAGTGCTTTTTCATTGCCATCCTCTAGTGTTGTAATCTTTCCGTTGTATTTCATCCGTCGATGTTAAGAATCGTCGAGTCGTAGGAGCCAAACGATGTGTCAAGAATGGGAGAGGGAGTGTCTGTATGTTGTACTCGTATAAGGGCATTTTGGACGTGCATTTTGGTCTATCCATTGTGTTTGTTATGTCCATTTACCCTTAGACCTCGTTAGACTTACTTAGGGTTCTCGAGGCAAAAATCAAACGGGTTACAAGAAAAGCAACCGTTCAGATGCAAGCAGACCAGCTATGATTGGAAATGAATCGCAAAGGAGGTAACAAATTAAAGCCACTTTTTCACAAATTAAAGACCTCCCACTAACATAGTGTAGTCTTTCATTTTCAAGTTGTATGTTTGACCTAAGACCGCATGCAAATTAAAGCCACGCGCACCGCCAGTGGCCACTCACCCGCGCTCCTTTGCATGCGGTCTTAGGTCAAACATACAACTTCAAAATGAAAGCCTACACTATGTTAGTGGGAGGTCTTTAATTTGTGAAAAAAGCGGCTTTAATTTGTTACCTCCTTTGCGATTCATTTCCAATCATAGCTGGTCTGCTTGCATCTGAATAGTGGCTTTTCTTGTAACCCGTTTAATTTTTGCCTCGAGAACCCTAAGTAAGTCTAACGAGGTCTAAGGGTAAATCGACATAACAAACACAATGGATAGAGCAAAATGCACACCCTGGCACCACTTGACAACGTCACCTACTATCAGGCTCGGGGACTAAGTGGGCACACTTCACCTTACGGTGAATGTGCTTTATTTCGTTTTGGGGCTGCGCCCGGGGACTAGCTGCCTACTCGGCTGGTCTTTTATATTTTTTCTACTTTAGACCCTGGCACCACATGACTACGTCATCTATTGTCAGGCTCGGGGACTAAGTGGGCACACTTCATCTCGTGGTGAATGTGTTTGCTTTTTTCTGGAATTAGGATCCACTCCCCTTAGGTGAAACTTAAACACATTTCGTAAATCTAGAATTACACGAAAGATTACACGGCGTCGAACACTAAATTACACCGGGATTTAAAGTTATATGGTTAAGAGCGACCTAGTATAACCAAGGCTTACTCCACACACAAAATACTAAAATTCATAGCACGAACATAAGAAGTGAAAGGGCCTAACCATATGAAGGAGTATATAGAAACTCAGCATCAACATAGCAATCCGTTGGGCCATTGGGTCCTGCAAAAGAATCGGTTAGTAATGTTTGATATGAACTCAAAATATACACAGGCCAACAGGGACACCATGTTTGAACCTTGAGACCAAAGGCATTGAAATCAGGGTGCCTCCATACAACCACGAAGAGATGGTGCTGCAACTACTCACATGAAATCGTTCTGACCCTCCGCTATGCACAACGCGCCGCTGCAGCAGGGCATCCGAGAGTTGTGCCGGTCCTACCCGTCCGCGACCATCTACTACGCTGGCTACTTCTACGCGTACGTGCGGTGCTGAGGTATGCCGGCAAGGTGGGGTTCGACGAGGGGCGCGGACCGAGGCGTCTTCTTATTGGCAAGCGGCACCTACAACTTCGACATGGACCGGGATGCGTGCGCGCCGTAGCACGTCCGTGTCTGTGCGCGAGGCTCGACGAGCGCGATTAGCTGGATGGCGTGGCACCGACGCAGCATACAACAGCGTCATGAGCGACTTGCTCTACAAGAGGGGCTTCAGCGTCCCCAGTAGCAGTGGAATTCCGTGAAAATCGAGATTCAAACTTACATGGATGTTCCCATTTCAACAAGACGTCCAAAGAGACTTCGTGGTTACACAAAAGTCAAACACTCAACACGGTTGGAGAATCAAGTAACAATGTAGTAACAATAGTAAAACAATTAATCAATAGTATAAAGAAAAGGTTCCATACAAAAAGGTTATCACATCGCGTTGTTGTTCATATCTGACTCGTGGAAATTTTACATTACAAGTATCGATATCTGGAAAATCCCTATTGAATTATATGCCTATCAAAATGTATGCTGCTCTGTCACTCCCATGGCCACTAATGGCGGCCACCAACCTCATCCCAAAAATGAAAGGAAAAAATGGAGAACACGTTGGTACTTCTTTCTTTCTTTTGGCTTTCTACAAAGGTACAATAGTTTATTCAACTCACAATGCTACATGAAATCTGCTTTGCTCACACGGCAAAAAAAGCTGTCTTCCTCTCCTACTGCAGTAGCAGAAAGAACCGGTGTTCATTTGCTTGTGAGAGAGAGAAATATTCAGAAAACTTGTCTCCTTAGTATATTGCACATAGAAATATAGAACCCATGTGGAAATCAAAATCTTATATTTTAGCCCACATTTGCCAACCTATGTCGAGCTAATAGGTACAGCTAACTTGATTATTTTCATCTTCAAGCATATATCCAAAACAATGTGAGACTATGGATCAGCATTTGGTGCCTCTACCATCAATTTGCAACAATCATTTTTCTTAAATTGCTATAGAAAATGAACTATCACATACAAATATCCACTAAAAATCACGATTTATCTTGTGTAAAATATCTATAATCATACACCTTCATGAATTGGCAAACTACGTGCATATAGCCATTTACCATGTCAAACTCGTTAGCTGGGCAACACAAGAGAAATATGGCTACAAGAATCTATGTATACCTCAAGAAACTAGTTCATGTAGGCAACAACGGTTACCTCTCATCGGGCCCAATCCGATGGCTGGCCTAAAATGAAAGCCAAATTAGATGTAGCCTCTAGAATGACACATCTATTCTAAAATGGAAATTGAGATACTCACATCATCGGTGGCACCAAAGAATCATATTTACAAAAGATGATTCAGATGTCCTATGAAAAATATGCATCACATGAGGCCACATGCCAAAAGAAACTTAATAAACGACTTGCTATTTGTCAACAACAACATTAACAGCATCCCAAAGCACATGCCAAAGCTATAAAAGTCTAGATGGAGATCATGGACACGATTGCAAAACAACACTTCTTCAAAGGCCAATGCTAAGTGAAACCTAAATCAAGTATTGGAGTAATTTGTTAATACCATTTGAAGCGAGATAAAAACCTACCGGTGATTTTGGGTATCTTCCAACTCTATTAAGTCAATTTGGTTTGTCATCTTTGACTTTAGCAAGTGGAGAGAAGAACTAAGGAGAAATGACAGAAAGATACATGAAATACAACAATGGTTGTTCAACAAAAAAAGTAATAAAAAAGGTCAGTTTTACGGTGCATTGAAATAAACACCACCGACATGCCCAGGAGAAAATTAATGGTCAAGGTATGCCCCAAGAATGCAGCGAGAAGCTAGGGACGGTAAATATTGTGGCAACAGTTGGTGAATACTTCTTTAAAATTGTTATCTGCAGTGTATTTCAGGTTAGACAATAGATGTGATAACTGCAATAATAATAAAGAGCAAATGTCAAAAAACATTACCTGCATACTTAAAGAAGAATGAAGATAGAATGCCTTGTGCAACATTGTTACATATGAGAAACATTGTGGCCCTTGAATGCCCTCGAAGAATATTAAAACTTTCTGGCCCTGTAAAAAGACAGGACAATGTAATCATCATAAACATAAGGCAGACAACATACCTACCTTGTTTGCCTCAGGGAAAGGGACATTCACATTCCCCCGCCCCCCCTACTAACCATTAGTAAATACTTTAAATTCTAATGTTCTACACAAAATCAGTCAACTTTCATGAGTTATGTAGTTCGTTATGCATATCCTTTTTGTTGGTACAACTTGTTAAGCATGAGGGTACCACCATACAAAATTATGGGCTGCCTACAGAACCAAATAGTGAATGGTCAAATAATCAGACAATGTAGGGCAGACCTAGTGCCGGAGGCTCACACATGAGTGAGGTCTGGGGAAGGGAAAAACCAAGGCAAGCCGGAGACCCAGTACTTCGAACCCACGACCTGGTGATTCAGTGAGACAGCTCTCACCACTGCACCAGGCCTGCCCTTCCAAATAATCAGACAATGTAGCAAAAAAATAAATATGGAGCAACAGTACATATCAAAGTACAATATATCTTGTGGTAGATAAATCACCTGTATGAAGGTTGAACGTGCCAAAAGTGGCTTTTCTCCAACCTGTTGCTTTCTAGACTGTCACATTGGAACAACAAAGCAAAAAAAGATTAACAGATAAGAAATTATGAACATAATACTACTTACTACAAACTAAAGAGAAAACACTGCAGAGTAAGCGTAATTCGGTACATCCACCAGACACCATGAAAATCCATGTGTGGAGGAATACTAACAAAATCCTAAGCTAATCATGCGCACAAGGAAAAACAGACTTACTTGGTGACCAAGCAAGAGTGCCACTCCACATTTTAGAAGGCATTAAGCGCTAGGAAAGATGGCTTCTGTTCATTCGACAAACCCTTTTTTCCCATTTCCTTTTGCGTGTAAACACTTAGTCCTCTCGATCCTTACTCTAGAACCACAAATCATAAGAGTTCTCAATTTTTTTGAACGACCATAAGAGTTCTCGATTGGGCTGCTTATTAGGAGATCATAGATGTTATCGGACTAACATGTGAAAATAGCTCACATAAAATGGATCACTCTTCATTTCTAAAGCCACCTCGAGTCGTAATGCTTGCAAAAAAGGAAAACATCAGCAAGAAAGTAACAAGAACAAACACAATTATGAGCATCACAATAGCAAAGATGCCTTTCATAACCTCTGTCGAGAAAGTTAAACACCGACGGGACTGAACTGAAACTTCCCATCAACCTTTGACATGAACACTAGGATGGGCTGCATAAACCAAGTCAAACATTAGCATAACGCCCCAAGGCCAATCATTTGCTATTCGGTGAACGTAACACTACAACAAAGGGCCATGTCAAGCATGCGAGGCATCGGCACTAGTAAAAGCATTACTCTTGTACCAAATCCGTGAGGCCATTTCACTCAAACACCGATCGTGCAAAGGTCTCCGCGCTTGGGACTGAAAATGAAGCGTTTAGGCGCGCACACACCGGAGACCAACAAGGATGCGATCCACAACGACGAGGAAGACGTTGAGCGCGCAGAACTTGGACAATATCTTGCTGCGGTGCTTGTCGTATGCCCCTGGACACGCTCGGGGGGCTCGGCACCACCACCCGGAGCAACAAACGCCGCATTCCACCACCCCGTCGCCGCATCTCGGCAGGCAACCAGCCTACAGGCCACGCCCGGCCGAGATGTCGCTCGATCCCGTGGCCTCAGAGATCACAAGAGCATCCACCTACGGCGACCACGTCATTTTCAAAGAAATCGGCGGCAATACATCGGAGAGGGATCGCCTAAGCGAAAGCAGATCCAGGGGTTCGGCTCGGCCTGTACCTCGTGATAGGCGAAGCGGTGTCGGGTGCGGATCTTGTAGATCCGGCTGGCTCGGGCACGCGCGCCACGGCGAACAGGCTTGGTCCCGCCTGGGTTTCAAAGGGGGGTCTGCCGAGAGCACGATGGTTTGATCCAAAGAAGCGGAGCGCAGGAGCCCTTGGGAAGCCGCCTCCGGGATCTCAATTCGGGAGGAGTCGGGGACGCGGGAGGAGAGAAAAGCGAGAAAGGGGTGAAGGGAGAAGAGAGGAAGGTGGGGAGGAAGAGGGACGCGACAGGAAGGCGGGTGTTCCGGAGCCACCAGCGTCGGGGAGGAGAAGAAGAGACGCCCGCCGCCGCCGCTCGAGGGCAGCCCAGCGTGGGTAGGAGAAAAGAGGGTGAGGTACCGCCAGATCCAGCGCCGAAGTTTCGTCGGCCGACGCCGCCGCCGACGGGCGAGCAAGAGGCGACTAGGTTTAAATCGAGCACACGCGGACCGGCGGACGAGGCGGCGGCGGGGAGAGCAGGGTTTCGGACACGGCCGCTGCCACCACGGCGTTAGACGGCGCACCATGGCGCCGTCTTCGGGGACGCCATTGCGCGCCAAGACACGGGGAAGTCTGAGGAGCCTCGGTGATCGCATAACGAGGAGCGAGGGAGAGAGCGAGAGCGTGGAGAGGAGAGAGAGGAGGGGAGGAGCGGAGTTGTTGCCGCCTGCCATTTACACAAGAGAGAAAGAGGAAGGAGCACCATTTTACATGAGAGGACCACGGTGGAGCCATGTCGGTCGGTGCATGGTCGGTGGCCCATCCTGTGCCGAGCGTACCAGCATGGTCGGTGCATGGTCGGTGCGTAAAGAGGAGAAGCATTAAATGCGTCCATCTGTTCGACATGTTTTTAGCTGACGGTAGTATGGAGGGGATGCATGAAGGATGGCTGTGACACGTCTCATCTGAACCGTGAAATTTTTATCTAACACACCAAATAAAAAAACTTACGTAAACACCCTAGGAGGCCGCCGATTTGACGTGCCTTCGTATCTTTAATGCATCAACTGCACTGCCAAATGGTAGTACGAGCAGTCAACAAACGCCAAGCAATAATATGCATGCTTTATGAGAAAATGTTAAATGTCTTAGCGTCGCTATAGCTTGCTTAGCATATTTCTGAAGGCTCCGCTGAATGCCTTAGCCCACTGTTTGCAATATTGCCTGGGATGTAACTTGGCATTGTGCGGCATGATGCAGCGTCGTGCAGTACTACTCAGCATTGTGCAGCGTTCCATATGTGTCAATCTGTCCTCAAATTAGTTCAATTGACTTGGTTTACTGTAGTATTGCATCTCCCAATAGCGACCACAGGTGCTGAGAGAGCATTTTCTATGATGAGTTTAGTCAAAATCATATTGAACAATAAGATAGTTGATAGTGTTCCGAATGATTTTCTTGTCATCATTGAGAGAGCCATTTTTCAAAAATTAGTTTTGTAATCTTATATGGTGTGTAATTTTTTATGCGTACTCAAACTATTTATAGATTGCTTATGCTAACTCCTTTTTTGATAAAAGGTACCTCACATCTTATATATCTTGAGAAAAACAAAAAGTAGTGCAAAAGATAAATAACAAGACACAAAATGGTCTTTTTAGAAAATAAGAGTACATCAAAATCATGGCGTGACGTACCGGTGGAATTCTAGGTATGCCACGGCACTTTCCTCCGAATACCGGAAACGTTACTGTAACTTGCAAAGAGATTCTTCTTAGCAAAAGCAACATAGAAAATTGTTATTTTTTCTCATAGGTTTTCTTTATGATTCTCTCTTATCCTTTCTAGTTGTTCTTTCCTTCATCCCCTGAAATGAGCTGACCCAGTATGGGAAAAGATGGTATTCTGATTTGGATTTGGTATTAACTAATCACTTATCAACATAAATAATACGTGGCACCGTACCCACTGACCCACGGAACAATAATTATATCATCGTGACATTGTTGGTAAGCAAAATATGCCTGGGCCACCTCAAAGTTAGACGCTTAACTAGGAGAGCCTTTACTATTGACTTATTACCCTTCGTCCATTTTTAACTGTCGTTCTCATTTGTCGAGAAGTCAAACATACTCAATTTTAATAAATATATACAAGAAAAAATACTATTACTTATGGTATATAATTAATATTATTAGATAGATCGATAAATTTATTTTCATAATAATAAACTTATCTGGAGATATAAATGTTGTTGATATTTTCTACAAACCTAATCAACTTAAAAAATTTAACCAACATGAATACTATATCGACTATTAAAAAGGATAGAGAAAGTACATATGATCGCATGCCATGTTGATCTATACACATATCGGTTTAAAGCGCGAAAGATTTCTTCATTCTTCACAAGTTATAATAGCGTGTTGAAGCGCGGTGCTGAGTTCGATTCCAAAATAAATTAAAATACGACTGTTCCTGTGGTTTAACACTCTCTTACATATGACGTATCCATATGAGTTAAGTGTTCGGCCATGGTGCGGAGTTGATTATATTCTCTTCATTCCAAACTGTAAGTCGTTCTAGTTTTTCTAGTTAGATCTTAATGGATGAGGGAGTATTTGGTAGTTACATTCAAAAACCAAAAAAATGCAAACTAATCAACAGCTGTGGCTTCCCTATTTTCCTTTTAAAGAAACGTTAAACAGGGATTCTAACACAGCCATCAGAGTGGCGCAGCGGAAGCGTGGTGGGCCCATAACCCACAGGTCCCAGGATCGAAACCTGGCTCTGATATATTTTTACTTTCGACGGCGATGCTACGATTTTTTGTTCTACATTTTTTTTATTTTTTTTTGCGACGGCGACGCTATGCGAGCCTCAGCAGGCCCAGCCCAGGTGAATAATGCAGCCCACGAACCAATTTGCGCAGGCATGTTTGTACGAGCCCATTGGGCTACACCGTTACATCTCGTCACACGTTGGACCGTGCTCCCTTTCTCAAAAAAAAAAAACACTAAACTGCTAAAGGTTCTCTTCTCTTCTAAAGTTCTATATGACCCCTGAGCAATATCATTATATTAGTCCCTCGCTTTTTCTTGTGCGCATGCATGCGCCCTCAATACGCTCACAAAGGCGCATACGCACGCAGAAGCAAACAATCTCACCGCATGTTATTGTTATCACCATATGCATGCATGCACATGCACATGCACACACATTGCACAAGCACACTGTGCCCTCTGCCACAGTGCGAGCACGACCGAGCCGAGGCACGCATGGAGTAGGCCGGCGGGCAGAGAACGGTGGTCTGATACTCTGATCGCGACGCGCGCTGGACATTACATGGTGGCCATCCTACGCGGCTCCGGTCCATCACGCTTGCTGCGCTCTCGATCCCTCCTCTCCTCTGTCCTCTCTCTTTCCGCCTGTAAAGGAGCACCGCGCGCGCGCACAGCTAGCTCTAAGCTGTTGTTGTCCGCATTATTTGCTGCCAGCGACAGCTGCATGCATGCATCGATCTTGCCCTTGACCTTTTCCCAAATATTAATAAAGCTAATCCGTGTTTGCTTTTATTAGAGAGTAATTAGTAATTAAGCTAGCCCTGCTGCCCAGGATCCATTTTCTGGTATTAACTTGCTCTGTCATTAGAGCAGAGCTCTGACAAGATATAGCACAGATGACATGATTAGCCTGTTCGCTTGTTTGTTTCAGTCAGAGCTTATCAATCAGCCAACAGTGTTTTCTTTTCACAACAAATCAGCACCAGCCGGGCTTATCAACCCAGAAACCAACCAGCGAACAGGCCGGATATACGTATCCGATCCTGTGCGCAGCGCAGCAGTGAGCATGGATATGCCGGCCGGCTCAGTCACTCCTCACTCGTACCAGGGATTATTTAAATTCAGGGGCTAAAGTTTAGGGATGTCACATTGGATGTCATATGGGGTGTCACATCGAGTGTTTGGATAGTAATAATAAAATAAATTACACAAGTCCTCAGTAATCCACGAGACAAATTTATTAAGCATAATAAATCCATCATTAGCACATGTTTACTGTACCACCACGTTATCAAATCATGGACTAATTAGGCTTAAAAAATTCGTCTCGCAAAGTAGTCACAATCTGTGCAATTAGTTATTTTTTAGTCTATATTTAATACTCCATGATATGTCAAACATACGATGTGATAAAGACTAAACTTTAGAGGAATAAATTAAACCAGGCCCTACTACTGTACATATTACCTAGCAGCTGCCAGCCCGTACGTTAAACGTTTGTCACCTAAAAAATGGGACCACATCAAGCACCACCGCATCTCCGATGTATATATAATAACTTGCAAAACATACTCTCGATGATTTATGGCTTACAGATTTATTTAATGATCACGTCATATATTTCAATTTATCTAGGAATCAGAGTCTCAATACCACAAATTAGAATATCCTTAGCGGCCAAATTTTTTTCATGAGAGGCCAAATTGACCCCCCAAAGAATATATCATTACCTTGAAGGTTCTATAAAATCTTCAAGGAAATACATATTTCTGGAGTGCCAACCCATACTCCTATGATAATTGTTAGTTTCCTTGGGTGCTAGTATGAACGGCCAAGACACTACGTCTCTGTTCAAGAAGTTGTAAGTGACCCCTAAAGGTCGCTCTTGCCAGTTGGTTTCAACCACTTTTCTCGTATCCACTAGTTGATGTTTTTTTTTTTTTTGCCCGATCACAAGCTAGAGCAGTAGAAAGGGGTTGATTTTTTCGGTATTTTTTTCTAGAGACGGGCATTATAAGAGACTGATCTATGAAAATATCATCTTATAGGTGGTCTTTCCTTCTGGCTCTCTGGTTTTCAGTAGACCTACCAACAGGGGCGGCTGCCTAGACCTCTCTAAAAATGATGTTTGACCGTCTTTGAAAAAGCTTAACACAATAGTGAATCTAAAAAATTTAGTTAAATTTTTTCCCTTGAGATTATTTAGGAATCAAAATATTTATTATAAGATTTGTATGAGTTAATAATCCTAATTATATTGATAATATCCTATACTTGGTTATGAGCGGCTGTGTGGTGTGGCTTTGACCCCATTATACATGAGAGAGTATTCCAGCTCTCTTCTATCGTTATAAACGCTTGTCTCCTATTTTTGGGTCCGTTCCTTCCCTGAGGTCTTGTTTGATGTGCATGTATTTATCTCAATCCATATGTGTCGAAGTGAATTGGAGTGGAATTAAACTAAATTTCATTCTATTCCACTCCTACACATATAAATTGAGGTGGATACACATGCATCAAACAAAGCCTAAGTTTGAGCATGTCCTTTCTGTACTGTCGTCGCTTTTGTTGGTACGACCAGCAATCACTACTGAAAACGCGTGATTTGCCGAGGCCTGAAGATTTGCCGAGGGCCAAATCTCGGGCACTCGGCAAAGACGCTCTTTGCCGAGGGCCAGACACAAGAGCCCTCGGCAAAGAACGGCCCTCGGCAAAGAGGCCTTTGCCGAGGGTACGACTCGGCAAAGACAGCCCTCGGCAAATCAAATTTTACTGAGGGCCGAGGCCTCGGCAAAAGATGTCCTCGGCAAATTAGGCCCGTTGGGTCACGGCGGCCATTTTCCGTCAAGCTTTGTCGAGGGCCACCCGTTAAACCCTCGGCAAAAAGATTTTTATTTTTTTAATTCTTTGCCGAGGGCCCAGATCCACGGCCCTCGGCAAAGATTTTTTATTTTTTTTAAATTCTTTGCCGAGGGACCAGATCCACGGCCCTCGGCAAAGATTTTTTATTTTTTTAAAAAAAATTCTTTGCCGAGGGCCCAGATCCACGGCCCTCGGCAAAGATTTTATTTTTTAAAAAAATTCTTGTCGAGGGCCACTGGCGGTGCCCTCAAGAAAGAGCCCTCAACAAATTTTTTTTTTGGTTTTTTTAGCCTAGTTTTTTTGTGGTGCTACAATACATTGTTTTGAACTCAATTTTAAAATTTAGGCCAATTTTGATTTTGTTTTGTATATTTCCTTAATTTATTTTGATTCTTTGATTTTTTTTGAATATGTCAAATTTGAACTGTAGGTGCATGGAATATTGCAATGTAGTGTTTCGAAAAATGTTATTCATGTTAATTGGTGCATGTTGAGTCCCTATCCACGACCCCACATCAAATTTTCACGCATCTTGTTCGCGTAACATGACGACCAACTTGCCGGAAAAGTGTTTTAAAATTATATAAAAATAAAAATCTTTTTCGAGGGTCGTGGATCTGGGCCCTAAGCAAAACATCAACCCTAAATCGGGTCATGATTCAAATTCCCGATCGGAAATTATGAAAAAAAACGGTCGACCTCTCTCCCCCACGCGCTTGTTGCGCTTTCTCGCCTCCCCCGTGCGTCACCAGCCATTGCCACGGCTGCTTGGGTTCGTCCAGGCGAGCCTCTGAGCCCAGCCGCCCGCGCCTTCCAGCACCCGGCTGCCCCTGGCCTCCACCTCCACATCACACACACCTTGCGCGCACACTGGCTGGCCTGCCTCCCCGAGCACGGCAGCCAGTCGCCGCGTGCCTCCACCACCACCACCACACCTGCCACGCTCACACACCTTGCTGCCATGCACTTCTGCACACCACCCAGCCACGCCCCGGCCGCCGCCGCCGCCTCGGCGCCAGCTGCTGGCCGGCGCCCGCCGCCGCCCACCACGCCCATGATGGCGGCCGAGGTCGCGCCTCTGCCGTTCCCCATCTCCATCGAGCAAGGAGAGGTCGACCGCCTTGCCTGCCCTCGGTGGCTCCCCTCGCCGACCTTTCCGCCTGACCCCACCCCTGGCCGCCCGTCGTGGCCACTGTTGTTGGAGGAGGAGGCGAAGAGGGTGAAGTTGGAGGAAGAAGAGAAGGAGAAGAGGAGAAGGAGGAAGGAAAGAAAAGGAGAAGAAGAGAAGGAGGAAGGGAAGAGAAGGAGAAGAAGGGGAAAAGGAGAGAAGAAAGGGAAGAGGGGAGAGGAGTACTCCAACGCCGCCGACCTCGACCAAAAAAAGAAAGTGACCCCCACACGCGATGCCCGACTCCACCGCAACCCTAGGTAAAACTCTCGCTGTCACCTTCGCGTGCAGTATGTGGTTGTGTGGGCCTTCGTGTCAGAATAACTTGATATGAGGGCCTTCGTGCGTTGCCAGGTTGTCGGCCTTCGTGCCGTTGGGAATGTCGACCATCGTGTCATTTTTTTTGCAGAGTTTTGGAAACCTCCTCGTGCGTGGGAGGTCTTGCCGAAATTTTGAACAAAAATAACCTATTGTGTTTTTATGCGTGAGAAGAGTACGTCGGAGGGGACCCGGAGGACCCCGATCGTCTTCGTCGACGTCAGCGGTTCTGCTCGCCTGCCGCCGCGCATCCATGCGTCGATTCACCACCGCCCGCTAGCCTTACTTCACCGACACCCTTGGTATAAATAACCTCTTTTGCGCATATGCAGCGTCAGTAGCAGCGTGTAACCCGGTTAGGCGTCTCCGTCCGAAAGAGATACGGTCGTAGGTATGCGGATCTTTGCGATCTGCGGCGTATCTGCTTCGTATTGTCCACGTTTTTGGACAGCCCGTGGATGCGTAGATGGGTTAGTTTCCATGGTCGCGCTCGGTCCGAGAAGGAGTTTCGACAACACCTCCTCGTTGTTCTCCGGATACACACTCTCCCTTGTAGGACGTGTATCGGAGAACAACGGGAGGTGTCGCCAAAATTGTCCTCGAGAGGAGCGAGCATGGAAACCGACCTCATCTACGCATCCGCTGGTGGGATTAGGACCTATCCTCACCTATTAGACAAGAGGAACACCGCGTAGATGCAATTGATGGTCACAATACTCTATCTCTGTAAATGTTAAAGGATGGAGGACCGTCGATTGGATGTACAAATTTGGAGAAGCGGGAGTGACTACGACTATGAATGGGTGAAGGGGATGATGGTTTCTTGAAACATGCATTTGGCCTAGGGGAGGAGGACATTCTCTAGTTTGGTGTCCCTGCAGCAAATATGACAACAGGAGAAAAGTAGACGAGAAGACCATGGGTAGACATCTTGTGTTCAATGGTTATACGCCTCGAGGCTTTTGATGATGATGCCGGGGTAGCAGACATGCTAGATGACGCCCACCAAGCTCACTTCGCTGAATGACGTGAGAAGGAGGAGATGGAGGAATCCGCGAAGGACTTCTACAAAATGTTGGACTCGGCATGAAACCCCTTCACGAGCGTGCATAATGATTTCTCGCTAGATGCGATTGACGCGTAATGGGGTTGAAGGCCGAGTTAAACCCGAGTCGAGAAGGCTTCGATAAGATGTTGGCCGTGTTTGGCACCATGCTACCGGAGAAGCACACTTTGCCGACGAACTTGTACGAGGAGAAACTCCTTCAGATGCTTAAGATGCCGTATGACAAGATACATGTTTGTCCGAAGGGGTGCGTCCTATTTAGGAAATAACACAAGGATGCAAATTACTGTCCAAAGTGTAAATCCTCCAGGTACCTAGAGGTAGACTCTGGTGATGGTCAGAAGAAGCAGCTTCCGATCCCCGCGAGAGTGCTACGTCACCTTCCTTTCCTACCGAGGATCCAACGGCTATTCATGACTGAGGAATCTGTGAAACAGATGACATGGCACAAAGATGGCAAACGGTACAATCCTAGGAAGATGGTACATCCGTCTGATGCTGAAGCATGGACGTATTTCAATGACAAACATCGTGACAAAGCAGCTGAGGCTCATAATGTACGTGTCGCTACCGGCAATGATGGGTTCAATCCTTATGGAATGATGGCTGCCCCATACACATGTGGCCCATTTTGTTATCCCCTCAATCTCCTCCCGGCATCTCCTTTCAACGGCATAACATATTCTTGTCGTTGATAATTCCTGGACACCCGGGGGAGTAATATGGGTATGTTCATGGAGCCTGTGATTGATGAATTGATCCACGCTTGGGAGAAGGGGGTATGGACATACGATCGAGCTACAAAGACAAGCTTTAAAATGCACGTTTGGTACCACTACTCCCTGCATGACTTCCTGGTGTATGGGTTATTCGCCGCCTGGTGTGTTCACGGGAAGTTCCCATGCCCGAGATGCAAGGAAGCCGTGAGGTTCATTTGGTTGAAGAAGGGTGGCAAGTATTCGCTGCGTTCGACCAGCATTGTCAGTTCCTCCTCTAAACCATGAATTTAGAGAAGACATCAAGAGCTTTACGAAAGGTGTCAAAGTAGAGACCCTAAACC
The DNA here is from genome assembly GCA_904845875.1 of Miscanthus lutarioriparius. NCBI lineage: Eukaryota > Viridiplantae > Streptophyta > Magnoliopsida > Poales > Poaceae > Miscanthus > Miscanthus lutarioriparius. Next base: position 11,956,270 of record CAJGYO010000007.1, on the reverse strand, counting down.
GCACTTGAGGTGGTGCCGAGGTTCGTGTTGAGATAGATGCTCTCGTGCCCAATGAAGAAGGTGGTTTTGTGGGATATGGTGAGGAACATATGTGGACTCATAAATCCGGCTTGACGAGGCTCCCCTATTTCGATGACCTTCTTACGCCACATAACATTGATGTAATGCACCTTGAAAAGAATATCGCCGAGGCACTTTGGGGAACTCTCATGGACACCGACAAGTCTAAGGACAACGTTAAGGCTAGAGTGGACCTAGCGGCGTTGTGCGATAGACCGAATCAAGCGATGCAACCTCCTAGTGGTCGAAACAAGAACCTGAAAAGGCCTAAGGTCAATTTTCGTCTTGCAATCGATCAAAAGAGGGAGGTACTAAAATGGATGCGAGATGTTAATGTTTCCAGATGGATATGCAATGAATCTTAGCGGGGAGTGAACTTAGGCACTCTGCGAGTCAGCGGGATGAAGAGTCATGACTACCACATATGGATTGAGCGGCTTCTTTTGGCGATGGTCCGAGGCTATGTCCTCGAGCATGTCGGCAAGTGTCGGTAGAGTTGAGCTTTTTCTTCCGCATGACTTTGTGCCAAGGAGATATCTCGGACCATCGCTCGGGACTTAGAAAAAGCGGCACCTATGTTGCTCTCGTAAGTCGGAGAAGATCTTTCCACCCGGCTTCTTCTTGCCGATGCAACATCTCGATTATGCACCTCCGTCCGAGGCACGCGTTTGGGGGGCCCGTGCAGCCCGTTGGTGCTATCCAATCAAGAGATGTCTAAAGACTCTTCGCAAAAAAATGTACAAATAAAGCCGTAATTGAGGCTTCCATTGCGAGAGGCATGCCTTCGGGAGGAGGTGGCAAACTTCACAACGCTATACTACAAGTCGAACCTTCCTAGCAATCATAATCCACCCTTTTGTTACAATATCTTGGCGAAAATGAATCGACCACGAGCCTTTTCCAAGGCCAACTCGGCAGCAAGAAGTGGATCAACCCCAAAGCTATTGGGAAATGAAGAGTGGCGCGAAGATCATGCTATATGTGTTGAATAACCTTACCGAGGTGCGGCCGTTCATCAAGTAAGTTCTCAACGAACTTATTTCAATATATGCCATCACTATTCGCATCCAACCCCATTGATTCTCGTTCGGACAGGAATTTGTTCGTGAATTTCGCATCAATCAAGGGATCCTACCGCATGAACAAGACACCCTTGTTTCGGCGGGGTGTGGGAGCGAGGAGGCCTCGATTTCATTTCTTGGTTCAAACAAAAGGTAATGTCCAATTTAGCTCAGACGTTCGATCGTCCAAGGTGATTGTACGTTTGATTAATATAACGATCTTTCATGATTCACCTTGCGTGCCTGCACCGATTCGTCCATGAGCGACGAGTTGAAACAAAGTTGCAAACGGCTGTGATGTTAGGGTAAAGTCATTTACCGGCTATGACGTGAACGGATATCGCTTCCACACAACAAGTTACGAAAGCGATTCGCCCAAACGAAAAACCACAAATAGCGGAGTTTTACGCTGAAGACCGATGGCCTCGACTATCATGGTAGAGTTGAGGAAATCTATGAACTCTGATTTCATGGAGACTAACCTCTTACACCTGTCATGTTCAAATGCCACTGGTTTAATCCTCGATCAATGAGACGAACCGCTCATCTTGGGCTAGTGGAGATTCGAGAAGATTCCATCTATCCTGGAAAAGATGTCTACATTGTGGCTCAACAGGCCGTGCAGGTGTATTATACTCGATACGCCAACCAAGACAAAGAGGATCTTAAGGGTTGGGCTATTGTGCACCAGGTATCTCCACATGGTAAACTACCTGCCCCAAACGAGGGAGGCGAGGCGCTCGAGGGCGAGGGAGGCGAGGCGCTCGAGGGCGTGGGAGAGGGTACCGCTACCCGGACTCTCTACGAGCGAGGTCCCGCGAGCCTCCCTCCGGTTCCGCTTCCTCACAACCGCTCAGTGATTCGGTCTATGGCAAAGAGGTAAGTAACTATGGATGTTATCACAACTACTTCATAAGATATGTTGGAAATCTTAAGAGAAACTGATAAATTTTCTTAATCACTTGTGTGTGGGAACTGGTTGGTTTTGTCGGGTACTCCAAAGACGCACCCCATGAAAGCATCCTTGGTGTTTTGTGCAGAAATGGTACTCAAACATTGTGCAACTGTCTCAAGAGCCGGTGGTGCGGGAGCCGGCCTCCAACTGGGACAGGTACGCGCTGGTCACGGATGACACTTACCGCAACAAGCAGGAGCGAGTATTGGCGGAGTTTTGGGTAAGTCTCTCTCGCACAACATTGCTTAATACATCGCATTCATTGGTTAAATCTTTTATCGAAATAATGAATGGATACATCGGTTTTGTATGCAGAAATATTTCAAGGCCGAAGAAGGACTTGAGGCCCAAAGCGGATCGAGGCCGCCGCAGCCTTGTAGGAAGTACGTCACCGAGATGCATCACCATGGGCGCGTCCAGGCCCACATAGACTACTATAGGTCGGTACTTAGGCAGTCCCTCCCCAAGCCTCAAGCAAGACGGATTACGCTGACCCGGGACCAGTACCTTGAGGTAGGCGAATAACATTCATAATGATTCGTTTTGATATTAAGTAGGTTCAATTTCATCTTCTTATATGTCAAATACTCGATGACTTGTAGGTGATTCCCTGGTGGTGCCGATCGTATCCCGAGTGCTGGGCCATGATCATGGACAAGTGGTTATCACAGGACTTTGTTGACACGCACGAGAGGCAGCGGGAACAGCGTCTGATGAGGCAAGGTCCAACTCACCATCAAGGCAGCCGTAGCCTCCCCGGATACAAACAAGCATATGTAAGTGATTTCTTTCATTTATTTTGACGCTCAATTCTGCTTGATTTCTCACCATCTTCCCGTCTTCTCGCAGGAGGCTGCGCACCCGGGCGAGGAGGTCTCGGAGTTCTCTGCGTGGGCTATGTCCCACATGGGCAGGGCGTCGTCCTCTGTCTCCTTCGACCCGGCTACCCCGCCTCAGGTGTACTTCGACCCGAACGTGTACACTAAAATCTAAGAGTACACGTCAATGGTAAGGCAGATCTATGGGGAAGATTACAATGTGCGCACTGAGCCCATTGATGCAGAGGCGATCATGAGGCTCGGAGGAGGCAAGAAGCACGGGCGGCTGTGGATTGCAGACGGCGCCATCGACTTCACCACTGTTCCCTCCCTCGACACTATCCGAGCACGGAGCACGAGCTCCAGCCAGCCCATACGTCCACGGCCTTCTCCAGCACTGCAGCAGGTCCAAGCACTCCAGGTAATTCTTGTTTTACTCGTCGTACGTAGATATTTACACACCTAAATTAGATTTACATTACTAATACATTGGAGTGAAATATTGCAGGCCGAGCTGCAAGAAACAAAAAGGCAAAGTCAAGAGGAGAAAGCGGAGCTGACCGCACAGCTGCAGGCCCAGAAGGTCGCGTTCGAGGCCGCGCAGAAGCAGATGGCGGAGATGATGGTGATCATGCAAAGTCTTGGGAAAGCATCGGGTATACCTGTGCAGTTTTTAGCTCCTCTACCTCCTCCACCTCCTACTCCTGCAGCTACTCCTGTAAGTATGAAAGTTCACTTTTCGCTTGTGCTTTGCATGTATGTCGGCCTTCGTGCCATTGTGGATGTCGGCGTTCGTGCCGTTGTGGATGTCGGCGTTCGTGTCGTCGTTTCTTGCAGGTTTTGGAAACCTCCCCGTGCAGGGGAGGTGCTGCCGAAATTTTCAATTGAGTCTAATCTTTTTTATTCCTACAATACTAGATGCAATCTCTAAGTTCCAAAACTGTTTTCCCGGATTACTCACACATGCAATCTCTGCTCCTTTGTGCAGCTTTCGTCCGCGGGTTCCAATCAACCCGCTAGTGCGTCACCGGGTGATCCTGTTTTTCCTTCACCATCGTCTCATAGGCTAGCTTGATGAGGACTCGTGCTAGGTGATGTGGTTGGACTTTAGCGTGATTTGTGATTTATGGTTGTGACTTGTGCTTGGATTTCATTAACTTGTCGTAATAAACATGTGAATGATGATGAACATGTGACTTGTCGTTGTAATATATTGTGATTTGTGGTTCACAATTATGGTTGTGATATATTGTGAGAAAATGGATTCTGTGTGATATATATGTATATATATGAAATGCTTGTGTCGATGAAATGCAAAAAACAAAAAAAAAAATTTCTGCCTCTTTGCCGAGGGCAATGACCAAGGCCCTCGGCAAAGAAGGGTCCTTTGCCGAGGGTCCAAGCAATAGCCCTTGGCAAAGATTTTTTTGGAAAAAAATCCTGACAATTTCTTTGCCGAGGGCCAGGGAGCAGGCCCTCGGCAAAGGGTTAAAAAATTCAAAAAAATCATTTCTTTGCCGAGGGCCGGCCCTCGGCAAAGAATTTTTAAAAAATCCTGAAAATTTCTTTGTCAAGGGCCAGCGAGGAGGCCCTCGGCAAAAGTTTTAAAAAATAAAAATAAAAAAAAATTATTTGCCGACTTTGCCGAGGGCCGGCCCTCGACAAAGAATTTTTAAAAAATCCTGAAAATTTCTTTGCCGAGGGCCAGGGAGGAGGCCCTCGGCAAAGGTTTTTAAAAAAAATAAAAAAAATTATTTGCCGAGGGTCGGCCCTCGGCAAACAAATTTAAAAAAAACAATTTTTTTGTCGAGGGTGGGCCCTCGACAAAGAAACCGTCAATGGCGTCGGCGCCTGACGGCCTCTTTTCTTTGCCGAGGGCCGTCCTGACCCTCGGCAAAGGCTTTGCCGAGTGCCTGATAAAGGGCCCTCGTCAAAGACCCCTTCGTCGTCTAAAAATTCCCCGAGGAGTCTTTGCCGAGGGCAGCCCTCGACAAAGCCTTTGCCGAGGGTTTCTGGGCCTTTGCCGAGGGCTAGAGGCCCTCGGCAAAGCATGCGCCTCCAATAGTGAATGTTATGTGCCAAGACATGCTTGATCCGTTTAATGGTGCATGCAGCAATTGTGGATCGAGTGGCGACCTTGTAGCAGCGGTCGAAAGTGATGGTGGACTATCTGAGTATCTGATCGAGCAGAACCGTTGGTGCCGAGATTGAACAAGTGATGGAGGATGCCTCGCTGGACGCTGCGGTTCCCGCGCCCGCCGCCGTCCTTGGCCTGCACGCTGCACGCTGCCCTCGCGCGGCACGATCTGCATCTGCTGTTGCTGTTTCAATAAGCACAGTAGTAACATGGACCGCACTGTGCACAGTGCCTTCTCAAGGGCATCATAAGTCACTGTATATATCTCATTAGCGCTCTAGTAGCTTGCACGTGAACGGTGAACCATATGCATAGATCGTGGGAAGGTCCGTGGTGCTGTTCGCTTAGTTTATAAGTCGTACTCCCTCCATCCTAAATTATAAGTCATTTCAAGAATCTTGGAGAGTCAAACTTTTTCAAGTTTGACTAAAATTATAGAGAGAAATACAAAGATTGATGACATCAAATAGGTATAATATGAAAATATAACTAATGAAAAATCTAATGATACTTACTTGGTATGATAAATATTATTATTTTGTTATATAAATTTAGTCAAACTTGAAAAACTTTGACTTTCCAAGATTCTTGGAATGACTTACAATTTGGGATGGAGGGAGTATTTTTTTAGCCAATGAATAATATTTTTTTTTACAACAAATTAGCCAACGGTACTTTTAGTCATGGCTTATCAGCCAAGCAAACAGGGCACATATATCGTCGTTGTTGTCATTATCTGAATACATACATTCCTAGGGTTATTAAGTCAATTTTTTTAAACTTTAACTGAATTTATTGAAAAAACGTTAAGACTTATGGTATCAAATTTGTATCATTAGATTTACCGTAAAATATATTTTCATAATGGGTTTATTTTGTGATATAGATGTTGTTACTTTTTTCTATAAAGTTAGTCAAACATAAAAAAGTTTGACTGACACGGATTTTAGAAATTGATTTATTTTGGACGGGGGGAGTAGCTAAGTTGGCTGGGATTGAGTTTTATATGAGCCACGTACGTATTGCCTTTGTATATACTACAACTACTATGACTATGTTGTCTGCATATATATTTTCCGTTTGGCACAGCTCAACTCCACTAGTAAAACTATTTTGTTTTGTGTTAGCTCACAGAGCAACTTTATCGGTGAAACTAAGCTATTCTTTGACCTGTTTGGCAAAACCTCCACATGATGGACAAAAAAATTACAGTAGTGCCTTTAGCTATTCTTTTCTTCTCTATTTTTTCCTCATCTCCTTCCATGGTATTTCTTCCCGACGCACACGCCCACAAGCCTGGCAACGGACCGGCCACGGCCATGCCTCTCATGGCAGCGTCTCCCGGCCAGCCACACCCGACGACGGCGCCTCCCGACCGCGCGTGCTCGACGGCGGCCACTCCTCACCACGTTGCTGCATCCCGTGCGTCCCGACGGCCACGCATGGACGTCGTGTCACGGAGGCTGCGAGCCCCGGCGTCTGCGTCCAGGTGGCCACGAGCCCTGACGGACACGGCCGCACCTCGGCAGCAATGGCGGCAGCGCGCCCATGCGGCGATAGCTGCAGTCCCGATGGCGCGCGTGGCCCAGCAGCCGAGTTCGCGCGTGTGGGCAAATCTGGCATCCGTACGCAATGGGGTCATAAGTGTGAGGTGAAGCCGTGGAAAACTACTGTTTTCAACTCCATTCCACTCCCATGTGACAGCAAGATTTAACGAGTTTCATGGCTGGAACTATTTTCAAAAGAGCTTGAAAGAAAAACAGCTCACAAAGCTGCGGGTGAAACTACGCCAAGAAAAGGTGAGGCCCATTCGAACGTACAACTACTTCGCGTGTTCTCACGAGCCGTTGGGAAGCGTACGTCCACGAAAGCTGATTCTGATTGGAATTTGGATTGGTTCATGAGTAGGGATGAAAACGGATCGGATACGAACGGATATCACTCATATTATGGTGAGATAGCGTTCGGATACATATACGAATCAACGGATTGACTTCGAGTTCACGGATACTGAATAATGAGTATCGAATACGGTATGAATCGGATTTGGATAAGGTCGGATACAAATATCTATTCGGATATTGAGTAAAAGCAAGATATATATATATATATATATATATATATCATACGTCATATAAACCATTACACCACTCTATGAGTCCATAATCCATCTAGATTAAGCCGAAAGACTAAAGAGTAAAGCAACAAATAAGATAAAGATACAGATACATCATACATCAAACATCATATAAGCACCAATCTTCGTGGCATGAGTAGAAATAGCCAAGCACATTGCTTCATGGGTCTCATGGAGTCATGGTCATGGATTCAAGATCTACAATCCTTATATAGGCCATTTTTTTCATTTTGAGAAAGTTTGAACAAAATATAGTTCAAATTTCATAAGTGTGTGACATAGTTTTAGAAAGTATGTATGAGATTTAAGAATTTGTGACTAGTGTTTGATAAAACTTTCTCAAATGGAAAAATGAGCTATGTAACAATTGTATATCTTGCTGAGATGATCAAACTTGGTATTCAGAGTTTTTCATCTGAGGTCATTTAGTGTCTCATTTGAGCAAGTTTGACCAAGTCAAATTTGGTCAAATGAAAAAACAACACTTTGACTCTAGTATTATGATTTATGAACTCTAAATGACTTCAAATTGAAAAATTTTGAATACCAAGTTTGTTCAACTCATCAAGATCTACAATTCTTGTTTTGATCAACTTTCCATTTGAGATAGTTTGGACGGTTCAAATTTGTGATTTTTAAATTTCGATGCTTACAAACTAGTTTTCGGAACCCTACATTGTCTCAAATTGAAAAGTTTTGAATACCAAGTTTGTTCAGCTCATCAAGATCTACAATCCTTATATAGGCTATTTTTTCATTTGAGAAAGTTTGAACAAAATGTAGTTCAAATTTCACAAGTGTGTGACATAGTTTCAGAAAGTCTATATGAGATTCAAGAATTTGTGACTAGTGTTTGATAAAACTTTCTCAAATGGGAAAAATGAGCTATGTAAAAATTGTATATCTTGCTGAGATGATCAAACTTGGTATTCATAGTTTTTTCATCTGATGTCATTTAGTGTCTCATTTGAGCAAGTTTGACCAAGTCAAATTTGGTCAAATGAAAAAACAACACTTTGACTCTAGTATTATGAACTCTAAATGACTTCAAATTGAAAAGTTTTGAATACCAAGTTTGTTCAACTCATCAAGATCTACAATTTTTGTTTTGATCAACTTTCCATTTGAGATAGTTTGGACGGTTCAAATTTGTGATTTTTAAATTTCGACGTTTACAAACTAGTTTTCGGAACCCTAGATTGTCTCAAATTGAAAAGTTTTGAATACCAAATTTGTTCATCTCATCAAGATATACAATCCTTATATAGGCCATTTTTTCATTTGAGAAAGTTTGAACAAAATATAGTTCAAATTTCACAAGTGTGTGACATAGTTTCAGAAAGTCTATATGAGATTCAAGAATTTATGACTAGTGTTTGATAAAACTTTCTCAAATGGGAAAATGAGCTATGTAACAATTGTAGATCTTGCTGAGATGATCAAACTTGGTATTCAGAGTTTTTTCATCTGAGGTCATTTAGTGTCTCATTTGAGCAAGTTTGACCAAGTCAAATTTGGTCAAATGAAAAAACAACACTTTGACTCTAGTATTATGAACTCTAAATGACTTCAAATTGAAAAGTTTTGAATACCAAGTTTGTTCAACTCATCAAGATCTACAATTGTTGTTTTGGTCAACTTTCCATTTGAGATAGTTTGGATGGTTCAAATTTGTGATTTTTAAATTTTGAATAAATATCCGGATAATATCCGTTTTTAAATATCCGGATATATCCGATACTTATCCGGATTATCCGATATCCGCCGGATATCGATGATATTACATCCGTATTTGATATCCGCCTAAGATATCCGTTTTAGTATCCATATCCGAAAAAAAACGGATATCCGAGTAACTATCCAGATAAGTGTTCATATTTGTTCGGTCGAACGGACGGTCGAATAAATATCCGTACCGTTTTCATCCATATTCATGAGTGAGCGCGTGTTTAGTTTCAAAAAGTTTTCCCAAAAAATGTTACAGTAGCCATCATATCGAATCTTGCGGTACGTGTACGGAGCATTAAATATAGACGAAAAAAACTAATTGCACAGTTTAGTGGGAAATCGCGAGACGAACGTTTTGAGCCTAATTAGGTCATGATTAAACACTAATTGCTAAATAAAAACGAAAGTGTTACCGTAACTAAATTCCAAAATTCCACGCTGAATCAAATATCGGAAAGAGGAGGTTACTTGATCGGGCAAGTACGACGTACGTGAAGCTCCCCGCACGCATCCCGGCGACCCGAACGCCGGCCAGGCCCCCGGCCCCGCGCGGGACATGGCGCGTCCGCGGCCGGCCGGCCGGCAACCGCTGGTCGCTGGATACCGTACTATCAGAACGCATAGGCATAGCCACGCATGATCCAGCGGGATATGGCTAGCCTGAGCCCTGAGCCCTGAGCCCTCTCTGGAGCCTGGAATTCCGGGCAACGGATGATGGGCAAAATGGTCATGCGGCGTAGTACGGCCCTGCCAGCGGCTGCGCCAGCGAGTTGCATGCATGCGCTGCACGAGCGCGCACCAATCGAGCAGCGGCGGCAGCAGAGGAGCATGCAGAACAGAACTGACGAGCTGACAATACCGGGCTGCTGCTGCTGCTGGACCGCCAGCTGCATGCGCGCGCCCACTCGGCCATGCAAGTCTGGACTGTAACTGACGTCGCTCGCTAGCCGCGCGCAGAGCTGCCGGGATGGGGCCAATGCGGCCGGAGCTCCAGTGCTGGGCCGGGTCCTCATCAGCCCTGGAACTGGTACGCTGTAGTACGCGACAGCGTGGGGTCTGGGGCGCTTAAAAGAGCGGCGGCGCCAGCCACTGCTAGACTATACACACTACTGTTGTTATGTACTATACGGATAAGCATGGTGGTGGTAACTGCTGCAGAGCCAACGGCTGCAGGTGTGTATCGTCGGGCAGCGAGGCCGGGGGACCCGTGAGCCCTGAACCGGGCGGCCAGTCCAGACACCAGCAGCCGCTGCACATATCATCGTCCAGCTCTGCCCGTTTTGCCTCCCTATACTAGTCTGGGCTCCTCTGGCTCGATATTTTATAGCCCAAGATTAAATCCAAACCCGGCCCACCCCCGTTTTTACATGGACCAGCACCAACTTGAGCCGCCGTGATAGTGCGGTCTGTCTATTTCCATCTCACGGCCTCTTTCTGGTGGCAGAGCGAGGGCTCAGACCGGCCTGCAAAGTGAACCTGCGGGACACCGTGCACGCGTAGCAGCACAGGCGTGAATTCTTTTAGCGCGTTTCTGCTAGTGTGTCCGTGATGCAGGTGGTGGTGTTCTCCGCCTGTGCCTTGTGGTAATCCGCACTCGACCCGCACGGAGGAACTAGACCTCTCAAGTCTTAACGCGCTCTGGGGGCAACCACAGATCTGTAGGGACGTCCAGTGATCCGAGCAAGTAACAGCCTAGCCCACAAGACATGTATACTTGAAAAAAAAACTAGTCACATGCATGTTACCTACAAACTGATTGGAAATCGATCTGGGCTCTGTTTAGTTCATCCAAAATACCAACTTTGACACTATGCAAAAAGAAGATTTCCCGTCACATCAAACTTGTGGTACATATATGGAGTACTAAATGTTGACGAAATAAAAAACTAATTGCACAGTTTGATTGTATTTACGAGACGAACGTTTTGAGCCTAATTAGTCAATGCTTGGACAATTATTACCAAATAAAAACGAACAAGTTACTGTAGCTACAGTGCTTCGCGAAATCAGTCGGCACCGACTTGGTGACCAACTAAACGTGGCCCTGGGGGTCGCGTAGGGATGTGGCAGGCAGGCATGCCTGCATGCATCAGATTGCACTGTGTTGGATTAACTAAAAGAGGCCCGCGTACGGACAGAGTGGGAAACGGTAGATGGCCCCGTTAAGAAACCTTTACCTACAGTGCCCTCTTTTAATGACAAACAGAGAGTGCTACGAGAGGAATGGTGTTGAACAAAAGATGTTGCGTTTTGGATCTAACGCCCCGCTTGTAACCGGCGCTCCAAAAAGCCTAGGACAATGGACCAGTGTCTCTTTTTCCTTCGTCGTATTGCTCCTGACGTCTCGTATTGCATCGTTGTCCCTGCCTCCGCTGTTCAACACATATAGGGCATGTTCATTGATTGATTGGTCTTTGGTCTTTGATTTGGGTTTACATTTGGTCTTTGGTTTTTGTGAGAGGAAAACACTATTATTTATTTATTTGTTTTAAATTTTAATTTGAAACCAACAATGTCAAATGCGATAGATAGATACACGTCTGTGATCCTCGTATAGCGAGAGTTGGCTCCCATTATTTCCCACCATCACGCTAATAACTTATCTCCAATGTGCCATTGTCGAATTGTCGCTGCCTTGAGCCTCCCATGCCCATGCCACTGACCAACCTTTGTTTCCTGGCCAGAAGCGCCTGGCTCAAATATCGGCCCCGTTCGGCTCATTGAATTTTATCAAACCCAATTGAAAAAACACGTTTCCTATTTGAATTGAATTGTTGGGAGAAAAATATTGTTAAATTTAAAAAAGAAGCCGAACAAGCCAGATATGGGGTAAGTCGAACGAGCCCATCAAATCAAATCTATTCCCAAGTCCTAGTAGAAAAACCTGTTTTTTTGTCCCGAGTAATAAGGCCATGTTTAGTTCCAAAAATTTTCACCCAAAAGTATCACATCGAATCTTGCGGCACATGCATGGAGTACTAAATGTAGACGAAAAAAAACTAATTGCACAGTTGGGTGAGAAATCGCGAGACGAAACTTTCAAACCTAATTAGTCTATAATTAGACACTAATTACCAAATACAAATAAAAGTGCTACAATAACCAAAAAAAAAAAAATCACCAACTAAACGCGCTCTAACTAAGATGGGAGTCTTGGGCTGGGAAATCGAATCCAAGATATGATGGCTAACTGACTCTGACATTGGCATCTTTCATCACTGCTTTGAGGCTACTTTTAGGCTGCAGAGTCAAAGTTAGGCGCACAAAAGGCATGGTTGGGGACCAATACGTACACATCCTCTCCGGAGGCGGGTATTCAAAAGGCATGGTTGGGGACCAATACGTACACATCCTCTCCGGAGGCGGGTATTCACCTCCACATAGCTCCTCCAGTGTGTTGGCCTTCTCCCTCTAAATTAGTCTGCCATCTTGCATTTCATTGTCTACCTTGAACCACCACACAATGCATTGGACCGTTTTCTACACCAGTGTTGAAGAAGATGGGCTACATACTCATCGCGAGTGTGGAGAAGAAAAGATCGGATCTCGTCAGAGATCAGAAACCGTGGGCTGAGTGCGTGCGTGCGCGTGTGTTAATTTGATGGTTGGGATCATATAATTGTATATGCGATTATGAAAATCTAACTTTTAACTGGAACATATGGTTACGAATTTTATGTTTTCAATCTAGATAGATACTTTCAAAGCTATTGATGGTTAAAGTTTTGAAATTTTAACTAGATATTGGTCAAAGATATACCGGAGGCACTGCCATTTTAACTGTGCAAGCATAGAGACAACGACCCAGTGGATGCAATTTATTGCTCTAGGAATAGAAGAGGTCTTCTTACTGCGAGAATTTAATGTACAATAATATGCACGAACCAATCGCATGCATGCAATGAATTGTGCCATGCAGGCATGCATGGCCAATTTTAGTGGTAGACTTAGCCTGTTGGTTTGGCTGTGGTTTATCGTAAACGATCGTAAATTTCTAGCTAAAATAGTATTTTTCTCTCACATAAATCAGCTAGTGGTACTTTTTCATAAACCAACAATGAAACGAACCAGCCAACCGAACAAGTTGTTTGAATCCATGCATGCATACAGCGCCAGGCGCTTTGTTTCGGGGTCAGCCGGTCAGCACACGCAGCCGTATCAGAGATTCCTCTGCATGCACGCGTTTAATAAGGTGGCATGTCGATCTCACGCGTTTTGCTATCCTGTTTATTAATTCCTCCTTTCCTATACCTTTTTCTATTTTATATATGGATTATTAATAAGGTGGCATGTCGATCTCACTGCCAACTGTGGCCATGCATAATAATATCTCATAGTGCTAACCATCATGAGAGCTTATGTTTGGATAAAGAGTGAGTTACACGAAACTCTAGCATAAGCTTATTCTGGTGGAAATCTCTAGGAACCAAAACACATTTTTATCAAAGAAAAAGGCAATGTGATTGCTCCCGATTAGGAATATATAATTGACATTTCACCTTCATCGATTGGTACAAATCAGCTCCATGCATGAATGACACGTTCAAACTGACACGTTTCCTCCTTCTAAAATTTAGTCCCTGTCATATTGGATATTTGGATATATGCATGGAGTATTAAATATAGACTAATTAGGAAACAAAATGCACAAATTGAGACTAATTTGCGAGACGAATTTTTTAAGCCTAATTAGTCCATGATTTGACAATGTTGTGCTACAGTAAACAAGTTCTAACACTACTACATAATGGACTTGTTGTCCCGGACGGTAACGGCCTTTAGTCCCGGTTACCGCACCGGGACAACAATCCCGGGACTAAAGGTGTCACCTTTAGTCCCGGGTCATCGAGCCGGGGCTAAAGAGGGACCTTTAGTCCCGGTTGGTGTTACCAACCGGGACTAAAGGCCCCCTCAACCGAAAAGCAACGTGGCGCACCTTTAGTCCCGGTTGGTAACCCTAATCGGGACTAAAGGTTCCTTTTCTTTTTTTTTTTTGTTTAATTTGTTTTCGATTCGAGTTACGTATTTGTTTAATATATAATATGTTTTTTATGTACGTATTCTATGCCGCTAATATAATATAAATACACGCACGCATATAATTACATCTAATTCTCATCTCGAGCATTATTATATTCGAATAAAATATGAACCTATATATATTATAGATATATATATATATATATATATATATATATATGTGTGTGTGTGTATATATACAACACTTTCATAATCTTGTTCTCGAAAATAATGATATCAATAAACATTTAATTTATATCATTTATTCCTTAGGATCAAAGTAGAACTCGCCGTTGGGATTTAGCACTTTTTCTAGAAGAAATCCTCGCTATTGACTCTTGAAGCTGCTTTCAGATGGTCTTTTTGCATGACCCTTCGTTTCAACCATTAGGTCTTGCATTTGAAATAAAAGAAAAAGTATTAATATATATATATATATTCATTTAAAATAAATAAAAATTGATATATACATACTCGAGGACATCTTTAGGAGTTCTTCTTTATGTGTGATGATAAATTCACAAACGTAGTATCCACACAAGTTATTACACGGTGGTACTGCCCAGAAACACCACTTTGCATCACGAGAAGAAGATTATTCTCATCATCTCATACGTAAATTGAAGTACGATATAGTAATTAAACACGTGGGGAAGTGTATATAGTACAACTTACTGCTATTTCAACTACATTAAGTGGTGCCTTGCAATCCTTGCGATGTTGCCGAATAAACTCTTTTCAAACCACGTATGCGACCAATAATGTACGATCGTTAATAAATTATGGCAAAGTCTATTCAATAATAGTTGTGCGCGAGAGATCGAAATTACCCTGGATAATATCTATCATATCTTGGTATAGTGCCGCTCTTTTCTCAACGAGTCAAAGATTACTAACCGACTTGAGTTTAACTCAATGACAATGAGTATCCAATAAAAAAGCGCATTGGTTTATACACACATGTACATGCATATAAGTTGTATTGATATTACATAAAATGTGTAGACTACATTATTATTAACACTTACTCAAAGTTGTACGAGAAAAGTATTGTTGTCTTGTCGTCTTTGCTTCACGAAGAACATTATGATATTCTCCTGTAGCTTCAGATACCCACCGCTCCTTGATAATAATACGGTTTTGAATACGATATAAGGATCAATGAAGCCAACACTGGTGTCTTGTATTCTTTGGAGCTCTGACATCTGGAATCTGTATATAAATATAAGTTACATGTGAGGATAATTATATACACGTACACATGGAAGTGAGTTTATTAAATAAAAGTAAGAATCACTTACAAACAAAAGGAGCTAATGATTGATTTGTCCAGAGCGTCCAAGTGGTATAGTTGATGCAATTCTTCGAAACTAATATGTAAGATGTCATCACCATGAAAGTAATGATGGTCTCTAAATCTGACAAAGATCCACTGCTCACCCATGCCACACGCCTGCATGTACCACTTGTTGATCAAGTATATTTGCGTACCCCATTCATTTAGAGCCCGCGAGGTATTGTCATGGACTTTTGCCATATTTATAAGTCTTCCGGTATCAACTTCCGTGTTCGGATTGGAGCTTTGCGAATCAATTGATCCAAGGTTAAACCAAGTATCTTCAAAAAAAAGCATTAAGGGCTTGAACCGACACTTCTCCGAGTTGTGCGGTTGATAGACTTCTATGTTGGAACCATATTCATTAGCAACAACAAGATTTTGCATTGGTTGCTTCATTGTCCGAATTTGTGGGACATCCTTCCACGATGCTCTTTTCCTTTTCTTATCGCGCATCATGTGACTTCACGAGGGAGCGGTCATAGTCGATAGTGGCGAAGGCTTACGAAGTTCAATCATCTTTTTCTTGTGAGCATCGACCTTACGCCTCAACACATCTCGTGGTATGTAAAAAAGCACGGCTTCTCCTTAAGCTTCGCTTGACTCTTGTTTTTGATATCTATAAAAAATCTTTCACTTTTTTTGTCTTCTTCATTTGCTATTTGCTCATCGGTCTTTTCAGAAGTATTTCTTGAGAAATAACTCTTTTCTCGGGGTCTTCTTTTTGCCTTGGGACCTTAGGCGTCTTTGTAGTGCGTCATTTGTGGAGGGGGTGGGGCGGTGTTGGAGACCGTGTGGAGGCGATGAGGGCGGTGTTGGTGGAGACCGGCGTGGAGGCGTTGGAGATCGTTGTGGAGGCGGTGGGGCGGTGTAGGAGTTGGAGATCGTTGTGGAGGCGATGGGGCGGTGTAGGAGTTAGCGATCGCCGTGGGGATGAAGTCGTCTCGCCCCCCCATACTTTGTGATGAGATGGGGAATGAATGATTAGGCTAGGTGGGGAGACCCTACTACAAAAACAAGTTGTGTGTCAATTATTTTTGAAGCCAATAGAAAATTAATGGAAAATAATATTTTATTCACTTTCATTCGTACCTAGGGTGAGGTAGGGAAAGCGGTGGCGCCCTAGGATGATGATGATGAAGCGTTTGCGCCATTGAATAAATGTCTTCTCCGCTTCTCCTAGTGTCTTCTCCCCATCACCGCCTTCAATGTCAAGAGGAACATTGTTGTAACCTTTGAGCACTCTATCGACCGAGACGCTAGCATATCCGGGTTGAATAATCGACCCATGGATTCTTGGTGTCTTCGTTCGGTCTATTGGAGATACAACCCCGATGACCACCATGATTGATGCATTATTACCATATGGAATGTGCAGCTCACATGTTGTTAGAGGCTCGGTAATGTCATCAACGAGGAAGCGCAACCCCATCGTCGTCTTGAATAACTCGGCAGCTCCGTAAAAGCACACAACTGCTTTTTTATCGACCAACGGGCTAATGGTGACTCCGGTGTTGATTGCGATTGCATTTGACTCATTGCTAGCTGCACTTGCCTCTTGATCTCCTCCTGCATTCTTGCCTCAAGAGATTTTTCTCGTTCACGTGATTCAGCAATGCTTGTTGTGACTCATCAACAAATTGCTCCAATGCACGGATTCGTTCTGCCTCCTTCTGTAGGTATCCTTGTCTTCTGGGAATGCGTGTAGCCACGGAACCGCCCCATAGCCTCTTGTTCGACCATCGTGTTCGGGATTCTCTAGGGCATATGTTAATTCATCCTCTCTCTGTTGGGCTTGAAAACACCACTATCGGCTTCTTCCCTAGCACGAGCTAGTCTCGTGTTGCTCTCTCAATTTTTTGGCGAAAATTAGCTTGCCGATTGTATGCGGGTCTAGGCTTCCCCATGACCGTAGAACCAATTCTTCGCGTTGAGGCCAGTTCTTCTCTATTGTTTCAGGTATGATTCTCTTGGCGGTAATCTCGCTTCTAGGTTACGCCACTTGGGAATAGCACTCCTATAACCACCGATCCCATGCGATGATGGTATTGCTTACGTCGGGCATTCTCATCGATTCCTCATCACACGTTCCTCACTCTCTTGAGATGTCTTGTATTCTCTGAAGGCATCCCAATGGGACTCCAACTTGACAAACGCCTTAGCATTGAAATCCGGTGTAGCATTCTTCAAGATAAACTTTTTATACAATGTCTTCTTCCAACTCTGGAACAATGTTGCCATCTTCTTCATTGTCCAATCCCTCACTAGCTCCTTCAAAGCATCATCGCTTGTAATGTGAAATCTTTGAGTGATATCTCTCCAAGCTAGGTTCTTATCACGATCGGATACAAAACTAACATTAGGAGCGGATATCTTACGCTTCCATTCACGAGCACTAATCGGGATCCTATCCTTACAATGAACCCACATTGATTGACATATGTACGAGCATGTGGTCCCAATGGTTTTGCCGGTGTGTCGGTGTCGAATTTTGATATTATGAAACGGCCCTCTAATGGCTTTTTTGGCCCTCGGACTTTCCTACTTTTGTCGGTGGTTGATGTAGATCCAGAGACCAGCTACATGAGTAGAAACACAACGATTAACAACAAATATACGTACGCATGCATCTATAAGGGATGATAGATAATCAAATATACCTCGCCAGTATTTTCTTGCGCGACAATTTGTTGATCTTCAACCACCGGCATATTTAGGATATCCTCATAATCAGCAAAGTACTGACTCGTGTCATCTACATCCACATTGGTGCCGGCGTTGATAATATCCGCCATTATGTCATTACTCAAGTTATCATCCGGAGCAGCCATTTGTATCTTCAAGATAACATATAAATAGAATTACTATGGTACATAACATAAGTACATGTGATAACACATATAGAATTACTAAATCCAATTAAATATAATAACACATAATATTTCATAAGGATAAACAATAATAAGGTATAGGCTTTAGAATCGAATCAAAAACACTTTCGATCCAAAAACATGGAAATAAGTACATGTACATATATACACATAGAATGATACAATATATTTTCTCTCTCTCAACACATAGAAATAAGTGCATATGTCTATATCTCTAGATATATATGCATGTGATAACACATAGAATGTCTCTCTAGATACAATTGTCTCTCTCTCTCAACTTATGGAAATAAGTACATGTATATATACATATAGAAATAATTAAATACATATGTATAAACATATAGAATCTCTCTCTAGATATATATATAGAGATAGAATATATAATTACTAAATCCAATTAAATAAATCTAACATGAAATTAGATAAACTAGTAATAGATAATACATTTTAAAAATTCTAACTAACTAAAAAATTATCTAAAAAACTAACATATATCAACTAACAATCTAACTAACATATATCAATTATCTAATAAATCTAACTAACTAAAAAATCTAAGTAACATATATCAATTATCTAATAAATCTAACTAACTAAAAAATCTAACTAACATATATCAAAAACTATCTAAAAACCTAACTAAACTACTAAATATTATTTATTAGTATTATCTAAAAAACAATTAAAAATCCAACATTATAATCGACGACGGCAGCGAGGCTAGGCGGGCGGGCGAGTTCGACGACGAGGCCGGGTGGGCGGGGCTCGACGACGGCAGCTGAGATCACGAGGCCGGGTGGGCGGGCGAGAGCTCGACGGAGGCGGGACGGGCGGGGCTCAACGACATGGCAGACGAGGCCGGGCGTGCGGGCGAGCTCGACGGCCGTCGGGCGGGGCTCGACGACGGCAGAAGAGGACGAGCTCGGGTGCAGCGGCGGAGACGGGATCGGAGAGACGACGCGCGAGATCGAAGATGAACAGAACAAGTTGATATATATAGGCCGGGACCCTTTAGTCCCGGCTGGTAAGACTAACCGGGACTACAGGTCTGACCCTTTAGTCCTGGCTGCCTTACAAGCCGGAACTAAAGGCTTTTAGTCCCGGTTGGTGTTACCAGCCGGGACTAAAGGTATTTTTGGGCGGGCACCGAAATTACCGCCCACCCTTTAGTCCCTGGTTCTTGGCCTGGGCCGGGACTGAAGGCCTGAAAATTTTGGCCACCCGTCAGCCTAATTGGAAAGGCCTCGGATTTTGATTTTGTTTAATACTAGGTTAATCAATTAATTCCATAGCAACTTCAATACTTTACAATATTTATTTTAAAAAATACTATTGATTAACTAATTATTTATTGTAAATAGGAAAGTTTTGTAACCTAAAGTTTTTAATTTCTTTTATGAATATAGAATATAAATGTTACTAATACTAAGTATTTTGTTAATGCAAAAATATATTTGTAACTTAAAATTAATAAAACTAATATTATTCGATAGGAAATTTATTATCACATTATTGTAACGTCAATGTTTCAATTTTTTTCTCGGTTTTTGACCAAAATTGACAGAAAATTTTTGTTGAACCTATAAAAATAAAGAAAATGTAGTATTTTTTGTTCTACAATTTTCTCAAATGAAAAAATGGCCTATATAAGGATTGTAGATATTGATGAGCTGAACAAACTTGGTATTCAAAACTTTTCAATTTGAGATAATCTAGGGTTCCGAAAACTAGTTTGTAGGCGTCGAAATTTAAAAATCACAAATTTGAACCGTCCAAACTTTCTCATATGGAAAGTTGACCAAAACAACAATTGTAGATCTTTTTGAGTTTAACAAACTTGGTATTCAAAACTTTTCAATTTGAAGTCATTTAGAGTTCATAATACTAGAGTCAAAGTGTTGTTTTTTCATTGGACCAAATTTGACTTGGTCAAACTTGCTCAAATGAGACACTAAATGACCTCAGATGAAAAAACTCTGAATACCAAGTTTGATCATCTCAGCAAGATCTACAATTGTTACATAGCTTATTTTCCCATTTGAGAAATTTTTATCAAACACTAGTCACAACTTCTTGAATCTCATATATATACTTTCTAAAACTATGTCACACATTTGTGAATTTAAACTACATTTTGTTCAAGCTTTCTCAAATGAAAAAAATGGCCTATATAAGTATTGTAGATATTGATAAGATGAACAAACTTAGTATTCAAAACTTTTCAATTTGAGACAATCTAGGGTTCCGAAAACTAGTTTGTAGGCATCGAAATTTAAAAATCACAAATTTGAACCGTCCAAACTTTCTCATATGGAAAGTTGACCAAAACAAACAAATGTAGATCTTTTTGAGTTTAACAAACTTGGTATTCAAAACTTTTCAATTTGAAGTCATTTAGAGTTCATAATACTAGAGTCAAAGTGTTGTTTTTTCATTTGACCAAATTTGACTTGGTCAAACTTGCTCAAATGAGACACTAAATGACCTCAGATGAAAAAACTCTGAATACCAAGTTTGATCATCTCAGCAATATCTACAATTGTTACATAGCCGTTGTATAGGCCCGCATAATTAGTTCCGGTTAGGTGGCCAAACCGGAACTAAAGATTAATATTTATTCTCAGGATATCACCCAAATCGAGACTAAAACCTTTAGTCCCGGCTGGTATTACCAACCGGGACTAAAGGTCCTTTAGTCCCGGTTGGTAACACCAGCCGAGACTAAAGATCCCGCCACTCGGACGACCGTTGGGCAGGGACCTTTAGTCCCGGCGGCAAAAAATGCCGAGGCTAATGCCAAATTGGGACATCATTCTAAAGTGTGTTCTCTAGTAGTGTAATGACAGGTTAATTAGTCTTAATAAATTCGTCTCGCGGATTACTTAGGACTTCTGTAATTTGTTTTACTATTACTATCCAAACACTCGATGTGTGATATCCCCATATAATACCCGATGTGATACCTGTAAACTTTAGCCCTGAATTCAAACAATCCCTCCTAGACATCACTTTACTGGCCTGGGCTACATACGATCCACAATTATACTAGTACTTTTTTACGTTTATGGGATCAATCAGTCACTCCTTTATCGCTTTTACAACGGTTAAGAGTGCGAAACCTGCTATCTGCATAGCATCTCTGACCGATCCCTTTGTTATTTAAAAAAAAACATATAGGATCGAGTTTGAAGTCTTGGTGGATAAAAAGCGTGCAATGGCGTTTGTTACCATCCAACCATATAGGCGGATAGGCCAGATGGTCAGTATATTAAATTTACTGATGAAAATCAGGGCGAAAGTGACGTAAGAACGAACCTAATAACAGATAATCATGAAGAAGCGGTACATCTACGTAGAGCTTCCAAAGCTTGACACGGACTGGAGTACATTTATATACAGAACTAGAAAACTTCTAGTTTTTTTTTTGGTTCAATTGATCAAGCAACTAGTGGGCGTTATGGAGCTTCTATCCTGCCACTGAAACCTCTCACATCTCAATGACAAACCTTGAAAAGGTAGTGCAACTATGGTGAGATGGAATGGAATCAAAAAAATACCTTTGGTACTAAATTAACATACTTCACTTGCAATTAGCGGAATGCCTGAGTTTAAGTACTTTCATATTAAAAAGCCAGTAGTAAAGACAGTACATCTAACACTGAAATCAAGATCATCCATGCTCTCAATTTTGAACTATAAGGATTTTCAATTATCTATAATAACAATGTTGGTCACGTCTTGTTCTAAGATGGGAAGCTCTTGAATGCCACAGTTTGTTAACATGAACAAGTACTGTCTATGTCTTTCAAAAGAGAATCCTATTCTTGAAGGTCTGCAGCAAGTTTCCTAATCATGTCAAGAGCTTCGTGGATCAACTTCTTCTTTCTCGTGATGCATTCAGGGGAAGTGTGTCTGAATCAAGAATATCCTAGAAAGGCTTGACACGTTATTGTTGTAGTAACTCTCATAGAGATCATGTGGAGTCTTCGTGGGAAATAAAGAGCAAAGCTTTGAACTCAGCATCTCCCTGAGCTTCTCCCTCAGCATCTCGCCGAAGTCCTGAAAAAGAACTGTTAATTGTTAAGTTATACATATGTTTCTTGAACAAGGGCCGCACACAAAGGTTTCTTTAGGGGAAAAAACTGTTTCAACCTACTAATTCATTGGTACAATATTTTACCTTAGCTAGTGAGTGGTAAAACTTTAAGTATTCTTCATCAGTAACCTCCTTTGGGCTGCGAAGCCATACAACCTTCACATCATTCAGAAACAGTCGCCTTTGTTGTCTTCGTCTTGGGTCTTTTCTCTTTCTCTTCGCCTTTTTCTGTCTCTTCCTCCTTTGTAGTTTCTGGGGTTGTCAACATCAACCTCCTTGGTTGACAACAAATAAATAGGGAAGTTGATGATTTCAGAGTACTTCTTCACTAAATCCTGCATAAAAGAGAATTCAAATTAAACACTTGTAACAAGAGATGCACAAAATAACAAATACATATCTACATAGATGTGTTTTATTATAAATGTGTGTAGCCCAAGTAGTGGACAGGAAAAACAAGTACATGTTTCAATTGCTCTCACACAATTACACGAAATTATCCCATGACTAATGAATACACTCAGTGAAAATGGAATAGTATTGCCCCGGGGCTGGGACAGTTGCTAAGCAATTTGCTATTTCTGTAAAAACGAAACAAATGACCATGTGACTTCTGAAAAGATCTGATTACAATTTCCATGTTAGCATTGTTGGTGTCATGTCCAAGTGTAATAAAAGATGCCAATTTCAGATAACACGGTTGGACTACAAGGTGAAAAACAGCTAACAGCTACAACAATCTTGGTGGCCATTGTATATTTGCAGCAGAAGGCAATTAACACAAATAAAAGACATGAATATGGTGATACCTTTAGCTTGACCTCATCTCGCAGATGTAATCTTATTTCAGTTGCAGAGACAAGGGGTTTGCTCCATGTATCCTCGTAGATAGCAAATGACTAATAAGCTTTTGACTCCCATGCATGGCATATCTACAAGTACTTCTTGATGCAAATCTGCAGTTGCAATAACCTCAAGAATTGCTTTGGAGTTCAGCCTATCGCTTCATTAAGTGCTTGCACAAGCAGTTGTAATAAGACAAAAATAACAATAATGCTGAACATGAGTAATATTTAGGTAGTTTATTTCCAAGGAAGCTAACCAATGGATGCCAAATTAAAAAGATGATATTTGGGCAAGTTACCTGGTGAGATATTTGTTGCAGTATTGGTCTCCAGCTTCGATTACAGTGAAAGATTAATCCAGCAAAACTGCCAGAGACGTACGCATACTTTCACAGGGGTAGATTGTTTGCTAGTTGGTCCGTGGCGAGCGCAGCATTTCGTCGAACAGGTCGCGGGCACACAAGGTGTGTTATGCCCGTACGCTGCTGGCACGCTAGCAGCTCTCTCTTTCTGGTGCTATGGACAGCCTGCTGCCGAGGGCGAGGAAAGCTGCTGTTGCAGTTGGACCTCCTGTAGCCATGTGCTACTGGCCGAGCCCACTCGGCTCCTCCGCACCAGGTGCCGTTTGCTCTCTCGCGCCGCCCTTTGCCGGTGCTGCCAGCCTGTGCCATCTGGGCCGGTGCGGCGCCCCTCGTGGCGAGCGGCGGCGGTGGCGCGGCCTCGACGGGGGCGAGGGCGTCGACGGCTGCGCCGCTTCGGCGGGGGGCGGGGGTGCCGCTCGGCAGCGCGGCCTGGGTGGGGAGGCTGCGAGGGGGGCGAGGGCGGGAGTGGTGGCCGCGGCGGAGGTGCGGCGCGGGCCTGCTGGAAGAGGAGCATCGGTGCTTCCCGCCGAGGCGGTGCTCGGCAGCGCGGCCTGGGCGGAGGCTAGGACGGCGGCGGCGCTCGGCGTGGACGAGGGCTGCGGCGGCGACGCGACGCGCGAGCGCGAGAAGGTTCTGGGATTTCGGGTCGCAACGAAATTGGGCGGAATCGGATTCGATCCGTAATCGGATGGACCACATCGCTTCGTCGCTCGATCCAACGGCGTACGCGTTGCGGGCGACGTGGCCATATCCACCGCCCGAACCTTGGCTCTGATTTCGTATAGTAGAGACCAGTCCGTGGCGCGCGCCATCACGCGCGTTGACATTTAGTTGGTGCCGTTCGGCTGGCTGGTTTTCAGACCAGCCGGCTGGTTTCTCCTCACAGTGGCATTATTCATCAATCAGCCGCTACAGTATTTCTTTCTCACACAACTAGCCGCTATAGTATTTTGGTTTCTTTTTTCAGACAAGCGAACGGGACATATTTTTTTTAAGATCAGAGCATAGACACGTAAATATTCGGCATTGTAATATGAGGATGGTTGGTGTCTATGTGAAACATACATGCTGAATAAATGGAGTGCAAGAGGATTAAGAGGATAAGAATTATGTATAAATTTAGTAATATGTCTACGTCAAGGTACATGGTGGCAGTTTGGAGCTAACATAGTACCGGATAGGCATAGCGGTTTTGTACAATGCCTTTCATGATTAGTAGTACACGATCTAGAGCATAATTATACAGATTTTGTATAAACAGTTTCTTCTGGACTAACTGTACATATGGATGCATCTTTTGATCACGATGCGGCAGTGCGGCTCAGCTGTTTAGTATTCTGGTTCACGGTCTAAAAGGTCGCTATCGATGGACACTAAGCTCGGCCTGCTGGAGTCTTCTGTCGATAGAAGCTATATTAGTTTTTTTTTCTATGAGTTTGTGAAAAGAATATGGGTGCTCTGCATGGATAAGAATGTTTACCGGAGATCTGGTAGTGGCACATGCATTCTGTGTGGTGACTGCAACCTAAGAAATAATCAGTGAAGTAGAAACTGTCTGATAAAATAATATGACAGTGGGCTATTTTATGGTTAATCTGTACGAATATTGCCATTGTTCCGATATGGAGTGCTTGGAAAAGCGTAGAAGTAATATATGTGATGGACCTGAGGAATAAAATGCTGATACCTTTTCATCACCTGGTTATGAAGGAAATTTGTTAGTTTATGTATAAAACCATTATGTATATAAGTAATGTACAATTAGTAAGGTGTCTTACCTGTGTAGTTTTGTTCAGTAAAGATCATCAGATGCTGATCATCGTCTAACCCGTGCAGTGCTGCACAACCCATGTGCTGGCAGGATAAATGGGAACGAAGAGAGGGGCTCTACGGCAAGGGAAGCTCGATTTCTTGGGGCCAGATAGGATCCAAACCAATCTTTTTATGTGAAGGGTTCATGTTTCCCTCGACATGCTAGACCTCCGATGATTAGTTGGCCTTGCCTGGCACACTACGGCAAAGGGACAACACTAGGGAGACGCGAAGAACCGCGGAGAAGGTGTGCCGAGCTGTGATGGCTGAAAGGATGCTCCTCAACCTGTGCATGCATAGATTGTAACTAATATTTGAGCTATATGTAATTTACTGGAAGGAAGCAAACATATTTTGGTTGTCTATATGTATAATCAGTCTCCAGATTAGACATTGTAATAAAAAGAAAGAATCATGATTTCCATGTCATGTGCTGGAGATAATTTGTGCTTGATGATTCACATCAAGGTGCAAAAGCAGAAAAAAGAGAACACTGCATTTAGCAGTATCAGTTTTTTTTGTCTTGATGTCAAGTGATTCAGTATAGCAATGGTTTGCTAGATAACCAAAACCAAGATATCTGCTATGGTTTGCTGGATAACCAAAACCAAGATATCTCTATCTACTAAGAAAAGGTGTCAAAAAGGGATGTAACAATTTTGAAGGAAAGTTTTTGGCACCTGCAAAGATCGGCTTGGATCTGGCTTCTAATGCATCCTGTAGTTCTCAGATGTGTTTTAGGCTGCTGCAACATGGAAAAAGCCTAAGTTATACCTCATTACTGTGATATCAATTATCATCCATGTGTCAAATGCAAGGTACTTCAATGGTGTTCAAATATTGTTTTTCCGTGCTTCTTTTCTCAGTGTGTTTCTGGGGAAAGGAATAATAGTCACAGAAAGAAGTGCACATCAGAACTGCATGACCTCTAAACGGGTTTCCCTGTCATACACCAAAAACGGAGGGAGGGGGACGGAAAGGAAGAGAGGCTTATCTGGTTTGATCCATTGTCATTCTAAACCACATATATGAATTGAACTACAACGTCATTATAATCTTCTATGAGCTTTTTTTTTGTTCCGAATAGCTTCCATGAGTGATGAGCACAACAAATAATAAGGTGCTGAAATATAGTTTCCCCCCCTCTTTATGGGTAGCTCGATGGTCGATGCACAATATCTAAAGGCAAGAATCCATCACCTTTTTTCATGGGACAAAGCAAAATCTTGCAAATGAGGAAAGGTAGGATACAGAATTATAGGTGCACAAATTTAAAGTATAATTCATATTTTTCATTAGATGAAATCTACAACATAATCCATGTCATAACTAAAGCAAATTAAATACTCAATGATCAAATAGAAAATGTTATGGAATATAAGACATGAATGGTGGAGCAAAAGTAAGTCTGGTGATGTTTTGAGTTCTATACGACTTGTGCTGTTATAGGTAACACACAGAGACTTTTAGATAAATAAATGCAGGACACATAGAAGCATTAGAGCACTTGGAAATGAGTAATCATGCAAGGAAATATAGCTGTTGTGCTTAAAATAGAATGGACACTAATTATTAAATGCTGGAGTTGTTGGCAATTGTTCAAATCAAATTACGAAACAGAGAACATTATACGAATAATGTAGTGATAAGGACATGAGCTCCATGCATACAACCATGCTTGGAGATAGAGGACGACGAGATCAGCGAGGGTGTCCTAACCGAGAAGGAGGCCCGAATCTCATCCGGTTCAAGTCACCAAGGTGGAGGCCCAAATCAAGTTCGAGCCCATTTCGGGTTCCAGGACAAATCTGTCATAAAGCTGGTCACACGGGCGCCTCCGAGCTCCATTTTTGACGATCCACATATGGATGGAAAGCTAATTATATAAGAAAGCCAATGCAAGTAGTCTCACATCAAAAGCCCTTCATAATCAATAGGAATCGTCGAAACAAGTCAGTGTCGAGAATTTGCTAGGGTGCTGCGACACCATCTTTTGGTCCGTTGAGACGTGTATCGTCTTAGAGCCCATTAGGGGGTGCGCCCAGGGGGGACGTTTGGGGCTCTATAATTAGCAGCCGTCGCTCTCCTTAGGGTTTGGGTTTTGTTTAGTTCTTGATTTCCACGTGAAACATACATTGTTTTGCTGTAACTGTGCCGCCAAGGCCGCTTGCTGTGAACCAGGGCCCTAGTTCTTGATCTTGTTCGCCTGTGGCGATTAGTCCTTTTGAATAAAGACCTGAACTTCTTCTCGTTATCATAAGCCTCATATTTATTTGCAATTTCAGATTGCGTTCATCCCGTTCTTGCTTGTGTTCTCGATTCGCTTGCAGGAAAGCCTTCTCGGCGAGGTCAATCGTGTTTGCGTGGTTGATAACCAACGGGGCAGTGGTGTAACGGCTGCGAGGGTCCAAATATATTTTGGTTCGAAGGCTAGATCGTGAACGTCGAGTCTTCATCAATCGACGCTATCGTACCTATCGTAAGATCGGGCCTTGTCTACATCAAGTGGTATTAGAGACCTTATTGTCCGTTAGGTATAACTTTATTTTTCCCTTTAGATTGTTACTATTTTTGCATTACCTATAGTCCAAAAAAGCCAAAAAAATATATACACTACCACATATTCCATATCCTACAACCTCTTTGTGCCTTGCAATATTTTTAATTTCAGTTTGCTTTGTTGAATTGTCATCCCTCGCATGCCATTGTGTTCGTTGGTTAATTAGTCTTGGTCTAGTGTCAGTCTTCTTTGCTGGCTGAACAAAAAAAAATATATCTTAGTGATAAAGTTGGTTTGACCAATAGATTGGTTTGGTGTTTATTTTGGTCGATCAGATTTACTATACGTCTGATTTACCATCTACACAAGCTGCTGTTGTGTGCATAAAAATTCAGGACTCCAAATTTCCTATGGTTGTTCTCGGTACTAGATCCAAAAAAAAGGAAGGTTTGTTGCCCTTTAGAACACGTCAGAGTAATAATCAACAAGGTGTTTCGTTTGTGGAGTTGCTTTGCTCACGTGTCCAGCCACGCATATTGGTGCACAAGCCTATGCAGTTTTGATTGATTCATATGGTGGTTACATAATAGAGTCATTTGTGGCACATTCTGTTAAAAAACAAAGAAACGCAAAAGGCAAAGAGGTACAAAAAAAAAAAAAAAAGCCGCACCAAAAGAAAAAGGAAAGGAAAAAAGGGAAGGTGAATTTTTTTTCCAGAAGTGCTTGCATCCTGTTTAGTCCTTATGCTGAGATATTATTGCTCGTTGAACTAGGTCCAGGACGAGTCTAGGCTGGCAACATAGACTAGCTTGGGACCACTTTTCAATCTTGTAATTTCTAAATTAAATTATTGCTATTCCTTGCTACTATATTGTGTCTGTCCAAGCTCCACTTTCTTCTAACCAAGTACAGGTTCGCCTTGCAACTGTTACACTCAAGCTTCTAACGGTATCACGGTCACCGACCGATTGTACCGTCTGTTACTTTGGTAAGAACACTTATAAACCGTGGTAAGACGCTTGATAGTGTGTGACTTTACTCCTTGACCACATACTATAGTAGCTGATAGGAAAATACATACTTGTGTGTTTTCTTGTTTGATGCTAAAATGACAGGTTACAACACGTACCGATATGAGACATCAATGACGCATGAGCCACGCACTATTGCTGCTACACCTCCTCTAATGGAGATGGGGATCCCGATCTTTCGTCAGGTGGTGGTAACTATCGTTGTGGCGGAGAATGACACACCGATCCGGCTTCAGATCGAAAGATCGAACCCTGCAATCTTAGCACCACAGCTCCTCTGGTTATCAACCGAGTCACGAACTAGGTTGACCTCGCCAAGAAGGCTAATCTCTGCCTGCGCAACGAAGAACACAAGCAAGAATAAGAAAGAACACAACCAAATTGCAGATGAATGATTAATCTCTCAAAGTTGGGGTCTCACAAACCGATAAACGGTGAAACTGTTCTTGACAGAATAATCTAAGCAAAACCCAAACCCTAATGAAGGGGCGGCGGCTATTTATGAAGACTGTAGGGTCATGCAAGACCCTTGGACGCGCCCCTAATGGGCCCAAACATGATACATGGTCCAACGGACCAAAAGACGGTGTCACCCTGGCAGATTCTGGACCCTGACTTGTGACCACGATTCCTGTTGATTTCGAACAACTTTTGATGTTAGACCACTTGTATTGGCTTCCTTATCAAATTAGCTTTTCATCCATATGTAGATCATTGAAAACGGAGTCCGGATGTGTCCTGGGTGATCAGTTTAAGGCAGACTGGTCTTAGAGGCCGAGGCAGACTCGAACTTGAGTTGCTTTGGGCCTCCACCTCGGGGACTCGAACCGAATTAGCCTCGGACATCCTTCTTGACTTGGACACCCTTGCTGGTCTCCTTCCCCTCCATACCATGCACCAAACATGGTCATATGCATGGGTGTCATGTCCTCATCATCCTCCCATTCTTGACGAAAAGCCGTCCTCGGCGTCGATTGTGCTTGAAACTGATCCTGCACAACATAAAGGAGAACGGAGTTGCGAAGACAAAGGGAACTGAAATAATTGTGAGAAGGAACGTGACCATGTTTCTAAGTTTCTAGCATGTCATCTCGCATAAAAATTTCAGCAAGCATGTAGACTCCATGATCCGAATGCACACGATGTATGTCAACACTATCCAGCAAAAGATTAGAACTAACCAAAGACAATGCAGGAATAGATGGTCTAGCAGACATAGGTAGCAACCAACAATGCTCCCCTTCTTGGAAGTGAACTTGTTTATTTGAGGAACATGAGAAAATGTTTGTATTATTATGGCTGCCCTCTAAACGATCATAATCTTGTACAACAAAAGGAACATTCATGTTATTACGAATGTATACTCGATGTATCATATATTGTCCCTTGTTGTTATATTTGCCAAAAACATGATATGTGTGTTTAGAAAACCAAGACAAATCAGCATATTTAAAAAGGCTCTCCTCCAAACAATCTAGGTTACACAAAATATCAAATTCAATGTAGCCCAAAGTATGTAAAGAAGACAACAGTTTGAACTCATCGGTTTTAGTAGCAATATGAATAACATGTTTATTTTCAGCACAAGTGACTGGTTCCAAAACATGTAAAACTGAAGCATCATCAGCCAATTCATCTTTATCACAAGGAACTTCAAGCAAATTATCATGGTAC
The DNA here is from genome assembly GCA_904845875.1 of Miscanthus lutarioriparius. Taxonomy (NCBI): domain Eukaryota; kingdom Viridiplantae; phylum Streptophyta; class Magnoliopsida; order Poales; family Poaceae; genus Miscanthus; species Miscanthus lutarioriparius. The sequence goes on along the minus strand of CAJGYO010000007.1, from coordinate 11,925,805 downwards.
AGATATAAATCAAGAGAGGGTTCCACTAACAATTGCTCTATGACGGCATGTTTTGTGAAAAAATTTAGTACATTAAAACAATTCTCATCTTCCATGAGTGTAGCACCATGGGCATTACCTGTGTTCTTAGCAGGAGTAATAGGTGCATTGTAAAGTGATGGTTCTGAATTTGCATATGAGGTTGTGAGCTCCTCATTTTCTTCCATGTCATCCTCTCGCTTATGGACATTATCCTACAGAAGGTTAGTCATAGCAAGAGGAATAACAACATACTCTTCCTCTAAATGGTGCACCTCGGCATATGAAGTCAAAACCGGAGGTGGATTAACAAAGGCTTCTCGCATAAGGAGTTTCATATCATTCTAAGTTTGAGGTTTATCAGAAGGATCTAAAGACTCCCACCAAGATAAAGCAGAATGTCGCAAAACACTAGCTGCATTTTTTACCTTCCTCCTTGGACACATAAAGCGAGTAGCAAATATGTTATCTATGGCAATTTCCCACTCCATGTACTCATCATCACCTATACCATCATAAGTCAGTGGATACGAACAACCTGCCATTGTTAGAAGACAGCAAAAGACAACACAAAAGTATTATGCCTATCAACTACTTAGGTTGTGGTGTCACTTTTCACAGCAAGTGGAAGCGTCTTACCAAGCTCTTACAAAGTTCTTACCAACACAAGCAGTGGATGGTACAACCGGTGGCTGGTTCATGATACCTGTGAGGCAGTGGTACCGAGATTACAAAGCCCTTTTTCTGTACTGATCTGAAGAATTTGTGGAGCTTGGAAGGCAAACAAAGAGTAATATGTATATCTGGCACACAAGTTAGTAACAGAAAGTAATGCTAAATTATAGTCCAAAGTACTTGTTCTCGTTGCTGGTCTAAAATGTTCCAAGTACCAGGTGTGTGACAAAGTATGGTGGATAGCAAGGTGACAGGTGTGTGAAAAACAAGTATCGTGGATGGAAATAGCAACATAAACAAGGAACCAGACAACACACGCTAACACAGCTCACTTTGGTCTTCTCTTTGTGCTCCTCTAGATAATGTTCCTCTTTTGCCTCTCTCTTTTTTCTATTTTTTTGGTTGTCGTTGTTTTTTTGGAAAATTTCGACTTTTTTATTTTATTTTTTTGATATTTTTCCTTTACTTAGGAGCACAAAAGAAGTAACCATAGAAAATATGATCTTAAACAAGTGAAAGACGTGGCCTGTGGAATTTTTAGAAAACTTGCTCAAAATCGACAAAAACCTCGTGACCACAAAAAGAGGATCTTGTGACCACTTTTTAACCAATTTAAATTTTTTGAACCCCAAAAGAGCGGGGGATGGACGGATCCAAATTTTTTTTCTGATCAATTTTGATATATGGAACGGCGAAATCCGAGTTCGTATGCGAAAACTAGACCAGTTTTAAGAATTGGCTCCGAATTAAAGGATAAAACGGGAACAATGTGTATAAAACTGGTCACAACAACAAAGATTTGATGGAAACGATGGGGGAAAACACACGAACTAGACTCTAACACGAACCAAACCAGCAACATGACCTCGACTAGGACACAAACTCAACACGACGGACTCTGAAACTGAAATATGCAAAGGCTATGGCGCGGAAGGTTCTAGGACAGGAACAAAAATATGGCACTGGACTATGGGACGAATACGAAACACTCAAACTAGGGAATAAATATGAATCTGACGGTATACCTTAGCTCTGATTACCACTTAATGGAGACGGGGATCCCGATCTTTCGTCAGGTGGTGGTAACTATCGTTGTGGCGGAGAATGACACACCGATCCGGCTTCAGATTGAAAGATCGAACCCTGTAATCTTAGCACCACAGCTCCTCTGGTTATCAACCGAGTCACGGACTAGGTTGACCCCGCCAAGAAGGCTAATCCCTGCTTGCGCAACGAAGAACACAAGCAAGAATAAGAAAGAACACAACCAAATTGCAGATGAATGATTAATCTCTCACAGTTGGGGTCTCACAAACCGATGAACGACAAAACTGTTCTTGACAGAATAATCTAAGCAAAACCCAAACCCTAATAGAGGGGCGGCGGCTGTTTATGAAGACTTTAGGGTTATGCAAGACCCCTGGACGCGCCCCTAATGGGCCCAAACACGATACATGGTCCAACGGACCAAAAGACGGTGTTGCAGCTCCCTGATAGATTCTAGACCCTGACTTATGACCATGATTCCTATTGATTCCGCTTGGATTGGCTTCCTTATCAAATTAGCTTTCCATCCATATGTGGATCATTGAAAACGGAGTCCGGATACGTCTTAGGTGACCAGTTTAAGGCAGACTGGTCCTAGAGGCCAAGGCAGACTCGAACTTGAGTTGCTTTGGGACTCCACCTCAGGGACTCGAACCGAATTAGCCTCGGACCTCCTTCTTGACTTGGACACCCTTGCTGGTCTCCTTCCCCTCCATACCATGCACCAAACATGGTCATATGCATGGGTGTCATGTCCTCATCGTCCTCCCGCTTGGTCAATCTATTCTTTTTTCCCCGCCTACTTATGATGGTATTGGTGCTGATGAGTACATTAAGTGGGAAACTAAAATAGATAATATTTTTGCACAAAGTTATATGTACGAATAGAGGAAAATTAAAAATGCAACTAGTGTTTTGAGACAATCTGCATCAACTTGGTGTGAGTCTTTAAGTTTTTTAGATAAACCTCACACATGGAATGATATGAAAGATCTTATGACAGAAAATTTTGTTAATCCATCTCTTGTAATTAATTCAAATGATGAGGTGCATCAACTAGATCAATCTTTTGTTATTCCTCCTGTTATGCCTAACCTTTTGTAGGACAATGTACAAAAGAGCGAGGATGACATGATAGAAAATGAGATGCTCACAGCCTCATGTGAAAATTCAGAACCATCAACTATTACTCTTGCTGAACATGAGAGCAAAGATAATGCCCATGATGCTAAATTTACGAAAGGTGAGAGTTCTCTTAAAGTGCTGAATTTTTCCACCAATCATGCTATGATAGAGCAAATTTTAGTGGAGTATTCGCTTGATTTACCTTTATCACAAGATGATTTGCTTGATGTTCCTTATGACGAAGATGACTTGCATGATGATATTTATGTTATACCCATGCAATCATTGAAGAATGATCATGCTATATGTGTGCTGAAATCGAACACTTGTGCTAAAAATAGACTTGTTATTCATAATGCTAGTGAAGTTGATGACCTGAAATTGTCGTCTTCTTTAAATACTTTGGGTTACATTGAATTTGATGTTCTGTGTAATTTTAGTTCTTTAAAGGAGAAACTTTATGCATATGCTGATTTGTCATGGTTCTCTAGACATACATATCATGTTTTTGGTAAATATAACAACCAAGGACAATATTTAATACAACGAAACAAGTCAGCGTCTAGAATCTGCCAGGGTGCTGCGACACCGTCTTTTGGTCCGTTGGGCCGTGTATCATCTTAGAGCCCATTAGGGGGTGCGTCCAGGGGGTGACATCTGGGGCTCTACAATTAGCAGTCGTCGCTCTCCTTAGGGTTTGAGTTTTGTTTAGTTCTTGATTTTCTCGTGAAATAGACGTCGTTTTACAGCAACTGAGCCACCAAGGCCGCTTGCTGTGAACCAGGGCCCCGATTCTTGATCTTGTTCGCCTGTGGTGATTAGTCCTTTTGAATAAAAACTTGAACTCTTTCTCGTTATCATAAGCCTCATATTTATTTGCAATTTTAGATTGCGTTCATCCCGTTCTTGTTTGTGTTCTCGATTCGATTGTAGGAAAGCCTTCTCGGTGAGGTCAATCGCGTTCGCGTGGTTGATAACCAGCAGAGCAGTGGTATAACGGTTGTGAGGGTCCAAATCAGTCTTGGTTCGAAGCCTAGATCGTGAACGTCGAGCCTCCACCAATCGACGCTATCGTACCTATCGGAAGATCGGGCCTTATCTACATCATGTAGGTTCTGTAGAAGGGAAAAGTACTTCTCTCTAATGGGAAATATTGAACCTGTGATAACATAGAAAATACTTGGAGATCACACTAGGTAGATTGCCAGAAATTTAAAAAATCCATCTTTGCAAAAATGTAAGAATTCATATTAAAAAAGAATAAATGGGATCGGGAACAACTAGACCCACCATTCAAACAAGGCTAATGTTTGCTTTAGCCGCTGAGGTTTCATATAGCTTGAATGCAGCAAATGCCCCTGCACATCAATTTGAAATAATCAAAATTTATTATGAATGTTAACTTTAAGTGGCAGACATACATTGAATCATTGTAACAGAACAACAAAGCAGCAAATAAACTTGAAAGGGAAAGAACAATAGGCCTGAGAAAGGCAACAAAACACATACATTGACATCACCAACCACTACTACTGGTCATTGATTGCTGACCACCCACCACTCAGTTGTAACAGCCATAAACTCAACTTGAATTAAATGCGAAGAAGGCAACTTATAGGCTGCCTCAAATAATTTTATGAGCTAAAGTATGTAATTCCTTCAAATTACAATTACTAGCCACACAGGAGCGAATACAAACTTATAACGGAATCAATAAAGCACATCAGATAAATAAATATGTATATATTTCTGTTAGGTTAGCCATATCTTTGCCTCTATATTCAAGTTGCATCTGAAAGTGACTCTAAAATTTTGCACCATGAATAGGCCAAGCCTATTCAGTGTGTTCTTTAGACAGGTGACAGGATGAGTCTACGAACATAGCAATAGAGATCTAAGTTTGGGACTAAACCTGACATTTTCTACAGAGATTTTATAGCAAAAATTATAAAAATGGCAAGAGAAGAATATGACACTCATCAGCGAAACTGACTATAGAATGGAGTTGAATAACAACACATATTGATACAACACTAGAAGCAACGAAGGATGAAGGCCATAGATGCAAACTGGATTGCTCCCATCGGCATAACCTATACGGAATTGAGGGAGCGCTCTAGTACGGCGCAACCTCTTCTAGCAATGGATAGGATCATTAAGCAACCTCCCTAGTGGGTGAGTGAGGCAGGTGTAATGGCACAATTCCTGCCAGCATCCATTGTAACAACGTGAGGTCATCATTGCCGGCCTGTGGCCACCACATGAAACAAGAAAACAACATCACCAAAGCAGAGGTTTCTAATAATGGATCAAGGGGGAAAACGGTTCAGCTGAAGGCCATGATATACCTGACGGACTGGAGTTGCATAACTCTCTTCTGATGCACAATTTGCTAGGTACTCAGCACGGTGTTCGTGGAAGTAATTATCCATCTGAGCATAGGTACTATGAGTGCCCATAATGTAACACCTCTGGTGTTATGAGCTCGCTTAGCACCTTAATTAATGCCTTAAAGAAATTAATTAACCAAGCTCTCGTGTTTTAATATATATATTTTTTAAAAACTCACATAAAATGATAAAACAATATATTCATGTTTTTGTATAAGTTAATAATTCACGACGAGTACCTTGGCTTTGGTGTAGTTCGTAGGTTGCTTTGACGTTGCGACGTTACCCCAAAAATATCCCGAAGTTCTTTCGTAACGCGCTGTAGCTCAGTTCGCGAAATGGTGCCCGAGTGACGAACCCAAGTTGGCGCGCTTGTATCTTCCTCTCAGGTGACCCGTTTGTTGTGCGTATTACTTTGCTGGATAGACGGTGGTGTGGACTGTAGGTTTGTGAAATTGGTTTAGCTTTAGTCGGGTTGTTAAGTGGTTTTTGGTCTGCTTTAAATAGCGTGCACGGCACTGGTTTCGGTTGCTCAGTCTATGGCCGCGGTCACCACGCGTCTCATCGCGTCTGTCGTGTCTGGCTGTGCCATGGCCTGGCCTACCGGCTGAGCGTCTGGCCGAGCCTAGCCACCGACATCGCGCTGCCGACAAAGAACGCATGGTCGCCCTCCTTCCGTGCCTTGCCCTGCTGGTCAGCCTTGTGGCCATCGGCGGCACGCGGGGTCCGGCATGGTCGCAGCTGCTCCTTGCTGCGCGCAAGCTGTTGCCGGCCAAGTGTTGCTCCCACGCCGTTGTTACCTCGCTGCTGCATTGCTGGGCGCGTATGGGCAATCGCACTGGGCTGCTGTGCCCGCGTCTTGTCGCGTCCCGTCGCGCCGTGCTCGGCCAGCGCCACGCAAACCTGCCGCATTTACGTACGTCACGACATCGCGCGTTACGTGCGGCTGTTGCACGTTGTGTCGCTGCGCCTGCGCTGTGGCCGTCTCCTTGAGCTACCGCCTTGTCGGATTGTCATTGCCTTTCCCGCGCGCTCACCGTTTCGCTTCGGCCACCCGCACCCGAACAAGGCCAGGTGGTCCCGTCGAGTAGCCGCCCATCTCCGCTGTCCGTTAGTGCAGTCGCCTTGTCACTCGCACACCACAGCAAGTCAAGCACTCCCTGTGTCGCGCACTGCTGCCCACTGTGCCCTACCGCGCTCTCATGCTGCTGTCGTCAGGTGCCGTTCAAATTCACAACGCGTGGTCCGACTCGAGTCGATTCTTCGCGTCAGTAGCTAGGCCACGAAGTTAGCTAAATGCCCAACCCGCATAGAGGACCATAGGTGCATGGTTGCCAGCCAATTTGGCATTTCCGTCGCCGCCGGTCAGCTCGCCGCCGTTACAGAGCACGTTTGGGGTAAGTCTCCACGATCGGTATTAGTTCGATTGCTCGCACTCTTGGACTGCCCTTGACCCGCTAGGGGCTGCTAGGCCGCTGCGCCACGCCTGGGCCGACTTGTGCCACACGCCTGGGCCGCGCGTGCGCCTTCGGGCCAGGCCGGTTCGCCGGTCGTGGGCCGCGGTGCTCCTTGCTGTTTTCCAGTAAATAAGAGTAGGTTTATAATATAAATTCTGAGTGGATTTTATTATTCAGATATAAAATCATTTAGGAGACCAAAAATTATGAAACCAGTTTTGTTGAGTCTCAAAAATAAGGATCTACCTGTTAGTATATTTTGTTCACATAGTTTGATAATATTTTTAGAAGCTATATAATTAATTTAAGGTACTTAATATTGTAAAAATATAAACTTGTAAGAATTGATGTGATTAATTGGTAATAGTGTTGGATCTAAAACTTTTACAGTAGGCTCCTAGCAAAATTAGGTACTCACTGTAATTTTTGTAGCTCAATAATGATTAGTTTGCTAGGTAGATAATGATGCTCTATTTCGAATAATGATTAAATCGATAAAATGAAATAAAGAAACAACTTGGGTTGTATAACAAAAATATTTGTGGGAAATAACGTCTTACTCGATAACATGGGTATGTAGCCTAAGTACGGTTGTCGTTGGAACTAGCTCATTAGCTTATAAGGTGTGATCGGATTTCTAAGCGTTTCGGCTGTCATTGGTAATTTACATCTATGCATTTGCATCAATGCATATCATATAGGTACGATGATGGATCAACGGACCAATTGATGGATGATTGGGAATTCAAAGATGGTGTAATGGTATTCTCTGCAGGAGATGATGCAATGGGCTCTCTATTCAGATGATGGTGGATGATCTGAGGATGCAGATACTAACTTTTTAATATATATCTTATACAGGCAAGCCCCGGTGCATAAGCTTTACTTTTCTGCAGTTTAAATTATATTTGTGTATTCAGTTTTAAGGAGTTGAATGAAACCCACTTGCATATATATATATATATATATATATATATATATATATATATATCTTTATCCTATGAGTCTTACTAGTATTACAGGATCGGGTAGATTGCTATGCTACAGGAACCGGTAGAAGTTGAGTGATTGTCTGTCACACGCGAGATATAGGAAATATGTTACTATATCATTATCACTTGGAAAATATAAATGGTAGAAAGGAAAAATGGTGACCGGGCAGAGATATGGTTTGGGTATTGGTGGGTGTAAGAGGTTGTGTCCCCGTGGACGTGGGGCATGGCTTGGTTACACTGCTTTTCCTGTCTGTATCGATTAAGGACCGGTCGTTGCAATGGACACGAGGCAAATCACAGATCTATTGTCCCAAGCACATACTTGGGTATGGGCGCTTGGAAGACTTGTTGCTCTCTTGTCGTGGATCCGGCTCTTTTCGGACCGACTGTCTTGGTGGTTTTGGGGTTAGGAGGTCCTTGCACCGCACTGAGTCCGGGACTCAGGAGCGGGGGCTTGGAGTCCCAGTTTGGATGGGGACCTAGACACCCAGGATAGGAGGGTGATGGGTTGGTCCTGCTTGTGCCTGGGGTACAAGCGGGGCATGTGTTTTCGGGACACCCAGCTGGGCACATTGGTTTGCGAATCGCCGCCGAGTCGGTACGGCTTGTCTTAACTCTAGCACCGTAGTAAAAACTAAAGATGAAACATGGAAGATGGAAAAAGGAAATCTGATTGCTTAACACCTGCCTGAAAGTAGCATAGGTGCTTACATAGAATGGTTAGTTAATGAACCAATACGGCTATTACTAAAAATCAAATATAAGGACGCACGCTTAGTAATGCTTTCTGCAAATGCAATAAACCCACAAGCCAGATAGCCTTGCATATCCTTGGAGTCTTTTCTTTTCTCCTATTGGGTAAGTCTTGCTGAGTACAATTGAGTACTCAGGGTTTTATTTCCCCTGTTGTAGGTGACAGGTGGATGCTAGAGCTGACCCTTGTGTGTGGATACCTCCTGGTGGGCTTAGAGGGGATTTCCTTTACGCTGCGATCATAGTTTTTATTTATAACTCTCACTAAATATTTTTATGAATGAAAGTATTATAATATGTTGTCATAGTTTTTATATCAATGCTTCGTTATTTCATGAATAGGTATTTATTTCCGCTGTAACTGTAATCACATGTTTATATTCCGCGATTCAATTAAATTGTTCATAACTCTGATAATATGATTACATTCCGCTGTTAGAACAATAAATATTATACTCTGATGTTGTATTAAAAGTGATGTAAGAAATGGTTAAGAATGATGTAAGCTTTATTCTCTCATTTGTGATCCTGATGGCAAAAATGTGGATTTTCGGGTTCTCCCCTAGGGTGTGCCCGACGAAACCGAGTAATTTGGTGTTCTTCCTTGGATGCTTAGTGTCTAATGGAAGACGAGCACTCTTGCGAGGCATTAGATTAGGCGGTTCTGCCACAGGTGGTATCAGAGCGCAAATGAGGAAATAAAGCTTCAAAAACCTTTTCTAAAATAAAATTTGACAACAAATTCTTTTCAAAAAGTTAGGACGTTTTTTCGCGAAGTTATATAAGTAGCCCTATTACTATGGTTATGTATCCACGATAGATGGCACTCTGCTGACTTAGGTAGACTTAATCAATTTTTCTATAGGTACACTGACCCCGAGCATAGTTCGATAGTATCGACTAGCTACAGGGAGAGAACGCTGTGTCAAAAATCTGAGAACGGTTGCCCTATAGGTTGGCAACAGTGAAAGGACGTATAGGACGTGCATTCATGCATATCCTGTTTGCGCATTGTAGTGCCGTATTGCTCGCAGATACGCCATCCATAAGTTTCACACGTGTCGTATTGTGCACGACTGGCTCATTTATGTCTTAGAGTTAGGTCTGCACTGTTGCTTCGTGCTCCGCGTTCACCCGTGGTTCATGCCTGTCGTGACCCACGTCTCCTCGTACCCCTTTTCTGCGCTCTTGTTGGACCCTTGCCCTACAGCCGTACTAGTCAGTAATGGCATCGCACGTCGCTTGCCTCAAACGTGCTGAATTTGTTCGATTCTTCGTAGTGATCCCACGCGGGAACCCTGGTGGACCACGCTAGGACCACTGAACGCTCCGCCTTTTTAAGTAGAGCCTGGCTTAGCCATTGGCACCACTACTCGACGCACTTTAGCTCGCTTAGCTTTTCCTTTGAGCCAACCTTTTTTTGCTTAGCCTTCCTTGCAACCACCGCCAGAGATGGCAGGAGCCTGGGTTTGTACCTACTGCTTGAACATTGAGGGTTTTCCCAGAATCCTGCATGCCACCCTGCAAAAGCTCAGAGTCAAAGATCGTCCCAAGTATGAGGGCTGTGAGTATGAGAAGCATGGCACCGATAGGTGTGAGGTTACCGTCTACATCGGGAAGAGTGAAGAGTTCCCCGACCTCACTGAAGCGTGGAGTGTGCCCGCAATCGGGTTTAGCTTCACCGACACCTACAAGGTTGTGGCCCGTAAAGCCCTGCGGTACCTTTCCCAGCTCTATGAAGAGCCCATTCCCCATACCCCCATGAGGTTCTTTCCACCCTTGGACAAGAATCGATGGGCATGGAGGGCTCACATGGAGGCTTTGCAAGGGCAGGATGCACAAGAAGACAGTCCAACTGTGGTGCACTTGACCATGTACCTGCTTGCGTTGGACGAGCAGTATGACTGGCAAGCCTTGGAGCTGAGGGCATGCTTTCGGTGCACTGAGGAAGCCGAGATCTTTAATCGGATGCTCCAGGTGCAGCTCGCCGAAGCGCATGCCAGTGCTGCAGCTGTTGAGAGCCGGGAGACTGCTATGTCGGAAGCCCTAAAGGAGGCGGAAGATCGGCTTGTCCATCAGTTGGGTGAGGCCTATCTATTCACTAGGGCCAAGCGGAGGACGCTGGTTGATGAAAGGCAGGATGCCCCTATCTTGGAAGGGATCCCTATCCACCTGCCTAAAAGAAGGAGAACTGGTGATGCAGAACTGCCAGCACCTCCACCTTCAGTAGTGTTAGAAGCAGAACCCTTAATTCCTCCCACTCAGCCAGCGCCTAGAGAAGATGTAGATCCGTAGCCTGGGCAGTAGAAGGATCCACCGAGCCCGGGAATGAAGATGCGTGGCTAGAGTAGCTTAGATGCCTTGGGATGCTGTACCCATAGTAGTAGTGCTTTTCGTCGCTGTCCTCCGGTATTGTACTCTTGCCGTTGTTGTCGTCTGTAGCTATTGAGATCGTCCGACCGTAGGTGATTGATGTGCCATGAATGGGAGACTGAATGCCGGTACGTTGTACCCGTATAAGACCGTTCGAAATATGCATTTTATTTATTTCGCTGTGTTTATTGCGTTCATCTACTTTAAGTCTGTTAGATGTGCTTAAAGTTTCAAGGGCGATATTAAGCGGGTTACAAGAGAAGTTGACATTCAGATGCCAGTAGATCAGCTGTGGTTGGATAATATAGGACATTGTATCGACTAATTGTGGATATCCCAATAAAATACTTGAATCTCTTTAAATCAAATCCGCCATTGGATTTGAATTCCTTGTCCCTTGTTGTAAAAGGGAACCCTTGTTGTTTGAATCTTCCCTTGCAATACTCCCTTTACTCTGTGGTCTATGACCCCACCTCCTTCATGGCGTGTAAGTTTGTAATAGTTGCCTGGTTAAAACCTTATGGTGCCACGACAAAACCGAGGGCTCCCTGTGGAACAGCTGCCACATGGTGACGCTGCTCGGCACGCGCTGGTATCAAGGTTGTTAACCAAGTACCTTTGCCATGTTACACTGCCATACCCCTTTTGCTACAAATATTCTCCTTGAAGATGTTCAGGTGTTTAAGCGGGACATCCACAATAGGTTGATGACATAGTGTTCTCTCAAAGTAAACAAGAGGAGGGGGTTTTAAAGGAAGCGTGTATGTCGTGATCTTAGTTCATACAATGATTGGTACGTATTGTGGTCAAGGAAGGGAAGGAAAAAGAATAGTAGTAAGGAAGTTAGTCTCGGGTAGTAGGGAGTGTTTGGAAAAGCCTGAGTGGACGTCATGTCCCAAGCCCTATGTTTAGTTGACCGCGCTACGCATGCTGGGTCATTTCACTGCGTGCTCTGCGAACGCTGTCTGTATCAGGCCTTTAGCACCCCGTTCTCGCATGGCCGTGGCATCGTGCCACACTCGCCGTCTTTGGGTACTGTGCATTTCTTCTTTTCCCAACATTCGGTCGGCTCTCGACTCTCACGCCTCGTCCCTCGTAACGGACCCCCTTCCCTCCCCTTTTCTTTCTTCTTTTGGGGACACGACCGCCCGCACACCTCCCTCGTCGAGCGCACCCTCTTATCTCCTCTCCTTTATTTCCCATCCGCTCGCTTGTGCAGGGAGCGCATCATGGCCGTGTTTATCCCCGTCGCATGAACCGTCTGTGTATCCCATTCATGCCGCCTCCACTTCCGGTGTGTTGCGCCCCATCTTCGTTCGTCTCTATAAGATACCCTTGGTCCTTGCTCTTCTTCCTTAGCCCCATTCCCCTCGCATTTGGAGCAGAGCTACGAGATCCAGTCGTCACTCGTGGAATTAGGTTCGTTAGTCTGAGGTGATGGTGTAATCTGAGGAGAAGAAAGGATCCAGTTCATTGAAGAAGTTCAAGTTTTCTTTGGGGTAGTCAATCTTTTGGTTCATGATGTTTTACTTCTCAGTCGTCTGTTTCTGGATTTGTTGGACCTACGCCATATTTTGGATAATTATTATCTTGTTGTTTCTCCATTGTCCTTGTCCATCTCAACTTCTGACTTAAGTCTCGGTTGTACCAGGTTGCTCTTGACCATGTATCCCTAGATCCCCGTGTGGTTTAGTATTTGAAGTCGTGTAATCTTCGTGTAATCCCTGATCTACGAAATGTAATCGCGTTTCCCCTCTCCCGGTTCTTGTTTCGAATCTCAAGACGAGATTCTTTTTAAGGGGGGTTGGTTGTAACACCTCTGGTGTTACGAGCTCGCTTAACACCTTATTTAAGGCCTTAAAGAAATTAATTAACCAAGCTCTCGTGTTTTAATATATATTTTTTTAAAAACTAACATAAAATGATAAAACAATATATTCATGTTTTTGTATAAGTTAATAATTCACGACGAGTACCTTGGCTTGGTGTAGTTCGTAGGTTGGTGTGACGCTGCGACGTTACCCCAAAAATATCCTGAAGTTCTTTCGCAATGCGCTGTAGCTCAGTTCGTGAAATGGTGCCCGAGTGATGAACCCAAGTTGGCGCGCTTGTATCTACCTCTCAGGTGGCCCGTTTGTTGTGCGTATTACTTCGCTGGATAGCCGGTGGTGTGGACTGTAGGTTTGTGAAATTGGTTTAGCTTTAGTCGGGTTGTTAAGTGGTTGTTGGTCTACTTTAAATAGCGTGCACGACACTGGTTTCGGCTGCTCAGTCTGTGGCCGCGGTCACCACGCGTCTCATCGTGTCTGCCGTGTGTGGCCACGCCGTGGCCTGGCCTACCGGCTGAGCGCCTGGTCGAGCCTAGCCACCGACACCGCGCTGCCGTCACAGAACGCATGGTCGCCCTCCTTCCGTGCCTTGTCCCGCTGGTCAGCCTTGTGGCCATTGGCGGCATGCTGGGTCCAGCATGGTCACAGCTGCCCCTTGCTGCACGCAAGCTGTTGCCGGCCGAGTGTTGCTCTCACACCGTTGTTACCTCGCTGCTACGTTGCTAGGCGCACATGGGCAATTGCACTGGGCCGCTGTGCCCGTGTCTTGTCGCGTCCCGTCGCGCCGTGCTTGGCCAGCGCCACGCAAACCTGCCGTATTTACGTATGTCACGACATGGCGCATCATGTGCGGCTGCTGCACATTGTGTCGCTGTGCCTACGCTGTGGCCGTCTCGTTGAGCTACCGCCATGTCGGATTGTCATTGCCTTTCCCGCGCGCTCGCCATTTCGCTTCGGCCGCCCGCACCCGGACAAGGCCAGGTGGTCCCGTCGAGTAGCCGCCCATCTCCGTTGTCCGTTAGCGCAATCGCCTTGTCACTCGCACGCCACAGCAAGTCAAGCATGCCTTGTGTCGCGCACTGGTGCCCTATCGTGCCCTCGTGTTGCTGTCGGCAGGCGCCGTTCAAATTCGCAACGCGTGGTCCGGCTCGAGTCGATTCTTCGTGTCAGTAGCTAGGCCACTAAGTTAGCTAAACGCCCAACCCGCATAGAGGACCATAGGTGCACGGTTGTCGGCCAATTTGGCATTTCCGTCGCCGCCGGTCAGCTCACCGCCGTTACAGAGCACGTTTAGGGTAAGTCTCCATGATTAGTATTAGTTCGATTGCTCGCACTCTTGGACTGCCCTTGACCTGTCGGTGTCGATGCTCGTCATAGTTTGGCGGGAGACGTCGCCGGAGATGGAGTGGCGCACAAGTACTAGTTCGGTGTGCCACCGCCCCTTCACCGCGCACGTGGCCAACCCCCTCCCCGGCTTCACTGCATCAACCAACCGTTGCAGCTGGACCTAGGTGAGGCCTGGTACCTTCGCTACCCCTCCGCTCTCCCGGTTTCATAGCCATATCGCCGAAACATGCGCGCCTTGGTCGCCAGTCACGTCTGCCGTGGGCAGACATGCCCCTGCACGCCGCTGCCCTAACCATGGGCCGTTGCGGTCTTGCGTGGCCGCGCGGACCCTGCGCTAGCTCTGCATCGCTCGCGGCTGGCGTCCTGTCGCCATGGAGCCTCTCTCGGCTAGGTTTGGCCATCGGTCAGCCAGCTCTGTGCCATGCTCTGTTCTAGGAGCAGTCGGGGATGTTGTAAATGCGAAGACAAGTAACTTCAGGGCCCTTAATGCAAAACCTGTGACTGAAGTAAATAGCATCAACAGTCGTAATGCGAATTAGAATGACGGCGAGGTCTCTTTTGCTAAATAAACATCCCACCCTGGGCTTTTCCTAGCTGGGCCGGCCTGCCAACATCGCACTTGGGCCGTCCGCGCGTTGTTGCCTGCCGCCTGGGCCGCCAGTCTGGCGCGCCTGTGGGCCGTCCGCCTGCCGCCTGGGCCGCGCGCCCGCTTGGGGCTGCTAGGCCGCTGCGCCGCGCCTGGGCCGACTGGTGCCACACGCCTGGGCCACGCGTGCGCCTTCGGGCCAGGCCGGTTCGCTGGTCGTGGGCCACGGTGCTCCTTGCTGTTTTCCAGTAAATAAGAGTAGGTTTATAATATAAATTCTGAGCGGATTTTATTATTTAGATATAAAATCATTTAGGAGACCAAAAATTATGAAACCAGTTTTGTTGAGTCTCTGGTGGTGTTCGTTGGTCTGGAGGAAATCAGCCAGCCGACTGGCTCCCCTCACGTGACACTGTTCATCCATTCAGTCGAACAGTGTTTTTCTCTCACAACAAACCAGGCGGAACAGTGTTTTTCAGCCAAGTTTCAGACCAGCGAACGGAGCCTCTAAAATCAGGATCTACCTGTTAGTATATTTTGTTCACATAGTTTGATAATATTTTTGGAAGCTATATAATTAATTTAAGGTACTTAATATTGTAAAAATATAAACTTGTAGGAATTGTTGTGATTAATTGGTAATAGTATTGGATCTGAAACTTTTACAGTAGGCTCCTAGCAATATTAGGTTCTCACTATAATTTTTGTAGCTCAATAATGATTAGTTTGCTAGGTAGATAATGATGCTCTATTTCGAATAATGATTAAATCGATAAAATGTAATAAAGAAACAACTTAGGTTGTATAACAAAAATATTTGTGGGAAATAACGCCTTACTCGACAACATGGGTATGTAGCCTAAGTACGGTCGTCGTTGGAACTAGCTCGTTAGCTTATAAGGTGTGATCAGATTTTTAAGCGTTTTGGCTGTCATTGATTATTTACATCTATGCAATTGCATCAATGCATATCATATAGGTACGATGATGGATCAACGGACCAATTGAAGGATGATTGGGAATCCGAAGATGGTGTAATGTTATTCTCTGTAGGAGATGATGCAATGGGCTCTCTATTCAGATGATGGTGGATGATCTGAGTATGCAGATACTAACTTTTTAATATATATCTTACCTAGGCAAGCCCCGGTGCATAACCCTTACTTTTCTGTAGTTTAAATTATATTTGTGCATTAAGTTTTAAGGAGTTGAATGAAACCTACTTGCATATATATATCTTTATCCTATGAGTCTACCGGTAGAAGTCGAGTGATTGCCTGTCACTCGTGAGATATAGGAGATATGTTACTATATCATTATCACTTGAAAAATATAAATGGTGGAAAAGAAAAATGGTGACCGGGCAGGGATATGGTTTGGGTATTAGTGGGTGTAACAGGTTGTGTCGCCGTGGATGCGGGGCATGGCTTGGTTATACTGCTTTCCCTGTCTGTGTCGATTAAGAACTGGTCGTTGCAATAGACACGAGGCAAGTCACAGATATATTGTCCTGAGCACATACTTGGTATGGGCGCTTGGAAGACTTGTTGCTCTTTTATCGTGGATCCGGCTCTTTTCGGACCGACTGTCTTGGCAGTTTTTGGGTTAGGAGGTCCTTGCACCGCACTGAGTCCGGGACTCATGAGCGGTGGCTTGGAGTCCCAGTTTGGACAGGGACCTGGACACCTAGGACAGGAGGGTAATGGGTTGGTCCTGCTTGTGCCTAGGGTACAAGCGGGGCATGTGTTTTCGGGGCACCCAGCTGGGCACATTGGTTCGTGAATCGCCGCCGAGTCGGTACGGCTTGTTTTAACTCTATCACCGTAGTAAGAACTGAAGATGAAAGATGGAAGATGGAAAAAGGAAATCTGATTGCTTACCACCTGCCTGAAAGTAGCATAGGTGCTTACATAGAATGGTTAGTTAATGAACCAATGCGGCTATTAATAAAAATCAAATATAAGGACGCACGCTTAGTAATGCTTTCTGCAAATGCAATAAACCCACAAGCCAGATAGCCTTGCATATCCTTGGAGTCTTTTCTTTTCTCCTGTCAGGTAAGTCTTGTTGAGTACAATTGAGTACTCAGGGTTTTATTTCCTCTGTTGTAGGTGATAGGTGGATGCTAGAGCTGACCCTTGTGTGTGGATACCTTCTGGTGTGCTCAGAGAGGATTTCCTTCACGCCGCGATCATAGTTTTTATTTATAACTCTCACTAAATATTTTTATGAATGAAAGTATTATAATATGTTGTCATAGTTTATATATCAATGCTTCGTTATTTCATGAATATGTATTTATTTTCGTTGTAACTCTAATCGCATGTTTATATTCTGCTATTCAATTAAATTGTTCATAACTCTGATAATATGATTACATTCTCGCTGTTAGAACAATAAATATTATACTCTGATGTTGTATTAAAAGTGATGTAAGAAATGGTTAAGAATGATGTAAGCTTTATTCTCTCATTTGTGATCCTGATGGCAAAAATGTGGATTTTTGGGTTCTCCCCTGGGGTGTGCCCGACGGAACCGAGTAATTTGGTGTTCTCCCTTGGATGCTTAGTGTCTAATGGAAGACGAGTACTCTTGGGAGGCATTAGATTAGGCGGTTCTGTCACACATAACACCTTTCATTTCTGCATTTGCAACGACTGTACTGTCAGCGCTGAAAGTTTACAGATGGATAATGAGAAACTTTTGAGAGAGTGTCTATGTATGTCTCTTTAAAGAGATTGGAACTATTACAAGATAGTGGGACCATGAGGACTGCTACCAATTAGGAAACATGATAAATTGAAGGTTCTAGGAACTGGGTTATCGCTTGTGGTATAAATTAACCAAGCAAAGATAAATTGAGGGTTCCAGGACTGCTAAACTCTAAACCCTCAATTTATTTGGTGCTTTTTTATTCTGTCACAACGATTCACTAAATTCCTCTCTACTAAATAAAACGTAAATTCAGGAATTAAATGTCCCATGAACATTATGCATACTACAACTCGGTACATGAAGAAAGTCGAAGGGCCCAAAATGATTACCTTGATGGGATAAGCTTTCTTGCTTTCAATGGAAGAAGTCACCATGGCAGGCTGCTCCTAAATTTCTTGAAAAGCCTATAACTGCAACCACTAAGGCACTAAGGAGCAGTTGCGGTATTAATATATAGTTGGAAATTAAGCAAAGATAAAGTAGCAGGAGATACAAGAAAGAAATGGTACCAACTCTAAGTTCTTGGTTAGCAAACCATGCTGGTGGAGAGGGCAGTGAGGACTAATAGGCCGCGCGAAGCCATGTTCATGATTGTAGTCAACTCATCGTAGGCATCGGATGAGCTGCAAAGAAATATAAAAAATATCTAGATAAGACTTTTAGAAACTTTGGAATCCCTACATCCAGGCCACGAATCAGTGTAGGGACTCATTTATGCGTTCAAATCTAAATCTCATCCAATTCATGGTAGTAGCAGAAAGAGTAAAACAAAACATAATATCAGGCATGGACAATGTAGGTAGGCATTGATAATTCTATACTGGGTCTATATGCAGAACACAATTATTTAGCTTCACATCCATGAGGACCAACTAATACTGTGAAAACTAAGAACACATGGGAAAAAGCGAAACTGACACAGATGTCCTGAACTTCTTGTAAGATGGAATGGAAAGGAGGTCACCTGACCCTATGATTGAAACAAGAGCAGGCCCAATATTTTTCTTTCTGATTGGTGTGCAAACTAATCTACCAGAAATGAATGCCTTTTAGGCCTCTCTACAGCAACTCAAAATTAATTAATGTCCATGCTCATCAAAGATGCTTGAACAATCTAAAAGGAATGACATACCAAATGAATATCTAGCATATTGCTTTAGGGAAATTGTATACAAGCTCAGTCATCTCCAACCGGTATAAAGGGTGACGATATAGTAGCTATGGCAAAGACAGGTTCATCTAAAACACTGCGTTCTGTGTCCAGCCAGGGAATTGGCAACATAAATTCAAGATGAAGCAATCAAGTTTGGCAGATCTTGAAGAATATCTTCTACTGCGTGTTGCTCTTTATTTCCTGATATAGGAAACATGCCTCGCTCATATACGTGAAGAACATTAGAATTGCGTACACAACTATTGAAAGGGAATAAAAAATTAAATAAAACCCAGATCACATCACCGGATCACATTTGAAAGAAAAAGAAGGGTGCATTAATATAGTTCAATTTCAAGGATAGATTAGTCCAAAAATTTTACAAATAAAATTAAGACTTTTTCTAGACAATAGAAGCATGACAGAAATCGAAAACTAAAGAGAATCCCCAACTAAAATTAGTTGCAAGCTGGTAGCATGGAAAAAGTATCCCTTTCATTCACTCTACGATATTAGCAAGGCAAAACTGATAACCAAAGCAAGTTAGTTGGTCGAAGCTGCAGCACAAAATTTAGGACAAAATAAACATCCTCATAATTTCCAACATTTGAGTGGTCTGCAACTTGGCTAAATCAGATTGAACAAACATTGAGGGTGCTTCTTATCTCTTTGCTTGCGACAAGAAAGAAGGACAAAGGGGCAGCAGAACCAAACCTCAGAGAAACTCATCGTGGTGGCCTGACCCTCGTTCCAATAGTCATCTCCATCAACAAATCGCCCGTCCCCGGCGTCGGCGAGGGAAGGGGAGAGGAACAAAGGAGACAATACACCCTCACCTAGGGCTGGTCGCGACTGAGGCCTCTCGCGCCGGGACGGCCGCATCCGTGCCGCCGCGCTAGGGCTTGCTCGTGTCGGGAGGGGCGGAGCAGCAGCGATGGCACTGGGGCCACGCCGCCGGGGCGGCCAGCGTCGCGTGCGCTAGGACGGCCGCGCTGCTGGGGCCGGTCGTCGTCCGTGCCGCCGCGCTAGGGCTTGGTCGTGTCCGGAGGGGCGCAGCAGCAGCTGTGGCACTGGGGTCGCTTCGCCGGGTTGTCGGCGTCGCACGCGCCTGGGGCGGCCGCGCTGCTAGGGCCGGTCGCCGGCTGATGTGGCCCGGTGCGGAGGGAGCAGGAGGAGTCGCCGTTTGGGGAGGAAGAAGCGGAGGAGACGAGGAGGCAACAGGAGAAGCGGAGGAGACGAGGAAGATATTTTTGCATCGAGCCGATGGGAGGCTAACACGTGGAGTGGCACACACTTATTGAGCGGTGGATAAATCTAGAGCGTTAAAAGCAGATCAAATGATGTAAATTGTTTTTGCTAACGTGGACAGGCTCAGTGACGGCCAAAGTCGGCTGGCTTGATAATGGTAGATTAGAGGAGCGGATATAAAAGCTTAGCTAAAACTGTTGAAATTAGAGACAGGAAACTTTTTTTTATCCACTCATGCATGGGCGGGATTATTTCAAACGCAGAGCTGAAGCCAATTTCAAGTTCGTTTAAACCGTCCAACTGATGGTGAGCTTCAGACTGATCTGAGCATACCGGTCGGGTTGTCCCCATGGCACCCACCACATCAGGATCATCATCACATCCACAAGATATCCTACCAGACACGTGGACCTCTGAATTGATAACAACTGACGGCAACAGATGGCTTTGTTAGCTGAAAAAACTAGCATATGTATACTTCCCCGTAAAAAAGAACAATTCTCACCTTCTGAAAAGTCAAATAATCCAAAAATTTAACAAAATTTATACGAACAACTACTAACATTTTATTATGGCATCAAGTTAATATCAATTGATTAGTTACAAAATAAATTTTCATAGCAAACTTATTTGGAGACATGAATATTGATATTAGTTTCTATGTATAAACTTGGTCAAACTTTAAAAGTTTGACTTGTTCCAAACTTAGAATTGTTTTTTTTTTTTTGGAACGGAGGGATTATTGTGTCTATGTAGCATCTCTCTTCATTAGAGCTAGGTTTCATATTCTTCCCATTGATCCGTGAGCATGCATGTTTTGGTACACTAACAACATGTCTGGTTTGAGAAATGAACTAGTCTTGTCATCTTTTTACTCCTTATTTTTTGTTTGGTTCGTAGAATAGAATAAGTTTACTCCTTTAAAGATTAGGATCTATTTATTTATCGTCCAATTATTTAAACAAATCAATCCATGTATGATATGGCCGTATATGGCTAGCTCGTCCACAGTCGGAGAGTGACGTACGGGAGAGATACAGTATACGTACATGTGATGGCCTGATGTGGCGCGTCGATCTGCATGCAGTTAAGAAACGATGCAGGGAACCACGTGGATCTGTTTGGTGGTTGTCATTGGCAGCGCGCGCGGACGTACGGTTACCGCTTCTCGGTGACCAAAAAACGACGCGTGCTGCTACGTTAGTTCTCCGTGTTCTCGGGTTCATCGTACGTACGCGCGCCAATCGCATCTCCGGACGCCAATGGTACAGTACTATATATAAACTGCTACTAGAGTGCATGATCAAAAGGAACAGTATACAATGCCAATGCCAGCCCGGTTCCGGAAACTGTTGGAGCATGATCTAATGTAGGAGCACAAACATGTTGTAAGCATTATGCACGCCTGCACTAAGCACGACGCCTGAGACCGAGAGGAATCTTTTCGGACATTTCTGGTTAAGGGCACCACCATCGCAGGCAGTACGCATGAACAGCCTCAGCCCTCAGGGAAAAGTTGGTCTCCACGTAGACCACACAAGATAGAGCTATCAATGTTCACAGCCCGCTGGTGCTCTGCAGCCTGCTTTTTGCAGGACCCTGGCTCTCTCTTCCTCGTAACCTACGATGCTTCTTGCCAGCTTTAGCCTCGTATATTGCAACTAAGCTGCTGCCCCATACTTGCAACGCGCGCCCAAGCAGTTGCTTCCCCTTTTTGTCAGATGAAACTACCGCCTCTTCTGCAAGCTGCTCACGAGACTACTACTTTTTGTGGTTTGACTATGCTGCGCGGTCGTGGCATTGGGACAGTACTCCAGCATGCAGCGTTGGGGAAGCCTGAGGCCTGGTTTAGATTGGGGCTAGGAATCAGTATTCGGTACTGTAGCACTTTCGTTTTTATTTGATAATTATTGTTCAATCATGGTCTAACTAGCCTCAAAAGATTCGTCTCGTAATTTACAATCAAACTGTATAATTAGTTATTTTTTTATCTAAATTTAATACTACATGCATGTGTCCAAAGATTTAATGTGATGGAAAGAGTGAAAAAACTTACAATCTAAACAAGGCCCTAATAGCAAAACCTCTGTTACGCTTACTACAAGTAACACAAGCACGCACGCGGCAGGAACCACAGTCCTGACACGGAAAATAGGCTCGGGCCGAACGAAACAGGTACGTACAGTTTATACAGATCAGAAAGCCGCGCAGCAAGCTTTAGCTAAGCGCAGGTACGGCCGCGCGCCACAACCTGGTGCTGCGCGGGCGCGTACGGCACCGTCCACGCGGGCAGGCCTCGTCTCCCGGTCAAATCAGTGCTCACTGCGGGCGATCGCGTTCGTGTCCAGGTCCAACAACTGTTGGAAAGCGGCCAGGTGGGGTGGCCCGTCCGGCGCCCATCAGGCCCGGGTGCGGCGGGGCAACAAAGACCCGTGCGCTTGCCTGCCTGCCCTCGTCGTCGGATCGGAGGCACGCGCTGCGCCCGCCATCGGCGAGTGGTGTGGGGATCATTACCGGGCGGTATGCGTGTGTGGGTCGATCCAGTTGACTCAGCGCCAACCACCTGCGCGCGCGGGCGCTGCCCGTGGGAGAGAGCCCCGGCCCACCCGGCCGGGCGCGGGCGCGGCACCGGCACCGGCACGCACATATGCCGCTGGATCGTGGGGCGCGGGGCGGCGTACGCCACCTGGGCAACACGGATTCTGTGGCGCGCGATATCGATCCCACTTCCCACCCAGACAAGGCGATCGAGGCGGTGGGGGTGCTTGGCGACGCGCCGGCCGGCCGGCCGGGAGGGCTCTCGTCACGTCTCTTTCGCTGTCTTCGTGGCTGCCAGTGCCAGTGCCACCCCCGGCCCGCGCGCGGATCGACCCTGCTGTTTGGCTGGTTGGCCCGTGACGCCCGGTCACTTCGGCCGGTAGTTAGGGTGCCAAACGATAACGATTGACGACTCCCACCCTGACCGTGCAGTTCTGTACTGATCTCATATCCAGATAGGAGTTTCCTCATCCGCCGCGTCCGCGTGAGCTGGCCTGTAGTACGTACTAGTTACCGGCAGGCTCTTGGTTCTGCGGCCGGATAACGAACCACTTGGCGATCGGCAATTCGGCATGGTCTTCTGTAGCGCCGATCGAGTGATGACGTCGATGTCGATATCGATGGATCGCTAGCTACGTGCAGGGTGTAGAACGTGCAAGTTGTATGGCAGATTGCCAGATTCCAGAAATCGCTTCAGGACAGTGACTTGATGGCCAGATGGGTACGGCCGGCCATGTTGGGTGGATGGATAGGCGGCCCCTGAATTTATGAGCTGCTGGATCATCGGGCGTCCCCCGGCCCATGCAAGACCACACACCACCTTTGCCAGATGAGGGAGCTAACCTACTATCAGGTGTACGTGGCAACATGTGTCCGCGGGAAAAGGACCCCGGCCTGCACTGCACCCACAATATCCGACTCTCTGGACCACTCAAATGAAGTGGCAGCAGCCGGCCGGCCGGCCGGCCTGCATTTTGGTAAGGGAAAGGCAATCGACACGAACGAAAAGGTACACTCCCCCATTGTTCGTGCAACAAGCAGGTGGCCACAACAGGGACAACTGCCGCGCCTGCTTACCCTCCCCCTTGCCTCAATACCTTTGACTAAAAACATACTTAAATCTCTTTTACCGTCCCTTTTTTTTATCTTCTCTTTTTACCGTCCCTGGGAGATACTGTAAACGTTCTACTTCCAACATGGAAAATATAATTCGGTCACCAAAAATGGTTTCCAGGATTAGTGAGTGGAGTTCCAACCTAGGAGTAAAACAGAGTTTAAAAATTGCAATCTGACTTTGATGTTGAGCTGTGAATTATCAGTGAGGACATTGTCGATGGCATAGGCAAGCAACTAAGATGAGGGAAAAAAAGGCTTTGAAGTATTGTTCAGTGTTTTGAATACATAGGAATGTGTTCCTAAGAGCAAGGTTTGAATAGTGCCAAATGCTTGGCTATAAGTCAAGTTATAACATCCAATCTATACAATAGTTAGCTTTCTATTTGTCTACAAAATTTCTTTATCATTATATGTTTTCATTCTCTTTATTATTTCTCCTCACATACATCTCTATTGTGACCCACTACTGCCTATGCTTCCGTCACAGCTTGTTGCTAGCATGAGAGCCAAGCTCACTTCTCTCTCCTTCTCTCTTCAATATAAGCAAAAACATTAATTAGCTTTAGCTATAAGCCAATTGTTGATTTGCTCTAATTGCAGTGGTTAAAAGAACACTCATGGGTACTAGGGTCTAGCGATAGCACTTGCTAGTAATTAATATACTAACAATTGTAGACAGAGAGCGGGACCACTCTCCATTGGTGTTAATAATACTCCCTTAGGCTGTCTTCAACGGGAGACCCATTGCGGAAGACAAACCTAAAATGGATCTCCAACATAATAACTATAGTCTTCAACAGAGTACATATATGGAAGACCTATTTTAGGTGCTAGAAAAGGCATAACCCAAATCTGAGTATCATCTCTCATAGAGACCTATTTACAGAAAGGGTTGTCTTTTTGGGTCTTGTTGTTGGAGAAGACAAAAAATAGTTATTGAACCATTTGCCTGTAGCGCTACCCAAAGGACGAATATGTCTTGTATTTTGGGTCGCGGTTGTTGGAGACATAGGCCCCGTTCGCTTCGCTGAAAAAACAAGCCGAAACACTGTTCCGGCTGATTTGTTGTGAGAGAAAAACATTGTTCCTACTGAAAAAACAAGCTGAAAAGTACGGATTATAAGAGAAACGAACATGGCCTAAGTTTCAAATTATAGTTCATTCTTTGGTTCTATTCTAAGCCAAATTTCCTAACTTTAACTGAAATTATAACAAAAAAACCCAACATTTACGGCACCAAATTAGTTCCATTATATTTTCTACGAAATATGTTTTGATATTGTATTTATCTAAACATATAGATGTAGAAATATGTTTCTAAAAACTTGGTTAAAATGTGAAAAGTTTATTTTAAGACAAAATCAAAGTGAACTGTAATTTGGAACAATGAGTATACCACAACAACTACCAAGTAGTGATATTGAATTTATTTATACTCTAATTTGACGTCCAACTAGAGGAAAAGATACATTTCTTGACAAGAGATACGGATTATGATGGTAACCGTTCTAAGATATGATGAAGAACAACATGAGTTTCAAATTAAAGATACTTTTAGAAATTAGTGATTTAAAAAGTAGGGGCTAAGACAATAGCAACCGCACCTGATCATTATCTTGATATGCAATAACAACAATCTTAAAATAGTGTAACCACTTCTTCAATGGGAGCGACATGAAAGCTCACTAGTGTCGGATACCACAAGAAGGGGTACCCTAAGCAAGAACAAAAATGTTGCTTAAACCTTGCAAAAATCAAAGCCAAAAGACTACCGCCAGGTCTCTGCAGAATTCTTCGATTCGCTCGAGGCCTTGCGCCGAGGCCTCATACGAAAGGCCAAAAGTGCCCCGCCGAGGCCCTCTCGCCGAGGCCTCGCCCCGAAAGGCCTCGGATGGGATGCCAATTCTCCGATTCGCTCGAGGCCGGGCTCGGCAAACATACTCGTAACCTCCGTCCCGACCAAACTCCTCGGACGAAACGTCACATCTAGATTAATTCGCCCAACTACTCCATCAGCGAACGCCACCCAGACTCAGGTATAGTACGGGCAGAGGCGAGCGACGACGACGGATGGGGGACCCGGGCATAGCAGGGGTTACCGCCATGTGCTACCTAACCCCCATGCCAAGGACAAAGCAGCATGGAAGGTCAAGTCCATGTCCTCAGTAGTCTCAAAACCGCAGGAGAGCCCAAACTGCTGTTTTACGCCTCGTCAAGAGACCCCGGCAAGGTCTCAGACGTATTATTCTTTTCTCCGCCTCGGCCGAGGCCGGGCTCAAATCCCGCATCCTTGTCGTCTCCACCTCAATCGCCCCTCGCGGGCCGTCCCATCCGTGTAAGTACTTCGTTGCGCGCCTACGCCAGCCATGATTGGTAGGGCATAGCAGGGGGGCAATGGGACGGTGGTCAAATCTCCTTTTTTACCATTCCCCACTGACGGTGCAGGGACTACCGTGCTTTGCAGACACACGCCCTACACTTTTCCACCTAAACCGGGCACGACGCCGACCACCGAGACCGCCGCGATCGTGACTCAGATCACCTCCGTGCCTCGGCAAATCAGGCCTCGGGCGCGGTCGACCACAAACACCTGCCAGGCCTCGACGAACCACCAAGTAAAAAATTCACAAGGCACGACATGTCACCTACAGAGGAGGCCATACTAACTAAACGTCAACGAGGACCCCTATGACTTCAATAGCCTCAGGCATGGCTGGCATGACGCACCAGTGATCAAGTACCAATTGCCATTCCCGACACTGTGCTGCTACAGGAATAGGCTATAGTACTGGATCTTCCTTCCTCGCTAAAGCTCCACGTGTAGCTCTCTCATGTACTCCTGGCTCCCTCCTTGTGGCTATAAAAGGAAGTAGCCAGGGCCGTTTCTATGGTTCGGGACCACGCCGGCCCTCACGCACAAAACGCACTCACTCAATTCACGCACGCTCCCACGCTGCCTGAGAGCAACGACTCAAGCAGCCCGCACCACTCCATGCCGAGACCTGGGACTAGCTCCCTCTCTCACCCAGCTTGTAACCCCCTACTACAAGCACGTCGGTACAAAGAATACAAGATCGATCTCCTAGACTGGACGTAGGGCACCGATTGCCTGAACCAGTATAAACCTTGTGTCTCTTTGCATCAACATCTGGGATTAGGGGCACGCAGTTCACATTTACTGGTTGGTTAAGGACCCCCTGGTCCGAAACACCGACAGTTGGCGCGCCAGGTAGGGGCCTCTGCGTGTTAGCGTGATCGTCCCAACAAATTCCAGATGGCTGACCCCATACGTCCACTACGTCTCGGCACGGTGGTCTGGTTTGGGAGCCTAGAGTTCATGGCTCTAGGATGTGAGTACGATATGGTACTCCTCACACCCAGAGCCCCACCGGCCGGTGACGACGTCTCGCATCGGCAGCCCGGGCGCAGGCGGCGCCCGGGC
This sequence comes from Miscanthus lutarioriparius, assembly GCA_904845875.1. NCBI lineage: Eukaryota > Viridiplantae > Streptophyta > Magnoliopsida > Poales > Poaceae > Miscanthus > Miscanthus lutarioriparius. Next base: position 11,898,998 of record CAJGYO010000007.1, on the reverse strand, counting down.
CGCCGCTCTCGTCACGCTCGCCAGGCACGACACGAGCGGGACTACTCCGACGCCACGCGAACTCAGGGCTACGGGCCGCACTCCGCCGACATCCCTTGCCCGGCTGTTGGTACAGAGTCCCTGGCTGGGGACCTGTCTAGCCTAAGCCTGGGCAGGGGAGAGACGCTAGTAGCGCGCAGCGACGTCCCGTCGTCAAGCTCTGCCCCGCCACTTCCTGAGGAATCAACTCAGGCGGAGCGAAGCCCAGCGGTGGCACCATCCCCGTACCTCTTCGAGCTAAAAAACATCGCCGCCGCCTACGCTTTCGCTTACGCCTTCACGCACGCGGAGCCCTCGGGACACCACCAACGATTTGCCCTCGACTTCTCCACCACAATCTCGACCCACACCCACACTGAATCCTCGGAGGAGGACGAGGCATGGGCCAGAGCGGACTTCTCCGGGCTTCGTGACCCCAAGGCTATGCGCCGCTTCTTGGCCGCAAGCGACTACTGCTTCGGCCACTCCGACTCTGATGACGAAAGCACTTACGATCCCACTCGAGAGGGTTTCCACGTCGGGCTCGGAATGCCAGGGACAAGTGACGAGGGTGAGAGGGCAGGCAACCGGTCCCCACTCCGCCAAGGGGCAGGCGACGCCACACCCCCGCTCGTCGAGTTCCGGGCGGCGCGGAACGTGAACATCGCCCCCGGGGATATCCGACGCCTGGACCTAGAGCAGCTCTGTGAGCTCCAGGCAAAAGTCGACCAAGATCGACTCCTGCAGCAGCAGCTTCGAGACACTCTCGGCGAGGAGCAAAGAAGGCGCGGTGACGGCGGAGGGGCCCGGCAGAGGGCCCACGACGTACACCGCCGCATCAACAACGACGAAGGAAATGAGCAACCCCCAATCTTCAATCGCGCTAGCCAGAACGTCACGGCGGCGGCGATGCTAGTCCGAGCGATGCCCGAGCCCTCTACCACGGAGGGGCGATGGGTCCGCAGTGAGCTCCGAGACCTTCTCGAGACCGCCCCAGTACAGCAGGCCAAGAGCTCCGCGTCTCGGCGACGTGAGAACATCTCGAAGTGGCCCTCAGTGCACGATCTCCTCAAGGCCCCCTCAGTCCACGACCGCCTCAGCGACCGACGCGAGGCACAAGAGGACCACAACGTGGTCGATGAGGGCAAGCAGCGCCCACGACAACAACGGGCTCGCCCGAGGTTACCACCCACACCGAGGTGGCCGCTATGACAATGCGGGAGGACCGCGATCCTTCTCCGGGCCGCTGGCCCTAGAGTCTTCAACAAGGCCATCCCATGGCGCTCCATTCCTGCCGGTTCCAACAACCGCCAATCTCGTGAAGTATAGTGGCGAGACCAACCCCGAGCTATGGCTGGCCGATTACCGCCTGGCTTGTCAGCTAGGTGGCACGAACGATGACTTGCTCATCATCCGTAACCTCCCCTTGTTCCTATCAGACTCAGCGCGAGCCTGGCTCGAACACCTCCCTCCCTCACAAATTCACAACTGGCGCGACTTGGTCAAGGTCTTCGTCGGGAATTTCCAGGGCACATACGTGCGCCCCGGGAACTCCTAGGACCTCAAGAGTTGTCGCCAGAAGCCGGACGAGTCTCTCTGAGACTTCATCTGGCGCTTTTCCAAGCAGCGCACCGAGTTGCCCAACGTCGGTGACTCAGAAGTTGTCCAGGCTTTTCTCTTCGGCACCTCCTGCCGAGACCTGGTTCGGAGTTCCAAACACCATCATCACCGACAATGGGACACAATTCACCGAACATAAATTTCTAACGTTCTGTGACGACCACCACATCCGCGTGGTCTGGTCAGCCGTAGGACACCCTAGGACGAACGGCCAAGTAGAACGTGCCAACGGCATGATTCTTCAGGGCCTCAAGCCAAGGATATACAACTGGCTGAAGAAATTCGGCAAGAAATGGCTGGTCGAACTCCCGTCGGTCATCTGGAGCCTAAGGAATACACCAAGCCGAGCCACGGGGTTCACGCCATTCTTCCTGGTCTATGGAGCCGAGGCCATCCTCCCCACTGACTTGGAGTACGGCTCCCCAAGGCTGCAGGCTTACAACGAGCAAAGCAACCGCACTACCCGCGAGGACGCTCTCGACCAACTAGAGGAAGGCTGAGACGTTGCGCTGCTACATTCAGCCAAGTACTATCAAGCCCTACGACGCTATCAAGCCCGGTGCATACGAAGCCGAGACCAGAAGGTGGGTGACCTGGTGCTGAGACTGAGGCAGAGCAACAAGGGCCGCCACAAGCTGACCCCGCCATGGGAAGGACCGTACATCATCGCCCAAGTACTAAAACCCGGGACCTACAAGCTGGTCAACGAGAAAGGCGAAATCTTCACCAACGCTTGGAACATAGAACAGCTACGTCGTTTCTACCCTTAGAATTTTCAAGCATTGTACAAACTGTTTCTCGGAATACAATTAAGAGGCGTTCTTTAGTTGTTCTAAATTTTCTAGAAAACCGCCGAGCCCATCGCGGGGCTCGGCATTACGATAACACCATGAGGAAGGCTCTGCTCTGTCTCTGCAGAACCGAGCCTCCCTCAGGGGGCTAAAAGGGGGGACTCCCCCCCTAAGTCCCACGCACCGTTCTTAAGTCATTTTTTGAAAAAATTCCTACGCCGAACACTCTAGCATGCTCTGACAAATCGATTGTGAAAGAACCTAAGGACCAAAAGACTGTCTCAAGGTCAGAAGGCGGCTGAGTCGCGAGACGGCCTATGCCTTCGGGCTATGGCACTCCCTCACCACCTTCTGCCCAAGGGGCAACTTAGGCTCGAGGAAATTTTTTACAAGAGATACGTTCAGAAACAAGACAGAGGGTAGAGGCTCGGAAATACAATAAGGAAAAACGATTGAAAAAAGCATCGGCGCACGATCACTTTAAAAAGGCCTCAATAGCCGCCAACGTTATGATAGGACAACATAATCCCTAATCTAATTACACGGCCTCTTAGGCCCAGGTCATGGCGCAGGGTCTCCAGCATCGGCGGACGGCGGAGGAGGGACAACCTCCTCTTCGAACAGCCCAGCCAGCGCCGCACCGGGACCCTCCGCCGCCTCCATCAGCTTCATCACCGCCTCATCGGCCTCCTTGTCATCATCGGGCAGGACGTAGCCATCGCTGATGGCTTGGAGGTCAACGCCGACGTAGTGCGAGGCGATGACGGCCAGTGCGCGCTTGACGCCCGTATGCAGCTCCCCTCGGAGTCGCTCACAGATCGCTCGCCGCTTCAACACAACCAGCAGGCGACTCGAGAGAGCTTCCCCGACTAGACCCCTCGAGTTCCAGGCCTCGCAGTAAGATGAATGGCGCTCTTCAACAGCATCATGCTCCCCCGATCTCGGTTTCAAGCACCGCCAGATCATGGGGCGGAGGCCTCGGGCTGCTGGGTGACTTCTTTCTCCACTCTGCGCTAAACATAGAATGAAACAAGGTTGAGCTTAAAAAAAAGTACAAGCGAGCAAGGGCGAAAAGTCTATGGAACTCACCCACGCCCTACGCCTTGCTGCCGGGCCTCGACCGAGAGGCCTCGGCTTTCTCCTTCCAACACTAGGCCTCGACCCGAGACGCCTCTCGGCCTAACTCCTTCTTGGTCCGAGCCTCGACCCGAGCAGCCTCTCGCCGCCCTAGAAACCCCCCCGCCACCAGATCGCACCGAGTTAGGGGCCAAACACAAGAAAAACGAATTAAATAAAGGAACAAGACTCACCTTCAAAGCATTTCCCTCCAGATCACACCTCGGTCCGGAGGCCTCGGCCACCATATGGGCCTCATCCAGGTGCCTTTCATCGGTGGGAAGCGCACTTTGCTCCGCCCCCTAGCTGCCCAGCAAGGACCTTGCCCAAGGTCGTGGCTTCTCCAGCCCGAGACCTGAAGGCGTCCCACTCACCGGCCACGCAGATTAGCTCCTCCTCCAACTCCTTGACCCGCGCCACCAGAGGGGCGACCCGCTCCCAAGCCATAACCGCCTCGACCGTCGCATCAGCACAATGAAGGCGGAGGTCCTCCACCTCTATGCGCTCCGTGCCGACAGGAGCTCGTTGGCGCCGATAAGAAGCCCCTTTCGCCGCTGAAGCTGGTCCCAGACGTCCCTCTCCCCCCGGAGAAAGACCGACTTCTCGAGGGACCGAGTCTCGAGCTCCTAGGGGAAATAGAACAGGGGTCAATCCCTACAAAGAAAACTCAGAAGAAGACCACCGTGAGGAAAGAAAGTGCGAACCTGGGCGACTCCGGGCAGATCGTCGGCCACCACGGACAGCGCCGTCCGAAGTGACCGCTCCGCCAGCCGATGGTACTACTCGAACGTGTCCCAGCGCCCGCCCTCGGCCGCGTCCTCGAGGGCAAACAGAGGCTCTGCATCAGGGTCGTCCCGGCTCTGCCACACCACATGCTGGTGGTCCCACCCGCAGGGCTCGGGTCGTACCTACGTGAGGGCCAAGCTTCCCTCGCTCGGGGTCAGAACCGGCTATTCCACGGCACCGGCCACCTCACCGTCGGCCATCTCCCACGCCCGGGAAACATCATCGGAGGAGATCGAAAGGACCTCTACCTCTCGGGCGCTCCTCGGCAACAACGGCGGGCCTTGAACCAGGGGTGCCACCGAGGCTTCTGCCGCCTTCATCTCCACTTCCTGGGCCAACGGCCTCACCACCACTACGCCGGCCTTGGTGGTCCCATGGGCTCCGACCCCCGCCATCGTGGCCTCGATGGGCGCGGGGGTTCGACCTCCGCTGCTGCGGCCTCGTCGGTTGCCTCGGCCTCGGTGGCCTCAGCAACCGAGGACACCCTAGCCACATCCGACTCACTAGGGCGGAGGTGCCCCCTCCCCTGTCGGTGTCGGGGTAGCCTCGATAGCCCCTCCTTGGGAGACCGACTCCGTCAGGCTGGCTCTCGCCAATGCCACGCCGCGTCGTATGGCGGCTTGTGCCCCCACCACCCAATGGGCGGTGGAGCCAGGGGTCACCTTGAGCGCCTTAAGCGGCGCCAAGGAAGACACCTCCGCAGGTCGCTTCCGGCTAAAAACATAATACTTACAGGGTCAGCACGAGACGAAGGAACGAACAAAAAACTCTGCGGCGCCACCTAAAGTACGCTTACCTCGACCGGGGCAGCAACCACTTCAGCATGGTGACCCTCGTCTGCAAAGGCGGTGGCGGCGGCTGAAGCACGACCGCCGTATCCATCAGCGCCGGCCGGTCCTCGACGGACCCCGGTGCCCCCTCGGTGCTCTGCGGGAGCAGTTGCGTCAGCTCCGCCGCCACTTGCACCACCGCTGCCGCCGAGCCCACCTGGTTGACGGCACGCTTGCCCAATGCCCGCTTCTCGGGCATGTTGGCCTCAGCCCCGAGGCGGGCAATCGCCAACCCCGAGGCGGCTCCTCCTCCTCCTAGGAGCGTCGGGCTACTTGCCAACGCCCCGGGCGCCATCTCCTCAACATCAGGGAGATGGTCCAGGGAATCCCACCCCCTCTCGCCCTCGTCATCTCCGTCCGAGGCGTCCGTCGATAGTGACGGCGACGGGGACTCCTCCAGCGGAAGGCCGTCCCTCCTTTGCTGCCGACGACGCTCATCTAGCTTCTCCCGCGCAAGAATCTGCTTCGTGCGCTTGGTCGCCTTGGCGTCCTTCCTTTTTTTCTGTGCCTCGGCGTGCGCCCGGTTGATCGCCCACCGCCTCGCATCCTCGGGAATAGGCGGCTAGGAGGCTAGCATGTCCCTCATCCCCTGCAGGAACGGTGAACGCGCATAAGGGAACGAGAAATAATGAGAAACGGGGAGGGCTCGGGGGATGCAGCGGCGCACGACTTACCAGCGAGAGATACCCCCGCGACGGACGCATCGCGGAGGTGGTCAGACCCCCGCTCCGCGGCTTCGCCTCCACCGTCTCCCTCACCCAGTGAAAAATTTCCTCGTCAGAAAGGGCGGAGGTAGATAGCCGGATGCCCGCGATCGAATCGTCCAGCCTCATCTCAAACAGGCGCCGCCGTCGAGCCATCAGCGGCAGCACCTTCCGGCTGTGGAAGGCGGCCACGACCACAGCCGCAGTAAGGTGGCGGTCCCGCAGCCTCTGCAGCCCCTCCAGGAGCGGCTACAGCTTGGGCTGATCCTCCCTCGGGACGCCATACTTTCACCGCTCTGGGCAGCTCCCCACAATCCGCCCAGTGTAGGGGGAAAGTCCGCCGTCGTCGTTGCGAAGGTAGAACCAACTCGTGTACCATCGACGGTTGGATGACGCGAGCTGGGCCAGGATGTAGAGGTGCTGACGATCCTGGTGCACTTGGAGAGTGCAGCCGCCGGCCCTCACCGCCTTCCTCATGCCCGACGTGCCCGCCGGCTTGGTGGTATGCCCCGCCCGGAAGAGATGGAGCCACAACTCCCAGTGGGGAGCAATCCCCAGATACCCCTCGCAGACAGCGACGAAGATAGCCGCTTGCGCGATAGAATTGGGGTTGAAGTTGTGGACCTCCATGCCATAGTAGTGCGGGAGCGCCCGCATGAATCGGTCCGCAGGAACGCTGAGGCCGCGCTCGTGAAAGGACACGAAGCTCACGACATAACCGTCGCGAGGCCTCGGCTCTGGCTCACCTAATAGAGCGATCCACTCCGGCCTGTTGGGGTCGGTCACCTGGCAAAGGAGCCCACCATCGACGAGCGACTGAAGCATCTCCACGGTGACGTCGGATGGATCCCAAGGGTCCACCTCGATGACAACAATGTCGCCGGCCATGAGTGCGGTGGAGGGCTCGACTACGATGGTGAGTCTCTCTCTCTCTCTCTCTCTGCCTCGCCTCTTTCCTTTCTTCCTCCCGGGGCTCTCTGCTCTGGCGATGACTCAAAGATGGAAAAGCTAATATGGGCAAGGTAAGGAGGGGAGGAGCAAGGCTCATTGCGTATTTATGCAGGGTGAAGGCGAAACGGACGGGCGACGAAATCGGGGAAGTTTCCCACAGATCCGGCGTGGTTAATCCTGATCCGATTTTACCGCCCGTGTGTCCACCTTTTCCTCATTAATCGCGGGAACAGTTACGTCCCATCCGCTGACGCCACGTCACATCCGACCGCTGCAGCAGCAGGCGTCGTTCCGCCTCACCTAGGAAATCGCCTAAAAAGGCGCACCGGCCGTTGTCGAACCGATGGGGGAAATATCCCCCCACCCTATTCCTTTCAGGTGAAGGAACCGGGCGCCGAGCCCATTACGGTCCAGGGGTTCGAAGGCTGGCCCCTAAGGGTTTCGACAGCCGCCCTAGGACAATAGAGTTAGGGACAACTATGGGCGAGCCCGTACATGGCCGTGGCCCGAGCAAGCGATCGCTCGGGATGCCCTAAGTCATGTCCGAGACCTAGCAGGGAGTTCTCAGAATGGGATCCCACCGTAGGGAGGCGCCGAGCCCCTAGAGCCAATCGAACGGCCCTGGGACCCAATAGAGAAGCCCTCTGGTACTTTTGAGTGCGTCTTTGGACCGCTAGCCGACCCTTATCGAATGGGGCACGGGCCTCCAATCGGACTTACCCAATAGCAGCTCACTAGAAGTGTCACCGCTCACGCCCACCGAGGGTAGCCTGGCATATTCCACCCCTCCTTCCGAATAAAAAGGAAGCACGAGGGTCATATAAAAAAGCCAGGGGAACCCCTGACGGACCTCCCCAGAGGCTAAGGGGCTCTCCCTACAACTTTGCCGAGACCCAGCGACTCAGGTTCGCACTCGAGGGGGCTCGGCAAGCAAACCCCTCCTTTCGAACAAAAAAGTTGCGCGAGGGTCGTACAAAAAGCCAGGGGTACTCCTGACGGCCCTCTTGCTCCGGGCAGAGGCTAGGGAGCTCTTCCTGCAGATATGCTGAGGCCCCACGACCTAGGCTCGCACCCGAGGGTGTCTCAGCAAACAAACCCTCATGCGCGAGAGGTGTATAAAAAGCCAGGAGAGCACCTGACGGCCCTCTCGCTCTGTGCAGAGGCTAGGGGGCTCTTCCTGCAAGTTTGCCGAGACCCAGCGACCCGAACTCGCATTCACGGGCCCAGCAAGCACGATAAAACTCCTTGCTCAAACGGGAAAAAAGCCCCTAGAGGAGTAAACCCACTCCTCCAGGGCCTCGGGGGCTACACCCACCGAAACCACCAAGTACAAAACACGATCCTGACAGGAGCTGTTGCGAACCAAGTCTCATCAAAACCTTAGGAGAGTGCCCGCACTCCTCCGGAGGCTCGGGGGCTACTGTCGGATACCACAAGAAGGGGTACCCTAAGCAAGAACCAAAAATATTCCTTAAACCTTGCAAAAATCAAAGCCAAAAGACTACCGCCAGGTCTCTGCAGAATTCTTCGATTCGCTCGAGGCCTTGCGCCGAGGCCTCATACGAAAGGCCAAAAGCACCCCGCCGAGGCCCTCTCGCCGAGACCCTCTCGCCGAGGCCTCGCCCCGAAAGGCCTCAGATGGGATGCTAATTCTCCGATTCGCTCGAGGCCGGGCTCGGCAAACATACTCGTAACCTCCGTCCCGACCAAACTCCTTTGACAAAACGTCACGTCCAGATTAATGCGCCCAACTACTCCCAAGCAAACGGCCCTTTTCAGTACAAGACAGGCGAACGACCGACGGACACGGGGACCGGGCGCAAGGGGTTACCGCCATCGTGCTCATCATCGTGCTACCTAACCCCTGTGCCAAGGACAAAGCAGCATGGAAGGTCAAGTCCATGTCCCTGTAGTCTCGAAAACCGCAGGAGAGCCCAACTGCTCGTTCTACGCCTCTTTCGAGACGCCCCGATAGGGTCTTAGACGTACTATTCCTTCTCCGCCTCGACCAAGGCCGGGCTCATCCCGCATCCTCGTTGTCTCCGCCTCAACCGCCCCTCTGGCGGGCCGTTCCATCCGTAGGTAGTACCCCGGTTGCGCCTACGCCACCCACGATTGGCGAGGGCATAGCAGCAAGGGGCAATGGGACGACGGTCAAATCTCCTTTTTTACCATTCCCCACTGACGGTGCAGGGACAACCGTGCTTTGCGGACACACGCCCTGCACTTTTCCACCTAAACTAGGTACGACGCTGACCACTGAGACCGCCGCGATCATTACTCGGGTCACCTCCCGAGCCTCGACAAATCAGCCTCTCGGCGCGGTCGGCCACAAACACCGCCAGGCCTCGACGAACCACCAAGTCAAAAATTCACAAGGCACGGCATGTCACCTACAGAGGAGGCCATGCTGACTAAACGTCAACGAGGACCCCTACGACTTCAACAGCCTCAGGCATGGCCGGCATAACGCACCAGTGATCAAGTACCAATTGCCATTCCCGACACCTTTGGTCGCTCTGTGAATATGCCATAGATGGATCTTCCTTCCTCGCTAAAGCTCCACGTGTAGCTCTCTCATGTACTCCTGGCTCCCTCCTTGTGGCTATAAAAGGAAGCAGCCAGGGCCGTTTTTATGGATCGGGACCACGCCGGCCCTCACGCGCAAAACGCACTCACTCAATTCACGCACGCTCCCACGCTGCCTAAGAGCAACGACTCAAGCAGCCCACACCACTCCACGCCGAGACCGGGGACTAGCTCCCTCTCTCACTCAGCTTGTAACCCCCTACTACAAGCACTTCGGTGCAAAGAATACAAGATCGATCTCCTAGACTGGACGTAGGGCACCGATTGCCTGAACTAGTATAAACCTTGTGTCTCTTTGCATCAACATCCGGGATTAGGGGCACGCAGTTCACATTTACTGGTTGGTTAAGGACCCCCCGGTCCTAAACACCGACAACTAGTTCCAAATTCTTGCTAGTTTTGGTCAATGGTCTAATCATGCGTAGAGTACATAAGTTTCTTTGAATCAATATGCACTACTACAACAATTTTTACCGAGGCGGGCGAAAACGATTAATCGATGCGGGCATCACTACCGCCTCGGCACAAAGGTCACGGTAAATTGGGTATTTTCCGAGACGATTGGATGCCCACCTCGGTAAATCGATTAAAAAAAAAAAAAAACTCGTGGATAAGTCCGCCGAGCCCATCCACGAGCCGCCGTAGCTGCTCGCCGGTGACAGCATCCTTGCCGGACAGCCGGGATCCAGTCGCCCAACGCTGGATCCTGGAGGAGCCGCCACCGTGGAGCCCGCCGCTGGAGGGCTCCTAACTGCCAGATCCGCGGATCCACCGCCAGCGGGCTCCAACCCGCTGGATCCGCCGCCGGAGGCCACCTCTCCGTCGGATCCGCGCTGTGGTGGCTCCATCCCGCCGGATCCGCGACGCCACCCGCCGGTGGAGCCATGGAGGGAGGGGAGGAGGGCGGATCCGCGCCGCCACCCGCTGCTGCCGCTCCACCGGCCAGGATCGGTGCCGCCACCCGCCACCATTATTGTTGCTCCAGGACTTGCGGGTGCCGCCGCGTCATGCCAGGAGGGCTGGGCCGCCCGTGCCGTGAGGGGAAGGGTTTCATGAATATATACCTCATGGCCGGAGGGTCGCACCGTGGCCATTGAGGGAGAGGGAGAGAGATGTTCGGCTGAGGGAGAGGAAGAGAGATAGAGAGATGTGGTGCGGCTGTTGGGCGGAGTGAGGTGAGAGGGAATGAGAGGTAGGGTTTCATGTATATATACTACGAACCGTTCGGGCCTCGGGAATTTTAACCGAGGCAGGCCTTATAAGTGGCCCGCCTCCGAAAATGGGGGTAATTTTGGAGGTGGGCCACTTATAAGGCCCGCCTCGGTTAATAGATTTTAGGAAGCGGTTATGTTTAACTGCCTCCGTAGATCGATTTTACGAGGCGATTGTTTGTAACCGCCTCGGTTAATAAAAAGTGTCCGTCTCGGTTAATCCCAGGCATTAACCGAGGCGGTTGAAAGTCCTGCCTGTCTCCGAGGCCCATTCCAAAACGCCTCGCAAAATATGGCGGTTGAAAGTCCTGCCTGTCTCCGAGGCCCATTCCAAAACACCTCACAAAAGTTTTTTTTTAGTAGTGTTGCACGGATAGTTATACCTCCCACTTCAAATAAGCAACTCAAAACCTCCACGCTCAAAACCGATGCACAAATCAACTCAAACTTCAAATCCCAACACGCTCTGTTGCCTCCACATGAAAGAAGCTGTCGATCACGTTACTTTACACGGACATCAACCGGATCAGCGCAAGAACCGAAGAAAACAAGAAAACTTCGAGAGTCACAAAAGGCCGGTAGCTCCAGGCAACATGTGCATGGTAAAGTGCGTGGTGGATCGAATTGAGGAGGGAGGTCATGCATGGAACTTTGGAAGAGGATCAAGGGCGTCTGGCGCTCCAGCTACCGGGCTAGCTAGGGTCCGCTGGTAGCTGGTTCCGTCCGCAATTCGCGTGCTGGGCCCGTGGCGCAGGAAGTGAATGGACCCCGCAGGGCCTACATGTCGGGGTGATGTCAGGCAAAAGCGATCGATTGCCATGGCCTAGGGATCCAGGCGGGAAGATTCCAACTGTCTGGATGACGTGGCGAGGCCCATCCAATGATCCAATCCCAATCTCCCTCCTACAGCCACAGGCCACAGCCCTTCTCTCCCTACGGCCCAGACTACTACCTGGTGGTAACCTGGACCTGGAGCTGGTGAACTGGTGGTACTCCTACACGCAGTACATCAGTAGCAGCACTGCAGCAGCGGTCGCTCTCGGTCTCGGAGTCCACTCCCCTCAGCAATCAACGCCATGCATGAGCTTTAATTTGTCACGTAGTCAAACTTTATTAAATTTAACTAAGTTTATAGAAACTACTAGTAGCAATATTTGTATATTTAAATAAGATTATTATGAAAATATACTTAGCAATTTATATAATAATGATACTAATTATGTACCGTAAATATTATTATTATTATTATTATATATAGTCAGAAACACTCTCTCTGTCCAGGAAAGAATGCAACTACGGGTTGCATGCGGTAAAAGTAGTCCACGTTTGACCAAAATTTTTAGTAAATACTATTCGCATTTATGACTCCAAATTAATTTATTATGAAAACACATTTCGTAATTAATCTAATGGTATTTATTTGATATCATAAACATTAATATTTTTTATCTATAATTAGTCAAACTTAAGATTCTAAAACATGACATTATGCTAGAATTGCATTCTTTCATGGACGGAGGGAGTAAAAATGTTTGATACCTCGAAAAGTGAGAATGACACTTTTTATGGGACGGAGAAAGTATAGGATGATATGATCAGTTCGTGGCTTGAAAAATGACGGGCTTGTTTGCTTAGCACCCTGGCTGTCACATGCATGCACCACCAGACGTAGAATTTCATCTGCATGCGGTCCAAATTGTTTCCTGGGAGGCAGCATCGAGCAGGCCCGACATTCTTCTGAGTTTGTTCGAGGCATATTGTATACTAATTCCGTTCTATAATACTTACTCCCTCTGTCCTATATTAGATGATGTTTACAATAATTTCTCATGAAAACCAACGCTGAAACCAGAAGACCTTTGCCCCTCAAGGAGTAAAGATAGAGACGTATTAGATGATTAAGGGTGAAGCGTGAGGTTTAGCTGGAGTTTACGAAGGCGACGGTTTGGAAAACTTGGGCTCTAGGGTATTCAGTCCTTCATTGGGGAACCACTTGACTCATGTTTGGTTCCCATTGTTGCAATCAAAACGTTTCCAATTATTTGTTATCAGAAGTTCATGCTTTATTTTATTCCAATGCCCCCATGGATGACATAGCGAATATTTTCTTTGCTAGCTTGACAATTGTGGACACCTTTGCTTTTAGAGCACCTTTAAACTTGCATCTATATTTCATACCACTAGCAGCATTAAAGAATAAAATAAGATATGTCCTCAAATTTATTTCTAAATTAGCAATGTCTACTATCACGAAATAATTAAAAATAAATAAATAACCATAAAGCACACCTATATATATTTCAAATCCGTCTGCACATTTTCATGTTACCTATCTGGGAGGTGCTTGACCCAAGCCGCTAAGCCTTAGGAGTACACTTTAATTATCCACACACTCACCTTGTTGCTACTACTAGGTCTCAAAAGGTTGGGAAATATAGCCTGCACTCCAGTCTTTTCCACACCCTTTTTATTCACATAGTGATCCCAAATTCAACGCTTTATGTCTCTGGCGATTGGTGCCATGCAACTTTAAACAGAAGAAAAAGTTGATTGTTGCTATGTGTACCAAATATGATGGAATATATGCTGTGTATTACTGCCAAAAGGTGGTACCACTAGTAGAGAACAGACCTTTGATCCTCGGTAAAAATGGGCTGTAGTCCCGGAATTTTTTGTCCCCGGGACTAGAAATACCTTTAGTCCCGGTTGGAGAATCCAACCGGGACTAAAAGGTCACTGCAAGCAGGTGGCGGGGACCTTTAGTCCCGGTTGGAGCCTCCAACGGGACTAAAAATACTTTTACTCCCGGTTGGTGGATCCAACCGGGAGTAAAGGTCTACTCCGGGCCATGGCTGCGCCGGGGTTGAAAGTTATTTTTAGTCCCGGTTGGATCCACCAACCGGGACTAAAGGTCCCCTTTATATATCGGCCGTCTCCTTCTTCTTCCTCCCCGAGCCCGAGCTCACAGTATTTTGAAGCTCACTGCAGTAGTGTTCTTGCTTCCTCCCTCCCTCCATTGTTCCTCCATCTATTCTTCGATTCCTCCGTCGATTTCTTTGATTTCTCCGTCGATTCTTCAGTTGTAAAGGTTACCAATCTCATACTCTCATTTTTCACCATTGTCTTATCTCATTTTGTTCACTATATATATATATATATGGTTCTTTATTGTGGTTTTTTTCATTTGTAAGCAATTTGAGCTCAAAATCACTTCAAGCTTGCATATTTACATGAAAGAAGGTTAAAGTAGCTAGTTGAACTTGCGGACCGTGTTCATCTCGGCGACCATGTTCTCTGCCGAGCGGTAACGGACGTCAAGGAGGAGCTTTGATTCTACGAGGGAGAGCGGCAACGGTCGTGGAAGACCGTGTTCCCTTCCTTGTAGAATCGGAGCTCTTCCTTGACCAAGTACGGTGCCGTCCGGTGGAGAAATGCTCGCCGAGATGATCACGTAAGCAAGTTCAACTAGTAATCTGGATGGTTATTTATTCACATATCCCGATATCGTCGCAAAGAGTTTGTCAATCAATCACCGTACTTTTTATTTTAACTTTTATGAAATGAAAAACTTAGAAAATTATAGAAAATCAGACTAGTTGAACTTGCGGACCGTGTTCATCTCGGCGAGCATGTTCTTTGCCGAGCGGTAACGGACGTCAAGGAGGAGCTTTGATTCTATGAGGGAGAGCGGCAACGGTCGTGGAAGACCGTGTTCCCTTCCTCGTAGAATTAGAGCTCTTCCTTGACCAAGTACGGTGCCGTCCGGTGGAGAAATGCTCGCCGAGATGATCACGTAAGCAAGGTCAACTAATACGGATGGTTATTTATTCACACGTCCCGATATCGTCGCAGTAGTCTGTTATGTGTGTACACCCCCATTCTTCTGTTAATTTATGGAAATATCATGTGAATTACTTACCTGCCGCAGTAAAAGACGAGAACACAATGACCATTAAAAATATCATTGTTTAGAGATCTAGATAATTTTATAGTTTGTTAATTTTATTTGTTTATAAAAGGAGAAATTTATAGTGTATTAAAAATGAGTATAGAGAGTAGATGGCAATCGCTTTGGGTCCTCGGCCTCTCATGGGTTTCCAAAGTGACTTAGGCCGGGCCTTCCTCTCATTCCATGCGGCAAGTGTCGTGATGAGACGAAGATTGTGATGGAGTACCGAGTGAAGAAGGAGGGTCCCAACAAGGATCGATCTTCTACAAGTGTCCGGATCGCAATGTGAGTTATTTTATCGTATTTAATGATTATGGTTAGTTTATACCTATTTTCATGATGGTTGTGATTAAAGTTCTAATTTTTGTTTTAATTTCAATTGGGATGGCAAAGTGGACGATGTTCAAGGGCTTCTACTAGGAGGAAGAGTATGTTGAACTCGTGCAAAATATATTGCACAACAAAAGCAGACACTGGCATGGCTAATGAGGCGGTGATCCACGAAGAAGCCCAAAGATGTTGCACAATCGGGGATCGTCTGTTTTAGTTGAGATTGGTCATGAAATCCTTGTGCTCTGAAATGTATTTTAGCTTTAGTTCTTTTAGTGATAGTTGGGATTGTCTACATTGTAGTGATGCTTTTTCAAATTTGTATCTTTTGTGGTGGCACGCATGTTGTATAAATAATTAATTATGATCTAGGTTTTAATATAATATTTATGTCATGTAATGCAGATGAGCCGTCATTGGATGTATAATGCTGATTGCCGCTCCCAAGAGTTCATTGACGGCGTGCATTCTTTGTTACATGCGGCCGAGGCAAACAAACGCGACGGTTTTATGTGCTGCCCATGTGCCATATGTAAGAATACGGTGGAATATCCTTACTCAAGGACTCTTCATTCACACTTGTTCAAGTCGGGTTTCATGCCAAATTATATTTGTTGGACAAAGCACGGAGAAACCGGTGTTGTAATGGAAGAAGGTGAAGAAGAACAATGGGACGACAATGATATTATTCTTGATGGTGCGTGCTTCAATGATACTGCAATGGGAGAAGCTGAAGAAGAGGTAGCCGCAGAAGATGAGCCGGCTGATGATCTTTGCCAGGTCATTCGTGACGCACAAAGAGAATGTGAAAGTGAAAAGGAGAAGATCAAGTTCGAGCGGATGCTAGAAGATCACAAGAAATTGTTGTACCCAACTTGTGATGCGAGGCGAGAAAAAGTTGGGAACCACACTAGAATTGCTGCAATGGAAGGCAAAGAATGGTGTATCGACAAGGGATTTGGAGAGTTACTAAAATCCAAAAGAAGATGCTTCAAGTACAATGAATTACCCGCCACTACCTACTGAAGCAAAACAAGTTGTCGTCCTATGGGGCTAGAAATAGAGAAGATACATGCATGTCCTAATGATCGCATCGTACCGTGGCAAAGAGTACGAGAAATTGGATGCATGCCCGTTATGCCATGCGTCACACAGTATAAGATCAAAGCGAGATGACCCTGGTGATGTTGAGGGCTAACGTCGCGTAAGAAAATCCCCGCCAAGGTTATGTGGTATGCTCCTATAATACCACGCTTGAAACGTCTGTTCATAAACAAAGAACATGCAAAATTGTTACGATGGCACAAAGAAGACCGTAAGGTAGACAATATGTTGAGACACCCTGCTGATGGGTCCCAGTGGAGAGCAATCGACAGAGAATTCCTGGAGTTTGCAAATGATGCAAGAAACTTAAGGTTTGCTTTAAGTACAGATGGTATCAATCCTTTTGGAGAGCAGAACAGTAGTCATAGCACTTGGCCTGTTACTCTAAGTATCTACAACATTCCTCCTTGGTTATGCATGAAGCGAAAGTTCATTATGATGCCTGTGCTCATCCAAGGCCCGAAGCAACCTGGCAATGACATCGATGTGTACCTGAGACCACTTATTGACGAACTTCTCATTTTGTGGAATAAAGAAGGTGTACGTGTGTGGGATGAGTACAAACAGGAACACTTTGATCTGCGAGCATTGTTGTTCGTAACAATCAATGATTGGCCCGCTCTAAGTAATCTTTCAGACAGTCAAACAAGGGATATAATGCATGCACACTTTGCTGCCGGTGATATTAGAGGTGTATTCTTGAAAAAATGTCGAAAGGTCGTGGTACCTTGGCCATCGTCGATTTCTTCCCGCAAATCACCCCCGTAAGAAAGAAAGGCAAGCATTTTAAAGGGAAGGCAGCACCACCGACCAAGCCCTCGCAACCGAACCGGTGAGGATGTACTCGATATGGTCAATGATGTAAAAGTCGTCTTTGGAAAAGGACATGGAAGCCAACCTATTCCAAAAGACGCGCTTGGTCACGCACTCCATGTGGAAGAAGAAGTCCATATTTTGGGACCTACCCTATTGGCAAGTCCGGAGGTCCGTAGCTCGATCGACGTGATGCACACGACGAAGAATCTTTTGTGTGAACTCTGCTAGGCTTTATGGGTGTGTATGGAAAGCCTAAGGACACATTTGAAGCACGATAGGACTGCGTTGTTTGAGAGAAAGAGACAACTCGCATCCAGAGAAGATGATGATGGACGCCATTACTTACGCCCCGCTAGCTACACTCTAAGCAAAGAGGAGAAGGAAATCATGTTTGAATGCTTAAACAACATCAAGGTACCATCTGGATTCTCCTCGAATATAAAGGGTATTATAAATGTGCCAGAGAAGAAATTCTATAACTTAAAGTCCCATGACTGTCACGTTCTCATGACGCAATTACTTCCAGTTGCATTAAGAGGAATTCTACCTCCAAATATACGTCTAGCCACCGTGAAGCTATGTGCATTCCTCAATGCAATTTCTCAGAAGGCAATTGATCCAACTGATCTAGCTAAACTACTGTAATGATGTGGTTCAATGTCTCGTCGACTTTGAGTTGGTGTTCCCTCCTTCCTTCTTTGATATTATGACACACCTCCTAGTTCACCTAGTCAAGGAGATTTTCACTCTCGGTCCCGTGTTCCTACACAACATGTTCCCTTTAGAGAGATTCATGGGAGTCCTAAAGAAATATGTTCACAACCGTGTCGCCTGCCCAGAAGGAAGCATCGCCAAGGGCTATGGAACAGAAGAGGTCATTGAGTTCTGTGTTAACTTTATTCCCGACCTTGACTCGATTGGTGTTCCTGAATCGAGACATGAGGGGAGACTAAGCGGAAAGGGGACACTAGGGAGGAAAACATATATTGGTACGGATGATGATTATTTCAATAAAGCGCACTACACAGTTCTATAGAACTCCTCTTTGGTAGATCCGTATATTGAGACACACAAGGATCTCTTACGATCCGAGTTTCTAGGGAAGATGAAGCTTGGATTACGATAAGCACATGGAAACTTTCGGCGGTTGGTTATGAAAAAATGTCAAGGTGATGAGAGCATCCATGAGCAATCAGATTTATTGGCTATGCAACCATCATGGCTTATCGTCACATACAAAGGGTACGAGATAAATGGGAACATATTCTACACAGAGCCCAAGATAAAAGGAGTACCAACCAAAAGCAAGTGGTGTCCGTGATAGATGCCACAGACCGAATGGGAATAAGCGCATACATATTATGGACGATAGATGAAATATGGGAACTAGAATATGCACCTACTTTGAAGATCCCATTGTTCAAGTGCCAATGGGTCAAGGTGACCGGAGGCGGGGTAACAAAGAGACAACGAGTATGGAATGACAACAAGAGACCTTAGTAATATTGGGTACAAAGACGAACCATTCGTCCTTGTCAAGGATGTGAATCGGTGTTCTATGTCAATGATATGTCTACCAAACCAAAAAGAGGGAAAACGATAATGACTCAACCAAAGAGCCAAAGCGCCACATAGTTCTTTTCGGGGAAAAGAGTCATCGTGGGAATTAAGGACAAGTCGGACATGTCGGAAGAATATGAAAAGGATGACCGAATTCCGCCTTCAAAGTGAACAAAGACCCTAGCATCTTGGTAAATGATGGGGACACTCCATGGTTCTGAAGCGATCATAACCAAGGGACATACGTAAAGAAGAAGTTCTTCTTTGTGCCCACTTGATGATATAGTGATTTAATATAGTGTGTGTTTGAGATATTATGTAATAATTGTGAATTCAGATGTTTATTATGTCATGTTTCAAATTAAATCAATGTTTGATTTGGTGGGATTTTCTCTCAAAAAGGTAAATTAGGATCTTGAGTGATGAAAAATTAAAATATTAACGTTAAAATGACGTGAAAAAACAAATTTCCGTCCAAAACCAATAGTTTTAATAATTTTAATTAAACACTATATTTTTGCATTAACGAAATAATAAATATTAGTTACATTATGTTTTATAATTCTAACAAAAATAAAAAGTTAGGTTATAGATTTTTCCTATGTGCAATAAACAAAAAGAAAATTCATATTTTTAACAAAATAATTTTATGCCTTTTATTTAATTTACTATGTATTTAACAAAAACTATTGCATTTCTATTGTATTTAACAAGACTATTGTTTAAAACAAGCGGGAAACGAAGCTGAAGTTACCTTTACTCCCGGGTGGGAAGCCCACCCGGAGTAAAGGTGGGTTGTAGTTTCGTGGGTTCTCAAAAATATCCTTTACTCCGGTGCGTGTTACCAACCGGGAGTAAAATCTACCTTACTCCCCGGTTGGGGAGTAAAGATATACCTTTTACTCCCGGTTGGTAACACGCACCGGAGTAAGGGTTTTACTCGGTTGGTGGCGGCACCGGGAGTAATTCTCTCGATATATAACCTCCAGTGCCTGGCGCAGATCGATCCGCTTGTCTTCTTCCTCGTCGAACACCGCCACCCTCTTCTTCCTCAAGGCCGCTTCCACCGCGCGTCTGCTCACCTTCCATGACACGGCGCCGCCCTCTTCTTCCTCATGCGGCCTCCATCTTGCAAGGCAGGCGTGCCCTCCTCCACGTGACCCGTGGCTCCTCCACGCGCGCCTCCTCCGCGCCCGAGGCCCCTCCACCGTGCTCCGTGGCCCCACCGCGCCCGAGGCCCTCCCACTGCCGAGCTCGAGGTGATATGTTCGTCGATCTCTTTGTACATTCGCCCGAGCCCCTCCACCGCCGAATTATAGATCACGCCGAAAACTACAACTTTGGTGGAAGCCATGTCAACGCCGAGGTCGATTGAAAATTCCAAATTTTGAATCACAAAATCTAGGAACCGAAAATGAATATTTGGAACTCTATATATGCAAATGAAGCGAGGCCAAAGAGAGAAAGATGGAGTTGTCAAGCTCACATCTCAAAACCATATCTTAACGCAAGTTTTGAATATTTGGATATTATATGGATAAATTAGCAAGTTTAGAGTGTCAAAAACTGCATTTTATGGTACTAAAATACATTTTAAGATCATGGGACTGAACTCATGACAAGTTTAATTAAGGACCACCAATGAAATTACTTTAGAAATTAATTAGATCGATGTAAATCCATGGCTTGTATAATAAACACGCTATATATTATTTGGAAACCATTGTCGTTGTCACTAAAGTTGAAAATGATCCAACCAATCAACCGCCATATATTCATCACTATATGATATGCCATTATTCCAAGATGCGTTTCAATAGAAGAATTTTTTCTATCTTCATAGATCAATGTTTGTTAACGAAATTTTATCCAAATATATTCATGTAGGGTCTTTTTTTTGAAGGATTTGTTGTAGGATATATAATGGTCAAATAGGAACTCAATTTTAATACCCAGTTTGTAAACTAAGTGTTTTTAGTTTATAAAAATATCACATGTGATGATGTAAGCAGTTTTGGTTGGACTTGCATGCATATTACTACAGACAAATGAAGGAAAACTTCAACGTTTCTTCATTTGTGAACTTTGAATATGAGATATATAATATATAATAATGTTGCTAAAGTAATATGATGAATGACACATATACTTACATTTCATAATGACTTATACTTACATTATCAACATAGAATTTTCTCATATGATGAATGACTACATGGTTCACATGGTACATAGGATCACAACATCACGCACCGACACCACCCCGGCCCGCCTCACGTCGTCGTCGTCGTCAGCACGCCGGCCCGCCTCACGTCGTCGTCGTCAGCACACCGGCCACCGCACCGACACGTATATATATCGTCATTTGTATTCATATGCATGTATATATATATCGTCATGAGCACCGCCGCCTCGTTAAATCCATGTGTTTCTATGTATACGGCGGAGCACCGCCGCCCTCGTTCACCCATGTGTACAGACATATATACGGCGGAGTGGAGCACCACCACTCTTGTCACACCGCCCTTTCTCGTGGCCTAGTTGATCAACATTCGTATTATCGTTATCGTTAATGCTAAACAATCACACCTGGCGAACCGCTTTGTTGATGTACTATATATTGGTTTTGTTTTTGAAGCTAGATGGCCGACCGAGAAACATGGATGAGGAGGAGTTGATGATGAATTTGATCAACACTGGCACTCAAGTTGCCGGCGATGATGGTGCTAAAATAACGTGCAAGAGGATGCGAGATGACGGGAGTCGATGCTTAGCTCTTGAACAAAATGAGCAACAAATGATTGGCCAAGTATATATTTTTTATTATTAGCTATATATATTATCATATGTCTTTATGTGTGCTCATGACATTAAAAATATTGTTTATGTTTTGTAGCCCTCGGATCGACATCAACAACTTACAACGAAGAGTAAAAATGTTCGAGGTCCCAAAAAGCCATTGGAGGGCCGCTTCATCATCTCGGAGTTCAATGTGGATACAGGAGAATGGGGGGCGAATAAAATGAAATTTGTGCACCACTGTGGTTACCTTGTACGGGACCGGCTCCCGATTAGTACCCGTGAATGGAAGAAGACCAATTGATGAGTACAGGCCCGATCTTCCGAGAGGTAGCCAGTAAGTTCGATATGTGGAGATCTCGGCGTTGGCGATCCGGCTTCAAATCGACGCGATTCGAACTAGTTACACCATTGCTCCGTTGGTTATCAACCAAGCACAACTTGATTGACCTCGCCAAGAAGGCTTTTCCTGCAAGCGAATCGAAGAGCACAAGCAAGAAGGTAAAACACTTAATCGATATTGCAAATATGAATGACGCGAATATCAATAGAAGGTTCAAGAACTCGGTTCCAAAGGACTAATCGACACGATGGAGGAGATCAAGAACGGGGCCCCGGATCATCAGAAAAGGATTTGTCACCACGTTACAATGAACGATTCAGTTTTCGATGGAAAACTAAACTCTAAACAAAACCCAATTGTGTAGCAGCGGCGACGGCTGTGTTTATAGTCTAAGACTCGACCTAGGGTTGGGGACGGCCAGGGGTTGGGCGCCCACAACTTGGGCTTAAGGCCCGACACGATACATGGCCAAGTTGGCCCAAATAGGTGACGCAGCACCTTGCCGTGGTCACACAGAATGATCCACGGACCTTCTGGAGCTGGGACCAGATCCAAAACGACGGCGTCGTCGTCCCTTTCCAACGCATCCAAGAACGGCCCGCTTCGACGTCGTATGAGGAAGTTATGACCGAAACAGTGATTGACGACGTGTTCCGCTGAATCCGAGGGTGACGTGGTAGCTGAGTTGGGAACGAATTGCAACTTGGGGAAGACCATGGCGCCGGTGTGTCCAGCGTGGCGATGTCCTCATCATCCTCCCCTTCTCGAATTGAGTCGCCCTCGACTCCATCTTGGCGATGTCCTCATCATCCCTCCTTGTAGAATTGGAGTCGTCCTCGACTCCATCCCATCATCGCCGAACTCCCGCAAAAGATTAGTGACAAAGCAGCAATGCACCGGACATAAAAGGTTGACAAAACATAGTATAACATGGTGCATCAGATTATGACATAACTCAGCGATAGCAGGAGTTGTAGCAAGAAAAGCACCTCCTTTTAACTTAATCCCATTATTTTTAGCAATGTCATTGGAGGTTTATTTTTGATGTCATTAGCATGTTTAATAATATCCGTAGGGAGACAAAGGACAATGTAATTTTCTTGTCCTTATGTATGATAGTGTATGTATTAGTTCTACCATGGTGTAAAGCATCATTATCAAATTCCCATGGTCGACCTAACAAAATGGAACAAGCTTGCATAGGGACAACATCAAAATCAGCAAGATCATGATAAGAGCACCGTGAAAAAGCTAATGCGTCTTGATTTAGTTACCTTAGTCTTACCACTATTATTGAACCATTGAAGTTTATATGGATAATGAATGTTGTCGTGTGGTCAAGCCAAGCTTGTCAACCAAATCTGAACTCACCAAGTTGTTGCAACTCCCGCCATCAATGATAGTGAGAACACGACAACCCCCGCACAATGAGATACATGTGGAACAAATTGTGGCGTTGGATCTTCATCTCTTCTTGAGTGTACTCAACACACGCCTGCACGAGAAGGCTAGGATAGTCATGGCAGCACTGCCGAGAGTCAATGATGATGGCCTCCTTGTCTTGATCGCCTCGGTGGGATCTGCATCAATGTTAGCAAAGAAGGGCTAAATCATCTTCAACATCACTAGCACTTACATATCCATCGCGGTAGCAATGAAAGCGCGACGATCGGGCAATCCTTCATGACATGTCCCATGCCTTTGCATCGGTGGCAAATGATTTTAGAGTGGACGAGGAGGAGCTAGTAGAAGCACCGAGTGGCACCTTTCTTCATTTGTGGAAAGCGCACATTAGACAATTTACTTATGGTAAGAAAATGGAGGTGTAGATGGATGTGGTGCAACAGAAGCTTGGTGCGTCTCCTGCTCGGAACGCTGCTGAAAATTCCTCCCATTGTGAGAGACACAGAAAGGCTGGTGTTGTTTGCGCCCTGTACTTCTCGCTCGCTTTAATAGCAAGATGATACAATTGGGAAAAATTGCGCCATTCTTTGTAATCAAGTATGTTCTCAGTATATCATGGTTTAAACCACCAAAAAATCTAGCACTAGCATCAAGATCATCTTCATTTATACCACAACGTGCTAAACCAATAAGCAATTCTTGATAGTATGCTTCTACTCCTTTATCACCTTGTTTTAAAGTTTGTAGTTTCAAACGTAAATCACGTTGGTAATAAGGAGGAACAAAACGAGATTTCATACGTTGCTTTAAAACATTCCAAGTTTGAGGCACAAGCAAAGATTATTAGCATTGCAAAGATCACTCCACCGTAACAAAGCAAAATTAGTAAACTCACTAGTAGCAAGTCTAACTCTATGCTCGGGGAGGAACATTATGAGAATCAAATTTTTGTTGAACAGCAAGCTCCCAATCTAAATATGCCTCTCGGATCAACATTACCAAAGAAAAGGAGGTAGACTAAATTTAATTTTAGCAAAAGGATCATTATTACCATGATTATTACCTCCCATGCCGCGACGATTGAAGTTGAGGCGGCGACGGCACCACCGTCAAGATAATGATCTTCATCACCAAAAGCATCCGCATCTTCATCATCAAGATGATAAGGCGGAGGGCGTTGCTCAAAAGTGTTCAATGCGGGTGACCAGATTGTTCACGCTATGCGTCGGCTCGGTCATAAGATTGCGTTGTTCACCATGAACGCGTTGCAAGCTCGCCCTTGACACGCACTCATTGAAGTCCGTTGGAGTTCCCGCCATGTTTAGAAGATAGAAAAGACAACACCAAAGTATTATCCCTATCAACTAAAAGGAAACAAGTGGTGGTGGTGGTGAAAGTGGAATGCAAAATCACAAGCGGCTTACCACCGCCTTGCTCGTATTCTTACCAACGCCAAACAGAGCAAAACCAAAGTGGTGAAGCAACTGTTGTGGAGCGTGGGTAATGATTACAAAGATGAACCTGTCTTTGATGTAAGAATATGTGGAGCTATGGGTAGGCACACAATATGACAAAGCAAGGATTAGCAATTAACGAGTGCAAGAGTAGCGATTGTTCAATCTGGATCCAAAGTACAAGTCACAGTCTTTGGCTAAGACATGTCGAGACGAGCGCAACAAGGTGAAAACAAAGGACGATCGAAAGAACTCATGTAACAAGCAAATAGCCCGGATTTCTCCTTTTTCCGGATTTTTCCAAAAGGCACTAGTAGGAAACAAACTTTTTTATTTTTTCACTAATTTTTTATACTTTTCTCTGAACAAGGATCACAAAAGATGCAACCACAAAATTGGCACCTACAACCGAGGTGGGATGTGGTCTATGTAAATTCAAAGACGTGCTCAAAAAAGCGTGCAAAAACTTTGACAATTTTTTTTTCTTTATTTTCCTGAATTTTTTGGCAATTTTGACGAAACCAAACAGGGCGAAGCCGAGTTTGGGTCGGGTCCAAATGGTGTCAAGAAGCTGCTGAAAAAATTTCAGATTTTTCCGATAAACGAGCGAAAAGTTATGCCTGCTTTTACAGAAGGTATCTCAAGGTATGTTTTTCCGGAGGCACAACACTGATGGCGGCGTTTAGGGCAAAACGTCCCTAACTCTAACACCGATCACAGCAGTAGGTATTCACCGATGATGTAAGGAGGTCGCGATGAGCAAAATAAGAGCGGCCGGCAACCTATCTAGGGCTTACAAGTGGCGAGAAGAAGTTACACAAGGCTAAGCGGGGCAAGTCGAGTAATGTGGTGGCTTCGACTTGTTGTTTGGGAACGGTGGATGGGATAGCGGCGGAAAACAAAAATCACAAAGCAGGCGATTGAACTACGACCACGAACACAATCCTAAACCAAAGAACAAGACTCGACCACGGACACAAACTCAACAACACGAATCTGAAACGAAATTGCAAAGGCACAAAGGGCTTATAGGACAATGGAAATTGAAATATTTTTAGGCTTTTTGTGGACTCTAGGTAATGAACAAATATGAATCTAAGGCAAACGAGATTATACCTCGCGGTAAACCTGAAATATCGATACCAATTGATGAGTACAGCCCGATCTTCCGAGAGGTAGCCGGTAAGTTCGATATGTGGAGATCTCGACGTTGGCGATCCGGCTTCAAATCGACGCGATTGAACCCCCGCAACCGTTACACCATCGCTCCGTTGGTTATCAACCAAGCACAACTTGATTGACCTCGCCAAGAAGGCTTTTCCGCAAGTTTAATCGAAGAGCACAAGCAAGAAGGTAAAAACGCATAACTGATATTGCAAATATGAATGACGCGAATATCAATAGAAGGTTCAAGAACTCGGTTCCAAAGGACTAATCGACACGATGGAGGAGATCAAGAACGGGGCCCCTGGATCACTCAGAAAAGGATTTGTCACCACAGTTATAATGAGCGATTCGTTTCTCGATGGAAAACTAAACTCTAAACAAAACCCAATTGTGTAGCAGCGGCGACGGCTGTGTTTATAGTCTAAGACTCGACCTAGGGTTGGGGACGGCCAGGGGTTGGGCGCCCACAACTTGGGCTTAAGGCCCGACACGATACATGGCCAAGTTGGCCCAAATAGGTGACGCAGCACCTTGCCGTGGTCACACAGAATGATCCACGGACCTTCTGGAGCTGGGACCAGATCCAAAACGACGGCGTCGTCGTCCCCTTTCCAACGCATCCAAGAACGGCCCGTTTCAACGTCGTATGAGGAAGTTATGACCGAAACAGTGACGACGTGTCTGCTGAATCCGAGGGTGACGTGGTAGCTGAGTTGGGAACGAATTGCAACTTGGGGAAGACCATGACGTCGGTGTGTCCAGCGTGGCGATGTCCTCATCACCAATGCTCCTCATATCAGTTTTGTCTCCGATCGTGACAAGGCATTAATTTGGAATGATGTCTTGGTACATTTCACGCTCCAAACAGATGGTTATGATGATATAATAGATGGTGATGAATTGAAGGAGCGAGTTAGGGATTGGGCAATGAAGAAGATGGCCACCCAGTTTTAGACTTGGAAGAAACACCTATACACGACGTATGTCAAGAAGAACATAGCACCAGATTTTACTATCCCAGGCCCGATCTCAAAGCAGAGGCCCTATTGGGATGAGTTTGTACAGTACAAGACTTCGGAAGAGGGTGTGAGTCGGGTGATAAAGAACCAACGTAATGCCCAATAGAAGACATACCACCATACCTTGGGATCGGTGGCTACCCGATCGCCATTAAGAAGTGGAACAAAATGGAAGCAGACCTTCTTTGCCAAGGGTATCGCACTGTAATCACTCGAGTGGGGAGAACGTGCAAAGAATTGGTTTTTCGGTCATGGGGAACACTAGACCAGAGAGATGTGGAAGTGCGTTTATGGCGCAAGACCGCAAGAAGAAGCAGCAGAAAGATTGTTTTATGCTCAGAGAGCTATCGCTAGTGGTGTGTTCAGCCCAATGAGAGAAGGATGAGTGACATACGCCATCGGGACTATTGAACATGGTGGCGAACTAGAGGCAAAGGAAGTGTCTCGTGGGAGCATGGATTCCCTCAGATGCAGACCTTCTTCTAAGTCGCCAGAGAAAGAAGGAAGAAGAGGCATGCTGCTCCAGAGATTGGAGGAAGCGGTGCGTGAAGCTGTGAGAGGAGGAAAAAACCTTGAAGCGAGAATGCAGGAGGAAATCGAAGGCAAGTGTAAATTGCAAGTGAGTGCAAGTAAGCGAGCATCGAGCGTAAATCAACATTAGCCAATCTGTTCGGTTGAAAAGCAATTTGCTTCCACGGAGATACCAAATCAAGGGGACACAGGACTGCGCTTCCCTATGGATGACATCACTGAACCTTGTACAACGTGTGAGCTACACATTCCGAAGGAGAATTCTACAATCAAGGTGGCTATCGGTCTTGTTAATCCTATCGACCGAACCAAGACACCAAGGATTCATGGGAATATAATCCAAGAAGGATATGCTACCATCTCGGAGATAAAGTGAAAAGGGTTTTTTAGTGATTTGCCTCTTGACATTCTCGGAGGTGATGGCGAGAAGACTCTAGGAGAAGCGGAGAAGACATTCATTCTATGGCGCAAGCGCTACATCATCATTCCAGGGATGTCGGCTCCACCTCCTCCTGAACTACCTCACCATAGGTACATGCGGATGAAAACACTACATCATTAATTTGTATTGGCTTAAATAATTAACAATCTGCTCATAATAATATGTCATTCCTTTTTTTGTAGCAGATCCTCCCCCAACCTAAATCCAATTGTTCAATCGCCAGATCATCATAGTGCTCAGACGATGACATTATGTTGGAAGACGAGGCTGCATCTACACCATCTCCAAGGAGGTCTCCAACGCCGCAGCCCGCCACCTCCAAGGAGGTCTCCAACGCCGCCGCTAACACCTCCAAGGAGGTCTCCAACGCCTCCCCCCGCCCCGCCTACCAAGAAGCCTAGCAAGAGGCCAGCCCCTCAAACGAAGAACCAGTCCCCGCCTGCAAAGAAAGCCACCGTGAAACCAAGGGCTATTCCCAAATTAATATCTAAAGAGAAGGAAGAAGGAACTGATGCATATAAAAAAGACATGTCTAGATTCTATGACAAACTTAAAATGAATCAAGAAGCAAGGAGAACCCCAAGAAACCGTACTTCTTCGTAGCTCTAGATATTCTAAGAAAAAGGTGACTTCTTACCAAAGAACAACAATGGGAATCTCGTAAGTCGTCCAAATCAACGATATCAGACTATGACCGCACTCTCACCAAGTCAATTGGTGACACACAGAAAAAAAAAGCGGGCAGGGAAAGGCATTGCCCAACTCGGACAATAAGCGCACCAATCAATCCCCCGCTAGTTGTTGGTAATGAATATGGTTCGAATTTAGGATTAATGCATCGAGCAAACATACCTCCGGATGTCGATTTGGATCATCTTGGTGAATTTCTTGATGAGACCTGGTCTCGACCTTTACCAGATGTTTGGTGATGGAAACATTGAGAGTGCTGTGAGGTTGATATTTGGAAGAAAAAATTTGTACTAGGCCGAGTCTATACAACCCTCAAGCCTTATCTCGATCCGGGGACGCAAATGTACCGCTAAACAGTGGTACATGCAGGCGTCTACCAAATGGAGACTTCTGCGTTGGTGTCGTAATTAGAGGCGAACATTGGTTCCGTATGGCGATGATGTTATGTATGTTGACTTTGTAGAATTTCATCAACTATGCCACCGCCTCTCCGGACAAAGTTATCATTAGTCGCTATTGCCCGTAAGTAATAATTCTTTCGATCTATTATTAAACTCATCATATGTGTGTATATGCATATAAATTATCCTAACAAGTACTATATATATATTGATTTACAATGATGTAACTCGTAAAGGAATGTTGCAATGAAATTGGTTTTGTTGATCCCCATATAGTATTCAAAGACCCAATTACTCCAAAGACTAATTGGAAGTCCGAGTCGAGAGTAACCTCATGAACTTCTTAGTGAACCAACGCCACAAGAAGGATATACTCTTTCCCTATAACTTCAAGTGAGTGTTAATCATGTCGATCATATCCTTAATGGCTCATATGTTGATTCTAGTTAATTAATGAGTGTTATGCGTTATATCCTATAAACACATGCAAAGAATCATCGGATATTGATGGACATCGATCTCGGTGAAAAGTCACTTGATAATCTATGACTCGATGAGAAAACCACAATAAGATTACCAAGATATGATAGATATTATCCGGAGATAATTTCGGGATCTCTAGCAACTATATATACACACAAACATGATGATTAACTATATCGATGACGTGGCAAATTTTTTATTGGGCAAAGTGTTTGGAAAACCTTTATTGAGAAGCAACACATGGAAAAATGCAAAGCGCCAATCGAATGTAATCCCTTTGAAAGTAAGTCCCCGAATCGCATCATCTTTATTAATTAAACATATAGCTTTCACCGGATCACCAGATTGGATGACAAATCTTTTTCTCGTAAAGTGGTGTCTAAGGCAGAACAGGGAACAACACATGTGGTTACTATGTTTGCAAGTTTATCAAGGTGCTCTCCCAAAGAACTCCTATAGAGAGACTCAGAGTACGTTAAAAATACACTATATATTCATTTAATTATTATTATTGATTGTGTTACTATGTCTTTATATATATATATATATATGTACATATATTAATTTATTTTCCTTTAATTCAAACCTGTAGACTCGATGGTTGAAGGAAAAAGTCATACGGCAAGACCAAATCAAAGCAATTCAAGAGTCTATAGCCGGATTTTTTAATGAGCAGGTCATCGATTCCAAGGGCGAGTTCTACTTCGACCCAACACTGCCATTGAAGCCAAGCTAGAGGATGAGAGGAAACTTGTTATGTCACAACAACTGTAATGCAATCTTTTGTAATATATGCACATGAAATAATATAATGTAAAATACACATATGCATGCATGCATTTAATATATATATGATTATATATATATATATATATATTTCTATGCTTGAATTGTGTGATTTAATACGTTCATTGTGCTTGAACCGAAACATACTATATGCGCGTATAAATGTATAATTAGCAGCGTACAATACGACTTCGAAAACCTATTTTGAAAAGAAAACAAAAAAATGAAAAGAAAAGAAAAAAGAAAAAAACCTTTAGTCCCGGTTCGTATTACCAACCGGGACTAAAGTTGCCGGCCATCGTGGCATGTCAGGAGGCACCTTTAGTCCCGGTTGGTGTTACCCACCGGGACTAAAGGTCCTCCTTTAGTCCCGGTTCCTGATCCGGGACTAAAGGACCCCCCTTTAGTCCCGGATGCTTGCTCTCGGGTGGGGAACCGGGACTAGAGGGGTTTCCCACCGGGAGTAAAGCTCGGTTCTCTACCAGTGTATGTTTAATTTGCATGTAGATACCCCATGCGTGCAAACTCGCTGGCATTTGTACTGTTTCCAAATTAATATGATATATTTTGATAGAACTGTGTGCGTGCATACAAAAGGTTGTGTGTGGCTGAGCTGCACTGAAAAGAAGATATGCATGAAAAGGAAAGGATGAGTATGAGCATTGTTGTCTGTCTTACCTGTAACAACCAACAACTTTTGCTTTTATCATTCATCCACGTTAGTTCCTCTTACACAGTAATAACCTAATGCTGATGAGCAACAATGGTGTTGGTTCACCAGTTTGAACACTGGGGAATGGGGAGCACAACCCCTGTAACGTGGACCTGTGGTTGAAAGGATTATAGTAGGAATAATTGTTGAAGTATAAAGTGAAAACGCCACATTTTATCATCTTCTGATCAGTTCAAGCTTTTGGATTAAACTGGTCAGTTAAACTATTCAATATAGTGCACACTTAAATAAAATAATTGTACAGATTTATTTTCATATCTGATGCCTGTGTGGGAACTAATACGCGAGGGGAGAAAACGTTAAGTATAAAGTGATTTTTTGTCCACTTTTTCCATCATCAGCTACTTGAGTTTTTTTTTCTTTTGTTGAATACTAGGAAGCTAGCCTACCCGTGTGTTGCTATGGGATAACTAAACTTTTGTACTAAAAACACACGGATCGAACGATAAGATAACAATACTGTGAAATTAAATACTGACGTTAAAGTGATATTTAATCTAAAAAGCAAAGTTCGAGAAATTAACATAGTCACGGAGAGCATGGCGTCGCAGGCTCACCAACTCTACTGTAAAATTCCGTAGTATGTATAGAAAAAAACCACACTGCAATACCATTAATCATTAGGCCATCGTCATCACTGTAGACCGTAGAGGCACTTTGTTGTGCTTCTCACAGCACAAGCAAACTAACTGGTGCCAAGTGGCCACTATTTTCACAAATGAGAATGGTACATTTAACAGGAAACAGATAATACCTTGTTAACAAGATTCTCAAATGCTTTTGATTCATTTTGCTCATTGTATCTCTGTGCAGCTGAAATTACATCATCATGCCTACTTGATTCATCCTTCATTGGAATATACCAGAAGCACACAAAGTTGCTGATTTACAATCATTGGCCTCACAAAATGCTCATATACATGTGCACCTCCATTAAACCATGGCAATACTAACCAGCAATTGAGAAATGGTTTTGCATAAGACCAGAAAGGGAGCCTGCAAAGTGCAAAAGTTATGCATGTGATGAGCATTTCCATTCATCTCATGATGTATCCAAAAAACTTATCAGCCAAATCATGAGAGAGCACTATAGCAGTGAACGATGAAGTGCAGTACTAAACCAGAGATGGTCAATAGCAAAGAAATCAAGGTAAGATGGAATGTGCACATAAAACTAAAGCTATGATGAAATGAGCACTTGTGTAGAAAGTTTGTTGTTTTTACCATTTGAGTACTGGAGCAAAGATGAGCTCGAATAGAGTGATAAATGAGTACAACACCCAGTACGTGAGCCATTGCTGATCATCCACAGCAGATTTTTTTAATTGCTCTAACAGAGGCATACCTGTGGAAAACGTCCAATGAGGTAAAACAGAAACAATTACCATCAAATAGAACATAGTTAGCGTCTATATGTTTATCTAAAAGTTTATAGGATCAACTTACAAATGATACGCAAGTGAAACTACGGGCCTGCAAAGACAAACAAATAGAGGATTAAAAATTCTTCAAATTGCAGCTAAACATTCAGTGATGTTCAAAAACCATAACTGCACCTAATTTTCACTTGACTGACAAAAAGTGTCACAGGTAAAAGCTATCACATTTAGCAACCAACAGTTAGCCATATTATCTGGATATCACGTGCTTATGTATTATCATGTTTTATAAGGAGAAGCTATCCTGATTATGATACTGATATGCAACCGAAGATTCTAGTAATTCTGTAGAAGTTGTAAAACTCACGGTTCTCCTTCCAGACCTCGCCGTCGTCGTACACCTCCTTCTTCCAAATGGGCACGGACGCCTTGAGCTCGTTGATGATGTAGCGGCACGCCTCCATGGCATCGGCTCGCCGTGCACCTCCTCCTCCCATCTAAGCTTTAATCGTTCGAATCTGAATCTGAAAAGATTAAAATGGAATATGCTAAAACATAATACAATTTACACAAGAGGGAAACTGTTTGTTGGCATACCGACAGTACCTATTTGTACTGAATTATTCCAGAAAGCTTGATTTGCATCTAACAAATTTATAATCGATATTCCAACCGGATAGACATGACCACATGACTAAGTCTGAAGCCTTGATTCCATCACATGACTTAACATGAATCATTACATGTAGGAAAACAAATTCAAAAGCCAGGGCAAGTCCTTTCTTTGATCATTTCATTCTTCCATATAATAGTTGAGATGGTAAAAGCATGTTCATGAAACAACCAAGCATGCATGGTCAGGTCAATTTAGTAGTAACATGATGTACCTGAAATATACATCCTACACGTAGATCAAGCTAAACAATCACAGGTTAGCAGGTTGGTGAACAGGAGTTCACGCTCAAGAGAAAACGTGGGAAAAACACTACCTAAGATCTATAAGCATGGTAAACATAGCTAGCCTAATATGAACGTGCTGCCTCCATCACTATTGTATAGATCTATGTGAAGTAACAAAAAGAAAAGGCCATGCTGATTAATTTTCATTCCTTAGATCCCCAATTCAGAAATATTGTATTTCTTTCAAGCTGACATAAAGAAAAGTGCAGGACGATCTACTTGAGAACAAAACAAACAACCCTAAAACAAATGTCGCACCAAAAAGTATCCACGCTTTGTTCTTTTTAATTGTAGGAGATAAGGATAAGGATAATAAAAGAAAGCATCCTAAACACCATGAACAAAGCTGGCTCACAAAACTAAGGTCTAAGTAATTAAAGAAGTATAGGTAAATGCTTAGAAGGTAAATGCGAAAGGAAAAAGGTTGAGGTACATTTTTTCTCTTGGGCGTAAAAATCAGCACTCGTAACCATGACAATTTGAAAGAACATTAAGGGTCTATCATAATCATCACTGTTGTAAGGGCTGAGCAAACTGACCCAATAAAACCATTTTACCAACATTGTCCTATTCTATCCCCCGAAGGCAACATCCATCAGGCAAGTAAATAATGGACAGGTAACCAAAGAAACTAATTAGCTAGTATCATTGATACGGTGACCAATCTAGCTTGAAACATCCATCATGCAAGTAAATAATCAGACATATTGTGATTGAAACATTATGTCAAAAGGCAGCTGGAAAACAATCAGCCTAGGAGAAAGATTAAAGGATATAAATTTGTCAACAGAAGGGGGAAAATGAGAAACTAAATTAGTAAACATGGTGTGCTGTTTACTCTCAGGCATTCCAACCTTCTTACTATCAGGAAAATCTGAGCATGTGTTTTTCATAAACATCAGGGTAAGCATGCCCTGTGTAGTGTAGCAAATCGATGAGCAACAATGGTGTTGGTTCACCAGTTTGAACACTGGGGAATGCGGAACACAACCCCTGTAACGTGGACCTGGTTGAAAGGATTATAGTAGGAATAATTGTTGAAGTATAAAGTGAAAACGCCACATTTTATCATGTTCTGATCAGTTCAAGCTTTTGGATTAAACTGGTCAGTCAAACTATTCAATATAGTGCACACTTAAATAAAATAATTGTACAGATTTATTTTCATGTCTGATGCCTGTGTGGGAGCTAGCTAATACGCGAGGGGAGAAAACGTTAAGTATAAAGTGATTTTTTGTCCACTTTTTCCATCATCAGCTACTTGAGTTTTTTTTTCTTTTGTTGAATATTAGTCGGTGTGTGCAACTGACATGTGGTTTGGTAACAGATGCATGTCTATCACCACCGTACTAGCATTTCGTACCTTGAATGGAAGTTATACTCAATGCAAGGGGGCAGACGACCTTGCTAGCATCTTATTAGGGGCCTCCATGTCCGAAAGCTAGTAGGAGAGCCTCGAAGCCCACCCGTCCTGATGTAAGATTTGTAGCCGGTTGCATTCATCAAAATACAGCACAAACAGAGAAACTGTATTTATATTTTTTTATAAAAAACATTTATTAAATTTCAAGCACTTTACTCGAGATGATACAAAATCTTGAAAACGCTTATGGCCTCTGCTTAAACAAAAACGAGTAGCACAACACATTATAGTGACTATTAATCCGTAAACTAGATCGTCATCCATATGTCTGGAAAAAATATAAATCGTTTTTGTATATAGAGAACAAATAAAGAGTGGCTAGTCCTTAAGAATGCCTTTTGATTAGTCAAATCCACCTTAACACCCGCCCCAACCAGCATGGGTCGTTCAAGAGGTTACTTGTATGTCGTTGTGGGTTTTTTTTATTCCATTTTATCCGTCAATATAAGTTTCAAAACTATCAGTAAATACAGACATATGAAAACATTGTTGATTCTTTAAAAGATCAATATACATGTAACATATATCACCATGCACGCGCACCAACCTATGCATCAGCACTTTAGCAATAAACCTTGAGAAATCTTTGCTTTTAGAACTGAAAAACGAATGTGCAACGGGGTTTGGAAATGACCATCCTAGTATAAATTACAGTATGTTTGAAACTAATGTCTATGGTATGTAATGGTTCGGTGTACCTACTTGAACGAATATTCCACTAGAAAAAATAACAAGAAGAAAGAGAAAAAAAATAGCTGGAAAACAACTCTGTACTGTACTATTGGCCTGCTTATAACAGAAACACCAGGTGGTCATATCGGGTGCTTTTTATATTAATTAGTATAGTGCCCGTGCTCACGCAACGGTGGCATTTTAGGAATACACATGAAAACTAAATGAGTGATAGAAATACAATATTATTATATATAAAAAATTGAATGTACATAGTCAAGTATAAACTCACAGCATCCCGGACCAAGTTTTTAGAAAAATATATTATCATATAAAAATCTGAATATATACAGTGTAAGCCTCTAACGGACAGGGGAAGCTTTCTATACCAATCTCTTCAGCTTTCTGAAGCTTTTCATTAATCATGTCTTGAGAATGAATCTCTGTTCTTGCTAAAAGCATCAAGCAAGAGAGTAGCCTACAGCAAAAAAAGGAAAAAATACCACATCAAAACTAAAACATTTACTTCTATCTTTTTCTCCTTGATATGTTTTTGACAACTGCAATATGGCATCCGTCTGTGAACATTGACAATATAATCAAAACTGGACTTAATTGATATACAATGCACATGCTGTAGAGACAAAAAAATGGGGGATTTGAGATTGGGGAACATAACTGTGAGACTAAAAATTGGTGCCATCCATGATTGTGCCCCTGATCCAGACCACTTAAGCCCACACACCTCATGACTGTGCCCCTCGTATGTCTGCACAACATGGTTCCTAATTCTCACGTCGTTGTTCACGATCTTGCCACCGATGCCGCCAGTGGTGAGGATGTTGTTGTTTCATGTCAGTGAGCCAACTCTTGCCTCATGCACACCTTTGAGAGTTCTCAACTGCAGGGAAAGAACGACCTGAATTCAACAACAGAGAACGTGCACGCATTTTTGGATGACCAAGGACACTGCACATACCGGTTAGTTGGAGCTGGTACCCCAGAGCTAGACATCAGACGAGTTGAGCCCAACAGCGATATGCTGGCCATCTGGAGCCCAGTTGACGCTTGTGATGGGACCGCTGTTATCGTCGATGATCAGAAGCTCAGACGTGGACCCACTGGATGCATCCCACAGGTTTACCGTGTCACCCAGAGCAATGGACAACAAGTTGTTGCTCCCTCAGTCGAGCAGGTTGAGGTATTTGTCGTCATCAACAAGCTCCGGTGTGTCTAGAGTCCTCTCTACAGATTGCATACATTTCGAGCAGCATCAGAAATCACCATCCAAGTGATGAACACGAAAAATTCAGTAGATGCATATACCTGGGGAATATGTCATCGCTGCTTGGCCGGCTTGGTGTGGTGGGAGGAAGCTGCAACGGTTGCCGAGACGTTCTCAGGCTCATATGGCTCGTTCCTGAAGGCGAGGATACATGTTCGGTTGTTGAGCAGCTTCTCAGCGAGCAGCCTCCGGTAGGTCTCCTTGGATGGTGACACGGCCTCCTGTAGGTCTCCTCGGATGGTGACATAAGCCGGCTCTGTCAGGCGAATCATCGAACACCCGCGCGCGCCCACAAAACATTATGACTCAGGGAGCAGGTGACTTACGTAGCACTTAGCTGACGGGTTGCGCGATCCCTCGATCGCGCGGAGGTGGAGTCGCAGAGCGGCAACTTCGGCGAGGAGGGCCTCGCGCTCGGCGTGCGTGTAGCGACGACTCTTCATGGCCATCTTGTTTCCTCCTCGGCCAGTGTTTGCTCTTGCGGCACCGCGCCTCCTCGCTGTCCTTCTAGGACGAGGGGCCCACGGCGCGGGCAGGACTGACGTAGCCCAGGCGAACCGTGTCCCACTTCACGTCGGCCACCGCCGCCGCGTGTACCTTGATGGGCTCGGCCACTCCTGCACGCTCCAGTCCCCGTCGCGTCCACCACGCGCCGCGGGAAATTGGAGATGGTCACGTGGTGGCACGGCCGCTCGGCGACCGCGTCGCGCGATGGTGTTCCGACCGCTTGGAGACCGCGAGGGTGATCGGGATCGCTACGGGGCCTGGAGAAGGGCAGCGCCGGTGGCTGGGAGGGATCACGGTGGGGCCTGGAGGAGGGCAGTAACGCGGTTCGTCGTTGCACGATGGTAGCTCGGTCGCTCGGCGAGCGCAAGCTCGATCTGGGGTGGGGCGGCCGCTCCGCGATGCCGCTCGACGACCGCCGCGAAGAAGGAAATATTTTTTAAGGAAGCTTTTTTTCCGTTTATTTGGGGATTCAATCCTGGGTTGTTAGTTGTGGAC
Source organism: Miscanthus lutarioriparius (assembly GCA_904845875.1). Taxonomy (NCBI): domain Eukaryota; kingdom Viridiplantae; phylum Streptophyta; class Magnoliopsida; order Poales; family Poaceae; genus Miscanthus; species Miscanthus lutarioriparius. The sequence goes on along the minus strand of CAJGYO010000007.1, from coordinate 11,861,650 downwards.
GCCGTGTAGGGGGCATGGGGTAGGGCACGGGGTGAGAAGCCTGGCATCACACATCGAATCGTGGCCATTGAACTTGTTTAGGTGTTTTATTAGCCTTTGATTTTAATAGAGACGAATTCTTGTGTGCATTTTCCTTGGTGCACAATGGTTAGAGGCTCTCAGCGGGGGACGTTTTCTTGGAGGACCTAGTATAACTTTAATTGGTCCATTATAGTAGAGATGATTCAACGTGGAGTGGAGAAAAGGAAAGAGAACGAAACATCCGTCAATGCAAAAGGCGCTATTTTTTGTGGCTTCTATCTCTTCCTATGGCCATATCTCTCCCACCTATCTTGCCATCACCGATCTTGCGATCATGTGGCAAGTATATTTTATAGGAAGTTGAGATAGACAAGAATTAGGCCCACATTAGAGATGGTCGGAGAGGAACAGAATGAGGATTTGGCATGGCTCTTGGTTGGGGCTCTTATAGGAAAGTAAAAAAAAGAGCTACAATTGTTTTGTGTCATGCACTGAACGACATGATGTTGCTCAATTGTAGGGGTAAGGTCAAAGAGGTAATTAAATCACTTCTAACAAGGTAGAACGAAAGGAACATGTTGGGGCTTTAGTTTTTCGAATATGCTTGGTTGAGGCATTCCGCACGCTCTGCTCTCACTCTTGCCAGCACCGTGCGCCCTTGCCTATGCCGCAGAAATTTCGCACTCGCTACCGCGTCGTCCGCTCGCTTCTGCTCGCGCCGCGCACATCTGCGGCCATCCCCCGCCGCGCCCCAATCCCGCTCTCCCTATCGTGACCTCTCCATCTCTCGGACTCTCTCTCTTGCATCTGCTGGTAGCAGCAGAGTTCCGCACGTGCCACCGCTGCCTCCTTCCTCCACCCAAGCCGACCACACCGTCTCTATGGCCTCTTCGCTAACCCTAACCCAACGGGATACCTCGCCGCTGCGGGTTGTGTCTGTTGGGGACCAATACTAGGGTACCCGAAGAGGAGGAGCTAATGACCATCAATATTGACTCATCCGAGCATTCAAGAGCGTGACTACAGCTCCAACCAACCCCTCGGAGCGCAAGCTCCACTTCTTCCAGCCTCTGGCAGAGGGCACCATCTCGCCCGACCTTTGGGTCTGCATTCCGCCTTGCCCAACCCTTGGGCCTGCGCTCCGCCTCGCCCGACCCTTGGGTCTGCGCTTCGCCTCATCCGGCCTCAGGGGGAGGACTCCGCCTCGCCCGACCCTTGGGCCTATGCTCCGCCTCACCCGACCCTTGTTTCTGCACTCCGCCTCGCCCGACCCTTGGGTCTGTGCTCCGCCTCACCCGACCCTTGGGTCTACGCTCTGCCTTGCCTGACCCCGAGGCTGTGGGCTCTGCCTCACCCGACCCTTGGGTCTACGCTCCGCCTCGCCCGACCTCCTGGGAGGACTCTACCTCGCCTGACCCCGTGGCCGCGGGCTCCGCCTCACCCGATGGAAACCCATACCGCCGCCAACCACTCCAGGTCCAAGCGTATGGGCCTGAGTCAAAGCTCTGACACCAGGGAAGAGACCGCATGCCCCGATGTAACCCGTGGCCTTGATGGGCCATACCAAAGGATTCACATCAATAACAGCGTCGGGTGTACCGGTGATGTTCTGCCTAACCCCCGTACGAACACTGACGGGCGCGTCAGTTCACCACGATGTTTGGCAGGACGGAGTGGAGCGCCATGACCAGCATATGACGCCTGCGTATGGCGCTAGTGACGGATAGGACCACGACGCGAAGCCATCCCTATTGACATCTACAGGGTCACCGGGACCCACATGAAGGAGAAGAAGGACCCGGCAATCCTGAAGGCCTTCACTCTCTCTCTCTCTCGTTCTTCTTTTTCCTCCGCTATAACCCATGCTTTCCCTTGGCCTATAAAATGGAAAGTAGGGCATCCCATAAGGGGGATCGCAACACATCACATCGATTTAGGCAAGATCCGATCGAACCACCATGAACCCATCGAACCCCAAACAGACGGCTTAGTAGCAACCGAGCTCTCTCAGCACCCGTTCACTCCTTTCACCAGAGACTTAGGACATGTCCCTCTCTCGCCCATTTGTAACCCCTACTATAAACTTTTGGTGCTAGTAACACGAGCAGCAGCGACGAACTAGACGTAGGGACATTCTGCCCGAACCAGTATAAACCCCGTGTCCTCTAAGCACACCATCCGAGCCAGACGCGTAATATTAGAAATTTACTTGTAGGTGGCAAATCGAAACACCGACGGTTGGCACGCCAGGTAGGGGCCTTTTGCGCGTCTCGACATCCACACCAGGCCTCGGATGGCTAGTCACAACCTTAGCTCGGACCCGAGCGCGCACGTGCGCTTCGGGGACCTAGACTTCATCGTCACGATAGAGGAAGAGTTGGCGATGGCTCCCACGGCCATCCGACCTCTCCACTCCGCCCGCCTCGATGCGATCATCGAGGCGTTTAAGGAGCTACAGCTGCACGCATCGGAAGCCTATACCCCCAGAAGCGACCAACTCCTCGACTTCGACTACGGGAGGTTAGGGCACTAGCTCGGCGCCTTCCTAGGACCCTGACCGTCCCGGGAGGACCTACGCCACCTCACCTTCTCGTTCGCCAATGTTATGGCTCAGCTTGTTGGAGGACAGCTGCTCTCTCCAGAATACCTCATCCGGAGCACCCCGATAGCGCTCCCGTTCGGTCTCCGCAATGCCGCAGAGACCGATGGACACCTTGTGGCACAACGCATGCCTCGATCCCCCGCGAACGACGAGTTCGTGGGGATGACCGAATATGTCGAGGAGTCTTTCCATGACCTCCTCATAGGAGAATCGGAGTCGCCCTCCAGCTCTGACTCTAGTAGGGGGAGCCATCACCCCTCTCGTGAGTGTTTTATGGCGTGTACCCCCGAGGAACATGTCGAAAGCATCCACAAGGAAGAGGCTACCCCTATGAATGACCTAGATGACGAGGTCAGAGGAATGCAGGGGCCTCGCCTCGCCTGCGGGTGGAGCAGCTGAAGGCCCGACACCAAGAGCTCAAGGAAGCGTGACTCCAGCTCGAGCAGGAATGCGTGGAGCTCGATCGAGAGATCGAGCGCCACGGAGACGGTGGGCATGCACGCGCCAAGGCCCGTGACGTGAACCGAAGGATCATCGATGACGATGAAGCACTCCCGCACTTCACCCAGGTGAGCGAAAATATCGCCGCTGTGGTGGGCTTGCTCCAGGGGCTTCTGAGGCCCATAACACCCGAAGATCGTCGGACCCAGCCCAAGATTCGCACGCTACTCGAGCGTGCGGTGGCACAGCATGCCGAGAGCTCGCTGTCTCGATGACATGAGCTCGATGCCAGCTAGCGCATGGCCTTGGAGTGACCCGACAAGGATGCGTCAGTCCACCAGGCGCCATAAGGTGGTAGGCTGCACACCACGGTCTCGGTACATGAGCGTCTCGGCCACAACCGTGACGTGCGTGACACCCTCGATGCCCACAGGTGTGCCCACGGTGATTCGAGGGAGGGAGCTAGCCGTGGCTACCACCCTCGTCGTGGTGGACACTATGACAGCGGAGAGGATCAAAGCCCGAGCCTCGACCAACTAGGACCTTAGGCCTTTGGCCGACACATCTTCAACGCCGCCTTCCCGCCATGGTACCGACCACCAACCAACATCCTGAAATAGTCTGGGGAAACGAACCTCGGACTGTGGCTCGAAGATTATCGGCTTGCTTGGCAAGCCGGTGGAACGGATAATGATGATTTCATTATCCACAATCTTCCATTGTTCCTGGCCGATTCGGCGCGAACATGGTTGGAACACCTTCCGCCCAACATAATCCAAAGTTGGGCGGACTTGAAAGAGATCTTCGTGGGAAACTTCCAGGGCACGTACAAGTGTCCTAGGAACCCGTGGAATCTGAAAAACTACCGATAGAAGGCCAGAGAAACCCTTCATGGATACATCCGGTGCTTCTCCCGGCAATGCAATGAGCTGCCCAACGTCACCGACACTGACATCATAGGAGCCTTCCTATCTAGAACCACCTACGAGTCCCTGGTTCACAAGCTAGGACGTAAGGGTCCACGAACCACCAAGGAGCTCCTCAACATCGCTACTAGCCATGCCTCGGGCGAGGAGGTGGTCGGAGCGATCTTCGACCGTCTCAAAGGCAAGGCGAAGCGGGACAAAGACGCCAGCGAAGGCACCTCCAACCATCCTAGCAAGAAAGAAGAATAGGCAGTGGCGCGAGGGCTCACTCGTGGCCGCCGCCGACCACAAAGGGGGTCGGAAGCCCACTGAGGGTACCTCAAACCACTTCGAGAAGCTGCTTGAAGGGCCATGCCTGAATCATTCTTTCCCCATCGAACACCTATACAAGGACTGCGACCTCTTGAAGCGGTTCTTGTCCTAGAGGCTCCAACAAGGGGGAGCACGGGAAGGAGCCCAGCTAGATGAAGCGCACAACGTCACCCTCCTCCGCCCGGCCAAGTACCAGCAAGCGTTGCGTCGATACCATAGCCATCGTGTGCGGGGTCGGGCCTTCAACATCGGGGACCTGGTGCTCCACTTCATCCATAGCAATAAGAATCACCACATGCTCTCTCCATCGTGGGAGGGACCGTACGTCATCACGGAGGTGCTCTGACCAGGCGCCTACAAGCTCAGGGCCATCGACGGTGAAGTTTTCATCAATGCCTAGAACATCAAGCAGCTACGTCGCTTTTACCCTTAATATATGCACACTTTCTCTTATCAGTTTCGCTATCAACTCCCCGATCTTTTGGTGACACCTGACCCCAGCAATGGCAAAGGGTCGGGCCTCACTCAGGGGCTAATAAGAGCATATCCATCCGGTAGACAGTCTCTACGTCCGACCCTTTCTCATGATTAAGACCCAGAAGCGAAGTTTGTAGAAACACACGCTGAGTAAAACCGGTCGGACTGCGAGAAACCTACGCCCGGCGGCTACAGCATCTTTGCTCACCAGTGTGATCAGAGTTTTTTTTCGAACCCTAGGCTTTTGGGCCTTAGCCACAAAAAGAGTCGGTACGTGTTTAAGAGTCTATCTGCCCGGCAAACATTCTTTGTGTCCGCCCCTCTCTCATGTTGAGACCTAGAAGCTAGGGTTGTAGAAACGAACGCTGAGTAAAACTGGTTGGACTGCAAGAAACCTACGCCTCGGCGGCTACGGTGTTTTTGCTCACCAGGGTGATCAAAGTTTGTTCACCCACACCCCGGGCTTTACGACCTTAACGACGGAAGGGTCGGAACGCACCAACCTTTTTATACAAAAGGGGGAGAAGGGCTAAAAAATTGTTTGGCCATAACAAAATCTAAGAGCTTGTCCATTTATTACAAGTTTGTCACCTAGCTTATCTTCCTAACTAAGTTTTTGGGCGGGTTGTTCTCATCCCCTATCTCTGTAGGTAAGTCATGTCCCAGTGGGTAACACAAGTCGATCGGACGGCTTGGCTGCTGCCGAGAGACGGGTAGGGAGCAGCAGGATGCCCCACGCAGGTTATGCCGACCCCGTCACGAACGACGGACCTGAATTCCACTCAAACATGTCTGGTAAGAGCTCCCCGAACCCATCACTCGTGCCATCAAGGTAGGTCCTGCACCAGCAGGTCACCCTTAATTTATGCACGTTTTCTCTTATCAATTTCGCTATCGAGCCCCCGACCCCAGCAACGGTAAGGGGTTAGGCCTTACTCAGGGGCTGGCAAGAGTATCTATTCGCTAGACATTCTTTATGACCGACCCCTTCTCACATTAAAAAACTAGAAGCAAGGTGTGCAGAAACAAAACTCTGAGTAAAACTGGTCGGACCGCAAGAAACCTACGCCCCAGTGGCTACGGCGTTTTTGCTCACCAGCGTGATTAGAGTTTTTGTCCCCGTACCCCAAGCTTTAGCCTCTGCATTCTCGGGAAGGGTTTGGAGGGGCCCACATGTGGAATCTCCATCGAGGAGAGGCCGGCGGTCGCCCAAGTCGATCGAACGGCTCGGGCCACTACCAAGAGACGGATAGGGAGTAGTGGGATGCCCCATGCAGGTTACGCCAGCTCTGTCACGAATGACGGACCCATACCCCACACGGACATATCCGGTAAGAGCTCACCGAACCCGTCACTTGAGCAATCGAGGTAACTTTACCGACCCCCACTTTTCTTTTCTATTGCATGATCATTCATTCATCCATTCTCATGCAAGCATTCATACATTCATTCATTCATCCATCCATTCATCCATACATTCATCCCATACATCCAAGCATTGCAGATGTAATTGCTGCATCACAACGCTTTGTGTCGCGTCACGAAGCGGTAGTCGTCTCATTCGATATGAGTGGCGACCGACCGAGGTTCGAAGGCCAGCCCACAAAGGGCTCGAGCCCGCCTTGTGTCAAACAGAGCCAGGGGAGAAAAACATAGATGAGCCCCAGCAGCCTTGCCTGACCCTGCTCAGAAACAGACAGGGACATCTAGACCTTTCTCATTCGATCCTAACCTCGAGCCAAGCCCACAGAATCTCCATCGAGGAGAGGCTAGCGGGCCACCTGAGTCGCTCTCTAGAAAGACATGGGCATCTACCAGGAGGAGGGTTAAGGAGTAGTGGAATGCCACATGAGGCTATGCCAACCCCATCAGCGAACGATAGACCTGGATTCCACTCGGACATGCTCGTTAGCAAGCTCACCGAGCACGACCCTCGATCCATCGAGGCAAGTGTCGTTAGCTCAACCCCTCTAGTTGTGGAAACCACGGATGGGGTGATGCATGAAACAAGGCTGACCCCTATCGAGCCCAACGAGGCTCGGGGGCTCAAGCCGCCCGACCCTAACTCAGAATCCAACTTACCTGGGTTCGAAGGCCAACCCACAAAGGGTTTGAGGCCGCCTCGCTTTGACTAGAGCTAGGGGAGAAAACATAGATGAGCCCCAGTGGCCTTGCCTGACCCCGCTCAGAAGCGGACAGGGAAATCTAGACCTTTCTCGTTCGATCCTAACCTCGAGCCAAGCCCACAGAATCTCCATCGAGGAGAGGCCAGTGGGCCACCTAAGTCGCTCTCCGGAGCGATACGGGCATCTGCTGGGAGGTGGGTTAAGGAGCAGTGGAATGCCACATAAGGGCTATGCCGACCCCATCAGCAAACGATGGACCCGAATTCCACTCGGACATGCCCGTTAGCGAGCCCACCGAGCGCGACACTCGATCCATTGAGGCAAGTGTCGTTAGCTCAACCCCTCTAGTTGCGAAAACCATAGACGGGGTGATGCATGAAACTCGGCCGACCCCTACCAAGCCCAATGAGGCTCAGGGGCTCGAGCCGCCCGACCCTAACTTGGGAATCCAACTGACCAGGGTTCGAAGGCCAACCCATGAAGGGTTCGAGGCCTCCTTGCATCGACCAGAGCCAGGGGAGAAAACGCAAATGAGCCCAGCAGCCTTCGCCCAACCTGCTTAGAAGCGAACAGGGTCATCTCAACCTTCTCATTCAATCCTGACCTCGAGCCAAGCCCACAGAATCTCCATCGAGGAGAGGCCAGCGGGCCACCTGGGTCGCTCTCTTGAATGACCTGGGCATCTGACAAGAGGTGGGTTAAGGAGTAGTGGAATGCCACATGAGGGCTATGCCGACCCCGTCATAAACAACGGACCCGAATTCCACTCGAACATGCCCGTTAGTGAGCTCGCCGAGTGCGTCACTTGAGCCATCAAGGCAAGTGATGCTAGCTCAACCCCTCTGGTTGTGAAAACCGCGGACAGGGTGACGATCACAAAGATGAGCTGACCCTTGACCAGACCCCCGCTATGCATGGGGATCGAGGAAAGTTGGGCTCACAAGGAGACCGAATGCACGGTCGCAGAACGATAGACCCCCGAAGGTGTTGAAATCAGGGAAGGACCTTTTTCGACCCACCAAACCTCATGGCTATACCTCCGAGGGGTCCGATCTCGATGAAAGGGAATCACCGTCCCTAGGTCATGCAGTGGGCGACAAAAGAAGGCCAAGGCCATCAGAGTCCTCCTGCTCGGAAAAACATCCAAAGGAGTTTTCTACTCCTCTATAGGCTCGGGGGCTACTATCGGGGACCAATACTAGGGTACTCAAAGAGGAGGAGCTAATGACCATCAACATTGACTCAGCCGAACAGTCAAGAGTGCGACTATAGCTCCAACTGACCCCTCGGCGTGCAAGTTCCGCTTCTTCCAGCCTCTAGGAGAGGGCATCGCCTCGCCCGACCTTTAGGTCTGCGTTCCACCTCGCCTGACCCTTGGGCCTGCGCTCTGCCTTGCCTGACCCTTGGGTCTATGCTTCGCCTTGCCCAACCTCTAGGGGAGGACTCCGCCTCTCCAGACCCCAAGGTCGTAGGATCTACCTCGCCCGACCCTTGGGCCTGTGCTCCACCTCACCCGACCCTTGGGTCTGCGATCCACCTCACCCGACCATTGGGCTTGTGCTCTGCCTCGCCTGACCCTTAGGTCCATGCTCTGCCTCGCCCGACCCTGAGGCCGTGGGCTCTGCCTCGCCTGACCCTTGGTTCTGCGCTCCAGCTCGCCCGACCTCTGGGAGAGGACTCCGCCTCACCCAACCCCGAGGCCATAGGCTCTGCCTCACCCAACGGAGACCCATACCACCGCCAACCACTCTAGGTCAAAGCGTATGGGCCTGAGTCAAAGCTCTGACACCAGAGAAGAGACCGGCAGGCCCCGATGTAACCTGTGGCCTTGATGGGCCATACCAAAGGATTCACATCAACAACAGCGTCGGGCGTACCGGTGCTATTCTGCCTAACCCCCATACGAACACTGACGGGCACGTTAGTTCACCACAATGTTTTCTAGGACGGAGTGGAGCGCCATGACTGGCATATGACGCCTGCGCATGGCGCTAGTGATGGATAGGACCGCAACACGAAGCCATCCCTATTGACATCTATAGGGTCAGTGGGACCCGCATGAAGGAGAAGAAGGACCCAGCGATCCTAAAGGCCTTCAACTCTCTCTCTTGTTCTTCTTTTTCCTCCACTGTAACCCATGCTTTCCCTTGGCCTATAAAAGGAAAAGTAGAGCGTCCCATAAGGGGGATCGCAACACATCACATCGATTCAGGCTAGATCTGATCGAACCATCATGAACCCATCGAACCCTGAACACACGGCTGAGTAGCAACCAAGCTCTCTCAGCACCTATTCACTCCTTTCACCTGAGACTTGGGACCTGTCCCTCTCTCGCCCGTTTGTAACCCCTACTACAAACTTTCAGTGCTAGTAACATGAGTAGCAGCGACGAGCTAGACGTAGGGACATTCTGCCCGAACCAGTATAAACCTCATGTCATTTAAGCACACCATCCGAGCCAGATGCCCAATATTAGAAATTTACTTGTCGGTGGCAACTCGAAACACTGACACAGTCGCTGCCCCTACCGATGGCTATTGGGCGCACGTGCCTAGGCGCCTCATCTCCTCCCTGGCCGAGCCAAGGGCACCCATGAGAGTGTCTGGTGCTAGTGGTGCTCACACACTGCCGCTCACCGCTGGCTCCCACCCCGACGGTTGGAATTGATCGACCCTGGCCTCCCCTCCGCCGGCGATGCCGTGTTTCATCGTATGTTTTCAAGTGTTTCATGTGGATGTTATGTATGTTGCAATGTCTTTATACGCATGTTGTAAGTGTGTGTTTCATGTTGTAAGCATATGTTTCAAGTGTTTCAGTTGTTTCAGATGTTTGTTTCAAGTGTTTCATCTGGATGTTACAGAAGAATATTTGGATGTTGCATAACATGCATGTTTCAACCATATGTTTTTAAGTGTTTTAGGTGTTTCATCTGGATGTTGCAAAAGTAGATATGGATGTTGCATATGTTGCTATGGCTATACATGTATGTTTCAAGCTTATGTTTTAAGTATTTTATCTGTTTCATATGTATGTTGCAAGTGTTTCATCTAGATGTTTCAAAAGTACATCTTGGGGAGCACATGTTGCAATGGCGCCAGTGGCTAGCGGATAGTGGCTTGCCACAACCACCTCCTGCTGCTGCTTGGGTGTCATTGTGGGTCACCATGCCAACGCCTGAGGCTGGAAGACGCCTCCACGACGTCATCTATAGACGGGGCAAGTGATTAGGACCGGTCCCTACATGCATGCGAGCATGTGAAATGGAGCAGGCTTGGGCGGTCCTCGCATATGTGTGGCCATGGGCGAGCGAACTATTGGTGGCATGGCATTTCCCATGAGCACGCGTGATGGATGAGGCGCGGGAGCTACGTCCACGCACGTGACGGAGGAGGCATGGGAGCTGTGTCCTGATGCGTCGTCTGTCCAAACATCCGGGCGCTAGCCCTTCTGTTAGTTTTTAGCGAGCCACATATTTAGCTTTTTCATATAATGGATAGAAGAACCTGGCTGTCACGGCCACACCACATCCATCAGCCTAACCCATCAACACCACTCTGTCCAGAAGGAACAATGGATGTCGATCCACAAACCCAACCTGTATCAGCCCGGAGTGTGCTTGTAACGTATGTAGCTAGCTATCTAGCAGTAAGTATTAGAGGGAAGCAAGTGAGAGAACTCAAGGATGTAAGACACAAATTAACTCTTCTTCCTCTAAGAAAACTACCCGACACAATGCCTAATAACTCTACCGATCCCCTTCTTTCTCCTAGCCCCTCATTGGAGTTGTTAACACTTGGTTTCTAAGATATAGGTTCTTGGCATCCATGCCATGGAGTTCGAGCCACCACACCCGTACTTTACACATCCAAAGATTTCATGGCAACATGGATTCAAATAACAAGCAAGCATTTGATGAGATCCTCAAGCGGATCAACAACTTTGATGCGAGGTGGGAGCGACACTTCTCTGAGATCGAGTCAGAGAGGGAGCAATGGGACAACGTCATAAAGCTCCACGTGTTCACTCTCGAGCAGTACTGCATGACTTAGTATGATACTTCCAAGGCTAGCAATAGCTAGGACGGGCACTTAGAATAGTACATGACTAATCTCGAGGAGCACGTCAATGACCAAGAGCTCTAGTGCTTGTCAAAGATTTGTGATGAGCAAGACGACCGAGAGGTGGTACTGGTGTCTGTTGCTGCTTTGTTCAACGATTGGAGGCCTAACAACGAGGAAGTCATCGACAACATCCACACCAAGTTTAGGAAGCTCTCCAGGCACTAGGATCGGGCAGCGTTAGAGTCATTTAGTGTCTGTCGTGGCTTAATTCCTTCGCTAGAGTTGGTGTCGGTGCGAAAAGTAACCAACAAGTAAATATTTGTAGTTTTGTCGTACGTTGTGAACGAATGTGGCCTAGCACTCAATGACACAGGGTTCATACTAGTTTAGGCAACGTGCCCTATGTCCAGTTTAAGTCAGTCGGTGACTTTATTCCTGAGCCCAGGTGCTCGAAGTTTGTTGTGGGGTTACAAACGAGTGGGGATAAGATGGGGGTGTTAGAGGTTCGGTCGGACTCTAGACTAAAGGGCCGAGAGTGATGGGAGCTCCTACGTGCGCTAAGTATTAGAACATATGCTCTGTGTAGCTTTAGAGTTCTAGAGCCGTGGAGCCATTCGAGTGCTCAGAATGTCTAAAGCTTAGCAGAGTGAGAGTCAGAATGACCGTCTGCCTTTTAGCAGAGAGCGCATCCCCTTTTATAGGTGAAGGTGATGGCCTTACAAGTTAGGAGAGAGAGAGTGTGCGTGTGTGTTTCCTAGTCTTGTTGCCTACGTCGTCGGGTACAAGATAGTTTGTTGGTGCCCATAATACTGTTGATGCCCAGATGCATGTGGCAGGCTCCAGCGTGTTCTTCTGGTATGGCAAATGTCAACGCCAACCATACTATAGGACAAATGTCGGTGCCCACAACACTGTTCATGTTCTGACATGTCTAAAAGGTTGCAAAGCACCCTTCTAGCATGGCCTATTAGTACTTTCCTATAGGTGTGCAGGGTACGGTCCTTGGTATTGCGGTTGACTTAAGCGCCTTGCCTTATCTGCTCCGCTTGATTCTTGGGTCCTTACCGAGCGGGCGTCCCTGGTCAGTTGTTCCCAATCGGCTCCGACCACGTCGGTCGGAGAAGAGCTGTAAGCAAAGGTTCGGTGTATTACTAGTCCGAAAAGTGGGTCAGAGTCGGAAGCGAGCGTCGTCTCCTCTTTGGCTAGGCCTTCTGGTTAGAAAAGCGGGCCAGAGTCAGAAGCGAGCGTCGTCCCCTCCTTGGCCAGGCCTTCTGGTCGGAGACTGGATCGCTCTTCTGGCCTATCGTTAGGTATCTGGGCTAGCCCAGGAATCGTGCGTTTGTTGTAATGCCGTCTGCTGGGACAAGCTTTTGCTAAGAAGCGGGCCCATTAGGGACCCTAGGTTTATGAACCCGACAGTTGGTCTCCGAGTGACGACCATCTGTTAGTCTCAAGATAGACTAGCCCAAGGAGCACCGCATCGTGACACCACCTCAGAAGAAGGGCTATGGCTGGGTTAGTCACGACCATAGCCCTGCTCCCGGCCAATGGTACATTCAATTACCATCCCATCCCTCCTGATCCCCTAATTTGCCCTATGCCAAGCCTAAAACGCATGTCCCTCACCCCAATTTTGGCAAACTGTGCCCAAGATGAGCTTCCCCCAAATTTGATGATGACAACCCTCAATTGTGGATTTCTCGAGCCAAAACATACTTGGAGATGTACTCCGTCAATCCCAGCCTTTTGTCAAAGTCTCACCCATGCATTACATTGGCTCTATCGCTCACTGGCTCTAGTCCATCATGTGTCGCCTCGCTAACATTGACTAGCCACCTTCCATATCGTTATCCATGATTGCTTTAGTAGCGATCAGGACGAATTTCTGATTTGCGAGCTCTTCCACATCAAACAATCTTCATTTGTTTCCAAGTATGTTGAGAAGTTCATCAAACTCATTGATTAGCTCATTGCTTACACAACTGCCACTAATCCCCTATATTACACCATGTGATTTATTGATGTCTTATGTGACGATATTCATTCTATCATTGTCATGTAATGTCCCTCCAATCTAGATACTACTTCTACTCTTGTACTCTGGTGCTTTTCCAAGAAGAGGTGAGTGACCTAGGCCAACAAAAGGACTTGAAGAAGCTAAAGGCTTCTCTATTCTCCTTGTTGGCTTACATCAAAGGGCTAGGCTGATGCTTGCTCCAGCTCCCATGCTAGGACCAGCAGTTACGCATGATGACAAAGCCTATATGGCAACGACAAAATCATCCTTGATGGATGACATGCTGGCCGTTGTGCACACATATTGCAAATCATGTAGTCAGTGCATATGTTGTGCTGAGAAGTGGACTTTCGGACACAAGTGTGCTCCATCTATTCAACTGCACATCCTGTAAGAGCTCTTTGATTTCTATGAGGATGATGAGTCTGCCATCATGTCGGCTCTGACTCCTATTTCTTTTGCTCTGTCTCCTCAATTATTCATGCTTATGTTAGCCGCAACAGTTACAAGCCACTCTTCTACAAGAATGATGTAGTTGTCTCGTTCAATAGGGGATAAATATGTGCTAATTTTGGTGTATTTGGGCAGCAACCATTCATTCATCAGTAGCCCCATTACTTCGTTGCTTGATAGTGTGTCTCTGCTTCCTACACAAGTATCCATTCAAGTGGCTAATGGGGGTACAATGCTATGCACTTAGGAGTTTCAACCCATTGTTTGGAAGGTCCACGGTTACTCCTTTCACACCAACCTGAAGATGCTTCCATTGTGTCCTGTGGCATGATCATCGGCATGGATTGGCTTGAAGCATTCTTGCCTATGAAGGTACATTGGAGTTAAAATTGGATGACAATACCATATGGTGGTTGTCATGTGACCTTGTAGAGCATCTCTTCAGATATCCTTAAATGCTCAATGGTCCAGCTATTAACTATCCATAGTGACATTGCCATGTCTCCCACCTCTGTGACTCAACTAGAGGTACAAGATCTCGTCACACAATTTTCTTCACTGTTTGATGACATAACTGCCCTCCCACCTTGTTGTCACTGTGACCATACAATACCCTTGGTGCTGGAGTGCCTCCAATGTTTGTTCATCCCTACCGTTATGCACCAACACTGAAGACTACAATTGAACGGCAGGTCTCTGAAATGCTTCAAGCTGGGCTGATACAACAAGTGTTGGCACCTTCTCCTTATCTATATTGTTGGTTCATAAGAAGGATGGCTCATTGAGTTACGTGGACTACTGGTTGTGCCCTCATTGTCAAGAGCAAGGTCTCCATTTCCGTCATTGACGAACTACTCGATGAATTGGCATAGTCTCATTGGTCCCCATATTTTGTAGCAACAAACTTGCTCTAGTATTGTGCTTTTGTAGAGAATTATTTATAGGCTATGCAACCCCCTTAGCCATCTAGATCCTTTCACTAAGGAGCGCTAGGGTTTCATGTCCTAATTTTAGAGTCATTGGTGGCACTAGATGTTGTCCCCCCCAAGTGATTATGGTCGATAGTGCTGAACCATCCCTAACACCATCTGCAGGAGCCTAGGTTGACCGGGACTAGAGATGCCATTATGTCTCACCTAAGCTTGTTCTCCCCGTGGTGCCTTGCTTACCTTGCTAGTTGTGAGCCGAGTAACTTGGTTTTAGACCATTTTGTCACCCATGATCCCACCCCATCAAAGGGTTCAAAAACAAGCTTCACATGCTCACAGTGCACGTTGTGATGACCGAGGTGCTCCATGCACCTGGGTTGAAGACCGCTAGTAGGTCCATTGCATGGTGCCCATCACTCTCGTTCCCCTGGTCCGGGGTGGCTATTGACGGTTGAAAGGTCATTGTTTGGTTTTGGTAATTGAGTGACAACCTAGATGGACTAATATGTGGTTATGTGAGAATACACAGGAGATTAGTCCACATGTGAATATGTAATGAAGGAGCTCATTGCATATGAGACATGACATGGAGTCATGTGACTAAGGTGGAGATCAAGATGAGGCTTGGCTTGATGGACCGGTTGCAAGAGTGAAGGGCAAGTCGGAGGCTTTGAAGCATTGGACCACGTGGCGGGATGCTTGAGCAAAGACTTGGCGCTGATGGACTGACGCAATAGTGAAGAGCAAGTGAGGTCAAGATCGATGAACCAATAAGGTCACATGATGATATGAAGTGGATCATATTATTGTTGATCGTGTTGGTGCATGTGTTACATCAACATTGAAGGAGATGGAATGGAATGCGCAAGGTAAAGGTATAACCTATAGGAAATTTCATTTTACCGGCCATAGGTGCGTAGAGAAGTTTATGACCGGGTTTAGGATAGATGGCCGTACTATCAAGAGGGGCAAACTTATTTGCATATCAGTCATCTAGTGCAACTCGAGTGATCTAACTTTGCATCATTGCTATGATTGAGTGGCGTGGTGAAAAGAGTGCTAATCCTTTGGAAAAATGTTTAGGAAAAGCTAACACACGTGCACAAGGTGGTGTATCTCTTGGTGGTGTTAGCATATTTGCAAAGGAGAAGAAGTTAGAAGCGAGGAGGAGGTCGTAGATAGCTTGGGTTGCTTTTCTAGACAATGGCGAACTATCTGCCCTTTGGTGGCGGACTATCCATGGTCCTCGGACGCTGATGTTTGGGAGGGATCGAACGCGACACTCGTACTATTCATGAGCTGACAGGTGAACGACAGACTATCCGCGTATGGGAGGCGGACTGTTCACCGGCTAAAATCGGTGGCAAGCAGAGTTGTTGGAAACTCTGTCCAGGCTATTGGAAATTAACGGCGGACTGTCTGGCCCTTTAAGGGCGGATTGTCCGCCGACTAATTTCTGAGGAACAGAGGTTTGGGAGAGGTTCTGAGCATGTTCTCGGGTTTGAACGATGGACTGTCTGCCTATAATTCTCGGACTGTTCGGAGCTTTCATTTGAACTCTAACGGCTAATTTTAGGTGAACGACGGACTGTTCGGGCCCTAAGGCGCGGACTGTCCAGGGTGACCGTTACAGCACCTAACGGCTTGTCTTAGCATAAGGACGGACTGTCCGGGCCTATAAGGGCGGACTATCCGCAGTTCACTTTTCAGCACGCGTCTAAACGGCTAGTTTGACGCCTCCCTCTATAAATAGAGGTGGTGGCCAGCCATTTGAGGGGTTGAGCACCTTGGGGACTTAGTATCCTTGTGTGAGAGTGCTAGGGAGCCCTCCAACTCACTTGTGATTACTGCTAATCATATCCGCTAAGTGAGAGAGCGATTCTAGTGCGGTGCATGAGAGATTGCAAGTGTTGGCACTAGGTGATCGAGTTGCAAGGTGGTGGTGCTTTTACTCTTGGAGGTTGCCACCTCCTAGATGGCTTGGTGGTGGTCTCTGTTTAAGCATGCAAAGAAGATTACACGGTGCTCTAGAGAAGAGATTGTGAGGGGTATCGTGCTCACCCCATGGGGGCCGCGAAGAGCAACTCTAGTAGAGCGAGACGCGAAAGGCGACAAGTGGTCCATCCGGGTCAAGTGCTCAAGCTTGTGGTAAGCACTCCATGTGGGAGAGTGTGACTTGCGGGTCACCACTAGCAAAAGGACTGGCGGCAACCTTGGAGCTTGTCTCAACGGGGATTAGCTTGGTGGCAACCAAGTGAACCTCGGGATAAAAATCACCGTGTCAACCTCGTTCATCCTGTTGGTTTGCAATTCCCCAACACAAGCTTGTATTTACTTTCTTATACATTGTGCTTGTGTAGTTGCTCTTGTAATTAGTTGACTTATGTAGTTTGCTAGTTATCTTCTTGCTTGTGTAGCATAGAAGTAACTCCCTTGTGTGACTAATTTGGTTTGAGTAACCTTATGTCACATTGCTTAGTTTGTGTAGCTAAGTGATTTGAGCTCTCTAATTTGGCTTATGTAGCCTTGTTATTGAGCATTGCTAGTGAGATTAGAAGCTTTGTGCTTTTGCTTACTAGATTGTGTAGGAGCTCCCCTGTTACTTGAAATAATAGTTGCATAGGTTTATGTGACATTGCTACTAGAATTGATTAGGTGAGCTCTAGCTAGCCCGACACATTTGTTGCCTAATTGGCATCTTTATAAGGTGCTTGTGAACTGAGATAGAGGGGTGTAGTCTTAGCTAGACCGATAGTTTTAATTCCGCATTTGTTTCGATAAGCCGGCGCGATTAATTTTAGAAAGGACTATTCACCCCCCTCTAGTCCGCCATCTCGACCCTACAACGGTGAAATGTCACACTTTCACATACCCAAAATACCATCAACATATACAGCGACACTCGTGTCATTAATGGAGCCTCGCATCCGAGCACATGGACAAGCACATGGACGGAAGTGCTGGATGTATGTTATGTGTAACACCCTCGATGTTACACCCTAAATCATTTACTAAAACATGTTATGAGCATCATATTTATGTGTTAATGCATGTGATAGAATGTATAGATAAATTTCTTGTAACTAAAAATGATCAATAAAAATGTTAAATGAAAGTTGATTCAATAGCTCATGTATATCAAGTAGGGTTGAAAACCAATTTTTATTAAGCAAAAATACTATAGAACATGTGTGTGATACTTTAATAAAGTTTGAAGTACAAACTTTGTAGATGACAGTGAAATATTTGCCATCGAAAAATGATATTACTAACTAATATTTCTACTAGCCTAGAAATTGCAAATTGAAATCAAGTTCAACTCAAAAACTTAGAAAATTTCCAAGTTGTGAACAACTAGACATTGCTATGTTTAGCAAATTATTTTCAAAGATTGGGTTAAGGGGTGGTGTAGTGTTATAGCTCGATTTGATAGTCTCATGTGCCATCTTGAGCATGGTGAAGATGGTTTAGATCCAAAAGCAACCATTTAGATTTTATGGGCGCTTTAAAATTCATGCACGACATGGTTTTGGGCTGGTTGGCCGCGTGGGCACGATCACCACGTTTGGGTGTTTGGTGTCGCCACGCTGACTGGCCCACGTGCACACGTGCTACCGCACATGGCCGGCCACGGCTGCTCTCGCCTGGCTGTGGCCTGGTCGCCGCCGGCTCCTAGCGCATGGAGCCGCTGCTGCTGCTTGCACAGCCGGGCGGTGCTACCGTCGGCCCCGCCGTGCTGCCGCACTATCGCCCCAAGTCGCGCCGTAGCCACTGCCAGTGCCATCGCCTCGCCATCATGTCCATGCCTCCCTCTGCATCTCTGCCGGCCCAGTGCGATGCCGCCTCTGCCGCGTGCACGTGGTCGGGCTCATCGTCACCTTATCCTTAATGGCACTACGGCGCGCGGGGCACTCCGGTCGTGAATGCGTGCGCCTGTCTGCTAGCGCCTACGCGTGGGCCTCCATGATCACGACGACCGCATCCCACCAAGGCGAGGATGAGCCGAGCCTACCTGTCGCGCCCCATCTCTCTCTCTCTTTCTCCCTTTCTCCCTCTACTGCCGCCACGAGCCACGCCATCAAATTACTCTATGAACAATCACCTCCATTCAATTCATCACATCCATGGCTTCACCATCATATCCCCCCGCTGCCCGACCCTACCCAGTCTTGAACCGTGCAAGGCCAAGCTCCAATTTGGAGTTTCTCCCGCCACCGTGCCGATAAGGCTGCGTCCGTCCATGGATGTGGGCAGCCCTCCTACCGTCCCTCCCGAACCAATTCCCTTGCACCACTAGCTTCACCTTGCCTCCCTCTCCACCTTGCGCACGTCAGCGGAACCACTACTGCCTCTCCATCATTGCTAACGTGACCATGCCGCCATGGTGCACCGCCGCACGGCTGGGCCACACGTAGCTAGCCCTCCTCCGTCATCCTCCGCCCCAAACGTCAACTCGGCTACGTCCACGGTAGCCTCCTGATGCTCACGAGCTAACCAATTAGGCCTGTAGCTACCCTAGCCCATCGGAACAGTGGCGCAGCTATCGCGGATGGCCGCGCACCACTACAGCCTTCCCCAGCCAGTCGTGTCACCCTACACTGCCGCTTAGCAAAGCCGCTCAGGTCAGAGATGGTGATCGACTCATTAGGTGGGCCCGCGCAGGTCCTAGGTGGCCGGCATAGGTGCCCAGTGCCGTCGCTCGCCGCGCCGCCGTGCATTGAGTTACCGGGGGTGCGCGCAGGGGATTTAAGGAAAGGCTAGGGGGTTAAGTGAGAAGTTCTAAGAGAGGAGAAAATAGTGTTAATACTTAATTATAAATTAGAAGGAGTTCGTGGTCTCTTTTGCAAAGTCGTCCCCGGCGCGGGCCGTCTCCGCGTGGGTCGGCCTCGCGTGGGTCGCGCCTGTGGGCCGCTGCTCGCGTGTGCTGTGTCACATGGGCCGCGTGGGAGATTTCATTTTTCTTTTCCTAAGGAATTAGAAATAGTTTTCTCATTTAATTTTTGAGCTGATCTTTGGTAAATCATATAAAATCATATAGGTGTCTAAAAATTGTGAAACAAATTTTGTTAGGTTTCTAAAATCGTGCTCTATCTGTTAGTGTATTTAGTTCATATATATACATGTTGATACCAGGAGCTATTAAATCATTTGAGAGTGCTCAATATTATTAAGTTAATTATTATAGGAATTTTTGCGATAAATTGGTGATAACTTTAGCCCTAAAAATTTTATAGCAGCATCATAGTATTATTATGTGCTCACTATAATTTTTGTAGCTTTAGAATAGACTAAACATTAGGGTAGTTAAATGCTCTTTGTTTCAATATACATTAAATCATTAGTAGAAATAAAGATATATCCTTCATTTGTAAAGCTAGGTGTTTATTAGTTGAACCCAACACTTTGCTCGGTAAAAATGATAGTTAGCTTAGTACCTTAGTCATTAGAGCTAGCTTAGTAGCTTAGTATGCATATTCTTATTTTAAGAGTTGCTATTGCATAAATGCTAAGTGTTGCATCATCATCGCATGCATGTAGAGAACGAGTTGGCGAAGATCATGACCACCGGTGATCATGAGTTGAAGGAGATCGTTGAGGAGTACGAGGAGGAGACTCTTGTGTAGGAGGAGGTCCCAGAGCCGCCACTAACTGACTCAGCTGACACCGCACCTGCCTAAGGCAAGCCCCGATGCATAACCCCTTATTTTTTATAATCACTGTTTATGTATGTTAGGTGCATTTATGTTACATGAATTTTATGGAAACCATATGCATAAATATGTCTGTCCTAAGAGTCTACTAGTGCAGGTTCGGGTAGCTGCTATGCTTAGGTTTTCGGTAGCGTGAGTAACTTGCCGTTACTCACAATATGTGATTATTATAATTACTCTCATGATAAAATAATGAAAGGAAAATGGAGACAGTGCAGGGATATGGTATGGGTATTGGTGGGTGAAAGGTCCTTGTGTGGTTTTGGTAATTGAGTGACAACCTAGGTGGACTAATTATGTTTATGTGAGATACACAGGTGATTAGTCCACAGGTACATGTGTGTGAGCAACATATGCCATGAAGGTAAAAATGGCTCGGAGATGTTGCAAGGCTCACACATATGATGATGAAGGAGCTCATTGTACATGAGACATGACATTGAGTCATGTGATCAAGGTGGAGAAGATCAAGACAAGACTTGACTTGATGGACCGGTTGCAAGAGTGAAGGGCAAGTCGGAGGCTTTGGAGCGATGGACCGCGTGGCGATGAAGCTTAAGCAAGACTTGGCATCGATGGACGAAAGCAACGGTGAAAAGCGAGTAAAGTCAAGATTGATGAACCAATATGATCACATGATGATATGAAGTAGATGATATCATTGTTGATCGTGTCGGTGCATGTGTTGCATCAACAATGGAGGAGATGGAATAGAATGCACAAGGCAAAGGTATAACCTAGGGCATTTCATTTCACCGGTCATAGGTGAGTAGAGAAGTTTATGACCAGGTTTAGGATAGATGGCCGTACTATCAAGAGGGGCAAACTTGTTTGCATATCGGTCATCTAGTGCCACTTGAGTGATCTAACTTTGCATCGTCGCTAGGATCGAGTGACGTGGCAAGTTGAGTGGCTAATCCTTTGGAACATGATTGTGAAAATGCTAACACACATACACATGGTGGTGTACACTTGGTGGTGTTGGCACATTTATAAAGGAAATGAAGTTGGAGTTGAAATGGATCAACTCAGTGAAGAAACAGAGGCGAAAGAAAGTCACTGTGAGTGACCGAACGTTGGCCTCGGTAGGACCGGCGCGTCTGGTCAGTGGCAGCAGAGAGCGCGCAAACGTCGTGTTTCGACCAGATGCTGGTGTTGAAAGTGACCGGACGCTGGCAGGGCACGTCCGGTCAGTGCTAACATATGCTGACATGGTGGCGTGAGGAACAACAGTGACGCGTGGCAGTCAGAGAATGACCAAACGTTGTTGCTGCGTCCGATCATGACCGACCAAATGCGTCTGGTCACAAATCAGAGGCTCGAGGAGCTCTCTAGAAATGATCGGACTCTGGCTGGTCTGCGTCCGGTCGTGCAGCAGTGGACGCGTCCGGTCATGAATGGAACCTCTCTAGAAACGACCGGACTTGGCAGAGGTGCATCCGGTCTTAGCATTGTGCTGCGTCCGGTCGCAACTTAACTGTTGAGATCGGGTGCTCTGTATTTGAATCCAGGGATGACATGGCAGGCATCCATTGACCGGATGCTGGACCGCGTGCGTCCGGTCAATCTGACCGGAGCGTCCGGTCGCCCCGAGCTGTGCTCAGTGAAGGGGTACAATGGCTCTATTTTCATGGGGGCTATAAATAGAAGGGGGTCTCAGCCTTGGGTTGTTCAGCTGAGCACACTAGAGCCTTGGTGGCTTATGTGGTAGTGCTTGGGAGCCCTCTAACTCACTTGAGCTTGATAGTATTCATCCGATCGAGTGAGTGAGCGATTCTAGTGCGATTGCATCGTGAGGTTGCATCGAGTGGCACTAGGTGGTCGTCTTGCAAGCCGATGGTGCTTGTTACTCTTGGAGGTTGCCACCTCCTAGATGGCTTGGTGGTGGTCTCCGTCGAAGCCCGCAAGAAGCTTGTGTAGTGCTCCGGAGAAGAGCTTTGTGAGGGGCACTGTGCTCGCCCCGTGGGAGCTGCAAAGAGCAACTCTAGTTGAGCGTGTCATTGAGCTACCCTCACTTTTGGGGTAGGTTCTTGTGGTGTCCGACGTGAGGGCTTGGCGGGTGATGCCAATTAGCCGCCGAACTACCAAGTGAGCGGTCGGCACAACGGGGACATATCATGTTGGCAAGCACGTGAACCTCAGGAGAAAATCACCGTGTCAACATTGTTCTTCCTGTTGGTTTGCAATCCCCTTACATAAGCTTGTGGTTACTTTCATATACATTGTGATTGTGTAGTTGCTCTTGTAATTAGTTAGCTTGTGTAGCTCACTAGTTACCTTCTTGCCTGTGTAGCATAGAAGTAGCTCCCTTACGTGGCTAATTTGATTTGTGTAACCTTGTTAGTCACATTGCTTAGTTTGTGTAGCTAAGTATTTGCGCTCTCTAATTTGGCATTGGTTGCCTTGTTATTGAGCATTGCTAGTGAGCTTAGGTGGCTTTGTGCTTTTGCTTACTAGCATGTGTAGGAGCTCTCTCATTACTTGAAGTACTAGTGGCATAGGTTTGTGTGACCTTGCTTCTACAATTGGTAAGGTGAGCTCTAGCTAGCCCGGCACCTTAATTGCTTAATTAGGCTCTTTGTAAGGTGCTAGAGAACATAGATAGAGGGGTGTAGTCTTGGCTAGACCGATTATTTTAATTCTGCATTTGTTTCGGTTAGCTGACGCGATTAAGTTTAAGAAAGGACTATTCACCCCCCCTCTAGTCCGCCATCTCGACCCTACAGTGGGTGTAACAGGTTGTGTCTCATGGCCAACGGGGCTCAGCTTGGTTACACTGTTGTTCCTGTTCATGTCGATTAAGGACCATTCGTTGTTGTGGATGGTAGTTAGGTCACAGACTTATTATCCTGAGCACATACTTGCTTATGGGAGCGGGAAGTCTTGTTACGCTCTTCTCGTGGGTTCTGGCTCTTTTTAGACCGACTGATTGGAGGCGGGGAAAGGTGAAGGTCTGAGCACCATACTGAGACTGGGTCTCAAGTGTGGGGGCTTAGAGTCCAAGTTTGTACGGGGACCTGGACCCCGTGACAGGAGTGGAATGGGTTGGTCTTGTTTATGCCTAGGGTACAAACAGGGCATGTGTTTTGGGGTACCTAGCTGTGATACATTGGTTCATGAATCGCCATTTTTGTGAGATGGTACGACTTGGCTATGGTCTAGCACCGTAGTAAGAACTGGAAGATGAAAGATGGTGAAATGGTTCTGATTGCTTAACCCTTGCTTAAAAGTAGAACAGGTGCTTACCTAGAATGGTTATCTAATGAAGTAATCATGACTGCTAAGAAAACTTGACTGTAAGGATTAACTATTAGTAATACTTTTCGCAAACAAAAAGAAAACAGCAAACCCATATTGCTTATCATACTCCTTGGAGTCAGGAAACTATTCCCATTAGTCGGGTAAGTCTTGCGAGTATATTGTGTACTCAAGGTTTGTTTTACACCTGTTGCAGGTGCAGCTTGAGGAGTAGCTCTTGTGTGGAGAATTCTTCTGGTGGGCACAGATGGATCCTTGTATTGTTTCCTCTAGATGCTTATTTTCATTCCGCTATTTAATTATCGTACTCTGAACTCTAGCATTGTAATAAATAATTTCTAAGAACGCTTGTTGTATGAAATGGACTAAGTATTGTAATCTCGTACTCATTACTGGATTCTGGATGTAAAACGTGGATTGTTTCGAGTTCTCCCTTGGGGTGGGCTCGATGGAACTATCCGATGTAGCTAACTTTCGGGGTGCTTAGTGTCTAGAGCAAGACGAGCGCCTCCAAAAGCATATTATTTCAGGCGGTTCTGCCACATTATGCAGATCCCAAGAGTTTTCGGGTCAGGTTAACATACCTTGGAGTGCCCCACAATAGTCGAGTGGAGGTTAGCCTAGTTGTGGATGCAATCGACATCTAGTTGCTTGAGCCATGCCCTCGCTGAGCTTGACAGGAGCAGTGGGAGGTATTGGATTGTGAAGTCTTCTTTCGCCCCTCTGGTCCTTATCGCGAGCAGGTAGTAGTCAAGCCAGTGGTTGGGATCAGTCTCAATGTCGTAGTTGTCGTTGTGGGTCAGCCGTCAGAAGCGCTTGGGGTAGTGTGCCACCCGTATCCTGGATCCAACTGCTAGGGGACCAAAGTGGTCTTGGCTCTGGCTTCCTTCTCGTTGATCGGGGTGTGCGTTCGGCGACTTGGCTCAAGCATGCCGCCTTGCCTTTATGGTGTCCAACACGCCCCTATCCTCTCTAATTCAGTCATGCATGGGCGAGCGGTGTGGGTCAGGCTCGACTTTATGCTCACATCGGGGCTTAGCTCCCCTTGCTCTTGGCCGATCAAAGTCATTGGTGGAGTTGGCACAATTGTTGCCATCGTGGGCAAGGGGGTCAGAGCATTGCCCCTCCAACGACGACTCTTGTTGTGAAGGCCTCGAGGTGGCGTTGCACCGACGAGACGACGAGCACTCCGCATGCTGTTCGAGGGTGATGCCAAGGAAGAGTTGGGCCTTCTGAATCTTCTCGTTGTTCTTTGGATCTGGCATGTCGGGGATGTCACCAAGTTTGTAGGCGAAGGTTGCCACGTTGTACGCTGCTTGAGGGAAATGTTGTGCGTTGGGAGCCCCTGCGTCGTTGTCAACTTCACGCTGGATGGTGTGCATGTGGGTACATGCACTGCTCACCCACCGGCGCTCCATCTCTTCCTTCTTCAGCTCTAGTTCGATGCGCTCGGCCTCGAGGTGAGCCTACTAGGCCTTGAGGCGCTCAGCTTTCTCCTAGAGGTAGGTGGCCTATAGAGTCGGAGTTAGGTTCATGGGCGTGACTTCAGGCTCGTTGGTGGAATGATGCTCCCCGTGGAGGTAGAGGCACTCGCGCCCCAGGAAGTATCCATCTGTATCATCGGAGTCGTACTCCTGGTCAGCCCCCGATAGTATCTCGAATAAGTTGCGCAGCTAGGGGATGCCAATACTGCCATTTGCAAAGACACCACCGTAGGGGACCTCTCGACTCATGAGCTGCTCCAGTTCGAGTTAAAACATTGTTGCGGTGTTCTGGATCCCATATAGGAGATCCGGGTGGGTACACTAGAAATTGGGGGCTGGCAGTAGCCCCTCGCTGGTGGTGATATGATGGTGAACGCAGGATAGGGTGTAGAACATCTGGCAATGCTCCACCACGGTGGGGTTTGGGCCAGACCGAGACGGATCTAGTGGGACAGCACCTCCAGGTCGACGTGCAGGAGGCCTGTTGGAGGGAACAACATCGGGGACTCGTCGTCCTTCAATGGGTCTCCCTTGAAGAGACGGAGCTCGCCACTACGATCAACAACATAGTCCTGGCTCCTGAAGCTGGGAGCCTGGCCGAGGGTGAAGGCACTGCCGGCGGAGATGATCTTGTCGGAGTAATGCACCTCACCCTCAGGGCCAGCTTAACGAGTCAGATCCAGAGAGAGAGAGAGAGAGAGAGAGAGAGAGATGATCTCGTTTGAGACCCGAGCCTAACGAGCCGAGCCAAAGTTGAAAGTCACCCAAAATCAACTCTTTTTTATTTTAAAGTAAAAAAACAATTAGAGGTTTTTGACATGAGCCACCGAGTCAGCTCAACGAGCTTTTTGCCCATTGGAGCTGCCCTTATTGCTTCTTCATGCCCTTATGACTCAACCATTGTCACGCTTAGCGGCGGCCGGATCGTTGCTTACTCTTCTTCTCCGTCTGATTTATTTGTCACATGACATATTTGTTTACTTGTTATTTCTGTAGTTTCTTTTTGATTGCCTTATTATGACTTTCTAGGCTGTTGTGTTTTCTTATGCTATATCAATAGAAACACACACAGGTTATTATTCTTTAAGAAAATGTTCTACTACATAGAGGTTGGCTTGGTGCCATTTTATTATATCAAAAAATATTACCACAAAATTCAAAGTCAAAACTTTGAGCAGGGCATAAATTCCTTTGTGTTGTTGGCTTTTTTATGTTGCAGTTCTGTTTCAGTTTGGAATGCTTGTGTACACCAGGTCCACGGCAGGGCACCACGAATTCTAAGGCTGGCAAACAAAGGAAGTAGCAAAGGCTAATACAAAAGGCAATAGAATGATTACTTGTTGAGCTGGCCCTACTTTATTATGTCTTTCTTTGCTGTTGTTGCTCCCATATAGATTTCCCCCCAAACAATATTCTTTAAAGATCAAGTTTCATTTGTAAGAAGATATATAGAAGTGTACTCTGATTATTTCTTTTTTGAGAATTAGTGTACTCTGATTATACACACACGATTTGTTTAAGCACACACAGGCAGGAATGGATATCCACGTCAATGTATTCACTACACATAAAAATGATGAAATATGGAGGGCTACTGGAGAGCACAAAGATTCTCCGGTATAATACAAGAAAAAAGAGAGTTGATGCGTGCTAACAATTTTTCCTAGTGTATTTTGACTTGGAGAGTGGCGGCTACAGTATCTGCAGTGAAGTGCAGTGTCATTGGGGATTGAATGATAAAGAGCACCGCACGTGGAGTCTGAGCCTCTGACTGCCTCTTCACAGTTTAAAGATTTTTCCTTTTGCCCAAAAAAAAAGAATAAAAGAGAAGATCGAAAAAAAAAGAAACACATTTCAAACAGAAAAAGGACCGGAGAGAAAAAAATAGGGGACTGAGGGGTGCTCTCAAAAGCAGCCAATCCACAAAGGAAGCAATGCTTTCCATTTGCCTGAGTTAGTTCAGCGGCTTCGTGAGAGAGAAAGAGAGAGAATAGTGGCGTGGCATTCTTTTGCTGGTTAAATGGGGGATTCGTCTGTTAGCATCAGGAGAACATACCACGTTACGTTCCTGCCACAGTACTAATAATTCCCCCTCCCCGCTCCCCGGCTAGCTTAGCTGTTCCTCTCTCCTCCGCCTTGCTTATCCTCCTCACACTCACTGACTCACCGGTCTCTCCGTCCATGTACACTCATGTAGCAGCAGACTACTAGCGCGGTCTCTTTCCCTCTCTTTCTCCAGCTTCTCTCTCTCCACGCTCTCTCCGAGCACCAAGGATTCCATTTAATCCGTCCATCTCACTCCTCAAGCCCTACAAAGTACACCGCCATCCTCTTCCAGCCGCCAGCTCCCCTTCTCCCCCCTGGCCTTCTCCTAGCTAGGGTCATCTGCTCCTGCTTCCTCTCTCTCTCTCCCCCTGAAATCACAGATGAACCACACCAAAAGGCCATAAAATAGTGTGTGTGATCTCCCACACGCACTCACAAACACAAGCTCGCTACCCCGCCTTCCATCCATCAACCATCTTCTCTCTCATCATATCATATGAGCAAGGATTCTTTCCAACCTACAATCTTCTTTCCCTGATAGCTAGCCAGCTCTTTCTTTCTTGGACTCTCTCTCTCTACCACCACACCTAACCTTCTCGGAGCTAGACCCACGCACAGCAAGAGAGAAGAGGCTGGAGACATCAAATCCGTTCCTCCACTCTCTTCCAAACAGCTAAACCACCCCATTTACTCGGCCGGCTAGAAAACATACACGCCAAGATACATATACTTGTATCGCTGTGTATATATACCATGGCTTAATTGACCATGGACGTCGCCGGTGACGGCGGAGGCGGCCGCCGCCCCAACTTCCCTCTGCAGCTCCTTGAGAAGAAAGAGGAGCAGCCGTGCTCCAGCTCGGCTGCGGTGGGCACGTCGGCGGGAGGCAACGGGAATGGATCGGGGGCCGGAGGTGAGGTGCAGGTGCGGAAGGCGGCGCCCAAGCGGAGCTCCACCAAGGACCGGCACACCAAGGTGGAAGGCAGGGGCCGTCGCATCCGGATGCCAGCGCTGTGTGCGGCCCGGGTGTTCCAGCTGACGCGAGAGCTCGGGCACAAGACGGACGGCGAGACCATCGAGTGGCTGCTACAGCAGGCCGAGCCTGCGGTGATCGCGGCCACCGGGACCGGCACCATCCCGGCCAACTTCACCTCCCTCAACATCTCCCTCCGCTCCTCGGGCTCCTCGTTCTCCGCGCCGGCCCACCTCCGCGCCGCCTTGCCTAGCCCCGCCGCCGCCGCCCGGTTCGGCCGTGCTGACGCGTGGGACCGGGTTGTCGGCCTTGGCTTCCATTCGGAGGGCCCGGCCTCGTCGTCGTCGTTGCCGTCCCCCTTGTTGCTTAACTTCCACTCCGGCAGCGTCGGTCTTGACGTGCAGCCGTCGCCGTCTGCCGCCGCCGCAGCAGCCGCCGATATGTCGAGGAAGAGGCGGTGGGAACAAGAAATGCAGCAGCAGCAGCAGCAGCAGCAGCAACAGCAGCAGCAAGCACAGCAATATCAGCAGCAGATGGCGGGGTACACGCAGAGCCAAATGCCGGGCACCGTGTGGATGGTGCCGAGCAACAACACGCAGGGCGGTGGTGCACCTTCCAGCGGTGGCAGTGGCGGCAGCGGCGGAGGCAGTGGCGAGTCCATCTGGACGTTCCCGCAGATGGGCAGCGCCGCCGCCGCGGCTGCCGTGTACCGGGGCAGCGTGCCGAGCGGGCTACATTTCATGAACTTCCCTGCACCGGTGGCGCTGCTTCCAGGGCAGCAACTGGGGCTCGGCCCCGTGGGAGGCAGCGGCGGCGGAGGCGGAGGCGAGGGACACATGGGGATCCTCGCCGCCCTCAATGCGTACCGGACACAGGCGGCAACGGATCCCGCGGCCAGCCAGGGCGGAGGAGGAGGTGGAGGAGGCGGGTCTGGCCAGCAGCAGCAGCAGCAGCAGCAGCAGCACGGTGGCGGCCGCGGCGACCGGCATGAGAGCATGAGCACCAGCGACTCGTAGCCGACGGAGGGTCTCCGAGGATCGCATGCATCGCTCTGGTGTGGCTTTGATCTGTTCTTTGTCTTGGTTTCATTTTTTTTCCTTTCCTTTTTGTGGTTTCCTTCCTTCCTCTCTCATCCTAGCTAGACACCCCTGCGAGGATTACACGCACTTAGCTGCACTCCATGGCATGCGGTAGGATCATCAGCCATCCTTACGTGAGCTGTGTGCTTGTGGCCTGTGAGTGAGCGAGCGAGGTGTGTCTCTCTCATGGGAGGAGGGAAACGCTGCAGCAGGGAAATTGTTCATTTTGTTCTTTAGTTTTAGGGTTTGCATTGATCCAGTGCGAGCAGAAGAGATTTTTATCAAGTCGCATCATTCATCTGCCGTGACGTACGGTTCAAAATTTTTCATCCAAGCAACATTATTCAAGTAGTTCGTTCAGAGCAGCCACTCTAACTCTTCCACATTTTGCAGACTACTTGAGGAGTTCGTTAATTGCTTGATAATATAATATAATAATAATATATATCCTACTACATACTATTTTTCACTAGTAACAAATGTTGGAGCGTAGTTTCATCAGCAACTACCGCTAGGGTTCGGCGACCGGTTCCTTTCGTTTTCTGCTACATATGTGTGCCATCTTAAATTAGTCTGGTCATCGTGGAATAGAAATGTGCACAGAGGTTGGTTGGGGGCGTACAAACATGTCTCAAAACTAGTCATTAGCCAGGCAGACGGCGATGGCCGATCCATTATATTCCTTGGGAAATGAGTTGTCGTAGGCGACGAGCTGAGCTAGCGCGGCTGCCAGTCCAGTCCAGTCCAGCTGCGCGGGCGTAGGTTTTTGTCATCTGATGAGCCAACAATCTGCCGGGGCGCCAAGCTAGCAACCAACCGTCGCCGATCGATCGAGGACCACAACACTACAACCAACAGGGGGCGCGCGGGCGAGAGAAACAACTGGGCGAGACGCCGAGACTGCGAACCACAACGGAAGAGACATCGATCGCGCGGATCGGAGACCGACGCGCGCTCTGGCGCGGACTTGAGTCCACCAACAGCGCCGACGACGACGAGAGGCGACTCCCGCGCGCGCACGGTAGAATTTTTTAATTGGTATATATTAAAGTTTGGAGCCGTGTCCGTCAATGATTTCACACACGCGCGCGGTCTCCCCCTCCGGGCTCCGGCGCCCGGGCAGGGGCAGGCGGGCAGCCAGCTCGCACCAACCGCGCCATGCCAGATGCCCACAAGGCGCAAAGGCGCGGAGCGGAGCCTCGTGCCGCTACAGCCACAGGCACAGGCCCCGGCCCGCACGGCTACAGCGGCAGCGAGCACAACGCAGCGGGAAGAGCAGGCGGGGGCATTGATGTGCCCGGCCTTGTTGCCGGCCGGCCGCCTCTCCCACGCACTGCATCTGCATGCCCTCTCTCGGCGCTCCGGGCGGCGTGGATGCGTCGTCGTCATCGATCTCGACCCGACCCCCTGGCCTGCGCGCTTTGCATGCTCACGTACGCACGCTGCTGTGTCATCAATCAGGCCAGGCCAGATCGACCACGAGCGACGACCTGGTAGCGGCCAGTGGCACCGGTTCGCTGGTTGGTTTCAGCCAGTCCAAACCAGTTAGCTAACAGTGTTTTTCTCTCACAAAAAACCAGCACCAGCCAACCTAAACCAGCACCAGCACCAATCAGCGAACAGACTAGCAAGCGAGCAGGAAGCTAGGCAGGTGCCGCGCGTGTACGTACATGGTCCTGCGCTGCGCTCCAGGGTTGCGTCTTGGTCGACGTGGTTCTTTCAGTCACATGTGCTTGCCTTTCCAGTTTTCCATATCGATGTGTGGCGCTTTGTTTCCTAGCTGCTGGGGGGCAGGCCAGGGGGCTACGTAGCTGGTTGGTGGTTGGCACTATATGCCACTATGGCCTATGGATGGATGGGCGTGAGTGACTGCCGCTGCCCTGCCTGCTTGCCAGCCAGCCAGCCAGAGCGCGTCGTCGTGATGAGCGTGCTTGTGTGATCTGAAATTCTGAATTATCATGGAGGGATTGCCCGGAATTGGATGGCCGCAGCTTGGTGCCTGGTGCGTGCTCCCACAGTCCCAGTGGCGCCCCGCCGACGACCGCCGTTCCGAATCCCCGGCCGTGTGTAGTGTAGGCGTAGCTGCTAGTATATGGCTAGCTAGACATGCACCTTGTGCATCATGCGCGCGCAGGGCAGGGAAGGGCATGACGGCATGTAGCTAGCTCCGCGGCTCGGCGCGATCGATGCTCTCTCTGTGCATGCGCTCGATCGGTCGCTGACAGATGAGCTGTAGCTGCATATGAGCTTGTCGCGCGCGGTGATCTCTGCAGCTGGAGCTGGGAGCAGCCTCTGAGCCACTGATTAGACCGTCGTGTGTTACGTACTGCAAATTTAAGTGTGGGGACGTACTACTAGCTAAGCTAGCTTAATTACGTACATGCTACTAGCTGCACGTAAGTGTGCCTGCTGCCTGCCGAATGTTTATGTAAGCATGCAGCAGTAGTAGTATATATATGTTAACCTGTTCAGGTGTCAGTGATGTGAAGCAAGGTTAGCTGTAGCTCCGTATGACGCTGTCGAGCTCTTGCTTATACGGCTTAGCTTGCTTGCTTTTGAATAACCGATCTCGAGTTCTAGCTACTAATAAGCATCTGCTGCTGAGTGCGTGGACACACGTGAGTGGGCTACGTTAATGTTCTGGGCACACGTGTCAGTGACGGGTGCGCGGCATGATAAGGTTGCGAGGCAGACTGCGGTCAGCACAGTTATATGCCGAGTCCAGTAGAGGAGAAGAGAGGGAGGAGGATGAGGCCAACACCGTGCTGGAGGCGCTGTCGGTTGTTCTCTGTGCCTTATTGGAGCCGTCACATGTTGTGCTGATTGGGTGCATTGAGTAGCGCGCGGCGGCGGCGGCTCCTCCTCCGACCCTAAACACATGTGCCCTTGTCCTGTTTAATTTGGACGTTGCATACTGAGAGGGCTCTGGCCGAGATATCGACCGGACTACACGCAAACGTACATGCGTCAACACAGGCTTAGCAGTAGCACCAGTACTATTGTTGTTTTCCTATATTACATATATACCCGTGTCTACTCCTAGCTCCTTTACAACATACAGTACGTACTAGCTAGTTTAGTGTCCACCAAAAACGTGTGCATGCATGCGTGAACGAACACAGGCTTATATTGAGAGAGAGAGAGAGAGAGAGAGAGAGAGCGCTTGGTTCTCAGCGGGTAGGGAAACATATGTTTTTGGTGGACGCAACGAAATATGCAAAGCAAATGCAAGTCATTTCAAGCTCCTTCCCGTGTGCGCCTATAAGTAGTTGTCTCCGGACGGTCTGGTCCGGCTTTATCACTCTGTTGCCCACTTCAAAAGCCAAGGTAAAACAAGGAGATGAAGGGGAAACAGCAGAGAAAACAAATGGTGGATAGATGCACAGATTAATATCCTCTATATGACTGTTCATGAAGGGCACCACCGATGAGGCTAACACTTCTAGTGGTTCTGGTACAAATAAAGTGATCCACATAGATTAGAAAATATTGAGACTACTATTTACACAATGCAAATTATCACTACTTGTGACTTGCAAAGAAACTTTTTCCTTTCATCGTACCTCACATTTATTTTCTCTCCCTTTTCTTTTTTAACATGGATCATCTTCTCTCTCCCAAACATATGTAGCTTTTACAAGCCAATATAACGAGTATAGAGCACCTGTTTTTTTTATCCGATCCTACATGACACTTGGGGCTACCAGTGAAAAGTAGCATTGGGGAAGCCCTAGCTATGGGCATGCGAAAGCATTTTGTGGTGAATGCACCGTACTACCTCTAGTGGAACCTGCGTGCTTACCTCATTGCCTCGTCATTTTTGCTGCAATATCATTATACATAGCATACATGCATGTATTTCAGTGACTAGATGTGTAGTATCAGCCCTTGTTTAGTTCCACCGTCAAAACTTTACACCTTATCATATTAAATGTTTGACACATATATAAAGTATTAGATATAGATTAAAAATAACTAATTACATAGATTACAACTACTTTGTTAGACGAATTTTTTAAGCCTGACTATTTCATAATTTAACAATAAAGTGCTACAGTAACGTCCACGTAATGCCCCAAATTTTACGGCCTGTATCTAAACACCACCTTTTTAGTACATATACCCACTGATGAGGGCTAAGCTTTTGAAACGAGCTCTCATTTTGACTTCGCTTTTGTCAGGGCTGCGCTCATTTTTCTTTTCGAAAGGTGCAACTGTATGCGTGCTTGTCGAGGTGACAGCAAAATTACAAGCAATTCATAGGGATCATGATCAACGTAAAGTAGCAGCAACTAAGGGCGTGTTTAGTTCTCAAAATTTTTTGGGTTTGGCTACTGTTTGGCTACTATAGCACTTTCGTTTGTATTTGGTAATTAGTGTTTAATTATGGACTAATTAGGTTCAAAAGTTTCATCTCGCGATTTCTCACCCAACTGTGCAATTAGTTTTTTTTTTCGTCTACATTTAGTACTCCATACATATGCCGCAAGATTCGATGTGACACTTTGGGGTGAAAATTTTTGGAATCTAGACCGCGCCTAAGGCCTTGTTTAGATGCCAAAAAAATTGGCAAAATGCTATTGTAGTGGTTTTCGTTGTTATTTGGTAATTAGTGTCCAATTATAGTCTAATTAGGCTTAAAAGATTTGTCTCGTGGATTTCGTCTAAACTGTGTAATTAGTTTTATTTTTTATTTATATTTAATGCTTCATGCATGCGTCAAAAATTCGATGTGACGGGAAATTGAAAATTTTGGCAAAATTTTGAAAACTAAACTGGCCCTAACTCATCGCATTGCATCGGTTTCTTCACTAGCTAGGAGTAGTCGCTACACGGACCCTTCTTTGCCACTGTACCACTCACATTCTTGCATAATTTCTTCGCAGGAGGGAATCTGCTGCTGCTTGCAATGCAACGGGGAGGACTCGATATAGCTAGGACCTCCTCCCCTCTTTATCACTTTATATGGCTGGAATGAAGCAGTCTTCGGCCGGCCTCAAAACACCAGCAGCTTTTGTGCGATCAGATTTTGAGCATGGTGTGGTGTCTGTGTGATAGATGCACATTACTTGCTTTTTCGCAGTGCATGCTTATAATTCTTTTGCTCTCCCCCTTCCCCTTTTTCAGAAAGGTTTTTGTGTCTCTACTTTCATCCTCGCCTGTCGCACTCCTGCCCTCGCTCGATCTCCTTTCTGCTCCTCGAGATTGACTGCGCCATGATTTACATTTGATGGACCGATGATCGATGGTTTGCTGCTCAACGCTCATTGCAGAATTCTACCACTCCTCCTCCTTCAAATCATCATCATTTCAGCTTACCTTGTTTTTGTTTTGGACTTATAGCAAACGACATAAAACATGTGGTAAGTTTGGATGTGGAGGAATGTCTCTTAATGAAACACACATCAAAGGGACGTGTTCTTGAGAGAAAAAATGTGGAGGAATGCGGCCGGTACGATACATCGACTAACTAAATTAATGCTGCTGATTGAAGAATAACGAAGGTCTGCAGTACGTAATGCATGGTAGTACCAAACCAGATGATATCAAGGAATCTCATCTGCAGTAGTTAGATGTACTTTTAATTAATTAGACTATAGTAATTCATGTCATGCTGGCTGTTGGCCGCATTCTAACATTCCTAGTAGGCAGATTTATTTGTCTTCCTCTAGGGCCATTATAATGAGTAGAAGGCTCTAATGGTTTTTAATTAGATTTCAGTGGTCCTTGTCGCTTTGACGTTTGGTGCGCCGTTGATAGTACTCTACAAATAGAGAGAGCTTAAATTATGTGAAGAATATTAGGAGGCTATGCATAACATAAGATATGTTTGCTTACGCATGCACTCATATATACCCAGAGAAGAATCTTGACCCCTGCGTGGGACAGACATATATATATTTGCCAATTGCAACTGATGATCATACAGTAGATAGAATATCTTAATTAAGCTTGTAGATGGAATTATACTAATTAGACCATCTATAGATTAAAAAGAACAACCACAATATATTGCACATCACTCTCTTTCTACTACAAGCTAGGTCCATCAATCGATAAAAAGTCCTTTCTTGAACTGAAAAATTCTTTTATTTGATTTCTCTCTTTAAGAAGAAAAAAACATCAAAGCTAGCTTTGTACAATCAAAGGCACTTGAGCTCAGTAGATGCAAACTACTGTGTGTATTAAATCTGAGAGCCAATTACATGGATAGGATGTTTTTAAAATCGCGAAGATAATCGGCCTGTTCGTTGGTTGGTTTCTGGGCTGATAAGCCCGGTCAGTGCTGGTTTGTTGTGAGAGGAAAACACTGTTGACTGGCTGATATGCCCTGACTGAAACCAACAAACGAACAGGCTGAGGCTTCAACTAAAGCTTCCTTCCATGAAAACTAATAATTACCCACCAAGATCATGAATATGTCCTTAATCAACTTTTTAAAAGAAGAAACAGTGCAAGCTGATCCAGCTGGATCAACAATAAGTGGGCTTAACCTTTTTGCTAACACCCCATCTTAATCGGTCCTTTACGAATTATATTGGCCTCTTGCATATGTCTTTTTCTTTGAAAAACAGACCCCATGCATGCACATGTGACTTTAGTCAAATCTGCAGTACGTTGCAGGATCAATATATATGCATCAGCATAGTTTTTTTTTTATATATATATATATATATATATATATATATATATATATATATATATATATATATATATATATATATATATATATAGAGAGAGAGAGAGAGAGAGGAGAGAGAGAGAGAGAGAGAGAGAGAGTAAATTTCACAAACCCACAGCAACACTTTGGGGGTTAATAATCACAAACCCATCACCTGTTATGCCCATTTCACATACCCATCAATACCCAGGGCTGTTGTCCAGAAACTCATCATTTTTTTAGAGAAAAGATTTCTCCCGCTTTATTATTAACAATAAAGCATAAAAAGTCATCATTTTTTTTGAAATATAATAACTGTCATTTTAAGAGTGTAGCATCGAATGATCATGTGTACATCAGCTCAATGCAAGGTGATGTATGTTTATATATTTTAGAACAGGACACGGCAGCTCATGAAGCTATGACGAAGCATGAGAGGCCACCAGATGGGCGACATGCACCTGCCGTGCATGGGTCAGTCGAGCCGTCACAAGCAGGTTTATAAGACGGGGAAAAGGCTTAATTTGCTCGGCCGTGCTGGGTCGTACGCACGTCGCGCACTTAACAAAAGCGGCATGATTACCCCGCCCCCGGCCCCCCGGCCCTTTGCCGAGTTTGGAACACGATGATTAGCAGCAAAAGCAAAAGACGAGAGAGTGCATGGTTTGTGCCGCCCTGGCGCGAACGCGCGATCCATCCATCCATCTCGATCGACCAGGCAGCGAGCTAGTAGTAGCTGGAGGGTGATTCATGCATGCACGTACGTTGCACGGCCGAGGAGGATGCCTCTTCTTCCCCTGGCATATCTGGATTCAATTTGCCTTGTTGCCGTCGTTGTTCATCACCACCATGCCGCCGGTAGGGTCTCCTAGCTACATGCGCTACGTCGCTCTCGGTCACGACCATGGAGATCACGCATACTATACAAATCTACATCGAGCGAGATGGTAGGTAGAGACGTCGCGGTCGACCGTACCCAACCGGGGGCGTAGCTAGACTGCAGGTTTTGGGATTATTGGGATGGCGGCCACGGCACGCCAAGGCCAACAACGACAGGACGGGGCTGGCTGGGCGCGACGCATTTGAGGCCATCGGCAGATTTGACGAACAGTTCCCGGACGGGAGGACCAACCAGACCGCGCTGCCGTGCTCGTCCTCCCGAACCCTCGATCTCCTCCCGCCCACGCGCAAGCCAGTCCGGCCGGCACGCATGCGCTCATCAACCGTCTGCTGTGCTACCTCCCCACCTGGGGATTGGTGACTCGCCTCGCCCGATCCGCCGCGCCTGCTTCGTACGTGCCGTGCCCCGTGAGAGAACGAACGAGGCTGTTGCTGTT
The DNA here is from genome assembly GCA_904845875.1 of Miscanthus lutarioriparius. Classification (NCBI taxonomy): domain Eukaryota; kingdom Viridiplantae; phylum Streptophyta; class Magnoliopsida; order Poales; family Poaceae; genus Miscanthus; species Miscanthus lutarioriparius. Next base: position 11,824,736 of record CAJGYO010000007.1, on the reverse strand, counting down.
GGGCCGAGGCGCCCGCCCGTGCGGGACCCGGCTTTTGCGCGAAAGCTCTGGCGAGTCGTTTAGCGCGGCCCGCCGGGAGCGGGTCGGGGGCCGGGGGGCCGGTCGCTTTCGCTCCATCGATCCTGCGAATCCGCTTCTGTTCGGTAGCGTTGGGTGAGCAAATCCGTGCAACGCATTCTCCCGGCCGGCGCTAGTACATGAGTCAAGTAGTCAACGTGTTGGGTCAGCAGATCGTGTACTTTACTAGTATACTGTATGACTTTCTTGTTTTCTCGACTCTGCAGTTCGAGAAAATGTCTTCCTTTTGTGATATACATCGGGAGAGATCAATCTCTTAAAGGTCGAGTTTTTTTATGACTTTACTTATTTGTTTGGGGTTGCGTTGAAGGGATAAGATTTTCGCTGCCCACACAATTGTGTAAATTAGCTGCTTTTGAGCTTTGTTGGTGATCCTTGTAAGATTTGTCTCGCAAGGATCATGTTCATCTTTATAAGTGTTGGTCTTTATAAGCCTAGACTCTTGCTTGTGTGTTGTAAACTCTCTTTTTCGTCTTAATGAAAAGTGTGCTTAGATATGGTCGTGAAAAATAACAAAAACAAAATTCTGTATTCATACAGTGCGTCCTGCAGAAGTTGCTCAATATACTATATACCCCACGCGTTGTTGCGGGGATTTCAAAAAAAAAACTAAAATTAAAGAGAGATGACGTGGATAACTTGCATTAAGAGGTTGAAAGTTAGTGGCATGAAATGGCCATTCGTGGAAGGTGATATTGATATAGTTAGTGGGAGATGATGCTGATGTCTTGCATTTTGAGATAGAACTTATAGTGGAAGAATAATTTTATAAGATATTATATTATATAGATATAGATGAGATAATTGCTTTATGCTCCGACCACCCAAAGCCTGCGAAATATTATGTGACTGCAAACATTTTCTTAATGATCTCATATCGTTTAGAAATGGATTCCTTTTTTTTCTTCCACACAAGGTGTTTCGATAACATCTGACGCATTATCATTATGTAGCGGCTAGGATAATTTATACTCTTATATTTTATTCATCACTCTATCTAAAAAAATATTTTACTCATCAAATCATCTAAAGAAAGTTGTTTCGATCAGGACTAGAAACGGGGGCGCGGCGTTGCCGCGCCAGGCGTCAGTCATAGATTTGGGCCAGTTTAGAATTTAATGTTTGTTCAGCGTATAGCAGAAAAGGTAAATCAACGGGCCAGTTCAGACCTACAGGATGCACCTTATTGAATTGAATTTGAGGCCTCTGGAATCTAAAGAATAGGTGGATGGTTCAGATAATGATATATGTTATACGCATTCAATGTAGATCAAAATGAGGCAGTGTGAACATCTAACTGTATGTAAAAGTAGAGCACTATGTCCTTTGTGTTTTAGATGGATTGCTTAAACCATTAATGGTGTGTTTGGTTGGTGGAATCACCCCATGCTTTATGAGATGGTGCATCATGAATCCATCCCATGAACTTTGGTAGAATCAACCTATTTCTTATGCATATATACTAATTAACAGCCTGTGAGAAATGAGGTGGTGATGAATCAATTCATTCCATTACATAAACCAAATACAAAAAGTGAGGAGTGAAAAGATGATTGATCACCTTATTCCTCAAACCAAACGCAGCCTAAATTTTCAGCTGACACCGATATTGATATTTTTTGGGTAATAGCCATTGTGCTGAGCAATGCGTGAATTCTGAAATAGAAGAACCAATATGACAGAAAGAAGCAATCGTACCTTACATTTTGTAAGAACTTTTAAGTAATCAGATATACCAATTTACTGGCATTCGAGTATTCAAAAGTTCTCATCCCCCATGCTGCAATTTAGTTTGATTTCCAAAGATCTGCAGCTGTAACCTGTAAGGTGGGAACACTGTATGCTGCGGCGTATGCTGCTAGCTCCCAAGCAAATTGCAACGAAATCAACCTATGTCCCTAAAACCTATGTAGTTTGCTCATATATTAGTGAAAAGTGGTGAAGAGAAGTCACTCATTATATTCTATCAGTTTAACTTCAAAAACAAGTGACTAAAATGGATGCACAGTATGGAGAAGATATGAACGTTAACATTTTTTCATGGAAAGCATAAGTGTAGTCGTAGACCAAAAAATGACAAATATAACTGAAAACCACTTTACACAAATACGAAGATAGATTATACTGCATAAAGATTGTTTAGGTGCAATGCCTATGATCAAGTCACATGAATAAAATCAGTTTTTCTTTAGCTATATTCTGTAACACTATTGGGTCACATGGTAGTGAGCCACTACTACAACTTGCCAGCATTGCAGCTGCAGAGTCACTCAGAAGTTAGAACAAATCGCACTTGTAACTACTGATCTCAAGCTACATCAATGTCGAATCAATCTATCAATATTTAGAGCCCAGTACATATGAACACATCTTGTTCACTTGCATTTCATAAAACATGAACAGAAGAAGAAGAATGACCTGTTAGCATTCACCAGGATATACCTCACGGGTATATATCATTGAATACATTGTGTGCGGAGTCCAGGTTGACATCGATAAAAAAGGATGACTTTATTTGCACGGAGATATACGGAGGAGTATTGTGTTCAAAAAAATATACAAAGGACAGTAGTTAGTTTTAGCATTGAGGGTAGGGAGGAGGAGAACTTTTAATTCTTGAGGTGGAAAAGAATATACTGCTATGATGATCCACAAGCAGCAGCATGTTCCTCAGGAGACGCAGGGAAGTGATTAAGAAAGCAGTAAACTAAAAAGATATTGTGCTCATAGATTCTCAAGAGACACAGGAAGTCATCAAGAAAGCAGTAACAAATCGATGTCATTTGTTAATAGTGTCTGTACTTGAATGAGTGGTTAAGAAGGGCGGGCCTGGTACAAGTGGTAGAGTCTTACCGCCTGTGACCGGAAGGTTCCGGGTTCGAGTCACGGTCTCCTCGCATTGCACCGGTGAGGATAAAGCTTGCCACTGACACCCTTCCCTAGACCCCGCACAGAGCGGAAGCTCTCTGCACTGGGTACGCCCTTTTCTTTTTACTTGAATGAGTGGTTGAGCATAATCTGTTACTTAATCTGATGTTTCTTATTGTCACTATAATTGGATTACTGTGTGTACAGCTACTTTTGAATTGTTTTGAAGAAGATGAGTCATTCAACTATTGGCACAACCTCAATATGACAATAATGCGGGTGGACTGCTGTAGCGAAATCCTCAACCTTATAATAGCGGAGGCAAAAACCTCTCGTGTTACAGCATAGATCTATAGAATGAACATTGATACTGGATTTATGTTGCCATTCGTAGTATTATCTCACTGTACAGTAAGTTGGAGCTTGATGTGGACTTGATAGCGACAGACAGTATAATCCTGGGATTATGGGAAAAAATAGTGTAAGAAGATTAACAGGAAATAAACCATTCAGATGAAGGTTACGAGTCTGAAAACTTGAGAACTAACCAATAAAATAACAAATTGTTTTGAATATTAATACATTCGCAGGTGAGTAATTGATAATTCATATGTTTTTTCAGTTCACCAGTTCATAAGATTACTGGGCAAGCAAATAAATCTCACTGCTAATCTAAAGCAAGTGAGAGTGAACTCAAATTGTTGCTTAGCGAACAGCCAAGAGCTTAAGAGTATTAATGGACTTGGCACTCCTTAGAAGGATTTTTAATGAATAGCAAATGTTCCACATAGGTTGCATGCATCTGCATTAGGCAAAAAAAAAAAACGAGAGAATTACATCAAATGGACACACTACTTACAGAGAAGATGACTTGTAGCAGGAACAGTCTTCATCTAACAGCATTGCTGCAGTGAACTGCTTGCCTTAAGGCATTTCGTCGAGCAGCTACTGGGCATTGTGTACCTTGATCGTTGCCCTGGACGTTAAAGTGCTGGCCGGGGTGGTGCAGGTACTGACTCTGCTTGCCTGCTTCGGTTGCGAATGGCTTGTATGGCGCCACGGGAACAGCACGCCTGACGCCTCCATCGCGAACTGTTAGCGGCCGTCGGGGACGAGTGGGGGGAGGAGAACCAGGCGATGCGTCTCTGGTGAGGGCGGTATGCGGAAAGAAGCACCGGTTGCGCAAAAAAGCGGAGGACCGAGGCCCGAGGTTGATGGACAGCGGAACACGCGGAGGAGCAGAGGGGACGAGCGCCGGCGCGCTGAGGTCGGCGGAGCACGGGCCTCGAGACGCAAACCCGGCGTTCGTGGGCGGCCCCTAGGCGCCCCGGCACGGCCACGGCGGGGCTCCAAGCCTACAAGCCAGCGTCTCACGGAACGGTCGCGGGCGAGGGCGAGGGCGCGCGGGCGCGGGCGGCTGGGGGCGGGAGAGGGCGCGGGTGGGCGCTGGTGGTGAGAGAGAGAGAGAGAGGGCAGAGGAAGAGAGAAAGGACTGGGCCATAGGTAAGACAGGCTTGCGCAAGTAACTCTGGTGTCGAGTTTGACGAGATCTATGGCGCCAAGATTTATGGCGTCGAGGTCGGCGTTAAGTTCTACGGCGCCGAGCTGCCTGCTAAATCACCGTCACGTCAGCGTCGAGGTCAAGAGGGTCCAGATTTTAAAATCTTACCTCAAGGGACATATCTGTGAAAAGTTTTAAAAAAAAGAGGCTAAAAAATAAGAAATTCGGACGACGTGAGGCGTGGCCTAGCCGCGAGCTCGGGGGAAAGATCTGGAAACGCCGGTTGTTGTGCCCGTTCCTGACGTTCGATCTAAATCGGACGAACAAAAAAGAAGAGCGATGTGGCCCAACAACGTGCTTGAGCTAGGCTGAGGTTTAGAAAGGTAGAAGAGATGAAAGGATGATGGTGACTTGTTGTGGCTCCTGTATCCTACAGGCCCATTGGATCCGGCCTAATCCGGTATACTTCATGGGCCTCTGCTATCACGTGACACGACCTTGGTCCACGCGTCGTAATCGGATGGATGAAGGATGAATGGATGAGAGAGAGGAGCAGGAAACACTCTCTTCAGTCACGTCAGGTCGACGACTGAATTTTTTGTTTTTAGCTCTTTTTCTGAAAATTTTTCACAAAAATGTCCTTGGAGATATGTTTTTAAAATCTGGACCCTTAGCTCGGCGTCATCGTTGGTGGCGCCGAGCTTACATGTCTCAGCGCTATAGATTTTGGCGCCAAGGTCTTGGGCTCGGCGTAGACGTAGCGTTGACTTGGCAGGCACCTTGGCGTCGTAGATCTTGGCGCCGAGCTTGGCACCGGGTTATTGGCGTCAAGCCTGGCTCCGTGGTTATTGGCGTCGAGGTGGTGTTTTAACCTGGCGTCCAACCTTTCTGCCCGAGCCTTCTTCCTCTTCTTTCTCCTTCCTCTTGGCTTTTTCTCTCCCTACTTCGCCCTACCTCACGAATCGGCATATTGGACCTTGGAAACTTTAATTTGATCCATAGATATTCGAGAGCAAGGTATCCTCGCTCCCTCCTAGTTTTTTTCACATCGATTCGGTATATATTAGTCGGATTTTTTAACTTAAGAATCGCCACTACTTAGGGTTTCATGTAATTTTAATATTTATATTATACAACCGTAGGATGTCAAGGCGTGAAAAATCTAACAAACCAAGGTAACCTCAGCGCACGTTGTTATGTTATGGGTTCATTGTTGTGGATCAAATGAGAAACCCTAGGTGTAGGATTTAATGTTAATTGCTTTCGGTTTTTAGAACGAAAATGGCTAAATTATAGTTATGGCCGGATGACCAGAAATGTATTCCACCCATTGCCTCTGTCGAGTGGTGCTCTAGTGCCCATGTGCTTTTACGGCGATCCTTGTAAGGTAGCCAAGTCCGATAAATAGGACACGTATAGGCAGAGGTATTGGATGTGTTCCAGTTTTGCGTTTGAGCCTACACTTCGTCGGTGCCACATTAAGAAGATGGTGAGAAATTGATGTTTGTGTCATATGACATCTTGCATAATTTTTTTGTTTTATAACAATTGTATTTTTTGCAGATCCCTCCACCACTCTGTGATTTTGAGCAGTGGATCGACACTGAGATCAAGCCTGAAGACAAGGAATAAATGCAGAAACTGTTGCGGTGGGAGGGAAAGGATAAGGAGATGATGGAGAAGAGACGTGGAGAGGAGGCTGCAAAAAAGGAGCACAAGGAAGAGGAGGAAAGGAGGTGTGTTGCTGCGTACAGGGAGGAGAGGGAGAAGAAGCTTGAGCGTGCACGTCGATCGAAAGCAGCGATGGAGGAGAATCTCGATGCCCTGAGGAAGGAAAAGTGGTCTCGTTGCACTCAGTAGTCTCCATTACTTGCTAGTTCTATGGTTTATTCATGAACAATGTTGTCTACTATTGGACTTTTCATTGTATTGTCATGTAATGCACTATAAGTATGGGCATGCTTAGGTCATGTACTGTATTATTTAGTTTGTCGGCACGTACTTTTAGTATTATTGTGTTGTTTAATGTGTCATAGTATTGGACTTTTCATTATATAGTTATTTTCATTATTTGTGGTCATAATATTCAGTTTAATATTACGGACGCAGTGAAATGTGATCATGTACTGCAAACAAAACCTAACGAAGTAGGGTATTATATAATTTAACACACAAAACACATTAAATGGCATGTGAAAACATATACCGAACTAGGGTACAGAGGTCCTAAACTAAACCTAACATGCCTTAGGTAATTGAAACAAACAACAAACACAAAAAATGGCATGTGAGAACATGTACCAAACAAGGGTACATAGTTCCTTCGACTACACCTAACATGTCTTAGATAATTAAACCAAACAATAAATACATGGATGCGCCATGTGAATAAGATAGAGTCGTCCTAGTAGTGTGGCCACATAGCAAATTATGTTGCACCTTCTCCACAGTAGCCTCCCATTGTTGGTGTTGGTGGTGGTGGTGGCGGGGGTGACGGCAGAGGCCTCTTGTTCTTGTGATTAGGGCATGTGCAATATAAATCATTGTAGAGTGCCTCCTGTGAACTTGCACCATTGTTGTTGTCGTCGTCTTTGTCTTTCTTGTACCCACTGCTAACTTTACTTTGTAGATCGAAGATTTGGTTCTGTAGGTAGTAGATGTACTGCTGATACGGATAAATTGGTAGAGAATCGACCCACCTACCGAACCCATAGTTTTCTTCGGACTCAAAAGACTACAATAAGTATGTCATGTGAGTCATAAGGGTATTCGAGAAACATATTTAACAAACGAAATGTAATAGCAATTACCCATGCTCGCGGGCTTTTGAAGAAGCGACGACCTCCGTCGATCCTCTCGGTGAACATCTGCACTAAGCAGTCATCACCATGCATGTATTTTTACTAATCTTCCTTCCTGTTATTGTATCCTCTAAGAAGGTACTCTTTAGTGAAATCACTCTTGCTCTCGGGGGGGGGGGACTGATACACTGGTTTCTTAAAGAAATCAGGTCCAAGAGACCCCTCCCACACAATGGGAGTTCCCTTCGTCCCCCCTTTCCTCTCTCACTCCTAAAACCCTTTCATCTAGATGACCCTTCAGACATTCATACTCCAACAAAATTAAATACTACTTTGGTTTTCCTTTTAGTTAGCAATGCATCCTAGAACGCATATATATAGGCGGAGGTAGATTTGCTAGCCGTTGTATTGTGCTATAAATGCTCCTGGAAAGTCTACTCAGAATCACTGAAAAGCCTACATCGTAGGACACTAGGGAGCCTAGATTCTATGACTGAAAAGTCTATTCGATTTCAGACTTCAATCACTATTTCGAAGAACACTGAAAAGTCTATTCGACGGTGACATGACAAATCACTGTAAATGTTATTTTTCCTAGATTCCATGGCTGAAAAGCCTATTTAATTTTAGACTTCAATCACTATTTTGAATCAGAAAAACTGATGTCGCTGATTAATACGTACTTTAATCAGAAAATTTCACCATAATTTCCCCTATTTTTTTATACCATCCATACACAAATATGAGATGGATATTTAACCTTAATACAACATGTACAAACATACAAATATATGCCACATTCATCTGAAATCATATACATGAGTATATTAATAGTCCACACAATCCATAATTATAGTACATAGTAGTTGATATTCGATAATAATAGTCCATACAGTCCACAATAGTTCATAATGAAAGTCCACAAAGTCTATAATACTACATAATAACATATACCACAAACCCTCACTGCCTCCTAGTCTTACCGTCACCCTTGTGACCAAGAGCGTCGGTGCCTGCAGTGTAAGGGTCAGGTGGACGGCGTCGCCTAGTGCTTGAAGGCTGTCTAGGCTGAGTCGAGGGAGCGTCCTCGAGCTGAGACAGGCCAAGCTCCTCATGCCTCTGGTCCACCTCATCGGCATCCTCGTTCTCGTCCTCGTCCTCGTACGCAATGCCTATGGACCCTATAGGCGCTTGGCTAGATGAACTTAAGCCTCCTCTGCCTGCGGAAAGAACGTGCACATCTTGCGTCGTGGTTGTCCTGCAACCACAACGAGCAGCCGCACGACGTAGCCGACGTGACAGTCTCTGTTGTACAAAATATTGTTAATTAAAAGAATTTAACGTATTAATAATATATTTCCAAGAATATTTTGAATCATACGTCTAGGAAGCTATGTGTGTCGTCGTCCCTGACTCTCGGACGAAAGCGCTCAATATCTTCAATTGAGCATTTGAGGGTATTGCCCTACAACAAAGTTCATAGTAAGATTATGGTGGACATTGAAAAATGAGGACACTGCTAATCTAGTATGGAGTACTAGTTAATTCCTGACCAGTTTCTCAACTCCATCTGTTGTACTGAATTATAAGGATGCTATGACTCGAATGTGCCACTAACTAAAATAGAGACCTCAAACACAGAATGTATTGGTATGCAACTTAACATAGAAAAATAAGGAAATTGACTTACCACTCTGTCAAGATTGGTCCTGCCTCCACCAGCCTTCCTACACGAGTAGTTTGGTCGTACGCCGTGTTTTCATCGTCGGAGGACTCGATGTCGGCGTAGTCATCTTTTGTCCATTATAGCCTTAGCCCGCAATGTGTCACACGTTGGTACCAAGCTTGGTAGCGCCTGTACTCACGGTTCGTATGCGGCTCATTGTTCTCGTCCACGTTGTCGTGCAACAGCTCCCATTATTCAATGTAGTACTGGTGGTGCTTCTCCCAATAAAAAATCTTCCTGTTCTTCTGACAATCCAACCTGCATGTCACGTAAGATGTTAGTTTCTAGCAGGTATGAAATTGATGCTGTAAAATGATGGCGCCTAAGCTATATGACGCGACTATTTGATGTAAGCTTCTCAAAAAAGGTACAGAGTGATTGAAGAAATCACACGTAACAATATCATCATATGTAAGCTTCACTATGGAAAATATTACCATATGGATTCCAAAGAAAGAAGGGAAAATAGATCACAACATGGGTTGAACCCATAGTCCTATAACTTGCCATAATGATGAGAATAAGAAATGCCCATACACGCACATTCATCTCAATCCATGTACATGTCACCATATTAAAAGTGCATGTATGTCATCATTACTTCATCTTATATAGGAATTAATCGAAATGGACCATCACGAGACAATGTAAATAGCAAAACACTTATTTGTGTAAGTCAACGCCAGTCGAGAACAGAGCCGTTGGCCAAAGCTGTCTCACTCCAAATTGGCGTGCAACTCTATCGTGCAGGTGAAACTCAACAGCATAGAAACAGATTAGAGGGCACCTCATCCTATAGAAGTCATTGTCGCACCCACATATGTTGCTCAACTAAAAAGGAAGTGCCCCCTCTCCATCGTACAACTCCCACGACACCTGCAACATGTCCAAACAAGATGTCAGATGCTATACTAAACTATTTTAAACCAGTATGGAAAATAAAATTTATTTACACTACACGCCGTGAGCGTGTCTAGCTCGTTCGTGAATTCAATGTACGCCCGCTCTAACCTCACGTGCGGAACCCTAACCTGGTCCCAAAGGTACGCCCACATCGGCTGCCAACGTGGAGGCTGACCTAGGAACCACTTACGACTAGCCAGAACCTTAGGACAGCCAACTAGTAGACGAGCCCACATCCACAACTGGAGCAGGTACACGCATCCACCAAGTGACGATAAGGGCGAAGTCCGATGACACATCTCGCAAAGTTGCCGGTAAAGAAAACCCAATACTGCAGAACCCCAGCTGTACTGACCCGCCTGGTCCTAGTCAGTGAGGCAGTGGACCCACATCCATGACGCAGTGTTACCTGTGGCGTCAGGGAAGAGAACGCAGGCAAACAGGTGTAGGATCCACGCCCTGCAGTACTACCCAACTGTCTCCTCATCTGCCTCCTCGGGGCATTGTGCGAACTCTTGCCGGAGTCAGGAGATTAGAACTCCAGAACTGTGAGCCCCTAGCTCGCCAATCTCATGCCTAAGAAAGGCCTCTACTCATGCTCTCCAACCTTCTGACCTGCACTGCCTAGTCACTATGTTGCCATGAATCCTCAGACTTAGCATCTTCTGATAGTCCTGGAGTGTGACTGTCATCTCTCCGAAAGGCAAGCGAAAGCCGTGTCTCCGGCCGCCACCTACATTTTAGACAAAGTAAGATTACATGTCAAAAAGGCAAGCGCATGAACAAATGGCCATGAATGGAGGCAATGATTGAAGATAATACCTATCAACCAACGTAGTTATGGCCGCTGAGTTGAACTTGGGCAACCCACAACGAACCTGAAAAGAGATGACATCTAGGCTAGCTCTTTGTAGAAAAGGAGTGTACCTATTATCGTACTGCATGTCCAAGAACCCATTGTGGGTTCTAGGACGAAGGAGCGGAAGGTCCTACATGAAATAAAACATAGTCTCCCGTTACTTCACGAACACATGTACGCTCACAAAAATTTGAACAAGACGTATAGATTATTACCCGCCCCTCCGCTACGAGACGTCCTCGGTGGGTTTCCTCGTACGCCGGGTCGAGCAGGTGGAATTGCGCCATCCTAAAAAAAGTCAATGAAATAGAAATTCAATATATAATGAAACATAAACTTAGAAATATACAAGTAATTGACACAATTACAAGCATAAATTGAGACATGCATAATTAATTGAATGAATACGACAAATATGAAATAATGAAAACAATCAATAGTCGCACCTCACTAATCTGCCAATGGCAAGTGCGTGAATTGTGGCCCAGACTATCGCACTTGCCGCACTCATATTGCTCGAGGTCAGTAAGAAATGGGGTTCCTCTCCCACATCTCGTTCTTCCGGGTATCTGATCCATAACCATCCTGTGCCTCGTCCTCTTCCTTAATCCACGCTTGTTCCAACGGTAAGCTGGATCCGCAATGTACTTTGGCCCATCATATGTAGGCCACTCTCTAGTGTCCTATAAAGGCACGAAGTGGGGGCTCCATGTGTCAATCCCCAATAGCAACTTATTGAATGACTCTGCCATGTTGCTGCACTGAAACTCGTACATCCATTCACTGGCGTCGTGAGCTCTTGTCTATTTCTCCAAATTCCTCATCAAACCTGTGAGCCATTGTCTACCTTCTGCATTTGATGCGGTTCTGACCTGCTCCAACTTTTTCTGAAAGTACTTGTCCTCAAGCTGTCGAGTAGCCTCCTGGAACAGATCAAAGTTATCCTTCACACCATCCTTCCGGAGTAAATTCTCGGCAAGCTACCGAGTACACCAACGATGGTGCAAAGGTGCATACCCCTCTATCTGCTCTCGCACGGCATTAAGTATGCCCTGGTGCCTATCAGATATGACGCCAACCTCCCTGTCAGGCACAACCACATGTATCCGAACTAGCCTCAAGAACCATCCCCAACTGTCATTGTTCTCCTTCTCAACCAAAGCAAATGCCAAAAAAACCAACTTATTGTTCGCGTCACAGGATATGACTATAAGAATTGTGTCATAATATTTGCCAATCAAGAACGTACCATCAATGGAGAAGACGGGACGATAGTGTCTAAAGGCCTCGACACACTGAGGGAAGCACTAGAAAGTATGGAAGAATATCTGCCTCCTATCCTTTCATGCATTTGGTTTTGGGATGTACTCATAATGCATGCCTGGATTCACCGCTTTGATTGTATTGAAAAGTACTGGCAGCTGCTCATATCCATCCTCCCAGTCCCATATATCATCTTCCGTGCTCACTACTTAGCCCTCCAAGCTTTACCATAAGTTATCACATAACCACCATACAACGCATCAACGGTCATGATAATTGTCCTAACCTTTAGGTTGGGTTCTTCCTGCAATATTTCCATCAACCTCTTGGTAATGATGGTAGATGTCAACTACCGATGCTTCAGTGTTAGCACATGGTCAGCATAATTGTGTGGCCCGACAACTTTTCTGATCTTCCACTTTTCGGTGACCTTTTGTTTTCTTGCACAAATCCTCCATGGGCAGCGTTCTTTGTCATATACAACTGTGTAATGACGCTCCGCATATGAATTCAAGACCTTGTAAGGTCTAATTCGTATTACTACAAATGCTTGCAACCACCCATTCAATGCAGGGATGTCCTTGAATATCATACCCTTCACAATTACCATGTTAGGGCCAGCCTCAGGAGCTTCTAGGAGCTCATCATCATGTCCTTCTGTACACGCCTGATCGAAATAAGCAAGATCACTGAACTCGTGGACTCTTGGATCACGGCGGTCGGGAAAGATACGCCTCATCATCTCAACATCACTCTATGTTAGCTCTCAAATAGGACGATCATCATCAGAATCAAGAGCCCTTGTCATCTCATATGGCTCCGAATCATTTATAATTTCAACACTATTGGAGCCACGAAATCCATCTCCATAGTGCACTTACGCAGCAACAGTGGGCACATCCACATTGTCAGGAATGTCTCGTGCAACATAAGTAGAAAAATGAGGAAAGAATAAAAAAATGGATGTAAGAAAGGGGGTAAGCTCCCAATAATCATGCGGATAAGACACTTACTCAGATGATTCTGTGTCAAAGGAATCTCATGAGGAGGATCTGCCACAAAATCATGAGTCTGACAAGCATCTCCAACTAGCTCATTGGAGGCAGATTGAGCATCGAAAATCGTAGGTGTAACCTTCACATCCATATTAGATTCCGGAACGAGAGGGTCAAAGTGTGACTGCTGACCCATTAGTGGGGAAAACCCATGAGGGATGGGATCAACTAACACCCGACGCACAACCACATCCAAACTTTGGAACTGACACTTTATAGCCGATCTCACTTAGTTCTCCCACTGGTCTGCACATCCAATTGGGATCATCTTCCTTAGGATGTTGGGAGGGGAACCTAGGTGAAGTACACCCTCCACTGCGATGCCACCATCATCATCAGCTCCATAGCAATGTAGCTCATCCCGAGCCCTTGCAACCAACTCACTAAATGAAGGCTTCTCATTGAATAACATATGCACGCTTTGTATCTCAACAAACTCAACATATTCATAGCGATCTCTTTCCATGGTGCCTCCATAATATATGCTCACTAGGTTGTCTATCTAGTAGTTCAAATAAAAATTAAAATACAATTCGTTTAGTCCAAAGTAGCTGCTATATAGTACCTCTCTAATAGATACTAACCAACTACACCATAAATAACTACGTCACTATCTATCTAACTATATTTATCTCACTAACTAAATCAACTAGCTATCTAATAACTATATCTATGTACCTATGTCACTAGCTATCTAACTATATCTATCTCACTAACTAAATCAATTACCTACATCATCAAATTTACTAGAACTACCAAATAATCAAAATAGCACTACAATTCAAGCTAACTAAGTACCTATATTACATATTCAAAAAATTTACCTGTCCAAGTCAATGCAACGATGTGACGTGGACGCGGACGCTAGGACCGGAGCAGGACGGGGACGCGGAGGACAGGATCGATGGCGAGGTCGCGGCGCGCTGGGAGTAGGGGCCGTGTCGCGACCGGAGTCGCCGGAGGGAGGCTTATGCGCACAGCGAGCCGGGACGGACGAGGTGGTGTGGGCCGGGAGGGGCGCACGCACGGACTGGAGGGGCCAGAGAGGAGGGATGGCGGCAAGGCGGGAGACGATCGAGGAGCTCCGCCTGCGGCAAGGCGGCTCGAAGGGTTGGGTTGGGATACGCAGACGACGGGGCCGGACGCAAGGCGCTTGGGATCGGCAAGGTTAGGGCCGCATGAACCTCTGGAGACTACAGTCTTGGCAATGACAAGGGCGGCGGCGGTTGACAATACAATGACGGCTGGCTCTGGCTCGGGAGCGGTAGAGAGAGAGGAAGAGAGAAAGGAAGGAAAGACCCATACGTAAGACAGGGCTTGGCGTTAAGATCTACGGCACCAAGGTGCCTGCTAAGTCACCGCCATGTCTGCGTCGAGCCCAAGACCTAGACGGTAAAATTTATGACGCCGAGACGTGTAAGCTCGGCGTCACCAACGATGGCGCCGAGCTAAGGTCTCGTTCGCTTCGCTGGAAAAACGAGCTGAAAAACTGTTCCGTCTGATTTGTTGTAGAGAAAAATACTGTTCCGCTTGAAAAGACAAGCTAAAAAGTTCGGATTATAAGATAAACGAACATGATCTATTGGTCCAGATTTTAAAAGCATATCTTCATCGGCATATTTGTGAATTTTTTTAAAAAAAAGGGCTAAAAAAAAAATCGGACGACGAAGACACGGAAAGGTTGGTGAAGGAGCGAAGAAAACGAAAGGCGGCCTCTCACTCGCAGTCGCAGGTTCTAGACCACCAAACCCAGCGGCTCCGCTCATCTCAGGTCGGCTCTCGCATTCCTCACAGATTTGCAGTTTTGCTGGGCGGACTGCGGAATGGGGGGCGGATCCGGATCTTTCCTCAAGGTCTTGGTCAACAACTTGGATGTTCTCGCGGGGTACGCATTCCTGATCTGATTCCCCCTTCAGATGCTTAGCTCTTGAGCTGCTTGATGCTCGTCTCTGCGTTTCCCGTACGATTCCTGAGCGGTGCTGCTATTTCACTCGAGATGCAGCGTTATCCTGTTCTCTCAAGTCACCTAGACGGAACGTGCTCGAATCATTGCGTGATTTGTGGACAGCGGTGCTGGGAATTTGCGGTTGCAGTGCGTATATTATGGCTGGGTTCAGGGTTTTTCGTTCAGCAGAGGTTGTTCGTACCAGTAGTATCAGCAAACAAAGGGCGAGTGACTGCGAGCCTACCCAAAGACCTGATGTGGAGCTGAGCATGATTAATGAAATCGTGAAATGTCATGTAACCTTCCAGATTAGGCTTCGGCATTTTGGTCCTGGAAGGAGCGTGTTAAATTTCCAAAAAGGAGCGGAGAAGGAAAAAAAAACTATTATGTCCATCCACGACCAAGATTTTGTGAAAAAATCGGTTAGCAAATAAGATTTGACCAAATGATGGACCCTATGATGCTGACATTCTGTTAGTGATGCTGGTGTTCTTTCTTTTTAGATTAGTGGATCTTTGTTGATGGACCGACCCCATAAGGATGGAATTTTAAGCTATTAGCTTCTTATGATTTTACAACTTCTGCAGAATTACTAGTATCTTCGATTGCATATCAGTATCATAATCAGGATAGCTTCTCCTTATAGGACATGATAATACATAAGCACGTGATATCCAGAGAATATGCCAAACTGCCTAACTGGTGGTTGCTAAATGTGATAGCTTTTACCTGTGTGTTTGCTTTCTGTCAGTCAAGTAAAAATTAGGTGCAGTTATGGATTTTGAATATCACTGAATGTTCAGCTGCAATTTGAAGAATTTTTAATCCTCTATTTGTTTGTCTTTGCAGGCCTGTAGTTTCACTTGCATATCCTCTGTAAGTTAATCCATTAACCTTTTAGATAAACATATAGACGCTAACTGTCTTCCATTTGATGGTTATTGTTTCTCTCTTACCTCATTGGACGTTTTCCACAGGTATGCCTCTGTTAGAGCAATTGAAACAAAATCTGCTGTAGATGATCAGCAATGGCTCACATACTGGGTGCTGTACTCATTTATCACTCTATTCGAGCTCACCTTTGCTCCAGTACTCGAATGGTAAAAACAACAAACTTTCTGCACAAGTGCACATTTCATCTTAGCTTTAGTTTGGTGTGCATCTTCGAACTTACCATGATGGTCATATGTGGAATATTTTTTAGGGCTATAAACAATAGTACCTTGATTTCCTTGCTATTGACTTTCTTTGGTTTAGTACTGCACTTCATGATTCACCGCTATCTCATGATTTGGTTGATAAGATTCTTGGATGTGGATACATCATGAGATGAATGGAAATGCTCATCGCAGGCATAACTTTGCACTTTGCAGGCTCCCTTTCTGGTCTTATGCGAAACTGTTTTTCAATTGCTGGTTAGTATTGCCACAGTTCAATGGAGCTGCACATGTATATGAGCATTTTGTGAGGCCAATGATTGTAAATCAGCAAGTTGTAAACATCTGGTATATTCCAAAGAAGGATGAATCAAGCAGGCCTGATGATGTAATTTCAGCTGCACAGAGATACATTGAGCAAAATGGAACAAAAGCGTTTGAGAATCTTGTTAACAAGGTATTATCTGTTTCCTGTTAAATTTTACCATTCTCATTTGTGAAAATAGTGGCCACTTGGCACCAGTTAGTTTGTTTGTGCTGTGAGAAGCACAGCAAAGTGACTCTACAAGTCTACAGTGATGCTGCTGCTCTAATGATTGATGATATGGCAGTGTGGTTTTTGTTATGCATACTACGGAATTTCAGTTAACAACTGTTGTTATCTTCTATCAAATGTTGTTTTAGTGATTTCCTACATTCTAAAAAAAACTTGACAGCTGGAGAGAGACTGCCTCCATGGTTTTGCACATTTTCCACATTCTTAGGCCTTTATACCTTACTGAAAGGCTTATTACCAGAATGAGCTTTAAATCGGGATGAAATAGCTGGGGTTTATCTTGCAGAAATTGTGTAAGGACTCTCTATGACAAAGCTGAGGGCAAATGAGGGTGACATAGAGTTTGACAGCTTGTGGTGCTCTTATGAGCTAGGTTCACTTTTGCAGCTTTTAGGCATTATTCATTAAGTTTGCTTGTTGAGCTTAACACAAAACTGAACAAAAGTTGGCTTGGTGAGTTTTACACAAAACTGAATAAAGTGTTTTTTTAAGATGATGGAAGTCTTAACTTCCAGCCTTGGCATCAAAACTGAATTAAGTTAGTTTATGAAAATCAAAGGGACAATCCCTTAGCAGTTAGCAGGCGCTCTTTTATCCCATTTTGCCCAAAATGTGGAAACATCATTTTACTGTTTATAGAATGACAAGGCTTTCGGCTATCCAGTGACCTAGTCCAATTTTTATTGAAAAAAACTGTATGGCATATGGCACATTACCTTAATTCTTTTCTGTTTTGTAGCTAATATTTATCTTTGGTTTACTTCCTCGAATATTTTCCTTAAATCAAGGGATCTTCATCTTAAAAAAGGAGATCTTGGAGTTCATCTGAAAAAAAAGGATCTTAGGAACATAAATATTCACGTTTCACATGTGCAGTTTAAGAGTTCAAACCCAAAGCGCTCAATTCTGGAGGAGGTAGAGGTTGAAAGGAGAGCCAGGATTCAACGAGAATCTGAAGCGAGGGAAGTGAACCCTTTCTTCAATCCAGAATATCAATACTAGGCAACCCTTTTTCTTTCACTCGCCAGGTGAGCTTAGCTGCATCATTTATGCCCTCCTGCCCCCATCAATGTTTCTAAGTCTTATATGTCTCATTTTCTTGAAAAAAAAATATGTGTTCGTTCAGACCTTTGCAAGGTAACTTTTCTAAGTATTTGTGCTTTGATAATTTATACTCAATGCAGGAATGTGCTAGGATCAGTTTGGAGGAAGATGTCTGGATATTAGCACACTGCATTTTGCACCTACCGAGTCGATAATATTGTGTAGCTGGACAACCATGCATGATTGTTGTAAATGTGTTGTAGCGATGGAACTCCTTCGTATAATGGTCATGTCATGAATATTTCATGTTGCTGAAAATTATGTATTCGTGACACTGGACTCTAGTTATGTGCCTCGCTGGTTTCATGCAGGTAGTTGTTGATCTAGGTATTTCTTCGTCTCTTATCTGATATATGTGTAAACCATGTGGCACTGCCATGGGAGGTTGACTATCCGGATGTTATGTTTTTATTAAGGCTGCCAGGAGCACTGACCGTGCACTCAAATGTGGATGAGGCTGTCCGAGCAGTCTGCCTACCGAGCCTCACGCCCAGTAGTCGGTCCCCTTGGTGCGACATCCAAGTGTCGATCTTAATTCTTAGGTTGGCAGCCTAGCCACTGCCAGAGCTACCACCGAGCTACGAGCTGTTCACTATCCAAATTGTTCGAGAGGTCACAAGTGAGGGCATTGAAGCAACGACCATCTCAGTTCTGAGACAAGGCTCTCAATAGATTGGATTATGTAGAGCGTATCCTGTACTCCCAGTAGGTTTGGTACTCCGTTGCAAGATTTATCCATGCATATTTTGGTTGTAATTTTGTGTGTGATTCTTGATGTGTTTTTTGTGGTGTGGGAGCACGGGAGCACCTGAACTTTCCACTGGGAGTAGGTGGCAGAAACTCCCGAAATCGTAAAGAGATCCACAGGGCAGCTGGAGAGATCAACCAATGCAGGCTTTGGTTCAACCGATTTGTGCATTGTGAGAAATCGCTGGTTCAGTAGTTCTGGTTGGAAGTGGCGGTGAATTGATGATGGAAATGGAATCATGGAAAATCTCGATCTGTTCCGACGTCGTGGCCAGGCCAGCATTCTGTTTATCCAACAAATCATCACTCATGAAATTCAGCTCGAGGTCACGGCGTCGCTGCACTCCATCGTGGGTCCGCGACCAGCACCACAGGCTCTCCTGGGCCCTGGCTCCTCACGCGGACCGCGCTCCTCCTGATCCCATCCTGCCGGATGTCCGCTTCGGCTGTTTTCACAAAAACGCTCACGCACCGGCCGCCAACCAACCAACCCCGTGCCAGCAAAATACGACAAGCGACCGCCAGGTAGTTAAGGGTGTGTGTGCAAACAACCGCTGAAGGAAAAGTAAACGTGAATACAAGACAAACGTAAATGCGGCTTGTGGGGCATTTTTTGTGAGGAAAGTGCAAGCAGAAGGCATGGATACCAAAGGTTTTTTAAAAGAAGTGGCAAACGCCCAGGTAAAACGCATTGCCTCAAGATCATACACAAGGAACATTCTTTAGAAAGATTTGAGGAAAGTGCAATCTGATAACACGAAGCTATCAAACAGTAAACATGGACTTGCTTACATTTTCAGAAAGATCTATCCTACAAAGCCTTATGATACACAAGCTCAAAATCTTCCTGGCACAATTTTTGCTAGTGGGTCGATTTACTGTAATCTTAAGCCTTGTAAAGCAGGAATATTGACAAACTGCAACTAGTTCTTCTATCTGTATGTACCAACTACGCTCCATATATGTCTGGCCAAATCTGCTCGATCAACAATCACTGCATTGAACTTGAAGTCATTCTTCTGGCTTGGATGCGAGCAGCCTCAAACCTTCTCCTTCTATACAGTGCATACCCTTGTCGACATAGTTGCTTCGGTCAAAATTAGTCACGGCATTTTTGCCACGTATCTCAATGGCAGCAATATCATAAGCCTCTGCGGCTTCTTCCTCCGTTTCTGAAACAAAATAAAAATCATCAGTAAACTCAAATCAGTTACTTTTCAACAGCATGTGTAAATCACAGTTCATGTGTTGCATACTGAATGTTCCCAGGTAAATGTCTCTAGTTCCAGCAACCAGTCCTATGCGTGCTTGCCATCGCCCATCTTTCTGCCTTCTGCCATATGACAAGATTGTAGTTTAGTTTCAGTATAACATACAGAAAAAAAAGGTAATGCTTTGAAGTCTCAGCAAGCTCAACAAAACTAATAAAAGAAAGGTAACCTTGTCACTCCTCTGTAAATAGAAGCTCCTCTTGAAAAGCAGCTGCTCCTCCTGTAGGATGAGACAAATTACTGTGGTAGCCGTTTCTCTACAGTGTTATAAATGGGGAAGATTGGTAACATACCTTCTCAAGTATGTCACACATTCCTCTCGAGACAAATCCCTTATGTCCTCCAATTCCTTTCCATATTGTTCAATCTGGAACAATTCTGACATGTATAAGACCATGTAACTGAAAAAAATATCACTGAAGCCAAAGGAAAAGAACTTGCCGGAAAGTTTAGTCTGGTATTTTGGCCCCAGTATTTAATAGCAGCAACATCATAAGCCCTGGCAGCTTTTTCCTCGGTATCATAACTTCCTGCAAGGTATGGAATTTAGGGGGAAATAGTCAAACCTTAAACACAAGAACCAAGATGAAGATAAATGAATTAACAATAGTTACCTAGATAAACTGAAGCGCCGCCACATCAGAACACCATTGCAAGAAACCGTTAGTACAAGTCACAGATAACTAAATACACATCATACGGAAAGAAATAAAATAATAGATTGTCATAGAAACAGTATCATCTTTGATGGTGGTACTTTATCTCTCCAGCGATGCAAAAAAGTCTTTCAGGGAAGTACTAGCTTTAGTGCTTTACTAGTTCATAGGGCTATTTCATTGAAGAGTGCGCTCTTAGAACAGGGCTGAATAATTTCTAAATACTTTTATGTTCTCATGATAAAACGTACGATGAATGGATGCAAACAAATAAGAATATGTATCTTATCATCTTATCGGTTTAGATATGTGGATTGCTTAGGTTTTATTGCGCATAGGATTTGGATGTCAATTTCTGAGCTATTTTCAAAATCTAAAAGCCTTTACTTGTTTATTTTTATTCACAGTTATTGATAAATTGCTCCATTATATCATTTTTTCCATTGCTACTGAATCAATATACAGCACGTGCATGGTAACCACTATATAGAAAAAAAAAACAGTAGGGACCATCACTGATGTTTCTTAATGTATATATACAATCCAAGGAAAAAAAAAGCTATATATACTAGAAACAGTTGATATGACATACTAGGTAAAAACAACTTAAATAACTAACAACAAAATGATTCTGATCCACTACAGGACAATGTCTATTAAGAGTACAAGTTAATTAATGTTTATAGGAATTTAATAAAGGATGCAACCATTTTTGTAGCTATACTTGGCTGCTTCCACTACAAGACAATGTCTATTAACAGTACAAGTTAATTGATGTTTAGAAGGTGACAAAACGTGAGATCAATTAGGCACATCACATACTTTTCGCCTATTGCATCTAAATGTAAGCTGACCTACTTTTGCAGGAGCTTGCTAATCCAATAATCGCAGCTCAAGTGTGCAGTGCCAGAAATAGTAAGTGAACCAACCAATATAGGGCACATAAATATCTTAACACGCATGTGTGGAACTAGGACAGATGATAAAGTTCATAATGCAAAAAAAAAAAACTAACTTCAATACTGACTGACAACAAAAGAAACATGACACTGACTGAAGAATGATATGGCATACATAATTACATACAATTTTTAGTACTGGTTCAGAAAGGCATAGTTTGTACTAAATGAAGGGTGGCCTGGACAGAGCTATCAAATTTGTAGCTCTTCTATAATTGGACAAGAACCTAGTTCTGTTCTCTCACTGCTACAGAAAATATTGCCCAAGATTCTCACTCAATGATCGATAAATGAGAAGATGACAGAGAAATAAATGCACAATATTAGCTCACAAGGAAACCTATTTTCTTTACATGGCCAGATTTCTATATCTGGTAATGCCATGGAATCAATATTTACTAACAAAAGGTAATGGTTCAGTATATAAACAGTAAATCTCCTTTAGATTAAAGGTCTCATACTGCTGGTTAGATGGTTAAAAATAAATGGATACCTTGTTTCCCTTTCCTTCTACGTCCCTCTACTCTGCAAGAACTGTCCCACAAATGAGCTTCATATTTCCCACTCCATCTATGCCTGCACAAATTGATGATACTTTGGCAAATTGTCCCAGTATGCTCAACACTTCAACAGACAAGGCGTATTTAATTAAGATACCAAAGTGATAAATCAATTGCATTGTTTGTCTCCCCTTAGCAACTATTACAAATTACAAGGACACACACCACACTCACCTGGTCACACCATGGAAACTTGATGATCGGGAGCCAGCAGGTCGCACCGCAGAAGTGGCGGCAGAAGCACCTACAGCACCCTTCACTTCACTGTACCCTGCAACTGTCCCAGGATTAATACAGTCGCCAATGTCATCTGCAGGCTCGTCCTTCTTGACAATGGTGAGCACTTGAACTCTCTCATCATCATCACCACAATATTCATTTCCAACCAAAGTAACTAGAGCAGCCTTCTTGACAGGGTTCTCATCATCTGCACAGCCTTCAATTTCACTTTCATAGTCGACCTGCTCACACTTGGGTAACTTCTCCTGACCATCACCACTGGATTTCTCTGCATTTCCGGTGCCTCCATCCTTAGTTCCTGACACCGCTGCGCCGTGCGTCTCACCATTCCCCTGGGTGCTCCTCGCCTCCACAGCAACTGCTGGCACCCTATTCAGATTGATAGAGTGGCTCCTCTCAATCTTCCCCTCGTCTCCCGATTCTCCCGCAGCCTTATCCTCTTCCATTTGCTTCCCAGGATTAACTCCTACGTCCGATTCCTCCATCGGACAGGGGAGACAAAAAAAATTCCCAGAACCCTAACTATCTCTTCGCAAACTATCCACAAACTCTGCAACAAAGGGGATGGAAAACATTATATTACAATAAAAAAAACACATAGTTCGATCCATCCGAAGAAGGAACAACAAACCACAAAGTCGCCTATAACCCATCCAGAATCGGAGAAACCAAGGAAGCAGTGGAAAACCAGTACCTCGAACCGCCGCCGCCGCCGCAGCCCGCAGTGATTGAGAGGCAACGAAACAAAGCGTCCTGACGACGATTGAACCCTAGCAGCGTGGGTATTTAACACCCGAGAGGCAACGAAACAGGAAATTTCACGAGGCAATCGGCCAGCGACTACCGAGGCAGGGAATTAATAGGGGGCCGCGCGAATGGCGCCGAATTGGGCAGGAAGCGACGAGCACCAGCGGGGAGGCGGCGGCTTAGTGAAGAGTGATGGAGAAACAACGAAAATTTTCTCGGGCAAAACGAAAGAATCGCAGGATAATTTTCCCCTCTTGCTCTGCCGGATTTATCTAATCGCCGCAGCAGAGCACAATCTGGGATAGCTGAGCGCAACTGCAGCACTGGGGCTACTGGTGAGGACGTAAGGCAATAGGTAATTAAGGGGGTGTTTATAATTTGTTTCCTGGCGTTAACCGGGTGATTAAGCGTGAGCTAATTGAGGGGGGCCGTTTGCTTCGTGCACGACGCCCCTCGTGATGCGTGCCAGCCTGTGGGGAAGGGACGAGCGGCAGGCGGCCCGTGCCATGGGGCTGCCCCGGAGGCCCCACACGACGGAGGTGCGGATGCGGCTTCCGGTTCGCGAGGTCGATCTGCGCCGTTGGGTGTCATGACGGGCCTGACGGCGGACGGACTGCAACGTTCTACACGGGCGAGACCGCGGGAGGAACGGAAAGCTTATCTCGAGGCGTGTCGAGGCCTCGCGGGCGAGTGGGAATGTTTAACCTTTATAACGGCTCAGAGCGGCGGACGCTTCTAGGGGTCGTGCGTGACTCGTGATCCTGCGGCTGCCACCGCTTGCCAGCGCCGTCAGCAGCCGTTTTGTTTTGGCGAACTCCTCACTTAACATTGGCGAACCCAAGCGTATAATTAAAAGAATAATAATAGGTCAGCTATAAACATTTCAAATATTTTTTTTTCTTTTCCTTCATCTCTCCCAACATCTCTTTTCTTCGCCTGCGCGTGCGTGACAACGTGAGTGGACTGCTGCTAGCTGGTGGTTGTAGGCTGGTTGCTCGGCCTCTTTTGAGAACTAATAACTCTATAGGCTGGAGCTCGGTAGTCATTGGGCCTTGAAAATATCTATCGGGGCAAGGGGGTGGGGGCCCAATTTCGTCTCTACTCGACTTCGCTCCTGATTGTGTTGTTATCTGCAAGGAGTTGTTAGCGAAGTTTCTTTGGAGTAACAATCCTCTAGCTCGCTTCATGCCTTCATCTCGCCAGTAGGGTGGTCCACTTGGCACTAGTGTGTGATTTGTGGTTGTCTCAACGGATGGCGGCACATGAGCGGATCAAGTTTGGACATGTAGCGCGGTTAATATGGTTACGATCCCGAGAGCGACTGTTGCGAACTCCAAAAACCAGCGGAGTTTGATTAGATCTTACATGGCTAATTGCTTGTACCCATTTGTACGGGTGACACGATGGAGGAAAACATAGTGTTGCCATTACGATAACGAAACGCGACAGCGACATGATCGACGCTGATGAAGGAAAACATAGTGTTGCCATGGTTACGATAAACACGACAGAGGTAAAGCCTTCGTCAAATTTGATTGTAACTTTCTTGCTTGTTTGAATAAACTTTCATGTACTGGTTCTTGTTTTTATTAGTATAACTTATGAGTAAGACGCTCTATAGTCCATATTCTCCGAAGCAGTCGTTTAGACCGTTTACACGTCGTTTAAACACTACATAGTAGTACGTTTTTTTTCATATAATCATCCATTTTATCCCGTTTAAACGGTCATTTTGCATGAATAATGGCTAAACGACAAATGATCGATGGCTTACTGTTTAACGTTTAAAATAACACTGTGTGTAGTGTTTTTTGGAGAAAAAAAATAATGTTTTTAAAAGCAGCATTAGTAAATTATTAAATGCATGTAATTGCTATACAACGTAAAATTGAGAATGATTTAGATAGAAATCCTTGTATAGTTGTATTCATCATTCTCTTATGCTATTTTTTCAACTGAATAGATATCATATACGGAAGTATATCGGTTTGCCTAATGACAAGATTAGTTATGAGGGTAATGATATATACGCCAATATCTAAGACTTATATCAGACTAGGACCCTATTTGGATCTCATGGTCTGGAGTTTAGTTGGCTACTAAACTTTTCTACTTTTGCACACTTGTGTAGTCTAATAATGAACTAATGGTTTTTTGAGATTGACCAAGCACCTTGGACTATCTGTTTGGAGCCTCAAGAGCTAAAGTAGTAAAGTTCAATGGTTAAACTTTAGACCATGAGATCCAAACATGACCTAATTTCTAGTTCCATACCCAAGGTTAGTAGCAATGTTCAAGTAGGTGTTTTGATGATTTTGTAAAGATAAAATCCACTCAATGACTTCATATCAACCATAATAGACATATTTGAAATTTACTTTTCTCCTACTAATAAAGTACCTGAGCAATTCTCCTATCTCTTTCATCCGTCGCCCAGACTCGAATTCCTCTGTCGCACTAGCAAAAGGACTCATCCTTCGCACAACCAAGCCCCTCGCCGACTCTCTCTCTCTCTCTCTCTCTCTCTCTCTCTCTCTCTTGTTTTGTTTGGTGCTTCCTCTCTCTCTCTCTCTCCATGCCCCCTCTATCCCTCTCATTCCTCTCCATCAGGCATGCCACTAGGACTAGTGCCCCTCCATTCCTCTCTCTCTCTCTCTCTCTCTCTCTCTCTCTCTCTCTCTCTCTCCAACCAGGGTCGTCCCTATCCCTTCCCTTCCTCTCCCTATCCCTAGGCCCCGACCTAAGCGGCGATGATGGTCAGCTCCTGGGGTTTGGGTACGAGCTTTGGATGATCACCAGGCCTGGGTGTGGGTGTAAGATTTGGGCTCAATGTAGGCTGGTATGTCGAAAGCGGACGATAAACCCCGTTATACATTTCAGTTATCGTATTCTATCGTCGTAAATGGTTATGAGACAAGCAGGTCTATGAAAATAGGCGGGAGATGAAATATAAGTCAAGACCACACGTTTAAATATACAATCCAATGTTCAATAGTCAATGCATCCTATACAACTATGCACATGCAATGAAGCAGAGAAAAGAGACATCACTGAATCCCGAGTGCTAGTTATATTCAACTGCTTTCTGCTGCACCTACATGGCTACAAGGATGGCGGGCTGGGGGCACGGAGTTGCCTGCCTTCGTCGACATGCAACCAAAACTAGCTACTTCTTCAAACATACTGACGGAATAGATTACATATAAAATAAATCAGACGGAACAAGCCGCTAGCGGCTTGGCAAGAACATATGAGTATTCTATTGGGCTTCTCCATGTAGCTAAAAAAAGAAAACTCCCACTTAAAAACAAGATTCAACAGGGGAAAAGGTCTCTCCTGTTTCCCGTGGGTTAGACCCGACAAAATAGAAACGAAGCGAGACAAATGTAGAAAAATAGGTAGGATGGGACATGAATGTTTCTGTCCGTTTTCATCCTTGCATGCTCCCTCCCTCTTCAAGGTTGTAAGATCTTGATCTTGATCTCCCCTTTCTCTCTTTGAAATAGAATACTTGCTATCTCAACGTAATTAAATAGGCCAAGGATTCAAGCACATGAACCAAAGAATTAGTCATAATACTAGAACCAGTACTACTTCTACAAAAGGAACACTAGAGATTGCAACAAACTGACACCCATACACATTGCCCATATATTTAGTCATGCTCCTAACAATTGCAACAATAGTATTTCGTCAGTTTATTCTCACAGACATATTCATACTTATAGCCATCCTTAGAAAAAGTTGGAACATGTGTACCACAATCGCCCCATTATATTACTAAAGTGAAAGGACCAAAGAGATATTAAATTATAAATTATTCAAAGTAATTTTCCCCGAGATAAAAAAGTGCAAACCATACTCATGCACACACTTTTGTAATGCATCAGAATCCAAACAGCTCAGATCCACTTTGTACACTGAATGAACCACACACACTACCACCAGCACTTTAACTTTATGTTTTTGTCCTCGCTTCATGTAAAAGTATTTACCTGAGGATGAGGGTATGGACTAAAAAATCCTTATATGTTGGTCTAACCTACCCTCAACTACCAAAAACGCCCACCACTGCCAGTTCTAAACATTCTTCATTGCTAGATTTTAGAGCTGACAATGCATGACCGATAGTAATGCCTACAGATACATAGCATGTCTCCCACCTAACGGTGATGTTTGTTTCTTAAAAAAAGGAAAAAGAAAAATGTTGTCCCCATGGGCCACTCATACCACGATGCCACTTTTGTTATATCTTGATCATCCCCTGATACTTGACATTTGGCCATCGCGGGTCTCAAATATGCAGTCAAGCTACCCGCCGCCTCACCGTCTGCCATCGCTACAACTCCACGGCTCCACCATTCGCATAGGACAAGCTATCGCCCATCATCACCGCAGTCTCCCTCTTATGGCCAAGCTACCCTCTACCTCCTGTTCGCTGCCACTGCAACTCCCCTATCCATGACTGGATTGCATTTTGCCTCTCTGTCTATCGCCACCATAGACCCCCATCTACCTCATCCTTGGGACCCTACCGCACAAGACCTATGCCACCACCGAGCGCTAGATTTGCTTCTCAATAGGCTATGGCACTCTGGCCCCGGATCGAGATTGAGAGAGAAAGGAGGATGGGGAGGCCAAAGAGGATAAGAGAAAGAGAAGGATATGAAGGCATGAGATGATAAGATAGGGAGGCAACATGCTCTCAAATCTGGTCGGTGAGGGGGAGGATTCAGGTCCATCAATGTATCATTGTCGGTTCTTATTACCACCCGATAGTGATACTATATTTTCACTCCTGATTTCAATTTCTACAGTTGGTTCATATTACAGGTGACAATGATACATTATCACTATCGGTTTAGAAAACCACAATAATATAGGTTGCATTGCTAGGTGATTTTGTAGTCAGATTGCCTAGAGCCTCTAGGCCGTATAGGATTTTGGTTACAGCCAACATAGAAGCAAGCAATTGGGAAACGATTGACTTTAGGCCTGATTTCTCCTCAACATTACGAGAATGGGGTGAAAGAATGAGAATAAGATTCAAACATGTGGATTCACTACTACACTCAGACCTTGCACAGCCACGTCATAAACTCCATCGCAGTCGTATTTCGGCCTCGTCAGTAAGCTATCGACAGTGATGGTCATAGCCCTCACCGTCGCTATCTGAGACCGACTGGGGTGTACACTACACCGCCGTATTGCCTTATCATCCGTGTATGATAAGGTCCTTACTTCCGTTACATTGGAGCACGACTCGTCTGTGTGGGTATGCACTAACACCGCCGCATGGCTTATGATCCGTCCGTGATCAGATCCTTGTTCCGTCACATTGAGGCCCGACCCACCTGTGTGGGTATACACTAACACTGCTGTATTGGCTTATGATTCGTCCGTGATCAGGTCCTTGTTTTCGTCGCATTAGAGCACGACCCGCCTATGTCGAGGCGAACATCACCGTCGCTTCAGCGTATGAACCACCTGGTCATAGGGCATGGTCACCGTGGCGTTGCTATACGATCTACCCGTGATGATCCTTTCGTCGGTGTCGATTATTAAACAATTCGGTGGTAATACACTATTGACCCCTGCCGCATCAGACGAATAGCGACGGTGATGGCATCCGGTTTTCATAATTTATTTACTAATTCAGCTGGGTCTTAATAACTTACTAAACACACACCATACAGATATAATCATTACACACCATTCATCATGTCCACAACGAAGAGTACTTTTTATAGTAACAATCAACACTAACATAACAACTATATCAACTGATGAATTAACACAAGCAGTACATAGATAGCAGAATAAAGGTTCTGCTCCCTACAGACTTACGTAACGAAAACAAGGTAGATGTGCTTTGCTCCTTTAGATTTGCACTCCTGGTTGCAAAGCAAAGCTTCCTTCGGATTGGTAGGCAATGCACCATGGAACCCCTCTTCTTCCTCCCTTAGTCAATGCAGGAAAATTATTCAAAACCACTCAGACTCCTGCTGCTGCACAAAGCAGGAGAATTAATGATATTCAACACACAATTCCTTTAGTTACGAAGCCCAAATTAGCCTATATATAGAATCAAAACAACTACCTACCTGAACAAAGGCATGACGTAATTACAACAAAATACAACATTTGCACCTTTACTGCTCTGCTAATGACTCCATGAACATGGGAACATAAGGAAGATAGTGAGGTCCACCGCTCATACATAATAGTTTTCAGGTACTTCTAGGATAGCCGATGGCCCGGGCAGGGAGGACATGAACTTTACTGCGATTCATGTCATATGCAAGCAGTGTTTTGTCCTCCCCAATAAGGAAAATCAAATTCCATTCTGGGTGAACTACAATCACTCTATAGGCCGCATCACAAACCTCGGTATCAATTTCAATATTCTTCTTTCTAAATAGCTCCAGCGTGGTCACCTTATGCTTCAATGTCTATTTACTAGTACCATAGTCTTCAAGGATTCAGATTGAAAGCTCATACCTATTCAAACTATCAGTAGTACATAAACACAACCGACCCTGAGCTTCATGGATGGAGATTGCATTACCAGTTGGCCTACGAATTT
This sequence comes from Miscanthus lutarioriparius, assembly GCA_904845875.1. Classification (NCBI taxonomy): domain Eukaryota; kingdom Viridiplantae; phylum Streptophyta; class Magnoliopsida; order Poales; family Poaceae; genus Miscanthus; species Miscanthus lutarioriparius. The sequence continues at coordinate 11,795,154 of CAJGYO010000007.1, read as the reverse complement.
TCCTCCATGTCTTTCCCTCCATATCAACAGCAACTATCTGGGTGAACTCTAGCATGTACATAAAACCATTACCAAGACACTTTTCCCATATGTGGATACTACAATACCCTCATCCCATTTAGATTCTTTAAAGATCCATGCTCCAATTTGAGATGAGTAGATGTTGACACCTAAGGAGTCATCATCATTGAACCCATATTCAAACACATGGAAGTGCGAGGAGACTGTTGGATCGAACCTCAAGCGAGCTGAACCACAAGAATGGTTGCTACCCGACAGTAGCAACCATTTTTAGTCACCGGATTGCATACAACATAGCGAAACCCAGAGTACCAGCAGAGGATGAGGCCCCGAGAGCAATCTGAGATCACAACATCCTGAATAGGGATGGGCAAGAAGGACACAGAGTGGTATTCACCGTTGACGCGGGTGAAGTTGCATTTGCATTTCCAGATGTGGTAGAAGAATCCAACGAGAATCTAGGGTAGCTCCTTACGGTACTCAGATCCCGAGATGAGGCTATTCCAGGAGTGACAAACACACTTGCAGATGCACAAGGAGCGGTCATTGAGGTGGATGAGGATGAGGATGAAGACATGGTCTGTGAGGATGGCCACTTCGTTTCTCTTGTTGGGGGCCTCCTCCATCTTGATGAGGATCTGATGGAGCGGGGACGGCGATGGAAGCGGCGGCGCCGTCACCTAAATCATAGAAGGAGTGACTATGGGGATGTGTTTGTGAGCTCGTTAATAATCAAATGGAAGCCTCATTCGTACTCATATGAGTGAAGAAGGGAATAAAAATTCAAGAACAATGCATAAGGGAAGTGTGAAAGCATTACCATTGCCTTTGGATCTTGCGGCATTGAGCTCAGGCGGCGACAGTGGTGATAAGTACCAGCCTAGTCACCGATGGATCTGTGTTGTCTCCCTACCGGTGAGGCATACCGGTGCGGAGCACTAGCTTGTCGGCTTGCATGCCACTGAGTAGGGGTGGTCGCGCAGTTCATCATAGGGGAGCAGGAGCAGCGATGAGAAACAGCAGCACTGATGAGGAGAAAGACACGGTGGGGAGCATCCTTTGTAAGCAACTATATCAGACGACGTCGGAATGCAAATTTCTACAAAACGATGTGGGAGTGACGCGTAGGACTCATGCGCGGGCTTGGAAATTGGCGAAAGCGGCGGTGACGGTTACCAGCGGTGGTGATCGAGAGATGTACCTACTAATGACGGGCGTGTCATATGGTCTTAGACTCCAAGGCGCTATTGATAGTTCTTAGCATCACTCTTTACTAAATTGTCATCCCTAGCATGATGTCAAAAATGTGTTGTTGGTAATTATCAAGAACACTTGTAAATTTATATATATATATTAAGTATCCACAAGAGCAAATATAATATACCATTGTAGCATTTCACTCGAGAGTATATCAGGTATCGTTATTTATATTTTATCCATAGGGAGGAGCTATGGGGTTGGCACAGAGATATTGACAAATATGTATACTTATGATAAGATCATCACTCTCATGCTATTGCAGGGGTAAGTCAAGTGATAAATGAATGATAAGTGTAAGATATTGATGGTATTCCAGAGATAGAAATCGATACTCATAAAAGTAGTATGGCTAGGCAGGAGATTAATTAAGAGCAAAAGATTCCTAAGTCATTCCATATTTACTAAGTCTTTTGTACACTCAAGTATATACACTCTCATCTATAGCATAATTAACTTTGGATCTATGCATAAGGAACATTACTAAGGAAGATCAAGAACAGAGCTTGTCTCCCTTCGCAACCGGGTTCTTCTTGCTCTACTAATGGGGAGTGGATTACAAAGGACTCAACGGGAGTGTCACATCCACGATCTACCACATGACCCAGAGTGTAGAATGCATCCATAGACTAACAATATTTAAGCACCAGGCTTACATAATGTCGATCACTTAACTCACTCGAGTATTGAGCTAAGCGCTTTGCGAACATATGCATAAATTCATCATCAATCATAACTATATCAAGCATACTACTAGAGCAAACTAGGAACATAATAAATAGCAACATAATATTGAAGTGGCACAAAGTCATAAATAAAGAGGGATACAATGAATATATCGGCCTCTAGACGGCGAATCTAGAATCCTAACCAATAGCCCAAACTCTACTTGAACCTTGGTAGCTAGCCTATGCTAGAACCTTGAAGAATTGGAGCTCTATTCTCTTCTCTCTGGAAACCCTAATTTCTGGTCTCCTCTTGACTTATGGTAGATTACAATTCCTGAGGGAGGGGGCAGGGGCTGGTATATATAGGTCGAAGCGTTAATCCTGAGCCCTTGGATCAAACCGACTTGAATAAACGGCGTCAGATGCAATCCTTAAAGCGGTGGAGATCCGACGTACGAAGGAGGGACTGCCATGTGGGACTAGGGGCCAACCGGCCTACAGGTGGGACCGGCCAGCCCCACCTGTAATCCCCTCGAGGTCTGCTTTAGTGACGTGGCTTCTGGTGCCCTATGGAACCTTCTGGAGTAGTTTTCACTGCGAATAAGCGCAATTTTATTTGATGTTTTGATTCCCCTTTACGGTTTTCTGAATAAACCCTGCTGAAAACATAGATTCATCAATACTCATGGAAATTGTTAGTTTAAACCCCTAAGTCTATGTTGGTGATCATTTTCATGCATGATTTCAAGTTATATTGATGGTTTATGATGGAAGATAACTACCGTCAACAAACTTCCCCAAGCTTAACATTTGCTCGTCCTTGAGCAATACCAAACTTAGCAATGAATCAGGAGTTGCCGCGATGTTTTCACTCCTCAAAAGTACACTTGCGTTCAAACAAGAATTCTCCTCCAGATTGAAATCCACTGATCTGACTTTCAAACTTATCCATATTACCTTCAACCATGGGGCTTATAGCCTTCACTTGGGCCTTGAGCAATTGAAAGACAGAACGATCAAGTCAAACACTATGTCTCAAGTTCTTTGTTCAACTATTATTCCAGAGTTTTTGCAAGTTTTTAAAATAAAACTCAGAGATTCTATTGTATGACACTCTCAAATCTCTCAAAATATGTGGTATTTGTGGATCCTCACCAAAGCAAAAATAATGTTATGCCTTTCTCCTCCTACAACTAAGGCTTATGTGGGGCTCATTGGAATGGTGATAACATGAAAGAGCATACTTGCAATACATATATTGTAAAGTCAAACAGCTGATCCAAAGAGAGTTGAGTCATACAATCAAATCAAGATGTGCATGTGTGTGAAAAATATGGTGGATATATATGGTGGCTAACCTAATTCTACTATACTCCTGGAAAACTTATCTCTCTTTTGAAACTTGAAAAATATTTGCAAGAAAACATGGGCTATCTTAGTTATCTTTCTCTTTTTTTCAGGCGGGCATCTAAGTACCCATTGTTTTAAATATCTCGGACACTTGTCCATTTTTTCAATTCTCTCTTTTTTCTTCTTCTTTTTTATGAATAACTTTTGCATAGCACAATGCTTCTTCTCTGTAGTAAAGTATTTGAGAGATAGGAACAAGAACTTAGAGCAATTATTTGGTGAAAAACCTATCAAGGATATTTTTGGTGTCTAATTCCCAGTGTAGGAGTAAAATATTTTTGGTGGATCTAGATGGAATGCATGTTTTTGCACCTACCCCTAGTATAGAAGTAGTGCATATGTGGGTGGTGTGTACGTGATCTTGATTTTAAAAGCATGACAAACCTCTCATAAGGGTCAACAAAGCTTAACAAAACTCAATGCAAAACAAGTAGCATATATAAGTGGAAGTTTTCCTAGCCTAAATATCATGTTTGGCTTTGGTAGGAATTCAAGCTTTGTCATACAGGAACTCATCATGTTGCATTTTTATGTTTTTCAAAAGAAATCTCCAGAACTTTAGTATCACTTGGAACAAGATAAATAGCAGCTCAAACCTTTTCTTATCATATCCGTCAATTACCTAGACTTAGATCAAGCATTTGCTACCCACGAGTTTCAAGTTTTAGAGCAAATTCTCATGTCAAATCAATTTCATCCAAAACTCGAGAGAATTCAGAGCTGAAAACTAGGTATTTGAAAGGAATTACAAGAGAGCAACTATTCATCATTTCCATTATGAGAGATTATCTTCAAGTTTTTTATTTATTGGTTCTTAAAAACAAGAAACTAAGCACACCTTACACAAACTATATATACACTCTTTTTATTTGGTTTTATTTTCATTTTTTTAAATCACACCATAGTAATATATATAAAAGACAAAGGCAAATTTTTATTTTATTTTCTTAGTTATACATTTTTTTTAATAATATAAATTCAAAAATTAAATAAACTAAAGAAAATAACAAAATACCAGAAAGAAAAACTTACCTTAGGTAAACGGGGGCTCCTCCCCCAAGCTGGGTGTTGTTGCGGTCTCTTAGAAAGGTGGGTCGATGTGAAGACCCTAGAACAAGTATCATCAATTCTCGTTCTCCTGCTCCTGGTGCTGTTGAATGGTGATGATATATTCTCCCATCTCTGCTTGCCCACTGGGAGTGTTGGTGAAGCATGTTATGGATGTCATGTTGTGCCTCTTCTATGTTTGTCAACCTGGTGTCGAGGTGGGAATGCTGCATCTACGGGTCATGGTAGCCATAGGCAGAGAAGGACATACGTCTTCCCTGATGGCCACTCGAGACTTCTTCATGTGGCTACTGCTGATAGTAGTCGAAGTTGCCATCCTACCATTGCGCACTTGAGCCTTGATGCTGGGAGTTCTCAGCATGCTGAGGAGCGGGCTACTCCCAACTAGCATGCTCGGGCTGATGCATGTGGGAAGATTCTCACCCAGCATGCTCATGTTGGTGTATGCGGGAAGATCCTGGCTGGTCCTAGCCTGCATAGCTGGTGAAGGCCGGTCCCTCCAAAATTGGATCATCGCCATGGTATCTAGGTTACGGGTTACACGTAAGTCTCGTAGAAGCGCTCCGGCGAGGCGCTGCCTCCTTCACCTATAAATCAAAGATAAAAGACTGCACCGCATACAGATCAAGGTTTTGGTCTAGTAATGGGATTTCGTTTGTATAATCCATATATATCATGACAAGTTTCCTATCCTTTTTCTTCTTCAGCATGTGAGCTTGGACAAAGTATTCATAATCAATAAACAAACAGGGGATGTCATCGATGTAAGCAACAGAAGCATTACTCAAAAGACCCAAATTTTTAGCTATGCGGGTGACCAAAGAAGTACACCCAATATCTCCCTTAAGTTTAGGATTTTTTTCCATTGTTTCATCATAAACTGAACAGGTGAAACTTTTCTTCTCTTAACCATGGCATAGAGGAGCTTAAATTCATCATTCCTCACAGTGTGAAAATCATTTCTAGGAAATAAAGAAAATCCTAACCATTTATGCATGAATCACAAAGTAGGGTGATGAATTTCATTTGTATGGGAACGGTAGCAAGTAAGTTCTTTAGATATTTCCCTACAAAATTTTGTCCTATCAAAGTCTTGTATAGCAGTGTCTACATTAATCACACATTGTGCATGAAATCCTATAAGTTCACTAAACTGTTTTCATGAGATAAAAAAATATTTTCCAAATAGTCTAAATGAAACTTCAGAATCGGTAGGTTGCAATGTGCATAAAAATTCAATTATTAAAAGCTTGGACCCTGGCTCATGAATTTCCCAAATATTCTCCCATCCTACTGCCTTAAAAATAGTTTCAAATTTAGTGTTCATACTTGTTGCTTGTAGCAGGGCTGGATCATAAATGGAAGTGAGAATGAACCTCCAGGTCTTTAACTGCTTGTAGATGTTCTTCTCCGTCTCGTCCCGAAACTTGTGCTGCTTTTCTTGCAAAAGAATGTTTCTCTTGGCAAGGGATGTTGACCCAGATGGCGCTCCAACAACGGGAGATGGGGCGTCAATCTCCATGTCAGTGATTGCCCAGGACAAAGAGCTTCTTGTCGAACGGAACGATGCCACCCGCTTGATCTTTCCTATTAACTTGCTTATTTTCTTGCAAAATAAATACAAGACAACACAACTCATGGAACGGATTAGGTAAAAAATGTTAGTGGTCAGCCGTCCAAGAGTCAGTCATTTGAGGATCAATCGTCCGAGGGTTAGTCGTCCGAGATTGCCTAATGAATTTCTAATCAAGATTTTGGCATGATTTCCACCCTAATTCTTTTTAATTTTCCCTCTTGATTTGGACAACACTACCACTCTTAAAATCTCTTTTCTTGCTCAAATTTTAGCAGCACTTCCACTCTCTCTTTCTTAAGATTTCACTCTCAAACTTTCTCACCCTTTCTCTTACTCCAAAACTACTTCTACCAAAAGAATTTTTCAAACTGGAATTTCGAACTTGGGAGCTGGTTTTGAGTTGTGTTTGAGGCTGAGTGCAGCCAGGAAGGAGTGGTATTTATTGGCGGTGCAGCAGCAGGCTGGCCGCCAAGTGGTGGGGCCGGCCGACCCCCCATGGTGACCAACTGGCCTCCCTTTCCTCTAGATATTTTATTGCTTCATGCTTAAGCAAGTTGGATGGCCGTCGAAGGAAATTCGGTGGAGAAATGACCTAAGTGGAGATGGAGGTGGAAATGGAGGTGATGGTGGAGGTAGAAGTGATGGGTGGTGGTTGAGTGGGTCCCATGTGTCTCCTATATTTCTACCGTATACATATGTATATGCAAAAAATTATTTTATGATACTATAAAATATAAGAAGATGAATGAATGGTATTTTTAGATTTTTATGCCTCCACGATAAATATTTCTTATGGGGTTTTTTGCTCCGTAAAATTAATTATATGGGGCTTAAATTTTTATAATGCCATCATGAGAATTTTTATTTTATTTTTCTAATGCAAGTGTTGAAAGGTAAATATGCAAAAGTAAAATAATTGATGAAAAGTAAAGATGTATAACTACCGATTTACCTCCCGACGAGGGTTCAGAATTTTGAGTCCGCCGAACTGGACTTCTCTGTTTATTTATTCTTCGGATATATCCTTAGGTCCTGGAGATGGAGACCTTGCTGGTTGCATTTGCTTTTCACGCCACTCCAAATTAGAACATTGTTCCGGTCTTGGCTTGAAAGCAAATCGCTCTTCCCTGCCATTGATATAGAATTTGATTTCTCTGGCTCCGACATCAATGTGTGCATTTGTAGTACTTAGGAAGGGACTACCAAGGATAAGGGGTGTCTTCATGTCCTCCTGCATGTCAAGTACTATAAAATCCACAGGAACAAAGAAGTTTCGTATTTTTATCAAAATATTTTCGGCAATTCCTACAGGGTAGCGGACCGATTGGTCGGCTAGTTGCAGGCACATCGACGTGGGCATGAGCGATGAATAGTTGAGCTTGTCGAAAACCTTCTTGGGCATGACACTCACACTTGCTCTAAGATCGCATAGCACATTCTCAAAGTTCTGGTTTTCGATCGAACAGTCAATAGTGGGACATCCTGGATCCTTCTTCTTAACAGGTGATATGCTCAGGATGGCCGCACTACACTCCTCTGTTCACTTAATTACCTTAGTGGTGGGTAGTGGTCTTTTATTGTTGAGGATGTCTCTAAGGTACTTTGCATAGGTGGGTACCTTTATAGCATCTAGCAGAGGAATATTGATATATAACTTTTGAATTACCTCTACGAACTTACCAAACTGCTCATCCATTTTGGCTTTTCTATTTCTATGTGGAAACGGTAGGAAAGTGGTGTCATGAAAATCTTGCATCATTTCTTGTGCTTGTGGCTCAACTTCTTCAACTTAATCGTCCTTCTCATTTTCCTGCACTACTACCGGTGTCTTATCTGCCCTTGTCGGATAAGGGGGTCACGAGTAGACTTGCCACCCCTTGTGGTTATGTCGTTGACCTTTTCAAGGTTAGTGGCAACAGGCAGAGCAATGGTCAACTGAGCTAATTGAGATTCTATCTTTTTATTATAGCTAAGTTGGTCTTTTGTAGCAGAAGAAAAACTATCAATTTTAGTGTTTATGTTTTCTAGGACCTTATCATTAAAAGCAAGCTTCTTAGCAATATTCTCATTAACTTTAGCTTGTTCTAAGATTAAGTCTCTCAAGGATGGTCGTCTAGGTTTAGAAGAATTATAGTAATTACCTGGTGAAAGGTCCTAATGGCTAGAGGGGGGGTGAATAGCCTAATAAAATTCTACAACAACACTTAACAAAATGTGTTAGACAATTTTACGGCGAAGCGAGTGTTGCGCTAGCCTACTCAAATGCAAGCCACCTACCACAATTCTATTTCGAATAGTGTATGTCCACACAATAGCTATGACACTTAGCTAAATTAGTGTGCTCTCAAAGACTAACTAAAGAGCAACACTAATCAAACAAACAAGCTCTCACAACTAGCTACACTAAAGAGCTTGATAACTAGTTTCTGTAATGTAAGAGTGAGCAAGAGAGTTATACCGCCGCAGTAGTGGTAGGAACCAATCAATCACAATAATGAATACCAATGTAGACCAATCACCTCGGAATCAAATGATGAACACAATGATTTTTATCGAGGTTCACTTGCTTGCCAAGCAAGCTAGTACTCGTTGTGGTGATTCACTCACTTGGAGGTTCATGCTACTGATTGGCATCACTCGCCAAACCCTCAATAGGGTGCCGCATACAACCAACATAAGATGAGGATCACACAAGCCACAAGCAATTTACTAGAGTACCTTTTGGCGCCCGGCCGGGAAAGGTCAAGAACCCTCACAATCACCACGATCGGAGTCGGAGACAATCACCTCCTCCACTCAACGATCCTTGCTGCTCCAAGCCGTCTAGGTGGCGGCAACCACCAAGAGTAACAAGCGAAATCCGCAGCGAAACACAATCACCAAGTGCATCTAGATGCAATCACTCAAGCAATGCACTTGGATTCTCTCTCAATCTCACAAAGATGTTTAATCTATGATGGAAATGGGTGGGAGAACTTTGGCTAGGCTCACAAGGTTGCTATGTCAATGAAAATGTGCAAGAGAGCTCCCTTGAGCCGGCCATGGGGCTATAAATAGAGCCCTAATGAAATAGAGCCGTTGTACCCCTTCACTGGGCACAACGCGGGGTGACCGGACACTCCGGTCCGATCGACCGGACGCTGGCCCTCAGCATCCGGTCACGTGATTCACGCCATGTGTCCCCTGCTTCAAATGCTGTTCATCAGATCTCAACGGTCGCGAAGCTGACCGGACGCTCCGGTAAAACTGACCGGACGCTGAAGCCCCAGCGTCCGGTCGTTTCCAGTAAGCTCCCCGAGGCATGATTTTTCGACCGGACGTGTCCGGTCCACCTTGACCGGACGCAGCCAGCGTCCGGTGCTCATCCCTAGCCACTGTACCGACAGTCAACGCGACCGGACACAGGCAGGCAGCGTCCGGTGCTTCTGGATCCAGCGTCCGGTCACTGGACCGACACCAGCATCATTTCGATCAACTCCATTTCAAATCTTACTTCTTCACCCTTGCTTAAGTGTGCCAACCACCAAGAATTTTGCATCCGGCGCAATAGAAAATAGACATTTCATTTTCCCAAAAGCGCCGAATCCCGCCGAGAGAGGGACCCAAACCCATCTCAACCCTACAAACACCTTGTGCACATGTGTTAGCATATTTTCACAAATATTTTCAAGGGTGTTAGCACTCCACTAGATCCTAAATGCATATGCAATGAGTTAGAGCATCTAGTGGCACTTTGATAACCGCATTTCGATACGAGTTTTACCCCTCTTAATAGTACGGCTATCAAACCTAAATGTGATCACACTCTCTAAGTGTCTTGATCACCAAAATAAAATAGCTCCTACAAGTTATACCTTTGCCTTGAGCTTTTTGTTTTTCTCTTTCTTCTCTTCAAGTTTAAGCCCTTGATCATCTCCATGCTATCACCATTGTCATGTTATGATCTTCATTTGCTTCTCTACTTGAAGTGTGCTACCTATCTCATGATCACTTGATGAACTAGGTTAGCACTTAGGGTTTCATCAATTTACCAAAACCAAACTAGAGCTTTCACCTGGGTACTTACCTTGGTAAGTTGACCATTGTTGTTGTTGATTCCATCCTTGTCTCTGTTGTTGTGGAGCAGAATTATTGTTGACGATGTTTGCATCTTCTTGATATTCAGGGAATTCAACCCCCAAATACTCTCCACATGTGTTTTGTGAATTAAAGACGTCTTGTATAGCCTGATGATCTTTCTTGTAATTGGCTCGCTGTTCAAGCCTATTCAACAAGATGTCCATCTTGGTTGATAGTGCACACACCTCTTCAGGTACTTCTTCGCTCTTATTGCAAGATTGAATGTTGCATGATGACCAGCCTTGATTAGAGGCTATCTTTTCCATAAGAGTTTCAGCTTTTCTAATGGTGAGTGACATAAATGATCCTCCAGCAGTAGCATCAAGTTGTTCATGAGCTTTTTGAGTTAATCCATGATAAAAACTTTGCATGAGCAACCAATCTTCCATCCCATGATGAGGACAATCTGAAATATATTCTTGGAAATGTTCCCATGCCTCTAGAATGGCTTCTCCCTTCTGCTATTGGAAATTGGAAATCTTTTCTTGTAAGGCACTGGTCCAGCCTATAGGGAAAACTTTGCTAGAAAGGCCTTCGAACACTTTGCCCATGTGTTGATGTTATCCTTATTGGTGTAGAACCACTGCTTCGCCCTTCCCACAAGTGAGAATGGAAAGAGATGAAGTAGTATGATGTCTTGAATAACATCATTGATGGTGATTGTGCTGCTAATCTCTAGGAAATTCTGAAGATGAGCACTAGCATCTTCACGTGCCTTTCCGCTGAATGGGGTAGCTTGCACCATGTTGATGAGGCTTGGCTTGAGCTTAAACTCAAGGTTGTTGGTTTTGAGTGTTGGTCCCGTGCGGATGTTCTTAGTGCTTGGAGCAGAGAATTCTCGCAGTGTCTTGTTAGTCATAGCTTCAGAAACTGATGTTGAGCTTCCTCTTGATTGGGTTGATTCTGATTGATGGATATTGTTGGTGAATCACAACCAATCCTGCAGTACCCTGTATAAGATATGAACAAAGACAAACAAGGGTAAGCATGCTAAAGCAGAGGTGTTATGATTTCATCAATAAATATTCATTTGATCAATTCTCTTAGCCATGTGCCCCTCCCCGGCAATGGCGTCAGAAATGCTTGTTGACATTTCTTAGCATCACTCTTTACTAAGTTGTCATCCCTAGCATGATGTCAGAAATGCGTTGTTGGTAATTAGTAAGAACACTTGTAAATTTATATATATATTAAGTATTTGCAAGCGCACAGATAATATACCATTATAGCATTTCACCCAGGAGTATACCAGGTATCGTTATTTATATTTTATCCACAGAGAGGAGCTATGGGGTTGGCACAGAGATATTGACAAATATATATACTTATGATAAGATCATCACTCTCATGCTATTGCAAGGGTAAGTCAAGTGATAAATGAATGATAAGTGTAAGATATTGATGGTATTCCAGTGATAGAAATATATACTCATAAAAGTAGTATGGCTAAACAGGAGATTAATTAAGAGCAAAAGATTACTAAGTCATTCCATATTTACTAAGTCTTTTGTACACTCAAGTATATACACTCTCATCTATAGCATAATTAACTTTGGATCTATGCATAAGGAACATTACTAAGGAAGATCAAGAACAGAGCTTGTCTCCCTTCGCAATCGGGTTCTACTTGCTCTACAAACGGGGAGTGGACTACAAAGGACTCAATGGGAGTGTCACATCCACGATCTACCACATGACCCAGAGTATAGAATGCCTCCACAGGCAAACAATATTTAAGCACCACGCTTACATAATGTCGACCACTTAACTCACTCGAGTATTAAGCTAAGCGCTTTGCGAACATATGCATAAATTCATCATCAATCATAACTATATCAAGCATACTACTAGAGCAAACTAGGAACATAATAAATAGCAACATAATATTGAAGTGGCATAAAGTCATAAATAAAGAGGGATAAAATGAATATACCGGCCTCTAGACGGCGAATCCAGAATCCTGAGCAATAGCCCAAACTCTACTTGAACCTTGGTAGCTAGCCTATGCTAGAACCTTGAAGAATTGGAGCTCTATTCTCTTCTCTCTAGAAACCCTAATTTCTGGTCTCCTCTTGACTTATGGTAGATTACAATTCCTGAGGGAGGGGGGCAGGGGCTGGTATATATAGGTCGAAGCGTCAATCCTGAGCTCTTGGATCAAACCGACTTGAATAAACGGCGTAGATGCAATCCTTAAAGCGGTGGAGATCCAACGTACGAAGGAGGGACTGCCATGTGGGACTAGGGGGCCAACCGGCCTACAGGTGGGACCGGCCGGCCCCACCTGTAATCCCCTCGAGGTCTGCTTTAGTGACGTGGCTTCTGGTGCCCTCTGGAACCTTTTGGAGTAGTTTTCGCTGTGGATAAGCATGATTTTATTTGATGTTTTGATCCCCCTTTTTAGTTTCCTGAATAAACCCTACTAAAAACACAGATTTTCCAAAACTCATGGAAATTGTTAGTTTAAACCCCTAAGTCTATGTTTGTGATCATTTTCATGCATGATTTCAAGTTATATTGACAATTTATGATGAAAGATAACTACCATCAACAGGTGCACAAATGGAAACGTTCTAGTCAACAACAAACAGAGATGTTCAAACTCAAAGTAATAACTACTAAATATTATATAAACATTTTATTCAGAATGCAGAGGCAGTTACAATCAAACTACTCGTAGGGAGCATTACGAATGATGTCCTCTACATCCACCGCAGCCAAGACGCCATCGCCCACGACGGAGAACTCACCGATCAGATTCTCGCGCTGTCAATAGCTCGTCTCTCTTGGGAACCCCGGCTCCACCACGGTCAGGTCCTCACCCAGCCAAAGCTGGGTGGCGGCCATGGCCGAAGTGGCCCCTCGGCAAATGTAGTATGTGGCTACCTCCATGACCCGCGGTGGCACGGTGCAGAGGCGGTCCTCTAGGGTTGTCCCCGCAGGCACAAGAGGCGAAAGCATGCGAACGGTGTTGCCTGCTACCACGTGGAGGTCCTGGTAGCACCTATTGTTCTCCGCCACCATCTAGGAGGACACACGGGCATTGTCCTCGGCTACCTAGCGAAAGCAGATCGCCTCCGTCGCCTCACCCTGCGTGGCGATCAGCTGCTCCTAGACGGCTGAAAAGGAGACAATAAAACGCTACAACTGAAGATATGACATCGCACGTAGTGAAGGAACAAGATCATATTGTGCTGAATGCCTTACTAGCGAGGCACACCTAGGCCTCGGCAATGGCAAGCTCCGCCGTGGCTGTTTCCTGCTTCGTGGCGGCAACAGAGAGGCTCAGCTGGTCCGCCTCCTGGCTCTCCTCATGAAGGGCGGAGGTGGCCATGTCTAGCTGCTCCACCAACTCAAGGACATCATCTGCCCCCCTATCGTTGACGGTGGAGATAGCCGGAAGCGGGGATCGGCTATTCGGTGGCAGCACCGCCGAGCTGCCCTCCTCGTCCTGTCGTAGCATCGCACGAATGTGGGGATGAGCAGGGACAACCTCTGGTGACTCTTCCATTTGGCGCTTTGTTGCCTGATCTGCCATTGGATGAGATCTGAAAGATGGTGTGTCAAGGCGGAGCACTGGACGAAGAAGATAGAACGAGAAGATAGGTAAGTGTAACGAGTTTAGAAAAGGAATCATGTACTTGCTTTCCCACCTTAGCCTCCGTTTTTATAGAAGGATGGGTGAGATAGGTGCCCGTTGGAGTTCCCTTCGATTGACTGAGCGAGAGTAGGAGTTAAGGCGAGGCCACGTCTCGCACGATCTTAGTGGAGCACACTTCTCTCGGTGGAAGTAATGGTGATGGAATGGTGTTGAAAGTGGAATGGAGAAAATTGACATGATCACGTGGCTCGGCCCCTCTAGCGCTAGTTTGGCGAAGCATGCGGTGCGAGCAGTTTACGCGGTTCACATGGTTCAGACGATGATGATTGACGTCCTCGAGACATTCGACATCCCTGCATCGTGGAACCTTCGAGAATGGAGTGCTCATAAAATCCCAAGAGGGTTTTTTTGAACTCACCTTGCTCCGCTCTGATCCCCCTCCCCAGTGCTCCGCTCTGCCGTGACGTTGCTCCTCGACCCGAGGATCCATCTTTTGCCACCGTGTTCCATGGACAAGCTCCCGACGGAGGTGGCTCTTGAGATTGCTTGCCGCATCGCTGCGGCTGCCACGGATCCCATGGAAGATCTTTCTATAAGCTTGGTCCTGGTGATAGTTGTGACTTTCTCCAGAATATGAGGCACTTCAGCACAAAGTCAGATCCATAAGATGGTCAGAAACTTGGTACCAATAATTCAAACAGTGAGCTTCACTGCACCAAGAATTTCTATAAGCTTCAACCTGGCGATAGCAGTGGCTTTATTCAGCATGCGGATATTGCCACCAATGAGCTCAGTGCGGAGCTTGACATTGGGTTACTCAAAGTTGAGTTTGAAAGAGAGATCCGTCCCTTGCTTGTTTTTCATTGCTTGATGCTTCCCTCTACTGATATGACATCTTCTTTCATGGGGCAGTTCATAGAATAAGTAAGCTTTAAGGTATTGTACCTAATCTCCCTGGATGATTCGTTTCAAAAAAATCCCTGGATGTTACAGTGAGAATGAAAGGTTTGAAGGAATCATAGAGGGAGCCCTTTATTGATCATATCATCCATCGGTGAGTGCTTGTTATAGATAATTGGTTGAACACCTATGGCAACACCGAGCTATTGAAATATGATTTTCGTGAAAGCAACACATCATTTGATGAACTAAAGCAGATCCAGAGTGGTGGACAAGCACTTGGTAGGTTCCCTAAGAAGGGAATAGCCAAGCTGGACTTTATCATTTGGAAGGAGAAACATATATTTGAGGATGTGCCATGTAATGATAGTGATTATGCTGAGGTACTTTCCGTATTTGCACTTCTAATGAAGTGTAAGCAGGAACAATTTTCCTTGGTAGAGGTATGGAGCGATAGTGCCAGAGCATGCGGTGTTATGACCGGTTCACAGACCATTAAGATGTCTCTCACAACCCTACTTTACCCTCTAGGACCCACCGATTCTTGCCCTATATAAGAATCTAGTGTAATACAACTGTCTAATCTAATCCTCTTGAGCGCTCCTATTTGCTTCGTACTCCCTCCATCCCAAATAACAAGTCATTCCAACTTTCTTGGAGAGTCAAAGCATCTCAAGTTAGACCAAATTTATATAATACACTACAAAGATAATAACATTTATGATACCAAATAAGTATCATTAAATTCTTTATTAATTATATTTTTATAGTAAACCTATTTGATGTCATAAATCTTTGTATTTCTCTCTAGAATTTTGGTCAAACTCGAGATACTTTGACTCTTTAAGATTCTTGGAATGACTTATAATTTGGAATGGAGTGAGTACAAGCCTTGGATGAGACCCTTGTGTTGGCTTGGTTGATGCCTATGGCCTCTACCCCAAATCCAATCCCCTGATCGTTTATAGGGAATGAATCCAGCGAACCATCAGCTAGTCCCGCAACTTTCCTTATTTGGAAAAAATAATTCCCGTAATTTCCTATTTTTAGAAAGTAACTAAGTTATACATATATGTTACGGGACATAACTTATTCCTATAACTAAAGATGGCAATGGGGACCCGTGACCCGATACCCAACGGGTATTTACTCCATTAGGGTCTAAATATGGACTAAACACATTACCCACGGGTACGTAAATGGACCAAACCCTTCACCCATCGGGTACGCGGGTATGGGTATGTTCCAGCAGTCCCCGTACCCGTTTACCCATGGGTGAAAAATACCCGGCCCAAAAGTAAAGAAGCCCACCAGGCACCAGCCCATGTAAAACCCTAGGTTTGCCAACCCTATCCCAATTGCCAACCGTCGACGCCTGGCCTCCCGTCGCCGCTCCTCTGGCAAGTGCAAGTCTCGCTCTCGCTGTCTCGCTTAGTTGCTCCTCGCCAAAAAAAAAGCCGCCGCCGAAAAAATAACGCCGCCCGCCCCTCGTGACCTCATCGCAGATTCGCATCCTAGCGTCAGGAACTTGCCACACCATGCTGGCGACGAAGCAAGAACGGTGATTCCCCTTCCCCTAATCCCCTTCATATCATATTCTTTAGTCTTTGCACTTGCAAGCGCAGGCCGCAGGCGCAGCAGAGGCGCTCGCCGCTCGGCGCTCTATGCCGCGCTCCTTGCCTTTGCCTCCTTCTCCCCCACACTATTGCACTAACCAGCTACTTCACTCCGGCGTCAAGGGACTTCGTGGAGGTCCTGGAGGACGGTGACCGCCTGAAGCTGCCGGATCCCGAGCTCATCGACGACGTGAACACTCCGAAGCTGCTAGATCCGGAGGTCCAAGCTGAAGTTGCCGGCGGCGCTCCTGCAGCGGATCCAAAGAACGGCATCGGCGCCGGCAGTACTCCTACATCCAAGCCTAAGAACGGGAACGACACCGCTCCTACATCCAAGCCCAAGAACACCACCACCAAGGAGAAGAAAAGGACCGGCCGACCCCCTCTTTCTTCGGCTTCATCTCAGGAAGGTGCTGCTGCTGCTCGTTCCGGCCGCCGCCCCTCTTCTGCAGCCACATCTTCGGGTGGAGGTGGAGCAGTAACTAATACTCGGCCTACTGGTACTAGCCGCAAGTTGTTGCAGCCACTGATGTAAGTAAACCCAAGAGTAATAGTGCTAGTGGCAGATTGTATTTATTATGACTATATGCTTCTTCTAATTTAAACATAGCAACATGAGTTATGAGTTACTGAATCTGCTATTGCCATATGCCCATATGTAAGCCATGTTTTGCATGCCATTCAGTTAGTTACATATTGCTTGTTTCCCATGTCCTGCATGCCATGTTTGTTATGCCTGATAAATTTTTTACATGATTGTCGTCAAAACTCCAGAATATAACTCTCACATAAAAATGCCTCCATATGAGGTAAGTTGCCTGTCTTTTAGCTTCCATGTAACAAAAGGTTCGTATATGAGTATGGCTCATGTGGTCTGTAGCACATCTATGCCAGCTCATTGGATTCCAATATAAGGATATTTTTCACCTTGTTAATAACTGCATGATTGCATCATTTTGGTAGTCGACATGATTTAGGACTCAAGCCATCTACTGAAATTGAAATATGTGAGCAAGTATAATTAACTATTGACAATAAGGGAGAAATAATTAGATTTAGCTACGAAAACATGGAGGCATTTTTTTATCTAGTTCTAAAACATGCAGGAAAAGAACTGCAAGCACACTTACCCTGTGAGAATATCCAGGTTGCTGGCACTTTTTTACTCCTCCATGATACCATAGGCAAGGGCAAATAAATCTTCTCATATTTCATGTCATATTTTTTTATGTGGTACAGATCGAAAAAAATGAGTTCTAGCAGTGAAGGTGAATGCTCACAAACTATAGTTCAGATCTCAGAGCCTATTGAAATAGAAGATGATGAAGATCCTATTGAAGAAGATGAAGATGGTCCTGCTAGTGGTACAAAGAGGAAGCTCACCTTAGTGGCTTGGAAAGAGTTCAAGAGAGTTAAGTACATGGGCACAATAAAGGCAAAGTGCATGTATTGTTTCAAGAAGCTATCGTTGATACAAACCATGGAACTAAGCACTTACATGATCATTTGAAGTCATGTACACTTAGAAAGATGAAGACAACAGGGAATAAGACTTTGTCACAATCCTGTTTGAGGTTTGGTTCCACAGATTCAGGTACCGTTCAAGTTGAAAACTACACATTTGACCAAGAAGTAGCTAGAAAGGAACTTGCTGCAATGATTATTCTACATGAGTATCCTTTGAGCATGGTAGACCATCTTTGGTTTCTCGGAGATTTGCAAGTGCGCTTCACCACTATTCAAGATGGGTACTAGGAATACAATAAGGTTTGTTCCTTAATTCTACTGTTTGGTCTTGCTTTGCCATTGTAATTTTCGTATTCATTTTTAATATTCCTTCAAAATTTTCAGAAAGGATATTGTGATGCAATATGAGTGGAGAGGAAAAAAGCTATTGAATATATGGCTAGTATTGATTCAAGGGTGGCCATAACTATCGACTTGTGGACGTGAAAAGGGGCTATATGGCGTGGACCCATTTCATCGATGAATCTTGGACTTTGAGAAACATTATCATGAGGTACATCCCCTATAACAATCTAGATACATGTTTTATTTGTTCTAGCACAACACTACAAGACCGTTTTAGATTTCAAAAACTACACCGCACAAAGTGCACGTAAGCTTTAGTGTTTTAGTGCTCTATTTGCCAATTAGAAGATTCTACTTACACTTCTTTGTGAAAGTATAATCTCATGGCTACAACCATGACATATGAAGATCTCATGAATGGTTCTATATATCTTGTTTTGATTGTAGAGAGGGACCGGACATGTTGTCGCTTTGCATTGCCATCACAGGGCCTGTTAGGATAGTTACATGACTTCTATTTCTTACATTTGTAGCACTGCAGCTTCGCTCTTCTGAGTTTATTTTGCAAGACAACTAGAATGTAGCTTAAGATTGATATGTTGAACATTGTACTATCTGATCTATGTACAATGTTAAGATATGGTTATATGTATTCTATCTTCCCAGTTGTTGGATCATGTGGCTGTACTGATTACATGCCATCGCATATGGAGCAAAGTGACAGGAGTGTGATCATGTGGTTGTACTGATAACATGCTGTCCCAGTTGTTGTATAGACTGAGGCATATAATATAGATAAAAAATATTGCATCTCTGTCATATCTTTAAGATGTAAGTACTATAGAAATCTGAAGATACTAAAGAAAACATTTTGGAAATTTGAGTATTACCATAACAGAACACATAATATCCTGGACACACATTATCATGAGGTACAATATGAAATCTGATTACACACGTTGTTACATGTACAGGTTCATCTATGTACCAGCCCCTCACACATCTGAAGTGATTGGTGAAGAACTATATGAGTCCTTGGTTGATTGGAACCTTGATGAGAAGATATCCACAATTACCCTTGACAACTGCACAACTAACGATGCGGCCATCCCTTATCTGGTGAGGAAGATTAAAAAAAGTAAGCTTATAAATGAAGGGAAACTACTACACATGCGTTGTTGTGCTCATATTCTCAATTTGATTGTTAAGGATGGTCTAGAACATATTAAAACTGCTATTGAGAATATCCGTGAAAGTGTGGCTTATTGGACAACAACACCAAAAAGGATAGAGAAGTTTGAGGAGATAGCTAAATTTGTTAAGGTTAGTTTGGATCATAAGATAAACCTTGACTGCAAGACTAGATGGAATTCAACATTTAAGATGCTTAGTGTTGCAGTCCCCTATAAAGCTGTTTTCATTAGAGCAAGTCGTGTTGATAAGCAATATACATGTTTGCCTAGTGAGGAGGAATGGAACTTTGTTGCTGATGTTGTAGAACGGCTTCGAGTGTTCAATGACATAACTTTGTTGTTTTCTGGAACTGAATATATTACTGCCAACATATACTTCATAAAAATTTGTGAGATTAGGAAGAAAATCAGACAGTGGTCAACTTGTGGTAATACAAAGATTGAAGAGATGTCTGTTAGCATGATAGCCAAATTTGACAAATATTGGTCGGACATCCAAGGACTGATGGGTATTGCAACACTTCTAGATCCTCGTCTCAAAAAATTGAGCTTGCTGATGTGTTTTGAGTGGCTAACTAGTACAACTGGTTACATTTGTGAGGATAAGGCTGCTGAAATCATAGATCTGTTAACTGAATTGATGATTGAATACCATGTGGAAGAAGACTGTGATAATAGCGAATCATCAGCGGCTGCACCAACTGAAGACATGGAGTTCTTATCTTCATTTAGTGCAAGAGTTGCTAGTACAAGGCCATCTGCTGTGCGATTCAAATCAGAACTAGATCGCTACTTAGAAGATGAACTGGTATCTCTGGAAACTAAGGGTTTCAAGGTGCTGGATTGGTGGAAGGTGGCTGGAGTACGTTATCCAACCTTGAGAAGGATAGCAAAGGATATTTATGCAATTCCTATCACTACAGTGGCATCTGAATCTGCATTCGGCACTAGTGGGAGAGTACTTAGTGAGCATCGTAGTAGGCTGACTTCAAAAATGATAGAGGCTCTTATGTGCTCACAAGATTGGTTGCGGAACAAGTACAAAAGTATGTCCATTCTCTTTTTTTGTAGTTTGATTCTCTTTACTTTGATTTTATCTAATTGTTGGTTTTTCTTTTTAGTTGACAACAAGGAAAAAGAAGCTGCCACCTTCTGGTCTTGCCTCCAAGACATTCAAGAGGGTCTACAGGAACATGAACTTTGAGCAAAGCAAGTTTGTAATTGATGCTTCCCCTTAGAACATGTCTTGCTCTACAAATTCTAATATCTAAACATGGCATATTGCCATTGCTACTCATCTCAGTCTGTCGTGAAAAATAGAAACTCTTGTTTGCATTTGTTTGTTGTCTGGAGGTGAGTGAGACATTGCTGCTTCAACAGGAGGTAGGGTACTTGCAAGATGGCTACACTCTTCTTTAGTGTAGCAGTGCATCACTGGTTCTGGACTCTTAATTTACAGAAGATATTATTATATGCTATTATTTGTCTAATTTTATGTGTTCTGATTTTTATGTGCGTGAATAAATTATTGGCGGGTACGGGTGACCCGACGGGTATGATTTACCCGGCCGGGTATGGGTCTGGGGAAAATTCCCCACCCATTACGGGTATGGGTATTCTGACGGTACCAAATTTTTATAGCGGTGATGGGTCTGGAGTGGCCATACCCCATGGGGATTTACCCATTGCCATCCTTACCTATAACTTATACTGACAACTTGGACAATATAACACTTTGCAAAATTTATCACCATATAACTTATGCCAAAACTTGCAAACACAAAAGTTATGAAATAAAATTTTTTATTTTTCCCTTTTTTCTCTTTTTACTTTTTATAGTAGCCTATCAATTTTTCTTTTATGTATGCTACCAACATATCTGCCAATATGTTATGATATTAATTTATACATTTAAGTTGTATAGAATAACTTATGTACACAAGTTGTATAGAATAACTTATGTACACAAGTTGTGTTTGATAACTTTTTTTTAGATAAGTTGTGTTCTATAACTTTTTGTGTTTTCAAATTTTGTTTATAAGCTATATGTTATAAGTTAGTTTGCTACTAGAAAAAATCTTTAAAAAATATTAAAGTGGGGTCTAGTTTTATTCGTCTCGTCGCGTAGAACACACCGGTGTAGATAAAATTAAAAATGGATACACCGTTCAGAAGTTATAACTTTTTGAAATAAATGTTTTGTTTTTTTCCTAGCTGCATTAGCAGTGACGTCATCAGAGAGGACGCACGAGGTGCGCCGTCAGATGTTTATGGGCGGCAACGTTGTACCAAAATGGAAACGGTGGAAATTATCTTTTTTCCAAAAAGAAATTTTAGATGTCTGAAATTGATCCCTAGTTTTCAATCCTATGATCGTTCGCCCGTTAGTCTGGTCGGCTTCTACCCCTTGTTTATATAGTCTCTCCAAAGCCCTCATACATACAAATAAGAGTCATACTCCTAGTCAGATTCTACACTCAAGACCTAGTAAAACTAGAAGTCGTTATAGCACATCTCTTTTGAGTCCCATTCTAAATAGGATTTGAGTCATCATACAACAGGTAGTAGGCCACACATCATCAGTGGTGCAAGGTGATACAAAAATTAAATTTAGAAGAAGGCTTGAGTAACTAAACAATTTGTAAGACACTTGAACAATAATTTTATTTAGAAGGACCTAAAGCCTACCTTAATTCGGCACCAATAGAAATTACACAAGCACAAGATAGTAGTGGGATAAAAAAAGATGAAAGAAGGATAGAGGGAAAGAGAGACAAAATTAGCTTTAAACCAAAAAAAAATCATCAACGATAGTTGTTCGTGTCGATGGATTGATCAAACAAAGAAACAGAACTATTTCTAAAATATTTTTCAGTAAGAAAAAATAATTATCATAGTGAGAGTACCCACTCAGACTATTTATGCAGGCCATCTGGCTAGTTTTAGCAGTATCGGTCCGTACGTACGTGCAAATCTGTACGCGTTGGTGTTCTACGGCGACTGCAGCAGAACTTTTATCAGGGTATAGCCTTTCCACCGGACCCGCTAGGTAGCTTGCGATCGCGTCAGCGCAACTGCCGCGCGCTAGTTTTTTCACTGGTCGTTTCATGCCCCGCTTCGCAGTTCCGTCCCTATACCTACGGAGCGCAAAAAGTGCGGCGTAGCCTTTTACCGATGCTGTTGCCGCACCGGGTAGGGGCGGCCCCGTCATTGCGCACTCCTCAACCAAACCTGCGCGAGCCTGGAGCCTCGCTCTGCGTGCCTGTGTCTGCCCGGGTGCAGCGCGGTGGACGAGCAAGCGACCGGGTGCGCCCCGCACATTTTCCACAGGCGAACACGGACACGACACGCCCATGCTGCCATGCAGATTCAGCACTGCACGTCTGTGTTAGAACGTATCTCCGTGCATGATTACCAGGTACTGTACACAGGTCGTCGCAGTTTTGTCATTGCATACTACAGCAGGCCCAAGTACTCGCGTCGTCGATCGTGGACGTGTGCTAGTGCCGTGTTGGGTCAAAGAACGAGCAATCATTTTTAGTTGGAAAGCTGCAGGGATAGCTGGCGCCGAGACTTTTGCAGAGGTGCATGTGTCAGGAATATCGTTCGCAGATGCAAGCGGATTCGGTACAGAATTGCTATACTACACGCTTGTGTTTCGTTGATGTTCGGCACACGATTTTTCTTGCGTTGGATGAGCATCGTGCGTGTGTCGTTGTCACCGACGTTTATGTGGTTGTCATGGAGGGCCCACTCTGAGCGTTACAGTTTTAAATTGAAAGTCACGTCTCTCCGTTTTCTAGCGTTTCATTTTCCCAATCCCCATCGTCTTCTTTCCCGCAACGCTCTGCCCCGCATGGTGCGCCCAAGGCGATTTCATGGCGCTGCAGCGATTGCTCCGGCGAACCCGTGCTTCCCCGTCACGGAGTGTTGCCGAAGGTGTGTACTCGATCCCGTTTCGTAATGGTGGAATAGATTTCGTGGATCTATACTATGTTGAGGGCAGAGGGAATGAGTTTGGGGTGCTGGATTTTGAAATGTAAGCGGGCGACGGGGATCGATGGGGTAGGAGATGGGAGGACCAGCACCAACGACGACGACGATGTGGCACCCTCATCCGTGTTGGTGACGCAAGCACGGGCCGTCGGTGCTGTCTCTTCTTCATGTCTGCTGGAGACGACGAGCGAGGGAGTGCTAGTGCGAGTGGTGTTGAGACCGGCGGCGCTGCTGCTGCGTTCGGAGCTAGTGTGGCGGTTTCTGGCAGGGGCAGGTGTGGATGAGGTCGGATTTGCATTGGATTTGTTGCTTTGCTTGCTGCCTCGCTGTCGATCAGTCTTTTGTGGATTGATGTCGCCGTGGATCTGTCTTTGCTCGCTGCCAGCGACGGCGCGTCGGTGGCTAGCATGGCTTGTAGCCGTGCCGGGAGACAGGCGACGACCTCCTATACCTACTCCGCCGCCGACAGGTCGTGCTCCATTAGTCGCACCTTGTGCTTCGGGATGTCTGAAACAACGGCAGTGCTTAACATGGAATAGGAACCAGCTATCTGTTTGCTGCATCCACCATTTACTGATTGGTTTGAACTCTTCTCCTTTTCTGCAACTCCAACCCAATTAGATGCGCAAAGCAGCAGTAGACTGCATCTGCTTGTTGTTTTTGGTACGACGGATTGGTTTGGTTGCCTGTAAATCCCAATTGCTTGCCTGTTAATCCCTATTGTAAATACTTTCAGTGGCCAGCCTAACTACAGGCTTCATTGGTAGACACCTAACTGAACACTCATACATAGCTTATGCATCCACTTAGCTGCATACTGCTATGTTTTTTACTAGCAGTTTCTATATTTTCCAGTGATGGCCAACATCATTAGCTGTTATTAGTTGTTTTGTTTCGGTTGATTTAATTCCAGTAACTTATTGCCTTCAGTCATCCTATGTATGTGTAGCTTCGGTAAATTCTTCTATGCAGGATTAGTTCTTATAACAGCAGCTAGCAGCATGTTGATTCAATGCGTCAGTCCAGTTTGACAACCTCTTTGTTGTCCTCTTCACTCTACTTGACTGAATATTTATCGAGTTTGCTAGTGTAGTCTTTTAAGAGGGAGTGCTATTAGCTCTGATTTTTCTGTAGATAAGTGACTTTCTTGGAACAATTGTGTTCTTCTCTATTTTATATTCAGTAGAACAACGTATTGGAGAACATCTCATGTAGTAGTAGTGGTAGGATATAGAAGTTGCATCTTGACCATGAGGTATTTAGATCAGCTACAAGGTTTAGACTTTAGGTTTTCAAGTATCACTTTGAATCTTTTCACGCTGCCATGTCTTTGAAGTGTCTATTTGATTGTATACTCCTTTTTGAGTGATAGGCATTCATATTTTTTTAGAAAACACTAGTTGATTAAACTTTATTATTTTTTATTGTAGCCATGGATGTTGATGAGTTGCATTCTGATGTTGAATCTGGAAATGGTGAGAGTGATGATGAGTTTGATATGAACTATGAAGAAGACAACGACTCTGGTTCATTGAATATTGGCGAGGTACTAAGTTTACTTGATTTTATTTGTTTATACACCTATGTATTATAATATGACATATCTTGTTGCCTTTTTAGGATGTAAATTCCTCATATGATGATATTGATCCTGCCATTGTTGTGAAGGCTTTCAAGCATATGAAAGGAGCATTTTTCTGGAGTATGTTTTGAAACTTGTTTGACTGAACTGTGCATATTTCTATATCTCTTTGTACTATTACCTTCACTCTGCCATAGTTATTCTTGTCTAGGATTTTTTACTTTTGATCAAACCTTATGTGGTCAATTAATATATAATGATCTCTAAACCATACTCCAGTATTTAGTTAGGCATGCCTACATGTTGGTGAAAATATACAAATCTTCTATGCTCAATTAATATATAACGATCTCTAATCCATCGTCCATGGGTCATAGATTATATAGGATATGAAATTCAGTGTCTGAACTTCTGAATAATTAATAGTACTATTACTGCAGCTGCTGTGCTATGAAATACAGTTTTGTCTCACTTTCTTTGTGACTTGTGCATCTGCTTAACTTAACATTTATCCAACTGTTAAGTTACTCGAATCAGTCCATGCCACTATGTTTTTTAGAACTAAGTAACTAATCAGCAGCAGCAACATGCATGGACTATTCTCTGTTACTTGTGCATAGCTATATGTATCAGTTTTTTATAACTATTTGATATCTTTTTTTTGCAGTTTGCTAAGTCTTTTGAGAAGAAGGGAAATCACGATGATTTGGAGTTCAGAAGCGTACTGCAAAGGTATATTTAGTAGCATGTGCTTTTTGACACCATGTTTAGTGAATTCATGATTAGTTTCATAACTACAAACCTTTTTTCATCGCTTCCACAATATTAGAAATGTTAAAGCCGCTGGCAAAGAAAAATCAACTGTTGGTAACAGTACATCAAGTACAATAGGAAGCAACTAAAATAACAGGTATTTTGGAGGTATAATAAGAAAATTGGATGACCATAAGAAAAACATTATCAGGGATCATGGATTTGGGATCTTGCTTGAGTATGATGGATGTTTAGTTCCTAGAGTCTTTGTGCAATGGCTTGCGGATCAAGTCGATGTGAACTGCGGTGATATAGTTGTTGGAGGTAAAATGATCCCTTTTCTCAAGAATCAGTTCACCTTTTCTTAGGAATTCCAATCGGTGGCGAAGACATCAGTCAGCAGCAAGACTCTGAGTCTGCAAAGTCCAGATTTCTTAAAAAATCAATGACACTTCTCTCCCCCTCATCAAAACCTTTGGCACCAAGTTGGTACGCAACAATTTGTCTGATAATGACATTTTTTCTTTGTTAGCTGTGGTAAGCGTCACAATATTTCTTAGGAGGATAAGGTCAAATAAGAAGTTCTTGGGGGTGTATCTGTACAAATTATTTTAAAATCTTTTGTAATGTTCAACATTTGGTGGTGAAATCGAAATGGTGGTACTACTGAGATGAGAAAGTAGCAGAGGGAGCCATAAGTGTGAAATTTACAGGACTGCTTCTCTCCTTTTACCCCAATAAACTATTGGTGGCCAACTACAGGTCTAGCCAACTGGCAGGTGCTACAACAAGGCATACTTAAAAATACAGCAGACCAACTAACTGCTCTTGATTGCAAAGAGGGAGATTGTTTATTCTTAAATGCATGTATATTGACACCCCAACTCACAAATGTCCTTTCTGGATGTGTTAATCTATAGTCTGTAAAATTTATATTTGCATTTGTGTTCATTCTCTTGTATCTACAATTCAGAGTTCTTGTTATGTAGCTAAACATGATGCCCACTCCAAGTTTATTTATTGGCCAGGTACCAAAGGCTTACCAAGCACTCCATTGTGATTGATGGATCCCGGATGTCACTACTGGGCTGGAATGGTCTGTCATCGGCAATCTACATCCCCATCGTGGCACTTCTCCTCACTTAGATTGCTCTATCTCGACCGTGGCCAGTATAAATCGCTAATCCTCATTGCTGCTCATCTTCCTGTGACAATATAACCTACAAATATTTGCATTCATCATTACAATAATATCGTAATGTTTTGTTAGTGCCCACATATTTTTGATAAATGAGGTATGAATTTTGAATCTCACATTCATTCCACGTGTTTGTTGTTCTTGTCCATAGCAGTTGTAGTTCACTGCTGCTGTTGAACTCTCTTGTTCATGAAAAACATACAAATAAAAATACAAATTTCATTAGTTGCAATCAGGAGTAGTGTAAATTGCGAGTATGTAGCACCGCAATTTTAGTTGTCATAATATGCAATATGTGGAATTTTGATTTACCTCATGAGTATAATTGGCATTAAATTGTTTGAAGAATCACCGATTATTTTGTAATAACTATCAATATTCATTTCCAATTATTTTGAAGAACCACCCTGCATATCAAAAGAGTCATTAAGGGGACCCAATTTTCCTTTTCAAACCTATTGACAATCTATATTAGCCGTTATCTCTGAAATCTGAATAAATTGTAGTCCACTGTCATCACATCCAATACCCATTTGCCTTAAAAAATCTACATCTGTGAGTTCTTGAAGTCCTTCCTTATGCACCTGCACAGGGACATATTGGCTCAGTTTTGTGTTCCACCCTGTGTTGCTCTAGTGCTTACAAGTTAATATGATCAATGCATGCCATAATTACTGAAATCAATGAAAAGTTGGTGTTGCTAGTGTAACAACCAGGAGTGCAAGACTGTGGTTTCTCAATATGGACAACAGATCCTACATCTGTTGCAAATGGTGGTCTCAAGAGTGATCCAATGTGCAATGCCTGTGAGATGGTTGTGGTATGGATGCAGTAAGACAATGTGCTTAACTGAATTTTAGTGCAAGGCGTTTCTGTACCACTTAGTGCAAGCCCACACCTATTTTTTCTCCTTGACCTTTCATAGAAAAAAATTGTTTCTTGTGATTTGTGCTAATACACCTTTTCCTTTCTTTTTTGTGATTTGTGCCAGCACACACCAAAAAATTGTCCTTGTCATTTCATATAAAAAAGTTGTTATTTGTGATTTGTGCTAACACATCTTGAACTTTGTCAATTGTGATTTGTGCCAACACACACCTCGTTTTTGTCCTTGTCCTTCCATAGAAAAAAAATGTTTTTTGTGATTTGTGCTAACACATCTTGAACTTTGTTAATTGTGATTTGTGCCAACACACCTCATTTTTGTTCTTGTCCTTTCATAGAAAAAAATTGTTTCTTATGATTTGTTCTAACATATCTTGAACTTTGTTAATTGTGATTTGTGCCAACACACACTCATTTTTGTCCTTGTCCTTCCATAGAAAAAAAATATTTTTTGTGATTTGTGCTAACACATCTTAACTTTGTTGATTGTGATTTGTGCCAATATACACCTTATTTTTGTCCTTATCCATGTATCTCAAATTGAATGGCTCTTTGTTCTCCTGTTCACTGTGCTTGACTAAATATTTCTCATGCTTACTACTGCAGCCTTTTAAGAGTGCTATTAGCTCTGATTTTTCATTAAGTGGCTTGCTTGGAATAATTGTGTTCTTTTCTATTCTATATGCAGCAGAACATAGTCTAGAGAACATCTCAGCTAGCAGTAGTCATAGGATTGTATACTTCTTTTTGAGTACATTGATAGCTTGTGTGAGTTACTGAAATGACACGCATGTATATTTTTTGAAATAGTAGATGATTAAATTTTAATATTTTTAGGTACCCATGGAGGAGGAGGATTTCAATTCTTATGGTGCATCTGCAAATGGTGACAATATTTGTACTTGTTCTAATCATGTGATGGTTGACAACCATTTTTTCTATTTGTTTTCAGTCCAAAGACAATGTGAAATTAGTTGCAGTGAAGAATATCCAAACTGTTTCTAGTCCTAACTTGCATGTTTCAGACCTAGAAACTATTCCCTGTCATTCAAAAGAAAATCAATTGGCTAAAAATGCAGCTCGTGGTTTGGATCGTACTGGTTAGTATCCATTTTTTGATTGCACATTTATTAGCAGTAAATTGCACATTTGAACTACTGCAATTATGGTATTTGACATGTGCAATATCCATTCTTCTCACCTATAAGTTTCGATTTTGTTTACGATTTTCCATTTGATTAATCAGGAAAAGCAACTGTTTAGAAACCTTGTACTAAAAACACTCCCTACTTTAATATTCCAAGTGCACCTTCATTTTGATTGTTTGATGATGAAGATGACTTAGGGAATTTTGTTGAAGATCCTAAAATGAGGCGTCTCCTTGGTACTAAAAACCCTCAGAAGATGTCATTCAGTTATATATTAGGTCTTGATTCTGTCATTTATATAGAAGACATTTCATGCTTGAACAAACATGTCTGAATTTAAATGGCTAAGCTACGAAGGGTTGTACACCATGGTTCTGGAGAAGGATGGAGAGATCGTTTCAGCAGCAGGTTTGTACACCAACTGAATTTTGAATACTTGTACTATGTAGTATCCTCTTCTTGGCTCCTCTTCATGGCTGTTGTAGTAGAATAGTAGGAGCTCACATCATTTTAGTTGATTCTAATCTAGTACAAGAAAGCTGTGTTTAGTATCCATTTCTTGATTGCACATTTATAAGTAGAAAATTATACACTTAAATTTTTGTAATTATGGTGTTTACGATGTGCAATATCCAGTCTTTATATATAACTTTCACATTATTTGTTTTCCTTTTTTAATTGATTAAGCAGGAAAAACATATGTTCAGAGAGCTTGCACTAGGAAAACTCTTTACTTTCATAGTCCAAGTATACTATCATTTTAGGGTTGACATTTTTTTGTCATTTCTGCAAAGTTTCCTGAGAACCTGGAAAGTAGGACTCCATTCATTGACTACTAACTCCTTTGTTGATGCAGTACAACATCTGACAAGAAACTGAACGGGTCCTTTTGATGCAGCCAATCTTTAGATGAGAGACAGTGGCCCGGAGGTGATGCTGAGGTAGACCTCAAGGCGAGCGAGAGCTTCATGAACCAGATAACACTGTAGCTAGAGGTGCAGCCGTCTGATTTATGTCTACCAAAGGTGCTAGAATTCGTGTGCTAGTACTCTGTGAAACAACTGAATTTTAGTGCCGATGGAAATCAAGTGTTTTAGATGGATCTAGCAACCCGAGTGCTAGTTGCTTCTAAAACAAACGGATGTAACATAGACAGACTCATTCGGTATACTCCCAGCAGGCCAGCAGATGACACACACGCAACATGCAAATCTGCAACGGGAGTCCCCATCGTCTTCGTTCTTCGCTTCACATAAAGCTGTGGTGAGCCTGTGATATGAGCAGGACAAGGAGGACTGGTCCACGAAGAAAGGAAAGGGAAAAAAACCTCTGCCGCCTGAAATTTTCATGGAGGCGCACTGTTGATGCGCCCATATGGAGTGGAGTAGGATGGTCCAGACCTAAAGTGCCGGACAGAGATTTTACTACTATGCTACTTTCTCATGTGAAAAGATGCCTCTGGCAGTCGTTAGCTTTGAGTGGTCAGATCTTGACTAGGCGCAGAGCAGTGCAGATGGTCCTCGCATTTTTTTGACCGCGCGCCCGATAGTTTTATTCACACGACGTTGGCTGGTGCAGCTACTACACATACTACTCCGTATGCATATGCTGCTGCGCCTGGTCGATCAGAAACGATCACCGATGAATCGAGGATGGACCTCTTCTGACTTTGCAGCGGTAGTTACTGCACCGCTCCCTAGGTCGCTGCTAGCCTCTACATAGATCGACCAAACGCAAAGTACTGCCGCTACCACACTAGGTTTAGCTAGCTACACCGTACCTAGGTTCAACTAACACTGCAAAAAACTAGGAGTAAACTCCCGATAGATGGATCGAGGGATCCATCATCCACGGCCGTTCATTGCATTGGCCAAGAACGTACTACGTGCTCGATGGCCCCTCAAAGAAAGAAAAGACGGTACTCATTCAGTCCCGAAATACCATGACTTTGTCCTAAATCAAACTAGCTTAAGTTTAATCAAGTTAGTAGAAAAGAACAATGTATATGATATCAAATTAGCATTATAGATACATTATGAAATATATTTTTTATAATTTATGTCTCTAATATTGTAGAAGAAGATGTTAGCTATATAAACTGGTCAAACCTAAAATAGTTTTAGACTCCAGACAAAGAAAGAATATTTTCTTTCTACTCTTTCAAATGAATAATATTTATGATACAAATTAGTGTCATTAAATATATTGTGAAATATATTTTTATATTTATCTATTTGATGTGATAGATGTTAATATTGTTCTGCATAAACTTATGATGTATTTGGTTCATAATACCATAATTAGTCAACAACAAGCTTGTAGCCATGCTGCAAGTGCGTCCGAATTTATTGGCACTAGACTTTTGGCGATATGTGGCGCTGAAAATAAATCGAGCAACGTCAGGAAAGGCTCGGTACGCCACAAGTCCGGTCATGAAGCAAACACATGCTTCGCTTTAGTGGAGTGAGCTATAGCAACATGTGCCATGTTCTGGTTACAAACCAAACACTCTCTAGGCAAACTAAGAATCTCTTATATTTCAAAACAGAGGTGTTACTTCTTTTCGCTTCTCGTCGTGTCCCTAGCTAGTCTACATGCCCCGGTGCTCATTCTAGCTAGCTAGCGCACAGAGATGATACGTGTACTACTGTTGGTGTCATGGGGTGTTCCTTGCAGACCTTAGCCATGGTGGCCGGCCGGGTGCATGAACGGCCATCATCTGAGCAAGTAAACGGACATAATTGCTTTCGGGATAGCTCACATGCGTCCATAAATAACGCTTTGCAGAAGAAGAGGCACTGTTCATACACATATATACGAAAGAGTCGTGTGCATTCTGGGCTGCCCAATTGCACGTTCCTTTGCTACGATGGATATGGCTAGCTTGTCTGGTGTGCAGCCAAACTCGAGAGATTTCACACAGCAAACACAGGGGGTGTACGGTGCGCGCAGTCGCAGAGACGATGGACAGCGCTATAGCACTAAGACGGCAAGGAAGCCGGACGCCTTTTGGTGGCACGTACTGGAGCTAGCTAGCGTGCGTGACTTCTCGCCCCGGCCGGGCCGGGGCTCTCGGTCGCCGATCGATCGACGACCGCGGCATGTGGGGGCGCGTGTCGCGGAGGGCAACGCAACGGGTGATCGGTCGGTCGATCGGCTAAAGGCCGGATGGTCGATTTCAAGACAGCGCTATATACTGCGCTCTAGCTAGCTACTCGGTTGACGCGAGGTCGCGAGTCTTTTCCTGATCCGCTCACCGATTCCTTTCAGGCTTGTGGGAGAATTAAAAGAAGGGACAAGTCCAAGTGGGGGGAGAGGTCGACGCGCGCACACCTAGCTAGCGCGCGCAGAGCTTTGTCACGACGCCGTGCGCGTGCCGTCGGCGTCGGCGGCGTCCGTGCACCAATCGGTCGTGTGCTCGTCGTAGACGTAGCTCGCTAGCCAGTAGCCACAGTCGTCAACCGGCTGCTACTCGGCTAGTCGCTACTAGCTAGTATCAGTAGCTAGCTTGCATATCGCAACAGTGCACGGCGTGCCGAGCGGGGGCCACGGACGCCATGCATACGCTTGCCAAGTAGAGGCGGCATTTTGCCGCAAATTAAATCTCCAAGTAAACGCGGCGTTTCACGTTCCAGCGTACGGACAAAACTGGACCGAGCGCCAGGAAGCAGCCATGAAACCATACATATACAGTAAGTACTACATAAATACACAGCGGTGGTTGCATTTCTTAACCATGGCATGGTGAGTGAAAAATAAAGCACTTAATTCTCGTAGGACGTACGTACTGTACGTAGCAAGTATAATTAAAGTCGTTAATAAAAAGGTTGAACAGTACATCATCGTGATGGTAATTAATTTGCTCTAGGGTAGTAGTGGTCGGTCGGTTGTCTCTTGACTGTAGAGAGAGCTAGCCAACTCGATCCAAGCCACCGACTAAATTTACAAGGAAACAGTACAAGTGAAGGGAACATCAAAAGAAGAAGCTGAGGCGGCGGTACGTGCGAGCTAGGAGGAGGACATACACAGAGAGATCACATGGAGCTAGCCATCATATGGATCGGAGGACGACGACGAGAAGATCGACGAGAATCGAGAGAGTGCGAGGAGCTAAAGTGAGGAGTTGAGGAGGACAGCTTGCTTAGGCCCTAGTGCTAGTAGTACCCTACCCAGTGAAGCTTAGCAGAGACCATCATACGTGTGCGTGTAAGCTAGTACATTGATC
Organism: Miscanthus lutarioriparius; assembly: GCA_904845875.1. Lineage (NCBI taxonomy): Eukaryota > Viridiplantae > Streptophyta > Magnoliopsida > Poales > Poaceae > Miscanthus > Miscanthus lutarioriparius. The sequence goes on along the minus strand of CAJGYO010000007.1, from coordinate 11,762,126 downwards.
TAGGGAGAGGTAAAAGGAAGAGAAAGATACACATAATACTTGGAGAGAGAGAGAAATATATATACCCTAGCTAGCTAATTGAGCTCAGCTCCCGCACGTGGCCAGCCGGATCGGGCGGAGAACGGATGCGCTCGTCGTCGTCGGCGAGCCCGGCGTTGACCTCGCTGGCTCTCACGCGCAGCCCAGCCCGGCGCCGGCGCCGCAGTAGGAGGTACGTTATCAGGAGCGGAGGATGCTGCGGATGATCTCCGCGCCGGGGCTGTTGTGGTCCATGGTGGACATGAGGTCCGACAGCCGGTCGCTCAGGTCGTCCACCTCCCGGTGGAGGCTCTTGATGTAGCTGCAGGTCTCCTTCAGCAGCTTCGTCGTCGACGCCTGCATTACATTACATCAGCGCCGCGCGCATTAGATGTTTCAAACAGAAAAGAGAGCAATCAACAGCCCCGGAACCACCTACTTAACTATTAGCTTGGCCACTCAACCGAACTACATCACTGTTTATGGACTAAGAAGCTAGCTATCTCTACGGCATGGTTAACGAGTTGAGCGAATGAATAATGACGCGAACGCGAGTTGAGCGGTCATCAGTTGGCAACGACGACGCACCTGGCCGGAGCCGCGGCGGCGGGAGCTGGGGAGCAGGGCCTGGAGCTTGGAGATGAGCTCGTTGATCTCGTCCTCGGAGATGTTGCCACGCGACGACGACCTTCGGCTCGACATCCTCGCTCTCTAGCTCGTCGTCGTCGTACTTCGCCGCCGCCGCCTGCTGCCGGAACGAACGACGACGAACACTCCGCGCAGGACCGGGCTAAGCTTGAGAACGAAGCTACCGCGTGTATGTGCGTGCGTCCACCACCGGCGCGCGGCTCGATCGCTGGCTCGCTGTGGTCTTGTGGGAACTGGGAACGAAGGTGTGTGGGCTACCCGGGCGCGCTGGACTGGGGGTCGCTCTGCAAATTAAAGCTGGAGGAGGCCGGAGTGAGTAACTGAGTTGTGAGGGAGACAGAAAGGGAGAGGGTGCCTTTATAGCGAGCTAGAGCTGGCTCCGGGGTGGATCGATCCAGATTGGGTTGGAGCGGAACGAACCGGAACTTCTTTGTGTGTAGCGGAGGGAGACGAAGCAAGCAAGGGTGGTGTGTAGCAAGGTAGAGTAGTCGATTCGCTCGACTGCAACGAGAGAGGGCGAGTTGGGGCCCCGCGTGTCTCTCTCTGTCTAATCACCGCGGGTCCGCGGCAGCTCCTCTCTCATGCATGGCCCACCGGTAGGCAGCCAGTGGGCCCAGATAGCTATAATAATATGCTATGACAACCCACCACTTGCCACGTGCTCAAGCTAGGTGGCGGTGCTGTACGTGTATTTTACCGGCTGTGTACTTAAAAAGTGTCGTTCTCGTTTTCTAATAATAATAAAAATGTCAAATATATTAACTTTGATCGAATATATATATAGTATTTGTAGTGTATAATTAGTATCATTACATAGATCGTTGAAAACACTTTTATAATAAATTTATTCAAAGATACAAATACTGCTAATATTTTTAAAAATATTGTCAATCTCAAGAAAGTTTGATTTGCACGAGTTTTATAGCGATACTTTTAATGAACGGAGAGGGTACACTACAAACGGAAGGAGAAGAAGAGGTTGTCCTCTGCCCTCGCTTCATCGAGAGCTAGCGAGCACCAGCAACCATGTTCAGTGTTGACCGATCCACAAATAAAGTAATGGCGAAGCATGGGTGAGCAAACAAGTCGTTTACTCCTCATGTCCCCGCCTAGGTATTGATGCTGTAATTCGATAGATGTTACGGTGATGAACTATAAGACTACGTCTTCTTGACGCAGTACTGGCCACACACCATGAGTGCTAGATTGCACATGCTTCAAACAGCCAAAATTTGCAGCGGAAGCAGGAAAAATAGCCTAGGCCGACTCTGGTACCCTAGGGTACCATTGTATTATGAGAAAGTCCCAAAATCCGGCTTAGCCATTTTAGAAATTGGCCTAAGCCAGTTTTCCTATACTCCAAACTTAGCTCTCTATATGGAGTTTAATCGCATCAACAGGAGGAATTGAATGGTGATTTCCAATTTGTGTTATGAGAAAGTCCCAAAAACCGATTTAGTTAGTTTGATTTCCTTGCAAAATTACCTTGAGTTTTTTTTTTTTGGCCAAATATGTGTTACCACATTTGAATGATATCTACTAACTCGTAATTCTACTTGATCTAGCACAAGTGGGAGGAGGCAACAGGCAACGTGTATAATGTACTCCCTTCGTTCCAAATTATAAAACGTTTTGATTTTTCTATATACATTGCTTTTACTATATATATCTAGATATAATCTATGTCTAAATACATACCAAAAGTTACATATCTTGAAAAGCTAAAATGACTTATAGTTTGGGATGGAAGAAGTAGAATCCTCTCGTTGTCTCCGACTTTTGGACAACCATAGTCTACCGCTAGACTCTCTTAGGCCTCGTTTGGTTCCCTATGAATGATTTATAGCCGTACGGTTCCTTCGCTAATTTGTATAACGCCGGAATGGTTCTTAGCGCGGAACGGCCCGTTTTGCGGACTAACCGAACGAGGCCTTAATGAAACACGTACTAATCCACGTTAGCAAAAAGGAATCTACTGGCAGCATGCTACTAGTAGGTTACATGTGTAGGACAGCACACAGACACGAAGGGACACGAAGCACATATTTTGTACTGCGCAAATACGTGCACGACTGCGACTCTAATCATCGGGAGTCTTAATAAAACACTGCCAAGTTTACATTTGTCTGCTAAATTAAAGAAAACAGAGTTGAACACCACTGCAGCAGACTCGAAAGATGCCCCTGTCCCCGGTGCCCTGAATCTATTCGCAATCTTCTCCATCCCCGTGTGGCCGTGTCTGATGTCTGCAGACTGCGGTGTCACCAATGATCACTATTTTAGTATCTAATTCAGTGAGGAGAGGAAATGCGTATAATTAAACGCAACTAACACACACGGGCGAGGTATGCTAATGCCAGCTAGATGCCACAATACGATAATCAAGGAGCATGATCGGCGTAGCACACGAACGCTAGAGTTTGTCCATGTCGTCCAGTGTCTACGGCCGGGCGGTCGTCGCGCCACCATGCATGCATGATCTGCTATATATCTATCTGTACCGGACTACCTGTATGCCATGCCCGGCCGGGCTGCACGCGCGCGTCTACTAGCATACTGAACGCACGCAAACTATTTTGGGATGGGGGGGGCGACGTGGAACCCCCCCCGCCGCTGGATCCGTCGGACGGACTACAGCATCAGGCCCCGACCGGACAGCGTGCGCCAACCCTTCCACGTGACAGTCGCGTGGCGCATGCATGCGATGTTGCCTGCCCCTGCGCCGAGGCGGGCGCTCGCTTCCGATCCGGCCGGCCGCCACCACGTGACGACGATTGACGCCGCGCGCGCCCGGCCCGCGGGGCTGGGCTGGCGTTCATGCGATCGACGTGAATGAAGAAAGAGATCGAGAGGGAATTCTTTTTTTTTTTGGCCATCACGTCATCACGGGGTCGATCGATCGGGCGACACGACAGGCCCCCGGTGCGGCCCGCGTAGGCTAGGATTTGTAGCTTTGGTGGTCCATTATCTAAATTATTTTTTAGTCGCTATAAATTTAATATGTTGGTGCATAAATATATGAATTACAAAACATAATTAAAAAAAGGGCATACATAATTCATAAAATAGATGAGTGTAACTTTCTCAACATAGAATTGAAAATATTACATACCCATAATTGTTGATTAAATTATTATCTCCTGTTAGCACTTTAGCAATTTAGGGGTTAATCATTTGATACAGAGAGAGAGAGACGTGATAGAACTCGAGTAAAGAAGAAAGGATATCAAGATCAACATACAAGTTGTGCGTCGCTAGTCTTGCCTCTGACTTCGACGTCTGGCCGGGCGGGTCGGACGGCTGCTCTGCTGCTGCAAATACAGAGTTTGGACGGTTGGAGTCATAACTCGGAAGACCAAGGTGCAGGTCGCGGAGACGCGGACGTCACTTGGACTTCGTTTTCAGGTTCGATCGGGATTCGGCAGCAGAAGCATTTATGCCAGGCCAGCAGAGTCCACAGCCGAATACTGAGGGGTCCTACACTTTGGGCCAAATCTACAAGGTGGTCCGAGGCCCACCCTGTCCACCCTGTAGCTCCGCCAGTGGGCCCTGCTTTGGTGCTCTGGCTGCTGCTGGTCCCGCCTGTCCGTCCGTCGCGTCGAGAGCGAAACAAGCATGTGTGTGCTGGCCTAGCACTAGGCACTAGCAGGGGGCGTGGCCGCTGCGGGCTACGTACGTTGCCGCGGTCGGGTGGAGGCGGAGGCCGCGCGCGCGTGGGAACGAGACAGGGCCACGACATGCGGCGCGCGGGTGGCCGGCCGGTCGCGCCGGGGCCGGGGGAGCGCGGCCGCGCGCAGTTGGTTGCTGCTGGCCTTGCTTAGCTAGCGTGATAGGGCCGGCCGGGGTGGAGCCGCGCGGGGGCGAGAGACAGCTGCCACTTGTGGCGCCCGGCGGGCGGGGAGGCCCATGTGAGGGGCGTGCATGCATGCCGCGCGCGCCGGTGGGCTCGCCTTGGCTGATGGCGACCGAGGTCGGGCGCCTACCCACCTGCCGGCTGGTCGATGCTCTCATGGGTCGCTCACGCGGCCTTGGCGTGGGATCGCGTTACACGGCACGTACCCCTGTCGCCCCGGCTGGCTGGCTGGCTGGGTCGTACCAACATGCACGTCGATGCCCAGATCGATCGATCGACACCCTCATATGCGCAGCGCGGTAATGGATGGTTCTTACCGGTACGGCCCTATCTCTTTCATCTGCTACGACTCTATGCGCACCCAATTTTTTCCCCGTAGACTTGTGAAAGACCGGACCAGCTAGCCGAGCAGAAAACGGCCGATCAGGGGGAGTAGTAGCTCCGATCCCGATCCCAGCTGATGAATAAATGCAGGAAACAACGTGTCGGTCACTCACTCCATGTACGTAGACATGCACCGCCCGTGGACCGTGGTGCGTGCTACGGTGCTAGTACTAGTGAGCAGGCCAGGCCCTGTTTTTGACAAACCCTGGCCGGGTCGATGCACGCAGCTGCTCTGCTCTGCTGCCTATACCATGCATGCCATTGCCACAAGCAAGGAGCTCACATCACAGGTTAGCTCTCACGGATAATGCGTGTGTGCGCGTGAGGGGTGCATGCGGCACCTCTGCTTTCTGGATCCTATCCCTCTATCTGCCGTTTCCAAAACCGGTTTTTTTTCCCGGTATGCGCGGGGTGGCTGTGTAACTGTAGGCGAAAGTCATCAACAATGGACGCGTTACATGCATATATATCCATGCATGATGCATCCATGACGGCATTCTCGCATGTATGATCCATCCTCGTCTATCTTCTATCCTAAAGATTAGTCAGTACTCCCTCCATCCAAAAAAAACGCAAGGTTCAAAGATAAGATCACGTTTTTTTTACGGAGGGAGTACTTGCTCGCCGGGCCTAGCCTAAAGATGGTAATACGGCAAAGGCAATTAGGAACAGTTGCGTGTTCCCGGTCCCTCTGCAAAGTCATGCTCGATCCACTGTCCACGGGCCCAAAAAGCCTCCGTTCTGAAAAGGCAATGCCCTCTGGAGCTAGAACTGGGGTTCGATATTTAGGCCTGTGCCAGTGCCTCAGCAGCACCAGCTACATTTGTGGACAGTCCTACTGTACGATCGTTAAAGCTGCAGCAGGTACGTGTCCGTGTCCGTCCTGACAGTCCTGCAATTTCTAGGAAGCGAAGCGAAGCGAAGCAGAGTCGGGTATGTAGTAGCCAGAGACAATGACCAGCTACTACTGGTTGCTCGTACTCGTAGCAGTAGTAACGGTGTGGTAGGACCGTAGGAGAGAACGAGTTGCAAGGGAGATCGGACCAAGTTGCACGTCGCCGTCGCGGTGTTTATTGCATGCATGGGGGCGGGGCGGGCCCGATTGCATGCGCTGCTCCCCAGCGCGGAAGGCAGCCGTGGGCTCCCACACGTGCCTGTGCCCGACGTCACAAGCAACCACCTCCTCTATCCCCCCATCGTTCGGCAGTTGCGGCGCGGGTACTCTCTCTTACCTCAGGTACACGTACGTGTACGCTAGCTTGTGCCACGAGCTAACCCCAGTGCAAGCAACTGCTGCAAGTCACGGCCGGCACGCACAGGACACGCACGCGTTGCATGCTCCGTCGCACCGACGACGGTACGAGCCCGGTGGTTAGTGTTTCCTGGGGGTTGCCGATAGCTCTTATCTGGTTGCGTTGGCACCAGCAGCGTCCAGCGGGAGTGCGGTGAAAACTGAAAGCATCTCACTTCTTCTCTATTTCAGGTGGATGAATCTTTCGTTGTTGTTTAGACAATAGAGCTATAGCTAACTTTGTGAGTTATCCTTTTAAATGTATTAGTTAGTTCAAGCACTTAAATATAGCAACTAACTCCCTAAGAGCAAGTATAGTAAAGGAACGTAGGTGAACTTCATACTGAGGTAGAGGAGAGAAAAGAGAGCGGGTTATTATAAGTTTTCAGCCAGCTTATGAGCAAGAACAAAGAAACTTTGTGTTAGAAACAAGTTGATTGTAGATGAACCAATTAACTACTGTATGGGTGAACTGATAAGTGAGCTGTAAGTTTAGATGCAACTGATACAAGACTATGGTATTACTAGCCTCTTGCTCTAACTACGTTTTAATTTGCGCGGCCGGCCGTGCTCTGTACTAGTTGATGTTTCGCTGTTGTTAATTGTGTCATGGAATCCTGCGATGACCGAGGCTAAAATTTTACTCTAGTTTATTCACCAAGATAGATATGACTAGTATATACTATAGCATGAGATGATCCAGGTAAATGACTTTGGGAGCGGTGTTCTGGGTACAGCATGGACCTTGGAGCCCTGCAAGACGATATGGTATTGAATCGTCGCACGGTCGGGGTAAAAGAGAGTGTGAATCCGACCAGACGAACGCACGTACGGCTCCCCCAAAGCTCTGGGTCTTACTTTCGGTGAGCTTGATGCATGAACCTCTGAATTCTTAAGTTTCATCGTGTCACATGATTAGCCGACCGCGCATTTTTCATCCTGCAGTGACTTAATTGCGCATGCCGCCGTCGATCGAGACTTAAACTTAGCTAGAGACACACACCGCGGTACCCGAACCCAGCCACAAGTACTTCTAGCGTCTGTCAGACCTTGTTTGTACGTGCATGTGGTCGGTCGGCGACCGGTTATCTTACGGTGGCCGTCCACACGCTCCCACACAACACATCACTCGCACCGGCTCCGAAAGCGCACCTTGTCAAACTGCCGCTACGGAGCCAGCACGGGTGTTGGAATTTGAGCCCAGACAAAGCTTTTCTCCTCAGGAATTTCATTAATGAATTTTATTATCTTGATAGACCGATGAGCTATAATGTCTTTGGGTAGGGGGGCCCGCCTGGATCTATGATCGTCAATATTGGGGTGCTATCATAAGGTGGTTAGATCTCAACCAAGTAAAGGGCGCCCCTGAGGACGTAGACTTAAACTAGGGGGCTGAGATTGTCTGCTGAGAAGCTCTGGAATGATAGAGAAGGCAAAGGATGCTAGTACTAGACGAGTAGTAAGAAAAAAGAGTTCCTGCTGTCCAACTACCCGATTCGTTAAAGTAGCACTGGTAAATGCGTAGATAGCCGGGTTTGCGTAGATAGCTGTCCAACTAGTCTATTCGAGAAAGTCAATAGCAACAGAGACATACTACTAGCACAGGTCGCGGGAAGGAAACCCGGGGGAGGAGGATGAGATAGCTTGGTGGGTTTGTTTGTAACAACTAGCAATACTCGTTCGGTTTCAAAAGTAGAGCTATAAGACCGGGTAAGCAATAGGAAAGAAATGTAGTTGTAGTATAGTACTGTACAACTAGCACAGGAAAACTATTCGAATCGCTTGTAACAACAAGCCCGGAGCTAGCCTAAAAGAATTCTATATCTGAGCGTTCTAGTCATTCCTGCGAAACTAGAAGCTACTACTCGTTCCAAGGGTGGAGGAGAAGTATCCGTCTTGTTCTTACGCCGACGATGTCTGGTTTATATTTCATAATAGAAGAGGATAGTTTATATCATGGAGAAATGTGCCTATCATTCCAGAGCTTCTCAACAGACAATCTCATCCCCCTAGTTTAAGTCTACGTCCTCAGGGGCGCCCTTTACTTGGTTGAGATCTAACCACCTTATGATAGCACCCCAATATTGACGATCATAGATCCAGGCGGGCCCCCTACCCAGAGACATTATAGCTCATCGGTCTATCAAGATAATAAAATCACTAATGAAATTCCTGAGGAGAAAAGCTTTGTCTGGGCTCAAATTCCAATACCATTGATCGAGGATAGGGTTTTGAAGGAGGAGATGCAATATGGTCTTTGCAAAGGCTCTGAGTAGAGACGGCAACAGTTACAAAATTCGTTGGGTTTTGCCAACTCAAATCTATATCCTCTATCAAAATAAAATGAACCTATTAAAAAAACCCATAACCCGTCATGGGTTTAATTTTGTGCCCGGATCCATGTCCACTCAGGTCATGGGTACCTAGCACATCACCACTATTAAGCAGATAGTAGTATAGTACATATTCACAATCGCCATATACTTATGTATATGCATAATCTCTATAGATATCTCTATCTAAATCTAGAAAGACTCTAACGTCATCATCTACTCGGTGATGTAAAATTTCAATCCCTTCTCACGTGTCCACTTCCTATACGAATCATCCTCCACTCAGAGCTCAACACGTCTGCATCCTACCCGGTTCCGTTACAAAGATCGGGTCCAAGTATATGCGTCTGATACAAAGTCCTTGGATCTTACGCGCCTGCGTCCGGTTAGGTGATCACTGAGGTTCAATTCAAATAATTATGACCCGGGTGCAATGAACGCGGGCATATATCTAGTATATGTATCTAAAAAGACTATAACGCCATTATCTATCCGGTGATACCAAATCTCGATCTCTGCTCACGCGTCCATGTCCGATACGAATCATACTCTAATTGGAGCTCACGCGTCTGCATCCTACCTGGTTTCAAGACGAAGACCAAATGGTGTCCGTATCCGATACGAAGTCCTTTGAGCTCATGTATCCGCGTCCTACCCGGTTGTCAGATGATGACCGAATCCACATGTACGTGTCTGATACGAAATCCTAAGAGCTTATGCGTCTGTGTTCGATTACTGACGTTTAATCTAAAAATCATGCCCTTGGTGCAACGCATGAGCATATATCTAGTACAATGAAAAATAACATAAATGAGAAATCACATTTCACCAACTATACAACAGTAAACTGTTTAGAGTATTGTAGGTTTACATGAGATACTCTTCTAGGATGCACCGGTGAAAGCTCTAGTTTGGTTTTGGTGAATTGATAAAACCATAAGTGCTAACCTAGTTTATCAAGTGATCATAAGATAGGTAGCACACTCTAAGTGGTGAAGCAAATGAAGATCATAGCATGATAAAGATGATGGCATAGTGATGATCAAGTGCTCGGACTTGGAAAGAAGAAAGAGAAAAACAAAAGGCTCAAGACAAATGTATAAATTGTAGGAGCTATTTTGTTTTAGTGATCAAGACACTTAGTGAGTGTGATCATATTTAGGATCGATAGCCGTACTATTAAGAGGGGTGAAACTCGTATCAGAATGCGGTTATCAAAGTGCCACTAGATGCTCTAACTCATTGCATATGCATTTAGAATCTAGTGGAGACCTAACACCCTTGAAAATGTTTGTGAAAATATGCTAACACATGTGCACAAGGTGATACACTTGGTAGTTGGCACATTTGAGCAAGGGTGAAGAAGTTAGAAGTGAAATGGAGTTGGTCGCAATGATGCTGGCGTCGGTCAACTGACAGGACGCTGGGTCGCTCTGCGATCGGACGCTGAAAGGCTGCGTCCGGTCGAGTGGTCGGTCGGCACAGTGGTTAGGGTTAAGCACCGGACGTTGGGCTGTGTCTGGTCAAGCAGGACTGGACGCGTCCGGTTGGCAAAAACTGGTTTTGGACCCTTACTGTAAACGACCGGACGCTGAGGGTTCAGCGTCCGGTCAATTCTATCGGAGCGTCCGGTCAGCTTGTCGACCATTGAGATCAAACATTCACTGTTGAACGCAGGAGACACGTGGCCACCATCGGGCGACCGGACGCTGAGGAGCAACGTCCGGTCAGTAGGACCGGAGCGTCCGGTCACCCCGATCAGTGCCCAGTGAAGGGGTACAACGGCTCTATTTCGTGGGGGCTTCTATTTAAGCCCCATGGCCGGCTCAAGCTCACTCTCTTGGCCATTTGCATTGATATAGCAACCTTGTGAGCTTAGCCAAAGCCTTCCCACTCATCTCCATCATTGATTCATCATCTTTGTGAGATTGGGAGTGATCCATGTGTATTGTTTGAGTGTTTGCATCTAGAGGCACTTGGTGTTCGTGTTTCGCTGCGGGATTCGCTTGTTACTCTTGGTGGTTGCCTCCACCTAGATGGCTTGGAGCAGCGAGGATCGTCGAGCGGAGGGTGGTGATTGTCTCCGGCTCCGATCGTGGTGATTGTGAGGGGTTCTTGACCTTTCCCCGGCGGAGCGCCAAAAGGTACTCTAGTGGATTGCTCGTGGCTTGTGTGATCCTCATCTTGTGTTGGTTGTGCGGTACCCTATTGAGGGTTTGGCGTGTGATGCCAATTAGCGCGTGAACCTCCAAGTGAGTGTATCACCACAACGAGGAGTAGCTTGCCGGCAAGCAAGTGAACCTCGGTAAAAATCATTGTGTTCATCATTTGATTCCGAGGTGATTGGTCTTCATTGTTATTCATCTTTGTGATTGATTGGCTCCTTCCTCGACACGGCGGTATAACCTACTTGATCACTCTCTTTACATTACCGCAAACTAGTTGTCAAGCTCTTTAGTGTAGCTAGTTGTGAGAGCTTGGTTGGTTGGTTGGTGTGGCTCTTTATCTAGCCTTTGAGAGCACACTAACATAGAGTAGTGTCATAGATATTGTGTGTATAGATTCTACCTAAACTAGAATTGTGGTAGGTGGCTTGCATTTTTGAGTAGGCTAGCGCAAAACTCGCTTCGCCTCATAATTGTCTAATCCTTTTGTTAAGTGTTGTTGTAGAAATTTTTATTAGGCTATTCACCCCCCCTCTAGCCATTAGGGCCTTTCAAGTGGTATCAGAGCCGAGGTCACCGTGATTTGAGGCTTAACAATCTTCGGTGTAAAAATGGCTCAAATCAACAACACCAAGAAGTCACCCTAATTTGATGGCACAAATTATCCTTATTGGAAGTCAAAGATGACCACACGTATCAAGTCAATCAATAGAAAGGTGTGGAAGGTGGTAGAAACCAAAATTGAGATTGAAGATCCGGATAATCCCATCGCGGCCGAAGAGGTGCTTCTCCAAAACAATGACATTGCTCTAAGTGCCATTCATGATGCAATTGATGAGAGAACATTTGAGCAAATTAAGAATATTGAGATGGCTCATGAGGCTTGGAAGAAGTTGGAAGAATCATTTGAGGGCACTCAAGCCATGAAGGGTGCAAAGGCATACATTCTCAAAGAAAAGTTTGCAAGCTTCAAGATGAAGGAGGATGAGAGTGTGCCAGAGATGTTCCATAGGCTTCAAGTGCTTGTCAACGATCTCAAAGCACTTAGAGAAGAGGTGAAGGACAAGGACTTCTCCCACAAGTTCTTGAGATGCTTGCCTTCAAGATTTGGTACATTGGTCACTATTCTAGTGATGAGTGGTTTGGACACCATGACACCAAACCAAGTGTTGGGAGATATAATGACCGATGATACATATAGAGATGATGATGAGAAGGAAGAAAAGAGGGAGAAGAAGGATGACAAGAAGAAGAGCGTGGCATTCAAGGCCACATCATCCAAGGGCAAAGCCAAGCAAGAAACATCAAGTGAAGAAGATGACTCATAGGATGATAATGATGATGAGAAGATGGCTCTCTTTGTCAAGATATTTGGCAAGTTCATGGTGAAGAAGAGCTACCGTGCTAGAAGAAAGAAGTCTTCATCCAAGAACAAAGAAGAGTCAAGAAGGTGCTTCAAGTGTGGAAGCAAAGATCATCTTATTGCTCAATGTCCATACAATAGCGACAATGATGATGACAAGAAGAAGAATAAGAAGGACAAGAAGAAAAAGAAAGAGAAGGAAAAGATGACCTTCAAGAAGAAGAAGGGTGGTTCATATGTGGTCACTTGGGATAGTGATGCTTCCTCAAGTGATGATGATGATGATAGTGATGATCACAAGACCACCAAGAAGAAGGCACTTGCAAGCATTGCTATCAATGAGAAGCCTTCTCTCTTCGACTCTTCATCATGCTTCATGGCTAAGGCCACTAAGGTACAAACTTGTGATGATGAAAGTGATGAAGAACATGATGATGATGATGAAAATGATAATGAAAATGATAGTGATAATGATAAACCTACTAAGGATGAACTATTTAACATGCTAGAAGATGCTAAAAAACACTTTGACATCAAGAGAAGGGAATGCAAAAGCTTGCGTAAGGAACTAAGAGACCTTAAGCAAGCCTTTGATGAGCTCAATGCATCTCATGAGAGGCTAGAGGAAGCCAATGAGAAGCTTGGCAAAGCTCACAAAAAGCTTGAAAAGGCTCATTCCTCTTTGCTTGATGAGCAAAATAAAAAGAAGCATGTTGAAACTTGCAATGTAGGTTTAACTTGTGATATAATTGATGAATCATTATCTATGCCTATCATTGTTTCTTCTACTAACCCTTCTTGTAGTACTTCCACTTCCACCTCATCTAGTAGTGATGGTCTCACTTGTGATGCCTCACTAGTAGTTGAGAATGGGAATCTCAAGAAGGAGGTTAACAAGCTCACTCACACTTTGGCTAAGACCTATGGTGGTGAGGACCGCTTGCTTATATGCTTGGGTAGCCAAAGAGCTTCTCTCTACAAAGAGGGATTGGGCTATACCCCTAAGAAAGGCAAGGCAGCCTTTGCTCCTCACAAGACTAGTTTTGTGAAGAACAATAGTCGGTTTTGCATTAGTTGCAAGCAAGTGGGTTATAAAGAGCATGAATGCACCAATAAGAGCAAAAATGCTAATGTATCCTCCCTTAAGCTTGATTCATGCTATATGCTTACTAAGGGTACAAATGGTGTGAAGGCTAAGTTTATTGGTAAACCATGGATGGGCTCAAAGAAGAAAGCCATTTGGGTACCAAAGAGCTTAGTGACTAACATTCAAGGACCCAAGCAAGTTTGGGTACCTAAAAAGAATTGATCTTCTTTTGTAGGTTAATTACAAAGCCGGAGGAAGGCATTGGGTTCTTGATAGTGGGTGCACTCAACACATGACCGGTGATGCAAGAATATTCAACTCAATCAACACCAATGGCAATGATGGTTATGATAGTATCACATTTGGTGATAATGGCAAAGACAAGGTCAAAGGGCTTGGTAAGATTACAATATCCAATGACATGAGCATATCCAATGTGTTGCTAGTAGAGAGCTTGAACTTTAATTTGCTATCCGTGGCTCAATTATGTGATCTTGGATTCAAATGCATATTTGGGGTAGATGATGTAGAGATCATAAGTGTATATGGCTCTAATTTAATCTTCAAAGGCTTTAGATATGAGAATCTATACTTGATTGATTTCAATGCTAGTGAAGCTAGATTATCTATATGCTTGTTCACTAAGTCTAGCATGGGTTGGTTATGGCATAGAAGACTTGGTCATGTTGGAATGAAACAATTGAATAGATTGGTTAAGCATGACTTGGTTAGAGGCTTGAAAGATGTTGTATTTGAAAAGGATAAGCTTTGTAGCTCTTGTCAAGTCGGCAAACAAGTTAGAAACACCCATCCTAAGAAAAGCATGATGAGCACTAGTAAAGCATTTGAGTTATTGCACATGGATTTGTTTGGGCCAACACAATATACTAGCATTGGTGGAAATAAATATGGCTTTGTGATAGTGGATGATTACACTAGATATACATGGGTATTCTTTCTAGTAGACAAAAGTGATGTGTTTGCAACATTCAAATCATGTGTTAAAGGCATTTACAATGAGTTTGAAACAACCATCAAGAGAGTTAGAAGTGACAATGATAGTGAGTTCAAGAATACTAGAATTGATGAGTTGTATGATGAATTTGGAATTAGACATCAATTCTCGGCCAAGTACACTCCACAATCAAATGGCCTTGTTGAGAGAAAGAATAGAACACTCAATGATATGGCAAGGTCTATGCTTAGTGAGTACAATGTGAGTCAATCTTTTTGGGCCGAAGCTATCAACACGGCTTGCTATTGTAGCAACCGCCTCTATTGTCACCGATTGAAAGAGAAGACACCATATGAGCTCTTGAATGGTAGAAAGCCCAACATTGCATATTTTTGGGTCTTTGGTTGCAAATGCTATATCTTGAAGAAAGGCGCTAGATTGGGCAAGTTTGACAAGAAATGTGATGAAGGATTCCTACTTTGTTACTCCACTACAAGCAAAGCATATAGAGTTTGGAATTTGGATAGTGGTACTCTTGAGGAAGTTCATGATGTTGAATTTGATGAAACCAAGGGTTCACAAGTAGAGAATGAGAACTTGGAAGATGTTAGAGGCATTCAACTTTCAAATGCCATGAGGAACATGGATATTGGTGAATTGAGGCCTAGGCAAGTGAATGATGATGAAGATGATCAAGTGCAAGTGCTCTCTAACTCAAATGTGCAAGATGATATAAATCAAGCTAGTACAAGTGGATCTCATGACAATGAACAAGATCAAGTGGCTAGTACATCATCTCAACCCAATGATCAAGCAAGTGCAAGCAATTAAGTTCCAATCCTCCAACCAACCAATGTTGCAAGAGATCATCCATTGGACACTATCATTGGTGATATTTCAAGAGGTGTGCAAACAAGATCAAGATTGGCATCCTTTTGTGAGCATTTTCTCTTTTGTGTCATCCATTGAACCAAAGAAGATAGATGAAGCATTGAAAGATGTTGATTGGGTGAATGCTATGCATGAAGAATTGAATAACTTCGCAAGATCAAGATGGGATAGTAGTACGGAACAAAGTAAGATTGGTAGCACAAGGCTATACACAAGTTGATGGTCTTGACTTTGGAGAAACATATGCCCCGGTTGCTAGATTAGAAGCAATTAGAATCTTGCTAGCCTATGCTTGTGCCCACAACATCAAGCTCTATCAAATGGATGTTAAGAGTGCATTTCTCAATGGATATATCAATGAAGAAGTATATGTTGAGCAACCTCCCGGTTTTGAAGATGACAAGAAGCCCAACCATGTATACAAGTTAAAGAAGGCATTGTATGGATTGAAGCAAGCACCTAGAGCATGGTATGAGAGATTGATGGACTTCCTACTCTCTAAAGCGTTCATGATGGGCAAGGTTGACACCACTCTTTTCATCAAGAAGATTAGAAAAGATCTATTTGTATTGCAAATCTATGTTGATGACATCATATTTGGATCAACCAATCAAGACTATTGTGATGAGTTTGGAAAGATGATGGCTAATGAGTTTGAGATGTCCATGATTGGAGAGTTAAGTTACTTCCTTGGTTTTCAAATCAAGCAATTGAAGAATGGTACATTTGTGAGTCAAGACAAGTATATCAAGGACATGATCAAGAAGTTTGGCGTGAGTGATAGCAAAGTCATTAGCACACCAATGGGAACCAATGGCAACTTGGATAGTGATGCAAGTGGAAATATGGTGGATCAAAAGTTGTATCGGTCTATGATTCGAAGCTTACTCTATGTGACCGCATCAAGACCGGATGTCATGTTTAGTGTATGCATGTGTGCAAGATTTCAAGCCTCACCAAGAGAAAGTCATTTGAAGGCTACAAAGAGGATATTGAGGTACTTGAAGCATACACCAAATGTTGGTTTGTGGTATCCCAAAGGAGCTAAGTTTGAGCTAGTTGGTTATTCTGACTCGGATTATGCGGGATGCAAGGTTGAAAGGAAGAGCACCTTGGGCACGTGTCAATTGTTGGGAAGATCACTTGTTTCATGGTCATCAAAGAAGCAAAATAGTGTTGCATTATCAACCGTCGAAGCCGAATACATATCCGCCGGTAGTTGTTGTGCACAAATACTTTGGATGAAGGCTAGTTTGAGTGACTTTGGAATTAAGTTCAAGAAAGTGCCATTGCTATGTGACAATGAGAGTGCTATTAAGCTAACAAACAATTTGGTTCAACATGCAAGAACAAAGCACATTGATGTCCGCCACCATTTCATAAGAGATCACCATAAAAAAGGGGATGTTTGCATTGAGAGTGTAGGCACCGAAGATCAACTTGCTGATATATTCACCAAGCCATTGATGAGAAAAGGTTTTGCAAGCTAAGGAATGAGTTGAACATATTGGATTTCTCAAATATGTGATGATGCACCCCTCCACTTATATAACATGCCTCTCCTTCAAGCAATCTAAGGTAAAAGTTGATTGGCATGACATACATACTTGCTAAGGACATGTTTAGTGCATCTAGTTATCTCTCCATTTTATTAGGCTCATTCAAGAAAATCAAATGAATTTGATGTTTATATGGTATCACTATTGCTTCTATGCTTGACTTGATCTAGTGATAGCATATGACATGTTTGTGGGCTTGTAAACCTAGTGTTTAATCTAGAAAATGAGCTCTAAGTGTTTAACTCAATATGGTACAAGATAACCCTTATTAGGAGGTGTGAAGAAGCTTGTCCTTGGATCAAATCGAGTTAAATATCTTTGGCAAATATTCTAGTTTGAACAAAATTTGGGAATATAATCCTCACTCCATTGATTGACATTGATAATCTCAACCTATTCACCTTTTAAACCTTTATGGTCATTGATGACAAAGGGGGAGAGAAACAAAGATATAAGTGATAGGGGGAGAAACAAAAGATATTAGTGATATTAGTGTACTAATATTAGTGATATTAGTGTACTAAGATGGTGAAAAGACAACGAAGGGGGAGAACTTGACATAGGGGGAGAGATATGATAAAGGAAAGAAATCAATTAGAATCTTGAGCACACAAGTAGGGGGAGCAAGCTCATGAACTTGTATGGTGCATTTGAATGTGCATTTCATATGTTTGCTTGCATGGCACAAGTTTTAAATTTCAATATTCATGCTTGTGTGGTGTATGCTAGTTGTAGGTTTGAGTGATGAAATGAAAAATTAGCATGAATAGATTATCTAGTGATTTCATTCTCTAGTATTATCAAGTGGTATCTAATTATTTCATTTCCAAGTGTTGTTTCCAAGTGGTATCAAGCTAACCATGATGCTAAGGATGGTATATTGGTGTACTCCGATTAGTATCACGCTTTAAAGGTCCATCTTTTATACCTTAGTATCATTTGGTAGACATTGTCTCCTACATTTCCTATCTAAGCATATGTGCAAACTTCAATCCAAACTCTTAGCACATATGTAGGGGGAGCAATTGCTACCATATAAGATTCATGAAACTCGTCCATATCCTTTTACACATGGTAAATATGCTTGGACAAGCAACATGGATTCAATTGAATTTTAATTCATATCTTTGTATAAGGGTTATCATCAATTACCAAAAAGGGGGAGATTGAAAGCTCTAGTTTGATTTTGGTGAATTGATGAAACCCTAAGTGCTAACCTAGTTTATCAAGTGATCATGAGATAGGTAGCACACTCCAAGTGGTGAAGCAAATGAAGATCATAGCATGATAAAGATGATGGCATGGTGATGATCAAGTGCTCGGACTTGGAAAGAAGAAAGAGAAAAACAAAAGGCTCAAGACAAATGTATAAATTATAGGAGCTATTTTGTTTTGGTGATCAAGACACTTGGTGAGTGTGATCACATTTAGGATCGATAGCCGTACTATTAAGAGGGGTGAAACTCGTATCGGAATGCGGTTATCAAAGTGCCACTAGATGCTCTAACTCATTGCATATGCATTTAGAATCTAGTGGAGACCTAACACCCTTGAAAATGTTTGTGAAAATATGCTAACACATGTGCACAAGGTGATACACTTGGTAGTTGGCACATTTGAGCAAGGGTGAAGAAGTTAGAAGTGAAATGGAGTTGGTCGCAATAATGCTGGCGTCGGTCAACTGACAGGACGCTGGGTCGCTCTGCGACCGGACGCTAAAAGGCTGCGTTCGGTCGAGTGGTCGGTCGGCACAGTGGTTAGGGTTAAGCACCGGACGTTGGGCTGTGTCCGGTCAAGCAGGACCGGACGCGTCCGGTTGGTAAAAACTGGTTTTGGACCCTTACTGTAAACGACCGGACGCTGAGGGTTTAGCGTCCGGTCAATTCTGTCGGAGCATCCGGTCAGCTTGTTGACCGTTGAGATCAAATGTTCACTGTTGAACATAGGAGACACGTGGCCGCCATCGGGCGACCGGATGCTGAGGAGCAGCGTCCGGTCAGTAGGACCGGAGCATCCGGTCACCCCGATCAGTGCCCAGTGAAGGGGTACAACGGCTCTATTTCGTGGGGGCTTCTATTTAAGCCCCATGGCCGGCTCAAGCTCACTCTCTTGGCCATTTGCATTGACATAGCAACCTTATGAGCTTAGTCAAAGCCCTCACACTCATCTCCATCATTGATTCATCATCTTTGTGAGATTGGGAGTGATCCAAGTGCATTGTTTGAGTGTTTGCATCTAGAGGCACTTGGTGTTCGTGTTTCGCTGCGGGATTCGCTTGTTACTCTTGGTGGTTGCCTCCACCTAGATGGCTTGGAGCAGCGAGGATCGTCGAGCGGAGGGTGGTGATTGTCTCCGGCTCCGATCGTGGTGATTGTGAGGGGTTCTTGACCTTTCCCCGGCGGAGCGCCAAAAGGTACTCTAGTGGATTGCTCATGGCTTGTGTGATCCTCATCTTGTGTTGGTTGTGCGGTACCCTATTGAGGGTTTGGCGTGTGATGCCAATTAGCGCGTGAACCTCCAAGTGAGTGTATCACCACAACGAGGAGTAGCTTGCCGGCAAGCAAGTGAACCTCGGTAAAAATCATTGTGTTCATCATTTGATTCCGAGGTGATTGGTCTTCATTGTTATTCATCTTTGTGATTGATTGGCTCCTTCCCCGACACGGCGGTATAACCTACTTGATCACTCTCTTTACATTACCGCAAACTAGTTGTCAAGCTCTTTAGTGTAGCTAGTTGTGAGAGCTTGGTTGGTTGGTTGGTGTGGCTCTTTATCTAGCCTTTGAGAGCACACTAACATAGAGTAGTGTCATAGCTATTGTGTGTATAGATTCTACCTAAACTAGAATTGTGGTAGGTGGCTTGCATTTTTGAGTAGGCTAGCGCAAAACTCGCTTCGCCTCATAATTGTCTAATCCTTTTGTTAAGTGTTGTTATAGAAATTTTTATTAGGCTATTCACCCCCCTCTAGCCATTAGGACCTTTCAACTAGGTTTTAAAAAACCATTGGTTTGTGGGTTCGGGTACAACTCCCCAGAGCCACGCCGACAAACCCGCTGGGTCTAAAAACAAAAAAAATCATTGAAGTCTGATTTGGACATAGGGAGCAGAAAAAGGTCAAGTAGGCATGAAAGGACCAAGTCGATGCCTAGAGGAGGGAGGTGAATAGGCTCTACAAAAATTCATGTAGAAATACAGATCAAAGCCACACGTAGTGCAAAACCCGGACTAGCCGGTTTCCAAAACCAACCAAGCCGATTTTTCCTTCAAACCTAGAGTGAATTAGTTAACATCCTTTCCCTACTTTCCAAATCAATCCAAACTTAGTGTGTGACTTCTTGATGAATTCATGAACTTATTCACATAGTCCTTGTAGTCATAAACACACACAAACCAAGTAGACACAAGCGGAAGCAGAAATGTGCAATATAAATATAAATATCAATTAAATGCAATTGTGAGGCAAACCAAACAAGGAGACACAAAAATGTATTTCCCAGAGTTTGGATCCCCACTTGAATCATATGTCTTCGTTGTGGAAGTCATGAGTGACCACTTCGGGTGCACTCTAGCGGGTTTCTTTCAACCAATTTCCACACTCCACTAGATGATCTTTTCCCTTCCGGGGGCAAGATTGCAGCCCCCACAAACTTCCCGCGACACTCCACAAACTTGGGTGCTCGCCGGCGACACCTAGCTATCTAGAGCTAGGGTCCAAGAGTAAAAAATGCTTCACCATGAAACTTGATGTTGCCACAAACTATTCAAGGCTTTACTCAGCTCACTAAGGCTCACATGAGCTCACAAGGCTCAAATTTATCTCTCCAATTCAATGGATATGGCAAATATCACTCAAATCACACAAAGGGTGAAATGGGAGCTCCCACAAGGCTATTATGAAGTTAAAAGACTATCCAAAGCATTAACAACCCACCAATGGCCCTGGAATAGAGTATATATATACCTTTCCCACAAAAACTAGCAGTTACGAACCTGTCAGTGAAAACTGGCTTAGCCGAATTCCAAAACGATCACAAATGAACGACGAAAACAATCACAAATGGTTTTTTAACAAAGCGGCAGTGTAAATAGTGTTGCAAAAATGTACCATGTAATGACTAATGAGTGAGCATTCATGCTTGCACTTAGGTCTATGCCCATTAGCAACTGCATGTTTGCTAGTTGCTACATGGCTGATGATATGGGCATACGGTTCGTATTCGTGTTCGGTTGTCCACCAGCACTAATGGCCATAACGTTAATGTTTCTAAAGTAGTGCATGTATTTTATTATCCAAGGCTAGCAGCAATACTTGCTCCATTTTAAATTATTGCTCATTTTTAGTTTTGTTCTAAGCTAAATTCGTCTAACTTTTAGCAATTTTTTAGAAAAAAATATATATTTCCTTATACATGTTTGAATAAATGCTACTAAGAGATATTTTATGGAAAATCTAAAGAAACTATTTTGACGTTGTAGATGTTGGTGCATTTTTTCTATAAACCTAGTTAAAGTTAGAAAATTTTGATTTAGAACAAAATCAAAATAACTATAATTTGTAACGGAGGACCTCGATAAGACCCTTCATCATGTGAACTGTCAAATTGTCAGTTGTCGGTGCAAATGTACCACCACCATATGCCTTCCTATTGCCTATATATTGGCGGTCCAACGGCATGAATAATGGAGTAAGAAAAAGATACTAAGTTATCAATATGTCGTCTGACAAACAACGTAACGAAACTTAAGTATCTCATTATTTGCTGTGCAATCTACAGTCGGTACGGGCCGGGCCGGGCCGGGCCGGCGATACGCACAGTACCGTCAGTCTTACAAATCTGCAGCAGTTAGAGCGCAGTGCTGCTGCTGCTGCTCGATCGTCCGTCGGTCGACCGGACCAGTGGACACGGTACCCTAGCTCCCAGATGTCATAGACCGAACCCTACGTATCCAGCCAGTATGGCTTTGGTCCCAGGATATACTCCGTATATGTGGAAACTACTCGCATCAACTTTCATGCAGTAGAACATACCCTCGGCAACTACGTAAAAAATGATTTTTAGCAACGGTTCGAATTTTTTGTAGGGGCAGCTGGTGATGGAGCCGCCCCTACAGTGGTGTGCTCGGATGCCCAGACACCAGCCGCCCCTACAAATGGAATAACAGGGGCGGCTGGTGATATGAGCCGCCCCTACAAATGGGGTCTGATTTGTAGGGGCAGCTCAATCACCAGCCGCCCCTGGAGTTGCTATTTGTAGGGACGACTGGTGATTGAGCCGCCCCTACAAATGCCCCCGTATATATAGCTCCGATTTGTAGGGACGGCTCAATCACCAGCCGTCCCTACAAATGACCCACATATAAAACAGCTGCAGCACATTCTTCCTCCTCGGGTCACTCACTCCAACCCGTAAAAGAAAGGTGGGGAGACCTTGGGCACCTCCCAAAAATTGCGCTACTAAGGGAAGAAGGTTTTGGTCTCAAATCCTTTGGTGGAGAGGTTGTAGAAGGTAAGAAAATGCTATTCCACATTTTTTTAAAGTTTTAATGGTTGGTTAGTGAGTAATTAGAGTTTTGTTTTTCTCTCTCTTCTATGGTGCTTGAGCTACTTATGAAGCAAATTAGACCCAAGTTTTAAATGTACTAGGGTAAATTAGGGAGGGGAACAAGATCATACCCTTATTTGGTCCATGTTTCTTGATTTTAGTGAACAATTAGTTAGTTTTATACATGTTTCTTGTGCATGTAGATCTAGATCTAAGGCTTGGTTTTTTTATTAATTTCGTTTTTGTAAATTTATGTTTGATAAAATTAGACTAGGGTTTGTATGAAAGATATTGGGTAAAGTATAATTGTTGTTAATTATTGTCTTTGAAATTGTTTATTGTAATCAATAGATATGTATTTTAATTATTTATGGATAAATGGGCCATTAATTAATTTTTCTCTACCATGGTGTGTTTGTATGCTTCATGTAATTATATTAGATTTATATTCATATATATATCTGAAGTATATACAATTATTCTTAAGTAATTATTAATTTAATTCATTTTTATATATATCTGAATAAGTAGTCCTTTAATGTTTGTTTTGTTGTTGTTGTAAAAGATGGAGTACATGAACTCTTGGATGTATGGTTCGTTAAGGTTCAAGGCAGGTTTCCATGAAGAGGTGGAGAAATTTATTGAAGCCGCAAAGAAGCATGCAACGACATTGAAAGAGAATAAGGATACAATTATTTGCCCCTGTAAAGATTGCAAGAACCGTATGGCATGGACAGATGTGACTATCATCAGATCACATTTGATTATGTGAGGATTTGTTGAGAACTACACAGTGTGGATTCATCATGGTGAAACGGTTATTGTTAACGACGAGGATGAGGAGGAATACGACGACAAAACCATAGAATCCCTGTCCCAATATTCAACAGAGCTTGATGCACGAATGGATTTCGAGTTTGGCAATGAACAAGGTGGTGATGCTGGTGGTTGGGATGGTAACGACGAAGGTGGTGCCAATAATGATGGTGGAGCACGTGTCGGGGATGAAGATGATTTGGAGGACATGATTCGAGCCCTTGGACCAGAGATTTTACTAAATAGCCCAAAAGGTCTAGAAAATTTAGAAAGGGTGACAAAAGCATCGAAGGAGATTGTGTATGGTGTTGAAAAGGGTTGTCCGACATATTGGACATTGCTACGTTTTGTGCTTGAGTTGCTCATCCTGAAGGCTAAGTACGGCTAGTCAGACTGTAGTTTCAATGATCTATTGCATCTCCTGTCATGGGTGCTGCCACAACCAAACTCAGATCCCGCTAACACATACCAAGCGAAGAAGGTCATAAGTCCATTGACAATGGGGGTTGAAAAAAATCCATACATGCCCCAACCACTGTATACTTTTTCGTGGAGAAACGTTCAAGTCACTGGATAAATGTCCCCGGTGTGGGGCCAGCCGGTACAAAAACAATGACCTTTACGGTGGGGATAAAGCCTCCACGGGGAAAAAGAGGAATAAGAAGGGTACAAAAAAGGTGATACAAGAATCTCAGCCCCTAGAGGATACTCCATTAGGCAACGATGCAAAGCAGAGAATAATTCCTACCTTGGTAATATGGTACCTGCCAGTGACCGACCGCTTGAGACGTATCTTCCTAAACCATAAAGAAGCCGCACTCATGACATGCTGGGATGATGAGCGCAAGGTGGATGATGATAAGATTGCACACCCGGTTGATTGTAGTCAGTGGCAAAGGTTTGATGAGAAGCACAAAGAATTCAGCGATGACCCAAGGAATGTACGGTTTGGCTTGAGCACCGATGGAATGAATCCCTTCAATGAAAGGATGAGCGACCATAGCACATCCCCAGTGATCTTGACCATGTACAACATCCCAACATGGTTGTGTCAGAAGAGAAAATACCTTCTCCTAACTATTCTTATTTCTGGCCTTAAACAACCAGGCATTGATATAGACGTGTTCCTCGAGCCTTTGATGCAAGAAATGGAGAGGCTATGGAAGCATGGAGAGCAGATGTACGATGCGTTCCGAAAGGAGGACTTCATATGTAGAGCAATAATATTTGTTACTACCAATGATTATCCCACACTGTTTGCTTTGTCTGGACAGATCAAAGGAAAGACGGGATGCTTGGTTTGCTTGGATGGTACTACATGGGTGTACCTGGATGCATCCAAGAAGATAGTTTACCTAAGGAACCGACACTTCTTAAAGACAAGTCACAAGTATCGCAGTAAATTGTTCTTTAGATTTTATGACAACGCCCCGGAGATTGAACCCCCTCCGGAGAGACATCATAATGGAGAACACGTATACAGAATGGTCAAAAACATACGCGTCATCTATGGAAAGAAGAATCCAGATGGGACGAATAGAGATAGAAGCACACCTCCTGTCGAAGGCGTATCTTTCAAGAAACAATCAATCTTCTTTTAGTATCTGCCTTATTGGCCAGACTTGGAGGTCCCCCATGCCATTGATGCTATGCACGTGCAGAAGAATGTCTTTGAAAGTCTCATTGCTACCTTGATGGACACAGGCAAGTCAAAGGATGGTCTGAAAGCACGAAAAGACATGGTGCAGCTAAACGTGATGCCACAGCTTCACTCGGTACCTGAGGCTAATGGAAAATACACTCTGTCCGCGGCGTGCTTCAACCTAACACCAGACGAGAAGAGAGCTATATGCACTTTCCTGAGGGGGATCAAAGTTCCGACTGGGTTTTCAGCAAATGTGAAGAAGCTAGTGTCGATGAAGAACTTGTCAATAACACACTGCAAGGCTCACGATTGCCATGTGATGCTGACAGTGTTTCTACCTATTGCAATTAGGGCTATAAAGCCAGAGTTCTTGAAAATGTCCATCACCCGCATGTGCTACTTCTTTTTGAAGATCTCACAGAAGACGATTGGCAAGCAAGAGTTGAGTGACCTACATGAATTTGTGGTGGAGACATAAAACCAACTGGAGATGTGTTTACCTCCTGCTTTTTTTATATAATGCCACATCTCATGATTCACATGGTTCATCAGATACAGGCGTTGGGCCCTTGCTACTTGCATGAAATGTGGTCCTACGAGCGGTTTATGTCGGTTCTAAGTCGATATGTGCATAATCGAGCATACCCAGAGGGCTCCATGATATAGGGTTACAGTACTGAAGAAGTCGTCGAGTGCTGTCAAGAGTACCTAAAAGTAAAGAAAGGGATTGGTAAACCCGATTCTCGTCACAAGGGTAGGCTGGCTGGGAAGGGCACCAGTGGTAGAAAAGTGTTCATCGACCATGATTACAAAGAGGTGAGTCAGACGCATTACAGTGTCTTGCAGAGTACACAACTGATGTAACCGTATATTGATGAACACTTAGCTATCATTATGGCGGAGAGAAATGGTCGTTCGAATGATTGGGTCATGAAACAACACAAGCAACGACTAACTACATGGTTGAAGGACCAAAACATACCGCCTGGAGAAATCATAGACTCTATTACCATCAGTAGGTTAATGGATGGGTCATCGAGACAAGTGACATCTTGGAATGCTTATAACATCAATGGATGTACGTACTATACCCACGCAAAGGATAGTAAATATGTGAACCAAAACAGTGGCGTTCGAATAGAGGCTCTCAATGGATTGGGCGAAAGATCCAATACTTTGGCATCATTGAAGAGACATGAGAACTTGACTATGGAAGGGATATAACGGTGGCCCTGTTTTGATGCCGCTGGATCAAACAACACCAACTGAACGAGATCAAATTGAGAGTCCTGGACCTCGAGAATCTAGGCTACCAAGATGACCCTTGGGTGCTCGCTTCACGTGTCGCACAAGTTTTCTATATGTCTGACCCACAAAGTAACCTCCCCTCGAAGAAGAAGACAAAGCACGTGGTTGCCTCCGGGAAACAACACATTATTGGAGTTGATGGCGTGGACGATGTTGAAGCTTACAATAATTACGATGAGATGCCGCTATTCATAGACTTTCCTAAGAAGATCAGTGTTGTGGAAAAGAACCTCCTCAAAGACATATTGCCATGGGAACAAAAAGATGTCAAGGGAAAAGTCGTTACAGCAGGCTAGCTAGTTGTTGAACGTGGAGTGTTTGTGTAAGTGTGTGTTTGTAAGACTTCATTTATGCATGCGTGTGAGACTATATATTTATGTATATGTGTAAGACTACATCTTTTTATATGTGTGTGAGACTACAATTATGCATGTGTGTGAGACTACTCTTTGCAACATCCAGATGACTCTATTTGAACATTCACTCTATCATCATGAACATTTGTGCTTTTACTTTTTAATCTCTGGATAAAATTTGTAACTAGTCTTTCTTCCTCATACTAACTCCAAATGTGATGATTTTTTCCCTAAAATTTTCTAAAATCTTGCCCTATCAAGTTAGTGTGTTGATTTGGTCATTCTTTTCATTTGACAAAGTTTTAGCACTTCAAATTTTCAAATTTTAAAAAATGACAAGTTCAAACGTGATTTTCAACCATTAAATGATTTCAGCTGAAAAAATGATGAATACCAAAGTTGTATAACTCATCAAGATCTATAACTTTTATTTTGATCATTTCTTCATCTGACAAAGTGATATTAAACATTTTCTGTTCAGAAAACTATGAGTCATATGTGAATTTATGAACAATGTTTACTAATACTTTGTCACATGAAGAAGTGACCAAAATAAAAGTTGTAAATAGTGATGAGTTCAATAACTTTTATGTTCACGACTTTTATTGTTAAAATCATTTAAGGTTTCAAAATCTTGTTTGAAGTTGCCATTTATTGAAATTCAAAATTTCAACTGTTCAAATTTGGTCAAATGAAAATATGATAAAAAAAGTTGTACATATTGATGAGTTCAACAACTTTGGTATTCATGAGTTTTTCATCTGAAATCATTTACTTTTTCAAAATATTGTTTCAAGTTGAAATTGTTTGAATTTCAAAATTAGAATCGTTCAAACAAAGTCACATGACAAGATGATCAAAATAAAAGTTGTACATGTTGATGAGTTATACAACTTTTATGTTTACAACATTTTCATTTTATTTCATTTAATGTCATAAAATTATAGTCAAAGTTTTAAAATTCAAATTTTTAATTTTTGTTTTTTTTGTTTTCTATATTGTTTTGACTACAATTGTTTATATATATATATTTCTTAATATATAGAATAATACAAAATATTATATTTGTGCATATACACAATTGTTTTTATACTACTTTGTGTTTTTATGATATAAAAAATACAGAATTAATAATTTAAAAAAATAAAAAATATTGTAGAGGCGGTTGGATCAGGAACCGCCCCTACAAATTTGTAGGGGCGGCTGGATTAGAAACCGCCCCTATAAATGAATTTGTAGGGGCGACTGGATCAGGAACCACCCCTACAAATCGTCCCGACTATAAATTCAAGGGCGCACGGGTGTTGCCTATTGGGCGCTCTCTTCTTCCTCCGACGCCGTCAGGCTGCCCCTCCCAGACCTATCCCGACGCCGCCTCCCGGACCTGTCCCGACGCCTTGACCCGCACCCTTTCCCGCACCCTTGGCCCATCTCTCCGCACCCTGCGCCCCCCCCCTTTGCGCCCCCCCGCAGACCCAGGCTACTGCCTCCTCCCGCCCTAGGGTTTCCGGCCCGGCTGCGGCTCTAGTTTCCGACCTTGAGGTGTCATGGGCCTTAACCGGCGTGCGCGGCCCCGCCCCATCTCGCACCTGCGCGCTGCTCCTCGCCCTAGGGTTTCCAACGGGGGCGGCCTCAAGCACCTCCACCGGGGCGGACGGCGGGCGCACCGCGCTTTGCTCCCGCCCTAGGGTTCCCACCGGTGGCGGCCTCGCGCACCTCCACCGGGCAGGCGACCTCGCGCACCTCCACCGGGTGGCGGCGGGCGCACCCTGGCGCCCATCTCCGCACTCCACGCCCCCCTCCACGGGTGGGCGAACCCCATCCCACTTCGCCACCTCTTCACCGACGACGATATCACCCACTGTGTATGCCCACTCCCTTCTCTCCCTTCCTTCCTTTATGAGCCGAGCACCCCAAACCCTAAGCAATTTGAACTTGACCTGACCTAGTTACAAGTAGTATATACATGATTCCTACTAGCTTCGAGTTTTCGCATAAAAATCATCGGGTGCACACATCCCAGGTTTACTCTTGTGTGCTTCCATACTATCTCTTTGTTAAGGTAATTAGGCCTACAATGTAGACTAGACTTTGGATGGAAGCAAAGTATAATTAGGCAATATTTTCAATTTCTATTATGGGCAGTGAAAACATAAACCTTTTTTTATGTTTTCCATGTTCTGTTGTGCTGTTTGGTTAACTCAAGTTGTATGTATTTCCTTTGTTATAAGTTGGAGTCACTATTCAAGTATTCACCCTGTCATTTGGAATCATGGCTTGCTCAAACTTTGAAAAAAAAGGATGGCACGCATCATGAAAACCGTTATACCTTTTCGCTCTACACGACTGTAGTTTGGTTTGATATGGTATACATGTGTCGGTTCACATCATAATGGACGGCTACTTCCAAGATGTTTATCTAGGAAGCACAGGACATGACCTCAACACTAACCATACAACACGTAATCCTAATTGGTCGAGTACTCGAGTGGGCGCCAATATGGAATAAGCTATTTGCTGCCCTTGTTTATAGTTTGTTTAGCCACTCTATTTTACTTTTAGGGAACTTGCAATAATATATATGTCGCTCTTGTTTTTCTTCTTTTCTAGGTCGTCATGGAAAATTTTGGTTGACCATTGGTTCTAAAATTTATTTTTGTGTTCAATTCTTTGGGTTAAGGTTTTATGTACAGTGATTGCATGAAACTATGTCTGGGTCTGCATATTGGGAAGTAATTGACCTCCCATGATTTTCCTGAAGCAATAAGTTGCTGAGTATTAAGTCATTTTTAGCTTGTTAGCATGTTGTAGCTTGTTAGCATGAATGTCCATTTGATTTTAGCTACCTCATTGGGAACTGACAAAACGCATAAATGTCCATTTGATTTTTTAGTTACCTACCTCATTGAGAACTGGCAATGTGAATGATTTCAGGCCAAATTGACAATCTGCAGTAGTTATCATCTAAACAGCAAAAAGAACATGTCATGTGTTATGGTAAAATATGAGTAGAGAAATTGAAAGCACTGGTCTGCTATATAAGTTTGAACATTTAGTTAGCCTTGTGACATAAGAATAGACCGAGTTCATGCAGTGGAGGATAGACTACGCAACTCCTGAGGGGCTGGTGTTACTCGGAGACATTATGGGGTAGTTCATCCTCTGGCACAAACGGGACATTATATTGACTGCTTCTTCGCCGCCTCCCTCTCTCCCAAATTTGGAGCGAGTTGTTGAGGCCAGGGAGATATTTTCACCGTCTCGTGACCATCACATTCCTGAGATGCCACATTCTTCCCCGCCTCCTAGCGAGCATGTGTTTGATGAGATGCCACAACCTTCTCCAGCTTATACCGAGCAAGTGCATCATGAGATACCACAGTCTTCTCAACAAGCACAGCCGATACATGAACAACGAGTGCCTCCTGAAGAAGGTAATGCACAAGGAAATGAGGACGTGCCTGAATGGGAACTTCGAAAGAAGCATCCAATCACCATAAGGCCAGTTTATGTTTCGATCAAAGACGTCTCGTCAGTGTCAAAGTGGTTTTCCCATGACTAGTTCAAGCCTGAGAACCAAGTTAAAAAAAGTCCCATCACGGGGTTCTGAGGAGGCCGTCACTAGCAAACTCCACCAAATTGCAAAGCAGTATCCAAATATTGATGCCATCAAATGATCAAAGGATTGCCCGAAAACATATAAAAGAGGCAAGCCTTTCCTACCAAACCGGAACCAAGTTAAAGAAAGAGCGCCTACCACTTGGAATGAGAAGGTTCCATGATTGGTACTTGTGTGTTCTCTCAACGAGCATAGATAAGCATGCTTTCCCACCGGCACATTTGGAAGCCCAGCCAGAAAAATTGTCTTTGACTTCAATGACATGCACAGATGCTTTCACCTGGGAGAAATGGAGATGAATCTAATTCATACGTGGTGCCTGTAAGTCCTTGTCCTCCCGATATGATATGAATATAATCTTTGAATTTTGTTGTAACTAACCCACGCCGTGATTTTGTAGAATGCAAGTACACATTATCAAACAAATGCCAAGTGTGAAAGCCGGGTATCTAGACCCTCAAGCTATAGCCCAAACAAATTTTAATTACCCTAAACAGTGGACACTGGATGCCAAAGAGCTAGCTGCTGCAAAGACTCTTCGGGAGAAAGAGCGCATCCGTACGGTGAAACTAAGGGAAGAGTCCCTTAAGGTTGCGGCATACATTGCCCTGGCTTTTAAAAATCTCCAACAACACTCTACTATATGGCTACCATACAACTTCGAGTAAGTTCAACTCTATACTTAAATCTTTGTTCGATATATTTTATTCAATGTAAAAGAGTTTATCTAGTTCTATGATTAAATCCATGCAGCAACCACTGGATTTGTATAGGCGTCGATGTCGGGAGAAGCATGGCATGGGTCTTTGATTCAATAGATAGGGACCTGGTAACATATAAAGACTTCATATCGATTCTCAAGACGTATACATATCGACAATCCTCATTAGCTTATATGTTTGTATACATACTTGTAACGTTCACTTTTGGATACTAACAAGTTGTATTTGCTAAAATAATTCGAACAGGGCATTTAGGTTCTATGTCACTAATCATCATGGAATGCATGATCCAGCAAGAAAGGAAAAGCTGGCTATAAAAACACTATGTGCGGTAAGTGTAACTTACTTCTTCAGTACTCTATTACATGGTTGTCAAAAGCATTACTTAACATTTTCATATGCAAAACAAACATTGCCCCAAACAGAAGACTGGGAGTGTACATTGTGGATACTATATATGTTCTATGATAAGTAACACCGGTGCTTACAGGAGATACCCCTTATGGGTAAGTTTGAACCTCTTCACCCGTAGTATAAAATTTCGTACATGGTATGAAATACTAAATCGAAACTTATTCTCTTGTAGTGGAAAGAAGAGAAATGAATGAAAGGAGACCCATACAAGGATGATCAACTCTTAGAGCTCGTCGGCGACCTTTGCAACTTCATATTGGACCAGATTGTACACGTCAGAGACGCCTACCATGACCGAGAGTCTGACTTAGGTAGAAATCCTCAGTACCAACACCTTCGTGAGACTGAAAGGCTAATTCTAGGACGTTGATAACAATGTGTATGGAATTTGTATATTTAATGATGGATTATATATATTCTTGTGAATTAGACTTGTAATTGTAGTTTATATAATACTCTTGTGCTTGTAGTCGTGGTCGTGGGGCATTCAGCAACGCGAACGCGGTTCGGAACGTTGGTCGCGGGGCATT
Source organism: Miscanthus lutarioriparius (assembly GCA_904845875.1). Lineage (NCBI taxonomy): Eukaryota > Viridiplantae > Streptophyta > Magnoliopsida > Poales > Poaceae > Miscanthus > Miscanthus lutarioriparius. Next base: position 11,730,623 of record CAJGYO010000007.1, on the reverse strand, counting down.
CGACAACGCGAACGCGGTTCGGAACGTTGGTCGCGGGGCGTTCGGCAACGCGATTTTGAATTGTAAATTTGAATTTTTTTTTACGGGAAAACGTACTGTAAGAGCGGTTTACCCCTACAAACAGGTATTTGTAGGGGCGGCTCGTATTACCAGCCGCCCCTACAAATTGATTGTAGGGACAGCTTGTACTATAGCCGCCCCTACAAATCGATTTGTAGGGGCGGCTGGTAATACGAGCCGTCCCTACAAATAGATTTGTAGGGGACCAGCCGCCCCTACAAATAGATTTGTAGAGGCGGCCTGGGAACCGCCCCTACAAATGCATAATTTGTAGAGACGGCTCGATAGGGGCGGCTGGCCAAACCGCCCCTACAAAGAGTTACGAACCGTCCCTAAAAATCGATTACGTAGCCGTGGGCCTCGTGTGTAAAATTGGTCCAGTTCTAGCTCCTGGAGGACCAGCTTACCCCACGCACGGTCGGCCACTTTGGACAGCGATTAGTTGTGTTGTGGACACCAAAGCTTTAGGCACCGTTTGGATGCCGAATTTTTTGGCGAAATGCTATTGTAGCATTTTTGTTGTTATTTGGCAAATAGTGTTCGATCATAGTCTAATTAGGCTTAAAATATTCGTCTCGTGGATTTCGTCTAAACTGTGTAATTAGTTTTATTTTTTATTTATATTTAATGCTTCATGCATGCGTCAAAGATTCGATGTGACGGAGAATCTTGAAAAATTTAGCATTTTGGAGTGAAACTAAACAGGCCCTTAGATTCGTGGAGATTTAGCAAGGATATGATTCTCGTATATGTCAGCATCTTTATCATTTGTTACCTGCATTTCCCGTAGGAGCTGCATTGCAAATTGCAATCTTCCATTTGTGGATGTTAGAAGCCGCCTAGCATTTCGAGTTATAAACACGTACGGTACGCGCATAATTGTTTGGTTTTACACGACTGATACACACACTGCACCACGCATGCAGGCAGCTAGTGGTGCTGAACGTACATACGTTGTAGACACGCACAGAGGTCCACCGTCCACCTCACATGCACATGCACCGCTCGCGCCCGTGGCGCAGAACAACTCGTGCTCGTCACGTTCGATCCATCAGCAGCTGGTCACTGGTCAGTACCGAGCGCGGCGGCGTCAACTCCTGAGGGCCAATCAGGAGCGCGGCAGCGCCTGCGCGCACTCGAGTAGCCTTTATCCCCTAGGCTCCTACGGTCCTACCTAGGCGCGCGTGCCGCACCGCCAGAGTGGTCGGTCTTCGTCTCGTCACATGCATGAGCATGGTGCATGCAGTATGTACGTGCGGCGGCGCGCATACGTAACACTCGCTTCGCTAAGTTTGGGTCGGCGCACGCGGAGACCAGGGGTGCAGTGCTCGGCTGCCAGGGGGGCGGAAACGCTGTGCGCCTGTGCCTGTTAGGTTAGGCCGAGCGCGGGACGGCGGGAGAGACGAGCTAGCCGAGCAGCGCGTACGTACGTAGGACGACGGGCGGCGTCGGTGTCACGCGCTCGGGGACCAACCGAAGCGAATGCCGTCGGGGGGCCGCGGGGACCCGAGCGGTGGTGGTGGCCGGGCTGCACGGCTGCCCGCACGGCAAGGTGGTCTGCCTGCCTGCCCCTGCCCCTGCGCGCGGGCAGGCACGCACCTACTGGCGCCGCGCGCGCCCGCCCGCCCGCCTGCGGTCTGCAGGCCAGGACACCCGCCCCGCTCGGCGGCCGATGGATCGCTCGTATCAGCGACCAAGACGCCTCCGCCTGTCCCTGTCCGTCCGTCCATCTTTTTCCGATCGTTAATCCCTCGCCGAGGCCCAGGGTTAGGTGAGTGACAGACAGCATTATCCGGCGGTGGTTCGGGGCCGGGAGGCACGCGAGCACCGGAATCTTTCGGGCCCAAGATTTGCAGCGAAAAGTTGTTGCGCCCTCTGCCGCATTAACTCTCCGGTTGGGTCGGGGCTGACACGGTCGCCATCCATCGACGTGTGAGACACACGTTGCCTTGGCAACCAGAGAAGCGGGAGGAGCTCGAGCTTGCGATCAAACTCAAACTGAACCGCAACATTTCTATGATTGTGTGGTGCGGTAGCGGTACCAAAGACCAAGAAAAGGGAAATGCATGGTTCCTTGAAACAGGCAGACCGTCAAAACACTCTGATCAGGCAGACCGTCAAAACACTCTGATTCACCAGCGTTCGGTGTGCTTCAGTGAACCGAACAGCTTTAGGAAAAAAGCTGCTTTCTACTTTCTTGGTCCTTTCAGGAAGAGAATAGACGGCCTTTTCTGTATGTAAGGAAAAGTGAAAACAAGACAATATATTTGCAATCTCCTAACTAGTCTCTCTTCATATATATTTTGATAAATATAATGTACCTTATTACACCAACCAACACGTTAAGAATGTAGCTGTATATAAGAAGATACAAAATCTGTATGAAGTAAAACAGTCTAAACTCTTTCAAATTTGATTATCCTTTTTCCAACTGCAAACTGATGTTAGTTAAATACAATTCATCATGCATCATATACCCGATTTTTTATTATCTTCTCAGTGTCAGCAGCTGTCAGATGCCTAATGCCATATTCCCTCAGCCAATTCTTATCTGTAAACGCCCCATCTTTGAGTTGTTGCTCATCAATCTTCAGTAACCTCAATCCCTCAGACAGTCGAGGGAAGAAGCCTTCAGGTCTCAGACACCACGCTGAAAAAATAGCAAACAAAACGCTCAGGTCGCCCTGTAGCCTTTCTACTCCATCGCTGCTAATCTTTATGCCGCTTGTGAAAATGCCGCCGAAAAGCAGCTGGTCTACCCCGCTTGCCACACTTCTCCATACCGTCACAAAATCAACGGTATTTAAGCCACCTTGAAGCTTAGATAGTTGCCCCTGCATGTAGTCTAAAGATTCTATGAAGGTTCTGGATACAGCAGGTCCCTCCGATTTTTCCAGCCACTGCCTCCTATTTTTTAGATAATCCCGAGAACGAGCATCAAATCCACGCAAAATGACAGTGGAAATCTTATCGGCCCATTCCACTCTGAACTCTTTCAGATGATTTATCTCTTGCTGAAAGATACACCCACTCTCACCATTTACAGGTAAATTCTCCATCTCAAGAAAGAAAACATCCTCACACCATTCTGTCAATGTGGATTCGAAATATCGAGCTGCATTGATAGATTGTGACACCTTGAGCACAGCATTATCATCAGCCAGAGCAGTTAGCCCCTCTGCTTCTTGACACCTCCGAAGCATGTAACCAAGGAATTCTGATATGATGGGTGCAGCAGACATCCTAATGAATTCTGCCCTAAGCGTGATGCTAGGGATAGGACGAGCACGATCAATTAGCAAAGACAAGGTCTGATGAACGGCACTGGTGATTAGTGGAGACTTGCAATCATCTGAGTCATACTCAAGCATTGTTCCTTGAATTCTTGCACTCCAATTTTTCTCTAAATCCATTGCTGATTGCAGCTTATTAAGACTCTCCTGTCTCTCAATCTCTGCCCACACTTGAAGCCAATCTGGGCGATCACAGAAGACACAGAGGACTGAGATCCTCTGCCAACTGTCATCATCCTTTACCGTAAGTAGCAGTCCAGTGGCCGAGATTAAACCTTGAATCCGCTTGTCAAAAGATATCATTAGGTCAACAAGGCTGAGCCACGAGACTCTAGCCTGATATGCCGTGCTAACTACATCACTTGAGCTACTACTTTCCTGAAGAAGTTCAATCTGCTTAGGAAATATCTCTTTCACCAAGTATGTAGACAATGCAATGACCATTCCTGAAATCCACTCCTCCCTACAACTATACCCAATAAGGTTGGCCTTATCCACAATGGGCTGTAGAATCTCATCCATGGAATCAACAAAATCTCTAATTATCTTATAAGCAAGAGCAAAAACAAATTCAGGCTTTTCAGCCCATTTTGAGAAATGGTGTTGTGCAGCTGTAGATATTGGATTTACTAGCTCTTCAATTACCCATAATGGTTGACGTAGTTGATTGCCCACATCATGCCCTTTCAGTTGTCTAGCTTTTCTACGTTTCTGCAATTCCTGCAAGTTGCATAGTGCAAGGAAGCTCTCAGAATACTTGCTTTTCAGGTCACCCCGCATCGAAAACAATGGGTTTACAATCTCTGCTTGTTTCCCAGAATCAATACTTGAAAATTTTGAGCCAGCAAGTGAAGGAGGCCAGCCAAGGGAAGAAAGAAGAGATCGATGGTCAACAATGGCTTGTGGTCTTAGTATAGCTAAAGATCGGTCCACTCTGTGATCCACGGAAGATAGAAGGCGAGTCCATTGTGGTCTAGTCGTAGTTACAGAAGCTAAAAGATCTTCTATGTTTTTAAGATATCCAATAGCAACATGATGTGTTTTCTGAAAAAGAAAAGAGAATGCCAAAATTAGCAGCTGTCAAGTTGACTCTCCCAAGAATCACAATATGACAAGATCCATACCTCCGAATTGTCTACAGGAGATTTAAGTTTTCCAGTAACAGAAGAAGAAACAGCATCTTCTATATCACCCACCAAACTGTCAAGTTTGAGAGCCATTTCTGTATAGGACAACCTACCGTTAAGAACACACCAATTACAAAGTTAAAAATAAAGTACTACAGCAACTTAACTAAAAAACAAGTACTAAGCCAAGAGAAGGGCATGTAAATACAGATAATGGAATTGTGGTAACTGATAATCATCTAATACCAAGTGGAACAGTTAGAATTTCTAGGAGTTTGTTTAAATTAGTTTTGATTATTAAATTCATTATCTTGATAAAAGTCCACAATTACCCTTCCCTGTAAATTTCATGCCATTGTATAGTTGAATTAGTACAGCTACAATATCTTAGACCAATCATCATTTTCATCCAATGATGTAACCTATAATGTGCATCTTCTTTCAGGTCTCCAACAAAAGTAGAGAACACTTGATTCGAGCTAGCATAAAATAAGGAATATAAGAAAAAGAGACCATCAGCAACTTCGGGTTGTTTGTTTAGAATTAACATGATGTAAATAAGATGATAAAACATGGCCAAACAACTTACAAATCTTATATTTATTGCATGGCAACACAAAATGATATAAGATTTATTGCAACACCGATCGTCAACAAACTCCACCTACAGGCCAAGGGTTGCGATAAACCAGTACAAAGCGCAGATAAAGGGCGAGGGTTGTGATAGGCTTGGCAAGCCAACATTTTTACCTAGCCACTATTACAGGGATGGAATCCAATTTGTTTATTATTTGATTATTTCAATATCAGTTGTCAAAACACGACATATTTTTAGCAAAAAGATAATACTGATAAACTCTGGACATGACTATGAAGTATGAACTGCCAGTTTGCCACAATGTGGAAAGTTTCATTATAAGAAAAAAAATGCACAGTAGGTACTACAAGTCTGCAATGTCATTGGACTGGCAAGCGGCAAATATGTTGTGCATTATCTCAGCACGCAAGTGGACTAGACCACACATCTGGGAATGGTCAAAACAATATACTAAACTCTAGATAACAAAAAAGAATTGAGTAATGCATTGTGATAACCCTTTTATTTCCTAGCACTGGTTTGGTTGTCATATCTATCTTATAAAAATGCCTGCCTTGACAGAAAGTTTACACTAAGGCAGAGTATATGACTGTCCAATTTTAATGCATTAGAACTTTTAATGAATTATAAAATTGGACAGTTATGGTTAAGGTTTTTGTCTGCACCCTCCATTGTCACATTTAAGCTAGTTTAGGTTATTCCTAATCCCACCTATTCAACTTTGCCCTCTTCAATTTGGAAAATGCCAGTACAGCATTCGTCTTGATATGTTTTTTCAATATTCTATTAACTCTTTTAAAGTTTTCAATTTAAATGTCAACTAGCACACATGCCCGTGCGTTGCAACAGGGCGTAAAACTTGTGGCGTGGTCATCTGGACCTGCCCATGCCAATTATAATGACCTAGCTATATCTTTGATGGATTTAATTGGGCTTGGAGCCTTGGCCTAACCTTATTTCAATCAAATCAAATAAATTCCAAGGCCCATAATAAGTGCTAGATGCAATAAAGGATTAATCCAGTATGGAAATTTGACTGCAGATTAAGTCACCTTAAATAGGTGGCTCTTGTCTACATCTGTTATGAGGTTAAGAAAAGTGGAAGGCGAGCCACATGCCCAAGCCCACAGAGTCGCGGCGCGCACGGGCTTCGGCAGTCAGGGTGATACAATCTACCTCTGCTGGGCCTCGGAGGGGTGATAGTGAGGACGGATGAACGGGGTAGACTGATGGACCAAGAGGGGTAAGAGTGAGGGACAGACAGACCGAGGGATGGGAGGGAGAAATTTCCATACTTTAATATTAGATTTAAATATAGATTTACCCTGTCCAGCTACCACGAACATTACTACACCAGAATATCCAATGCCAATGTCCCAACCATAGCAAAAATACATGAAATAACCAGATACATAATAAGGGTAAGGTTGAATATGTGAGAGGTTGCGATAATAACAGAATAAATATTATTGTTTCAGAATTATTATTGCAGAAGACTCATCAATTCAATATTGTTACTATTACTGAAAACTCAACTACTGCAGTTGTGTACACAAGAACTAGCTAAGGACCAGTAGGTAGCTGCGACTTGTGAATCATGAAATCTGTTTCTCAGTGGACACCATAATGCAATGTCCCCCATCACTACCAATTAATTAAAAGAACAAAGGCAAACACATACATCCATGTGATCAAAATGAAGCACCCATTTGAGAGCAACCAGATCTCATGTCAATTAATTGAGTAGCACCAGGACAGATATCATCATCCATCCCAGCTGTATCAGGCTAGATCTACACCAACCAAACCTAATTATTAACCAAACCAAACAGCAGCTTCAATCACCAAAGCCGGCCTGCTCCCACAAGCGACCCCCATTTCACATAGCATCAGAAGTCATAGGGTGCACTGCTAAAAGTAATTCCAGCTCCACAATGGCACATCATATCAGAATTTCATAATTAAACATCCGTCAGTTTCAATATCATGCACAACAGTTTCCTCCTACGTGCCTAATGTAATGGTTCAATCTGTAGTTGAACCTTAACCAAACAGACATTGGATGGAACACATACTAGGGTCTTATGCACCACAAGTTCATAGCACGAACTCTTATGCCGAAATCAATACAAACTTGGAAAATTGGCAGTGCTGAGATAGTCATTCAAAATATCTAGCATAGAAGGAATGTGATTTGCAGAAATTCTATACTCACCGGCGTACTCTCTGACCATCTCCACTCTCGCCACCTCGGAGGCCAGAGCAGGGAGTTGCTCGAACTGCATCTGCTCCGTTCTCACCTCCACCTCTTCTCCAGCCCCTAAAAAAGGCAGTAATCACGAAGCTACTGAAGTAATATACTTAGTAAGCTCTTAATTTGAGAACCTCGTGTGTGTTCGGCATACCTGTTGACCCGGACGCTTTGAGGGCACCAAGCCCGCCGCGGACGCCACGGAGGGCCGAACCAGCGACCTCGCAGCAAGACGAGTACGCTGCGGCAGCTTCCTGAAGGCGTACGTACAGGTTGGAAATGGAGGCCTCTAGCTCCGCACAGTGCCCGCGGATCTCGGCCTCGACGTCGGAGGCCGTGGCGAGGTCGGCCGCCGAGCGGAATCGGGCGTCAAGGAAACGGCGGACCCCCGGGTCGATGTCTTGGAGAAGCGGGAGTGGATGGGATTGAGCTGCTGCTTCCATAGCGGAACGGATCACACCACGGCTTAGGGTTTGGATCCGGGGGAGGAAGGTAGATGGGGAAACAGCAGAGCCGGGGAAGAAGACGACCTGCATTTTTTCACTTTGTACCAGCTGTAATCACGGACGTTCATTTTTTAGCGGGTAACGGTTCATGGGAGTTTGACACTTGACAGGTTGGGCCGTTGCCTCAGGGCTTGAAGTTCCGTATGGGCCGGATTGTGGGTGGTCAGTAGTACGTATGTTTTTGTGGAAAAGTTTTTTTTTTTTGCCCACTTGAATTATTGCCGGAGTCTAGTTTTTATCCACAAACTTCAAAACTTGATAAAATGTCTTCTCTTAATTATCAAAACCGTTTAAATTATCTCCTGCCCCAGTTACAAATGGTTTTCAATGTGTTTTTATCTTTTTGAAATAAAAAATCTGGTAACCATCTAATAAGATTTTTAAACCACTTTCTATAGACTCTAAAAATTTCTAGAAAATTCCTAAAGATAGATTGGGATACAAGGAACCCAAATAAAATATTTAGATATCATGAAGTATATCCAGAAGCTTCTGAAAATAGATTTATCTCTCAAAATCCAAGAAAAATGTCAATTGTTTTAAATTCCCAAAACATTATAATGAATGTTTACATCCTTTTAAATACTTTCCACAACAAAAATTTGATATGCGACTAGCATGAATGGAACATACATTAATGATGATTGCATTCATGTTGAATATATCCATAGAGGATTTGAGTTATATGTTTCATGAACTCTAAATATTTTTTGGGGTTTGTCCTACCTGGATATATCTTTATGATTTTTCTCAGAATTTTTAGGAGCTTATGTAATTTTTTTACGGATTAAAAACTTTATCAGGTATGTATTGATTTTTTTTTTAAATAGAAATGACGAACCTTGGAACCCACTTCTAATCGGACAAGGAGAAATTTTAGATGATTTTGAGAGTTGAGAGAGATAGTTTATCTGGTTTTAGAGTTAGAAGAGGAAACATGGACTGTAAGTTAGTTTTCGAGGCAAAAGGGGCCTTTCTTCCATATCTTTGTGAGGGTTTGGACCCGGTGAAATATATGGGCTCCTCTAAGAAAAACAATACATGTAGCCTTTTTTGCAAACTATGGGCAGAATGTTGCTTGACAAGAAGAGTGGTTTACAGTATAGGCCCATGAAATTATATGCTAGGCTGCTAGCGTCAGAGAGAGTGAGACCCATGGCCTGTCTCAGTGTATGCTGTTTTAGAATTCATTTGAGTCGAATAAAATATAAAAGAAAAGAAAAAGGATCGATACGGTAGAGCTGATGAGCTTCCGTCCCAAATAATAGCAATACTTTGTCCATCCCAAAATAATATAGGAGTAATTCAGAAGTGCCCTGTGTGACTGAGATCTACGTCCAATTGCTTCATCAAATCTAGGCATTTTTGGCTAAAATAAAGCGGATAGACTCTCTATTTTTAGTCTAAATAAATGTAAACAAGATGACTCGCCTAAAAAAAGCTTGGATACACTCAAGCCCATGAGTTGTTGGAGCTAGAGAGACCCGACTGCAATAATTATTAATTTGAGCTCCAGCCTGTTCGTTTATTGATTTCAGTCAGCCCAAACCAGCCAGCTAACCGTATTTTCCTCTCACATAAAACCAGCACCAGCACCAACCAGCGAACAAACTCGTTAACAAACTGCCCCTAAAATAGAAAGAACTTAGAATAGTCTCGTATACTCTGTTCTGTGGAAACAGAATTACGGTCGCATGAATCGTTGGAACTTGCAGTAGAAATATACCGAATGACCGACGCAGGAAAGGACAAACCAAGGATCACCAAGGATAGGAGGAGAGGAACATGACTGCAGGAGGCAGGAGCAGCATGGGAAAAGGAACAACCCCGAAAACCACCTCGCTGGCTTTGCGGTTGCGGCAGGCGGCAATGAGGATGGGAGCCTGCGACCTCTGCGCGTGCCCACGCGCTGCCAGGCTGCCGCTGCCCGCGCCGCCCCACGCATCCCGAAAAGGCTCGTAGCTGTAGCCGTGTAGCGAATGTACTCCGGCGTGTCTAGGTCAGGGGCGAAGAAGCTAGTACTAAATTTACGGTGGTGCACAACCGTTAACAGCAGTGTAGAAATATGTCTTTTTACAACTGATTTTATGATCAAAATAAGATATTTAGTATTAAATATTTTTTCTTGTCTGGTGCCGGTGCACCAGACAAAATCAACGTGGCTTCGCCCCTGAGGTCAGAGCTAGAATTGCTTTTTTTTCTGAACAAAACGAGTACGCTGCCGCGGCCCGCGGCCGTGCAGGCGCGCATCAGTCACGCGCACACATTGACACATTACTGCCCAAATGGCAAACGCAACCGCGCTGGCCGTGGTCCTGCTCTGGATCAGCCGAAACGATGGCGCGGAGCCCCCCGAGAAGAGCCGAGTCCACTCGGAGCCGTTCGACGGCCGCTGGGGACCGGCCGCGCAGGCAGGGACCGCGTCAGGCTGGCTTGCGGTCGCTTTGCATCCATCGGCGCGGCAGCCGGAGGAAGGAGGCGGACGCATCCGACGAGGAGGCCACATGGGGGCCGGCGATAGGGCGTACGGGCGCAGGGCGCGGCAGGGGCAGAGACAGCCGGAGGACCAGGCACCAGTGCCAGAGAGGGGCAGCAGGGGCAAAGCCCCTGTACGAACGCAGAGCTCGGGCACGGCAGGGCGGCGCACGGGAAATGGCGCGGGTCACCGTGCGCCACGGCCTCCATATGTCTCTCGCTAACATTTCGCGGAAACACTGCTGCTGCTGACTCGCCTGTCGCCACATGCCGGTACGTCACTGCGTCTAGTCGACTACCGCACGACAGCACGAAACACTCACTCGAGTGCATGAGCTCGTCGACGGTTCCCGGTGCGCAGGCGCAGCCACTGCCAGAAGAGTTGTACAGTAGTACACGCCAGTTGGCCTGTAGCCTGCCAGCCCGTGCCTCGCCTGCGAAGCGTACGCCCGCGGATAACCGTATCTTTCCCGTCGCATCTCTACAGTGCAGGTGCAGGTGCAGGCATGGAGATGACGGGAGTATCTTTCCGACGTCTGCCTGCCATCGTACCATTGTGGTGCGCTCCAGGCTCCACTCGTGCTCGCAACGGGACCAAGCCGGAAGAAGTGGGCAGGGCAGTGCCCAGTGCCAGACTGCCAGTGCAGCCTGCAGAGGAGACGACGAGGCAGCAACAGCCTCCCAGCCCACGGGCGCTGCAGCACTGTACCGCACGACTCGGCAAGGGCTGTAAAATAAAAGTGAGGGGAAAAGCTCTCTCCGTGATTCATGTCATCAATCTCACTGGCTTCCATTTCCCTGAATCTGACTGAGTGGATCGATAGAAACGGAAGCTGCACAGCGACAGGCCGGAGGCCTGGGGATGATGATTTGAGCTCTCGTCAACGAAAGCAGGACGCCAGGAGTTGTTGCCCAATGATCATACAGAGGTCATGATGCAACAGCAACAACACCGGAATACCAAGAAACCGAATGCGAGGACGAGAATCCTGAGTGCTACTGCTAAAGCAGAAAACTGCTCGATGAACAGAAATGATGATTGACTAGAGACACCACAATAATTAGAACAGACCAAATGAGGTCTATTCTTTTAGTAGTAGTAGAAGTAGATTCACTTGGATCGTGCATGGATAGAGTGCCCATTTTAGGTTTGAATTATCTTTTTTTCCTAATCTTCTAGGATGATGCCTTAGAAATTCTAGCCAATAATCTTATTACTAACGGATGCACAAAAGACAACCCGACAAGCACCCAGTCACAACTGAAAGAGCACAAAAAAAATTAAAAGGCACAGCACAGCCAACAGATTTTCATAGATATGCTGCAAACTGATGGGGGTCCAAACAAACCCATGAAGCTAATCATAGGCACAACTCGACAAAGAAAACATGGCCTCTCAATCTCCACGATACAAAGCACGAACCAGACAACGATATACTGATTAGCTCCGCAGTTGTCGCCATCTTGGATATAATAAAGTGGGCACCTGCCAAACACTTGATAATAATATCTCATAGGCTAAGAAACAAAGTTAGCGTAGGATCCCTACTACTGAAAGGAAAGTGGAAGGGCTTTAGCACCAACTGTTTCAAAGGATTTAAAGGCAGGCTACAAACAAGGAGAGGTCGGTGCTCAAAATTATGCTGGGAAATGTACAGATAAACAATTTTTCATGCAATTCTTGGAAAGACACATTTGCACAATGGAACTACAGCGTTGGCACAGTGATACAATCATATAGATGCAGGGTTACCACAATTACAATTTATCACCTATATGCATCCATCTCAGAGAACTCATTTCAACAGAGTATATGGAGCAAGGTACAAATCATCAACTGCAAATAAAATGTGCTGAAAACACAAACCAATGGGTAACTATTAACGAGTACATGGAACTGACTACTCTATTGAACCTTGAGTAAAATCTGAAATGTCAAAAAGAATGCAGAGATTACCCATCAGGTGGAATCAGTGCTTTATGCCATTTGATAAAACCAATATCACAATCTTTCGTGTCGACAGTATGTTTGAGGGTGCACATATCAGCACACCATGACAGCACAGTTATAAACAAAGTTACCTGAAGGTTTGCTTCCGATCATGTTCCATTGCAATGGCCCCTCACTTGGAATCCAAGAATGGAGCTCAATCATCCCACCACCCAACACTCTTGGTCCACCGATAACCAAAAGCCGCTCTCCACAGCCCCGGAATGCAATTCCCCAGCCATTCACAGCTTCTGGCCGCTCTGGTAACTCCCCCAATGTTGTCCATGAGTTATCCATTTTATTATACTTTCTTACCAACTTTCCGGCGTATTGCGCTGCATATAACTCATTTTCAACAACAGCGACAAGTGGAGGAGCACCACTTGCACCATTGAGCCCCTCAGACATGTTCTCTATCACCCGCCAGGTACCTTTATCTAAATCATACTCTTCTCCACAAGTAAGCACTTCTGTGTTACTGGCCATTCCACCAATTACATAAAACTTGCCATCCATAAAGACACCAGAACACATTCGCCTAGCTTTATTCATGCTTGGAAGTGTTATCCATCTCTTAGTTTCTGAGTTATACAGCTCAACAGAACGAAGCACCCTTCCATCAGCATCCATGCCTCCAGCTATAATTGCTTTCTCTAAAAAACTAGCTGATCCAAACAAACATCTAGGGGCATTCATTTCAACACCCCGCGACCATGAATTTGTCAGAATGCTATAGCTCAGAATAATATGTGAATGAATCTCCTTTCCAAACACCAGAAGTTCAGTGCCCACAGCAAGTGACTCCTTGTCAGAGCACATGAAACATTCATTATGGGGCATCCTTGGAAGCGTCATCCACCGTGAACGGTAGGGGTCATACGCCTCCCACTCCTGCACATTGCAAGAGAAGTAGACCCAGTGTTCTGAAATCCCCAGCTGTCGACGTTCCTTGTACAGTTCACCACTGCGGACAAGTGATCGAAAGCTCCGGTTCAGTGATGCGATAGAACCATAATCAGAACGAGAACAACGAGCAAGGCAGTTGATTGAGTTGTCCCGGCCAATGGAACTTATCAGGGTGCTTGAATCTGAGTCGCCCTGATCATTACTTCCTTGACAATCCAGTGCCTCACCGTTTTGGTCCTCAGCGGACTTGGTCCGTTTAGTCAATGCTGCCACTGCAGCAACGTCGTGCTCAATAGACAGGGTCCCAGGCGGGCGCTTACTCCTCGTGATCTCGAGTAGGTGGTAAGTCATGTAAGCTAGTCTGGATTCCTGCTCACAGGAACTCGGCAGCGACCTTGATATCAGGCAAGATTGACCCTCCAACATTCCGTCAGAATCAGCAACAGTTGATCAATAGAAAGAGAACCTATACACAAGAATACAGCCCCTCTGTACACATCCTAAATCTGCAACACATAAAAAAAGACAAACATGTCACAAGGAATTGCAATGAAGCAAAGTGTTTACCTAAACAAATCACTGAAATTTGTAAGATATTACAAGTATCAATCAGCTTAATCAATTCTCAATTCTCATGATTACAGTTGAGGGGAAAGCCTGATCAAACAACACTATATCAGTAATTGATACACAATTATCAACTCTGGAAAGATCTCTTTGAACCAAAAGCAAAACTCTCAACCAATAGCTGACAAAAGGGGATGGGCTAGGAAATATATTGTGATTCATAGAGAACTCTCAACTACCTTCCTCTCCCAAAGCCTCCAAAGAAACGTAGAGACAGAAACTACAATAAGATTTCTCTAGAAACATAAAAAAAGGATACCTATTAGAAACAAATAAATTTATAAGTTTGGGTAACAGATAACATATCTATGTGGGGTTGAGTCTGGTGTAGCAGTAGCACTGTAGCTAAACAAAAAAAAAGCTGTTCCAGGTTGGTCCTTATCCCATCCCCCTTCTCATTGCATACTAGGTCTGAGAGTATGATCTGTGTCACTACATGTTAATTATATATTGTGCTAGTTACTATTCTGTAATCCAAGCTAATGAAGTTACCTCATTTAAACAAGAATGGTATTACATGGTCTCAGAATGTGCATCTAATAGTTTATATTAACAAAAGAAGGGTGTCAATAATATCTTCACCGCCCAATTCTGGACCTTTTCCTTTTCCACTCCGTTACTTTATCAGCCTAATTTGGCTTATTGGCAATTAAGTAGTTGTATTCCATTTCGGTACGACTAAAGCATAATACCCGGGTAACCTTCATAGCCAACAAAGGAAAACCTGGGGCGGCCTTGGCATGGAGCATGAGGATTCAGTAAAAACTGCGAATTATCCTATGTTTAGGAATATAAATGGCGTCAACATCAACTGAGACGATCTTACACGCACGGCAGAAGAGAAACTAAAACAGAACTAAACCAGAACCGTGGATGGATGGATACTCCACTGTGAAGCAAGCAATCTAATAGTACAAATGAAGAATAAGGACGATATGGATCCGGTTGCTCACAGCGCACAGAAGATCTCCTAAACAAAACCCCACTCCAGGAAAATTCCTCCAAGCAAGTAGGGATCCTTAAGGCCCCGTTCGTTTTATCAGGAACGACTGGCAGGAAGAGTTCCTGGTCGGAATCGCTATTTAATTTGTATAAGCTTTCAGTAGATGGAAGGATTCCTGGCGTGGTTTTGCCTGAACCGAACGGGCCCTAACAAGGAAATAAACCTATCCAAGTCTGGATGAATCTCCCATTCCACTCCATGACATACCAATTAAGGGAGGGGAGGCGCCGGTAGCATCAGCAACCACAACGAGGGTAGAGCGCTCGGGGTGGTTGGCGTGCTACGGTGGGACGGATACCGGACGCCGATTCGGCACCGCGTACACCGGCGACGAAGAGGGCGATGAGTGAACAGTTACGGAGCCAGATTTGGCACATGCCAGTTTTTCACAAAATTAGAACAGGGACCTCAGCTTCTTGATTTGGTTGATAAATTCTGGTAGTATGAGTATCATCTCCCGAATTTGCCCCCACTCCCATTCCCTTTTATCACCCATGTTATTTCCAGCAGGTTAGTCAGCAACCGCACGCACCTCAAGGCTCAAGTCATGTCAGCCCGCACGGCGACAAGGCGCGCCGCCCTCGCCTTGTTCCCGAACCGCCGCCGGCATGGGCCGCCGACACGACGCCACTCGCGGGCAGCAAGGCTGGCGAGAAACCAGCCGGACGACGAAGAGACCAAGCGCGCCTGCGGAGGTCACGTCGACCAAGCGCCCACACCCCTCGCCGGCGGTCGGTGTGCGGGCGCCGCAGGCACTCCGGCGGGATCGGGGCACTGTGGGCTGCTGAGCGGTGGGGCGCCGCGGCGAGGAGGAGGCACGGCTATGTGTGACGCGACGAGGAGGGAGGGGAGAGGCTCGCCCCAGCCGGAGCAGGGGCAGGGGCAGGAGGAGCAAGCGGAGGCGGAGCTGGGAGGGAGCGCAGTAATGCGGGGGAGGTGGAGTTTATGGGGGAACGGGAACGGGAACGGCAAGCCGAAGCCCACATGAACGGGAACGGGGTCTCGGCGGAAGGGCGGGCGCTGCCGTTGCGTTTTGACGCGGCGGCTCGCGTTGTTTACTCCGCATGGCTTGACGTTGACGGTCAGCCACGCACATTTTACATTAACTTTTCTCCGCTGCCGCTGCCGTATGGCATTGGCATGGCATGATGATGTCAACCCAATTAACCGTGTCTATCTCAGGTAGCAGTACGTGTCTGATTTCCATCAATCTTCTGCCAACTAAAAACAGATTAAAATCCAGTTCCTTCAATTAATTAATTCATCATAGTAGACGTAAAGCCGGCTGAAGTTGATTTATTGTGAGAGAATATACTGTAGATTCTAGCTGATAAGCCGAACATGCCCTGAATTGAAAGAAACTCCCAACCGAAATTTAATTGTTGGAATTTAAAATGCTGTTTGTTCGGGTCGCCATCATGTGGACGCGGATAATCACAGGGGCCAGGCGGGCGTTGATCTATTCAATTTCGGTTTGACGTTGCCCTTCGGATCATTGTGTGCAGTTATGCTCCAGTTCAAGAGTCTCCATTTCGGATTTTGACTTCACCTTGTGTTTCTCGTGCTGTAAACTAGCTTGCGATGCGCTGTAGCTTTGCCTCGTCCAGGATCCAACCTTTTTTTTTTTTTTTTTTGAAATTGATAGTTTATGCGATGGCCGGTGACTGACTGCTGTTGTCCCTTGATGGTATTGGTATCATCAGTTTGACGCGTACATGGGCCAATGCAGATAGACGCATGCTGGTCTGTGTCGACGTATGAGTTCTAGTTCTAGGTAGCCACGCTTAACCAATAGCATGACCGCATGACGCTTGCACCTCCAAATGTTCGGTGAATACTAAGAGGGTGTTTGGGACTGCTCTACAAACTCTGCTCCACAAACTCCACTGTGGAGCAGCTCCACAAAAAACTGGAGTTTGTGGAGTACCTCTTTAGGTGCTCTCACAACTCCACCCTTTTTCCTGGAGCAGAGTGCGTGGAGCTGAAACCGTTTGGCTAAAAAACGTGGAGCGAAGCTGAAAAACGTGGAGTGGAGCAGTCCCAAACACGCCCTAAGCTCATGTCTTGCGACGCCGGAGTTTCGTAATTTATCATCAAGAAGAAGAGTCTTGCTTCAAGTGAAACCCAGCGCGGTCAGGACACACGCGTGCTTCTCTGAAGACACCATTTGGCTTAGCACTTGGCGACGGGAATTCTCGATCAAAGGCGAGCTTGAACGGTTGTTGGACCGGGACTGTAGTAGTAGTAAGCAGTTACGTATAAGTCCGTGTAGGTGGCAGCATCCTTCTTTCCATCGCATCTTCTTCCCCTCTTTTTTTCTCTCCTTTTCTCCTTGGAACAGCCGCAACGCCTTGATTGCTCAGATTCCTGCTTCTTTTTCTAATCTTTCTTGCGGCGGCGGTCGCATTCCAGATTCCACAGTTCGTTTTCTGCACGCATGCCCCCGAGCTGTACTCGCTTTGGCACGGCGTGTCGTACCTCACCTCTCTCCAACTCGTTTTTCTTTTACTTTTACCTTGAGTCAGTCTTTGACCCCACAAAAACAAGGGGTCTCTTTGCCTGCCACCTGCGACATCCGCCTTGGTCAGCAGCTGTTTCACCGCTGGGAAAAAATAATAAACGAACGGTTAGACCGCACTCGACCGTCCACCCGAGTCAAAACTCAAAAGTACTCCACCACGTACGGGCTGGCGGCACGCGAGGCGAAGCCAGGTCGGCGACCATGCCCGGGGACCCTGGTAACGGCCAGCGTGGTCGTGTGGACGATCGGAGGAGCGCCGTGTCCGCACGCGCCATCCTTGGATCCCCGGCGGTGCACGGCTCGATCGCGGGTCCAAGCACGTCTCCTCTCGCGAGCGCACCACAAACCCATCCATCCGGGCTGTGACCGCTTCTCCTCCTCTGCTCTCAGCTAGAATAGCTGAGGTTCTCTTCTGGTAAACGGCAGCATCGTTCTACTACCTGGAAGGGTGAGGCACGGTTAGGCAGCAGGGAAAGAAGGGTTGGCGCGCCGTGGGTTTCGGCAAAGATCTTGGTATTTTCGTCGATGATCAGCACAGCTTTTGGTTCCGTCTGTATTTAGATTTATACAAGCTCTTTTCTAGCTGGTTGTTGCTTATTAACAAGACCAAAGTATTTCATCGTGATTGGCGAATTCTTTTCTCTCTCTTCCCTGGTGGCATACGTACGTAGCCTGTTTCTGTTTTTCCTCGTGCGATGTGTCGAGCGAACTTCTATCCTAGCCTAAAGGTTAGGCAAACCCTATAGTTTGAATGCATCGGGACATATGATTGGGCGATTGGGTAGGCAAATTGCCTCTAACAAGCCAGAACCAACAAGCAACCGCTAGGCAACGGGGAAGCCTAGTGTTTTGTTAATGAAATAACGGAACGACTAGCGCCTCCCGCGCCGTTTCGTGCGTCCACGTGGGGACTGTTTCGGCCCGAGCGTCACTAGCATCGAGAAAGAGGGGGAGGAGGCGGCAGATGCCCAACCAATGATGGAGGAGGAAGAGACAACGATACGAGGCAGCAGAAAAGCGAGGAGGGAGATACAACATCCGATCTATTTTTGAAACATCCAGATGCAACACTTGCAACATACATCTGAAGGCATATGGAACACTTGAAACATGCATACGAAACACTTGCTGCAACACCATATCTACTTTTGAAACATCTAGATAAAACATTTGCAACATGCGTACGAAAACAGATGAAACACTTGGAATATACGTCTGAAACACTTTAAAAAACATATGCAACGTCCAAATGAAACACTTGCAAACATATGTCTGGAAAACAGATGAAACATTCGGAACATACAATTGAAACATACGTGTATAGCCACTGCAACATGTATAACATCCCGATCTACTTTTGCAACATCAAGATGAAACACTTGCAACATCCGAATGAAACACTTACAGCATATGCTTGCAACATGGGATTTCAACACAATGTCATCTTGTTGCTCGGACGAATTGAGGCTTGTTGTTGTGGAGCTCGACAACGGCGCAGAGGTCGACGACGACGCATGGAGCTTGTTGTGCGGCAGCGGCAAGGGCAACTCGCCGACGGGACGACTTCACACGAAGCTCACCCCCCTCACCGGCTCGGTGGAGGCAGCTGCGACTCGCCAGATCGGTGGAGGCGGCCGCGGCGAGCAGGCCGCACAATGGGGTGTGGCCGCGGCGAGCACGGCCGCACGTGAGCAGGCAACGCGGTGGAGGCGGCCGCGCGCGACCGGGCAGCGCTGTGGAGAATTTTATTTTTTCGGCAGGTTGCAGACGAGAGGAAGCGAAGACTCGACAACGAGTGGGGGAGACACGTCCGTCCACACGAACGCCCATGTGAATTCATTATCGATCAAATAAAGGGCCGTTGTGTTCTTTCTTTCTAAGAGAAAAGTGAGAACAAAAGCATCCGTCCATAAGTACAAACCGAGATAAATGAGCTAAAATGACGTAACGAGAGAAATGTAACCGTACACAAGTTAGCTAACCAGTGTACGTGAATTGTCACTTTTCGCTTATTGTAGCCATGTTATTTGCACAATTGCTCACAAGTTAATCGAAATAATAAATAAATAAATAACCTCGAGATCGGGTTCAAGCTTCTGACTTAGCACATGTGTTTGTATGTACGGCTAATACAAGTATTCTTTAGCGACAGACGAAGTGCTCATCAGGGCGTTGTTTAGTTTTCGGATTTGGGAGTGGCCAAATAATTAACGCGTTACTGTAGCGTTTCATTTATATTTGTGAATTATTGTCCAAACATTGACTAATTAGGCTCAAAAGATTCGACTCGTAAAGTACAACCAAACTGTGCAATTAGTTTTTGATTTCGTCTACCGCAGTACCGCAAGTTTGATGTGACGAGTAATCTTCTTTTTGCATAGTGCATTTTTCAGGAGTTTGGTGGGAAGTAAACATGGCCCAGTGCTATATACATTGTAATCACAAGTTAGGTCTTCCGTCTAATCTTTCGGAGTATATAGCTTCTAAAATTTCGAAAGGCAGCTCAAGTTTCTAAAAGTGCTACAAGTTTTGAATAATAAAAGGCGGCTCGAGATTGTGATGGATTGGAACCAGGTTATAAATTTGCTAAGCCAAACGAATAATTCAACGTCCAGTTTGTGGGGTGGACATTTATACTAAACAAAAGGTTACCAACCTCCAAAAATCAAATTTGATTTTTGAAAACCGTTGTCTCCATCGTTTCTTGTGTTTGTGCCAAAAGTATAGTTAATTATATAAGACAAAAAAAAATGTGTCTGATTTGGTGATTTGTCAGCAAAGACTTGTTGGATCGGATGATAAATGATTAGGGTACGGATTTGTTTAGATATGTTATCATATAAATAACTGTATGTAAGAATACCAAAGGGCCTATTCATTCTTTATTGTCAACAGGGCAGCTTGGCTATGCTCATTCTGATTGAAACAAGTTGACAATCACATGGACGGGCAGTCGGGCACAAAGAAAAATGCCTTATGCTTTAGGACCAGGAGGAACAGATTTTATGCGCCTTTGTTTTTTCGTTGACCGGCATATCAGAATTGGGGTGAGCTGACAAATAGGTCTATACCAGTTCTTTAAGTTGAATTTGCCACTAATTGTCAATTTTGACTTTCTTTCATTCGTATAAAAGATGTGCATGGCAGACTGTTCAAGATTGGTCCAACAGATAATAGTTCTGGTTAAACGTCAAAGGGAAGAACGCTTTCATTCCGAGCATGCATACATTGTTGATAGTCCACAAACTGATAATTAAATTTGGCAGTTGAAAATTCTGTTGTAAAATAATAATCACAGTGCATCTCGACTCTCTATAGCCAATACCATGTCACCTTTTCAGCAGAGAGTAAGATCAGAGCGGATAATGTCTTCTCCGTATCCAAATCCATTTATGTGCTATTGGGTTGGTGTGTTTTGCCCCGTTATCCGTTTACGCTGCTACCGGATAGCGTTGCATTTAGGTCCGTTTGCTTCGCCGAAGCCGAAACACTGTTCCGGCTGATTTATTATGAGAGAAAAACATTGTTCTAGTTAAAAAAACAAGCTGAAAAGTACGGATTATAAGATAAACGAACATGGCCGTAGTTTGGTTGAGCTGAGCCAGAATTGGTTGTCACGTTAACGGATTTGGAGCTTCGTAAGAGCAAGGCTAATAATACAGCCAACAGCCAGCTGTAAGTTTTTTTTTTGCAGCTTTCTCTTAGCCGACCCATATAATAGTTAGCTCTTCATTATTAATACTTGGTCCATATGTCCCTCTCACAAAATTTCTTCGTTCTTATGCCTAAGCTGGCTTATCCTCTCTCTCTCCACGTCAACATTCAGTCAGCTTGCAGCCTGTTATTAGGGGGTGTTTGGTTGTCCTTCCTCAATTTTAGTCATTGTCCTATCGAATGTTTGACACATGCATGGAGTATTAAATATAGATTAATTACGAAATTAATTGCATAGTTTGCGACTAATTTGCTAGACGAATCTTTTAAGCCTAATTAGTCCATGATTTGACAATGTAGTGCTACAGTAAACATATGCTAATGGCGGATTAGTTAGGCTTAAAAATTTCATCTCGTGGAGTATCGACGGATTATGTAATTTATTTTTTTATTAGTATCCGAACACCCCATACGACATCCTTCCGACACACCTTCTAAATTTTAGTCGCTGGATCAAACACCACCTTATCCTTGCTCTAAGTGCATTACCTCTCCTCCCTCGGTGTTATTGATTACTGTGCGCGGCCGTATATCCATTTTGCTGAACCAAACGAATTACTCTATTGATTACTCTGCAGCAGGTAGCGGCGTGAATGGGTTCCATTTTTGTTCCCGTGCCTTTTGCCGAACCAAACAACATCTTAATTTTGTCGTGTCAGGTTCAGAGAGGACCGGATAATTCAAGATAAGTTACCAGTATAATATGTGTTTATGAACATAAATTTATGCTAATGAACACCATTCTTTCCACGAGGATCTTATTAGGCTGCAAGATGGGAAAGCACCGAGTCTTGTTTGTTTTCACTAGAAGTAGAGGTGCCGAGGTATGGAAGAGCATCGAAACTCCATGGAATCAGATAAATTAGTGGCTATGGTCCTATAAAGGGGTCAAGCAGGTCGAGGATAAAAAGGGGAGAAGACAGTCTGTTCGACTGGGCTTATACGATCGTATACGATTATGGATTATACGCTGTAATAATATTTTTATCTTACACCAAACTAGCCAGCAGTAAATAATCTACGATCGTTTACGACGAAACGAGCAGGCTTAGAGACTTTGTTGGCTGGCGACTGGCCGGACCAGCAAGCTAAGGCGGTGTTTGATTCGGTTCTCTGTGAGAATCAACATGTATATATGTGACCGCGGCTCTCGTGTCGTGTTTTTCTGATACTGCGCTCGTAGTGTAAACTTCGATCTTTTTGGCCTAGGCGATGAAAAGAAGCAAACTAAACGCAGAGTGTTTATCAGGATTATCTTGATCTCTTGTTTATAGTCGAAGCAAATGTGGTCCTAAACAGGCTGTAAGCCAAGAAAACAAGGTAGTAATAAGCCAAGGCTACGACTCTACCTAGAAAACTATTTTAGTTATGAGCACTGGTTTGCATATTCCACTTTTCCCAATGAGCACTTACATGCACTACAGGACTAGTGCAATCGTTGAAACTTGACCCGTTCTCCTAGGCTCAAAAAATCACAAGTACATACGAAATACGAATGGATCTTAGATTGGTTGGTTGAGTTTCTTATGTTTAAATTTGTCCACTCGAATTTAAGTCATCGAATTAGTATGGGTGCTCGTATTTTTATGGATTTATTTCAGGATTTAACGGCGCTATGCTTTCGGTGGTAGGTGATGTCCCCGTCCACAGCGAGGCGCCAGTGGTGACTTTGTGAATCTCGAGATCAATCTTTTGGAGGTGTTCATAGGGTTAGAGTTTACATACGTGTATTCATAGGGGTGAGTGTGCGTGCGTATTATGAACGTTTATATTGTTCCGTGTAATTTAAAAAAAAACAAGTACATACGCCCTACCTTTTGTGTTTTCTGTAAACTCGTGCAGTTGAAACAGCAGAAGGCCTCTACCACCAGCGTGTCAAATCGATTGCTTGTTACAAACGGGCACAGCAAAGAAGAGCTTGGATTCTTCTTCCTGCCTCCAATTTCCTCCTGTGTTCTTGCCGTCTCGATGCGACAACGTTGCTCTCGTAATGATAAGAGTCCCAACAGGAAAATCAGGTGAGCGCAAGCCGCAAGTAGGCCATGATCCGCGACGTGGCCGCTTTGACGCCCCGGGCCGCTGTTCCTACTGGCCCCCTCCTCCCCGCCTCCGATCGACGTCGTTTTCCGTCCATTTCCACACGTTCGTTTACGGCAGGAACGTATATTATTATCCCTCTATATGCGCCGGCTCCAACCACACGACTGCGATATCCCGCTGAGCGTCGTCTTGATCGAAAGAAACGTACCAATCTGCGCTTGTGTGCCATACGGACGCGATGGATTATTCCAAGTTTGAATTCAGCACTGCGGCGCGCGTCATGCAGACCGGGCAGCTGTTGGAGTTGAAGTACGACCGGTTCAACCGCGACAAGTGTGGTCAGCACGATAGAGATGAGAGAGCAGAGTGCCGGCGCGTCCGTCCACCCTCACCGCCTAGTCGGCCCGTCCATTTGTCAAAGCGTGCAAACGCCTCCGACTCCGATCCATCGGTAGGCCTACAGGCTACACCTACACGGCTGCAGCCCCGCCCCACGTCAAGTCGGTATCAGTACACCTAAGGCCTTGTTTAGTTGGCAAATTTTTTAAAAAAATAATACTATAGTATTTTTCGTTGTTATTTGATAATTAATGTTCAATCATAGTCTAATTAAGCTTAAAAGATTCGTCTCGTGAATTTCATCTAAACTGTGTAATTAATTTTATTTTTTATTTATATTTAATGCTTCATGCATGCGTCCAAAGATTCGATGTGACGGAGAATCTTGAAAAATTTTACAAAATTTTGGGAAGTAAACACCACTTAAGGCTGGACGAAAAACTCGAAACTCGTTAGCTCGCTTGGCTCGTGGCTGGCTCGACTCGGCTCGGCTCGGCTCGTCATGATAACGAGTCGAGCCGAGCCAAAATTTTAGCTCGTTAGCTATAACGAGCCAATAGGCTGTTCGGTTGGCTAGTTCGTATCGTTGCTGATTCGTTTATGTGAGAGAGAAGTACTGCTGGCCAGTTCGCATGAACAGTGTTTTGTGAGAGGGCTGGCCAGCTAGCCCAGCCAGCCGCTCCTAGCCGACCGGGCTGCAACTCGAGCCAGCTCGCGAGCTAAACGAGCCAAGCTTCCAGAAAAAAAAGTATCAAAACCTATATTAGTTTTTGTATTACTTCATGTCTTGCACTCTACAACTGACTGGTAACTGGTCTAGACCTTATAAATTGACTGGTAACTAGTCTAGATGCATTTTCTTTTATATTATTATTATTATTAAACTTTAGATAAATGTAAATATTATATTTTGTGTATTTTTTATACCTGACTCACGAGTTTAACGAGCCAACTCGAGCTTTTAACGAGCCAAGTCACGCTAGCTTTCTAGCTCGTTAGGACAACGAGCCGAGCCGAGCTAGTTATGTTAACGAGCCTCGAGTGGAGCCAGCTCGTTATCCAAAGCCTTAGTACACCCCAACCCCTCTCGCAGGCGTACTTCCCAGATACGACACACGCAACGCACTCTGCCCCGGAGGGAAGCTGCGAACTCTGGCACGGCGAGCCAGCCTATCCGGTGGCCATGCACGCGCGCACCAGGCTCTACCACCGGCACCGCGGTGGTAAAATGAAAGGCTGCCGGCGCAAATGGAAAAGCTGTAGCACTTCTTTCCCGATACGGCAACCGGGCCCGTTCAACGGCATCGAGCGGGACGCGCACACGCGGGTGCGGCCGCAACGCGAACGTCTCTTTCTCTCGCTGGACCACGCGTCGCGGGCCTAAGCTGGCCAATCGGACTCGGCCGGCCGTCCGGGTTGGGTGGCGCCCGTGGAAAATCACCGTGACAAATCATAACTAGACAAAGCCGGGTGCTTTACACGCGCAGCTTCCCGTGATTAGGGCCCCGCGCGGAGGAGGTAGTTTTTGCGGGTTGCATAATGGAAACCACAGTTTAAAGGAGGAGGTTTGAAGTGAACAGCAGATCACGACTGACGAGCCAACCAATATATGGTCGGCGGTTGTTCTTGATGGCACAACCGCCCTCGCACTCATCCCGTCATCCGTTGTTTTTAGGGCCTATTTGGCACAGCTCTTCCTAGCTCCAGCTCTGACTTCTCCAATATTTTTCTAGACGAGCCGTTTTTCAGTAAAAAACAGAGGAGACGGTATAGCTCCTCCTGAGAGGCTCCTCCAAAGGAGCTAGAGCCGTTTTAGAGCCATGCCAAACACCCCCTTAATCTCTTCCGTTTGGCCCCTCTATCTAGTCTTAGCACGTGAGCTACTAGGTATTTTGTGCCCTTCACCGCGATACATCGCCTGCCCTGCGCTCGTTGTTTGATCAGTGCTGCTCCGGCCTCCTGCATGCTACCACTTGAGATCGCCATCTGAAAAGGCGTTCGGTAGTGAAAGTTTGTCTGTCCCGGTCGTGCATGCATGGGGACATGATTACAGAGGCAGAAGTTTTGCCATGGCGACACACCATTGCATGATTGCACCCACGCCAAAAAGAAAAAAAAAATCCCATCCCTGTCACATACAGCCGGAGCCACAGTGCATTGCATGACAAAAAAGTTGCTCCCAGACGACGAAAAGGGGTCCGGGGCCATTAGATCGGTTGGTGTTACGTTCTCCTTGTCCCAAATAATTGCGGTGTCGCTGCACTGATCTATAGCAGTAGTAGTTTCTAATCTGATGGAGGACATGGACGTGTAACCTAGGCAGGAGGCAGCTATCTTTCCCATTCATGGCTACAACCGACTAGTGGTACAAGGTAGAGGCTACAGCAGTAACGTGTGCAGAGAGAAATCAGATGGCCCGGGAGAAAGATGGTGTACGTTAAGGAATCCGATTGGGTCGAGTTTGACAGGCTACATGTAGGAACCGTAGCCATCCTATGAGTGAACTGGGCGCAGCAGGTTTTGTCTGAAATTATCTCATGGTCAGGTGTCTGAAAACACTGTGGTCTTTTCTCGGTTTGATCATTAGCACAAGCATGGATTTGCTTGGGAAATGATCAGAAGGAAAATCATAGCAGCGTGGAGGAGAACCAACTTGATGGGCTGTCTAGCGTGTTGGACCTTATTAGCCTCAGGCTTTAGCCCTTTAGGCCTGGCTGTCTTCAATGAACTCGACTCATCACAGGCTGTCCTTGAAATGGACAGGCAGGCAGCCCTTTAGGTAGTTGCAGGCAGCTGACGCCTGTTGAGGCGTGGTGGCTGCGCCTAGGCTGGGACACAAGGCTCGGCCCGGCGACTAGCTTGGCCCTCCCAATAGGACTCTTCTGTACCGGCCTATGTCGACCCGATTTAGGCCTGCTACACCCTGGACCCGGCCCTATTTCACTTCCCCCCTGGCTGTGGTATCCTGGCCCAGACTAACATGCCAGCCGCAAGGCTACACCGCTGTAGCAGCGCTCTTGGGATTTATGGGTCGACACAGTATTTTATTTCGTCAAAGATTTAGGCCCCGTTTGAAATGTTGGATTTTTTTAAAAAAATCTATATCTTCCTATGGAATTAGAATGATTTCTATGAAATTCTTGTGTTTCAAACGTGTCATATACTGTATCTCATATATTTTTTTCTGAAAGTTTAAGCGCCCTGATGTATTGTGCATTTGTGCTACAGTACTGCTGACGTTGTGGTTTTGCTACATACAAAGCGTCTGGCCGGTCGTGGGCCAAACAGCAAGACGGACGGATGGATTATGTATAGGAGGGGGACGGCCGGACGGCCAACGGCCTACCTAGGTCGGTGGCAGATTCCAGATCGACTCGTTGTGTGTTGTGTGAAATGAGATATACGCCCTCTGTAAAAGAAAAAACATTACAAGACGTTTTGAATCTTTTCTAGATACATAATTTTTGCTATACATTTAGATATACATTGTGTCTAGATAAATAATAAAATAATATATCTATAAAAGCCTAAAA
Source organism: Miscanthus lutarioriparius (assembly GCA_904845875.1). NCBI lineage: Eukaryota > Viridiplantae > Streptophyta > Magnoliopsida > Poales > Poaceae > Miscanthus > Miscanthus lutarioriparius. Next base: position 11,703,640 of record CAJGYO010000007.1, on the reverse strand, counting down.
GCATTGTAATTTGAAATGGAAGGAGTACAATTCTTACTTTTTGAGGTGTCAAATGATTTAAATTTTGACAGTAGTTATATAAAACGTACTGATATTTATGATACAAATAAATATCATTAAATCATTTATAAAATAGTTTTTTGTAGTAAATTAGTTGGAGACATAAATGTAACAACATTCACATAAATTTGATCAAAGTTCAGCTCCCGTAGTTGCATCCTTTTGTAGATAGAGGGAGTAGATTCTATTTCTATCCATATTAAGTCATGTAGATATCAGTAATTTTGCATCCAATAGTTGCATTCTTGCTTTTTTTGTACCGGCCTATGTTGAGCCGATTTAGGCCTCCTACACCCTGGGCCTGGCCCTATTTCATTTTCACCCTGGGCGTGCCGCCGTGGTATCCTGGCCCACACTAACATGCCAGTCGCAAGGCTGCACCGCTGTAGCAGCGTTCTTGGGAGGCCGACATACCATTACTTCATCGATGATTTACATCCCGTTTGAAATGTCGAAATTTTTTAATCCTATGTTCTCCTATGAAATTAAAATGATTTCTCTAAAACTCTTATGTTTCATACGGGTCATATATTGTATCTCATATATTTTCTTTTTTTCCTATGCCAATATTAGACATGTTTGGATCATACCGAAGTTTACCACACCGAACTTTAGACAAACCATAGATAGCACAGAAAAGTGGGCAACCAGAAGGCACTGCCTTTGGAGAGGGGCAGAAGCTAACACCAGCATGGCCAATGGTTTGTATCCCAAAGGATGAAGGGGGATTGGGGATCCTAAACCTGCAAACTCAAAATGAGGCACTGCTGCCCCAAAAGGATCTTTTTGGTGGCGTGATGTCTTAAAACTGCTGGACAAATATAAGAGTATGGCATCAGTTATCATCTCTGATGAAAAATCATGTTTGCTCTGGGAGGATCTTTGGAATGGTCAAGTCAGAAAATTTCAATTTCCTGAGCTTCATTCTTTTGCTAAAAACAAGTCTAAGTAAAGCACACACTGCAAGCACAGTATCTGATTTTTTTTACATGCCAATATCAGTGGAAGCCTTTGAACAGCTGCAAGAGCTAGAAACTGAATTCTCTTCAATAATCCTCACTCCCATGAGTGATAGTTGGACTTATATATGGGGATCCTCACAATTCTCTTCCTCCAAAGCCTACAAACTGCTCACAGGACATACCCAAGTTGACCCCACCTTCAAAAGGCTTTGGAAAACTTTTTGCCAAAGTAAACACAAAGTCTTCTTTTGGTTAGTAATGAAAGACGGGATAAGTACAAGAAACATGATGAGAAGGAGAAGAATGCACCTAGATGATTACAATTGTGTTCTCTGTCAACAGCAAACTGAAGAAACACTAATGCACCTACTCTTCTACTGCAACTTTGTCAAGAATTGCTGGTGGGCTCTGAACTTTGCATATGCAGGCAACCTCTCAATCTTCCATATTGTTGAGGATTGGAGAAATTATGTGTCTGCTCCCTTTGCTTTAGACATCTTTATTCTTGTATGCTGGTCCATCTGGATGGTGAGGAATGGCGTTATCTTCAAGAACAAGGTCGCTTCAGTTGATGATTGTAAGAGGAACCTCACGGCTGAAGCACTTATGCTGCAACACAGGACAAAAGCAAGGATCACCCCTCTCTTAGAATCATGGATTCAGTCTCATTTGTAATTTACCTGATCTTCTTCCTCTCTTTCTTTGTTTCCTGAACCCCATCTTCTCTTTTCTCTCTCTTTAATATCTCTCTTTGTGTATTCTTTGTATGTCTTTTTTATTTATTAGATTGCAGTAGGAGCTTCTTGCACCTCCTGATTCCTAAAAAAACAGAAGGGCCTGCTTGGTTTATGTCCCAAACTTGCCAAACCAGAACTCTTGCGTGCCACACTCACTTCTGGCATTGTTTGCTTCTTGATGCATCTCTGGCATGGCGCACTTCAATATGCTTGTTTGTTGTGCTCAACTACTACTTTTGACGCCAAGCGTTGGCCTAGCAAAATGGGCGCCAGACTTTTAGCAGGGTTAGAGATTAGTTACGGCAACCTATGGTCACAAAGCCAAACAGACCCGAAAACCAGTCTATGGTGTGTGTGGAAAAAGGTGCTAAAAAGGCACATCATAATTGCGGCAATAAACTAAACGCACGTGCTATGAAACTTTGGTATGCCTAACTTGTGACATGACACTCTTGTTAAGTCACGTAGATACTACACATATAAGTCATATTCTCATTTCATGGAAATAAATTTTGTCCAATAAAGTACCGTCTCTTCTACACATATTGTTATTGTTATATCTTAGTTTCGACATAGACATGATTTGCCTAAAAAATCATATTCTCCTCCCTCTATTAATTATCGTGTCACGTTACCATTTTGCTAAATTGACAAACTAATAATTAATAAATATAGAAACTATCTAGTTTCTAGGTTGGTAGGGCCCCATCTACGTTTCTTTGTGACACACCGAAGTACTCCGTACTACCAAACAGAAAGTTTGGAGCACCAAGTACGTTTGAGCATCTCGGCATCAGCCCTTGAAAGCGTTGACGATGTGTACAGTACTGCTGCTATGTTCTACTCCATCCGTTCAGAAAAAAACGTAATTCTAGTTTTGAATTTGGACACGAGCGTCGTGTCTAGGTTTAAAGTTAGAATCACGTCGTGTTCAGGTTCAAAGTTAGAATTGTGTTTTTTTAAGAGTAGTTAAACAGAATCGTTGGCAGTTGACATGTTCTGTAGCACGGACGACAAGTCCGGAGATCGACTGCTCCGCGCCTCCGCCTGCTTTTGGCCAGATTCCTAGGTCGTACGCGCTGCCGGAGACGGCGCGCACGTGGCACTGGCGTATCCATGCGGGACAAACACCGGCCACCTGCTTCATCGCATCTTCATCCGGTTCACGCATCCCCCTGGTTCAGATGGCACATCACTGAGAAAAGGGCAGGCCTTTTTTGTTTCACGGAAGGCAGCAGCAACCGAAAAAGGCAGCTAGCTACCTCGGCACCAATTCGTGCCTGACTGAGTACTGCGTCACAAAAACAGTAGTGGCATAACTGGCCCATAGAAAACGCGTTTCGTTATCAAGGGTTCGCCGCTCGCATTGTTCCATTGGCAAAACTCTGATTAGGGGGTGTTTGTTCCGGCGACTAAAATTTAAGAGGTGTGTCGGAAGGATGTTGTATGGGGTGTTTGGATACTAATAAAAAAACAAATTACATAATCCGTCAGTACTCCACGAGACGAATTTTAAGCCTAATTAATCCGTCATTAGCATTTTATTGTAGCAAAACATTGTCAAATCATGGCCTAATTAGACTTAAAAGATTCGTCTTGCAAATTAGTCGCAAACTATGTAATTAGTTTCGTAATTAGTATATATTTAATACTTCATGCGTATGTCTAAACATTCGATGGGACAACGACTAAAATTTAGGAGGTCCAACCAAACATCCCCTTACACGCGACGCTCAGCTCGTTGAGTTTCCTGCGGGGGAACTTGTTTATCCGGGTTTAAGTTTTCGATTTGACACGAGTGCTCATTTTTTTTTTGATTTATTACAGAATCTAAGTTATTCTTTTAGTGGTAGATGACTTGTCCGAGTCTAACTTAGGGGGTGTTCGGATCCCGTGACTAAAATTTAGGAGGTATGTCGGGAGAATGTTGCATGGGGTATTCGGATACTAATAAAAAAACAAATTACATAATCCGTCGGTACTCCACGAGATGAATTTTTTAAGCCTAATTAATCCGTCATCAACACATGTTTATTGTAGCAAAACATTGTCAAATCATGGACTAATTAGGCTTAAAAGATTCATCTCGTAAATTAGTCGCAAACTATGCAATTAGTTTCGTAATTAGTCTATATTTAATACTTCATACATATGTCCAAACATTCGATGGGACAACGACTAAAATTTAGGAGGGGCAACCAAACACCCCCTTAGTTCTTCGTACGTGCTCATAAGTACAGTGAGATGCTCATAGGAGTATGGTGTGTTCTTCGTAGGTGCTCATATGGATAAGGAAATGCTCATAGGAGTAGGGTGTATGTACATGCGTATATAATGACGAGTGTATGCTCTGGGTCTCGAAAAAAAAAACTCTTTATCACACAATGTGCTCCAGAAGCAAACGACAAGAGGTGGGAAATGCAATTGCAATGCATATCTCATCAGACTATTGTCATGTCTTGTGCTTGTACACATTTAAATCCAGTCATCAACAAAACATAAATACGGTCATCTGTTGCTTCATCAGTCCTAATAAAGTTACACATGCGTGTAACTTCTGTACAAACCCGCAGCTAGAACGACAAATACTCATCAACAAAATCTTACAAACCCACACTAATAAAAATCCCATAACCCATAGCAGCTCTGAGATTTTCACAAGGAGCAGAGAGGACACCGCACTAGCCCGTTCTCGTTGCACTCGGGGCACCGCCTGAAGGTGCCCACTTCCTCGAGGAACACCTTGCAGCTGCCGGAGCACTCCTCGCAGGGCACGAACCGCACGCCGCCGCAGCCGGAGCACGCCTCCAGGGCAATGCCCTTGCCGCCGGATCTCGGCGGGGGCGCCATCTCGCAGGCCTCGAGCGCCTTCGACAGCTCGCCGGCCTCATGCATCCGGCGGACCTCCTCGGCGCCGCCCAGGTGCCTGCCGTCCGCGAACACCTGCGGGAGCCTGCTGCCCGCGGTGGAGCCCAGCGCGGCGTGGAGCTCGTCCTTGAACCCGGAGTGCATCGACAGGTCGCGCTCGTCGACGCGCACGCCGTAGCTCTGCAGAATGGACTTGGCGGACCAGCAGTCCTCGTACGTCTTGCGGATGCCGCGGAGGCTGGTCAGGTACAGCACCACCTTCCGGGTGCTGTCCGGCTGGGGCGGCAGAGCCGGTGGCTGCGGCTGCGGCGGCGCCAGCTTGGCGAGCCTTGCGTCGATCCTCTGCTGGAACGCGCTGACCCGCGCGCGCACGATGCCCGGGAACCTCTGTATCTCACGCTTCTTGACGCCCACCTGGTCGCCGCCCCCGCCACCGCCCGGGCCGTCAGGCTTCTTGATACACTCCTCGTTGCCGGGGGGGTCGTCCGGCGGCGGGGGTATCTCATCCAGCGCCTTCCGGAACGCGGCGATGACGTCCGGATCGAACTCGGGCGATCCTGGGGCCGACTTCTCGCGCCGCTCCTCGCCGTCGGCGTCGCCGTCCTCGTCCTTGTCGTCGAGGCCGTCCATGAGCTCCCACACGTTGATCACCTCGGGCTCGCGGACCTGCGGCGTCTTGGCCGGCGAGCCCGGCACCTGTTTCTGCCGCCGCATCAGCTGCGGCTTCAGCGGCAGCGGCGGCGTCGTCTTCGCCGCGCCGACACCGCCGTCGTCGCGCCACTTCATTATCTCCTCCTCGTCCCGGTCGAGGCTGAGCGACCCCAGCGTGGAGGACTTGAGCGCTACGGTGTGGTGAACGCCGCCGGAGAGGCTCCGCGCGTGCGGCGACCGGCCGCCACCCCGGACGCCGCCGCGCAGCGCGTGCCTGGACCCCGTGCAGCCCATCGGCCAGCCGCCACGGTACGATCCAGAGAGCAACCCCGATCGAATCGGCAGCGGTAAGGCACAGTAGCGCAATGTCGGCGGGGAGCCTTGTTGGAGGAGCACTGGACCATCCCTCGACAAGAGCAGAGCAGCTGGGCCAAGAACAGCGAGGTCGAACAGCTAGCTGCGGCCAATTCAGAGGAAGGAACCGGTAGGTAGCTGGGCGCGTCGCCCCCGCCCCCGTCCTCTCGCCACCAGTCCAAGCGCGGATGGGGTCAGTCAAGCGTGGGGGAGCTGCACGGCGATCCTGGCGGGGAGGTAGACGGAGTGGCGAGGTGGGCGAGATCTGATGCAGGGCGAGGTTGGCTTGGCTGCGATGCGAGGGGGGAAAGGAAAGGGAGGAAACGCTTTAAGCCGCGCGAGTAATGGAGCGTTTCGGGTCACGGCCTCACGGCACGGGCGGGTGGCCGCCGTGTCCGCGCGTAAAGCGTAATAACTCGCGCGTTTCGGTTGGGAGTCGTGGACTCGTGGCCTCGTGCCCGTGCCCGTGCCCGTGCCCGTGTCTTCGTGGAGTGGAGTCCCCGGCCGCGCTGAACAGGTGGGCGGAATCATTGCCCGCTGGTCAGTGCCCGCCGGGAAGCGGCTCCTGGTGCCTGTGATAGGCTGGAACTAGGGGAGCCGGGATTATCCGCATCGGCGGGAGAGACTACGGGCGCGTTTGGTTCTCTTCTGGGTACTGGCCGGCTCGGCTCTCGGGAGACAGGCTTTCACGGGCCAGCAGCGAGCGAGCGAGGCTCCGGAGAAACGAGATCCAGTTTCGTTTCCCGGGAGCCAGGTTGAGTGCTGATTTCTGCACGCGAAGGCACGAGCCAGACGGAGATGCAAGCAACCAATCGCCCTTCAGTTGCACGCGCGGAGCCTGGCTAGCGGTGCTGCAGCCAACCAATCACTCGTCGAATGCATGCGTCGAGCCTGGTCAGGCCGCATACAAGCAACCAAACGCGCCCTACAGCATCGGATCGAGCAGTCCAGCGGCTGTACCAGAACTTCGGGCCACGATCCTCCGAGCACAGGAGTTAGGATCAGCCTCTGCGCGCACAAGTAACTTGGACGCCCGTACGCTGCTAATATGCCAGACCTGTCAATTCGGCAGCATCTGCGATGTAGTGTCCGGCTCCGTTCGAAAACAAACCGAAACACTGTTTCAGCTGGTTTATTGTGAGAAAAATACTGTTCCGGCTGAAAAACAAGCTAAAACACTGTTTCAGCTAATTTGCTGTTGTTTCGACTAATTTTTTATAAGAGAAAAACATTAAAACAGATTATAAGAGAAACGACCAGAGCCTCTAAGCGCCCATGGTGATTGGATTTCCATTTTCTAGGGGCCATTGATGGTCTAAATCCTGTTGCAAGTTGTTTCGACTTGCGAACCAGTGGGAATGTGTGCGCGCGAGCTCGCTTAGAATTTGCGGGAACATTTTGAGTGCATCTACCTATCTGATCGTCAGGTAGGTAGTAGCTTGGTTTTTAACCTTGCTGCGAGTACGGTTCGTGGACCACTCATGTCGCCTACTGTGCCTTCTATTTTTGAACCCAGCAAGCCGGGCATTCGAGGACAGTGAATTCTGAGGCCTGGTTCAGTTTTAAAAAGTTTTTTCAAAAAGTGCTATAGTAGCCATCATATCGAATCTCGCGATACGTGCATGGAGCATTAAATATAGACGGAAAAAAACTAATTACACAGTTTAGTGGAAAATCGCGAGACGAACGTTTTGAGCCTAATTAGTCCATGATTGAACACTAATTGCTAAATAAAAACGAAAGTGCTACGGTAGCTAAATTCTCAAATTTCGCGGAACTAAACAAGGACGGTGTTTAGTTGGGCTTGCACAGTGAAGATTCCCTGCTGTAGCATTTTCGTTTGTATTTATGAATTATTGTCCAAACATTGACTAATTAGGTTTAAAAGATTTGTTTCGCAAAGTTAAAGCAAACTGTGTAATTAGTTTTTGATTTCGTCTATATTTAGTACTTCATACATATACCATAAGTTTGATGTGATGGAAAATCTTCTTTTTATATAGTACATTTTTCAGGAGTTTTGAGGAATTAAAAAAGGACGAGGCCTGAACTTGAATTCGACGCCGCGGGCAAGGCAAGCTTAGCTTGCAACGAACGAGAACGATGCGAGCGATGGAATAGTAGCAGTCACACTGCCTCAGGCACCTGTCGCCGTCGCTGCAACGCAGCAGCTTCGCCCTTTTCTCTTTGTCGCTTAAGAAAACTCCGCAATTGCACAGCTGAAACAGCGAGGCGTCGTCGGGTGTCACTGTCTGTCACCCCACACCCGGTAACGTACCAAGGCCCAGTTTAGATGGTAAGTTTTTTCACTCTTTTTTCATCACATCAAATCTTTAGACACATATATGGAAGTATTAAATGTAGATAAAAAAAATAATTAATTACACAGTTTGATTGTAAATTACGAGACAAATCTTTTAAGCATAGTTAGACCATGATTAGACAATAATTATCAAATATAAACAAAAATACTACAATGTCATATACTGATTCATAAACCCCGATCTAAACGAGCCATGTCAATCCGCCGACGCGCAAGCGCATATATCAACGACGTACTGAAACTGAAAGCTCAGGCCTCAGCTCAGGGTCTGAAACTCTGAATTGGGAACCGGCCAAAGGTTTTACACAGTCCAACGCGCACCGCCAAGTACTTTGCTCTTCCGTCAGGTCAGGTGACCGCGCTCGCAGAACACTTCAAGCTTTGAACGGCGCTGCCGCGATCTCACCGACGCGCGCCGCGGGAGTTGTTGGACCAACGCGAGGGCGATTCGAAGTTTCCGATCCTTTCCGGCACGAAAGCTGGGCAGTATTTCGCTTGTTGGTTGGTGGCGCCGAGTGCCGACCGCCGACCGCCGACTGCTGACCGTGCCGAGCAGGTGATGGTGAGTGCCCGTGCCCGTCGGCTGCTTCCACTTCCAGCCAGGAGTGGCGGCGTGGGTGGCATGGCATGTCAACTCACCTGCCCAGCTTCAGCAATCAGCAATTCAGCACTAGTCGGTGGTTTGTCGTCGGGTTCTGAATTCTGATGGTTCCCGGTTAGTAGTGCACCGCACTTCTTTGGGGTTTTGCTTATTTTTTGTGCTGATGTCTGCTTCTGATGGCGAGGAGGGCTATTTTTTTGACTCCCAGTTCGGGACAGGTTGGATCTGGGATTTGCCGGATTGGTTTGGTTGCATGACAGACAGGTATGCGTGATCCATCGAATTGGCTCTGTCTGTGATTACCTGATTGGGATGGGAGATCGGGATTGTTCTTCTTCTTCTTCTTCTTCACGCGCGTGGAGGACCACGGTACGGCGGGTTAAATGATACTATCGGTCACGGCGAAAATATTCGTAAATAGGATCGGTGAAAAGTGATCGGTCGTAGGTCGTAGCTCGCAAAGTGCTGACATGTGTAGCAGTCTCCATGAAGCAGCACTACTGAAACAAAACCTTTCTGATATCGGGTTTGCATTGGCCGGGGTCTTAGCCAGCGCATTTACCGTTCAACAATTCCGAGCCACCACACTGAACTGAAGACTCATCTGTCATCTCAGCTCAACTAGAGTAACTGTGAAGACGAGTACACCACTTTTCGGTGAGCTGTAGTCGCCTGCTGCTGAATCTAGAAAGGGAAAGAAAAAATTGGATCTATAGCATTAAAAGATTACAAGAATCGAAAAATACCATCGAAAGAGGAAATTTACGTGGAAAAATACCATCGGAAGATGACCACGTTTCGGTGAGCAATAGCATTGCCGCTGAACGAAAGGAAAGAAAATGGATCGTCGTTAGGTCCATAAAAAATACCATCGAAGAGCTCAACTTACCAAAAGATGAAAACATTAAAAAGTCAAGCCATGGCGTTAGGCTGATCTCAAGCCAAGGTGGATAAACCTCTAGATGGGGTGCACGGTGTTTTTGGATTCTTTTCTGATTTAATTGTATTTTCGAGAGGGAGGCACAAGCTAGAAGTATACCAAATGAAGCAAAAAAAGAAGCCATGGCGCGGTGAAGCCTGTGGTTCCTCCGGATGGCAAGCCTCTCGGCCTTGAATGGCGGAACTAGCGAAAGCGGTGAAGCTTGGCTTGAGCGTCCTGAGCGTCCTCTCGCGTGAGCATTGCCGCCGGCGCGCGGCGCCGTCTTTCTACCAAGAGCTTTGCTGATGGGAGCGGATGCAAGCCAACGCGGCTGGACGCTTTTTCTCTTGTGCTCGTCATCGATCTCTCGTGGCCGGGAACACCAGGTTGACGACCACGGGCCGTGTCATTGTCGACCTTGATGCGTTCATGGCGACCATCGTCTCGAGTCTGGATCATCCACGATGCCTTGAACTTGAATCTTAGGTTGGGGCACCCGCTCGCGAACCGCGCCCGACCACGTGCCCACACCTCGGTTTGCCTCGGCTCGTCGAGTTTGTGCGAGGCCGGTGATTCGTGAGGGAAAATGGCTCGTCGAAGTCGCCCGTCGTCGTGTGAGCTGCTTTGCTCATGCTCATGGCGGCGGCGGCGCGAGGGGACCGGATTGAGGAGAGCTCGACGAAGCGACCGGTGTTGCTCGAACACGAGAGAGGAACACGCCGAGAGCCTGTTCATCGAGAGCCGCAGGACGCGCACCGCCGGAGACGAGAAGTTGAGCACGCGGAGCACCAGGAGGCCCAGGAGGTCGATCACCGCTGTTCCAGGACTCTAGCCAGCCCATCGGCGAGCACGTTGGCGCTGACGTCGAGCACCTCGAGGGTCCGGCCGTCGGAGCGAGGAGCGAGAGCGCGGCAGCAGCGCCACGGATCGTGTTACTGAGAGGTTGAGCACCACCGGGCGCGGCGAGGTTTGGCGGCGGCAGCCACCGCCGCCCCACAGCGTCGAGTTGGCAGCGCCAAATGACCACGCATGGCGACGCCGTCTCGGCCTTGCCGCACATCACTCCGTTCCAGACGCAACCCCCATTGTCTGACGCAGAACCCGTGCAGCGCGGCGAGGTCGCCGACGCCGCACGGCTGCACGGCGGCGCTGCTCCTGGACCGCGACAGCACGATCGCGCACAGCACCACTAGCAGCATCGCCGCTACTCTGCTCTGCTCGTAGCTAGCTAGCTAATGGTGATGGTAAGCAAGCGCCATGTGTTAGATTGATCTCTAATCCTAAACCGAGCCCAACGGCCCAGTTGGGCCTTTGATCCGAGCCCTGATCCGGGGCGCCCAGCCCACTATGGCTGGAGGGCCCCTGTCACACTGTGCTATATATAGAGGTGGGGGCCGGCGGCTCTGAGTACGAGGTTTACCGTGGGCCGAGCTCCCCACCGAAACCTAAACCCTAATCCCGATCAGAGAGGGGCGCAGCTAGTGACGGGAAGCCACCAGCCGCGCCGCCCCGCTCCATCGACGTCGACGACTTCATTGACCTCTTCCCCGAACGTCGCTGTCCGTGCGTAGACTTCACCGATGAACGAGATGGTGGCTTTCTAGACCATCTCTCTCTGCGGTGTCAGGTTCGACGCGTTCTTTTTCTATTCCTCTCTGTCTCTCTACTCTCGATATCGCATTCACAGTAAAGAGAACCCACTAGACCTAACCCTAAATGATCTTTTCGATCTCAACAATGGTATTAGAGACTCACTGGGTATAGATCTAGCCTATCGAAATCATCTGTCTAGATGTAGATCATGTTAGGGGTAAGAAACATATTAGATCCGTTCGGATCTGAGAAAAGAAGAGGGTCACCAAACCCTAACCCTAACAGGGCGAATGAAAGCAGTAAGAAGAAGAGGGACTCGGCTTCAAGAAGATCCCGAATCCAGCTCAAACCCACGAAGCACTCGCTGGGGAAGATGAATAGTGACTCCAGTGAGTCAAATCCTAACCCTAACTTGACTCAACTCTAACCCTAATCCTCAATCGGATGAAATCCGAGAAGAACAGAGAAGAAGATCCAAAAGAAGATGAAGAAAAGAAGAAAGGGGAAAAGGGGAAGGGGCCTACCTTGCCGTGCACCGCGCTATCGCCTCGCCAACGTGCGGGAAGACGGCCAAGCCGTGCGAGCTCCGGCCAAGGGTGCCGCCGCTAGTCCGTTCGACGGCGGCGTGCTCACCCACGTGGGGAGCGCGTGCGCCGGCGAAGGGGCCGGCAACGGCGCCATGTCGCTCGGTCGCCGCCGCTACTCGTTACGCTAAGCGCTGCTGCGCTGAGAAGAGAGAAAGGGAAGAATGAGAAATGTCTAGGGTTTCAGGGGCAGCCGCGCCCGGGGAGGGGTTTTGATCCAGCGACATCGTCGCTCGGCCGTCGGATCAACGTGGACGCCTCAGATTGATTGGGCCAGAATTGGCCCAGGCGGGAGAACTTTCCCGGCCTAGGCCCAGGTTGCGGCCTGGGCGCAGGGGAGGCACCGCGAGCGCACGCGGGGGCGAATTGGGCCTGGGCTGCGCTGTCGGTGTGCAGGCCGCGCGCGATGCTGGGCCGGTTACTGTTGCTGCAGGCCAGGCCAGAATGAACAGTCAATAAAGTTTCAAGTTTATTTATTTTTTCAGAAGCATATTTCGATGAATTTTGTCTAGTTTAATATCTCTGTTAAAATTTGAACCGACGGAATAATTTTTCAGAGAATAGTTGAGAAAAGTTTAATGCTTCTAAAAAATAGATAATTGATTTTTTTATGTTTTCCGCTGCTAAAGAAATAGTTTATTCTCCAGTTATTTTGAACCAACGTGATATTTAATTGGAGAAAAAGAGATTTTGACATGATTACGATGTTGTTATTTTCTGACCAACGTTGTTAATAACAATATCGTAATTTTAATAAATTTATGCATTATTTTTATTTCTGCCCAACGGTGATGTAGATTTAATGTATAAACAGTTGTATGTTTTAATTTTGACCAACGTTGGAATCAAGGCATGCAATTATTATTATTATTTATGTTTTCACTCTATATGAATTGTGTTTTCAGGCGGATATAGCTTGATGGGTTGTATCAAAGAGATCCCCACTCTCAAAGGTGACAACTACACGGAGTGGAAAAAAAAGATTGATCTGACCTTCATCTTGTCTGAGGTGGACTAGGTAGTTACCTCACCGTGTCCCACTGAGCCTGTGGCACCGGCGAGGGAGACAAACGAGGCTGATGCCGCTTGGGCTACTAAAGAGAGGGATTTTAAATCCCAAAAGATGTCCTATGACCTTGATCATAGGAAATGGGTCACTGTCAACAAAAAATGTTTGGCTGTGATAAAGAACACGATTAAGCCTGTAATTATGGGCTTAATCCTAGAGTGTGACACAGTCACCGAGTACCTCGATAGAATAAATAGTCAGTTCATTGGCTCTTCAAAGACATATGCTATTCAGCTGATAAAGCAGCTGGTGACAGAGAGGTGCTCTAGAAATTGTGGCATAAGAGAGCACATACTAAGGATGAGCAATTTGGTATCAAGCTAAAACCAATGGATCTGGCTTTCAAGAAAGAGTTCCTTATCCATCTGATTTTTGCTTCCTTGCCAAAGAAATTTGACACTTTTGTTGTCAACTACAACATACAGCTCGAGAAGTGGGACTTAGAGAGGCTCATGGCTATGTGTGTGCAAGAGGTGGAGAGAATGAAAGCTGCCAATGGTGGCACTATCAATTATGTGAAAGACAACAAGAAAAAAAAATACTAATGCTAACTCCTCCTCAAAGTCAAAGGGAAATGGTCCCATGCTGCATCAGCCTCAGCAGAACAAGTTCACAGTAGAGAAAGACCAGTGTCTCTATTACAAAAAGACGGGACATTATAAGAAATATTGTCCCGATTACTTAAAGATGATCATGACAAAGAAAGGTGAGAACATTATTACGTTCATAAATGAATCCCTGTATGTACAGTATTCGAAATCTACTTGGTGGATTGACTCAGGTGCGGCTGTTCATGTTGCTAATTCCATATAGGGATCCCGTTCGATGAGGACTACGCAAAGAAAGAGAAAGACACGTTAAAGTTGCAAATAGAGTCCGAGCAGATGTTGAAGCCGTTGACGATCTTTCTCTAGAGCTTGCTGATGGCTTCACACTTTTATCTAGAGATGTACTTTATGTTCCCTCTTTACAGAGAAACTTGATTAGTGTTTTATGCTTGGACAATGATGGATATGATTGCCATTTTAGAAATGGCAAATGTAAGATAATATTTAATAATACATGTGTTGGTCTTGCTATCTTACAAAATGAGCTTTATTTGTTATCACTATGTGATGATGTGAATATTGTATGAGATGATGGGAACGTTGCATGCAACAATGAGAATGTATCCTCGTATGCGGATATAAACAAAAAACGAAAGAGAGCTCACGATGCGTCGTCGAAATTATGGCACTGTCGTTTAGGCCATATTTCGAGGGGGAGAATAGAAAGACTAGTTAAGAATGATATTCTTCCTCCATTAAAGTTATCAGATTTAGAGCAATGCATAAAAGTAAAGTATGTAAAGAAAATTAAAAAAGATGTCAAACGAAGCGCATGAATTTTATAGATTATTCACAGACATCTGTGGTCTATTTCCTATAAAGAGTGTGGATGGTTATGATTCATTCATAACATTCACAGATGATTACTCCTGTTATGGCCACATTTATCCAATCAAAGAAAGAATAGAAGCATTGGATAAATTTAAGATATTTAAGGCAGAAGTTAAAAACCAACACAATTTAAAGATTAAGATAGTCAGGTCCGATCGTGGAGGGAGTACTACGGTCGGCATACCTCATATGGCCAAGTTCCTAGACCTTTTGCAAGGTTCTTACAATAGAATGGCATAGTAGCTCAGTATTCTACACCGGATAAACCTCAACAGAATGGAGTAGCTGAAAGACGCAATCGTACCCTGATGGATATGGTGCGCAGCATGATAAGTTACTCCACCTTACCGTTGAGCCTGTGGATGAAGGCGTTAAAAACCACCATTCATATTCTCAATAGAGTACCAAGTAAGTCGGTGTCCAAAACACCGTATGAGTTGTTGTCGACAGAATATCGTCGGTAGTCCTCCGAGGGGTATTCCACGAAGGTAGATTGATCGGTAGAGAAGCGTGTGATCAAGAACTAGAAGGCAATAGAGACACACGAGTTAGATAAGTTCAAGCCGTTAATATGACGTAATACCCTACTCTTATGGTCTGTTGGTTTGTATTAGCTATCGTATGATATTGCGTGAGTTTGGAGGGGGTCACTGCCCGCCTTATATAGTCCGAAGAGTAGGGTTACAAGTCAGTTAGATCTAAAAGATAATCGGAAAGTAATAACTGATTACATAAATCTTGGGATCATACATATCCTAATAGATCTCATAATATCTTCAGGATATCTTCCAGATGTCTTGCGGGAGGCGCTGAGTAGAGTCGTGCCCCGCAAGGCTTTGTCTTGTAGGCTGGGCCACCCCTAAGGGCGCAACCCATGTGGTCTGCCGTGGGTATCCGGGGTCGTACCCCCCACAGTTGTGGACAGGAAGAGTACCCTCACTAAACCACTTACGTGTGTGGGGGAGTCTTGCTGAGGCTAAAGTATTTAACCCAAACATTGAGAAGCTAGATCCTAAAACAGTAAGTTGCCATTTCATTGGCTACCCAAAAAAGTTAAAAGGTTTTCGTTTCTACTATCCAGACAGACATACAAAGTTTGTGGAAACGAGACACGCTGTCTTCCTAGAGGATGAAATGATGAGGGGGAGCATGATAGCTCGAGAAATTGACCTTGAAGAGAAGCGGGTGTATGCGCCCACTCCGATGATTCATGGGCCATTTTTCTCACTACCTGCTGTCGCTGCACCGATATTGCAAGATACTGTGGTGCCAGCACCTGTTGTTATTTCGCCTGTGGCAACAATGAATGACGATGAGGAACCCGTTCTGCAGGATCCTGTAGAACCTATTGCCACACATGAGGGGGAGCAACAACAGCCTCAAACAGAAAATGTGTCAAATATAGAGGCCCCTAGAAGGTCTTAAAGAGTTAGAAAATCAGCTATTTCTGCTGACTATGAAGTATACAACACTGAGGAATTTCAAATGCAGGATGATCCCACCTCATTTGAAGAAGCCATGAGAAGTGATCATTTATCAAAGTGGCTTGAGGCTATGGAAGATGAAATAAAATCTATGAATGCAAATAAAGTTTGGGACTTGAAAATAATTCATAAAGGAGCCAAAACAATAAGCTGTAAATGGGTCTACAAAACAAAACTTGACTCTCAAGGAAATATAGAGAGATATAAAGCGCAACTTGTGGCAAAAGGCTTTATGCAAAGAGAAGGGATTGATTACAATGAGACATTTTCTCTAGACTCATGTAAGGATTTCTTCAGAATCATAATGTCATTAGTGGCACATTACTATTTAGAATTACATCAGATGGATGTAAAGACGATATTTCTCAACGGGGACTTGGAGGAAAATATTTACATGGCACAACCGAAAGATTTTGTCATAGAAGGAAAAGAACGAATGGTATACCACCTAAAGAAATCCATTTATGGATTAAAACAAGGTTGAAGACAGTGATACTTGAAGTTTGATCAGACAATAAGGAATTTTGGGTTTAAAGAGAATATAGAGGACAATAATATTTATGCAAAGTTTAAGAATAGAAAGTTTATCTTCCTTGTCCTGTATGCGGATGATATCTTACTTGCTAGTAGTAATGTCAGTCTACTACTGGAGACAAAGAAGTTTTTGTCCTCAAAATTTGATATGAAAGATCTTGGTGAAGCTTCGTTCGTTATAGGGATCGAGATTCACCGAGATAGAAGTAAAGGGGTATTAGGACTGTCACAAAAGGCATATATAGAAAAGATCTTAAAGAAATTTAATATGCACAAATGTAGTCCCTCACCTGCTCCTATAGTCAAGAGCGACAGATATGGGGATTTTCAATGCCCTAGAAATCAGTATGAGATTGATCAAATGAAAACGGTTCCATATACTTTAGCTATCGAAAGCTTGCAATATGCTCAAGTATATACAAGTCCTGACTTTGCATTTGTTACCGGGTTACTTAGCAGATTCCAGAGCAATCCTGGAACAGAACACTGGAAATTAGTAAAAAAAGTCTTACGTTATTTGTAAGGAACGAAAAGCTTCATGATGACGTATAGAAGATCAAATTCACTCTATATAGTGGGATATTCAGATTCTGATTATGTGAGAGATGATAGAAAATCCACGTCTGGATATTTATTCACTCTCGCATGGGGAGCTATTTCATGAAAAAGTTCAAAGCAAACCGTCACTGCATCGTCCACAATGTATGTCGAGTTTGTAGCGTGTTATGAGACAACGGGACATGTGAACTGGCTAAAGAAGTTCATACCCGGTTTGAAGGTGGTTGACGACATCTATAGACCACTTAAGTTATACTGCGATAATAATCCGGCAGTACAGTATGCTCACAACAATAAGTCAAGTGATATTGCCAAACACATTGACATAAAGTATTATGTTGTGAAAGATAAAATCCGGAATCATGTCATAAGTCTTGAGCATATAAGTACCGAAAATATGCTCGCGGATTCGTTTACAAAAGGCTTACCACCCAACGTGTTCAGAGAACATGTAGCCGGCATGGGTTTAAGGGAAAGCCTATAATTTATGGACAAAAGAAGGCCCAAAGTTAAGCATCTATTTCAGAACAAAGTGTTGTGTTGTAGTTATTAAATCTTCGGCAATTGACCGTGACGATGAAACATACTCTATACGCTAATATGTAATGGAATGAATAAAAGTAAATGATATGAAATTAAAAGATGGTAGGAGATCAAGGGGAAGATTGTTAGATTGATCTCTAATCTTAAACTAGGCCCAACAACCCAGTTGAGTCTTTGATCCGCACCCTGATGGGGGGCGTCCAGCCCACTATGGCTAGAGGGCCCCTGTCAAACTACGCTATATATAGAGGTGGGGGCCGACGGCTCTGAGTACGAGGTTTACCGTGAGCCGAGCTCCCCATCAAAACCTAAACCCTAATCCCGATCAGAGAGGGGCGCAGCCAGTGATGGGAAGCCACCAGCCGCGCCGTCCCGCTCCACCGACGTTGACGACTTCATTGACCTCTTCCCTGAACGTCGCTGCCCGTGCGCAGACTTCACCGACGAACGAGATGGCGGCTTCTAGACCATCTCCCTCTGCGGTGTCAGGTTCGACACGTTCTTCTTCTATTCCTCTCTGTCTCTCTACTCTCGATATCGCATTCACAGTAAAGAGAACCCGCTAGACCTAACACCAGATGATCTTTTCGATCTCAGTCTCTCACATATTGGTTGTCTGCAAGCAGTCCGAACGATGAGCAGTAGATGGATGGAGGAGGAAGAAGGAGCGTCCCAGGCTCCCAGCGGGTGGAGATGGACGCCATTACCTCCAAACGTGACATAACGTGATGGAATGCTATTCTCATGTAACGTTTTCATCTTTCGATGGTATCTTACACGTCAGAGCTTTTTTGATGGTATTTTTCGATTCTGGTCATCTTTCAATGTTATAGAACCCATTTTCCCAAAGAGAAATGACGCTGCAAAAAGACGATGACTAAAGTTCTGTGAGAGTACCACTCGACCCTGTGGGCGACCCCTCACCAAGACAGCTCATTTCTTCCATTCTTTCTGCCTTTATCGGCCAAACTCGATGGCTCGTGAGTTAGGACTGCACTCTTGGTATCGATTCCGATGCTCTAGCTAGATCTTCCTGCTCGTGACCTCGTGATATCGCAACCCGGCAGTTCCTCATATGGAGCCAGATCTGTTTTTCTCCCGGAGATTGTTCTCATAAGTCAAGTCATCATAATAAAGACTAAAGAGTACCTGGGCCTGACCATCCAGACGTTTGAAACGGACGTGGGCCGCTATGCAAATCCAGGATCCTAGTCACGGGCTAGGAAACGAAGCGACAACTATTGGCTGGGGCCCGTAAACAATTTTTCTCGTTAGGGCCCTCATACGTCCACTGTGATGCCAACAAAGCGGCCCGTTATAATGACTGCAGATTCTATCAAGGCCGACAACCCACTAGGTTCTCACAAAGGACTGGCTTGTCGGTGTTGGTGTCCAACTGGGGCCCAACGCCCCAACACAGCGCAGGAGCGGCACGGCGTGAGAAGCGGATTAGCCGAAACCTGGAGGGGAGGCGTGGAGCGGGTGCCATCCGTGGCGTCTCCGTCTCCCTCCTCTCCGTCGCCCCGCAGCCGGGCGCCACCGTCTCCGCCGCGCCACCCACCATCGGCCATCCTGGTCCGGTTTCGTTCCAATCCTCCCAGGCTCCCACACCACCAGTCGATCCTAGCTTCGCTTCACATACTCAAGCAAGGATCTAGGCTGACGATTCCTCACCATTTGGTCCTAGAGCCGCCCGAGATGTACCACGCGATGCGGCTGCGCTGCCTCCTCCTGCGCCCTCCGATGTGGAGCAATTCAAGGTCCCTCGGTATCTCCGCAACCGGCGTCAGTGGAGGTTCCTTCGTCAGGAGGTTCAGCGCGCTCGGCGCGCCACGGCCGCCCGGCCCTGCCCGACGGCTGTGCCGGTTTTACGGCTCCAAGGGCGGCGTCGGGAGCGCTGAGGCGAGGGGCGCCGCTGCGTCCTCGGCGGCGGCGGGGAGCAGCGGCAGGTGCTTCGAGCAGGAGCACGCGCGGCTCGGGGAGAAGGACCAGCAGGAGTGGCTGAGCTGCGAGAGGTTTCTCACCGGCTGCAAACGGCGGGAGTCGACGTTCCTCACCAGGCGGGAGAGGTTCCGCAGCGAGTTCCTGCGCCGCGCCGTGCCGTGGGAGAAGGGGTCGCTCTCGTGGCAGAATTTTCCCTACTATGTCAAGTGAGACGCCCACATCATCTGTTCGAAGTTTTGTTTCAACCAAGCTAACATTAGTGGGCTGACGACTAGAGTGTGTGTGTCTGTTCCCTTTTGAATGCTTAAGTGAGAATGCGAGGCAGCTGCTGAGTGAGTGTGTGGCGTCCCACCTGCGGCACAAGGGTGTCACGTCAGAGTATGGCTCACGTTTGGAATCCTCAGGAGGGCGGATATTGCTCCAAAGTTCTCCAGGTATAAAGCAGCTAGGATGAAGATACTTAGCGTTGCTACAAATGCTTGGGTTGTGAAATTTGTTTAATGCAGGAACTGAGCTTTACAGGGAGAGATTTGTTAGAGCTCTTGCACATGAGTTGCAAGTGCCGCTATTGGTTCTGGACAGCAGCGTCCTTGCACCATATGTAAGATATTGCATTTCACAAAGTATAAAGGCATGATGCAACTTTGCAAACCTCACATTTCACCTGATTTGTAGGATTATGGGGAGGATTACTCAGAAAGTGAGGAGGAGGAGGATGAGCATGCTGAGTCAGAGGATGAAGGCTCAGAATCTGAAATGGAAGACGATGGTGATGAGGATTGGACAAGCAACAACGGAAAATCTGGTGAAAGTGACGATGAGGATGCTCTCAAATCTGTGGAAGACCTGAAAAAGTCTCTGGATGACCTAAAAAAGTTGGTCCCTTGTACTATCGAGGAATATGCCAAGGTGATTTATCTTATCTCCCTGTCTAGTTGCATAAGAAGTGTCTTCCGATGCTTTTCACAGAAAAGACACATATTTGACCGTGCTTCTGAAAAGTTGACCTGTTTCATTTACAGACAAAATGATATTGTGCCACTTTTGTGTCTCTCTAAAACGAAGGGGACATCAAAAGTTTAGACAATCTTATGTTAAATGGGTTTTAAATGAAAAGAAAATACAGTTGATAGAAACAATGTTTGAAATAACTTCTCTTCTTTTAGTGTTCTTGCCTTACTAGAGGAAAGGCAAGGAGAACCAACATTTCATATTATCTGCCCTCGTTAATGATTTTTTCTTCATGCACAAATTTGTGGCTTATAATTATCCTTTCCCGCCTTGTTATTTTAGAGAATTGTTGGTGCTGAAGAAATTACAGCGTCAGAATCTTCTGAAACTCCTGAGTCATCAGAAGAAGAGAAAAGGCCTTTCAAAAGGGGTAATTTCCCATGATTTTTCCCTTCAGACTTTACTATGTGAACTATCGACCACATTGCGTTGAAAAATAAGCTTTTATTGTTTGAACTTAACCCATGAAACCATGACTGCCTGAGCATAATTGAGGCTTAGCCCCTCTTTATTGATACCTTGTCTGTAGCTACACCAACTCAGAAGTTAAATCTGCTTCATCTAAAAATTCTTTAATTCATACATACAAATTGGATCTTTCAACGTTGGAGTTTATTTTTTTTTCCTTCTAATTTTGTTATGTACCTTTTCAGGAGATAGGGTCAAGTATGTTGGGGCCTCTGGAGTCGTTGAAGTAGATCAGAGGTAATTGTTGGATATTGACTTTCTTACCTTTTTTTTTCTGCATGCAATGCACATTAGTTGATGGGCATTAGTGGTATTATGGTTATCAGTTGGGTGTGGTGAAGGGTGATTAGGAGCATTATTAGCAGCATTAATTTTATTTATTATTATAAAGGAAGGCGAAGCACAAAATCAAGATGAACCATTGGATGAGGTAAAGTAGATGGATAAGATTGACCTTTGTAGGTTAATGTGTGTGGATGCGAAGGACAAACCAACTGATGAGTTTGATAAAGTATAGATGCTGATCCAAGTTAACTTTTGTGGTTCTTAGCTTGGTACCATGACTTATCTTTGTTATGTTTACTCAAATATCAAACAACATTGGTTTGTTTGGGTTTGGTCTTATAGGTGTGGATCGTTTGGCTTTGGAATAAGCAAGTGAGCATGCATGCATGTGCTAGCATAGATGCATAGTGATGTGGTGAAAAATAGAAAATATTTTTTTGTTCTGGTTTCACAAGTGCTTTATATCACAATAATGTGCTCCATGTTAAAAGTTCAATTTCTTGATTTTAACATTGATATGTACCATATATACCTTACACAGGATCATTTTGGGGAAAATACCTACTCAGGATGGCTCAAGGAGTGCCTATACTTTTATTAGTGGAAGGTGGGTATATATCATGGAACAGGACAAAATGATTTTGTAGTACACCCGATTCTGTGCTGTTGCCAGTTCTGGCCTCCCCTTTGTAGTTCTGTATAGTATTTTCTCCATGCCAATGTTAAAATTTAATTGTGATCTTCCCTTTATCAATAGAATTGTCAATGTTACAATATAGAATTGGGTGATGTTTATACGCTGAAACATGCATTGTTAGTAGCATGTGAAACATGACAAATTATTATTGGCCACCATTTATTATTTGAAACATGCTGAATATCTCATGAGCTTATCTTCCAATTTGAAAAGTATGATAGTTTAGGATGTAGTTTCTCTAATAGGAGCTATTCAGGCAACTTCGTATTCTTTATTTGAGTATTTTGAGATTTTGAAAATCTGTTCCAGTGAAATGTATTGACAAATACCTGATTTGCGGTCCTTAGACAATTGATTCTCTGTCTATCGTTGTCCTTTTTATGAGAAAGTTCTTTACTATTGATATTTCTACTGTGCATGCAGAAACTTACAATATATAGAAAAACTTGCTGTTGTAATTGCGTCTAGAAAATTATTCTTATAGATTATGAAGAGGAACATTTCTAACTCTAATAATCACAGGGGTCTATCAAATGGACAGCGTGGGGAGGTATATGAGGTCAATGGGGACCAGGTTGCTGTCATATTTGATCCTTCTATAGAGAAATCACACGATGCCCATGAAGATGTAACTAGCAAGGAGGAAAATGGAACAGCAACTGTTTACTGGGTTGATGGTATGCCTCTACTCTGTAGCTCTGATGGCTGTTTGTTTTTTTTTTGACAATTCCATCACTTTAATTCCATCTGATTTCTTTGTGCCTTAGCTCAGGATATTGCGCATGATCATGATACCGAATCAGACGATTGGCATATCGCACTTGAAGCACTTTGTGAGGTGATTTCTCAAAATATATTTTGACATGCATTTTTTACATAAGTTTTGAAAATATGGTGCTTTACATATGTATATTGCAACCATTCCTTACTGCTGGTTTTAATCCTCAAATATTGCCAGTGTTGTTAGTCTCATTCAAGAAGTTAATCTCTATATGGACTTGCTTAATGAACTTTTTTCTGTATAGGTTCTGCCATCTCTACAGCCAATAATTGTCTACTTTCCAGACAGTTCTCAATGGTTATCTAGAGCAGTTTCGAAATCAGATCGTAGAGAGTTTGTGCAAAGAGTTGAGAAAATGTTTGACCGACTTACCGGACCAGTAGTGTTGATATGTGGGCAGAACATACTGGCAGCAGCACCCAAGGATAAGGAACATGTAAGATCTAATAATTCTTGCTAAAATTCAAATTCTACTTACATAAGCAATTTGTTAGGTCTTATGCATGTTATGGACATGTACAGCCTGCACTGATGTTCCACAATCTCTCTCGCCTGTCTTCACTGGTAATTATCCTATGTTGTTCAAATGAATATATGTTTATTGTCTGTTTATTTTCTGTTATAATCATGATTTATTTCTTCAGTACTTGTATCAAAAGCCTTTATTGACTGTTTTTGTGTTAAAACATGCTTGAGATAGGTTTTATTGTTATTGTATCAAGGGTCTTGGTTGATTATTTCCATTCTTTTGGTAACTAATGGATGAGTTTTGCACCATTATATTGCTGTTCCTATTTTACCTTAGAGCATCTCCAAGAGTCTTTCTAAAGCTCACTCTTTAAATCATCATTTGGAGAGTCATTTGCATAAAAACTTACCAAACTCTCACATTTGGCTTGCCAAATCTATGGCAATGTTTTTGCCCAACTTTTGGCTTGCCAAATCTTTGGCATGGCAAATTTGGGATGTCAACCAAGCAGGCCCTATATCTTTGCACTCTTCAACAGTTTTTCTATATCTTGTTTGTACTCTAGAGAGCCATTCTCATTTTCTATCTTTGGCTAACGAGAAATCCGGAACAGAAGATGTCTATTTCTGGATAACCATTGAAAGAAGCTATTGAAGGGTACTTTTTCACCAAAATCTCTATTCCTAGCAATTAGGAAGGATGTAGAGAGTCTCTTGGAGTTGCTCTTACAACATTCATAAAACAGCACTAGTTGGTTTACATTGTGAAGCATGACTGTCTAGCAAGCTCGTTCAGGTCCATTCTATGAGTTATCAGTACCTTGTTTGCAAATGATGACTGATTACATATGTTTTTCATTCCTTAGACTTAGAGTGGGTAGAGAATGTGGGTCATTACTTGGACATATGTAAACCTGCTGTTTTAGCATGAATTGAAATTGTGCTACTTGAAGGAGAAGTGCTTATTAGCTCTTTACAAAATGTCATTTGCACAAATTGTGAAACCTATAACATTAGCTTTGACTGACATTTCTTTTGTCATTGCCTATGAAAAGTTTTAAGTTTGTCTTCTCAATTATAATATTTCACAATCAGTACGACTCATTTGAAATGTTTCTATGCAGCCATCACCACTGAAGCGGTTGGTAGGGGGCCTGAAGGGAGAAAGATATTCAAGGTCCGGTGACATATCAAAGCTCTTCACCAATAGTCTAACTGTTCCTCTTCCAGAGGTTAGCATCTTTCACCAATCTTGTTTTTATAGCTGCACTACACAAAACAAACTATTGACATGCACTGTACTAGCACACGATGAAGCTATAATGGTGCCTCTTATTATTAAATCAATAAATTACAGTGCCTAGTCCACATTTCAATTACAAGTGCCCTGTTGCTTGATAATAGCTCCTAACTTTCTTTCTTTCTTTTTTACTTTACATACAGGAAGATGAACAACTACGAGTTTTTAATAATCAGATTGAAGAGGATAGAAAAATTATGATTTCGAGGCATAACCTTGTTAAATTGCACAAGGTTTGGATGCAGATCTTGCGCTTCCCATCCATCTCCATTTTCATTCAGATTGCCAGTTCACTATCATGGTTCCTGAGTTCTAAGCGATGATTGGTTAATGCAGGTGCTTGAGGAGCATGATCTTTCTTGTGTGGACCTTTTGCATGTGAAGTCGGATGGTATTGTTTTAACAAAACAAAGTATGTCTACT
The DNA here is from genome assembly GCA_904845875.1 of Miscanthus lutarioriparius. Classification (NCBI taxonomy): domain Eukaryota; kingdom Viridiplantae; phylum Streptophyta; class Magnoliopsida; order Poales; family Poaceae; genus Miscanthus; species Miscanthus lutarioriparius. The sequence goes on along the minus strand of CAJGYO010000007.1, from coordinate 11,678,984 downwards.
CAAATTTTTGGCCCATGCTTCTGCTGGAATTTCAATCACATCGAATGCGTTGATTTTTTTAACTGGTTTGTCTTGTGCTGGTTCAATGCAAGAAAAATGGAACAGAAATATAATTTGTTTGATAAGTATAGTGGAATTTAACACCAACTCTTTTTATGATATCCTGAATTTCGTTTTCGGGTTTAGTGCTTTTATGCTTGTTCGAGTGAACCACTGCTATTACTAACTTGAAGTGCAACTAACCCTCAACTGCAACCAACTTTAGCTACATCACTGTGGCAGATTGGCAGTGGCCAGCTTGGGGGTGGTTACCAGTACTAAAATCCTGGTGCCAGATTAATCTCGTTTCAGTGAAGGTTTTGTAATGGTATTATGATGTTTCTATATGTAGAGATAGTGTAAAAATTCTGGTACATGATGAATCATTGAAAGTTATTGACAATTAATTGTGAAATGGGTCTGCTCCATTGAATAAACGCTATAGTTGGTTGGTTGCAGATGGAAAAGTATAAAAAAATATTCACTATCCTAATGCTACACTGCAAAAGGTGCACATTTTGAAATAGTGAAGCGGGGTGAAGTGCTAAATTTGAAATATATTTCCTTTTGTTCCTCCATTTTTGTTCGAAGCAGCCTCTCCGCAGATTTTGTGTGGGGAAGGCTTGCCTCGGTTTTTCCCTTCCCCAGACCCCACTCATGTGGGAGCCTCCGGCACTGGGTCTGCCCCTTTTTGTTCCTCCATTTTTGCATAACAGTCACAGGTTTCCGTTGCTAGTTGGTGGCGCTGATGTGAATCAGTAAGTTCAATGAGTTTGTTGTTTATTGCAGAAGCGGAGAAGGTCGTTGGATGGGCTAGAAACCACTATCTGTCATCAACAGATCTTCCTTCTATCAAGGGTGACAGATTAATCATTCCCCGTGAGAGGTATATCTACTTCACATCATATATTTTTTAGGGAAACATTGAATATTGTTTTATTTGTTTTTACCTTAGCCAGTCCCTTGCTACTAATGTTTTTTATTTATTTATGTGAAGTCTGGAAATAGCAATCGAGAGGCTGAAGGGACAGGGTATAACAACTAAGAAATCATCTCAAAATCTGAAGGTATTCAACTGATTATCTATCTCATAAAGTTAGATTTTTTTCTGCCTTTTATGTTATGTCATTGTTCTATATGCCTACACAAACTCATAAGCTTCCTAACTTCAGGTTTTGGCTAAAGATGAGTATGAACGCAATTTCATTTCTCCTTGAAAGCGGCTCCGTGGCGTCTTCCAGCGGCGGATATGGCGCGTTCTCAGTCAAATCTTCTTGCAGGTGCTCGCGATTTGTACCTCCACCGTATCTCACGGCGCTGTCGTACCTCCAAATGAAATTGGAGTGAAATTTGACGATATCGGTGCACTTGAGGACGTGAAGAGAACATTGGATGAACTTGTTACTCTTCCAATGAGGAGACCTGAACTTTTTTCGCATGGAAATTTATTAAGGGTATGGCTTGCTTTTCTGCTAGATATTTTTTTTTACTTCATATTTATTGATTTCAGTTGATCTAATTTACCTCTTAACAGATTTATTTTTTGTTTCTCCATGTACAAGTTGAGTTTCAATTTCAAATTTTGTGAGGTGATAGCGGACATCATAATTTATGTTAAAAGATATCATAAATATTTTATCATTGTTTTGATAGTGTAAGACATATAATAATAAATTAACAATAGAGATACAAAATTGTATGAAACATATAATGATGAAAAAAATCACAATGTATATTTTGCTAGAAATATCACAGAGCCTTGAATATTGCATTTAAGTGACTCATTATTATTGATAGACACATAAGTCACCTCATATTAGCATGAACTCAAAATGCTAGGTGGTAGAATTAGTTATTGCATGAAAAAATCATTTTCTGCAATAAATAGCTATAAGATGCTGTTGCTTTAGCATTGTAGTCAAGCTTCCAGAAGTATGTTTCATGCTGAATTCAAGGTTATGATGTAGATGTTACTTGAGTTCTTTCGATGTATGCAGTTGCTGTGGTAGAGAAAGATGCAACATTGAAAGCTGCTCGCGTCATTTGGAATGATCCTATTCCCATTTACACTACACTTTTGCAGCATCTATTTTGCACTCTGTAAATTGACACAGATATTGCTGTGTAAATATAGTTAATGTGGAAGGAAGATGAGCTAGTTTAGTTGGTCCAGGGTGTGGATGTATATCCAAACCACCCAGGTTGAAGTCTTCGTCAACGTCAAGGCGAATTTGGGGTTCGGGTGCTTTCTTATTAATAATAATAATAAAATGCCATCTAGTTTTCTATTAATGCAATGATACGCAGCTCTCCTGCGTGTTCGAGAAAAAAAATTCCACCTAGTTCCTGCTAGGTTGATCTAGTTTTTTTAATGTGGATGCGTGCATTATGTCCTGATAGCCTTTAGCTAGTTGACCTTGGTCCACTGTTGGAGATTGGACTGTTCTTCATCTGTCGAAAACTAATTATGGAGCTTTTTTAGCACTAGATTGTTTTCTATTGTTTTTTCTTGACCACTGGGAGAGAATTCCCCTAGGCATTTTCAATTGTAAGATAGAGGAGTACCCTGAAACCACTTTCCTTGAGAGGTACCCACAAATTGGTGAGCCCCGGGTTCGAGCCTGGGTGGCTATCCTCTTAATTGGTGGCACTAACCAATTAACCATCCAAGCTACTGCTCGGTTCAGATTGTTACCAATTTATCATACATGACTGCACATTTATTCACCTAATTGTATTTAAGTCTAGTTTTATGATGGTTGCTTTTCAACGTGTAATGTGATTGAGGCTTGTAAATTTCATATGGATGCAGAAATAAGTTTTTAGCTTATAAGTGAAGCAGATAACCAAAAGCAGATGTTCTTCAATTAAATTGATCTTTGGTTCTTAGATAAACCCTTTCGTATATTACAAAATGAGATTGTGCAATTAAAGATACACTTGTTACAGATAAACAAAAAAATGTGGGGATTCTGCAAGTGAAATCACTATTTCTTAGACAGCTTGTTGCTTTAGCTTCATTCTCTAAATGTTGAGTTCTTGTTCTATCAATCGCTTGAACATTGTGATATTTGTCTTATCAGAAGTTATGCATATTCGAATTGGTCTAAGTGCTTTACTGAATTTCTAACAAATATTTGATTGTTTGCACCTTGTCAGCCCTGTAAAGGTGTTTTGCTTTTTGGGCCTCCTGGAACAGGAAAAACACTCTTGGCAAAAGCCCTTGCAACAGAAGCTGGAGCAAATTTTATCAGTATAACTGGTTCTACACTCACATCAAAGGTAATTTCATTTGACCTGTATCTTTATATTGATTTTTTTTCAGTTATTTGTTCATTAATAATATGGAAAATGAATTATATAAGAAAATCAAGACGCTTGATACATGTTGCTGAAGATTCTTGCTGCAAAAAATTAGAGGGCTTCATACTGGGTAAACTATTGAACACCTTAAATGATGTTTCAATAGAACCCCATTCAATCTTGGCAGTTTTATTCTATGTAGGCATATGTTTTTGGGGTTGTCCATTGACTTTGGCAGTTAGGTTCTTTGCTTGATGAAAGGTACCAATATTGGCTCATGACATACATGGAATTTCTTTTGTGAGAAGTTGGATCATAACAATATCTGCTATTTATTACTGGGAAAAAGTTGGGAAGAAGTTCTGTTCTAGGTCTTTTTTGGTTAAGGGTTTGAACGTTCCTGTTTGGGATGATGCAGGATTTACTAATATAAAATTTAAATAAACGCAGGATAAGTGGATTCAAATTATGATAATGTTTACCACATATGGCAACTGTGGAATTTTGGTTCATGCTGCACCAGGTTGCTTTAGGATATCCTAGTCACACGCCTTATTTGTTTTTCTCAAACATGTACACCTTATTTGTGACTAGTGACTATTAGTGGCTTAGCTAACAATTCTTGTGTTTTGTGCCAATCAGTGATGGCTGGTGATAGCCATTAGATAGTAATGATTTTGGTTTTCTAAAAGTCAAATTCCGTATGGTCATGGCTATAATTGAGCACGAAAGCACCATTTTTCTCAATTTGATACAGGTGTGACATGTCTAACTCAAGCAGCCAAAAGACCATCTGTAGTTAATCTTGCATCAAAATATATTAGCAATCAACTATATTCTTCAACCAAAGAGCTTGAATGGTTGTGAACAAGATGATCATTGACCAGCAGTCTCATGCATATATGCAAGTCATTTTCCAACCAACCACTGACTTAAAATTATATTTTCTTTAAACAGTGGTTTGGAGATGCAGAGAAGCTGACAAAGGCCCTTTTCTCCTTTGCGAGTCGACTAGCTCCTGTTATCATATTTGTTGATGAGGTATGTTTAATCAATGCAGATTTGGTGCCCTCATTAGCTAAAATATCATGTTGCAATGCTTCAAAAATCATGAAAAAAGCATGTATGTAGTCCACATAAAGTTAAGTATAGTTGCAGCAATTCAGTTTGAAATTCGTCCTAGATGTCAAGAAACAAAATAGACAAGCAGTCAACTGCACTGTTCATCATGTGCTGACAGTGTTGTTGCGGCTACAGTTACCTTAGGTGTACTGCATACATGATTTTTGTGATCTTTTGAAACATTGCAACATGGTATTTTAGCTAAAGAGGACGCCGTGTAATTTTTGTATGTTTACTAGTAAAATACAACAACAACAACAACAACAACAACATAGCCTTTCAGTCCCAAGCAAGTTGGGGTAGGTGAGAGTTGAAACCCACCAAGATCCCCAAGTCATGGTTTAGGCACTTCAATAGTTGCTTTCCAAGTACTCCTATTCAAACATAGATCTCTAGGTATATCCTAAGCTTTCAAATCTCTTTTTATTGCCTCCCCCATATCAATTTTGGTCTTCCTCTAGCTCTCCTCGTATTATTAGCTTGGCTTAGGACTCCACAATGCACTGGTGCCTCTGGAGGTCTTCTTTGGACATGGCCAAACCACCTCAACCGATGTTGGACACGCTTTTTTTCAATTGGTGCTATCTCTAGGCGATCACGTATATCATCGTTCCGAACTCTGTCCATTCTTGTGTGACCACAAATCCATCGTAATATACGCATTTTTGCAACACTCAGTTGTTGAACATGTCGAATCTTTGTAGGCCAACATTCTGCTCCATACAACATATAGCCTGTCTAATCGCCGTTCTATAGAACTTGCCTTTTAGCTTTTGTGGTACCCTCTTGTCACAGGGAATGCCAGAAGTTTGTCGTCACTTGATCCACCCTACTTTGATTATATGGCTAACGTCCGCATCAATATCTCTATCCCTCTGTAGCATCGATCCCAGATACCGAAACGTATCCTTCTTAGGCACTACTTGACCTTCCAAACTCACATTTCCCTCCTCCTGTACAACTCCGCCAAAGTCGCATATCATGTATTCGGTTTTAGTTCTGCTCAATTTAAAACCTTTGGACTCAAAGATCTGCCGCCATAACTTTAGTTTTCTATTTACTCCCGCATGGCTTTCGTTCACTAACACTACATCATCAGCGAACAACATACACCAAGGGATATGCCCTTGTATGTTCCTGGTAACCTCATCCATTACTAAGGCAAAGAGATACGGGCTTAAGGCTGACCAATGTTTACTAGTAAAATGGAAGAAGAAAAACAAGAGTACTCTTAAACTATTTCTTGTCATTACTTTGGCTGTAATTTGAGCATGATTCAAAGTACGTTTGTTTTTTTCATGATCTCCTGGCATGATACGGTTTGGTTATAGGTTGACAGCTTACTTGGTGCAAGAGGAGGTGCATTTGAGCATGAAGCAACAAGAAGGATGCGCAATGAATTTATGGCAGCTTGGGATGGTCTCAGGTCCAAAGAGAGCCAACGGATCCTTATTCTTGGTGCGACAAATCGTCCATTTGATCTGGATGATGCTGTGATACGGCGTTTACCTAGACGGTAACATCTAAGATTCCATGTTCTTGCTTCCGACACAAATTTAAGCAAATGGTCATCTAGCAAGATGTTCATTGGTTCCATGGTCCACAGGATATATGTTGACCTTCCAGATGCACAGAACCGATTGAAGATTCTAAAGATTTTACTTGCTAAAGAAAAGCTAGAATCTGGTTTTAAGTTCGATGAACTTGCAAATGCCACAGAAGGCTATTCAGGGAGCGACCTAAAGGTACCAAACTAGAACAATCGTGGTAGTTTCCCTGCTGTTCAGAAGAATGAAACTGTTATGTTCTCTTTTCATGTCTATGTGCAACCCATTCACTGTTTGTTTCTGCAGAACCTATGTGTAGCTGCAGCATATAGGCCAGTTCATGAACTACTAGAAGAAGAAAAAAAGGTGCTTAGCTCTTTCAACTGTTCACCTGTGTCGAACTTTCTACCATAAAGACTGCACTTCTACTCATAAGTTTCCTTACATGATTCCTATCTTTTCTAGGGACGTGTGAGTAACGAAAACAGTTATCTGAGACCCCTTAAATTGGATGATTTTATCCAAGCAAAAGCTAAGGTATTGATTGTAATCATGATTTCCCTTCTCTGCCTAATCTCACTTTTCTTAACATCCGGCTATTTCCTAACGCAGGTTAGCTCGTCTGTTTCTTATGACGCAACGAGTATGAATGAATTGAGAAAATGGAACGAACAATATGGGGAAGGTGGCAGCAGGACTAAATCACCATTTGGGTTCGGCAACTGACGTTATAGTAGAGATTTACCAATACTGTATCTCTGTAACATCTAGGCTGCCTGTTGTAGATTAGGGAATCAGTCTCATTTTTTTTTACCATGAGCCTATTTGAATAACCTTGTAATCACCCTGTACAAAAAAAAAAAAATCTAGTTAAACACCAGTTTTGCCTACTATACAAGGGTTGGTAATGTTGGTGTAGAATCAGAAGAAATCTGCTATACACTACAGAATGATGTATCTGAGCTACTTTGGGTAAGCATTAGGCTTAACAAGATGTAAACGGCTTAAGAATTTTCAGTTAATTAATACTAGTTCTCAGCATAGAATTCGACAGAACAACTTTAGTATTAAGGTAGTCGATGGCTGGAATTACCAGGATGTCTCCTGTTGACCAGAGACTGTTGTCGTCTCAAAAGAATGGAAGAAAATAATTTGTTACTAGTATTTTATTTTTGGCCCTTACATGTTGTAAAATGTGTTGGTTAGTTTTCCTTCACACCTGCGAACCCTGTGTAGCAATCAGCTGGCGTATAACTGAACTATCATCTGAGTCGTCCATGATAGAGGTTAGGGAACGCGATCTCAAAATTTAATTGTCAGAAGATTGTGTCGACGCAAAGAGAGCAGCTGGAACAAATGAACGTGTGCTCTAGAAATCGCGTCGTCCCTGGACACAGCACCACATGCGTCCGATTTCACAAATCCGTGGGCGCGCCATCCTTTAATCGGTGATGCACCGGGCAGCTGGAGAATCTGTCTCTCGGGACACAGTGCATTTGAAGAGTCTTGCTCCATGGGCAGCCGCGCAGGGCCCAGGTTTCTCTTTTATTCATCACGTTTTCGCTGGCAATCTTGCTGGGCAGTTGGGTGCCATCCGCCCATGCCCATGCCACGGTACCACCTGCTATGCTATAGTAGTATAGTTTCTAAAAAAAACTGCTATGCTATAGGGTCGATCTACACGATCTATGCAAGTATGCAACAGTCTTCCACGCTGTTTGCATAGCTGGAGCTCAATAATTCAGTTTATCTCATTACAACTTTGCAGGCGAGGGAGTAGTTGTATTTATTTGCTTAACTTCTCTTTCTTTATTACCCACCAAAGTGTAAAAGGCCGCTGTCCTATTTGTTAGCAAGTTATGTTTGCCTCCTAGTCTATTGTGTGCCTGTGCCTTGGACTCTGGATACAGCCATGCGCCAGGCTAGGCACTTGTGCTATTTAGTATGAGTTAATTAGGTTCCTAGATTATGTTCACACCTTGAATCATTGAGTTCTCCTGTCTATATATTGTAATCCCTTGTAATCTGTGATCTATCAATATACTTTTCAGAGTTTATCTCTCTTACACTATTCACTAATGAGCGGCACGAAACTGCCCATTTCTTGACGGATCCCTTGACTGTGCTCTCAGGTCTCAGCTTCGTCTTTTCCACACACTGGCTAGCCGGATCCCTTGACCGGTGTGAAGTCACGCATGCAAGTCGGAAATGTTCATACCGCTCCACAGTCAACACATGTCCGCAGATGAATATATTCAGATTTCAATTGGGTAAAATAAACCGAGGGGAGTCGATGTGAAGCTGTAAGATATTATTGTGCCGCTGTCATGACTCGTGAGAGAAGCTAAAAGGCCCAGACTAGTCAGAAATATGGTTTGTTTCGTTGCCAAGTGACGGTCATTCCATTTTATCGAGTGACAGCAACGGGCTGCAGTAACTATCCTTTTAAGACTTCTTTCCCTGCAACTGCAAGGATCAAAGATAAAGCAGATTTGTTCACACAAAAAAAAAAAGATTAAAGGAGATTCGCCGAAACCACTCGCGTCATGCTCGTAATCAAATCAAAGTCTGCGGCCAGATTCATTTTTTTTAACCATTTGGCTGCTTCCTCTGCCTGAATGGCTGGTTGAGTTATCATATTTTCTTACAGTGTTCAACGCATTTGTTTGGTTGGTGGCGACTGGCGTGATGCCGTGATGGGATGGGATGTGGGATGGCATTGTCACTCTGAAGAGATGGTTCTGACCAGGCCAAAAGCAAGCACCTTCAAATTTGTCACTCTCATAGAGCATTAAAAGAGTAAATCACGAGATGGATCTTGTGCGGTTGGTGGGCGGTGGCTTAAGATGCAAAAATTTGCAATCTTCGTCTCTCGTTTCTCTTATAATCCGTATTTTTAAATAGTTTTTTTTCATAACAAATTAATCGAGAACAATAGGCGAAGTTAAGATGATGTTTCGTCTGGTCGTTTAAATTAGCAGGAGTTGTGTGGTTGGTGGCTTAAGATGATGTTTCGGCTGGTCGTTTAAGTTAGCAGGAAACAAGCATTTACGAGTTACTATCGCGTTGCATTTTGTTTAGACTTTTCTCCACAAAGTGCAACAATCACATGGAATATATGTTGTTAGTGTTTTCCGTTTCTCCTATGCCCCTCGTGATCTTTAACTAGAATATTTAATGATGCCGCAGTCCTTGCTAAGACTGGCAAGTCTATCTAAGTTTCTATTGACGGTCATCAATCTACTGCTCCTGTCTCAAAACAATAGAATTTCCCAATCTTTATCTCGAAAGAAAAAGGGCAGATGCTTGATTTCTCAGTAATATATTTTGAGGGGCTTACTTCCAAAATAGAACTGGGGAAGATGTGAGTTTTACTGTCCATTTTTCCTGAAAACTTTGCTTTTTTTTTAGAAGCTGAAAACTTTGCTTTTAAAAACTATACTATACAAAAAGTACAAATTCCAGTCCCAACAAGCGGATATATCAAAAAGCACGGGACGACGGCCCACGATCTTCTCCCGCATGTTGGATCGATTCCGCATCAGTCCACCGCACGATTCTTCCCACCAGCCACATCTGTCTGACGTGGCACCCCAGCCGTAGGTGACTCTGACTCAGCTACGTACTCCTGTACTAGCTAGATCCCCAACTAACCCACCGTGCATCCTTGACTAAAATACCCATTTGAACCGGATAAACTGAGGAATTCCAACCTTCATATGCAATTGTATAAAATATTTTTCACCAATACTGGTAACAAACACGCTCCGATCCAAATTCATTTCAACGCTGCGTTTTGGAACACGAGGATCCTTGAACACGCTAGGTGTAGGTGGCAATACCCATCTTTTTATGCCAACCCTTATGTCATTGGCCTTATAAGTAACTCTGAAAATCTCGATCGATATATCTCTTTTTATATATTTATAAAAATAATTAATACCGGTGACATGTAACTACACGAGAACAATCAATCAATAAATATAAATGAAGCTAAATGATTTTTCACAATATAAACGTGTGGCTCTAGGCGCAGCCAGGGCAGGGCACCAACTACCTAAGCCATCACAACAAATGAACAAAACAGCAAACAAAAGCAAATGCCCAAGGGCAAAAAGGGAAACTCGAGGTCCAAATACGCAACTACTCGGCAGCGTCTGGTGCGTCCTGCCCGATGCACGCCCGTCACTATTTTACTGTCCCCATCGTCCGGCCATCATCGGCTCCATTTTTCGCTTCGCTGATCTAACTAGGTTTAAAAGGCTAATTAGTTATTTTTTAAAAAACTATAAGACAAGCGAAGAAAAGGCCATTTTCCGCCACTGTTTCGACCACCGAAGGGCCATTTCCGCCACCACCACCGGTTACCACCTGCCGCCTGCGCCCTGCCCTCCCTCTGCTTCTTTAGACATCCGGATCGCGCTGAGATTGAGCCGTAGCTGACTAGTCGCCGCGTCCCCTCTCCCCGCGCAGCAGCAGCAGAGCACCACCAGGCGTCCGGCGAGCGAGCAATGGAGGCGGGGGGCGTGGGCCTGGCGCTGCAGACGCGGGCGGCGGGCTTCGGCTCCGGCCGGCGCCGGGGCGGCCTACAGTCGCCCAGCGGCAGCCTGAGAGTCGCTGACCCGTCGGGAGCAGCGGTTGCTGTGCGGGCTCGCGGGTCTAAGCCCGTCGCACCGCTCCGTGCGAAGAAATCGTTCGGTGGTACAGCCCCTTCTTCGCCTCTGTTTTTTACATTACACATATTGTGGTCAGATTGGCGTGATTCGGCATTTTTTGTCTTCCTTGTCGTTTTTTACTCCGTTTGTTGCGAATTCGGTTCGCTCTAATCGAATCGATGCTATTGGGGCATGTTTGGATTCGTCATATTTGTTGACTTTCATGGATTTGACGTGTGATTTGGCTGTAGGATTTTATGAAGTAGTTTGGTTCCATGGGTTCCGAGTGATTTCCGGAGTTTTGTTTTCCTCTTATTAGAGGTGCGGGGAGGATCTATGCCTTTTGAGTGGTTTGATTTGTCAGAAATTGATAAATCAATCGGGTTTCGGATTATAGGAAAATGGAAAATAGGAAGATGGAGCCCCATGCTTGTATCCCTATGGTTGGCATTTTTTTTTATGATCTTATCCCTGTGCAGGTCATGAAAACTTGCATAACTCCGTTGACGAAGCTCTCCTATTGAAGGTATTGACCAAGATCTTGGATTCCTAAAAGATCAGATCAACAATTACTATGGAGAGTGCATGTGTTTTTGTACCGGTCTAATGTTATTGTACTACGATTTCAGAGAAAATCAGAAGAAGTCCTGTTCTACTTGAACGGGAGGTGTATTTACTTAGTAGGTTAGTCCTCATCCTCCTATATTGCGATTGCTATAAAGAATGTCCACTTTTAGATGAAACTGCCATATTTGAATTTATGATTGATGAGTGAGTGTTTGTGTGCAGGAATGATGGGTTCTGGAAAAAGTACCGTGGGGAAGATTATGTCTGAAGTCTTGGGTTATTCGTGCTTCGATAGGTCTGTGTCTTTTTGTGAAAGTAAATTAGCAATTTGTTGAAGGTTTCTATGGATGTTGTGATGCACAGGTACTGATGATGAGATTTGTTGCTTTGAATTATGTTTTACAGTGACAAATTAGTGGAGCAAGCTGTTGGAATTCCTTCAGTTGCCCAAATATTCAAGGTTCATAGCGAAGCCTTCTTTCGGGATAATGAGGTAACGGTTACCGATTCTTTACTGACATCCTCAAGTACTCTCTCTGATTTATAATGTTTGTTTTTTATTCCTTAATGCCCAGAGTTGGAAGCTTTGGCTTATGATGTTACCTTTCTTTGTGTTTCATGCCTTGCAGAGTAGTGTCTTGAGAGATTTGTCCTCCATGCGACGATTAGTTGTTGCCACCGGAGGTGGTGCTGTTATCCGACCAGTTAACTGGTATCTAGAGCTCACTTTATTTCTTTCTTTTAAATGGGTCGCTTTGTTTTCTTTAAATCAGTATTGTGACCTGTCGTTGCATTATCAGGAAATATATGAAGAAGGGACTATCTGTTTGGTTAGATGTGCCCTTGGATGCTCTTGCTAGGCGTATTGCTAAAGTGGGAACTGCCTCTCGTCCTCTTCTGGATCAACCATCTGGTGATCCATACACAATGGTAGCTACTTGTTCCTTCAATTTCTTTCATGCTGGTGAAACGGAACTGTTTCTTCCATTCTATTTGGACAAAGAACTGCTCATAGATCCACTTAAGCCTTGAAGCCCTATCCTGGATTCCAGGCCTTTACTTGTGGTATCTGTAGGCATGATCACACTTTTTATGCTAGTTCTAATACGGATCACTCACTGGGTTCCTTCTATGTTAGGCCTTTTCTAAGCTCAGCATGCTTGCAGAGCAAAGGGGTGATGTTTATGCAAATGCAGATGTCAGGGTTTCTCTGGAAGGTAAGATTCCCATCTGGATAATCTGGCAAACTATATGATCAGATGGTCCTTCATAAGACTTGATTATAGTTTTGTTCCAAGTTCCAGTGGATTAACACACCTGTGCCTGGCATTTGCAGAGATTGCATCTAAACAAGGTCACCATGATGTCTCTAAGCTGACACCCACTGATATCGCAATTGAGGTAAGCTTACCACGAATACCATTTCTCTTTCCAGTTTCCACATATCATCAGACAGCTTTTTAGAAGATAACACTCTTAACATCTTCGCAGTCACTTCATAAGATCGAGAGCTTTGTCAGCGAGCACACTCCAGATAATCCAGCTAGCGACTCGCAAGCTGAGTCGCAGATCCAAAGGATACAGACTTTGTAGAATGTTAATCCTTTTCCTTGTACCGTAGCGTACCACCTAGGGCATTGTTGAGTTATTTGTTCGTTGCATTGTCACGAGGGAGGAAAAAAACTGAAGCATTTCTTGTTGTAAGCTGTAAAGGAATGGAATAAGGGAGATAATCCGAAGTGTACCGTTGGCTGAAACATCACCTTCTTCGCTCCTGGGTCTGCTTTTGTTTGTTGAACGAATGCAGGAGATGAATCGAGTCATGAACTGGCATGACGGCGGCGGCAACGAACAGATGGCGCGTCAGCGTAATGAACAGACGGCGAATGGATGGATGATAAGATTGCTGAGGACTGATAGCCTACTGCTTGTGGCTTTTTAGCTGGGAGACACGAGTTGAGGGAAGTTGGATGCGATTACGGCCAAGGAGGCGGGGCCGTATCTGAATAGGCCGGTATCCGATTACGCCGTAATGAATCACGGATAGACTCGAAACAAACATGCGTAGATGAAAATCTATGGCGGACATCTCATCTCAGCAAACATGAACATCATCGACTTTATCCGTCGTGGTGGACATCTGATCTGATGGTAATGCTCCACCGGCGGGTGTCCCTTCCGCGTCCGTCCGTCTGTCCAGACGCTCCTAGCTGGACCTGCTCCATTCACCACGGCATACACGGTTTATAAAAAAAGAGCGATGTTTTCCTCATTCGCATCCGCTGCAGCGTTTCCCACCCCCGCACCACGGCTGCCCGGCTCCTGCTCTTGCTTCGTCATGCCGCCCCACTGCTCTTGCTCCTCTTCCACGCGCCCGCCCCACCGCTCCTAACGCTGCTCCTGCTCTTGTTCAACGCGCGTCCCTGACTGTTGCTGCTCCTGCTCCGCTCCTTGCCCCGCCCGACGACGCCAACAGGCGCCGCTAGCGTAAGGAGAAGCGTCGGACCCCAGTGCGGAAGCCCTCCGGCATCGCCTCCTGCTATGGCTGCGGCGCCCCGGCGCCCCGATGCAAACGGAGGAGGAGGCCACACCAGGATACGATGCATGTTGCAAGTGCTACAATTCAAATGTTTCAGTAGAGGTACGTTGCAAGTGGTTTATATGGATGTGATAAAAGTAGATCCGGATGTTACATATGTTGCAAATGTTTTAGAGGCATGTTGCAAGTATTTCAGAGGCATGTTGCAAGCGTTTATTCAAAATGTTTCATCTGTTTCAGACTATGTTGCAAGCGTTTTTTATCTGGATGTTGCATATGTTTCACATATATGTTGCAAGAGTATGTTCAAAATATTGCAGCTGTTTCAATCTTATGTTGCAATAAGTGTTTTTATGTTGTGAGTTGCAAGTATTTTATATGGATGTTGCATATGCTTCACACACATGTTGCAAGTGTATGTTCTAAATATTTTATTTGCTTCAGACGTATATTGTATTCAAGTGTTTCATGTTGCAAGTGTTTTGTGTTTCAGAGGTATTTTCATAGAGTCATGGGGACATGCCCCGGGCGCCGGGAGAAGGGGCGTGGCGAGCCGGGGGCCAGCGAATGGGCGGACAGGCGTGCTCGTCCTCATCACGGCTCCCGGGTCCCACCCACGCGGAGAGAGAGAGGAGGGGGTCAAGGGTAAGGAGTGGTGGACAGAGGCGGGGTACGCGTGCGAGGCGAGGACGAGACGGATGGGGATGGATGTGCCCGTGCACCAGCGATACAACGCAGCGCCAGGCGCGGGCTGGCGACCGAAGCCAGGGTCACGTGATGGCGTTTCTGCTGTGTCGTTCGATGAAAGTACGCCCAGGTTATCGTCTGACCAAATCATATCCCATGGGACGGCTGGACACCAGCGATTCCCCTCGTCTAAACACCGTCGACTTTATCCGTCGTGGCGCTGCTCCAACGAGCAGTGCCGGAAAAAGAAACAAATTCATTCGCGTTGCTTCACTGTGGACGGCTGGGAAGTCGCCTTCTGCTGGGCGGGTTCGGCCTATACCTCGTCACCTCGAACACATGTTTCGAATGGCTCGACGGACCCACGAGCGAATGAGGCTTCTCTGCACACCGTCTATATGCTATAGCCGCCTCGTTCTGATTTCACGGAGATTACAGAGTAGCATACATGACGTGCGCGGTGCGCCTGAATCCGCAGCTGTCAAGCGCGTACGATGACTTAGCGCAAACTTCTTGCAAATAACAATCATTTTATTGAATAAATTACATGTTTTTACACCAAAATTCTCTGTAGCTAAGCAAAGTGGAATATACATTTTTGCTCCTGAAGCTGCGTACACACTGATAGTATAAACGTGAAACCCAACAGTAGCATCGACAAAAGAACAAAAGAATGATCATTTAGAAATGAAATGTACAGTCTTTGTCTTGGTGGTAAGTTTGTCCACTCTGCTGCAAGTCCTCACTTACTGCCCAAGCTTCCTCCATATGCCTTTCTTTGCTGTCAAGCACTTCAATTTGCCAAACACAAAACCGGACTTCTGAGGGTTGCCATCCACAAGCGAGTTCTCATATATCTCTTTGCATTCTTGTACGACCTAAGAAACGACTAGGGAGTAAGAATCTACGACCAAATTACTAGTAAGCATACGAAAAAACCCTAATCTGTCAATAAGCACAAAGTGGCCTTCCGTTGGACCACAGTTGACCGTTCATAGGATCATGAAAACAGAGCAGCACCAATGACGCATACGATGTGAGAGGCGTTGTGACGTTACCTCCTTAGCTTCCTTTCTTGGAATGCCTTCCCGCATTGCCACAAGCTTCTCGACAACCTCAGGCTAAAAAACGCAGATGTCAAGTTGTAGGGCATAATGAGAAATTAACACGCTGTTTCATATTTTTAAATAATCAAGCATTAGCAAAGCTGAATATATTTGTTAGGCAGACAAATTACCGGGCAATCAGGTTGATGTTCCAGTATATTTGTGTAAATGAGAGTAAAGCTATCCAAACTCTCAGCTGAAGCTAGCTCCCTCATATCTGCCAGAATCCGCACTCTGCTTTCAACTTTCTGGATCAGTGTAAAGACAACTTTTCAGTTCCAAGTTAGTAATACAGAAACATCATATGCCTTTCTAGGACAACGGGTGTTCAATGACAAAAAAACCCCACAGTATCCACATTTTAATAAAATGCATGCACAAAACTGCAGACGATTTTCAGCATTCGAACTGTCACATGAGACTCTGGCTAGTTTTCAGCTTTGAATGAAGAAAAATCTGTAGTAGTAACTGAACAAAATCCTAGCAGAAATTATACTTACTGTCACGTTGATGTGTTCCCTGAAGAAATCCATAAGCACATCTTCATCTAACCTCATCCTCTCTATTGTGTCTTCTTTTATGTAGTTTTTCTACAGACGCAAAGGAAACACATAGTAATTATTGAAAGGACATGTCAGACAGCAGTTGTGAGATTAGCTTTTGAAAGTTCTTCTCAGACATAATATTACATGTCATGTGAATTTCTTTTTTGGAGGTGAATGTTGTCAAATTGGTATGAACCCAGTGTACAGCAGTGACTATTCTGTACAGAATCATTTCTAGGAAACACTGCAAGTCTTCCTTTTAGAGTGTTAATATATATTATATGATCCTTAAAGTCCCTCCAGATATGGACATTTAGGGTACAGTATGACACAATTTAATTAACTTGAACACTACATCAGATATGGAGATTTAGGGTACAGTATGATACGATTTAACTAACTTGAACACTAAGGGTAGTTCTGCAAACCTGAGAAAGGAGATGATCAACATAGACCACAATTGTTTCCTCTATGCAAGCCTCCACAAATCTTCGAAATGATCTTTCTTCAATATACCTACACACACACACACACACAAAGGTATTAAACTAAAGCATATAAAGACAACTATTATAAGCAAAACTCTAGACTGTTAACATTTAACTTCGAGAAACTAAATTGACCGGAGCAGAAATTTGAAGTGTACATTCAAACAACACTCCGTAGTTTATGAGAAACACTACTGATATGTTGAAAACATTAAATAGTGCAGACAAAATTAATTGCACTGGATCTACCTGCAACTTTTAACATTCACAAATCCATTCAAGTATTTTAAATTTATTAACATGCACATGAGTTTCCATATTTGGCAAACACATTGTTTATGTTTGATATTTTGGGATCTTTCAGTAAACTTCAGGCGTGGCTTGATGGCATAGAATATGGTGTGGTGCAGTTTTCTCAAAACTATGCCACAAATCGTTTCATAATGAACAAAATATGTATAGGCAACAGGATTTTCCAGGGAATGTACATTCCTACATAGTTCCATACCACATGTCAGTTTTAATAGGAAAATAAAGCTTACATTTTAACATCACCAAAGTAATCAGCAAATGTCGCGACAAGATATTCTGTGACCATTCCCTCCAGCCAGTCTGGGCAGAAAGAATCGTGTGAGAAAACAAATTGCAACCAGACATTCCATAGACAAGAGAAGACACTGCATGAAGTACGTCACAAAAATTAGGCAAAGCACACTAGAACAGTTCATGACTGTTGGCACCTTTGTGCCAAGCAGTACATCAACTTAGCTTGCTTACTGGGAGGGTATTAACAGAATCATGCTGGACTCACTACTGAATCACATGTCAGATATGCCCACTTGGGATTCAGCACATAGTTATACAGCCAAAATGGCAAAAGTAAATTCTCAAAGAATTTGAGGGTGTGTTCAAAAGAATGGGATCGCTCTATGATTTTAGGGTTTAGTTTAAGCTAAACCCTAAGCATCCAGGTCCTAATGCTTCTTATCCAAAAAGGCCTTGAATGTTAACTACTACCAAACAAGTGTAACCAACTGTTAGCACCAAATATGACAAGTAGCTGTTGAAAATAGTAGGCAATATTTACAGAAAATCTATCAATCTCTTACAGAATGAAAGGACCTGCAGGCGTTAAAATTCAAAAACTGACCTGGATGCACTTGTCAGATATATGAAGTGTTTGGTTTGAGTGGGAGGCTGATGGTTCATTTTATACTAGCTTCAAACCTAATTTTCTTGTTTGCTTCGAGAAATGGAATGGGTTCACCTGACCCATCAACTCATCCCTCATAAACACACATCTAGTGTAAACATGAGGAATGAGGCCATCCTACCAAATTTCATGGGATTATCTCATGATGGGCCATTCCATCTAGGATCGATTAACTTCGGAAACTAAACACCCAAAAGAAAAAGAGAACACGGACAATGCTGCTATTGAAGTACCTTTCTGGTAAAGCTTCACGAGTAGATCCTGCACACCTGGGTCTTCAAAAATAACACTAACAGTTTGGAGGACAGCCTCCTGTTGTAAGAACAAATAATAATGCTTGAAATGACTGTTTCATGGACGAGGTAAATAGATGTATAGCTATATTGTATGCATGCAGCACAAACCTTGGCAACCTCGAGAAATCCTTTGCAAGTGTCCTCAAAATTAACCTGTAACAGAATATTTTGCTTATACTTCAAAAAACATAAGGTGAGTGAAGAGATAAAAACATTGTACAGTAAAGAACAATTAACATCAAGCTACAAATAGGGTTAATATTTTCAGTTTTACAGAGAATGCAAGAATACAGCCAAGCACCCAGACCAGTAGTCGACAGGGACCGGATTTCTCCCAGCCAGTTTGTTCTCCCGATTCAAATTTCAAACATCCCAGTTTTGGAAGTGAGATTGGTTCCCAGTGGAATTTCACTAGCACAAACAACATTTGCATATAAATAGTACAGTATTTGCAAAGCATGCGATGCTTAGATTTAGGACAATTCTCAATTTTGCAAGCTATGATCCAAGAAACATACATCTGATGCTTTCTAGCTAGGTAGGGGAGTACAAGTATGGTGATATTTAAGAATGTATTATTTTTTTTTTTTTTTGACAACAAGAATGTATTCTTTAGACCAACCACAACTCCACAAGAATGCCTCCATGTTGGTCAGGTCAAAGTTGAAAATTACACCCATAGGACTAATACATATTTACATCCAAATTTTGATTTATGAATATCAAAATCCAGACAGCTTCCATCTACTGATATTTGCCAGGAAACTTTATTCTGCACGCCAGACAAAAGTAAGAAATTTGGTTCCTACAGAGAAAGAGAACCGATATAGCTAATGCATACAGTCTGGTTGCTCTCTGTACCCTTAAAAAAAGTATGCCTAGACAAGTTTCTCTCTCCGGAACCATGCCAGGAGACTTTTTTTTTCCCCTTCAGAGACAAGTAAAAATCTGACCCTGGTGGGAAATAGAACCCTGGCCCTGATACTATGTGTAACATTTCAAGTTCATAAGAAGAAACTTAAGAATGACTGAGCTATGTAATTAAAAAAACATGAAATCATCTCTTGACAAGTTAAAACTTGGTTGAAAGAATGACATCTAATAAAGAGCAAAAGCTTTGTCACAGATTTGCACCTGTTCAGCATAGCTTTGTGGAAGTGCCTCCAATGTACTGCTACTTAGCTCTGATGAAAGTTCGTAGCAACGCAGGTTATTGTTAATCTGCACCCACATACAACATAAGGATCAAATAATAAGCAATAAAGGAAGACAGGAAATTCACATCTCGTCGAGGTCCAAAAGCAGAAAGGAACATACCAATGCACATAGAGATTCCAGACCAACATCAGAAGCCGGCTCCTCAAGTCTTTGTCTCTCAGCTGCTTGAAAATCAAGCATGACCTGCAAATGACAAAAATAGAAGATCTAAATAACGTATTAACTGATTACAAAAGCGTGAAGCACAACACAACAAACCCGGTAGACTACATAATCTCATAGGGTAACTATATAAATACCTGAATAACCGCAAGAGCAATGCGATATAGCATGACGTCTGTGCTGTTGTCTCTAACTATCTGAACTTGCTCGGTCAATATCCTGAATAGATCCACTGCTGCAGGTGTATATAGTTTTCCATCCTCTGTGCTCTTTGGTGGTTGTGTTTTGTCAGCCTCCAAAATGTTACTGTACCATTTCTACAGAAGAAAACAAGAAATAATACATGATTCTCATGTTTAAGTTCATCTACATTCAACAGATCTAGAAAGAAGTACCTTGGTTGTTGCCTGCATACGCTCAACATACATGTTCATGAGGGGATCCAGTGCACCACTTTCAGAACAAACTTGGGCAAGTGATTCATCCACACCAAGACCAATCAAATTTTCTTGATATTGCACAACCCAACCAGTCACCTACAGTGATTAGTCTATTAATGAGCTTGCTAAGAACAGAAGTAAAAAAAATGTTTACTGATTACTCATGAATCGAAGGAGCACAATCTGAAAAGGTGTGGTGAGAATTATATTATGATATTTGAGATAAGGTACCTTCAGGATATTTATATTTTGAATATCGTTTGCTCTATCACTGAGAAGTCGAAGCATCTGAATGAATCTCTCAGTATACAGGTTTACCATGAGCTGGAAAATTTCATATCTGTGCAGAAATAAGGAATGCGACAATTTAACGTGTTGGCAAAGATAAGGAAACCATCAGGAAATGTTCTGCAAATCACTAGTTCTAAGGATAGCCCTGCTTCCTTTCAGGATATTAGCTTTAGATGGCATGTCAAAATAACCAATCAGGTCATCAATATTCTATAGTAATAAAAGCAAAGACTTCTTCCCTTTACTCCTGCGTACTAGTTTTCAGCAATAACATTACTTCTGTTCTCTATCAACTGACTTATCGAGAAATTATAAGAACATGAATTTGGAAGCGTTCACAAAAGGTAATTTTATGAGACACAAATTGCGGCCCATTGTGTGAGCTCTTAACACGCCTTTGTCTTGTTATAGTTTTTTTTTAAAAAAAAGTTACAGCAAGAGGTGGCTATTACATTATTTTGATGTGCACAGACTTGTCTTTATTATAGTAAACTGATTGCCAACTTCCTGCTTTTTGTCTTGTAAGGTGCTGTCTTTCTTTCGGTAGCTGGTATGGTTTGTGTCAGTGTCTGTTTGGCTGGGTTAAACTGGAGGCTTATATTTCCCGAGTGGGATGCCGCTCGCTATGCTGTAAACGGTTGAACCGTCTTTTGACTTTAGTTGAAAGACTGGGGCTATGCCCTAAAACTCTGAAATTTTTTTGCCAACTTCCTGTGTATACAGAACAGATATTCCAAATCTAGCAACTAGATAAGTGTAGTTTATACTTTATACTAATTATCAACATACCTAGGAGGAAAGCATGGTGCAACATAATCATATATATCGCCAAGCTCATCTCCAATCTGTGTTGCAATAGAAGCAAAGTAGCAAGCTATGAGTCAAAAAAGATTGATAAGGTAAACCAAGGCAAGTACATTTTATAAAGAAACATTAGGTACTTCTTTTTACACCCCAAATTACAGAGCCAGTAGGATGGTGAGACCCCCCCCCCCTCCTGCTCGCGCACACGCGCGCGTTAGTCACAAAAGAAAGGTGGCATTTTGGATATTACACCCAACCACTTCTAAGCTCGCTTGCCACATAGCATGTCTATATATATTTAGATTTGTCATATGGAAATAGTATGCATAAATTGTCTTGAGAATGCACCTAATATCACAATTAATTTGTTTTTCAACATATATTTTGATACAAATAAATGATCGAAGTTGTTTTGGGGGCCATGTCTATGTTCAAAACAGTACTCTTTTCTGTGACGAGGAATATTTGTAGAGAAGAAAAACAACATTTCCCCTCATGCATGACAAATAGGTTTTAATTAGCTGATAATATTGTATGGTCCGGACTGAACTGTGAATTTTTGTGTACCAGGTTAGTAAAATACTAATTAGCAAACATGTTTTGACCATGACAGCTTCACCATCATGAATCATGTAACTCATGAGTCTAGAACTCACAGAAGTGCATTCAATCAATCAATAAACCAAAGCTAAGAAATAGAGTTCTTACTGCTTTGGCTTCCTCCAAAGCTTCCATCAAGTCCTCCACAAAAACAAGCTGCATGATGAAAACATTAGCTACTGTTGTGCATGAATTGCAATACTAGATCCTAAAATCCAGGATTGACTCAAGTACTACCTCAGTAAGCAACTTATTGAAGCGGGCCTCAACAGCCATCCTGATAGACTCATAGCATTTGTCCTTGTAGCCCTTTCCTTGAACCTTCGATTTTTCTTGAGTGCCCTTTCTTGGGGTTGCCCCTGCACCTTTTCTGCTAGCATTGGGAAGGGCAGCAAAAAATCATTAGTAAGCCGATTATAGAGAACCTGGTAACTTATATTATTATTCATTGCTTTCTCACATATGTTATGACTGATATAGATACCTTAAGGACAAAAATGGAGTTGTAAAGGATCAAGTTGTGTGACACTAGGAAAGCAATACAATCAATAGTAGAAACAAGTCATCAAGTCTTGCAGTTACAATACGTGAAAGATGGCATTCTATGATTGACATGACCATCAGAATAATATGAATATGCAGAAACGGATGAAAGGTTTCCTGCCATCTTTATTGCTTGTGAATTCATTTACTGAACTCAGGCACAACTTAAGGTGCACAGATGTGCAAATGCTGGTATAAATAAACACAAAATGCAAGACTTATAAAAAAAAACACACAAAATGCAAGACATATTTCTGTGTTACACATATCATAATAGCATAAAAGTGAAGGTTAACAGAAAATGCTATATCCTGAAGGACTTATGACTGCACTCCTCTAAAGCATGAAAGGTATCATACTGGAAGAACAGAAATTTATCTGGCGAAGAAAAGGAGAAGTGTACTTTGCAGTTCTACGTTGGTTTGTTATTGTCGCCATAGCACCAGCACCCTCAGCCTCAGCTGCTTCTTCTGCAACTTGTTGATCTAAGATCTCTTGCATTTCAACAACCCTGATGTAGTCCAAAATAAAATTGATGCAAGAATGTAAATTTGTGAGTGCCATGATATACCTAATAGAAAATAAACAGAAAATATATTGTATTTGAAAAATATATTCATTGACAAATTTGTATTAAAGCAAAAATTGAAGAATGAGCTGTACCTCAAGGCTCGAACCAATGTCTGAGGGCTGCAAAATTAAAGGTGGAAGTATAAATACTAGCATACATAGTGCATGAGGTACCTTTAAATATAATTAAAGCATGTATTCTGAGTTTACTGTTGCAATATTGATAAACCAAGTTTTTGGATAAACAAATAGAAAGAATAGATAACAAAGACATGTGCCATTTAGATCATAACAAGCAGTAACATTTTTCTTGAACAAGCAGGACAGCTGCATACCATTACATTAAGAAGGGAAATAAAGGGGAAGAGCCCTTACAAACACACACACCCCCAGATCAGAGAACTCGCCTATGTTACAAAATAAAACCCGACCACAGCCAAGACTTAACCAAAAATTGGCAGTTTGGCACAAGGACGTAACAAGCAGTAACATGTTTATTGCATGCATCTTTATTGTCAATGAAATATAATGTGGAAAAATGTCTGGAACAATAGAGTCATATCATATTTGGATATATCCTCCAGAAAAAGCTACATGTCGAAGAGGGTAAGGCAACAGAAAAGGCAGCAGGTTGCTTTAAATATAAGATAGCCTATATTTGTCTCTAGGGGTTGTTTGGTTCATGTTGTCTCCAACAAGAATGTGAATTTATCCTGCTCAAATGTAAAAACATTATATTTCAATTTTGAAAGGCAATTATTCCATTTGGAAACCTGTTTGTTGCAAGACTTAATATTTAGTACTTTGCAGCAGGTGCATATAAGAAGAAAAAAAGTGACCAGAATCTAGGAATCTAAAACAGTGCCTCGATTTATAGTCATATGTCATAATCGTATAGAATAAACAATGCATGTGGCCAAAAAAGTTACCTCTCTTTTGAAAGTTTGAAAAAGTTAGTGATATGGCCCCATAATGTTTTCTCAAATGTTTCCCATGTTCGATCAACATCCTCAAAGTATTCTCTGTGGAGTGAAGAATCCATCAAATGAATTACACTTGTGTACTTCATTGCAATACAGAACTCAATAATTTTTTTGCATCCATTGATATCGGAAAAGAGTCTAGCTATGAAAATAAACGGTTCAGCTCAGCTAGGTAACGCATCATCCTTAGAAGGATCAATGAGGGTAAATTTTCTTTTCTTCAACTGTTTTTTATTATGCCATCAGCAATACTTCTATTACCTGTCTATTGGAGTAATTAAAAAAAGCCTAAATGATTTACAGATGGACTAAATTTGAAAAGTAGAAAGTGGTTGGTTGAGTACAGTTGCATATGCAGAGCAGTAGAAACTTCATATTTAGAAAAAATACATGCTACTGGTAATTAGTTAAATGCTGATTTAGGTGACAAGTGACCTTAGAATGAAGCAAACCTCTATTGGAAATGCCTATCTTATTCTAACAACTAACAAGGGAGTTGAAAGGAAAATTAAATAAGGATGCTGTGTCTCATGAAAAATTAATATTAGATAGCCTTTGAAGTTCAAAAGGAGAACCTTAATCTTCCAACTTCTTCCTTATGAGATGAAGCAGCAGCTAGAGCAAAACGCCTCTTACCATCAAGAGCTGTTAGTCTCTAATTTCAACACAAGCAAGATGACAAGGAAGAGTCAGATAAATAGAAAATTACCATTAGCGCATCCGATAATGGTGTTGACTGATAAGTCAAAGAAGAAGAAAAATCAACCTCGTAAGTGTGAATTAACTCCTTGTCATTGCTTAATGAGTCACGTGCAGCAGCAGCCTCAACAGAAATGGACATCATACCTCCCATATCCTACCAGCATACAAACAAGTATACTTAATTAGGTTTCCATGGTCCTGTTTCCTGTAACGTGGTTAGCTCGATCTTTTCATAACTACTTCCTCTGTCCCAAATTATAAGACGTTTTGGCATTTCTAGATTCGTAGCTTTTACTATGTACCTAGACATAACATATATCTATAGGTGTGAGCAAAAGCTATGAATCTAGAAAAGCCAAAACATAATATAATTTGGAATGGAGGGAGTATAAGAAAACGCAAAAAGCATGATGCCAGAGAGTGGGAATGCAATGGTGAGAACACATTTGGTTAGCAAACCTTTAGAGTTGTGTTCAAATTGTTTCTTGCATTGCTAAGAAGCTTGATCTTGTCATGGTTCTCAATTAAAGTTTGACACTCCTGACACAACCTGCAAGCAATTAATGAATTAATGATAATAGGAGCGAGAAATGAAGGAAAAAACATATAAACTTTGAAAGTATGCTAGTCTAGCATATCAGTCAAGCAAGAGAATGTGAAAAATGTAGAAATCAAGATACATAGCTTACTTGTCTATATCAATGAAATTATCACGTAGTTTGTTTATTGTTTCCTGAGATAATGCTAGAGCATTGATGCCAGCATGGGCTTGCTCAACCTGTCAGTTTTCAAGCATATCCAGAAATAACTCATCATCCAGCTGACACACATGAAGGGATATAGATGATGGAAGCGGCAATAGTAACGTAATATAACCGAACATAGTTCGTTAATAAGTTTGCCTGCTCATAGCAGATATTAAGGAATACCTGTTCTGCCACCATTGTACTGAGTTGTGCATCATTTGTCTGAAAAAATTAAAAAAATAGTCAGACAACAAAAAGGTACACAAAGTGGTTGAAACAGTGAATGTGATGATAAAATCTCAAGAAGATATTGCACTTGCATATGTCCAAATCATTTTCTATATAACATATTATATTTTAGCATGCTTTCTTTTGTGGCTCAAGCCATTTTACGAGATGACCAATCTAATTTAAACAGCTTCTGTAAGTATTCTCTAACACCCCATTTGGATGTAGATATTGGAGCTTGGAATTTGGAATTGGAATCAGGTTTCCCTAATTCTGTTGTTTGGATGCCGTGGAATTGGGATTTGGAATTACAACCCCAATTCCTTGGCATTGGACTACCAACTAGAAGTGGCCTCTCCCAATACGGAGAATCCCGCCGCCAGAGATTGGGTGTGGCTCCGTATTGGGTGAAATTGGGCGTTCTGATCCACCGCCCTGACCCTCTCCACATGCGCCCCCAAGCCCCAACCCCGACGTCTTCCTCGCTGCCCCAACCCTCTCCACGCGTGCGCCCTGAGCCCCAACCCTGACGCCTTCCTGGCCGCCCCGACCTTCTCCGCATGTGCGCCCCAAGCCCCGAGCACTGACCCCAACGCCTCCCTTAGTCCCTTGCTGCCCCCACCCTCTCCGCGCATGCGCCCCCGACCCCGACGCTTCCCTTGCTGGTCCACCCTCTCTACACCGCTCCAGACCTGATGCCCGGCCACTACCGCCACCAGGACCCTCTCCGCACCCTCGAGCCCTGGCGCCTCTCTCACCGCTCCTTCCCCAGCTCCAGCAGACTCTTTCCCCAGCTCCGGTCATGTGTACAGTGGAGAGGCAGAGAAGAAGATGGATCGATTCTATGTACATCCAAACGATAGATTTGGTATTGTAAGCCATTTCCAAAACAAGGCTGATTGGTACTGTAAACGATTCAATTCCAGCACCTCCAATATCTACATTCAAACACTCTCTAAATCTTTTCAACAAGAGCCTGAGCTAACCCCAAAATGAATTTGCACAATAACAGCAATGAAACAGGAAAAACATGTAGCTAGCTTATAATCAAGATAACAAAATACAAAGAAATAAAACAAGCATAAGAACGGGGTGACTGAATAAACAAAATCCCACCCCAACCAGCTTAGGACTAATAAAAGGCATTCTTGTTTGTTGTTTGTCAATAGAAGACAGGAGATACTTCAATGATCAATGTGCATTTGATTTTCAGTTTGTGTGGAAATTGAAAATATTTCAAATAGCAGGTTGAATTTTGTCTGTTTTACAGTTCAACATTGTCCTAAAGTGAAATACAAAAGCAGGTAGACTGACAAAAAAGGCAAGCAAACAAAAGGAGCGAAAGGCCCCAACCGTGTCATCTCAAAATTTTGTTCAGGTTTATCTCTCCACTAGTCTTATTTGTTAATCAAACTTTAGATATAACTTGTATGGAAGAAATGTGAGTTCCAGTTCAATAACTGAAAGTGTGAGTATCAAACTATATTAACATAACACTGTAACAGCTTGCTAGCACCTTCATCTGACACTGCGGAACAGAAACAACCGTCTATATCAAAGTTGCAGATAGCTCATAGCTCATCAAGGTTTGAACCAAGTGTCCATGCTTTTAAACTTAGCAGTTCCAGCTTTGCATAGAAGATAAATTACTTGAAAAAATTGTGCAAGACTTCACCATAATCGGAGAGATCTCTGATTCAGCTAAATAATTGAGCTAGCCCAGAATATTGTGGCACATTTGTCGCTACGATTTCAAGCATGTGATTCGCCTACTGTTCTGTAATGATAGTTTTTTCTCTCGGTGTGTTCACATTTTTTACGCTTATGTGCTTTAAGTTTCCTATGTAATAACACCTTGTAACCTTGCATTTCTCTCCTCTACTTAAATGACATGGCAGTGCTCCTGCTATTAAAAAAAAATCATCACCATTTCACATGAACATATTGCCTATACTGACTGCAGACAGAATTGAACACAGTCGCCCACCTCTGGATGTGGCACTATAAGAAGCTCAGTGGCACATAATAACTTAGTCATTAGTCGTAATTTCGCGAATGTAATTACAATAGGCTGGGAATAAGACTATGATCCACGCCACGACTAAATTTCAACCAGAACAGAGCAGCGTATTTGGGCTCAGAAGTCAGAACGGAGGAGAAAAACTACATGGAGAGGTCCCGTGCGACCAGGTTGAGAATGACAATCCGGGTTTACCCAACACATTCGCCTACTACATGAGATTCCGCTGCAATTGGCGGCACCACCGCGAGTAGAATTTTGAGGTTTCGGGGTGGATCACGTCACCTGCTGCCGCGCGAGGTAGTCGGATTTGATGGAGGCGATAGAGGAGAGGAGCTCCGGGAGCGGGAGCAGCTTCGCCACCTCGCGCACTGCGGCCTCCTTGGCCTCGATGCCCAGATCCTCCATGGTAGCAGGCCACCGCGGATCGCCGCCGCCAGCAGCCTGCGCACCGGCCCCGCGAGTCGCCTCCGAATCCGGCGGGGAGGCGCGGGGAGAAGGACGAGGTAGGGGATGGGAGACGGAGAGATCGCGAGGACGGCTGGTGTGGTGTGGTGTGGCTTCGGTCCTGGTGGTTGAAGGTGACTAGCGTGGGGAGACAAACCGAACAGGTAAGGCGCCAGATCTCATCTCTCTCAGGAACTCGAACAAGGGGTAAACTCAGTCTAAATAAACTCAGAAAAAATCAACACGGAGAATTTGCTACGTGCTCCTCACCTTTCCTTAGTCTAACTCAGGAAAACTCAACACGGAGAAATTGCTACCTACTCCTCACCTTTCCAAAATATATAAGCAGTACATATTTCGTTTCACAAGAAGACTGCTCGACGAGATATACACTTATTTTGATAGGAAGAAAATAGTACAATCTTTTCATCATGTTTTAAAAAGAAATAGTTTTCGTGATAATTCTAGAAGACAAATTATTTGTATTGCCGAAATGTTACTTGCAATTTGTATATAATTTATAATGTTGCTTTACATAAAATCCGTGACGTACCAACCACAAAAGGAAATGCTAATATGTGTTTTGAACAAGGGCCTGGTTTAGATACCCTCAAAATTCCAAGTTTTTTCACTCTCTTTCCATCATATCAGTTTTTAGCCGTTTGCATGGAGCATTAAATGTAGGTAAAAAAAATAACTAATTGCACAGTTTAGTTGGAAATCACGAGATGAATCTTTTGAGCTTAGTTGGTCCACGATTGGACAATATTTACCAAATAAGACGAAAATGCTACTATTCATCGGGTTGAATTTTTTTCAATCTAAACAAGGCCAAGCTTGTAGAGTAATAGAATGGACATGTTTCTATTTTCCAATAGTCAACTGATATTTTTTTTTCTTTGGATATATATATATATATTATTAAAGAAGCTCCTTGTTTTTTTTTTTGACTCAAGAAGCTCCTTGGTTCTTTCCACCTTTTTTTCACCTTTAGTAATTCCTTTTGTCCACCATGCCCTCGTAGAACTGCTTGAACCTGTTGATCACCAGCACAAGCTTGTCGTCATCAAGCACCTCAACCTGCTCCTTCGTAATGAACATCAAAGAAGATAAAGCAACAAAAACGGTGAAAGGTTAGCAAAAGATCCTCCTGACCAGACAATAGAGCTTTGGATGGGTTTGTTGGGCTCTTAATTTTGGCTCTGGATTGCTGGTCTATCTCCATGGACTTAAGCTTGCTGAACAACTCATTGACTGTGAGTCTCATAGTTTGGGGACCCAATCATTACGGCAACTTTGATCTCTCAAACCCTCTGATCTAGGGCATGTAGCAGTTTCAAGGCCCTCTCATGATCATCATATGTTAGCTGCGACTTGTTAGCACACATCTTATTCACAAATCGACTCAGGCAAAGAGAGACCCACGTAAAGAGCATTCTGGGCCTTACTGTTAGCCTCGTGTTGATCAATTTGGGGTTGATCAACCCAAGCCGCTAAGACCACGTAGTCCTTAGCCAACCAAATCCCTCAAACTTTCGAATTGATGCTCGCAAGTAACAAGACATTTGAACCTTCCAGTAGGGGTACTTGGTCCCATCAAAGAAGGGAACCTTAGTGCCTTGCATCAGGTTGCCTTTGCAAATCAGGAATTGGTTAAGGTAGATTTTTCCTTAACCCGCTTTGATACCAATTGAAGCACGTGCAAGCGACCAAAGGGGGATTATGGGAGCCTAATCCAATTTTCTTTCGATTTTGGCCTTTCAACCCCAAAGCACTCGCAAACTCAAACTCTCCAAAATGAGGAAAAGATCACACAGGCCGACCAGTGACCAGATGCACTCAACAAACCTTAGAGAACACATCGGAGAAGAGGGGAAGCTAACCGAGCACGAAACAGTAAAAAGATCGAAAACTCAGTTCATACCGCACATGTCCGGTGTGTATACCGGACTTGTGTGGTATGAACGGGACAACATTGAGTCACTTTGGGAGAAAAAGTGAAAACCCTATCAGACAGTGTCCAAAGTTATAAAAATTTAACCATAGCCTCCTGACACCTTAAGGAAGCAACCCACCAAATTTCAGCTACAAACTAAAAAGTTTGAATACCGAACTTGTCCAGTATTCACACGTGACATGTCCGATATGGTTGAGCTGCTGCTGAATTTTTCAAGAAAAAATCGTTGAGGGTTCAAATCAACTTTGATCAATTTGAAACTTTGCAGGGTGTTTCAGAGGATGTTGAGAGGATATCCTCAGAGCATCAACACCTAGACCTCACCCAAAATACCACAATTTCAAAATCCATCAAAGAGGTTGGGGTTTTCTCAAATTTCCTCCCAATGATGGATTTTCGTTCTCGTGATGAATCTGCAAAAGATCACTTGGTAGATGTGATCATGAGAGGTTCTAGCACATATCCAAAGACCTGAAAACATCACAAAACTCGTAGGAACACAAGAGCCAGTAAAAACTTACAAGAGAAAGGGAAGGAAGAGGAAGAGGAAGAACCAAACACTAGAGTAATGACTCTCTACACTACAGATCTCAATAGCAGAAAAACTAAGAAACTAGAGACTAGGAAGCCTAGGAAATAACAACTAGAGAGATAGGCTAGTTAGGAGCAGTCATCCTCTTAATTATAGAGCTATTACATAATCCCTAACTTGCCCTTACATATTTAGGCCGAACCACTTAACCCAAAGGACAAAATGGTCCATATCTATTGATTGGTGCATCTGACGGCCACGAGCTCTTCACGACTTTGCTTTGCCTCGATGCAAACTTCGCGATGACACCACATGCCGTCTCCCGTTCCCACCAAAACTCCAACTAGGTTTTGAGGCCCAAATCCAAAAATAGTCTACCGATGGTTTTGAGGCTATCGACAAAAGATGCTCGGCAGTCCTCCGAGGGGTATCCCATGAAGGTAGATTGATCGGTGGAGGTGCGCATGATAGGAACCGGATGGTGACACAAGGCGCAGAGACAACGATTTAGACAGGTTCGGGTCGTCTAATCGACGTAATACCCTACGTCCTGTGTCTTTGGTGTATTTGTATTAAGATGTAGTCACTGTCGACTAGGGGACCCCTGCCTCTCCTTATATACTTTGGAGGGGTAGGGTTACAAGGAAAGTATCCTATTTGGTACTATACAATATCTTGCGGTGCACGTCGACCAGTGCCGTGCATGCCTTGATCTTGTGGGCTGGGTCACCTCTGATGGTGCGGCCCATGTCTTGTCTTGTGGATACCGGGGGCCATACCCCCACAGCTAGTCCCCGAGCCTGATAGTAGGTGACGTAGTCACGTGGTGCTAGGGTCAGAAAATAGAAGAAAGGTAGAAGACCAACCGAGCAGGCAATCAGTCCACGAGCGGAGCCCTGAATTGGAAAGCGCACATTCACCGCAAGGTGAAGTGTGCCCACTTAGTCCTCGAGCCTGCTGAAAGATGAAGAATGAATCTTGTAGTAGGGTTAAAGACAAAGAAGTCTAAAAGCTTGCCAACGCCGTCTGACATGCGCGTATCAAGACCCCAGACATGCTGCCCAAGATCAGCACCTTGATCCGAACAGCATGGAGCAGCTTGATAGCACACCGATGAGACGTAACAAGATCCGACCACCAAGGGAGTCCCCGGCGTAGCTGGCGATGTCCGATCACCGAGGAGTCCCCAGCGTAGCTGGCGATGTCCGAGCACCGAGGAGTCTCCGGTGTAGCTAGCGATGTCCGAGCACCGAGGAGTCCCCGGCGTAGCTGGCGATGTCTGAGCACCGAGGAGTCCCCGACATAGCTGGCGATGTCCGAGCACCGAGGAGTCTCCGACGTAGCTGGCGATGTCCAAGCACCGAGGAGTCCCGGTGTAGCTAGCGATGTCTGAGCACCGAGGAGTCCCCGACGTAGCTGGTGTTGTCCGAGCACCGAGGAGTCCTAGTCGTAGCTGGCGATGTCTGAGCACCGAGGAGTCCCCGACGTAGCTAGTGTTGTCCGAGCACCGAGGAGTCCTAGTCGTAGCTGGCGATGAAACACGAGCGACAACAGTCTGGTCAACTGGTCGGCGGCGAAGTGAGCATTGAGTAGAAGTGACTGACAAATAGTCCGATCAACTGGTCGGCGACGAAGTCCATGAACCTAGCGGTCTGACCAGTTGATCGGTGGAGAAGTCCGAGCACCAGGTGGTCCGAGCACCTGGACGATGATCCTGCAATACAAATATGTAGAACGAGTAGTACATGATGTAAAAATATATGATCTCCGGAGAAAAATCAGTAATGGTGATGAAATAGCGTATGCAGCTCGGCGATCAGTTGGTGTGAAGATGTATTTATATTTAATACAAACTGTACGAATAGTTAGTGTGTAGCTAAGTCTCCAGCCCTAGCTAGCCCGTTAACCATAATGCGGAGCCCGTGTGCGTGTAGGAAGAACAAAGCGTCGCTAAGGAGCCGCTGCCGACCACCCATAACGTAGAGGACAGACGCTTGTGCACATGTTGGGAGGAGCCAGAGGTAGGACCGTCTTTGGGGACATTCAAGCGTCAACATGACTGTTTGGGGGTTCAGAAAATCGTTTGGAGAGTAAACATGGATAAAATAGCTCAGAAAAACATTATGGCGATATACGGAGATTGGAAAATATTTAGAAGAATATTAAAGCGTGACTTAGCTTTAGATAGAACATCTAGTCGACGGCGTATGATGTTATCTGGTCGGTGACGTGGGCAGCTCGCTTAGCGGCTTGCTTGACGACTAGAACGAAGTTGATCTTGTGTTAGAGTAGGACGGACATAGTCGGAGCTTGGCAGTGTCAATCCACGTACGAAGACGTGCGCCGTGGTTGTCGAAGGATATTGATCTTGAGTTATGCCATCTGGTTCGCCAGGGATCAGCGCGCACACCCCTACCTGGCACGCTAACTGTCGACAAAAGATGCTCGGCAGTCTTTCGAGGGGTATCTCACAAAGGTAGATTGATCGGTGGAGGTACGCGTAATCAGGAACCAGATGGTGACACAAGGCGTAGCCAAGCCACCAAACTGTCATGAGCATCTTTTGTCGACAGAGGCCCAAACCACCAAACTGCCTGGAGAAGCGTATCCGCTACGCCTCTTCCACGATCTCGACACGTGTCACCGTCATCCTCGACCGCCCAATCACCAAGTCTTCCAGCGCCTCCTCTTGACTTGGTCAACACGGTCTACTCTCCACATGTATACTTGCTTGTCGATGTACCCAAGTGTCAGCCACCCCCAATCAGTCTTCTGGCAATCTAGGTCCCTCGGTCCAAGCCTCGTTTCCATCCTTCACCGCTTCAGTCCATCGGCACGACACATCTCTACTTAACCTTCTCCATGGTCATCGATCGTCTCTGTGCTCCACACCTTCACATCAACACAACCAAGAGACTTGTTGTCCACTCACTCACGCTAGGGTTAGTCTTAAACTCAACAGAAGCATGATCATCTCTTGATAATCACTGTAACACCCTCGATGTTACACCCTAAACAAACCACTAAACCATGTCATGAGCATCATGTTTATGTGATAAAGCATGTGATAAAGTGTGCAGATCAATTTCTTGTAACCTAAAATGACTAATAAAAATGTTAAATGAAAGTTGATTCAATAGCTCATGTATATCAAGTAGGGTTGAAAACCAATTTTTATTAAGCAAAAGTATTATAGAACATGTGTGTGACACCTAAATAAGGTTTGAAGTACAAACTTTATAGATAACAATGCAACTCTTGCTGTAGAAAAAGAGCATTGTTAGCTAGTATTTCTAATGGCCTAAAAATGGAACCTGAAACTGAATCTAGCTCAAGACTTAGAAGATTTTTAAGTTTGAAAATAGGGTGACGACGTTATATTGGCGAATTAATTACGTGCAATTTAGCTAGGCGGTGGTGTCATGTTTTAGCTCATGTTGGTAGTCTGATTGTTATTGACGGTCCCACTTTAGTATATTGAAGGTGGTTTCGTCTCAACTTACATAGTCCGGTTGTTATTGACGCTTTAAAATTCATGCACATCACCTGCTCGGTCTGTGTGCGCGGTCACCAGCGCCTATGCTCTCCATGGTCATCCCAGCTAGGCCACGTGCGTGGGGCCGCATTGCTGGGCCAGGGTCGCCCTCGCCCGGCCGTGGCTTGGCTACGGCGTGGCCGCCACTGGCCGCTGCCGCGCGGAGCCGCCGCCACTGCTCGCCTAGCCATGCGGTGCTGCTGGCTGCCCGCCGCCGCTCGCCGCCAGATGCCGCTTTCCCCACGCCACGCCATGGCATGACTCATTGTCGGTGACGCCGCCGCCATCGCGCGTCGCACCCCGCACTCTCTGCTGTGGCCATTGCTTTGGTCCAATGCTCGCCACTACTACTACGCGCACATGGCTAGGCTCACCGTCGTCTTGCCATTTATGGCACTACGGCCGCGTGGGCCATGCCCGGTCGTGGATGCATGTGTTTGGTCCGCAGTGTCTGCGCGCGTGTCTCCCCGATCACGTCGGTCGCATCCCGCCAAGACGAGGTCGAGCCGAGCCCCACCTCTCTCTCTCTCGCTTCCATGGAAGGGGTGGGGAGGGCAATAAATTCATCGGGGACAGATCATCTCAAGCTGATTCATCACGTCGCTGGCTTCACCATCAAGTCGCCTAGCCACCCGACCCCACTCCGCCTTAGACCGAGCCCAGCCAAACTTCAATTTTGGTGTTTCCTCGCGCCGGGCCGATAAGGCCATGTGTGTCAAAAGCCGATGGCAGTTCCCCATTGAACCCCCGTAGCCAATTCATCTACACCACTAGCCTCGCCTTGACTCCCTCTCCACCTTGTGAGGGCCAGCGGAACCGCTACTACCTCCCCGCAGCGCCGCTGACGCGGCCGTGTCCACCGTGGCTCATAGCCGAGCTCGCCGTGCGCACGTGGCCAGCCCATCCCCGGCCTCCTCTGCTACAACCATCACACCGGTCGAGCCCACGGTAAGTCATGGCGCTCGCTCACTAGCCGATTAGGTCCTTAGGTGCCCTGGTTCGCAAGAACAGTCGCACCACCATCACGGATGGCCACGAGTCGCCGTAGCTTGCTCCAGCGAGTCCCGCCGCCCCGTGTTGTCGCGTAGCGTAGGCGTTTAGGCCGTAGTTGGAGGTCGGCCCGACCGATGGGCCTGTGTGAGCCTCTAGTGGTCGGCGTAGCCACCCAATGCCAATGCTCGCCGCGCCGCCGTGCACGGGATAGCC
The DNA here is from genome assembly GCA_904845875.1 of Miscanthus lutarioriparius. NCBI lineage: Eukaryota > Viridiplantae > Streptophyta > Magnoliopsida > Poales > Poaceae > Miscanthus > Miscanthus lutarioriparius. The sequence goes on along the minus strand of CAJGYO010000007.1, from coordinate 11,643,893 downwards.
AGGGGTGTGTGTGGGGAAATTAGAGGAAGGCCAATGGGTTAAGTGAAGAGGTCAGAGAGAGAAAGAATTAGTAAACGGATGGCGATGTAGTTTCGGAAAAGATCAGTGTCTCTTTTGCAAAAGAGCGCGCTCTCATGGGTTTCCCTCTTGGGTCGCGTTGATGGGCCGACCGACGCGCGCGGTCCGCGCGTTTGTGGGCCGCGAGGTCGGTTTCGTTTTTCTTTTTCTTAGAAATAGGTAATAGCTTTCTATTTTAATTTCTGAGCTAGATTTATATAATTAATATAAATTTGTATATGTGTCAAAAATTGTGAAACTAATTTTGTTAGGTTCCTAAAATCATTATCTACCTTATAGTGTAGTTAATTCATACATATATGTGTTGATACTAAAGTTTATTAAATCATTTGAAAGTTCTTAATATTATTGAGGTAATTATTATAGAAATTTTTGTGGTAAATTGGTGATAGCTTTAATCCTGAAATTTTTATAGTAACTTCGTTGTAATATTATGGGCTCACTGTAATTTCTATAGCCTTAGACTGGACTAAACATTAGGGTAGTTAAATGTTCTATGGATAAATATACATTAAATCTTTAATAGAAATAAAGGCATACCATTGAATTGTGAAACTAGGTGCTTGTTAGTTGAACTCAATATCTTGCTTGATGAAGATGATAGTTAGCTTAGTATCTTAGTCATTAGAGCTAGCATAGTAGCTTAACATGTGTATTCTTATTTTAAGAGTTGTTGTTGTATAAATACTGAATTGTTGCATCATCGTCATCGCATGCATATAGAGAACAAGTTGGCGGAGATCGTGACCACCGGTGAGCCCGAGTTCGAGGAGATCATCGAGGAGTACGAGGAGGAGATTCTCGTGCAGGAGGAGGTCCTAGAGCCGCCACTGACTGACTCAGTTGACACCGCGCCTGCCCAAGGCAAGCCCCGGTGCATAACCCTTATTTTTTATAATCACCGTAAATATATGTGATGTGCATTTACGTTACATAAATTCTATGGAAACCACTTGCATATATATATCCTAAGAGTCCTTAGGTTATCGGTAGTGTGAGTAACCTGTCGTTACTCACAATAGGTGATTATTATTACTTTCATAATAAAAATGATGAAAAGAAAATGGAGACCGGGCAGGGATATGGCATAGGTTATTGGTGGGTGTAACAAGTTGTGTCCCATGACCACGGGGCTTAGCTTGGTTACATTGTTTTCCCTATCCGTGTCGATTGAGGACCGTCCGTTGCTGTGGATGGTTGTCAGACCACAGACTTATTATCCTGAGCACATACCTGCTTGTGGAAGTGGAAAGGCTTGTTGCGCTCTTGTCGTGGATTCCGGCTCTTTTCGGACCAACTGATTGGAGGCGGGGAAATGTGGAGGTCTAAGCACCATGCTGAGACCAGGTCTCAAGTGTGGGGGCTTGGAGTTCAAGTTTGAACGGGGACCTGGACCCCACGACAGGAGTGGAGTGGATTGGTCTTGTTTATATCTAGGGTATAAGCGAGGCGTGTGTTTTGGGGTACCCAGCTGGGATACATTGGTTTGTGAATCGCCGTTTCCGTGAGACGGTACGACTTGACTATGGTCTAGCACCGTAGTAAAAACTAGAAGATGAAAGATGGTGAAATGGTTCTGATTGCTCAACCTTTTCTGGAAAGTAGAACATGTGCTTACCTAGAATGGTTAGCTAATTAAGTAATTATGACTGCTAATAAAACTTGACCCTAAGGACGTACTTTTAGTAATGCTTTTTTGCAATCAAAAGAAAACAACAGACCATATTGCCTATCATGTTCCTTGCGAGTCGGGAAACTATTCTCACTAGTCGGGTAAGTCTTGCGAGTACATTGTGTACTCAGGGTTTATTTTACCTTATTACAGGTGTTGCTTGAGGAGTTAGTTCTTGTGTGGAGGATTCTTCTGGTGGGCACAGATGGATACGTGTATCATTTTCACTAGATGATTATTACATTTTCGCTGTTTAATTATCACACTATGAACTCTGATATTGTAATAAATAATTTTCAAGACTATGTTGTATGAAATGGATTAAGTATTGTAAGCTCGTACTCATTATTGGATTCTGGATGTAAAATGTGGATTATTTCGAGTTCTCCCTTAGGGTGTGCTCGACGGAACTGTCCGGTATAGTCCACTTTCGGGATGCTTATTGTCTAGTGGAAGACAAGCGCCTCCGAAAATATATTATTCTAGGCGGTCCTGTCACAATCACTCATCACAACTCGATATACAAATGGACACATATCAACCATGTGTTCACACCTGTTACCCCATGTGGTTGTCTCCTTCATCCTTGCTGCGTGGTTGGTCCTCAAGGGAGTTTTGTATTGTGCGTGTGTGCACTTCACATCCTTCTTCACAATGGTCTGTCTTGCGGTGCTTGTTGGGTTGTCCTTCCTGGCGGAAGCTTTGTCGACAACGTTTGGCTTTCGTGGCGGATACTTTGCCGCTACCGTTCTCAGCGAATGCTTTGCCGTTGTTGTCGCGTTGGCTTCTCCCTTTGGTGGATGCTTTGCCATCGAGGTTGCTTTGGACTCCTCTCTGGCGGGTGCTTTTGCCACTGTTGTTGCTGGATGCTCGTTTCGACTTATTTTGGGTGGATGCTTTGTCACCGTGGCTTTATATTCTCTGTAGGCAACCATTGCTTTCTTTTTTCTCACAGGTTCAATCAGTTAGGGTTTTGGGTCCCTCTCTCCCTCACTTTTTTCTCGCTGCTCTGGTTTGTTTCAAGTCGCTTGCCACTACCTTGATGGTTGTAATATGCTACAGGGTTCTATCGTAGTTGTGTCGTGTAATTCTTTATCCTTTTAATAAAATACATGCTAAAACATCTTCACAGAAAAAGGATGTGTTTTTATTCTATCATCTAATCTAAAAATAAAAAGGTATTTGAACAGTGTTGTTATCAAACAATTTTTCTCTAAATGATCATTATGATCCTATCATGGCAAAAAAAATACATATATGAAGCACGTGTTTATATATATTATTTTTCACGGTATACAGAATGTAGCTCCGTAACGTACATTGTTTAATTACACTTGAAAATTGAACTAGGAGTAAATTAACACAAATAATGAATGCAAAAAATATTTTTTTCTTCCAACCAAATGAGAAAGAAAAGAACAGAAACCATACTAATTACATCTCAAGTCCTCGACTGACCATTTTATTCGAAGAACCACTCTACTTAAAATCTGTACCGCAAATAATTAAATCAACCAAAATCAACTAAGATTAGTTAATTTTGCTCGATTGTCTTGCATGTAAACCGCCGTTATGGCTCATGCCCCTGTATCCATCCTTAGCACTTGGGCATGTTAGGAGGGCGTGGCATCATTTGAGCGTCTGGGGTTTTGCCATTTTTCACAATGAACACGGTGTCAATGCCCCACACCGTGTGACAATCAAAGTGGCAATGCATAAACCACACACCTAATAACAATAAAGAATAAAAGCACAACATATATAAGAAAAAATAATCCGTATAACAACATATAATGTAGTTCATTGGTGCCCAAAGATTAATTTAGCAAATGAGTACTCACCAGGATTTGCCGCGCGGAAGCGCATTGCAGCCTAGCCGCCCGTGGGCACGGAGACCGTGTTCTGGTATGGCGGGTCGACCAGGTTGTACGGGGCTGGGTCCTTGTCCTTGTCGAAATTACCGAACCCTCTGCCCACCACGTAGAAGCTGAAAGCCGTGCAGGTGCATGGGGTGGCTCTCGGCGCCGAAGATGGCCGTGTCTTGGAACACCACCTCCACGACGGTGCCGTACTCGACCACCTTCACCTTGGTGGCCCGCTTCGTGAGCCAGAGCTCCTGCGGTGGGTTCGGGGCGGTGAAGTTGAAGAAGAAGGGTGGCTTGTTGGGGAAGTCCGGCTCGTACATGCGGCTGATGGAGTCACGATAGTAGGCATCGAGGATGTTGGTCATAGTCGGGTTCATGAAGCTGACGTTGTTCAAGCTCGCCGCGAGTCGGTTACCTCCGGGGTCGGCGCACGTCTTGTTGGCCCCACAGGGGAGCGTGTTGACAGAGATCGTCACGAGCATGTGCTCGTCAACCTCCATTGGCACGTCGATCGTGACTAGGGACCGGAGCTGCGCCGTGTACGCCGTCGCCGCGGCGATGTCACCGAAGTCCGGCAGGTCGGCGAAGTCCGGTGGCCCCACGAAAGGCGGCGCATCTGTGTACTCTAGAATGGCCGTGGCGTTGGTCTTATCGAAGTTAACTAATGTGTTGGTCGCGAACGCCCGCGCGGCCATATAATAGCGGCTGTTGGCTGAGCCGTTCTTGGGGCAGTTGGCCTCGAGGAGCATGTTCATGGTCTGTCCGGGGGCGATCATGATGTGGTCGATGGCGAACGGCCTGAGGTAGCTGCCGTCGGTGCCGACCACCGTGAGGCGGTGCCCGGCGATGCTGAAGAACATCTCGTTGGTGAGCCCCGCATTGATGACCCGGAGTAGGTACGTCTTGCCATGCTCCACGAACATCTTGAAGGTGTCCTTCTTGGAGCACGGGGCGAAGTCGCCGGGCTGGCCGTTGATGGTGTTGGCGTCCGAAACATTAACGTCACCGCCTGTCCGCTGGGTCTGCAGGAGAATTTGCTCCACATCTGCATCCCACCACTCACCGAGGATTATGGGCACCTCCTTGTGGGGCTTGGGGTAAGGGTAGACGGAGCCACGCTTGGGGTGGATGACGATGGCGCCGTGTACAGTGCGTGGTCGAAGTCGCTGTGTGCGTGCCACCACAGCGTGCCCTCCTCCTCGGTGAAGATGATCTTGTAGGTGAAGTTGGCGCCGGGCTGGATGGGGCACTGCGTGATGTACTCCGGCCCGTCGGACCACGGGTTCCGGGGCTGGTCCACGCCGTGTCAGTGGAGGGTGATGTTCTTGTTGCCCTAGTTGTACACGTTCACGATGACCACGTTGTCCTTGCGCGTAGATGGTCGGCCCGGGGAACTGCCCGTTCACGGCCAGGATGGTCTTCTCGTGGCAGAGCCGGGTGACCTTGGTCTCCTTGATCTGCAAAAAATATATATCACACGCCGGCGTTAGTCCTTTGATCTTTTTAAAAAATCATCATCAAGCACATGCATGGTGTGTAGCTATCACATATAGCAGTGGGCGTCAAGGAGCTTGTATAACTAGCAAAGAGGCTAATTTCGATCAGACGTTGCTAGCTTTTTTTTTTTCTCAAGTGATGACGATGATCAGCAGTTCACATCAGGAAAATGGGAAAAATTGTGGCTTCCGTAATTTCTATGCTTAGTAAGAAGTCAATCTGTGCCTGTCGTAAACTCGGAATACAGCTAGCTAGGTCAACTTAATTACTTCATCATGCTCATGCAGAGTATCTAACAATTCATAGTAGCTAGATACATGACATGTTCAAATGTTTTCTGAAGGCATGCAAATATGCAATCACATCAACCTAGCTAGATATTTCAAAACTAGAACATGCATGTACAGCAGCTGTTGATTTGCATTGTAAGTGCCCGCAAATACTACGTACTCAAACAACTGCCTGCACCTCTGAAATCCAACTGGTAATATAAGCTGAAATGAGATGTATCGATCAACTTACAACGAAGTCGTAGTGAGTATTCCTGGAGGCCTGGGCCGGTCTAGCTGCAACTCCAAAGGCTAACACCACGCCTAGCAATAACCAGAGCCGTGTCCTACTGCCGGCATCTTAGCTACACCGGCCGCCCATCGTCGTCGGACCTTGCCGAAGGGGCATGCAGAAGGCCTAGCTCAGCTCTCTGATCTTGTATATGATGATTGATGAGGATGTGTGTGTGCGTTCTTTTAGTTTGAGCAAATTGGGACGTGTTTATTAGCAGCGAGCGAGAATGCAAATGCTACTGCAACGTGCGCTCGTGCGTTGCTGGGATGCTCATCTGGAGCGGACGCCGCGGGTATTTATAGAGCGAGAGCTGCCAATGCATGCAAGCTTCGTTCGTCATGCCGCCGCCACCAGTCAGTGCCTAAACGTATTACCCCGGTCCGAGTCGATAACTTCGAATGATTGTCTTGAATAGCTAGCTAGCTTAGCAACTCGTCCACACGTTCTTCCAACGTTTTTTCGTCGGCGACAAATTAAAAGCACTGCACGGTGTGGCTCGATCAAGAAGCCGCGTTTTACCCTGGAACGCCCTCTCCTCCGTTAGCGTGAGTTGATTGGCGTGGCCTACCTACCTCGATCTCTACTACTGCCTCGCCGCGGTGGCGCGAGCGTGTGTGACGGCGACGACGACGTCCGAGTCCGAGCTAGCTACGCTTGAATCTTCACCGGGGAACTGGCACGACCTCGGCATTCGGGTTGCTAGTTAGATTAAGCCAGCATGCATGCACACTTGCACAGTCGCCTGGAAGGCTGGAACGAGTCAAGGTCAAAGGAACCCAATGAGCGCCACACATATCTGGGCATCGGGCCGGCCCGGCCCGGCCCGGCACGGTCACGGGCCGACACGGCACGATGGCTATCGGGCCAAGGAGGCACGCCGTGCCCTGCGGGCCGTGCCTCATCGGCCTTCGGCCCAGGCACGGGCCTGTGGGCCATTTTTCGTGCCGTGCTGGCCCGTGAGGCACGGCAAAAATACCAGGCCGTGCCAGCCCACAGCCCGTTAAATCTAAAACACCTCCAAATAAACATCTCAATCCATTTTTTTCAACCATGCACAACCGGAGCCCGCCGCCGGAGAAGACGAGGGCCACACAAGGGCAAGAAGGGATTAAGAAGGACGGCGTCGGCGAGCGACGGCGGAAGAGAGACGGGGAGGCGGACTCACATGTTCATCGACAAACAGAGGAGAAGGAGTAAAAAGGAAGACGGAGAGGGACTGAGGGAGCAGGGAACTCAGGGAGAGGTGATGGAGCGGCGGCGATATCACCGGATCCAAGGACGACGGTCGCACCGGCGGCGAAGATGGATCGACGAGAGGAGGCGAGTGGCGACGAGCGACCGAGCGGGTGTCGAGTGCGGCGGCGGTTGGGAGGGGAATGGGGTTAGGGTTAGGGTGGGGGTGGGGGCCGGGGGGGGGCGCGGTTTATATATGGGGAGGAGGGGGGAGTTCTTGGGCCGGCGGCCGCCGGCCTGCTTGCCGTTGGGCCGCTACGGGCCTGCTGTTATTTTGCGGGCCGTGCCGTGCCGGCCTGTGGGCCTAGGGTGCGGCCCAAGCACGGCTTGCACCCCCGTGCCGTGCCAGCCTGGGCCCATTGACCTTCGGGCCGGGCCGGGCTAGGGTCGGGCCTAAATAGCGGGCTTCGTGCGGTGCTCACGGGCTCGGGCTTTGTGCCCAGATATAGCGCCACATGCAAGTTTTCAACCAACGGCAGCATGCAAGGAGGGTTCCGACTTCCGAGAGATGCTGCCTTACAGTGAATGGCCGGGCTAGTTTAGATTGTCAGGCACACTAATATAACCATTGTTGTTCAATCGGGCCGTGGTACATATATACGCATGCACACGAGGTATTATGTGCAACCAAATTTTTTTTTCCCATGAGCGTCTGTTTGATCACCGGAATAAAGTTTAGTCTGTCGTTGGATAATAGGCTAAATATGGACTAGTGAAAAATTTCTTTTTTTTATCTAATGTGTTCTTCTCATCAATTAGCCTCTATTAGTTTTTGTTAGACCATGATTAGTTAATGTTTAGGCTTTCTAATTGCCATCCAAAACATGGACTAAACTTCCATCCAAACAGGTTGAGCTGATCTGGTCTGTTTCTTCCGTCCCAAGTTAAATTATATAAGCTTTCTGATGTTATGTGTCCATTGACTAATAAATTGTTGCAGCTCTTTTTCTTCGACGTCTGACGCAGCCACAGTATGTATTAGCATATGTGTGACAGCTGCGTGTGGGTGTGGCTGTGTCAAAGACTCTAGCTAGGTTTGAATTTTCAAATTTATATATGGTTTTAAAACTTGACGCAGTCGCATACGGACATTAGCCTCGTGCTTTTTTTTTAAATCAACGGAGGGCATGTATCAGGGAATTTTTAACTTTTTGCCATTCTTACGGATGACACTCCTTCATTTGCCAGCTTTGTGCGCGTTCCTATATATTTGCCATCGCAAACAGTAACCCTCCTACGTTTTTGTCATATTTGCCGAGGTGGCACGCCAGGTGGGCACGCCAGCGTGGCAGAGAGCCTGGGAGCCCTAACTTGGCACCCAAAATGACCACGCTGCCCTCGCCTCCTTTTGTCTTCAGCCGGCCCAGCCCCGTGTCAAACCCAGTCCACTCCCCCTTCTTCCCCACTCCAGCAGCGCATCCATTCTTCCCCCTCTCATCCATTCTCTTCCCCGGCGACGGCGATGGCTGATCCTCCTCCCCCGTGCACCCCATGGCTAGGAGGACGGAGCCCTCTTCGTCAAGGAGCATGGCGTTGTGGGCTATCGAGGAGGAAGACACCGGGAAGGAGACTGAGCTCCCACTGATCGTGTGTCCCACATGCAAGAGAGAGAGAGAGAGAGGGTAATCGAGCTGATAGCGAGGACAACGGAGAACGGCAACCAAGGGCGCGTGTTCTTCAAGTGTCCTAGAAATGTGCTCGGGGTAAGAGTTTTTCTTGTTTCATTTTGAATTTTTCTTGGTTTTGATTTTGGTTTTGGGTTTGGTTGAAGAACCCTAACTGTTGGTCATTTTGCAGATGCCTGGTAGATGTAGGTTCTATAAATTCCAGAAAGCGTACTTGAAGAAGTTGGTCGAGTTGAAGTTTGCTGTCATTGATCTTGAAGCTGGCCTGGGTGCAGAAGAAGTAGAAGAAGCTAGAGGATTTGGTGAAAAAGAAGCACAGTCAAAGTATGCTGGGAAGAACATGGAAGCCAAGATGGATGCCCTAATTTCTTTGCTTAAGATGTTGATTTTAGTGTTATTTGTTGTATACATTGTTGCCATAATGTATGTATTCAAGTGAATTGTTGTTCTCAGTAGTAGAAAAATGTATGTTGAACATGTTAATGCAATGGAAATGCTATCTTATTGTGTTGCCTATTGTATGTTGCATCAAATGGTTCTTTTGTCATGACAACAACCAAACATTACGTGACAGCCAACAAGATGATGAAATTGACAGAAATTTGCATATCAAGCTAATGCATTATCAGGTTCAGCAGTTGTCATACACAACTGGTCCATACATAACATGCACATACTGGCAATGACAACCATAAATTACAGGTCCATGTTGACACATGAGAGCCATACATAACAGGTCCATACTGACAATGACAGCCATACATAATTGGTCCATTCCATACATAATATGTCCATGACAGCCATACATAATTGGTCATAGGAGTTTCTATCTCTAAAATACATACAAAAGAACAGCCATTCAAATAGTGGTTATGCCTTAGTTGCCAGCCTTTGTTAGTGTTGCCTTCTTCACCTTAGTAGCTAGCTGTTTCTTCCTTGGGGTTATTTTTTAGCTGTTTGCACTGCTGCAGCTTCATCTGCTGGTACTATCTCTAGTGGCACTGGTTCATCCAAGTCCAGCCTCCTGCAAGTGAATAACTAGTTAGTTGCTTGTGCATCTCACAATACATTAGTGGTTGGTTGATGTAAATGGAAGCAACAAACCTTTTGCTGTCTAGTGCTTGATCCACCTGCACTGCTGATCCTTGCACAGCTTGGCCTGCAGCTCCTTCCTATGCTTGCTTAGCTGCTGCCTCCCTTGCTGTTGCTGCTCTAGTCCTTGGTGTCCTTGGTGTTGTTGCAGGTTCCTTTATTGCTACCTCTCCCTCCTTAGTTGTTTCTTTGTCAACAGTTTTCTTCTTCCTTGTCGTCTTTGTTGTTGCTGCCTTAGTGGTGGGAGCTGATGTTTCCTCTCCCTCCTTTGCTGGTTCATCCTCACTAGGTTTCTGCTTCTTCCTTCCAGACTTAGTGGTTGTCTTCTTGATCCTCTTCCTATACATGATGTGTTAGTAACTTAGATAGATTAGTGTAACAATAACTGATGAAATTGCAAAAGAAACATACCTTTTTTTGGTGCCTGTTAGTGGACACCTCCATCAGGTGGCTCCGTGGCCAAGCTCACCACAACTCTTAGATGTCACTTGCCTTGTTGCTTTCCCTGTCCTCTCCAAACAGCTGAGAATCCTATTCTTCCTTTGTCTCCTAGGTCCTTTTTTTTCTTGGCCACTGGTGGAAACACTTTGAAGCCCTTGTCAACTGCAGGCCATTTTTGCTTGTCAGTTATACTAGGTATCACACCTGCATATGCTGCCTATAACTTCTTCACTGAGTAGTACCCATTGACATACTTTTCCATGTCTGGAAGGATGCCACCAGTCAAAGCTAGTGAGATCTTCCTTCTTTTCTCAAACAAGAACATTGTCTTGATCCTAATTGCATCTACAAGGGAGTCCAGTGGCAGATCTTTGAGCTCTTTGATCCAAGCATTCCAGTACTCAACAAGATTATTGTTTATGTAGTCACACTTAATATCTGCTGAGAACTTGCTTCTAGCCTAGAGTAACTTGTGATGCTCATTTAGCCAAGGTAAGATGTCTGCTGAACCTACAACAACCTTGGCCATGAGCCTCTCATACTTCTCCTCTGTGTAAGCTATAGCTGCTGGCCACATGTACTAACCCAACAATGAACCACTGCCCTACCCTTGAGAAAACATTTTCTTCATATTGTCCATCAAATGCCTAAAGCATTCCCTCTACTCTGCCCTTGGGAATACCTGTTTAACTGCAGCCTCTAGACCCTTGCAGGCATCTGTGCACACAGCTAGTTTGTCTAATGGACCAAGTGCCTTGCCTAACTGCTCCATGAACCAAATCCAGTTCTCTTTGGTCTTAGAATCAAAGAAACCAAATGCTATTGAAACATCCAATTGTGCCCATCTATAGCATTGGCTGCAGGCATGTGTCCATTGAGAGCAGTGGAATCTATACTAATGTATGGCCTGCAGCCCTCTCGGAAGCCATCTATACTACCCTTGAATGGACAAAAAAATCTATTGAAATGAACCTTCTTGCCTACTTTGACAGTGTCTATCTCAACAACACTACCTACGGACCTAAGCTCTATCTCTGCTTTGAATCTGAATAACCAATCAAATGAATCGTCCCACTTACCAAAAAGCTTATCTGCAGCCCTCTGCCTACCATACCAGCAAGTTTGGTAATTTATGTTGATCTTGTATTTCTTCTCAAGTTCTTCTTTGAGCTCCTTTGCCCCATTTGAGGCTTGTCTTTAAGCAGAGGCACTGCTCTCTCTGCAATCCATGCCTGGGATGCCATCCTGTTCAAAACTCTCCTTCTTGAGGCACAAGTATGCACATTAGAGTTTATTTGTATCTGCAAACAAACAAGCAAGCCAACATTAGACTATATTTATGAACCAACTTTCATACAAACCACAGAACAACAGGTTAACTATATCAAAATCATTGACATGTTCTAGAACAAAAAATAGCCAGTAATATATACCCTAATACTGTTATCTCTCTGAGTTCTAGCTCTAATAATCCACTTGCATCTTTTTGATTTGCAAAATCCTCTAAACCTTTCAGGATCAGATTTCTTAGTGCCCAACTCAAACTCTTTGACTATAGCATGTTGCTTAACTGCCAATCTGAATTCAGGCATTGATGAATACAGTGTGCCTACAGACATGTCAGGATTGTCTCTATCATAGAAAAACAAGGGCTCAGTTGCTTCATTGTCATCAACAGGGATAGCTGCTGCTTCCCTTTCTTCTTCCACCTCAGGAGGAATATCTGGCACTAGAATCTCTGGAGGACCATCAGCACCTGCTATCCCCTCATCTACAGCTTTAAAGCCCATGGCTTCATAGAGTTGTTCCTCATCCACTAAAACAGTAGCATCCCCATCTAAGTTTTCCTCAGGTAATATTGTGAAAGCTGACCAGTCAATAACATCATCTGATTTTGTATGCTCTGGACTGCTACAAGCATCATCTATGCATTCAACATTTCCTTGCTCTGCTATTACACCAGATGTGGCATGAACCTCATTTGGCACATTTCCTGCTGCTGCATCTCTGTTATGTCTAGATGATACCTTATCCTTGTCAAGTATTTCACAGCCGACATCCATTTCTTTCTCATCTCATCTAGCTTCTATCATCTCCCTGAACTGCTCATCAGTAGTAACCTTTTGTCCCACTCTCCTTGTCCAGACCCCAAACAACTAGCTGCTGCGCACTACCCCAAATGATCTTTCCAGCCATTTCATCCACAAATTTAGACAAAGAGCAGTGATTGGTAAGATCAATCCAAACATCATGCTTTTGGTCATCCATTTCAACAAATCCATAATCAACATTGGTTGTGTACTTAGCAACGCTAACGTGTATTCTAAACACATTGCCAGGATCAATCCTGACAATAATCATAAACAAATAAACAAACATGTAGAGTTAGGAGACATCCAACTCCAAAACACTACGGGATCCCAAAAACTACACCAAACACTACAGCACATCGAACTTACCAAGGAGGGCAGTCAGTCCACTTCATCTTAACGCATACGATCAACAACAAGGGCTACCGCAACGTCACTACAATCAAATCAAAACTGAATCAAATCGAAACCCTAGATTGGGGAACGCAACTAGGGAAATAGGGTTTAGGGGAGTGCGGACAGTACCTAGTATGGTCGTCCTGCGTCCAAGGAAAGGGAAGGAGACTCGATGCCGCCGCCGCTGCCGCATCCGCCACAGCCACCATCGCCGTCGCCAGGAGTGGGGAAGAAGGGGGAGTGGACTGGGTTTGACTCAGGGCTGGGCTGGCTGGAGACAAAAGAAGGAGGTGAGGGCAGCGTAGTCATTTTGCATGCCAAGTTAGGGCTCCTAGGCTCTCTGCCACGCTGGCGTGCCCATCTAGCGTGCCACCTCAGCAAAAATGGCAAAAACATAGGAGGGTTACTGTTTGCGATGGCAAATGTATAGGGGCGCGCACAAAGATGACAAATGAAGGAGTGCCATCCGTAAAGATGGCAAAAAGTTAAAAATCCCAAGCATCAGACATCAGAGAAAGCATGCATGCTATATATATCGATAATCATACACAGCGGACGTCCGGACGGTCGGACGGACGGACCCGACCCACCCGACCCGACCCAACCCACCCATGCCGCACACAGCCGCTTGCACTCCGCCTTATCCTTCCTCGAACGCTCACTCCCGCAATGCTCGCACCCCTCCCCATCGTTCTTATCCTTTCACATCCCGCGCCCACACCCAACGACGCGGCCATCGCTGCTTCCTGGCCGGCGACGGCTCCTTCCCCCACCCCGCCAGCTCCTTTCCCCCACCCCGACGGCCTTCTCCACCATCCCGGCACTCGATGTGAAAGCGGTGGCCACACCGTGGCAGCGCGCGGGCCGTCGCCGTTGACCGTCGCGGCGGTCCTCGTCGCCACCACCGGCGATGGCCAGGCTTCGGAGCAGCCACCGCTGGCCGTTGCCGCCGACCCCCAGCGACTGGAATCGACCAACGTAGCCTCCCCCTCGCCTATGTTCCCCGACCCCTGGCGGCTCCTTCCCCCACCCCGGTGGAGCCCCTCCCACCACACCGGTGTCCTCCCCCACCGGGAGCCCACGCAATGCCCGCAGATCCGACGGCCATGGCGCTCCCCGCGCTAGGTTCTCTCACCCCCTATATTGTAATTGCATGTTTCAATTGGTTTAGACATTTTAGAGATATGTTGCAATTGAATCATATGGATGTTGCAAAGGTAGATCGGGGATGTTGCACATGTTGCATAAGTTTTGCAATTGTTTTCAGAGGCAGGTTGCAATAGTATGTTTCGAGCGTTTCAGATATTTTCAGAGGTATTTTTATCTGTGTTTTCCGGATGCATGTTGCAATTGTGTTTATCTAGATGTTGCATATGTTTCACACATATGTTGCATGTGTTTTATTCGGATGTTGCGTATGGTTGCAATGGTTTCAAGTGTGTTTCAGTTGTGTTTTTCAAGTGTTTTATAAGCATGTTTTGTTTCAACTGTCTTCAGATGTATATTACAACCGTTGTTTTTGGATGTTTAAAAAGTAGATCGGGTGTTGCACTCTCCTCCTCGCACCTTTTGCTGCATCTCGCGGTTGGGAGCAGGGGCGCAGGCGCGTGGTGACGTGGGCGCGCGACGGTCACACTCTCCTATTGCGCAGGCACAGCGGACACAATTCTATTCGATTTTACGTGAGCAGACGAGCAGGAGCCGCGTCTGGACGCACACATAAACCTGCTGTCTTGTATAGATGTTCAAGAACCAGACCAATCGGGGCATCGGGCTGGATATTTTCGGCGAGTTGCTCAGTCCTGCACGTATATACGTAAACAATACTCCAATACATGCATGTTTGTACGTACCTAGTTGGCTAGGCTTGCTTACTTATATGCACTGCACGGTGAGTACGCCTGAGATCGTGTGACACCAACTAACAGCCAGAAGTGTTCCCTTGCGTCTTTCGAAAAGAGATGTTCTCTTGCGACTTGTGATGATCATCCGATCGGGCCGGCGTGTATGCACGGCGCGCGGGCACGTCTGCGACACTGTGACACCAACAGCAAGAATGTCCGCTTGCGAGTCATGATCTGATCGACCGGCCGGCGTTCGTCCGTCCGTCCCAGTCATCCCAACATCTCAGACATCTGTTTGAACTCCGCGTGACGCAAGCCAAAAGCAGACCAATTTCCAGGACGTATCGGTCTTGACTTCTTTAGGAGTAAATTACTATACTAGTAGATTATGCCGTTTTGACTTTAATAACTAGGGAATTTCGTGCGCAGAGACTTTTCAACTGGTTCTTGTATGGATTACGAAAAGCGAGCACGCGTATGCATGGACCAATAGGCAGGCAGCAGGACAATAGCCCAGCTGTAACGAACAAGCTGGCAATGTGATGTGCATATATAGGAGTGGCCTGCCGACGAGGCCCGGCGCAAAAGTTGAACTCGAAGCTGATACTTAAGCTGGGCGTGACAGCCCCCTTCACAGATGACATCGACATTTAGAACTTCACAGATGATGTCGTCCTTTTAGATTTTCAAAAAACTTAATTTGGCTTTCATAATTCTCTCATTGTAATACTATAGGCACTAGTTAGTATTTTTTTTAAATGAATCAGGCGGGAGAGCTGCCGATTATATTAAAAAGAAGAGACTCAGACTGAGCAGTACAACATAGCAACTAAGAGCACCCTTCAAGGATAGATCACCAGCAGCAACACAACAACCAACAACCCAAAACCACCTAAAGCAACTCTGAAAGAATGAAACGCACTGCACCAAACCTATGGAACACAACCCTCGTAACAAAGAGGCAACAAAATCCTCACCACAATGTCCCAAAAAGCATGACCTTTCGCACGCATAAGAGAGATGGGAAGATCCGGTGGTACTAGTTCCTTTAGAAAGTCTGCATAGTGTTGAATTGCATCATGATCAAACTTTCCATCCTTCGTAATGATTGCAGGGTCGAGATGACAGACCAGAGGGGGTGAATAGTCCTTTCTAAAACTTAATCACGTTGGCTATCCGAAACAAATGCGGAATTAAAACTATCGGTCTAGCTAAGACTTCATCCTCTGTCTAAGTTCACAAGCCCCTTAAAAGATCATAGAGAAGCAACAAAGGTGCCGGGCTAGCTAGCTCACCTAAATAATTCTAGAGCAAGGTCACATAAATCTATGCAACTAGTACTTCAAGCAAACCGGGGGAGCTCCTACACAACTAGTGATGTAAAAGCACAAAGCTCCTAAGCTCACTAGCAATGCTCGATAACAAGGCTACACAAGCCAAATTAGAGAGCGTAAAATACTTAGCTACACAAACTAAGCAATGTGACCAACAAGGTTACTAAAACTAAATTAGCCACGCAAGAGAGCTACTTCTATGCTACACGAGCAAGAAGACAACTAGAAAGCTACTGAAGCTAAACTAATCACAAGAGCAACTACACAAGCACAAAGTATATGAAAGTAATACAAGCTTGTGTTTCGCCAAACCACCGAGAAGATGATGAAGATAATGTCGACATGGTGATTTTCTCCCAAGGTTCACTTGGTTGCCACCAAGCTACGTCTTCGTTGTGTCGATCACTCACTTGGTGGTTCGGTGGCTAATTGCATCACCCGCCAAGCCCGCACGTCGGGCACCTCAAGAACCTACCCCAAAAGTAAGGGTAGCTCAATGACACGCTCAATTAGAGTTGCTTTTCGTGATCCCCGCGGGGTGAGCACAATCCCCCTCACAAATCCTCCTCCGGAGCACCACACAATCTTCTCACGTGCTTCAACAGAGTCGCAAGCCACCAAGGCGTCTAGGAGGTGGCAACCCCCAAGAGTAACAAGCACCACTGGCTTGTAACTCGAACACCTAGTGCCACTCGATGCAACCTCACTATGCAATCACACTAGAATCGTCCACTCACTCGATCGGATAAACACTATCAAGCTCAAGTGAGTTAGAGGGCTCTCAAGAACACCTACACAAGCCACCAAGACTCAAGGGTGCTCAGCTAACGGTCAAAGGCCAACCAAGGGGTTGTTTATAAGCCCCCACACAAAAAGAGCCGTTGTACCCCTTCACTGGGCATAACTCGGGGTGACCGGACGCCCCGGTCAAGATGACCGAACGCACCCGACCAGCGTCCGGTCGCGCTACGCCGTCCACGTGTCACTCTGCGTTCAACCGGAGCTGTCCGATCTCAATGGTCATTGACACTACCTCAATGGTCAAGTGACGACCGGATTCATAGGAGCATGACCGGACGCTGGCCGAGAAACCGATCGGACGCGCGGATCCCTCCTTCTGACGCCGTGCCCGAGCCGCGTCAGATCGTTTCCAGAGAGCTCCCAGAGTGCTCGAAACGCGATCGAACGCATCAGTTTAGACGTGACCGGACACAGCACCAGTGTTCGGTCCTTCGTCGCCTGCCACGTGTCATCGCTACGCCCGCGCTTCTGCGTCAGTGTACGTCAGCGCTGACCAGACGTGGCCCTTGCGCGTCAGGTCACTTTCAACGCTAGCGTCCGATCGAAGACCGACGCCTGTGCCTTCACTGCTGCCACTGACCGGACGCACAGGTCCAGCCGAGGCCAGCGTCCGGTCACTCACAGTGACCTCCTTTCGCCTCCTTTTCTTCATCGAGTTGATCCACTTCAACTCCAACTTTTTCTCCCTAGCAAATGTGCCAATACCATCAAGTGTACACCACCATGTGTATGTGTGTTAGCATTTTCACAATCATTTTTAAGGAGTTAGCCACTCAACTTGCCACGCCACTAGATCCTGGCAACGATGCAAAGTTAGATTACTTGAGTGGCACTAGATGACCGATATGCAAACAAGTTTGCCCCTCTTGATAGTACAACCATCTATCCTAAACCCGGTCATCAACTTCTCTACACACCTATGACTGGTGAAATAAAATGCCATAGGTTATACCTTTGCCTTGCGCATTCCATTCCATCTCCTCCAATGTCGATGTAACACATGCACCAACATGATCAACAATGATATGATCCACTCCATATCATCACGTGGCCATATTGGTTCATCGATCTTGACTTCACTTGCTCTTCACCATTCTTCGGTCCATCGACGCCAAGTCATCACTCAACTTGCCCTTCACACTTGCAACTGGTCCGTCGAGCCAAGTCATGTCTTGATCTTCTCCACCTTGATCACATGACTCAATGTCATGTCTTATGTGCAATGAGCTCCTTCATCACATGTGTGAGCTTTGCAACATCTCCGAGCTATTTTCACCTCCATGGCATATGTTGTTCACACGCATGTACCTGTGGACTAATCACATGTGTATCTCATATTAAACACATATTAGTCCACCTAAGGTTGTCACTCAATCACCAAAACCAAACAAGAACCTTTCAATGATTCCCATGTTCCTCAAACTATTGCGCTAGGCAAGGCGAGCACTCCGACGAGACGACGATCTATCGTAAGACTTGCGCCTACGTCTTGTTTGTGTTGTCGAAGGCGTCCTCATTGGTAGGAGATGCATGTCATCATCTAGAGGTGGCATCACTTCCAGCAGTAGATCAATTGGGGGCTGTGACAAGGTAGGGTTATCATCAACGAAGGCAGCAGTAGGGTCTTCTTCCTCATCATCAGACCTATCTTCCACCAACACAATATCCTCATTATGGGTGGTAGCCTGTAGTCCTTCAATCTTCATGATGTTGATATCCAAGGGAATAGTAGCCTCCAAGACCAGGTCGTTTGATGACTGAGGCTCTCTCTCCTTGATCTCGGCAGAAGGTTGGTTGTATCCATCCTCAGGGACAACGAGGGCAATGGGGGTGAGTCAGCTTTCTCATAAGCATCTTCCACCAAAACAGTCTCATTAACAGAGGTATCAAATTGCATTATCATTTGCTCCATGGAAAGGTCTTGTTGGTTCGCCATGTGCTGCACACAATTAGAAGGCACCATGACTGAAGGTGTTGCTCCCAAAGTGAGGTGAGAAGTTTCGCCAAGCCGCTTATTGACTGAACGTGTCAATGCCACGTCCGCTATAGATGATGGAACCCTAGGAGTTTGGACATGCAACCTGGGGCTTGTTGAATCCTCTGGAGTCATCTCGTTGATGATGGGAAGCTCACAGTCCTTAGAGGTCGACTGTGCGGTCTGTCCCACATCATCTGTGGTAGTGGAAGCCAACTTCTCATTGTGCGGCATGGAGTCCTCGGAAGGCGTGTAGTCAGCCGCAAGCGCTGTGAAGAAAGGCGGAGTCAAAGAAAACTTAACCGGGGAACAAGGACCAAAAAGGTCGACGAGGTTAGCAGTAGAAGGATCCTTGCTAGATGGCTGCACACGATCTAGGTGGCTTGACACCCGTGCCAACCAGAGCCTGATGGTAGATGCCTCGACCTTGAGTGGACGCACCATCTCCTCAATTCGAGACATGAAGAAATCTTTTAGGTCTGCATGAAGCGACTCCACCAGAGGCCCAAGCATGGAGAGAGGGTCAGGGGTGGGCGAACAATGTGCAGTGCGACAACGACAACCACATGCAGCACATGATGCAACATCCACTCCATCTTGTGGATCAGAGTTAGATGAAGCTGGCAGCGAAGAACTTGACGAAGACATTGCCACAACATCCGCCTAGCTCCGGGCATGCGAAGAACGAGGGGAAGTTGGGCAGAAGGGGAGCATGAATGTGGGGCAACAGGGGGAGGCCGAAATTGGCAATGCCGTTCCCTATGCCCAGAACGACGGCAGCGGATGCATCAAAAGGAATCCCAATAGGAGCTAACTTGATGGTCGTGGGCGAGACAACGGTAGCATCTATCTCGAGCCCATCTTTTGAAGGCGAGGCTCCGCTCCTCCTGTGCCATGGACGGCACCGACGATGGATGCACACACACGAAGAGAAGATGTGTCAACGGTAGGACGACCCCCCATTGCTTGGACCCCCGGCGGAGGGGGGTTCGACACCGATGAAGAGGACATTGGGGTGATATTACATATCACAGCCTGGCCGGTTGATGAAGCGGGTCTGAGGCGAGGAGGGACGGATCTTCAGCAGCGATGCGTGCAGGGGCAAATCCGAGGGTGACGACTGGCAGACTGCAAGGAGGTGGCAACCTCGACGAGGTGGCAACTGGCAGCAAAGAGAGGTCGCAGCCAAGACCGTGGTGAGCACGGCCGGCGAAAGCAGCGTCAGGCAGCCCTGCTCACATCGTGGCCAGCAATAGGTGCAGAGGCGGGAGGCAGGGAGCCACGAGATCCGAACGATGGGGCGGCGACGGCGCTTCTTGGAGCTCGTGTCAGCACTAAAGGGCAGCCGGCGAAACTTCTTTGTGATCCAGTGCCGCACGAAGGTCTCTCTACGGCTTAAAGCAGGCACCACGTGCTTGGTTCGATCGCTTTGCCACATTTGCCATCGGCCTCGGCTTCGCTCCCACGCGTTTGTCGGGCTCCTAACTTAGGGTCCTCTGTGCATTATGTATTAGTCCTTGGATTAGTAGCCGATACGTACAATTCGAACAAGATTGATATAAAAAACCATACTTTTATTGCTAATGGGGAACACATTACATGGTTTGGGTTTACATATCTTGGGCCACTGGCCTTATATCATATATCAGAGTTCTAAGACAGCGGTCCTATGTCAACGTGGCTCTTTTCCTACAGGCAACTTGGAGTGCGGACGTAACCCTAGACTTATTCCTACAGCGCACTCCTATATTCTAATCGTCATAGTCCTAGCATAGCTCTCTCGTACGGCTCTGTCTTCGAGTATACTCCAGGTATCCTATCATTGCATAGCTCTAGAAGTTCCATCCTGGTATGTCCTCTTGTAGCTTAACTCCTAAAAACATAGAATGGAGGGGGGTTGAGTACATAAAGTACTAAGCAAACCCTAAACTTTAGGTGGAGGATAGGTGGAAGGGGAAGGCAATATATAGAGGTGGTTATGGTGGTGGAGGTGGATAGGTAGAGGTAAAGGTGGTAGGGTGAAGTATTTATAATTATAGGTTAGTCCCTAGCAGAGTAATACCATTCTCACCAGTTTCCATTACTCATCATAATTACCAAATTAGTAAAATTCATCTTACCAGAGTATCACAGTTGTAGAAGTCTAATCATATTATCCCATCCTAGCATCTGTCCATTCCAAGGACGTGGCTATTTGAATAGATTCAATAAAACTCTACAGAGGTGTACAATTTTCCCCACATGATAGGTGTAGTCGACACTAGGGCTAGTGGCATGACAGGCCTAACGAGACCTCGTACCCGAAGGGACACATCCTCCGATTTCCATATAACTCTACCATGGCTTCTCAGGAGTTGGGAACACACAAATCTAGGATGATACCTAATCATCCCAACGTGATGATACTAAATCATCACAAAAATAACATGGCTCGAACATGGCCAAAATACTTTTCTCCCACTATGTAGAGAATGAAGCACTCAAAAGAGTCGCAAACCTGATGAACAATATAAATAAGATGCTTACTTGAATTAGAAGTTGATTACCAAAGAAATCTCAGAGGTAAGCTCAGATAGAACTTGGATCCGCCAAGGTACAAGCCGTAGCAAGAGCACCGACAGGCCAGCACCTCCTCCATACTCTTCCCTCACTTCCATCTCACTATTTCTATTTATAAGACTAGATCCTATGGAGGACTAATCTTCTCTTGATAGCCGGCTCTGATCCTGACGAGGAGAATATGAATTAGGGTTTTATGATGGCCTCCAGGGAGGGGGTAGGGGCTGCTATATATAGGTCAAGGTGGAGTAGGGGCAAGGAATCGAGGTGGAGTAGAGGGCAAGGAATCACCGCATCATCAATCCGCGTCAACTCCCTTGACCATCGTTGGATAAACTGACCTAAAACCGCTTTAAAATCAACGGTGTAGATCAAAGAAAGGAGTACGAGGCAGCGGAGGGTGAGCGGGCTCCGTGCGTGGTAGGCCAGCCAGCCTATGGCCTGGGCCGGCTGGCCCACTTTCATGGCTGTTTGGCCCAAGCTTCGGCGTGGTGTCTTCTGGAACCTTCTAGAGTTGTTTTTCGCAGTTTTCGTGGGTTGAATCACTTGTTGTCATCGGTTTGCTTGTTTAGAGTGTATGACAGTAGTCCCGGGAGCTATTTTCTGGATAAATCCTCCTGCATACAAATATTTACCAAAGCTCATGGAATTCATTAGTTTGAACCCCTATACCTATGTTTGGTGATGGAATTAAATATAAATGCAGGTTATGTTGATGGTTTATAATTGATGTTAATGACCGTCAGCAAGCTCCCCCAACCTTAACCTTTGCCAGTCCCTGAGCAAAGCTAAACTCAGTAATGGATCAGGAGTTGCTACAATGTTTTCATGCCTCAAAAGTACACACGCGTTCAATCAAAAATTCTCCTCCAGATTAGAATAAAATGATTTGACTTTCAAAATTACCCATATTACCTTCAACCATGGGGCTTCTCAGCCTTCACTTGGGTCTTGAGCAATTGAAAGATAGAACGATCCAAGTCAAGCACTTATGTCTCAAGTTCTTTGTTCAACCATTGTTCTGGAGTTTTTATAAGTTTTCAAAATAAAACTCAGAGATTCCATTGGATGACACTCTCAAGTCTCTCAATATATGCGATATTTGTGGATCCTTACCAAGGCAATAAAGATGTTATGCCTTTTTCTCTTCCTACCACTAAGGCTTATGTGGAGTTCATAGGTAGGGAGAAAGCTAAAACATACTTTCAATGCATATATTGTAAAGTCAAACAACGGATCCAAAGAGAGTTGAGTCATACAATCAAATCAAGATGTGCATGTGTGCGGTTATATGGTGGATATATATGGTGGCTAACCTAATTCTATTTTGCTCCTTGAAAACTTATATCTCTTTTGAAAACTTGAAAACATTTGCTAGAGAATAGGGGCTATCTTATTCATCTTTTTCTCTTTTTTTAGGTGAGCATCTAAGTACCCATTGTTTTAAATATCTTGGACACTTATCCATTTTTTCTCAACTCTTTTTTTTTCTTTTCTTTTTTTTTATGAATAACTTTTGCATAGCCCCATGCCTCTTTTCTACAACAAAACTTTGAGAGAGATATCAATAAGAACTTGAAACATTTATTTGGTTGATGGAAAACCTAACAAGCATGTTTTTGTGTTCACTCCCAGTATAGGAGTAAAACATTTTTGAGTGGATCTAGATGGAAGGCATGTTTCTGCGCCTAGCCTAGTGTAGGAGTAGTGCATATTTGGGTGGTGTGTACGTGATCTTGATTTCAAGAGCATGATAAATCTCTCATAAGGGTCAAAAAGCTTGACAAAACTCAATGCAAAAGCAAGCAACATATATGTAGGAGTTTTTCTAGCCTAAATAACATGTACGGCTCTGGTAGGAATTTAAGATTTATCATACATGAACTCATCATGTAGCATTTTGTGTTTTTCAAAAAGTAAATGTTTAGAACTTTAGTGTCACTTGGAACAAGATAAACAGTAGCTCAGACCTTCTCATATCATATCCGTCAATTACCTTGATTTAGATCAAGCATATGCTACCCACGAGTTTCTAGTTTAGAGTAAATCCTTATATCAAAACAATCGTATCCAAAACTCGAGAGAATTCAATGCTGAAAACTAGGTACTTGAAAGGAATTACAACAGAGCAATTATTCATCATTTCCATTTAAGAGATTATTCTGAGTCCTCTTTATTTGCTAACAACTCTTAAAACAAATTAAAACAAACTATACACACATTTTATTTTATTTTCAATTTTACTAGATCACACATTATTACTATAGCTATATATATTTATTATGAGGATAACTTTTTATTTTGTTTCATTCATCATTTTTTAACTATTTAAAAGAAACTAAAAACTAAAACAAAAGGGAAAGAATACTTACCTAGATACACAAGAATGCTTCTCCCCCAAGCTAGCTCTTTCGGTGAGGGTTCGATGTTGTAAGTCCTTCGAACCGGACTTCTCATTGTGAAATTCATTGATCAAGTACCTTGGTTTGCTTTGAAGATGAGAATTCTTATGATGACGCCTCTAATGGCCATGCCACCTTCTTCTGCCAAACCCGTTTTTAGTTTTTGAATTTAATTTTGAGTTGACAGGTTCAGAACTTTCACTTGTAGAAACTTGGGGAATCGACTATCTTTCCATATTTTGCTTGAAGTGTGTCCTGCTCATAAAGACAAGGTAGAGATCAAGTGCATGGGCTCCGTTGGTGGAAAAACACCAACAGAACCAAAACTTTACTTATTCCTCTGTACCTTAGGAACATTGAATAAGATGAAGTTGATATTATGTGCTTTGTTCAATTATAACATGGGTGGTAAGATTAGAAGATTGAGCATGAATATAACATTTAAGTACATTTACAAAGAGGGTTCAATTTCTTAACCAATAGAAGGATTGTCTATCTGTGCATAATGTATCAATCTTTTACAAGATTATGACTATCATCTTCTAGAGATAAGATGTGCACTTTTTAACTCATTTGGTTAAGTCTATGAGATTAAGAAAGTGGTGCTAGAAACAAGCTTAAAGAACATGTTGAGTTAGTCAGGTTGGATCAAGTAATGAGTTGTAACCTAAACATGTTTGTTTCTTATTTATGTGCCTAACAGAATCAAGGAAAAGCTTTTTGAATAATGATCATTTACCTTAGGATGTTACCTTTGTCATTGGAGCATGATAACACCATGTGACGAAGAGTAGATGACTCGTGATGCTCCTTCCCTTTTGCTTGAAGTTTTCCTTGTTCAGCTAGCCTCGCAGCTTGAGCTATTCATGAGCTTCTTGTCTCCTAGATGGCACCCTTTCTTTCGTCATGCCATCTTTTTTTTACTCTTTGATCTTTGACATTTTGCTGAACCTTCTGCTCACTCATTATTTTATGCCTACAAAGGATTAGTGGACAACACATACCTGAAGGAATATACAATAATTCAAAATAGAGGTAGTGTTGTCATAGAGCTAAAGGTCATCTTGTAGCAAAACTAGCTTTAACATTAGCATATAATTTTTTATCCCATGTTTTAAATGATGTGCCTTGCTTCATTTCCTAATTTGAATTCATCTCGTGACTTACCCAAATTGAATTTAAGAGTTTTTTGCAGGGGTTAGTCCAACAAAATATCTAGTATCTACTAAAGCACACTCTTGGTTCAAAAATTAAACTAGACATCATGTCTAATTTAATCTAGGAAAGCATTTTAACCTAAGCACCATAATTAATTTAAAAAGCCTTTGGAAGTAAGATCAGCACCCCTAAACTAAGCACTATGCTTAATTTAAAAGATGTATGAACATACTCGAAACCTTGAGCATACTATAACAAATAAAGGTAGATGAAAACATTATAGAGATTTATTCAAATAGAGATGAAAGAGCATGATTGTTATTTAGCAAAGTGAGCATGGCTTAAAGGTAGAGACAACCAAGAGAAATTAGCAATATAGCAAGATTTTTTAGAGAAGCCCATCCCCATACTTGAATTTTGCAAATGCAAAATCAAGTTTGGATGGATGTGATTAAATGTTGCATGATAATTGGTTGGACATACCTTGCGTCATCATTCTTCATTCTTTTTGCTTCAAACCTGAAATGGTTAGTGACAAAAATACTCGAAGGAATATTTTCACAATTTATATCTCTATGCTCACTTCACAAGGGCATTGTAGCGAAAGATGAAAACTTATGTTATCTCCCGAAAGTGCTTGTTTTGGGACAAAAGCTCATCCTTGGGAAACCTTTGAATTGTGCTTTAAGTTGATGGAGTGGTTTCCCCTCCAACACCAACCTTTGTGTGCCTATCTCAAGATTTATGCCAACAAGATTTGTAATATTTATGATAAACATATGCATCTACAGCCACCCTTTCAAAGTCTTTATGAACAGGGAGTATGAGGGGGTTGAAGATCTCGTGTGTGGCAATGTTGGAGAGACCTATTGATTTAGGAGATTTCTCATGTGAGCATGGATTTGATGATGTGTTCATGAAATAACTTCCATGCTCGTCTATATCATCTTCCTTTTTAGACTCCAAGGTTGTTTCTTCATTAATATCTATAGGAGGAAACAATGTCTCCATCATTCCATGCCTATGACATTCATTGGATGTTTTATTGTCCAAGATTTCCCATGAATTTGTGACTCTTGGGATGATCTTGTCCAAGGCCTCATCTATCCATTCAATGGCAACGACACATAAGTTCTTAATATCCTCCAACCATTGTTCTTCTTCTTCTTGGTCTTCCTTGTGGCCTTCATGACTCCTATTCTTTAGGTGTCTTGGTGGATTTCTAGGATCATCATGAGTCTTAGGAAAAAGAGCATAAGGGGAATCATTAGGGTCAAGGATGGGTTTAGAGATGGGTTCAGATGAGACATCTAACGTGGGCATAGAAGGAGAGAAGATAGGAATAACTTCTAGATGACTTGACTCTCCTTCTATGGGTTCACTTGACATGTCATCCTTGAATTCTTCCCAATGTCCTATATGAGAATAAGGATGCTTTCTAAGAGATCCCTTCTTGAGAGGATTTGAATTATATTCACTCGAAGGTCTCTTGTGAAGATGGAAGTTTAAGTTTTACCCAAAATCAACATAAAAAAGATCATCCTCATAAGAAATTTCAAAAGGTTGAATTTCTTCTTCTTTTGGAGGATTTAGATTCTAGGGTACTGATGGTTCGAGGTTGATAGCTAAATCTTGGGATTGAAGTGGTTGTGATTTGGCTATCAAAACTTTCTCTTCTTGTTCGGGAGACGATTCCTTCTCTTCCTCAAGGAGTTCATTATGAATGCTAGTGCAGAGAGTTTTTCCACTAATCTTATCAAGCATAGACCTTGCTTCACCAGTAGATAGATGAAGGAAAGCTTCTCTAGAGGCTGCATCAAGGGATTCCATGGAATCCTTAGTAAGACCCATGTAAAAATGTTGAAGAAGTACATGGTCTCGAATGGCAAGGTCTGGGCCAATGATGACGAAGTCATTAAAACGATCCCACGATGTAGCAAGAGATTCTTCTTCTAGTTGTCTAAAAATTAGAATCTCTTTTCGAAGACTAACCACTTTAGAGATGGGAAAGAAACGTAAACAAAATTTAGAGTATAGCGTTTCCCAATCTCTTTGCATACTTCCTACGGTTTAACTATACCATTGTTTAGCTCTTCCCATCAAAGAGAATGGAAACAACTTCCATCTTAAGGTCTCGTTAGACATGCCAGCGATACACAAGCATGCATAGGTCTATGCAAACTCTTATAGGTGTGAGTATGGGTTTTCATCACCTTCTCCCGAGAAGGATTGATCCCGAATCAGTTTTATAAAACACGAGCGCAGCTCATAGCCAGGTGCTAGGATAGGCTCTGAAGAATTTGGTGGCTCAAGGCGCGCGCTCGTAGGTGCAGCGTATTGATATATATGAGTGGAATCCATAGTGAAAAGGAAAAGAATAAATTAAAAAAAAAAAATCAAAAGATAAAGATTAAGCTAGGCTCGTAGTTAATTCAGCAACCATTTCCTCGACAACGGCGCCAGAAAGCTTGTTGGTATAAATTAACGCACACAGATAAATCCGCTGCCCACACGGATACTGTTGTAGCTTTCACCCGAAAGTATTTCAAGTATCGTATCCATAGGGAAATGTGTGAGACTAACTACAGTCTAACTTAACTAAGGATAGCAACAAGGTTAGGATAAAATAGGAGCATAGAAAGGATAACTAAGGTTCTCTTGTTCTAACTTGGGTAAGCTATGTCTTTTACTATTCAACTAGGGACATTACTAGGGAAAGACACCAGCAGATGATGCTTTTCTTCGCAATTGGGTCCTACTTGTCCTACAGACAGGAGGTGGACTACAAAGGATTCAACGAGGCTATAAGAGTCACCCTCGTGAGCTACCACCGATCCGAAATGCAGGGTGCATCCACGATTAACCTAAGTCTAAGCACCACGCTTACACTTATGATTAATACTTTACTCCCCCTATGTAGAGAATAAAGCACTCAAAAGAGTCGCAAACCTGATGAACAATATAAACAAGATGCTTACTTAAATCAGAAGTTGATTACCAAAGAAATCTCAGAGGTAAGCTCAGATAGAACTTGGATCCACCAAGGTACAAGCCGTAGAGAGAGCACCGACAAGCCAACACCTCCTCCATACTCTTCCCTCACTTCCATCTTACTATTTATATTTATAAGACTAGATCCTATGGAGGACTAATCTTCTCTTAATAGCTGGCTCTGATCCTGACGAGGAGAATATGAATTAGGGTTTCAGAATGGCCTCCAGGGAGGGGGGTAGGGGCTGCTATATATAGGCCGAGGTGGAGTAGGGGGCAAGGAATCGAGGTGGAGTAGAGGGTAAGGAATCACCGCATCATCAATCCATGTCAACTCCCTCGACCACCGTTGGATAAACTGACCTAAAACCGTCTTAAAATCAACGGTGTAGATCGTAGGAAGGAGTACAAGGCGGCGGAGGGCGAGCGGGCTCCGTGGCAGGCCGACCGGCCTATGGACTGGGCTGGCCGGCCCACTTTCGTGGACGTTTGGCCCAAGCTTCGGCGTGGTGTCTTCTGGAACCTTCTAGAGTTGTTTTTCATAGTTTTCATGGGTTGAATCACTTGTTGTCGTCGGTTTACTTGTTTGGAGTGTATGACAATAGTCCCGGGAGCTATTTTCTGGATAAATCCTCCTACATACAAATATTACCAAAGCTCATGGAATTCATTAGTTTAAACCCCTATACCTATGTTTGGTGATGGAATTAAATATAAATGCAGGTTATGTTGATGGTTTATAATTGATGTTATTGACTGTCAATAACCTGCCTCCTAGTAGAAATTATACTTCTATCTAACGGGGTGTGAGATCAAGTCTACCCATATAGACATGTGGTTGTATGTAATATCTCACTAGGTGAGAGGGACTATGAACCGGTCCTTATGTGATCGAGGCGAGTATCTCCCACATGAACCCTCACCAGGCGAACCTACCAAGGTGACTTGTACTGCACAAATTACTCTCACTCACCCCCTGTCGGGGTTTAGTCAAGTTTTACCAATTTTAAGTTCTATAGTTATTATCCTCAAGTTCATTAATCACATATCATCTCAAGGTAACCATTACCTTATCATCAATATTATTATCATAATTAAGCTCATAATTCCATTAATTCATAATGAGGATTTAGATAAGTCAAGTTTATTAATTGGTGGAGATGGAGTGTGGAGGGTTTATGGTGGAGGCTAGAAAAATGTGGTGGTGGTGGAGAGGGAGGTGGATAAGGGATGGTGGTTAAGGTGGAGGGATATGGTAGGTGGGTGTTAGGACTTGCCTCCATTCGCTGATGATTATATCCTTCTCTGATTCCTGTGTCTCTTGTTCTTGTCTTCTTGACTCCATCAGGTTCTCTCACGTCTTCTAACCTACAAGGTCTAGCGTCAACAAACAGGGAAATAGAAACAAGGAAAATAACAAGCAAAGCATGTAAAGCAAGCATAAACAAACAAACGATCCTAGATGGGTTGGTCCTATTGGGTGATGGGTTGTTATCTAAGGTTATCACTATTACGTCAATCTAAAGTAAGATTTGGATAGAGGGATTCCATCCATAGGGTGGGGTTCTACGGGTTAGGTTAAGGTGGGTAGTTGGTCTGATGAAAAACGAGACCACATTATTAGGGTTCACTATTATGTGAACCTGAAAGAGAAATATGACTAGGTCAGGCTTTCTACAGATCCACCGGGTTAGCGACACATACGCACATGCATATGTATGTGCCTACGATTAATTAGGTGGGCTGGGTTATGGCTAGGGTTAGCGGCATATTAGCTCATGCATATGTATATGCCCATGATTAAGTAAAATTGAGTAACTAGGTTGCTAGGGTTAGCCATACATAGGCGTATACCCGGGTATCGGGCATATCTATACATGTATAGATGTCTATTCATTTTAGGTGATTGGGTACGGATATATTCAAGTATGTGTCATGGTGCATACACATACGCGAATATATAGGGCTAACTACTACTACGGCGGAGGGTAATATATTATCTACGTGGGAGAGTGCAGGTGTAACAATCGGCACATATAAAATACTATATATGGATTTATATATATATTCCTACCGCGAATATATTTGCATGGGTGCAAATATATTACTATTCATGTTATATTTATCCATGTATTTATATATGAAGTATAGTGTATATATGTACGCGGACTTACATGGCTAAGAGGTGTTAATTACTAGATGCAACTACAGGTTAATTATTAAATAAAGAACTAAAAAGCAATCATATCTAGAATTTAAATGGGCACAAAAAATTAGGGAAAATGATTCAAATATGTAGGGTTTTATTTTAGAAGATTTATGGTGCAAGAATTACGGAATTCAGAATTAAGATGGGAAAGATATAAATTACCAAAGTTTATCGGCTAAACACGAATGGAAATGAACATTGAAATTATTTCTACAATTCTATCTAATGAAAATGAGTGGCAAATATCTGGGTATGATCTAGGGTAACTCTAGTTTATTTTAGTATTTTTTTGGGAATTTTTCTGTACCTAAAACCTTACCTTTTAATATCCTATGTACAATCCCCGAGTGCACATAGCATTTACCCTGATCGCTGACGCGTGGGCCTGGTCAATGGTCCAGCTGACCGATACTGTGCTTGTGAGCCGATCGGTGAACTAGCCTTCTCCGTTTCTCTGGTTCACGCGCACCAGGTCCACTTCGAGGAGGAGTATGGGGCACTGCCGCGTGGGGCCCAAGGGGCGAGGTGGAGCGGCCCCATTAGTCACACGGACATGGCTAGGCTTATCCCTTCCTCTGCCTCATCCCGTATTGGTCGTCCTCGTCTTCAATCGAGCGAGCCAAGAGAGGAAGAGAGAAAGAGAGAGAGGGGAAAGGGAGAAGAGAGAAGGATAGATAGGAAGGAGGGAAGCAGTGCGGCCATGGTGAGCGGCAGGGCGGGGCGGGGTAGGGCGGTGGCTTTGCTTGATGTGGCAGAGTAGAGCAAGGCAAGGGGAACGGAGGGAGCAGAAAGTGTGCTCGACGGTGGTGCAGGGTGTGCGGGTGGCGTGCTCGACAATGGTGAGGGCGACATGTGGTGTAGGGCGAGCGAGGGGGAGCAAGGGCAGGGCGGTGGTGGCGTGGCGCTCCGGCAGTGGGTAGCGCCACGATGTCAGCGGCGGCGGCGGTGAGCGCGGAGTTGGAGGCAATGTGGCTGGTGGACAGCCACGGTGGCTCGACGGAGCAGAGAGCAGAGGAGGAAGAGGAGGGAAGGGTGGAGACAGGACCCGAGCTCAGTGAGGTGCTTCTCGACGGCAGCCATGGCCGATCTTTTATAGGCGCACAGTAAGGCTGTTCGGCGGAGATATTCTCCGACCATGGAGATCTTTGCCAACAATGGTGGCCGGGCACAGTGAGGTCGACGACTTCAGTGACCATCGCATAGGAAGTTAGTGGAGCAGCGAGCTGTCGATTGCCAGAAAATATCTCCGGCAGCGTTCTTCACGTGCTTGAGATGGACGCGGCGGCCACACGGTGTAAACGCGGTGTTGACGCGGCGTGAACACGGCGCACGCGAAGGCGATGTGGCGAGGGTGACACAGTGCTTCATTGACCACTAGAGAAGTTGAAGCTGACGGGCGGGTGTAGGGTCAAGATGGCAGACTAGAGGGGGGTGAATAGTCCTTTCTAAAATTAACCGCGTCGGCTAACCGTAACCAATGCGGAATTAAAACTATCGGTCCAGCTAAGATTACACCCCTCTATCTAAGTTACAAGCACCTTACAAAGACCCTAATTAGGCAACAAAGGTGCCAGGCTAGCTAGAGCTCACCTAATCAATTCCAGAGCAAGGTCACACAAACCTATGCACTAGTACTTTGGCAACCGAGAGAGCTCCTACATAAACTAGTAAGCAAAAGCACAAAGCCACCTAAGCTCACTAGCAATGCTCAATAACAAGGCTACACAAGCTAAATTATAGAGCGCAAATTACTTAGCTACACAAACTAAGCAATGTGACTAACATGGTTACTAAAACTAAATTAGCCACACAAAGGAGCTAGTTCTATGCCACACAAGCAAGAAGGCAACTAGCAAGCTACTAAAGCTAAACTAGTCACAAGAGCACCTACACAAGCACAATGTATGAAATGTAAATACAAGCTTGTGTTGTGTGGAATGCAAACCATCGAGAAGAATGATGAATACAAAGTTGATACGGTGATTTTATCCTAAGGTTCACATGCTTGCCAACACACTAGTCCCCATTGTGTCGACCGCTCACTTGGTGGTTCGGCGGTTAATTGGCATCACTCGCCAAGCCCACATGTTGGGCACCGCAAGAACCTACCCACAAGTGAGTGTAGCTCAATGACACGCTCAACAAGAGTTGCTCTTCTTGATCCCCATGGGGTGAGCACAATCCCCCTCACAAATCCTCCTCCAGAGCACCGCACAATCTTCTTGCGTGCTTTAACGGAGTCACAAGCCACCAAGCCATCTAGGAGGTGGCAACCTCCAAGAGTAACAAGCACCACCGACTTGCAACACGATCACCTAGTGCCACTCGATGCAACCTCACGATGCAATAGCACTCGAATCGCTCACTCACTCGATCGGATGATCACTATCAAGCACAAGTGAGTTAGAGGGATCCCAAGCACCACCACACAAGCCACCAAGGCTCTAGTGTGCTCAGCAACTAGCCCAAGCCTGAGCTCCACCTCTATTTGTAGCCCCCAAGCCAAATAGAGCCATTGGAGCAAAGCTGCTGGTTTTTGCGAGGGCACCGAACACGGCGGTGCCCTCCCCAACGGTCGAATTCCAATGGCTAGAAACTAGTCATTGGTCACTGGACAGGGGTGGTGGTGCACCACCCAAGGGGTGGCAGTGACCACCCAGCCAACTGTCCGAGAACCCTGCTGTCTGGAATTTTAGGGCGGTGCACCGCCCTAGGCATGGCGGTGCCCAGGCGGTGACCGGCCCCGAATCCCCCACTCTCTGCCGAAAAGTGGTGGTGCCACGATGGTGCACCGGACACCCCATGGCAGTGCCACTGCCATGCCCATGGTAGTGCACACCGGTCATGTCGGTGCCCCAGTCCTTCTGCGCGCTCTCGGCCACTGCCAAATAGTCATCGGACACAGGAGGACGGTGCCACCCCAACTCCTCCTTCTTAGCCTTGTCCAGCCGGTCACCGCCATAGGGGTGGTGGTGCACCGGACAGGGGGTGGCAGTGCCAACCAGGCATCACCCCGAGCTTGGTTTCGCCTCCTCTTCTTCACCTTTGCGAAAGTGCCAACACCACCAAGTGTTCACCAACTTGTGCAAGTGTGTTAGCTTTTCACAAACATTTTTCCAAAGGATTAGCACTCTTCTTGCCATGCCACTTGATCCTAACACGTATGCAAAGTTAGATCGCTCAAGTGACACTAGATGACCAATATGCAAACAAGTTTGCCCCTCTTGATAGTACGACCATCTATCCTAAACCCGGTCATGCACTTCTCTACACAACCTTTGACCGGTGAAATGAAATGCCCTAGGTTACCAAATGATATGATCCACTTCATATCATCACGTGACCGTATTGGTTCATCGATCTTGACTTGACTTGCTCTTCACCGTTGCCTTGGTCCATTGGTGCCAAGTCATCACTCAACTTGCCCTTCACACTTGCAATTGGTCCGTCGAGCCAAGCCTTGTCTTGATCTTCTCCACCTTAGTCACATGACTTAATGTCATGTCTCATATGCAATGAGCTCCTTCATCACATGTGTGAGCTTTGCAACATCTCCAAGCCATTTTCACCTCCAAGGCATATGTTGCTCACACACATGTACCTGTAGACTAATCACATATGTATCTCACATTAAACACAATTAGTCCACCTAAGATTGTCACTCAATCACCAAAACCAAACAAGGACCTTTCAGTGGGCCCCACTTGTCGGTGAGAGGGAGGAAGGGGAGAAGAGGAGGGGCTGATGCGTCGCTGGGCCAAAGGCTTGGTTGGGCCTGCCTTGCGCGCGGCCCAGGCGGAAAGGAAGAGAGGGGGAGAGAAGGAAGTGGAGAAGGGCTGCTGCTAGTGGCCGGGCCAAGCTGCTGGCCACGCTGGACCGAGCCCATTCGGCAAGAGGGAAGCAGGCTTGGGCCGGGAGGAGTCCACAGGAGAACGATTTTCTACTTTTCCCAGAAAATGTATAACAATGTAGATGTATCTATTTCCTTTAATAGATAGATGATGTAAATCAAGAAGAGAAATGTAATGCAATATTCATGATGTATTTCTAAATATTATATATATATTCTAGTATGACTAAGTATTATATCTACTCTATTATAACTATGACACAAATTAAAATTATTAATCTCATATTTCTAGATTTCCTAATATATATATAACTATAATTTAACTAAATGTAAATTTAGAAGGGAATATTGGAAAGAAAATTAAACCTATAATTCATTAATGCGATGGCTATTATAATTCCTAGAGAATAAAAAATTGCTTATATCTATGATGTATTAAATAATTCAAAGATGCAATTGATAATTAAGGGGAGTTATTTTGGTGCCGCAAATAAATTCCAGAAAAGCAATCATACAAGCATGCAAGCAACCATTCAAGCATTCAAGCAATCACGCAAGCAAACATACACCCAAGCAAACAAAGTGCAGGCAATGGAATATAAATGCGAAGCAATTTCTCTAATCCTAGAAAATATTCCTAGCGCTACAACTAAATCCTACGAGATACGAAACGCATATGGTGGATTTTGATGCAGGGTTTTCGGAAAATATTTTTAAAACGGTTTTGCGAAAAATAATTAGTCAAGGTTTTAATTTGTTGTAAATTTTAAAAAATTTAAAATTTTATAGTGGTTTTTAACATGATGCAAAAACACGGGTGTTACAGCGTTCTAATTCGTCGTTGTTCGTTCTGCGGTGAGGACACGAGGTTGCCTACCTCCTGCTGTACGTGGATGACATGGTGCTCACCGGGTCCAGCAACGCAGTTCTCCAACGGATCATCGATCGACTACGTGCTGAGTTCGCAATCAAGGATCTCAGTGAACTACGCTTCTTCCTCGGCATCGATGTGAAGCGTACACCGACCGGCTTCTATCTATCGCAACAGCAGTATGTGGACGATATTCTTGAATGTGCAGGGATGATGAACTGCAAGACGGCGTCAACACCGATCGATACCAAGGGCAAGCTGTCCGCTGATGGGCCACCACTTGAAGACGCCAAGACATACCGGAGTATCACCGGCGCGCTGCGGTACCTTACCATGACACGCCTTGATTTGGCGTTCGCTGTCCAGCAGGCGTGCTTGCATATGCACGACCCCCGTGTTCCCCATCAAGCTCTGTTGAAAAGGATACTCCGCTATGTTCGAGGGACCAGCGCGATGGGACTGTACATCCACGGCAGCCGTGACCTCTCCATCACAGCATACTCCGATGCTGATTGGGCGGGCTGCCCCGACACCAGACGATCGACGTCAGGGTTCTGCGTCTTCCTGGACGACGCGCTTGTCTCGTGGTCTTCAAAGCGCCAGCCCACGGTGTCGCACTCCAGCGCCAAAGCTGAATACTGCGCTGTCGCCAATGCCGTGGCGGAGTGCATCTGGCTTCGTTAGTTGCTCGGCGAGCTCCAGTGCGCGGTCACCAAAGCCACCGTCACATACTGCGACAATGTCTCGGAGGTATACATGTCGGCCAACCCAGTTCATCACAAGCGCACCAAACACATCGAACTGGACATTCATTTTGTTCGCGAGAGGGTCCAGCTCGGTGATGTTCGAGTTCATGTGCCCACCGGCGAACAGTATGCAGATGTCATGACCAAAGGGCTGCCTACTTCGACATTTGAGTCATTTTGTTCCAGTCTTTGTGTCGCTGTGCCGACCCATCAGACTGTGGGGGGGTGTTGAAGTGTTGTATTATACCGGTTATAGTCTCAGGTAGTTAGCACTAGCTTTGACAGTGAGGTGGCCACAACGTCGCCCACGCTCCTCCCGTGCGCACCCAGCACCGGTTACTGTAACCTGTATATGTATACTCCAGAGAGCAACACGATAACTTGTTGGCTCAATCTCTCTTCATGTATCACTTACACCTTGCACCGGTGATTGTCTTGTTGCTGGGGTCACCGATTGGTGTTCAGCAATGTGTGGAGAAGACACATATGGTGATTGTAGCCACCATCAAACCAAAGCTACGTGAGCGTGGGATATAGGAAAATGTTACATTACACCCAAGTCGAGATAGTAGTCTTCATGCTACTGCTCAATGTTTTATTCTCTCATTGTTGACTCGGTGATCTCCTAACAATCACACTACTGGAAACAATATTTTCCCTGTGTGCCACTTATTTTTCTTGATGGGTCCTCACAGAAGAATTTCAACATGTTCATTGCAATTTGTCGTCTTTGTCATGTGTAAGAATATAGTTATACGTGTTTTCTCCTTGTTTTTTCCTCGAAAGATATACCAGATCGAAGCCTTTGTCGTCAAGGCTATATGATGCCTAGTAGGCTCGTCGGCTCGTTACTGCTCAATCCATGCCAAGGTCTGACAAAGACAAATGCAACAGGAGCCCATAACCTGAAATGCAATACCTTGGTATCAGCAGCTTGCTGGATTTGTGCCTAGACTTCGATTTTCGCATAGATTTCATTTCTAAGGATCCAAAAGGGACCTAAATGATCATGGTCTTATCATGGCGAAAATAAATGATACATATATGAAGTACGTATTTATATTGAATCTTCACGGGATACAGAATGTAACTCCGTAGAATACATTGTTTAATTACACTTTTTAAAGATTGCACTAGGAGTAAAACAACACAAATAATGAATACAACGAATATATTTTTCTCTTCCAACCAAATGAAAAAGAAAAAATACAAAGGACACTAATTAAAATCTGTACCGCAAATAATTAATTCAATCATCAACTGAGAATAGTTATTTTGCTCGATTGTCTTGCATACACCGCATCATCCGTGGCTCATGCCTTTGTTTCCTTAGCACTTTGGCATGTTAGGAGGACGTGGCATCATTTGAGCGCCTGGGGTCTTGCCATTTTTCACAATGAACACGGTGTCCATGCCCCACACCGTGTGACGATCGAAGTGGCAATGCATAAACCACACACCTAACAGAAGCAAAGAAATAAACAGCACAACGTAAGATAAAAAAAATCATATATATATAACAACATATATACTGTAGTTAAATCACTGTTGCCCAAATTTAGCAAATACTGACCAGGATTTGCCGCGCGGAAGCGCATTGCAGCCCAGCCGCCCGTAGGCACGGAGACGGTGTTCTGGTACGGCGGGTCGACCAGGTTGTACGTGGCCGGGTCCTTGTCCTTGTCGAAGTTACCGAAGCCTCTGCCCACCACGTAGAAGCTGAAACCGTGCAAGTGCATGGGGTGGCTCTCGGCACCGAGGATGGCCGTGTCCTGGAACACCACCTCCACCACGGTGCCGTACTCCACCACCTTCACCTTGGTGCCCCGCTTCGTGAGCTGGAACTCCACCGGCGGGTCGGGGGCGGTGAAGTTGAAGAAGAAGGGCGGTTTGTTAGGGAAGTTCGGCTCGTACACGCCGCTGATGGAGTCATAGTAGGCGTCGAGGATGTCGACGGTCGGCATCATAAAGCTGACGTTGTTCAGGCTCGCCGCGAGGCGGGTGTTTCCGGTGCCGAAGCCGGTGCACGTCTCGTTGGCCCCGCAGGGGAGCGTGTTGACGGAGATCGTCACGAGCATGTGCTCGTCGACCTCCATTGGCACGTCGATCGGGTGCTCCTTGGTGACCAGGGAGCGGAGCTGCACCGTGTACGCCGTTGCCGCGGCGATGTCGTTGATGACCGGCAGGACGGGGGAGTCTGGTGGCCCCGCTGAGGGCGGCGTGTCCGTGTATTCCAGAATGGCAGTGGTGTTTTTATCGTTGACCGGGAGTCCGATGTTGGTGAAGAACGGGCTCGCGGCCATGTAGTAGCGGTTGTTGTCGCCTGAGCCGTTGGTGGCGCGGTTAGCCTCGAGGAGCATGTTCATGGTCTGTCCGGGGGAGATCATGATGTAGTCGACGGTGAACGGCTTGAGGTAGCGGCCGTCGGTGCCGACCACCGTGAGGCGGTGCCCGGCGATGGCGAAGAACATCTCGTTGGTGAGCCCCGCGTTGATGATCCGGAGTAGGTACGTCTTGCCATGCTCCACCAACATCTTGAAGGTGTCATTCTTGGAGCACGGGGCGAAGTCGCCGGGCTGGCCGTTGATGGTGTTTGCGTCCGAAACCTGGACGTCGCCGCCGGTCCGCTGGGACTCCAGGAGAACTTGCTCCACGTCTGCATTCCACCACTCGCCGAGGATGATGGGCATCTCCTTGTGCGGCTTTGTGTAGGGGTAGACGGAGCCTCGCTTGGGGTGGATGACGATGGCGCCGTGCACGGTGGCGCGGTCGAAGTCGCTGTGCGCGTGCCACCACAGCGTGCCCTCCTCCTCGGTGAAGATGATCTTGTAGGTGAAGTTGGCGCCAGGCTGGATGGGGCACTGCGTGATGTACTCCGGGCCATCAGACCACGGGTTCCGCGGCTGGTCCACGCCGTGCCAGTGGAGGGTGATGTTCTTGTTGCCCTGGTTGTACACGTTCACGATCACCACGTCATCCTTGCGCGCGTAGATGGTCGGCCCGGGGAACTGCCCGTTCACGGCCAGGATGGTCTTCTCCTGGCAGAGCCGGGTGACCTTGGTCTCCTTGATCTGCGAAATATATATCACACGCCGGCGTTAGTCCTTGTCTCCTCTTAATCGAGCCTACTGCATGGTGGGTGTGTAGGACGAAGCAAGCAGTGGGCGTCAAAAGGGGCTTGGATAACTAGCAAAGAGGCTAATTTCGATAAGACGATGCTGCATTCTGGAACGGAAAAGATTAGCAAGCAGCTAATAAGATGTGTCACATCG
Organism: Miscanthus lutarioriparius; assembly: GCA_904845875.1. Taxonomy (NCBI): domain Eukaryota; kingdom Viridiplantae; phylum Streptophyta; class Magnoliopsida; order Poales; family Poaceae; genus Miscanthus; species Miscanthus lutarioriparius. The sequence continues at coordinate 11,605,328 of CAJGYO010000007.1, read as the reverse complement.
TTGCTAGCTTTTTTCTCAAGTGATGACGATTCAGCAGTTCACATCAGGGAAATGTGAAAATTGTGGCTTCCGTAGTTTCTTTGCTTAGCAAATATATATAACTACTAATACGGTTTCTAGTTAGACAAGCAAGTATGTAAGAAGTCAATCTGTGCCTGTCGGAATACAGCTAGCTAGGTCTACTTACTTCTTCATGCTCATGCAGAGTATCTAACAGTTCATACTAGCTAGAGACCTGACATGTCCAAATGTTCTGAAGGTATGCAAATATGCAATCACATCAACCTAGCTAGATATTTCAAAACTAGAACATGCATATGTACAGCTGTTGATTTGTATGTGCCCGCAAATACTACGTGCTCAAGCAACTGCCAGCATCTCTGAAATTAAACTAGCTAGTACTGATACATATAGGTTGAAATGAAGTGAGATGTATGGATGAACTTACAACGAAGTCGTAGTGAGTATTCCTGGAGGCCTGGGCCGGGCTAGCTGCAACTCCAAAGGCTAACACCACGCCTAGCAGTAACCAGAGCCGGCCTGCCGCCGGCATCTTAGCTACACCGCCGCCCATCGTCGGACGTTGCCGAAGGGGCATGCAGCAGAGCTAGCTCAGTTCGGCTCTCTGATCTTCGTGTATGATGATGATGTGTGTGCGCTCTGTTTATTTTTTTATTTTTTTGAAGGAACGTGTGTGCGCTCTGTTAGTTTGAGCAAACTGGAACAACGTGTTTAGCAGCGAGCGAGAGGATGCAAAGGCTAGCTAGCTTCTGCAATGTGATCTCCGTGCGTTGCTGCGATGCTCATCTGGCTCGGACGCCGCAGGTATTTATAGAGAGCTGCCAATGAAACGACGAGGGATGCATATGCATGTGCATCCTCCGTTCGTCATACCGCCACCAGACAGTGCCTAAACTACCCCGGTCCGGTCGATAACTTGGAATGATTGTCTGCTTGGCTAGCTTAGCAACTCGTCCACGCGCGTCCTAGCAGCGTTTTTCCGGCGACAAATGCACGGTGTGGCTCCAGAAGCCGCGTACTAGCCTGAAACGCTCTCCTCTGCCTCCTCCGTTAGCGTGAGTTGATTGGCGTGGCCTAGCAGATCGACTGCCTCGCCGCGGTGGCGCGTGCGTGTGACGACGACGACGACGACGTCAGAGCTACCTAGGCTTGAATCTTCACCGGGAACTGGCACGACGGCGACTTGGGATGCTAGTTTAATTAGAACGAGTCAAGGTCAAAGGAACCCAATGCGCGCCGGCCACATGCATGCAAGTTTTCAACGAACGGCAGCAGGCAAGCAAGGAGGGTTCCGAGAGATGCTGGCTTACAGCGAATGGCCCTGCTTTTGGATGCTGTAGCAGCAGACCAGTAGTTAGGGCTAGCTTGTTTAGATTATTTTGCACACCGTACCTAATATTGAAGGTTGAGGTGATCAATTTGACTACTACCAATAATATATATGAACGTGGGCATAACGAACCTATATATGCTGTGCTGACTATGCAATATAATCATGAAGAGATCGTACGTGCTGGATATTTTCGGCGAGTTGCTCAGCCATGCACGTATGTACGTACGTAAACAATACTCCATACATGCATGTCTGTAAACGGTCGTACGTGCCTTGCTGGCTAGGCTTGTATGCACGGTGAGTACGCCTGATCGAGACACTAAGCTATGTGACACCAACTAACAGCCAGAAATGTTCTCTTGCGTCTTTCAAAAAGAGATGTTCTCTTTGCGACGTGTGATGTGATCCGATCGGGGGAGTGTATGCACGGCGGGCACGTCTGCGACACTGTGACACCAACAGCAAGAATGTCCTCTTGCGAGGTCCTGATCTGATCGACCGGCCGGCGTTCGTCCGTTCGTCTCAGTCATCCAAACATCTCAGACTACTCTTTGAACTCCGCGTGAAGCAAGCTAAAAGCAGACCGATTTCCAGGGTATCGGTCTTAACTTTTTTTGGAAGTAAATTACTACTAGTAGATTATGCCGTTTTGACTTCAATAACTAGAGAAATTCGTGCGCAGAGACTTTTCAAGTGGTTCTTAATTGCAGTGCAGGGCATGTCTGGCATGGATTACGAAAGCGAGCACGTATGCATGACCATGAACCAATAGGCACTTGGACGGACGGACAATTAATAGCCCAGTGACGAACTTGCATATGGGCGGCCGGCGCAAAAGTCGAACACTTCACAAATGACGTCGACATTTTAGATTTTCAAAACTTAATTTGGCTACCATATTTATCTCATTGTAATATTATAGGCACTAGCTAATACGTAGGTCGTTAGATATACTAAAGTGATAACAATCAATCAATTGAATCAAAACCTAGCTAATACAGATCTATTAGATTTACGAAAGGGACATGAGTGCGTAGGTTTATCGCCAAAGCTAAATATTGCTATTGGATATAGACGAAAGTGAAAACTCATCACTTAGGTTTTTTCTTTTGAAAGGTGTAACACCCTAGGTGTTTGGCTTCTACAAAAGTGCATTTCATTTCATAAACATGTGCATCATCTATCTCATCATGCCATTGTCACTGAACCATACATATGCAACCTTCGCAATTCTGTTTGTTTCATACTTATTTCTTGTGAATGGTAGTAGTGCAACATGTGAATGCAACATGAGTTTTTTATACCTTGAAACATGGCAACATGGTAGGAATGTGGCAAGTTAAAATTGCAACAAAAATAATGAAACATGTGAAACATGGAATTGCAACATTTGAGTGAATTGCTTGTTTTGTTGCTTCATCACATGTGATCATTAGAAATTGGTATAGCACTTGTGTAAAGTGGTTGATTATGGTCTAATACACCTTAACTACACTTAGGGTAATTGTTTGGACATTGTTCATGTGGACCAAAATGACCAAATTGCCCTTTAGGAGAGGTTTGACTTGAATTGACCCCTAGAGTGGCACTATTTGACTGATTCAAAAGTCCAACTTAGGGATCTTGCATGGCTGTACACTCTTTACCAAAGTTGTAGCTAATTTATCAAGGAACAAAAGTTGTTTTATGATCATCTCATGAAAATGGCTAGAACATACTCAAACATGGCCCACAAGTCAGAATTCCATGCTGATTTCACACCTAGAAAATATTCTAAGTCGTAGCTACATTTTCAGTTGCATCAAGCCCACTTTGGCTTCATGTAACTTTGGATCCACGACGATTTAGGTGTTGGTCCTTGAAAAAAATTGTAGATGGATGGTAGACCTACAATTTTCATGTACATAGTTTTTGAAAAGGGTCATTGGATTAGCCGTGTTGACACGATGAAATGGCGCTGTCAGTCATAGTCGTCAAACACTGAATCGCAATGTTTCAGAAAATGGTCAGTGTCGCCATGGCTGACCGACGCAGAAGCTGTTCACCGTGTGGAGCTCATGTGCTGCCAAAGCCTCCACGTCGTGTGTCCGCGCTCCAGAAGAGGGCCAGTGCCTGCCTGAACGCACCGCCTGCCCCATTCGCTTCCCTCTCGCCTTCTCTGCGCGTAGCGCCGAGTCCACGGCCGTCCGCCATTCCCGACCGAGCGTCGCTGTCATCGTGCGCGCTCGCCACCACGAAAACACGTTGCCCAGCTCGTCTGTGGCTTCGCCGTGATCCCCTCTACCTTCTCCACCCCATCGTCGATCCAATTGTACCTTGGTAAGGGCGAAATCGCAGTTTCCTTCCACCGCCGCCATGGCTGATCTCGCCGGCGTTGTTGCTCCACACGGCCAGTCGCCACCGTGGCCTTCCCGTCCTATCTCTTTCTCGCGCTAGGTCCTAGAAGCGCTGCTGAAGCTCGTAGGGTCACCATTAGGGGCTGCGACGCCGTCGTCTCGCCGGAGCCGGCCATGCCGCGGCCGTGCGCCGCCATGCTCGTCGCCCACCCCGGTAGCCGCGCCAATAGCATCAATTGAGGGCACTGCTAGATGCGCACTGATGTAGTGAACACCGTAGCACCGTTGGGTTCACCGGAAGAGTCACCGGCGATGAGCTTTGCCGCCACCCTGTTCTCCTCCCCTGCCTGTCTCTCTGTTGCGTGGGTCCCGCGCGTCAGTCGCCGCGGCTGAGGTGGGAGCCTGGCTGGGCCGCGCCGTTTCTGGGCCGCGCCTACGCCTGCTTCACGGGCCGCCGTTTCTTCGGGCCGGCCCACCAGTAGTTGATTTGGTTTTCCTATTTTGTTTTGTTTTATTATTTCACAGATTTATGTACATATTCAAAAATATGTAGCTCTTAGATGGTAGATCCAAATGATATGGTTCTAATTTTGTTGAGTTCATGATAATATCTAGTTTCTATTAAAAATATAATCCATGCCATGTTTTGTTATAAAAATAGGAGTTTCTATTTATCTCTTTTAATCATGCAAGCAATAGGGGTAATTATATCTTTTTCCAGGTAGCTCCAAATGGCATGAAATTTTTATGGTGTACTGCTCATATCATGAATAGCTTGTAGTTAAATTTTTATAAATTTTGGACACTGTATGTAGGAGATAGAAAATTATCTTGTTTGCATGGATGGATCTTGTGTGAATTTTCATAATTTTTCTATAGATCCAGTAATTGTAAAAATTGGTGAGTGCTATTCTTATACTAGAATGAGGATAGGAAAAATGAGAAATCTGTTGCTTGACACTTTTCAATAGGGTTTCCTAATTATGCTAAAAATAGATAGGCCATCTGTTATTTTGGGTACAGCAAGTTCTGCTTGCTCAATGGCTTTGAAATTTTTATAGTAGTCTATGTGAAGCATGAGATAGCTACTGTAATTTTTATAGATTTTTATAAACAATTTTACTATATATTGCTTTAATCACCTAATTAACGAAATAAATTGGAAAAGGATATTAAATAATTTATTTAGAAGTTAGAACTATACTTTTTAGTGTTCCTCTGGTATGTGCAACAAGTTGGTAAACTTGGTTTGGTCAAATTCTGCGTTTGCATCATCATTAAATAATTAAGTTAGTAACCCTGTCATTTCTGGACAGATTCTAGGTTTACTGGAATTCGATTTGGTTAACGTAAGAATCATGCTTTAAAGTTTACAATTGATTTGTAGAGAATTTCATAAGCTTTCCAGAATGTCCTCATGCAAGTCATTTGGATTTGTAGAACTCTTGTTGTGATTGAATTAAGGGACTACTTGTGTGCATGTGAAACTTTAAATGTTAATTTATGTATGCCTTTACTATTTCTAAGTTTGTGGTAATGTTCCTAGGTGTTAGGCCTTTAACTGAAGATGAGCATCTTTATCTTAGGTTATGCAAGTTAGGTAAGTTGATCTTGTTCTTTAAGTTAAGTTAGATACATGCTTAAGTGATTTGAATAGAGCTATTTTACTCGGTAAACGAGTGTCCAGTGATGTTTTCGTACACACTTACTGTGATTCATTTATCATGAGCATCATGTCATTCCTTATGCATCCATGATATTTATCTCATGCATCGGCATGCAATAGGTGTACCTGAGGGAGTAACACTGCTGGAATTCGAGGAACCGAGCGAGCAGCAGCAGCAGCCAACACCGGAGGTTCAGGAGGTGCAGCCTTCAGGAGAAGTGCCAGACGAGGTCGCCGTTGAGTGCCCGGATCACCGTCCATGCAACTTTGTGAAAGGCAAGCCTGGGAGCATATTAAGCCTTCTAATTTCCGAAATGCAGTTATAGTATTATTGTTATATATATATATATATTGTTGTATTAAGTTTAGGTGTTGGATGCAAACATTTGCTGCATTGGTTATCCGATCCTTGTCCAGATATTGATACCCTGAATCCTATGTAGCTCAGGTTCGCATAGTGCTTAGCCCTGCTTAAACGCGGTAGAAGTCGGATGATTTCTTGTCACCTGCGAGATATAGGAATATACATGTGGCACGGTTGGCTATATTTGCTATCGTGGAAAAGAACCAGTCTTAATTTGAAATGAAGACCGGACGGAGGCTTGCCGGTTTGCAGTGACTCCGTCTGTGTCGATTAAGGACTGAATCTTGGAGCCTTTCCTGTTCATATTGAATGCATGCCTCTCTCTTAGTTGGTCGGGTCTGGAGACCGACCACGAAGCCGAGTAGCTCACCTCAGGCCGGGAGTCGATAAGTATAAAGTGCGTCTCGGAAGGGAGCTGTAGGCATGAGTCCAAGGGCAGGTGATTTAAAAAGTCCTGATCGTCCTGGCAGAAGGGTAATCCCTGAGAGTGCTGGCGCTGATCGAACCCGCGAATTTGGTTCCTGAGTTATTCCAAAGGTGACCCACGGCTACCCTTGCTAAGTATGCCTGGGTGAGAGTTAGGAATACCCCCTCAGCTGAGTTGTAATTCGATTCGAGTCGCCGTCTCTCCCGGTTAGTGAGAACTTGACGGGCTTATCTCCAAAGTAGATACACTAAATAACCTAATGGTTCGGAAATGATGATATGATGATGACAGCCTTATTATACCTGCTATGGTTAATATTGTTTGCTCCTAATAAGTGAGTGCTCTAGTACAGGTGCTAATCTAGTGGACAGGTAAATGATGATAAGCTTGATGCTAAGTTTAAATTGATCACTATATTCATAAGCTCTTTTATGCAAATGTGTCAAGCTAGCCCACCTCATAAGCCTTGCATGATCCTTGGTGTCTTTTATTTCTGGTTTTGTCGGGTAAGTCTAGCTGAGTACCTTCTCAAACTCAGGGTTTATCTCCCACCTGTTGCAGATGACCAGTTCTACTTTGGTTGCTGCAAGTATTGCCTTCTCCCGGCTGGGGATGAAGACTAGACCGTTGGGCGCGGTCTCTTCTAGTTCTCGTATCTGAAGATGTTTTTGTGGGACATGACTAAGATCTGGAAATGTATTTGAAACTATGAAGTTATGTACTAAACTATGTTGCTTCCGCAAATTTGAACTTGATTTGTAATATTTTATATTTGAACTCTGATGGATGTAATCCGAATGCTACTTATGAAATGCTGTAACGGATGATGTGTTGTGTTGAATCACTACGGTCTTGGTTTGTATGTCGAGAGTTGGTTGAAATCCTTCGTGATTTCCGGACTACCGGGATTATGGGAGCTTAAGTACAGGAATTTGATTACTTCGGTGATTGTTTTTATACTTACGTTCTTATGATTTGGTCGGTTCTGTTACAAAAGGCATCATCACTTAGGTTTAGATATATAAGAAAGCGTCATCCGCATCTTTGTATCACTACTTTTCTTTTGTTATTATAGTGTATTATATTATCAATCCAATTGTCTCCTTTGTGAAAGTGAAACCCTGGATCGGATGCCAATCTGTGTCCCTTCCGTATTTTGTTGTTTGGTATAGAGTATAGGCAAAGTAAATGGAAGAAAGAAAAGGTCAGCCACCTCATGCCCAATGCAAGCAAAGGTCCATAAGTTCATTCCAACTCCGCATTGACAAAATACTAGTCTGAAGATTTCAGCAAAACTGATGAGTAACCTATAGGAAGAAGCTTTCAAAGTTTTTTTCATCTCCTCCCTCATAAAGAACATTTCAATCCATGCTGTGTATCCGGAGACATAGACTGATAGACATGCTCAGTTGTCAGCTCAAAATGCCTTGCACAGCCTGCAGGAAGCATAACAGATTTCATCGTCTCTCAATATATATATCCTGCTAAAATATCTCGTTTCCACCTCGCGGGCAGCCGGAATGGGGGTCTCTTCTTGACGTGATTGCCGCCATGACCTGACCTCCTGCAGGCTTTAATCATTTGTTGAGTCAAAGCCGTGGATCAGTTACTTCTTTAAGGATAGATCGAAGAAAATTTCGTCAGAGCTGGAGTTGTGTTTGAACCGAAAATTCATGTCGGTGGTTTTAATAAAGAATTAGAATCCAGAGAAAGCTGCCGGCGGTTTCCAAGAATTTAAAACATAACAGATATGAGCACCTCGACGCTGAGTGTGGACTCTCTGGACAAAACGTGCTAAACATGCATACGAGAAAACCCCTGGCCCACCGTGGAAAAATTTCACCCATGCGTGTTCTTTTGGAACAAACAAGCCTATCCAACAAATTTCCAATATGTAACTAACATATACAAGTTTGCTGTAAATTTCGAGGAATTTAGTATCTAGGATGACACTCAAACGTACAATCCTGTGAAAATAGACTGAAAGATACATTGTGTAAGTCTCTTTCTCGAAAGCCGTGTGTTCTTCGAATGTTGGCACCACCTCCACGGCTCCACCGCGCAAATCAACAATGTGTTAATCAGTCATTGTCGGGATTTGGCGAGGGGTGCAAGAATAGTCTAAACTAGAAACTAGAATTATTTCTATGACTGTTAATTAGGGTGTCATCTAACAAAACGGTGATGCCATATTGGAACTAAATAATATAGAGATGAAAATTCTTTTTTTTTTTTGCGAAAGAGATGTAAATTCTTTGCTATACAAGATACGAGAAACTATGCCTACATAAGAATTAAGATAGGAAGAGATGATAGACTTAGCGTAGCTCAGCTGGCTAGGTTATTTATAGTAGAACTTGTCCATCCGGATTCAAGTAATCGACTTGATTCAGTAGCGGGAACTTCTTAGAAGAGAAGATCGAGTAAGAATATATTAGTTTATTGTGTGGTTCACTGAAAAGATAGGAAGAGATGAATATATGAATACAATCACAGTTTTTTTTTGGCAAGTCTCCATTGGACCTCATCGCCATATCCTCCCTTTAGGTAATCATCTTCACTTGACTTGACATGTTTAGCGGGAGAGGTTTTGATAATTGACATTTAATTCGCAAACCTTTTAAGATTTAACACTTGTATCATAATGACATTTGGAGTCAACCTGCGTGGGAATTTCTCGGTGGAGAAGATCAAGTAAGAGTAGCTTAGTTAAGTGTTTGACCAGGTGTTTAGAGATCGAGTTGTCAGCATACCACTGACGTCTGACGGCCAGTGAACAGGCTGGAGCACCAGATCGAACCATCCGTTGGGCCACCACGTCAGAGCACGCGCGTTACCAAACCTAACCCAAAAGTTTAGTCTACTTTTTTTAGGATTAGGAAACCGAAGAAGTATAGATGATGAATGGTTATGTTGAGCGGCCGGCCCACTGGTCACCAGCAGGTGCTTCATCGGCCATTCGGCCAGGCCAACAACATTTGTGGCCGCCTTCAGAGACGGGACAAGGAACCCCGAACAGAAATCCCCGTAGCAGGAGGGATGCAGCACGCCACCACCAGCTCTAGGCGATGGATGCATGCTAGTGTGGACATCCTTGATGGAGACGCATCCCTCCGTGCAACCACATCCCCAGGTAGAGGATCATCGTGAACATTCACGAGCACAGAGCTAGCTAAGCACAGGGTACACCTCCCTGTCGGAGTCCTTCGCTGTCCTCAGAGCTCGTACTATTACACAAACGTTTCTCAGTCCCTCTTACTTAAAAAGGAGCCCATTAAAAATCATTTATAAACATGATTTCAGAGATCATCCGTATCCAAAAATCAATTATATAGGCGATCGATGTTTCTAGCCACCCCTAAAAACTTCATTTATTTTCAAGGGTGGTTAGTACTACATCCAGAAATGTTATTTCTGGAAGCGATTGGCCTTACGAATCGTTTGTATAAAAAGAATTTGTAAAGAAGGTTAGTGTTAGTGCAACAAAAAAACCAAAACTTTCTAAATGTAATTGGATGAAGGTGAACATTATATCAAAGTTGTAGAGCTCGAATAGATCTACAACTTTATAATTGATGACACTTTTATTTAAAATCATTTAGGGTACCACAAATACGTTTTTAGTTTTCAGATGTGGCGGCCTCCCTAGTAGGATTTTTTTACAGCCAATTTTTATATTTTGAAAATTTATTTTTTAGAAGTAGGCCATGTTATTACCAGTCATCTTTATAAGTGGATTTCTAGAAGCAATCAGAAGCATTAACTGCCTTTATAAATTGATTTATAGAAATGGCTGCATATGCACTTGAGTAGTGATAATTTGAAAACCCACCTCTATAGATCAATTTTGACTACCTCTAAAAAGTGGTTTCGTACGGGTGCCTCACAATTCATTTGGGGGTTTCTCTCTCACCTTTGATGAAGATGTTGGCCGCAAGGAGGAAGGGTAAGATGGCGTTCATGGGGGCCCCTTCATTTCTGAAGACAGATTCAGTGCAACGGGCTCTGGCTTGCCATTGCAAGCCATCACGACAGGGCACAACAGGATCACAGGCAGTCAAGCGACGAACATGATAATGAGGTGGTGAGAATGTGATATGATTAAGTTGAGAAGGCAGCCCACCGATGCCATTGCTAGCCTTCAATCTCAAGGGTTCGCCGCTGAGTTCCTCTCTCCCAAGTCCCAAACGTTGGATTGGAAAAGGAGGCGGTGTGGTCGAGTAGGATGACGAGAAGTTTTAGTTATTAGCAAGGGAAACTTTGCATGATTTTTCAGGTTGATGGTGAGGAAGACTTTCTGGTTTTGTTGATCGAGTCACGATGATTAGGGTTTGGTTTTTTTTTGTTGATTCACTTAAGCTAGTTTTTTTAAAGAAAATCAGAGAGAGGTAGAGGGCATGTGCAACAGAGATGCCATTAATCACATGGTGGATAGAAAACCATACAAAACCATAGTGTGTGATAGGCGTATGGAGCGGAACGATCAAGGCAGGACGTCGTCCTGCTTTTTAGTTGTAGAGAAGAGGTTTAATTAGGCTTGACTAAATCTTATTTTAATTAAATCAAATTAATCTTAATGCTTATAACAATAAATGATTAATCCAAGATGGGGATATGGCTTTAGATCAACTCAGCTTAAATGTATAGCTATCATGTCTATCTATTATGAGGTTGAAAATGTGGAAGGCAAGTCACACGCCCGTGCACGCGGCCAGCTGTGTCGAGTCGCGATGTCCAAAGGCTTAGACTTGGCCATGACATGGCACCAGCGAATATTTTGCAGCCCTAAACTGTGAACATGAGAAGGGACGACTGTTGGAAAGCAGGATTTCCAGCAGGTAGAGAAAAGGGGACCTCCGCCCAGTCGGTGCCCCAGGCGGAGGTTCAGTGGATAGACAGTAAAAGTTGGGTCCCAGCACAATTAGGGTTTCATAAATGAGTTCACCCACCACCTCTTATAGGGTTCAGCTCCCCCTTTTTATAGGGCGTTGTTCACTACTCCCCCATTTTTACATCTTTGTCCTACAACTGCTACAGCACATTCCCTGAATATTATTCCGCCAGTACGAGCCGCCTGGGGCAATCTATACCTTCTCCTCTTTTAACCGCCTTCACTTCTTGGGCCTTAGCTGTCGGCCCAAATGAGGCCTTTACCGGCCCGGGGTGTCTGCCGCACCGTAAGCCTCCGCCCCACGGAGGAGCCCGCTCAACCTCTGCCCGTGGCGCCGTGGCCTCCGCCTTCGCCGGATGGTGAAACAACCCCGATTTCCACGAAGGGAAATCCACAGAGTCAAAGTGTAATAAGACCATTGTAGATCATATTACCCAAATTCCAGTTGAATATCACATCCATACAACGATAATATCAGAGTACAAATAGTGCGGAATACATAAATTATTACATCGCCGCATTGGCGGAATCAAAAGTAGCATTCATTCAGAACAGCTTGAAGATAAGATCGCCAAACTCGAGCGTAGGCACGAACACCTCAACCGTCAAACTCCTCGGAGCTATACTCCTCAGCAGAACCTGTGTGCCAAAATTTATCAGTACGATTTGTACTGGCCACTCCCAACCCTATGAGCATTGCTTTGTAGAAATTGGATGCAAGTTGAATATAATCAAAAGGAACCTATAAGGCTGGAGTTTCCTATGTATTAGCATATCAAGTACATAATAATAGTTAGTCAAGTTTTAACACCGTTCTCACACATTCCACCCCATTTCCCATTTTCGAGCCAGGTTTCGATCCTAGGATCGATATACCACCATCTCCACACCATCATCATACCACGAACATACTATCGCTCAGTCGACAGGCCAACTCCCTCTCGGCACTGTCTCAAGGCCCGTAGCCCCTGGCTACGTCCGAACACTCATTCCAGGGGGAGAAGAGAATGACTCATCTCTCTATCTAGTTTAAGCGAAACCCAGGAAAGGTCCATAGCCGACAAGTCGGCACATGTATCGATCGATCAACCATACACTCTGCAGAGGTTTTACATAACCACAAGATCCGCCTTCCTCGCTGACCGTCGTCAACTGGGCTGATTCCGGCCGCTTGCTAGCCTAGGATAATGCCACTCTACCATTCAGCCCTGGTACACCCCAAGTCTAGTATGGGGTGGCTGAAACTGTGAGTCATGATCTGGGTCCACAAGGTCTCCATGAAGTCTCGGAAGGGTGTGGGGGAAATCCTCCGCGCCCCGTACCTCCTTACACTGTCCGCTACCAACCTAGCAGTAGTGGCAATATCCTACCAAGTAGTCTAGCCGTCCCACACCATATAGGGCGAGTGGTACGTAAGGCTTCCCGGTGAATCTGAGTACTAGTAAGTCCTTAGGGATGACCAAGCCAGAATGTCTTCATCAGGGTTTCCATTTACCGTGCCACCACAGCACCTCCACCCTAGGCTCCTCCCATCATAGGATCACACCCAGGACCACCTCATATACCATTTACCCACCACAGGTATCCATTCCAGGGGTGCCCAGGTAGCACTCCACAGCAAGACTTGCCCCAGACTCGTCGTATACTCCAACTTGGTCGACACAACTCTCACCCTCCACGCACCCAAGTCACACACGCAGCACTCTCCCCATGGTCTAGATAACACCAGTTTCCACCACGCATCAATGTAGTGCAAGCGTAGTAGAAGTAATAAGCGATGAAATGTAATAGCAAGCGTGTGACTAGCCTAACAGCAGGGTGAGCAGGGGTAAGGTTGCGTCAAGGCAAAGGCCATCAAGAAAACATACTACCATGCAAGTCCTACCATAATGTGATCATGACAATAAAGTAAGTACTAGCATTTCTATATCAGCCATGCGTAATAGGTGCTACGAGATTGGGTGGGATGTGACACCTTCAGTGTAGTCGTCTCCGTACTCCTCACGGTACTCATGATCCTCGTCCGTCCGGTTCTCCTCCGAGTCTGCAAACAACCGTATTATAGTCGCGTTAGCGACGTCTATAGAATAGCACAAAGAAGCAATGAAAATTCAAAAGAGCCAAATGCACTCAAGCATGGGTCCATTGTGTAGAGCTCGATTTTAGATGAATTTTGGTCCCGGTTTCGTATTTTTCTGAGGTCATATGAATTAGTTATGAATTTCTGAAGATTAAATCCATTTCTGAAAATGAAAAAGGCTGAATTAATCCTGGGCTGACATGTGTCATGCTGGGGTTGGTCCACGTGGCTTGCTGACGTCATCATGACGTCAGCATCACGGTTCCGAGCTGACAGGTAGGGTCCAGCTGACGTCAGCATGATGTCAGCATGACGTCATTAGCGTCATCCACACCGACAGGTGGGGCCAGAGGCTATTGGGTCACTGACAGGTGGGTCCGGTCAAAGTCAATGGTGAGTCAATGGTCAACGGTCTTCGGTCAACGGTCAAGGTCAGCGGCGTGTGGGGCAGAAACTGCGGCGTCGGCGGTGATGTCATAGTGACGTCGACATAGCGACGCCACCTTGGCTATCTTTGGCTTCGATATGTGGGTCCCGCGTGGCGTCGATATGATGATGTCACCATCGGCGTGTGGGTCGAGTGTACGTACCCAGCGACACATGGGGCCAGTCAGCGGTCAACACGGATTTGGGTCTCAAAGCGGGCTCCGGCGGCGGGCCGGGTTGGGCGATGCAGGTGGTGGCCGGGCGGACATGTATGTGGCAAGCTGTGGCGTTGCCACGTCACGGCCGTGGGCCTCTACTGGGCTTTGTCCACAGCTCGTGGGCGTGGGCGTGGCTCACGGTGGACCAGGTGGTGCTGGTCCATGGACCTAAGGCAGGGTCCCTGGTGGACCAAGTCCACCGTCGTTTCCCTCGGCTCGGCTCTTGTGCACCGGGTGCAAGGCTGCACTGCTCAACTCACCCCTCCTCCTCTGTTTCTTCCACGGCGCGCTCCTGCCGGCAACGTACTCACCGGCGAGCTTCCGCAGCGGTGCTAGCGCCTAATTGGCGTGGGGAAAAGCACCGTCAGCCTTCGGCGACTGCGATGGTGGGGTCAGGGCGACGGCTAGGACTCCCTAGGACCCTGGCCACGGTGGTTGGCAGTTCGACGGTGCCTGCCGACGGTGAAGTCGCCTGTGCAGGCTTCCTGGTGTCTTGGCTCGGCGGGTAAAGGCTTCAGCAGTTCCGTGGGAGCATGGCGAGGGCGTCCAGTGCTCAAGGCGGGGCTCGGATTCTCATGAGGCCGGTAGGGGTTTCCCGGTGGCCATGGCGGCAGTCCTCCGGACAGGATGGCGATGTCGGTGAGGTGGCCACGGTCACGGTGAAATGTCCCGATGGGGGCGTGTAAGCTTCTACGGATTCGTGGGGATGCGGCGAGGACGTCCAGGCTCAAGGCAGGGTTCAGGTTCTCCTATGGCCAGAGGGGGTTCTCCGGCGGCCACGGCGACATGGTGACGACAGCGAGGCACACGGGTGCACTATGGGGCTCCAGCGGGGTGGTCACGGCGTGCGCGTGAGTTACCCGTGGCTCCAGCGAACAGGATGGGTGAGACAAGGAGACGCCTGGACCTGGCCACGGTGGTCTAGTGCTCGGGCCGGTGGTCTGGTGCTCTGGCCGATGGTGGCCACGGTGGTCTGGTGCTCTGGCCGGTGGTCTGGTGCTCTGGCCGGTGGTGGCCACGCCACAACAACGGCGTTGCGAGCGCGACGAGTGAGTGCTCTGCCTTGGCGTCCGTGGGGCTTGGAGGGGTCTACAACGTCCAAGGGCTCGGAGGTGGTCATGGTGTGCGCGTGAGTGTGCCGTGCGTGTGTACCCAGTGGCCAAAGATGGCCTTGGCCTACGCGCTCACGATGTGGAGCGCCATGGCCGACACGGTAATGTTCGGCGACGAGCAGGGAGAGGCCGGATGGCTCACCGTAGGTGTTGAGGGTGAGAGGATAGCAGTGTAGTGAAGAGTCGAGGCCATGTAGCTTTGGAAGCCGTGCCGTGCAGTGTCATCCGCTCCGGCTCCGGTGATCTCCCGGTCTTCCTCCCGGCAGCGGCTCTGGTGTTTCCTTCCCCCCCCTTCTTCCTCTCCTCCCTCTTCTCTCTTAGCTCGGGTGTGCTGTGGACGGCCACAAGGTGGCGGCGGGGCACAGGAGAGCGCTAGGGCAACCGAGGGTCGTGGCTTTATAGCCAAGCTCCGAGCTCCAATGGCGGACGGCGATCGAGTGGTGGAGGCGTGATCAGTGGCATCCAATGGCTCGTGTGTGGTGGCGTAGGCTGGCGCAAGGGTTGCGTGGGTGCGGTGCCAAGGAGATAGGGCCATGCCCCAGGCGTGACCCCTGGCCCGCCCTGCCATCGCTGTCGGGGCTTGGTCGCTCGGGCGGTTGAGCGTGGGCGTGGAGAAGATGACGCTGTAGACGGGGTGCGACTGACATGCGGGGTCCAGCGGGCAGCGGCTGCGAGCGAAGCAAACGGGCACGTGGGTGAGCAACGCGCGGCTGATGTGCGGGGCCAAGTGGCAGTGACTGCTGGCGGGGCTGACGGGCGCGCGGGTGTGAGCGGTATCTTGGGCCGGCTGGCTAGGCCGCGTGCGCGTGCGCGTGGGCCAGCGGAGAGGAGGGGTGAAGGCTGGGCTGGTCGGCTGGCGCGGGCCGAGCAGCTGGCTGGGAGGCCCACTTCTTCTTTTCCTTTTTTGTTTTTCATTTCTTTTCCATTGTTTGAATTCAAATTTGGTTTGAAATTTGAATTCCAAATTGGTGCAGCTTACTCATTGGAGTTTTAGATATGGGGCCCACAACATTCTTATTTAATTATTAGGAATTTATTTAGCTATTTTGTATAACAAAAATAGATGTAGTTTTGGTTATACAAAAATAGAAATTGTTTTCCTTTTAAGCCTTTATGCTTTTGATTTGATTAATAATTATTTTATGGTTTATTATTTTAATAGAGTGGTTAAGCATAACATAAAGCAAATGAAAATCCAAATCATAATTTGAGTTAAGAATGTATGCAACACTTTGTTTGTCAGAAATTAAATAACATAATCAACAATTGACATGCCATGCTTATGTGTTGACTTGGGTTGGGTTACTTCTAATGCAACACTTGGGGTTGACTCCTACAATGTCACTCATCATCACATGGGGTTTTAAAGAAAAATTTTGTAGTTATGATTTCTGGTGTATGGATTTTTGGGTTGTTACAGATGGTCTCTGCCTTCGCGCTCCGACCCTCTGCCTCCCCAAGATGTAGGGCGAAGGCCCTGCCGGTTGTCCATGCATGACATTATTGAACAATTCTGTTATTGTTAGTTCACACTCTCTTTATCCTCCGCTACTCATCTATGTGTGCCCCAACAGTTTTCCCCTTGAGGGTGTGGTCCGATGCGAGCGGGCCGTGAGCCTCAAGTCTAGCGCTAGTTCCGAGTGGCGAAGGCTCCTCTCATTTTCCCCCTGGATCGCCCGGATCGGACCGTTGGGTGTGTGATGTGTTGGTTTCTGATTCGTAGCGGTGGCTCCAGAACCGATGCGTTCGTGAATAGTCACTACCGTTGGCGTCTAGAATTTGAGGCATCGGCTGCGGCCTATATAAGGGGGGAGTTGGTGGGGAGACCACCCCCATGCTGCCTGAGCCATTACTTTCTTTCCTATAGCTTTCCAATCGTCTGTCACTCTCTTGCACTGCTCTGCCTCCTAGCTGTTGTGCTTTAGGTTTCCCTGCACCGATGCTCCCTTTTATTTCTGTGCTGCCTTTGGAAGTGGCTTCGCCTACGAGTTTTGATCTTCGCTGGCCGAGCTTTAGCGGTCTTTATTCCCGCTTGCTTGGCATGAGATATGCGGGTTAGTCTAGGAGGTACGAAGAGTGTATGTCTGTGTCTGCGGAGGCTTAGGAGGACTTGGAGAACATTGAAGCTTCTGTTGGTGACCTAATCCCTGCTTCCCCGGCTAAAAAGGCAATGAAATCAATGGCAAAGTCTTGGGATTTCGGGCCTTCACTCATGATGAAAGAGGCGATCAGGGCTCTGAAGGGCGAGGGCTATTTCCCAATAGGGAAGGGTCGTCCTCCGTGCGGCGAGACAGTCCCTCAGCCGAAGGCTGATGAAGCTATCGTCTTCAAGGATTTCTTCGCATGCGGTCTCCCCATTCAGCCCATGTACTTCCTTCGCTTGGTCCTAGAGACCTTCAAGGTACAACTACACCACCTTACCCCCAATGGGATTCTGACCCTGAGCAAGTTCTGCTATGCTTGTGAGACGTATGGTGCTCCACCTGATTTGGATACGTACTTCGCTTACTATGTGAAAGCATCTAGGCCCCTAGTTGGGTTTCGGTGACTATGACTAACGTGCGTTTTACAGAGGCAATTAAGTTAGGTTGTGGTAATGGCAATTGATTGGGCAATCATGGTTGTCATGCCCCTACGATGGAAATTATTTTGGTTTTCAAAGGATGGATGACAAGGTTAAGGATAGACTAGTTTTAAGTGTCGTTTGGTATTGAAGAGACACCTAGAGTAGTTTAGAACTTTGTTTTTCCTTTGGCCATACTATTAAGGGGGGTATGGACTAGTAGCTTGACCTAGGTGAGTCTAGTGAGTTAGGTGTGGTGCACACTTGTCAAATCTAGCACTAGGTAGCTTCAGAGTAGCCCTAAGATCAATTGGAGCAAACTTCATTCACATATGATTTTGAGTTGGGAGTGAATGGAGGGTCAAATGACTGACCGAACGCTAGTCTGGTTGTGACTGGATGCTAAAGGGTGAATTTGGTTAGTTCATTTGATCAACTGGAGCCATCTAGTTGTGACCGAACGCTGAGTGAAATATGACCGGACGCTAGGTGCCAGAGTCTGGTCAACTCTAGAGAGGTTCCAGAGAGGGAGATTTCTGATCGGACGCTTCCGGACAATGCTGACCGAACGCTGGATAGGATCTGGTTACTGACCGGACGCTAAACAGCAAAGTGACCGGACTCTGGGTGCCAGTGTCCGATCAACATCAGTAAGGTTGCAGAGAGCAGTTTTCATGACCGAACGTAGGTCAGAGTCCGGTCACAACTTAATGGCTCTTTGGCGGGGACAACTGACTAGAGCGTCTGGTCACCTTGACCGGAGCATCCGGTCACCCTGTAGAGTGCTGACTCAACCTCCTAATGGTTTGTTTTGAATAAGGGGGTATAAATACTTCCTATATTCATCCAAGGGAGGTCTCTTGCCCATTTATTCAGCTAAGAAACACCCTTGAGAGTGCAAAGGAGAGCAAGAGCCTAGTGAGGTGATTGAGATTTGAGAATCCAAGATTAAGGCCTCATTAGTGCAAGGAGAGTAGCAAGTGTGCATCCACCCTTCTCATTAGGCTTTTTGTGGTCAAATGAGAGTTCGTGCTTGTTACTCTTGGTGATCACCATCACCTAGACAGCTTGGTGGTGATCGGGAGTTTGGTGATCATCCGGCTGAGCTTGTGGATGACCCAACTCAAGTTGTGAGCGATTGTGGGCGATTCACCACGATGGAGTGTCGAAGAATCAGCCCGTAGGGAGCACTTGATCCTTGCACGGATCAAGGGGGAGCTATACCCTTGCGCGGGTGCTCCAACAAGGACAAGTGGGGAGTGGTGACTCTCTGATACCTTGGCAAAACATTGTCGCGTTCCATTTTCTCTCTTTACTTTAAGCATTTATATTTGAGCAATTCATTTCATGTCATTACATTCCTAGAATTGTCATGCTAGAGTAGGATTGGAATTTAGGTTGCAAAACTTTTGTGCGGTAGAACAATAGAAACACATTCTAGGCAAAAGGGGTGAAGTGGGCTAAGTGTAGGGTTTAATTATTGCAAAGAATTTTAGAATTAGCCCAATTCACCCCCCCCTCTTGGGCATCTTGATCCTTTCACTATGAGCTCCAGTGCCAGCCGAAGAAGGGGAAGGTCAATGGTGAAGAGGTTGAGTATCAATTTGCTAGCTGCGCCTTTATGGCGAAGAGGGGGCAAAAAGACGGTGGTTTAGAGATATCCTTTGCCCCGAAAAACAAGTGGGAGAAGGATTGGACCCATTACTAGTTTTATGTAAAGACCCCCTGGTGTCAAGCCCAAGACGGAGCTGAAGGTCAAGAAGTATCCGTTTGCCTCTACCAAGGGAGACATGAGGCCTTCAACTTGGGTTAGGCCTCCGACTGAAGTTGACACTGATCGGGTGGCATGCGATGCCGCCTTTGCCAAGGCCTGTCGTTTTTTGGAGGTCATGACCTTGTGGAGGAAATGGTGGCCTCCATCTTTTGGCCCTTGGGGAAGTTTAGGCCTGAGATGAAGCTGGTAAAGATGAAACTTCTAGTCTTTGGTAGCGAAGAGGGCAAGTTTGTTCCCTGCTTCAACCTCGAGCGTGCCGAAGATGAAATAGATGAAGAGCTTGTGAGTACCATGGAGAAGTCTGCCTCTATGATTATTGGGGAGATCTCTGACCGGGAGTACTTGTCCCGCCATGTCATTGGTGGGACTATGCCCTAGTTAAACCATGTTTTCAAAGAAATGAAGGTTATGTATGGGGATCAGAAGATTCTAGATAAGGTTTTTAAGTCAATCGAGGATAAGGCGACGAAGGCCTCTAAGTCTGCTGCGGTCCCTATTGCTACGGCTTGGGTGGAGTCTAAGAAAAGGAAGGAGACTGATGCTCCGAGGGCTGTTGTTAAGAAGAGGAAGATAGCGAAGAACGCCGAGGATGCCGCTAAAGAGGTGGTGGAGAGTACCCATAATGAGTCGAAAGCTGCGCGTCCAATTGTTGATGATGGTCAATAGAGGCTTCTATTGCTCGCGTGGACGAAGACCTGATGGCTTCATCCATTGAAGCGACAACTGTTGTTCTTGGGGTGGGAGCCTCCAGTGTGGAGCCGTTGTCCTGTATCCTTGGTGATGACTCATATGAGCCCAAGGGTAATGCAGCGAGGGCAGGCTCTGTCTCCGCTTCCGCCAGTGAGGAAACCGCTTCAGTCAAAGTTGGCCGCTCTATGAAGGCCCAACATTTGGAGGAGTCAGAGGCCAAGTCCGATGAGCGGCCGTCTTTGGTTCTGCCCCAAGGTTATGGCAGAACTACCCAAATTATATGGCCCACATGCACCTGTCATTGTCCTAAAGACCTCTGACTGCTGCACATGAGAGCCAGATAATCTCGATAGTCTATCGGGTGTCCTCGGGGAACCCGAATCATCCACATTTTATAACTCATATAGGATCAACATGGAGTTACCACAACATTATAATAGTTGGTATAAAAATATCTTACATTGGAGTGCGAAAGATTTATAATATTAGTTTACAAAACATGTTTCAGGTAAAAACTTAACTTGAGATTAAAAGGGTGAGTAAAGCTACATCAACCACTTAGGTGAAGAACCTAAGGTAGAAGAGACAGCCAGATTATGTCGAGCCTACTCACATTGAAAGGACCTTAATGTCGCCTAGAGGGGGTGAATAGGCATGTTTAAAACAAACTCGTAGCGGAAGTTAAATTCTAGGTGTGGCACTGCTGCTCCCAAGGTGCAGCACTATCGCACTGCCTCACAAAAGTGCGGCACTACCGCGCCTGCAGACAAGCTCCAACTACAATTCAAAAACTACCCAAGGAAAAGTAGATTGAGCAAATTACTGATGTTCCTAGGGTAGTGTAGAGCCTATTCCATCACCTGGATGTTGGCGAAAGTGCACGAGCAAGTAGATCGGGACCAAACCCTAGAATTACCACAAATACAAGTATAGCAATGCAAATCACAAGAACACAAGTGAGACACCGATTTATCTCATGGTTTAGCTCGCCACTAAGGCTTACCTATGTCTATGTTGTTGAGCTTGCCACAAAGGCTTTGGGTCTCTTTCAACCCTTTCCTCATTCTCAAGTCAAGAGAATGAACTCTTGAGATGAGTGGTGATTTCACTAGCTATTTGGGGTGATTACAAACCTCCTGGGGCTGCCACATAAGTTGGCAAGCTCTACGGGCGATGCTCTAGCCTGCTAGGAGTAAAGTTCCAAGAGTAATAAATACAACCGCCGACCAAAACGTGAACCAAGTGCTCTAGGAGATAAAGAACAGTTGGGGCTGCTCTCTAATGCAGTTTGGAGGCTCAAACTCTCTTGGATTTAGAAGGGAATCAAAGAGCGAAGCTTGAGGAGCTCCAATGATGAGTGAGGGCGAGAGAGAGAGAGAGAGAGCTGCTCTGGTCACACCTGGGAAGGGAATGGTCGGGCTAAAAAATAGGTGACCGTTGTGGGAGATAAGAGAAGGTATAAATACCCCCTGCTCCCAATGGTCAGTTAAGTCATGGTAGTGCTGCGGCTCTAGTGTGGTAGTGCCTCTCTTTAGGTATGGCAGTGCCGCACCAGGCAAGACAATAAAGGTAAGAGTGAAGTGTTGGCTGTCTTGGCTGAGTAACTAAGGATGTATGTGTAAGTGTGAGCACTTGGTAGCACAATTAGCTTAAGCATTGTATCCCCCTTTATAGTACGGCTTCTCCTATAGTCAAATTCAAAATATCAAAGAATTTAAACACCTTTGAGTTGGTCACCGCATCCCTTTTATAATTGGGGACTCCATTATCGAATGTATTGTCCTCATTTCCATTATACCTTAAGCATGTGACTTGAACCATTTTAACCATTTGAGTCTTCAATGTCTTCATATGCCATTTCTTCTCAATATCACTTCATAAGGGGTTGCAATCATCTTTATCTCATCTAATCGAGCAAAATTTGAGCATGTGACTTGAACTATTTCCATACATATGAGTTCACCTCAATGGCTTCAAGTCACTTTCACTAGTGATTTGATCCTTAACACAATATGACTCCTCATAGCTTGATTAGTTCCTCGACTCAATGCAAGTACTCTCTTCTTCACCTTAACCATGGTACCTCGGTTCTCAAGCCATCGCTTGCCCTTCACCTTCGCTTAGTCCCTCGAAGCCCTTTCCTTGCTATCTTCACCTTATCAAGCCATACTCAAGTCACATCATATTAAGTATCCATTGAAAAACCATTTCTTCAATAGTATGATCCTTTCTTGAATATCTTCTAGATATGAATGTTGAGATCAATCAAGATTTAGTTTAATTCACATAAAGACATATATGAATCAACATCAATATGGTCAAACCAATTCATGATTCCTTATATCCTCCTCATTTTGGCTTGACACTCCTAATACTCACTTTAATATCTATCTTCATACTTCTAGCTTGATCAAAGCAATGCAAAGTGATTTTCCAAATCTTTATCCATACAATCAAACCAACATAGAGACTGACTTATATCCAATATGAGTTGTGTCTTTTGTCATTTAAACCTTTGCTTGGTATTTCTTCACTTATGCATTCTTGACTCATTCTTCAATCCTTGATCAAAGCTAATCCGCTATCAAACTCTTCTTGTTCATGCAAAGCAAGCCATTATTGAGACCAATCCAAACTCATCAACTCATGTCTCTTTTAACATTTGCCAAATATGCTTGCTTTCTCATGATACTATGATATTCCTCAACATAGAAGCCATTTCATCAACTCCATTTGCATTATTGTCTTTCTCTTGAACTATATTGTTTCCATGATCTTCCAACACAACAATACACAATTTGGCCTTGATTTGTACATTATATGGAATATCATCAAGTTTGCCTTCTTGTTGAACCTATATATACTTCTCATTCCACAGTCCACAAGTGTATGCAATAAACTCAATTTCCTATTCAACACTTAGCAAACTTGTTAGACCTTTAATGGTGTTGTCATTCAATTCACCAAAACTCACTAAAGGGCTAGATGCACTTACATACATGACCTCGATTATCAGCACAAGTTAGATCACAACAGGGATTAACAAATCTTGAGTACTTGAGGGTACTCAACAAGTCTTACCCGACTAAAAGAAAAGACTCCAAGGGTATGCATGTTTAAAGGTAAGTTTGCAGCAAGAGTAACTTTTGCAAAAAAAAGCTTACTATAAGTGGATCCTTAGTTTCAATGTTTTAGCTTCGCGTTAAGTTATCAGTAGTATCCAGTTTGCACCTAATCTCAATCAATCACTTTATTAAGCATCTCATCTCTTCTCATATTCATAACCATAAGTAACTATGTTTCCATTGATTAACTACGATGTATGATCAGAGGGTCGAGTCTCCATAATTGAGGAGCACGACGATTTGAATCAATTAGGCCTAGCTAGGGTTTCCTTACCACACGACATATACAGGTCCGAGATCTACATATATAAACCTTCACTTGGATCCTCCAAAATATGAACCGGTCTGCACTACCCGAGAGCACAGTACTCCACCTCCTTGCATCATTCATCCATGATGGATTCATAGGATGTATACACGCTACTCTCACCATCTCCCACGCCTAGTGTGCAATTGTCTTTTCATATAATGGAATAGCCGAGATATCAGGCTTACCAAAGTATGTGACTAGTACTGCAATATCTCAACCACACGGTGACCTACAACGAACGGTCCTCAATCGACACAGATGGGACAAGCACAACCAGGCAACCCTATTGGCTTAACCACCAGAGACATAACCTGTGTCCTGTCCGGTCTCAATTTAATATTAACCTTATCATGGTATTACCATGACTCATAAGTAGAGCCAAGAAGAGGAAGGTAAACATGTTTCTTGCGAATGATGAAACCATCATTCGCCCTCTATCGAAGTCTAAGCATTACTAAGCATCAGGGGAATGACCTACACATACTAGCAGGGTACGACTAAGGATACCTAAATATCAAGGTAATCATGCAGCAATTGTATTCAACCAACTCCTAATTACTTAATGCACATCTTACAAGACCTAAAGTGTAACAAAGATTTGTAAATACTAGAGAAGGGTTTATGCTTCAGGGCTTGCCTATGTTGTAGAGAAGGTTAGTTTCCAGAGAAAGATCTAGAGGTTAACTTGGCACCAAAACCATGGTGGATGAACCTTCTCTGAAACTTGATCAACACGAGTCTTCTCACTGTCATACACTACACGTAATAAATGATGCTTTTCTTAACATGATAGACTACATGCCATTATGCATGATGAGAGACACACAAGTGCATTAACAGAAGTCTAACAAAGTTGAGAAAGTTGAGTACAACTTTCCTTCACCAAAGAACTAGGGTTTGTTTATTATAAAAGCATTGTAGTTAATTAACTATCAAGTTAAATAGTTGTTTATCATGAAAGGCATAACTTAACATGGATCAGCAAAATATTAACATATTTATTAACTCATGATCATTATAAGGAACTCATAAAACTAAACATTCAATTAAGGCATTTTAATTATTATCAAACAAACAAGTGGATTACAATCAAATCATGAAAGTAACACTTATTATACTAATCAAGAAAGGCAAGTTTATTTAACTAACATTACACCAAGTTCAACCATGAGGGCAACAAGGATCATTATATGACCTAATCACATGCATTGACTAATTAAACATTTAATTAAGCCATGTTAATTAGTAAGCAAAAGGTGATTATGGGCACATGAAGAAAACAATTAAGTTGTCAAGGAACAACAGAGGTTTGGTGTTCCAAGGTCCACAATCAATCCCAAAATCACATCAAAGTCATTTAGGGATTTATAGAAATCATTTTAGTATTTTTATTAATCCATAAAAGGCATTTAAACCACTTAAATTAATTAACCAATTTAGAATTATCAAAATAGTATCAAACTTTTTGTGGAGGTAGATATAAGCATGTAAAGCATACACAAAAAGTTTCATGATTAAAGGATTATTATTTTCATCTACAAAAATCATGCAAGGTCCACTTTACAATTAAAAGAGGTAATTTTTAAGCATGGCAAAAGTATTGATTATGCCTAACTCATATTTTTCCCTGATAGATCATATCATAACAAGCTTACAAAATAAATTTCATAATTTTAGCATGCACAAATAATTAGTTATGAATTAAATAAGAAACTATACTTTTAATCCATTTCTGAAAAAGAATAAATTGTTTTAAACTTTTCTCACCCACCACCACCGACCCACGGTCATGAAAGGATCTTGATGTCGCATAGAGGGGGGGTGAATAGGCATTTCTAAAAATTATCAACAAATAAAACTTGCAGCGGATTAGCAGACCGCGGAACCTCTGGGAAACTGCGTGGAACCTCCAGGAGATGTCGCGGAGCCTTCGGGCAACACAGAGTACTCAGCAGCTGCTATGCCTAGACATCAAACTCAAACCAAACTTCTTTATGATGTGCTTGGAGATGTCTAGTGGCAAGTCCACGAAGTCCTTGCACTCACAAACACACACAACCAAGTAGATCGAGTGGAACACAAATAATGCAATTCAAAACATAAGGGACAAGACACGATTTATCTCGTGGTTCAGCTTGCCACCAAGGCTTACCTATGTCTATGTTATTGAGGAAGCCACAAAGGCTTTGGGTCTCTTCCAACCCTATCTTCTTCTCAAGTCCAACACCTAGGTTGAGCTTGAGGGTTCCACTAAGATCTCCGGGTAATACAAACTTTCCCACGTCCCACCACAAACATGGGAGCTCACCGGGCGACGCCTAGCTGTCTAGGAGGCTTCACCTCCAAGAGTAACAAATGCACAAAGAATGCTTTATGTAGACTGACAAGTGCTCAAGGTTTGGTTTGTTCTCAAACTCTTAATCTCTCACTCCCAACACTTAATCAATCACTAAGCACTTCACTCTCACAAAGAGAGGTTGGGAGAGCTTACACAAGGCTTGGAATGGGTTTAGAATATTTAGGGATCCAGCAGCACGGCCAGAAGACGTGGGATGGGTATATATACTCACCCCACAAAAACTAGCCGTTGGAGGTAAAAAACTAGCCATTATGACCTACAGACCCCGGAACCTCCGCGCATAGCCGCGGAGCCTCCGTGTCCCGGAGCCTCTGCATAAACGGGCAGAACCTCCATGGGTCTTCAGGATAGCACATATCACCATACGAAAAAAGCCATAACTTTTTACTTTGAACTCTGTTTTTGGTGATCTTAGACTTTTCGAAAAGCTTGTTTCGAGGGCTTTCCAACCCAACAAATAACAAGACCTAAAACCAACAAGTGAAAGTGTTGTGTCATTGTGTTTCTCTCATGTTAGCACTTGGGTTTAGTTAGTTTGAGCACTTGAGACTTGTCTATAATTCGTGTTGCACCCCCCTTGGTAGTATGGCATACCTATACTCAAGATCAAGAGAATATAACCATTTCAACCACTTGAGTCTTCAATGTCTTCATATGTCATTTCTTCTCAATATCACTTTATAAGGGGTTGCAATCATCTTTGTCTCATCTCTTTGAGCAAACATACCTTGAGCATGTGACTTGAACCATTTCAACACATGTGAGTTCAGTACATGGCCTCAAGTCACTTCCACTAATGATTTGATCATCAACATAATATGTCTACTCACAGCTTGATTAGTTCCTTGACTCAATGCAAGTACTCTCTTCTTCACCTTAGCTATGGTACCTCGGTCCTCAAGCCATCGCTTGCCCTTCACCTTCGCTTAGTCCCTCGAAGCCCTTTTCTTGCTATCTTCACCTTACCAAGCCATACTCAAGTCACATCATACTGAGCATCCATTGAAAAACTATTTCTTCAATATTGTGATCCTTGCTTGAATATCTTCTAGATATGAATGTTGAGATTAATCAAGCTTCAGTTTGATTCACATTGACACATATATAAATAAACATTAATATGATCAAGCCAATTCACAGTTCCTCATACCCTCTTCATTTTGGCTTGACATTCCTAACACTCTTTTCAATATATATATCTTCATACTTCTAGCTTGATCAAATCAATGCAAAGTGATTTTCTAAATCTTTATCCATACAAGCAAACCAATGTAGAGACTGACATATATCCAATATAAATTTGTCCTTTATCATTTAACCTTTGCTTGGTATTTCTTCACTTATGCATTCTTGACTCCTTTAATCCTTGATAAAAGCTAATCTACTATCAAACTCTTCTTATTCATGTGAAGCAAGCCATTATTTAGACCAAACCAAAATCATCAACTCATGTCTCTTTTGCCATTTGCTAAATATGCTTGCTTTCTCATGATACTATGATATCCCACAACATAGAAACCATTTTATCAACTCCATTTGCATTATTGTCCTTTTCTTGAACTAGATTGTTTCTATGATCTTCTAACACAACAATACACAACTTTGGCCCTGATTTGAACATTATGTGGAATATCATCAAGTTTTCCTTCTTGTTGAACCTTTAGTCACTTCTCATTCCATAATCCATAAGTATATGTAGTACACTCAATTTCCTGTTCAACACTTAGAAAACTTGTTAGACCTTTCATGATGCTGTCATTCAATCCACCAAAACCCACTAAAGGGCTAGATGCACTTTCAGGTCACTAACACGTGGGGCCGGTGGTTAAACCCGACCCTGCTCACCTTGACCATGAGCATGCCGATGGGTCGTGGCATAGCTCGCTGACGGCGAGTCAGCCGGCGACGAGTCGGCCAGTGATGGGGATAGCACCTATGTGATCCCCATGACTTGGTGAACCGATCTAGGGTACCAACCAGCTAGCTAGGGTTCCATGGCGACCTCAACACCGGCCATGGTGACCACGGTGGTTCAAGGCACGGTGGTGCGGTTGCGGGCACTACGCTCTGGCGTGAGTCTGGCCCGACTGGGTTTTGGGAGAGCACAGTGGTGCTTACCATGACCTTATTGGCCTATAGGTAGAAGCAAAGGCGGCATAGACGCGGTTGCCGTCGTTGATGGCACAGGCGACAGCGTGATCCGACGGTGAGGTAGCAGTTCCGGCGGCTTTGGCGGACCTCTGTTAAAACGAATAGGCATATGAGCATCATGAGGTCATAAGCAACCTAAAATGGCAAACAAGGGAGCGAGGGATGCATCAGAGAGGGCTAGCCATGGTGGATTGGTCCACGGTGGCCATGGCGAACCGCCGTGACGGGTACGGCGCGTGCGGGTTACTCCGGTGGCAAGCGATGACTATAGTGGTTAGGGGAGGAGCGCAAGGACTAGATAGAGTCATGAGTGCAAGGAATTGGGCGGTGGTGAACTGGTGGTGATGAATTGACCGGGGAACCGAGGAGCTCGGCGGTGAGCAGGGGAAGAAGAAAGAGGGAGATGGCTGGCGGCTTGGGCGCTTAAAGGCAAGGACGAGTCATCTAGATGATCCAACAGCTGCTTATGCTGTGCCACGGAAATAGCTATGTGCCAGGGCATGGAGAAGCGATGTGAAGGCGGCGGGCGGCCACCCATGGTGAGCAGGTGAAACAGACTGTTGTCGAGATTACTGTAGCCGACTGAAACCTTCTTCTTTTGCCCCCTTTCTCACTCAATTTTGCACAGAAATGGGATGGTCACCTTTAACCAAAGTTATTGATGTACGAGAAATCTCCAACTTTTATTTAAGGATCAACACCAAACACTCACTAGATTTTGAGATTTTGAATGTCCAACAAGGGTTCAGTGAAACTAAACCTAGGGTTTTAGTTTTAGGTTTTGAAATCAGTTTTTTGGCTTAGCAACTTTGGGCAATTAATTAAAAGCTAAACATTGATCATACATTACAACCAAATACACATTATTAAAGCTCAAGCATCACTCCAATCAATAGAACAAAAGTTAGACCACTTTTATTTATAAAAATTGATTCATTAATCCTCCAAAAATTGAAGGTTAACACTGTTTTTCACGGACTTAGTGAAAAAGGCTAAGTGTGTAAAAGCAGTGCTGGATTCAACTTTGGAGCTCAAATTTGAACATGTTTTTTCTTGAAATCTCAATCAACCTTTTGTTCTATATTTCAAAGCACACTTCATAATACAAAGTATATTTTCACAAATTCTCATATATAAAATCATAAAGAACCTTAAACACTAATGTTGTTAACATTTCATGCAACATAAGAAAAACCATAGATGCAACATATGAAACATCACATATGCAACACAGGAATGCTATACTTGAAACATGAGTTGCATTAATGAAACATATTAAACAACATATGAAACACTACAATGCAACATAGACATGCTATTATTGAAACATAAAATGCATAACTGACATGCCACTTGGTAATTATACTTGATGATGCTCATGATCAAAGTTTTAATTGCTTTTTAACATCTAGGATGTTACAAAGGTTCGGAGGTTGTGCCGACCTCACATCGTGCTATGGATACCAGAGTGTCGGGTTTTATTGATGAAACCTTGCATCTAGATAAATCTATCTCAAGTGCTTTCTCTATTTTACTTGTTTCGTTCCCCCTCTAATATGTTCTTTCGTTTCTTAGCTGGTTTGACCAAGGCAATGGGGACACCAATTCCTAGGGAAAACCTACCCCCGCTGACTTGGATCTTGCCCGAGTTGGGTTGCATGCTCCTTCGAATGCCCCACTACAGCTTGGAGCTGGTCCTTTGGAGCGTGCCCCCTGGTGATGGAGGTTTGTTTCGCTTAGTTCTTGCGTTTTCCTCTGAACTTGTCGTTGCTTAATTTTTATTGTTTGTTTTTGCTTCAGGCGAAGGCTCTGCTGACACATTAAGTGGGTGGGCGGAAACCCTACATGTTCTATACAATGAGATAGGAGGTTGCATTTTAAAATTTTTTGTCTGTTTATTTTGCCTTACTTTTTCTTATATTTTGTTTTCTTGTTAGATCGTGCCCGCCATCATTTTAAGAAGGTGGACTTTTACAAGTTGCTACATTACAATCTCGAGCATAACTGTGTGGTGAGTGCGTAGGCTTTGTATTCTCGCCTCTTCAAACTTAATTGTCCTCTCTGTTTTCACTGACATTTGTTGTTTTTAGGGGCATCATATGTCGGAGATCTTTGAGGAGCATGCATCCGAAGAAGTTATCAAACGAGATGAGGCTTTTGAGGTCCTTCAGAAAGAGTTGGATAGGGTTGAGGAGGAGAAGAAACAACTTGCTATAGAAGTGGTCGGCCTTCGTGTTGCCCACCAAACTGTTGAGGATTTGAAGATCCAAGTGGGGGCCCTGGAGAAGGATGTTGCTAGCTCAAAGGCCGCTGAGGAAATGGTCCTTGCTCAATTGCAAAAGGCAATCAATATGAATGAGGGGCTTTAGAAGGAAGTTGATGCTGAAAAGTCTTTGTGCCAGGCCCAAAGTGCACAAATTGATTTGCTAAACAAGCGATTAGAAGAGGCGTGGATTGCTGGTGTTTCGGCTGCTGAGCTATATCGAACGGCTCTGGCTAGTTTTGGTGGTGCAACTTCACCTTTATCGGTCGATGCATCCACCTATGGCATTTTTGTCTGGTTCAAGGATAACCTTTCTAAGCTACCTGAGCTTGTCGGAGGCGCTATGGACTTTGGTGTGCTTTCCTGTGCCACGAACCTCTGCAAGACCCTTGGAAAGCTTGGTTGTACGCATGTTTTTGGGCTAAAAGGGCAGAGGGAGTTTGAAGCACCTTCAGAGGTTGGTGTGCCTTCGGGGGAGGTTACCAAGTCAATCAGGAATTTTATGAAGTATTTTTGGTTCAAGTTTGGTCACGCCGACGCCCGCTCACTTGCGGAGGCTCATCATGCTGCAGTTAGTTTCCTTCTACCTTGTTTTCCGTTAGGGCCTTTGCATTTTTTTAAATGCTTATTATTTATGTTTTTGCTTCTACACGATTTGCAGAAGGCTGGGGCTCAACATGCCGCTGCGGAGGCACAGACATCGAAGACTGGCGAGACGGCGGGCCAGAAGTCTTTTGCTACCTCCTCTGACTCCCAGAAGCCTAGGGAAACTGCCTCCATACCCACAGCTCCGGAGGTGTAGTTTCTAGGTTCTTAGATATTGTTTCAGGCTTAGTTGATGGTGTAGGTCAGGCGTGTTGCCTTGCATACTTTTGGAACTTTGTAAATTTATTGTACATTTGTCCTGCACAGGTTGCCTCTCAGGGTCCTACGCGAGACGTTGTTCCTTTAACTATGATCCAAGATGGTGTTTATGTTAGTGGAGAGTTGTGGAAATATTGGCGTGATGCTTTCGCCCGATGTTCGGTCCATGATATGTTTGACTTCGTGTTGCATGATATAGACGATGAGCGTGCCGAGTTTACTAGGTTGCTAGCCCGGTGAGGGCCTCGCTCGCTGACTTAACACAAGTTTTGTATAACGTTGCCTGGTAGACCTTCGCGCTATTGTAATTCCTGATCTCAAGGCTTAATGCCTTTATGTTTCATTTTTGTTGCCTTCGGGCTTTTGTATGTTTCTAATGCACTTTGCAACATGTTTATTTTCATGTTTGAATGAATAAAGTTTGCTTGGTATGTTTTGAGTTGGATCTACTTTTGCTGGTTAGGCCAAAGGGTTACATTTTATGTGGCTTATTTACATTTCCTAGCCTCCGCTTCTCTCTTCTCTGGTCGATGTTGAGTACGAGTCAACTCATCCACGTAGTAGAGTTGAGGTGCTAGTTTTTTACCTTGTGCGCCTTGTGAAGGCTACAGTGTCTACTTTGTTGTTCTAGCCTCCGTCTTTGTGCTTGCTCAGAATTAATAGGGCTGCTCTAGCACGTCACTGTGGAGAAGCTGAAGTGCTCGTATTTGATCTTGCTGATGTTGCAAAGGCTTTGGCACAATTTGAGCACTCATCGGAGGTGCTAGTCTTTAGTCTTGATGCTTCTCTAGAGGCCACAGAGCAATTTGAGCAAGCAATGGAGGTTGATGAAGCATTTCTTGGACATTGCCTCTGCTTGCACCTAGATTGCTTTGTTGTTGCCTTTGGCCATGCTGGAGCAGCTGCGCTCCCATCGAACATGGTTAATGTCGGGCTACAATGGTTAGTATCTTTGGTTGCGGAGGGATGTTATGAGTCTTCGTGCGATACCCTTCCACAAACTCTGATACTGACTGCATGATGTCGGACTATGGTTTGGCAACACCCCGTGGAGGCTGTACGACACCATGTGTTGATGTGTACTACCTATCCGAGGCCTTCACCGGGCTACGCGAGCTGCTGTGATTATGAGTCTTCGCATGGTATCTTATGGATCTATTATTTCTAAGGAAATTCCAGCCTCCATGATCCTCTCTCCTTGCTCTATGGCATAGTGGGTCTTGTTTGCTTTAACTTCCCCCCTAGTGCTCTTTGGGGCTAGTGATTTTGTTATGTGTCGACTGAGGCTAGTAGGGGGCAATGGGTTTTATAGTCTAGTGTTTATACGTTTTAATAAATTTTGGTGGTTGGCCAAGGTTTATTGCTTGGATGCATTTTAAAGTCACATGATTTTTGCAGACTTCTCTATACTTAGCATATCTTTAGTTCTTTAAATCTATTGTACTTGTCATTAACTGTTGACTGCCACCTGGTGCCTGATAATGATAGGTCTTCGCTAGGTTTTCCTATGCCCGATGCCTACAGCGGAGGTAGGTCTTTGTCTGGTTTGGTGGCCTTTTGGCCATTTAAGAAATCCTTTATGCCTGATTGAGGATAGGGCTTTGTCAAGGGTGCTGGATGGTTTTAGCCACGGAGGTCGTTCCACGCTCTATAGCCTTTGGCTAAGGTAGTGGAAGGTCCTCTCTATCGTGATTGTTGTTGTCGAATGTCGTGGCTCCTGTGCCAGCCACTTTCGACCTTCGGCTTGCATATCATTCTCGGGGGGAATTCCTCTTCATAGTTTTATAGGGTTTTACATGGGTTCTGCCTCATCAAAAACCTCACCTCCACTAGGAGCCCCCTTTGTGAGGAAAAAAGAGCACAGGCCCTTTTTCGAGACAATAAAATGCGAGAAAGTAGAGGTGAGGTGACCTTCGCTTATAGTTCTGTGGAGGCCACCCCTTTACACTTATATGTAGAACCTACATAAATTGTCGATGTTCCAAGTGTGGGTTGTTGTTTTGCCTTTGCTGTCAGTCAGGTAGAATGACCCTGGTCTTCCAGCGGCTTTCGCCATGTATGGGCTTTCCCATTTTGGTTGAAGCTTTCCAACATTTGCTGCAATGGGTTTCCTTCTGAGGACTAGGTCTCCGTCTTGTATAAGCTTTCTAACCACTTGGCTATCTCTCCACTTTTTGGTTTGCTCTTGGTATTTTGTGATGTTTTTTACTGGTTCCAATATTGTGCCTTCGATTGTTTCCTTAGAGTATTCCTCATCTTCTGCCAGGGCTTGTTTTATGACGCGGAGGCTCTGATGCCTGACTTCTTTAGGCAGCATTGCTTCTTCACCGTACAAGAGTTTGAATGGTGTAAAGCCTATTGTTCTAGAGGATGTAGTATTGTGGGACCACACTACCTTCAGCAATTCCTCTACCTATTTGCCTTTGCGGAGGTTGAATAGAGTCTTCGATATTGCTAAGAATATTACTCTATTAGCTCTTTCCACCGCTCTGTTTGACTCTGGATGGTAGACCAAAGTGAAGGCTATCTTGGTGTCTATGCTTTTGTAGAATTCTTTGAATTTGTCTGAGTCGAATTGTTTTTCATTGTCAATTGTTAAGGTTCTTGGTACTCCAAATCAACAAACTATGTTCTGCTAGAAAAACTTTTTCACTATCTCTGATGTGATTGTTGTAAGTGGCTTAGCTTCAATCCATCTTCTGAAATACTCTATCGCTACTACTACAAACTTGTTTCCCCTTGCGATGGTGGTAGCGGCCCAACAAGTCCATGACCCATCTTTGCAAGGGCCAAGTTGGTGGGATGAGTTGTACAGCGATCGAAGGTTTTGACTGGTGTGGGGAGGTGCTCTGGCATGCTTTGCATGTCTTGACAATCTCTTCTGCGTCTTTGATGTGCGTAGGCTAATGGAATCCCCGCCTAACGGCCTTCACAGATAGCGCCCTCGGACCAATATGTGAGCCTCATAAGCCTGAGTGGATTTCTTGTATAAGGTTTCTGCCTTCGCTCTGAGGTAAGCACTTGAGCAACGGTTGAACAACCCCTTTCTTGTACAGTGCTCCATCTATGAGTGTATGGCTTCTTGCTCTTGCTGTCATTCTTGTTGTGCTTGCCTCATCTTCTGCGTGATGCACATTGTTCAGGCAATCTATGATCAACTGCCTCCAGTCTTTAAACTTAGTGACTAAGAGTCTAAGACTGTCTTGAATGCCTTCGCTATTACCTATGTTGCCCACGCTTGTAGCACTTCGTAAAAGGCTCCATTTGGTATGGGCAAGTTGTTTGCTGCTGCCTTCGCCAGCTCGTCCGCTTCTGCATTTTTTGCTCTTGGTATATACTGCAGGGTGAATCCCTAGAACCTTCGCTCAAAATCCCTTACTGTGGCTAGGTATTTGATCAATTATAGTTCCCGTGCCATGTATTCTTTTTCAACCTGTCCTGCTATGACTTGAGAGTCTATTTTTGCTAGTAATGTTTTTACTCTGAGTGCCTTTGCCTTGTTGAGGCCTAGTATGACGCCTTTGTATTGTGCTATATTATTTATTGCCTTGAATTCTAACCTTGCTGCATACTTTGTGCAGAGGCCTGATGGTGCTATCACTATGGTGGAGGCTCTAGCTCCTAGATGCCCCCAAGCCCCATCTGAGTAAAGCGTCCAAGTTTGAACTTGGGGTTGTGAGGGCTGATGCATCGAAGGTGTCCAATCTGCCATAAAATCTGCCAATGTTTGTGATTTGATTGTTGTTCTTGAAACATAGTTGATTTTGAACTGGGATAATTCTATTGCCCATTTCCCAATTCTTTCGGAGGCTTCTTTGTTGCTGAATATGCCCCCGAGTGGTTGCGAAGAGGGCACTATGATTTCATGTGCCTGGAAGTAGTGCTTCAATTTTCTTGATGAAATCAACACTGCATATGCTATTTTTTCAATCTCTATATGGTTCAACTTTGCTCTAGACAGGGCTTCTGAGATGTAGTAGACAGGCTGTTGAATGGCCTTCGACTCTTCTTCTTTCTCTTAAATGAGTACCCCACTGACTGCATGGTCGGAGGCTGCAACATATAACAGCAATGGAGCCTCCAGGTCTGGTACTGTCACCAAGAGTTTGGTAGCCAAGTAATTTTTGAGCTGTTGGAACACCTTCGATTGCTCTAGCCCCCATTCTGCCTTGTCTTTGCCCCTCAGAACTTTAAAGAATAGGAGGCTGTGTTCTGCTGATTTTGAAATGAATCTGTTTAATGCTGCTAGTCTTCCAGTGAGTTTTTAGACTTCTTTTTTGGTTGATGGCTTTACCATTGAGATTATGGCTTTTGTCTTGTCTGGGTTAGCCCTTATGCCTTCGGGCCCTATGATGTACCCGAGCACTTTGCCTCTACTTATGCCGAAGACACATTTTTCTGGGTTAAGCTTTAGCCTGGCTTCTCTGAGATTGGCAAAAGTTTCTTTAAGGTCTGTAATGTGGTCTTCTTCATTCTTGTTCATCACGACAATGTCGTCAACATAGGCTATTATGTTTTTCTACAACTGAGGGCCGAGAGTTGCCTTCGTCATTCTGGCAAAGGTCGAGCCCGTGTTTTTTAGTCCTTCAGGTATTCTGGTGTAACAATGAGTTTCGAAGGGAGTAGTAAAACTTGTCTTCTCCTCATCTTCTTTTTTGAGCCAAATTTGATGGTATCCTGAGAAACAGTCCAGAAGTGAGAAGCGTTTACACCCTGCTGCTTTGTCGACGGAGGTGTCTATTCTTGGCAGCGGGGATGGGTCTTTCTTGTAAGCCTTGTTTAGGTCCATGAAGTCAATGCATATTCTCATCTTTTTGTTTTTCTTTGGCACTAGTACTATATTTGCCAGCCATTCTGAGTACTTGACTTCTCTGATAACGTTGGCATCTAACAATCTCTGGACTTCTGCCTTCGCTACTAGGATTTTGTCTTCTAATATTTTCCTTTGCCACTTCTTTTTTGGCTTCATTTTTGGATTTATATCAAGTGAGTGCTCGATAATATCCCTGCTGACTCCTTTCAGGTCAGAGGTTGACCAGGCGAAGACATCTTTGTTCTTGGCTAGGTTTTCTACGAGCTCTGCTTCTTTGTCTTTTGAAAGATTGCTTCCAATGATAACTTTTCTATCCGACACTGCTTCTTCTAATGGGACTAGCTTTGTTTCTTCCTGATCTTTGAGATCCGTCTTGCCCTTTGGTATGTCCAGAGGCTCTGGTGAATTGCTCTTGGCCGACTCGACCTATTTGATGTTGCGTTGTGATTTATAGATGGCTCTTTCTATGTTTCTTGTCTCTTTCTGACTGCCATGAACTGTGATGGTTCCGTGTAAAGCTTGTATTTTCATACACAAGTAGCCCATATGAATGGCTATGTTAAACCTGTTTGCAAACCCTCTGCCGAAGATGGAATTGTAGGGGTAGTAGAGGTCCACTACGTCGAAGGTCACGTACTCTGTTCTTGCATTTTCCTGGCCTCCGAATGAAACTAGGAGGGATATTTTTTCCCAATGCATCAATCCTCTTTCATCCAAAACCAACTAATGGTAAATCTGAGGGCTGTAACTGGCTTTTGCTTAATTTCATTTGGTCAAAGGCATTGACAAATATGATATCTATGGAGCTCCCAAAATCTATAAGAACCCTATTGATTTCCCAGCCTGCTATATTGGCCTTGATTACCATAGCATCGCTGTGAGGGTAGCTTTCCAATTGAAGATCTTGTTCTAAGAATGTGATTGGTGTCTTCGACCAGTCTATGCAGCGCACTGGCCCTTGGACCGCTATGTTGTTGATCAACCGGAGGTGATCTTTCTTCTGTTTCTTTGTCTGGAATTCCATCAAGGAACCTCCGGCTATCGGCAATATCATGCCGATGGTGGGTAACGGTGTGTGAGGGTTAAGTTGGTTTTCTGGGTTGGGTTCATTTTTGGGTGTGGCTAGCTATGGAGTTGGAGGGGGTGGAGGCAATGCCTCTAGCTGTCTATTGTGTAGTTGAGATGGTTGGTTGGTCTCAATGAATGTTATATATGGAGGCCTCAGGTTTATATAGGTGAGGCTGGCTTTTGCTCGTTGGTTGCTAGTTTACCCTTGCTGCTGAGTACCTAGTCGCCATGTAGGTAGGAAATTTGGTTAATAGGCGGCGGCTAGGGTGGATGGGTGAATTTGGGTGGAGTTTAGGCTTGGATATATGGGCAGTATTGTTGCTGAGGAGGTGCAGCAAAGGTATGGTTTACCTCTCTTGCAGGTTGTTGTGGCAGAGGCTATGGGTTTACTCTATTTTTTATCCTTACTTGGGTCTCCTTAGCATCTGGACAATCCCTGGTTATGCGCCCCTTGTTCTCTCCAAGAAAGAAACGGTACTGCCTTTGTTGCTTTTGATTTTGGTTTCTATTCCAATTCTTGCCATGGCCATTTCCCTTGCCTTCGAATTGTTTCTAAGGCGCGTTGTTTGGACTTGCCTTCGGCGCTTGCTGGCTGCTTCCTTGTTATTCTATATTGAAGACTTACTGGCTTTGCTCTTGTTGTGGCTACGGCTGGCCTTGGCTTCTGTTGCCCCTCTGGGTATTCCTGTTGTTTCCTTGGAATTGCTTGCTCTGGTTTTGTTCTTCTAGCCTTTTACGGAGATCATTGTTAGACCTGCAATACTTCTCAAACTCGTTGTATAGGTCTGCGATGGTCCATGGCTTTTCCCTAGCTAGATGAGCTACGAAGGGTCCTATGCAGAGACCTTTAATTGCGGCCTCGATTACCACATCCTTTGGGACATTGGGTGCCTTCGCTTTAAGCTGCACAAATCTCTGAAAATAATCCCTCAGTGTTTCACCTTGATTCTGTTTGCACTGAAATAAGTCCATTGACATCAAAGATTCAATGGTGAACCCTTTGAAGTTAGCGATGATCTTGTCTCGGAGGTCCTCCCATGAATATACTGAACTTTGCCTAAACATTGAGTACCATGCCAATGCGTCTTCTTCGGCTACAATAACAAATAACTTGGCCAAGACAGTGTCATTCCCGCCCGTGGAGGCTATAGCTGCTTTGAAACTCATGATAAACTAGCGCGGGTCTGACCTTCCGTTGAATTTGGGTAGGGTAATGGGCTTGTAAGATGGTGGCCAAAGTGAGATTTGGATTCCTTCGCATAGTGTGGATCTTGAATATATGATTCTGTGAACTAGTGGCGAGTTGAAAGGTGTGCCAAAGGTTGGTTGGGAGGCCATACCTGGCGAAGGGTTAGGATGACTTTGATTTGTTGAGTGGAGCTGATTAGATGTGTTGGGTTGGGGCTGGCTTTGCTGCATGTTTTGAATCTCCGCCTACAGGACGGCCAACTGTTGTCTGATTTCTGATGCCTGCAATAATGTCTGGGCTACCCTCTAGTTGGTGGCGAAGGTTACAGCCAGCCTATCTCTTTCTTGTTGTGTACTCCGCAACTGGGCTTGCAATTGTTGGAGCACCTACTCCGGTGTGGGATCTGGGGTTTGCTGATCTTCGGCCGCCGGAGGATGATCTTCGACCACGGGCTCTTCTACAACTTGGTCTTTTGGGGTGCTAGCATAAGTGTTGCGGGCACTACGCTTGGGTCGTCCCCTTGTCGAGGCCGTGGGTGTCCTGGCGGAGGCTGCTCTTTTTCTTGCCATCGTGAGTTTTGCTTGGACAACACGCGGTGGGCACCAATGTTGGAAAGCGGGATTTCCAGCAGGTAGAGAAAGGGGGACCTCCACCCAGTCGGTGCCCCAGGGGGAGGTTCAGCGCATAGACAGTAAAAGGTGGGTCCCAGCACAATTAGGGTTTCATAAATGAGTTCACCCACCACCTCTTACAGGGTTCAGCTCCCCCTTTTTATAGGGTGTTGTTCACTACTCCTCCCTTTTTACATCTTTGTCCTACAACTGCTACATCACATTCCCTGAATATTCTTCCGCCAGTATGAGCCGCCCGGGGCAATCTGGACCTTCTCCTCTTTGAACTGCCTTCACTTCTTGGGCCTTAGCCGTCGGCCCAAATGAGTCCTTTTACCGGCCCGGGGTCTTCGCCGCGCCGTAAGCCTCCGTCCCACGGAGGAACCCGCTCAACCTCCGCCCGTGGCGCCGCGTCCTCCGCCTTCACCGGATGGTCTCCGCCTCCGCGCTCTGACCCTCCGCCTGCCCAAGATGCTGGGCGAAGGCCCTGCCGGTTGTCCCTGCATGACATTATCCAACAATTCTGTTATCGTTAATTCACACTCTCTCTAGCCTCCGCTACTCGCGTATCTGCGCCCCAACAATGACAGACCGAAGAACAGAGAGAGAAACCACCATATTTAATATTAGAAGAATAGCAAACGTGTTCAGGTTCCAATATGCGTTTTGAAATCAGATTTCGTACTATCATTGGACACGAGTCATACTCGTATGGACACGGGTCGTAAGTCACATATGGGACATGGAGGATGCATGGTATCTTAGAAAGCGGTCTTCGCTGTTTAATATTAGGTATAGGTATAGATATAAAAATGTTATGAATAGCTACACGCAACAATCAATAAACAAACAAGAAAGAAGAAAAACAATAGAAGTATACAAATTGATCTAGCCATAAAACAATACCCGTGAAGTTTGATTGGCCCGAGTTTGGGCTAGTAATGAAATCTTCCCTTAAAAAAAGCTACTAATGAAATCGGTACCATATCAACCTTTGGTCATCAACACCTAGGCATCCCCGGAGGCGGTGGCAACATCTTAGCTTCCGGTACATTCCCATCCTTCACGATTTCCCCCACGTCATGTGCTGTTCAATGTGACAGTGCATGAACCACACACCTAGACAACCATAACAAAAACAACGATAGCCATGATCATGAGGAACCGATATATCTGGAAAAAAAAACAGCAAACGACAAAACAGCAACACGTACGCACCAGGATTTTTAGCATGGAAACGGATCGCAGACCACCCGAAACTGAGCACAGCGACAGTGTTCTGGTACGGCGGGTCGACCAAGTTGTAGCCGGCGGGGTCCCTGTGCCTGTCGAAGTTGCCGGAACCCGTTCCCACCACGTAGAAGCTGAACCCGTGCAGGTGCATCGGGTGGCTATCGCTGCCGAGGATCGCCGTGTTCTGCAGCACCACCTCCACCGTGGTGCCGTACTCCAGCAACTTCACCTTGGTGCCGCGCTTCGTGAACCAGAGCTCCGGAGGGAGATCGTCGGCCGTGAAGTTGAACAGCAGCGGCGGGTTGCTGGGGAAGTCGTTCGTGTGCACGCCACGGACCTTGTGGTAGTACGCGTCGAGGATGTTCGCGTGCCGCGGTTGCCACGGGGTCCCTGCAGTGCTCGTCGGGCGAGCACACGATCACGTTCACCGCGAGGGTGACGAGCATGTGCTCCTGGACGTGGCGAGGCACGTTCACCGGGTGCTCCTCGCTGGCGAGCGACCGTAGGCGCGACGTGTACGCTTCCGCCACCGCGCTGTCGTTGATGGCCGGCGGGAGTGCGGGACGGGGAACTCCGTGTCCGGTGCCGCCCCACCGGAGGGTGCCGCCGCGTCGTCGGCGTACTCCAGCACGGCGGTGGCGGTGCTGTTGTTGAAGATGACGAACGGGTTGTCCGGCAACAGCGGCCGCGCGGCCATGTAGTACCGGGCGTTCCGCAGCCCACGCGAGGCGCGGTCGGCCGTGAGCAGAGCGGTCACCGTCTGCCCGGCGCGATGAAGATGTAGTCCACGGAGAACGGCTTCACGTAGGAGCCGTCGGTGCCGACCACGGTGAGGCTGTGCCCGGCGACGCTGAAGAAGGACTCGTAGGTGAACACCGCGTTGATGAAGCGGAGCATGTACGTCTTGCCGTCCTCGACGGGAAGCTTGAACGTGCCGTCCCTGGAGCACGGGAACAGGTCGCCATGCTGGCCGTTGATGGTGTTCGCGTCGGATGCGTTGAACTCGCTGCCGGTCCGTAGAGCGTCGGCCAGCACCTGCCGGAGGTCGCTCTTCCACCACTCACCTGCATGCCTATCAATCAGACTTAGGCCCCGTTCGTTTTATCATGAACGACTGGCAGGAAGAGTTCCTGGTCGGAATCGTTATTTAATTTGTATAAGCTTTCAGTAGATGGAATGATTCCTGACGTGGTTTTGCCTGAACCGAACGGGCCCTTAAGCAGATCGAAACAGCTAGCGTTGTTCCACGATCAGGCATGCGCATTGAAGCAACGTTATATAGTACTGTTACTGTACCAAGGAAGATTGGTATCTCCTTGTGCGGTTTCTTGAACGGGTAGGTAGTGCCGCGCCTGGGGCGGATGACGATGGCGCCGTGCACGGTGTTCCGGTCGAAATCGCTGTGCGCGTGCCACCACATCGTGCCTTCCTCCCAGGAGAGGATGATCTTGTAAGCTTGCGCCGGGCTGGATGGGGCACTGTGTGATGAACTCCGGCCCGTCGGACCACGGGTTCCGTGGCTGGTCCACGCCGTGCCTGCACCATGGTTGTGATTGTGACGCTGGTTGGCCGGGCTGAATAAAATGTGGTTTAGGCAGCAAGAGTTTATGCTAGCTAGGGCTGTATCGTTACCAATGGATCGTGATGTTTTTATCGCCATGGTTGTGAACGTTGACGGTGACGACGTCGCCCTTGCGCGCGTAGATGGTTGGCCCAGGGAACTGCCCGTTCACGGTTAGGATGCTCTTCCGCTGGCAGAGCCTGGTGTACTCAGCTTTCTTTATCTGCAGGTGAAGTTTGCTTTACCATACAGCATCAGAAGAAATGTGCGATTTCTGTGCATCAGTTTTTTTGGGGGAGACAGACGACGAAATCGTAGTGACGATGAGACCTGGACGCTTGAGCTGGGCTGACTGCAACACCAAACGTAAAAACTGCACCTAGTAGTAGTACCCAGATCGCCGGCATCCTACTGACGGCCATCGTCGGACACTCGAGAGAAAATGCTGTTAAGAGCGTTCAGTGTAGTAGTGCAGTTGTGACTAGTGAAGCACGTCTGCAGCAAACGCATAATTCGTACTAAGGGCCTCTTTGGCACGGCTTATGTCGG
The DNA here is from genome assembly GCA_904845875.1 of Miscanthus lutarioriparius. Classification (NCBI taxonomy): domain Eukaryota; kingdom Viridiplantae; phylum Streptophyta; class Magnoliopsida; order Poales; family Poaceae; genus Miscanthus; species Miscanthus lutarioriparius. Next base: position 11,563,331 of record CAJGYO010000007.1, on the reverse strand, counting down.
CTTCGGCTTCATCTATTTTACGCAAATCGAGGCACTGTAGCGTGAAGCCGTTTGGTAAGTCAGGGTTAAAATGGACTAGAAGCCGAAAAAAACCAGTTTTTCTGGTTTCACCAGTGAAGCCGTTTTGGATGAGCCGTGCCAAAGGGACTTAAATAGAAGCGAAGATCAGGGTATTTATAATGGAGACACTGACAGTGACAGGGGCGCCCGATAAAAATGAATAAACGGTCAATGAGCTGGTGCATGACAGTTCCGAAGAGGATCCATGAACCTGCCAGGCTGCCATCAACAGCTTGCAGCTCTGTTATCTCGGTGACAAATGCTTCCATTTACAAGCGTGCATCCCAGTCACAGTACGCACGCCAGCTGTTTAGGAGGACACGCACCCGAATCGGGCTGTTCGGCAGCTTGTTTTCACAGCTGTTGGGCAAGCTTGGGCGACTGCCATACCTAAAGTTTGTACAAAATACTTAATATATGTATTATATACTAGTAAATATATATGGAATACAAGTCGATATGTTGGTTCTTATAAACTCCGTCACACCTAAAAATTATTCTTGTCTCCACCACTCTGTTGGGGGCTACTGCTGCAGCTGCCTCCTCTCACAGAACACTGTTCTGACAGCCAGCGGCAGCTGTTTTTCCTGGCAGCGGAGTAATTAGCGAGCCATTTGCAACTCATAACTTGCATAGAACTTGTCAGGACTGGAAGATCATCCAAACTTGGAAGATATGCGTGAATGCATATGAGAATGTCATAATCCGTCATATTCAGGACTAATAATTCTATAGTGTGCTGCGTCGGTATCACCATGTTTGTTTGGACTTGTTTGGCTTATAAGTTATACTTTTTCAGCCAACAAATAATATTTTTCTCTCATACCAAATCAGATAACAGTACTTTCGGCCATAGCTTATTAGCCAAACAAGCACAAGCCAACAAGGCGAGTCAGGCTATCGGATACCGGGTTTGTGCATATTTTTCTGTCTTTAATTAACTCTGGCATCTTGTCAGTTGTATCTTTCGAACTAAAAAGACAGGGGAAACAAGCATTGGCCCTGTCATCAGAGATAAGAGGGACGGCGATCCTCAGCATGTTCGTTTGGCTGTAGCTTGTCGTAAACGATCATAAATTTCCAGCTGAAATAGTATTTTTCTCTCACATAAATCAGCCAGCAGTATTTCTTCACGAACCAGCCAACCGAACAGGCTGTCTGGCTACTAATTGGCACATCACCAGTCCCAGTGGCTCTGCACTGCAAGCTGAGGCGATAGTTTTGCCATGACCATGAGGACCTGATGAAGCTGGCATTGGAATTGGAATGGGCAGTCTCTTTGGAGTTGGCCCAGTTTGGCAAATGGTAAATTCCGAGACCTTTCGTTACCATCGCCATTTGCCAACGGATGAAAGGTCACGGTATACACACATTTACAAAGAGATAAGGGCCTGCATGAATCTTCTCCCTTATGTGAGATCAGGGAATGCGTAGAAATTTAGGCACGCCATTTGGAGTGGGGCCAACTTTTTCTTTGTAGCCGGTAGCCCATTGCATTACATGATTACATCAGCGCATGGTCCTAACTCCTAAGTCCGGACTGTACTGTGAGTATCATTTTCGGGTAATATTTGGAGCCGGGTTTTGGCACGACCAACTTAAAGCTCCTCACCGCACTGTGGTTCAGATTCAGATTTCGCGAACCATGTCAATGTGATCACGGTAAGACGCCGTTCGGTTAGGCGTCCCAGGCCGTGAACATTTCCAAGCCAGTAAAAATTATCAAACAGTTACAGGCTAGGAACAGTTCTGCCCGTTCCAGGCTGCAAACGAACGAAACCGAAGTTGAATTCGAACTTCTTGACTCATGGTTAGAATAAATGCGTCAGGATGAAACCAGCGAGTTTTCCTGTGTTGGATTTAGATTGAACTGTGTGAACAACAAGAGTGAGATGCACACAGCTAGAGTGAGATAGACTTTTTTTTGGATAAGGACTGACGTATTATAAACCTTAATAAAGCAGAGTACAAAGATTTGGGAACGTTGGTCCCAAAGAACAGATCTGTAGCAACCTAGCTACGACAGGAGAGTCAACATAGTGAGATAGACTGACGGCCAAAAAAACGGAGTGATTTTTTTAAAAAAAATTAATTTAATAAATATATACATCCAGTGTGTATATGTGCACTCTTTTTTTTGGAGGGATGGATTAGAAGAAAGTGTAATTTATAGAATAGCGCACGAAATTAGCTCGACTATCAAAGCGTTTTATGTGCAAATTGTGCGATGGAGAGCAAATGCCCCAACTCGTATCTGATTGTAATCCTAACCTTTATTATTAATGAAAGCACCCTCCTCTCGCTGGGAGTGGGAACCCTCCCACCTACAAATGGAATCATAGCGTTTTGTTTCTTCTGCTTGAGCATTATGTTTAAGTACAGTATATACAAGTTCACCTTTCCTATTTGTATTTAGTTAGAGCAACTTCAGCACGCTAACTAAGGTCCTGTTCGGCTTACCTCATATTTGGCTTGTTCGGTTTCTTTTTTCAGCCGGAACAGTGTTATTCTCTCACAACAATTCAGCCGGAACAGTGTTTTTCAGCCAGTTTCAGACCAGCGAACGGGGCCTAAACCCATTACTTATCCTACATTTGGGTAGTGGAGGAAAAAAAAAGCACTCTAGGCTACCTATCAGTGACCCAATAATTTTTCCCTCCACTACCTACTTCTGTTGGCACAACAAATCAGGCTTCCTCAGCACGGGCGCGGGCAGGTCGACGCTAGAGGCAGCGGACGTTCCTCGGCCACCTCTGCTCCGGCCACCTCTCCTCCGGCGAGAAGAACACTGAAGAGGATGATATGTGGGACCCACATGCCATTCTCTACTAGGACTAGTTTGGGTAGCTTGTTTTAGGTAGTACTGATGGAGTTGGGAGCAAAATATAGATAGTATGAAAATGGGTGGCTACGCAAACAGACAAATAGATAGTTTGTTTTAGGTAACACCGCTAGAGATGCTCTAAGGGCTCATGCCTGATTTGTTTGAAAAAATATATATGTATCAAAATAAATAAAGTTTATACACCTTGAAACCTAGATTATCACGATAACACCCAAGCTAAGGTTTATCAGGTCGAGCATGTAATCTGGCATTGAATTCGATTAGGATGTCATGGATAATTCCGCTCCCAAATACTAAGAGCAACTTCAAAAGACTCTATGTATCCTTCCTAATTGTTAAGAATGGAGATTTTGGTAAAAAATACCCTCCAATAACTGATAAATATAGTCATCTTCTATTCCGTAATTCATGCTAGCCAAAGATAGATAACGAGAATGGCTCTCTAAAGTGCGCACAAGATAGAGAAAAATTGTTAACATATAGAAAACGATTTTTTATGCAAATGATTCTCTAAATGAAAATTTAGACAATGAGTTTTTTTAGAATTACACAGTACAACGCAGACACCCACAACACGCACGCACACTCATCTCTATGAATACACGTACACAAACCATACCCCTGTGAGCACTTCCAAAGGAATAAGCCAGTAGATCTTGAGATTCACGAAGTCACCATTGGCGTCTAGCTGTCAACGGGGACGTAGCCTACCACTGAAAAGCATAATGCGAGCACCCGTACCAAGTCAAGAACTTAAACTCGGGTGAGCAGGTTCGACCACAAGGAATCTAACCAACTGATCTATGATCACTAGTGAGTTTTAGAAAGACTCCTATAGATCTAAATGTTATTTCGATAACAAAAACAAAAACCACCCGCAAAAAAAAGAGAAACAAGAAATCCTAATCCAAGTCGCCACATCAAAACCTAGCCCATCTATGATCTATCCGCAACCGTTGTCGGCCCAGCAAAGCACCATGTTTGTTTTACACAAGTGCTCAGTGGAGCGTGCAGAACCGTCCACGCCCAATCCAACAGAAGCACGACGTCTTGGTTTCTCCCGGAGACGTACAGTTTAGTCCCACCTCGGCGATGCAACCCGGTGCGAGCGAACGAGCCGCCTATATAATTAAGCCCGGGCCATCGTTGTTCCATACTTACCTGGACAGGGTTGATGGACGATCATGAAGGCCTATATCAGTGGCCCACATTGCACTTGGTGGGTGCGCTAGTCTACCATCTCTCTACCCCCAAGTGGGAAAGTGGACGTCATAATTTATGGTAGAGGGGGTACGTGTTCGCGCGGCCCCTTCCAGTTTTAAGTAATAAAAATGAATAAATAGTCAATGAGGTGCATGACAGTTCCTGCCAGGCTGGCATCAACAGCTTGCAGCTCTGTTCTCTTGGTGACAAATGCTTCCATTTGCAAGCGTGCATCCCAATACGTGCGCTGGCTGTTTAGGAGGACTGGCACTTCGAACTTTCGAAGTGACAAGGGAGCCATTTGCAACTCTTAGGCCTCCTTTGGTCCACAGGAATTTCATACGAAAAATGGAGGATCCAATACTGTAGCATCCCTTGGCTCATAGGATTGAACCATAGGAAATGTAAAGGAAACGTTCCTTCACAGCTCATTCCATAGGAAAAGTACAGGGAAAAAACATCCACTCCTACTTCTTTGTTTCTCTGGCTTACGTAGGAACGAGGCATATCAAGAGCCAAATCATAGGTATCAGAGAGAAATAAAGAGATAGAGGACAAACATCACATCACGGGAGAATATACATTCCTATTCCTATGAGGTCTCCTTTGGTTCATAGGAAAAACATAGGACTGGGAATCCTACAGGAATTTTCCATTGTTCATGCCTTTGGTTCATAGGAATGGAGTATAGGAATAATGCAGTAATTTTTCCTTTGCCTGCTGTTTTGGAGGAAAACTACAGGAAATCTAACATCCACTCAAAGCTCTTGGTAGAAATCCTATGTTTCTCCTGTGTCCTGTCCAAATGATCACTCCATCAAAATTTCTATGTTTTCCAATCCTCTATTTTGCAACTACATTCCTGTGATATTCCTGTGATTTTCCTGTTCCTGCGATTTTGTTTTCTTGTGTTCCAAAGGGGGCCTGAATTTTCATAGCCATCCAAACACCTACCTAAAATAGTTTCCCTGTGTTTTTGGATTCTATGTTTTGCAATTGCATTCCTGTAAAGTCCCTATGTTTTTTCTATCCCTATGTTTTGCAATCCTGTGTTCCAAAGGAGCCCTAGGAGCCTTAAGGGCTCCTTTGGAACATAGGAAAAAAATATGGGAATAGTAGAAACATAGAAATATTGTAGGGTTGTAGATGCAAAACACAGGATGAAAACTGTAGAAATTCTGATGGAACCGCCCTTTGGATAGGTCATGGGAAAATCATAGGAATCCTAAAGTATTTTTAACCATAACGAAGTTTTATGTTAACTAGCTGATCAAACATGGCTAAACATTTCTTCTAGATATGCGTGAATGCATATGAGAGTGACATAATCCGTCATATTCAGGACTAATTCTACAGTGTGCTGTACTCAGTGTACTGCTGCCTGGGCAGCACGTATGTGCATATATCAGGCTATCGGATACAAGGTTTGTGCATATGTTTCTGTCTTTCTGTTTCTGGCATCTTGTCAGTTGTATCTTTCGAACTGTCATCAGAGATCAGAGGGACGGCGATCGTGTCTACTTTGGCGCATCACCAGTCCCAGTGGCTCTGCACTACAAGCTGAGGCGATAGCTTGCCATGACCATGAGGGCCTGAAGCTGGCGTTGGAATGGGCAGTCTCTTTGCAGTTGGCCCAGTCTAGCAAATGGCAAATGCTGAGACCTTTCATTAACATCGCCATTTGCCATCGGATGAAAGGTCACGGTATACACACATTTACAAAGAGAGATAAGGGCCTGCATGAACCTAAGTCCGGACTGTACTGTGAGTATCACTTCCAGGTAATATTTGGAGCCGGGTTTTGGCACGACCAACTTAAAGCTTCTCGCCACACTGTGGTTCAGATTCAGATTTCGCAATCCATGTGAACGTGATCACGGTAAGTTGAATTCGAACTTCTTGACTCATGGTTAGAATAAATGCATCAGGAATTCAGGATGAAACCAGCGAGTTTTCCTGTTGTTGTATTTAGATTAGAACCGTGTGAACAACAAGAGTGAGATGCAGACAGGTAGAGTGAGATAGACTTTTTTTTTTACAAGGCTGACGTATATAAACCTTAATTAAAGCAGAGTACAAAGATTGGGAACGTTGGTCCCAAAGAACTGATTTGTAGCAACTAGCTACGACAGGAGAGTCAACATAGTGAGATAGACTGACGGACGAAAAAACGGAGGAGTCATTTTTTTTATTTTAATTTAATATATATATCCGGTGTGTATATGTGCACTCTTTTTTTTTTGGATGGACTAGAAGAAAGTGTAATTAATAGAATAGCGCACGAAATTAGCTCGGCTATCAAAGCGTTTTATGTGCAAATTGTGCGATGGAAAGCAAATGCCCCGACTCGTATCTGATTGTAATCCTAACTTTTATTATTAATGAAAAAGCACCCTCCTCTCGCTGGGAACCCTCACACGTGCAAATTGAAATGTAGCGTTTTGTTTCTTCTGCTTGAGCATTATGTTTAAGTACAATATATACAAGGTCTCCTTTCCTATTTCCATTTAGTACAAGAGCAACTCTAACAGGCTAACTAAATTCATTACCTATCCTACGTTTAGACAGTGGAGGTTAAAAAAAAGGTACTCCAGCAGACTGCCTATGAGACTATCTAAATTTATTGGTCCAATAAATTTCCCATACACTCTCTATAACAAATCAGGCTTCCTTAGCGCGAGATGTGGCCATGCCGGCGCTGAAGGCGGCATACGTTCCTCGGCGCGTTGGCAACCTCTGCTCTGGCGTTCCCCAGCCACCTCTGCTCCGGCGTTCCCTGGCGCGTGGCTCCAGCCATCTTTGCTCCGTTGAGAACAATGAAGAGGATGACATGTGGGACCCACATGTATTCTCTACCAGGACTAGTTAGTTGGGAGCAAAATATAGGTACCAAGCAGATAAATAGACAGCCTGTTTTAGGTAGTTCTGCTGGAGATGCCCTAAGGTCTCCTGATTTGTTTGAAAAAATATATATGTGTTAAAATAAATAAAGATTATACATCTTGAAACCTAGATTATCACGATAAAACCCAAGCTAAGGTTTATCAGGTGGAGCATATATTTTGGCATTGAATTGGATTAGGACGTCATGGATAATTCCGCTCCCAAATAGGCCTGGACAAAAAAACTCGTAACTCGCTATCTCGTTCGACTCGCTCGTTAGTGGCTCGGCTTGAGCAGCTCGTTTGAATTTTTAAACGGGCTAAGCCAACACTTTAGCTCAGTTAACTAATAAGCCAGCTGCCAGCTCGCGAGCCAAGATAGTTCAAATGGAGACAATTAGAATCAATCCATATATCTCTCAGCCCACCCTAATATAGTAAAACCGTAACCAAATACACCAGTCCACTCCCATCCCCACCGCCCCTTCTGCGGAGGCGCAGACGCGCAATCATGCTCATTTCCCGCCCGAGCCGCCGCACGCGCACGCACCAACACTGCGCGGCGCGCTAGTCTACCTCGCCGCACGCAGCTCCTCTCCGTCTCTCCGAAGCTGCACGCTGCCGGCGCAAGCAACAACTCGCCATCAGCCTGGGTTGGACGGCGCCAGTGCAAGCTGCTGCCCGCTAGCTTCCTGGCGTCTCGTGCGGGGGCAGCATGCCCTGTGCTATGGTGCACACCTAGATCCAGCCAATTAAATTACACCATCGACGGTGAGCCTGGACTTGATGGACTGGGGATTAATGGCCATTCTTTATTGGATTTTTGTATGTTTTTTCTTTGGAATGGGGATTAGCGACTATTTTTTATTGGATTCTTATAACGCTACGGCGACATCTAGTTTAACGCATATTAAACATTCATTCATCAAACATGGTAAACGACCTATTATTACGAATTTGAAAAATATAGTAAATCCAAATCAATCTATTATACTTGATCAATGGTTATTGTCAGCCTTTTGCTACAGCCATTTTCTGGTCACGGCTAGCAGGCCATTGATCTGACCAATTTCATCACGGCCATCTTCTGGTCACGGCTAGCAGGTCCCTCAAAAAAGCATCAATGTCCCTACAAATATCATGAAAGCTAGCAGGCCATTGATCTGACCAATTTCATGAACAATCACTGATCACGGCTCATATGGCCAAGATGGGGGACAAACTGATTGTCGGCTTCAGGTTTCATGGAATGCATGTTACAACATGCTTTGTAGTATTTTTCCAAAAGTAAAACAGTGCCAAACTGAGAAGAAACCACCAAGGAGGTTGATGTATTCCATTGCAGAATCTGTTTTCTTTTCTCCAAGTCCAGCACCACGTCGTCCACCGCCAACCTCCATCCTCTCAAAAGTGCCACGTTGGTAGCATTCCCTTTCATAAATTCAAAAACTGAATTTAGCACAATACAAGAATGGAAGTACTATCATAAAAACTGAATCCGCAGTATCATGATTTTTTTAAAGGCATGCAAACAATCATGAACGAACCTAATTGCAAAAAAAAACATGAAGGAACCTAAGTACAAGAATGGAAGTACTATCATAAAAAATGAATCTGCAGTATCATGATTTTTTTGAAAGGCATGCAAACAATCATGAAGGAACTAATCGCAAAAAAAAATCATGAAGGAACCTAAGCCAGCAAACAAAGGAAATTAGCTAAACATGCAATCATTTTACTCGAGAGTACCTTAACAGAAGGCAACAACTTGCTGTTTGTAACCTCTCATAAACAAGTCTAAGCATCTCCAAAATTTTCAAATATCCAGAACTCAAATTATTACTGTCCAAATAGATCTATGGAAAGCTAACCTAAATTGCTCTCCAAAATTTTCATATATGCACTCAAATCAACAAAGAAAAGAGACCAACTCACCATGCTTTGCTTCTTAATCGATGGACCAGGGCACCTATGTCTCATTCACCAAGACAATAACAAACATTTGTCCAGGTGAATTTCTATCTATTGGATAGGCTATGAGTGTGTGTTCATTGACTGGTCAGCTACTGTTGCTTATTATGCTAAAAAAAAGAGCTACTGTTGCTTATTGAAATAGGCATATACTTTCAGTCAAATGCATGTCAAATTTTTTTTGGAATATTATGGCTGCTGCTATATTAGTTCATTGGAACTTAGAAATTGTATTATCTGCCAACTTAGAGATAAAAATCAAAGGCTTAACCAACGGTAGAGAATGTTCAGTAATCCAGACAGGAAACAGGCTGCACCATTCTAGTTTAATGTTTTGCCCAACTTTATATAAGGAATTACAATCAACAAGAATGCCCCTTGCAATAAGAATGTTTGTTATTCATCTTACAAATATGTGATTAGTATCATTACCCACCTTGCAATAAGAATGCCCCTTGCAATAAGAACGCCCTGTTCGCTTGACTTATAAGCCGTACTTTTTCAGCCAACGAACAGTATTTTTCTCTCACAACAAATCAGCCAACAGTACTTTCCGCCATGGCTTATCAGCCAAACGAACAGGACAGATACCTGAAGGTTTTCTGGTGTCAAAATGGCAACCGTGCTCATACAGAGCTCCAAGAAAACAGCCTATAAATGCATGAAGCACGAAGCAGTGAAAAAAAAAAGATTAGTATCATTACCCACCTTGTATGTTTTTGCGACAAGCTAGATTGATGCCAGCGCTAAAGGGATACAAAGTGTCATCAAGATCTGAAAATGAAATACAAAAAACATCATTATTTGATTGTACCACAAGATGAAGAAATAAACGCAGCAACAAATTTCTCTCGATTTTTAAGAGCAGGGAACACACCAAACAGCAAGCACTCATAGTTTGGTCTTTCAAGAATAGCCTCCATTATCAACCTTCAAAATCCGCTCCTTTGGTACACCAACCTTCATAAAAGAACAAATATAGAATCTATCACTCATACTGCAAGGCAACTGCTTATATATAATAAAAAAGGGAACAAATATCTTTCTCAGGTCCAGCATCTCCAGTGTTACAAAATATAGCCATTGCATCTCAGAACAGAGTATGCATGCTTTGACAGTTAAAGATGATTAATGAATCAGAAGATTATCTACTCCTGCTTCTACTACAGTTCACTGTTATTGTTGCTCCCTCCCTCCCTCCTTCCCTCACTCCCCTCTAATTGTGCACGGCGCTCTTGTACTCCTAGCCTAGGTTGGCAGTGAAATATGGTTGAAGACATTTATAAACTTTAGATTTAGATAGCTGACCTCATTGTGCCAGATGTCGAATGCTTCATTGTCATCTTCAAAAAACACTAATCCACAACCTTTCTGCAGGTAATCCGTACCTAAATAAAACAGAATGAAAAATATATAGTCAAACCTTGTAAAATCAAACAACTAAATACAGATGGGTAAATACAATTCGAGTCTGAAAGTCATGAACTCTATTGATCTGGTCGTATAGCGAGTACGTCCTCCTGCTCACACCCGCATCCCAAAAGAAAAACACTTTCAGTATAGATAACCTTTTAGACATGACTGAAGTTGCAGAACAAATCAATCAGCTGAAAGGTAAGTACATCTACACACAGCAATGAGAATCACATGTACTAGTATAGTGCCCGTGCTAACGCTACGGAAGACAATACTTACAATTAATTTGATGATAAAAGCTATATAAAGAGAAAATTACGCTTCCATTAATATAGTGTGCTCTTGAGCTTGGTACATTTAATAAGGGTATACCAGAGGAAAAAAGAAACTATAGTTGCAAATGCAAATAATGTGTTATGGAGAACAATCCTAGGCAATAAAAATAAAATTTTCTTACTTCTAAAATGGTATTGACATACTGGCAAATGACTTCCATTGTGCTTTCTCAATAGCAGGTAGTAACAAAAAAAATGAAGATCAAATTATTACAAACATCAGTGGCTAGCTGCCTAGGAGCCTTTCCTCCAATGAAATTGCTAGAAGTTTACTTAGTCTAGAAATCTCTGCAATCTGGAATTGGAGCCGTGCTTGTACTGCAGCATTTCCATGGCAATCAATCACAGGAACACTGCTGGCCAAACAAAGACTGAAAGACCAAATAAAAAAAACAGAAATTAGCAGCACAGATAACACTTACCATCTTTTATGGGCCAAAAATATCCCATGTTTAAATGCAAGATCCTCTAAGAAAGGGAAAACAACTACTGCATATAGGGTAAAACTTGTTTTAGTTGAAATGGCCTTGTTGGTTGCCTCTCGACCATTAAATGCAAGAGTAGTTGTTTATTAGAGAAGATCATGGACATCAACTGTTTTGTTTGGAATGCATTCAAAACTGGTGATAAATTAAAAAATATATGATCAGCCTAAGCCTATGACAAATTTAACAAAACGGCCAAGGACATACATCCAAATTAATAAATAAGCTTACACCACCATGTAGATACCCTATCTAATCCTAAAAATCAAAAGTAACTTTTAGGAAGAAAACAGGAATAGACGGGGGGATTCATGGTTATGTCATAAAGTAACTATGCATCGGTTGGTGAGAATACCTGTATTTTGATGAATGGCGAGAATAAGCAGATAATGCTTTGAAGATCTTACCAAGGGAGGTGTAGATTCATAGTTCTTTCCAATTTCTTCCACACAAGGGACAACATATCTGAAATGGCAGTAGATTAAATGGGGTCATACATAAATAAAGTCAACACATGGAGTAGGAAGAATCTGAAATAACATTAAAACATAAATGATTGTTAACAAGAATATAAAGGTCCAATTGACCATGAATAAATAATGGCAATATTTAAAATAGGAACAAACTAAGACCACATTAAAGTTCTAGAATCAATTGTCCACAAGGGTACAAGACAGGGTGAATATAGCATAAGCAAGTGAATCGGAAAGGTCATACATTGCATTTGTAGGCCGCAAAAAAAAAAGGGAAGCATTATACAGGTTAGCTTCTGAAACTGATGTCCTGTATGAAACGATGTGCATGGCTAATTATCTCGAAACCAACCAACAGACATCAGGGATGAAACCGAGATTAATCAACAATACAATTTGGTTCCCAAGTTTCCTGCCATATCCAAATTAGCAAGTGGGGGGCATTTACAGCCACTGTCCATGTGGTTTATATGAACTACACTATGAGGAACTTGAGTAACTGAATCACGCAACATGGGACAAAATGAGCATGCATACATATATTGATTGCAAGGGAAGAAGAGACGGCTTACTCGTGCAGTCGCAGCGAAGTTGAATCGGACCCGTGTCACGTTCGTGGGCACCCGCAGTTCGGTGACAGGACGACGGCGACGAGCATGTGGTAGTGGACGGCGAAGGCAGCCGCCACCGTCGTGGCCTCATCCTCCCACGCCACCGCTTCCTAGGCCCACACCGCTCCGACCAACACTGCCGGCCCCACCATCGCTTCTCCGGCCCACACTGCCGCCCCAGCCTCCTGGGACCGGCACCTCCCACACTGATCCGCGCCGCTACCTCCCTGGTCTTCGCGTTTATTAAAGGAAAAACGGAGATTGACTTAAGATCTTCACGTTCCAGAAAAACGGAGACTGCAGCAAGACAAGCACAATGACAAAAATTTGCAGCAATACCCAATTAAGAACCTAAGCAATTGGAGAAATCTAGACTGCATCTGCGCACAAAAAATCACATAATTGTATACTGGAGAAATGCAGAAATATTAGTACTGTAAAAAGACAAGCAGAGTTCCAATTGTCAGGATAACTATTTTGTGTAATTCAGACTGCATCCCTGCACAAGGAAATTGTAGAACCGCCACTATAGTGCTGCATCAAAAGGAGAAAACTGGAAAAAGTTTCTAGAAATTTAGACTACATCCCTACAAACTGCAGAGCAAAATCGCACGCATTGTTTTTTTCAAAACGGTAGCGTGCACTGGTGGCCGTGCCGCATCAAAAGGAGAAAACTGGAAAAAGTTCCTACTCTCTCAGCTGCTAGAATAGAAAAGCTGTAGAAAGAATTTTTCTTCATACCTTATCTTGATCATACATTCTGATATCGTTGACGATAAAGATTAGATCAAATCTAGAAAGAATGGTAGTCTGAAGATCAATTTTGTCTTGTGCAGTCTGATGACCATCAAAAAGAAAAATTGTCAAATTAATTGTCTTGCATGCATGGCTACTTATTGAGTCAATAAAATATGCTTACCAACCTTAAGATCATCATAGCATCCTGCAATTCGATTGGCAGCTGCAAGAACTGAAGTCCTCGAATTGAGTATACTGTTGTAATGCTAGCTTTGGCAATAGATATTGTCTGCTGCTCCATGGCCTCATGAATTGCAACCCTAGAATAGCATAAGACAAGGAGGACTGGATTAATGTGGTTTCGAGAGCAGACCAAAAAAGATGTAATATGTTTATTCTAGTTTCACCAAACATACCCTAAACCATGGTTCCTCTTTCCACATAAAACTCACGCTGTAGAGGAAAAAAGAAATGTTTACAACCTTTGAAAATTGTACATTTTTTTCTACCTTGTTCTTTACCAACAGAAGAATGTATAAACAGGTACTCCATCTCAAATAAATTGGCCACGCATACACAGAAGGTAGCTGTAAACCAAGAAACATAATATAATTCTTGTTGCAGTGGTCCTGTCATTATGGCTATTCCTTTTGCCCTAAGAGATGAAATCGAAACTGATTTTTTTCCACTGCATTTGTAAACAAACAAAAGTCAATATATACATCACAACATGATTTGACTTCAATGGTAGTAGTAAAAATAGAGAAACCTGATCTCAATGGTAGTAGTCAATATATACATCAGAGTAACCTTCAACTGCAGTGAAGGTTACTGAATTTTGTTTGAAGAGTAGTATTTATGTACATGCTATCAACAAGCAACAATTTCAGGGGAAGAATGCAATGATGGCAACAACAGAGTGAAACATAGTCATGTAAACAAAATAAGGCTACCATGTTGCATTGGTAATTTAGAGAATATTTCTCACAATTCATAAAGACGCCTGATTGCAAAAAAAAAAGACATGTATCATCCAGTTTCAGTACAACCAAAAAAATGGAGGTCAAGGCACACTTCAAAGGCAAAGTTTTTCAATAGAAACGATACTATATCTTGCACTTCAGCAAAGCTTATCAATAATAGCATAAAAGATCTGAGGCCATTTAATATGTAGGTTCATAAATCTAAAGCTTAAGACGGGAGAAAGCATACATGTATGTTTGCCAGTAACACATTTGCAGTCCTTGGGCCGAACGAGCAATCTTGGCTGGCAGAGTTCTCCAGTTCTTGACCCGGCAATGGTAGAACCACATCTACAGTTCATATATGTGAGCCCCAACTGCACCGACAGTTCGGCCTGCTTCATCTCATTTGGATATGAATCCTCTGCACCAAGTCACCAACACAGCTCAACGTTGAACGAAAAATGTATAGACAATTGATCGAACATGCTGCACACGCACAGTACCTAGCTTGCTCTGGTGAGGCGAGGACCAGATTGGAACACCGGAACGGACCGAGTCCGTGCACGGATCGATCCACGGATCGGTGGACTGGGGAGAACAGATCGAGCCGTGCACCTTGAGCGGTGTAAACCCTAGCGACGGACAAAGAAACAGGAGGCGGGGGTTGGGAGGTTTACCGGCGTAGGAGTTGGTGACGTCTATGAAGCCACGGGAGGAGGTGCCGAGGAGGATGCCGACGACGCGCTTGCGGGTGTCGCCGGCGACGACGACCGTGCCCCGACGGCAGCGCCCCGGGCGGCCGCGCCCCTGCAGGCAGCACCCCCGGTGGCTGAGTCATGCCCCTGGCGGCCGTCGTCCTTGTGGAGGAGAGATGGGGAGTCGTGCCTCTGGCGGCCTGGCGCCCTTCGCTGGCGTTCGGTGCCCGCCCTGCCCTGGTGGCCTGGTGCCCTGCCCTCGTGGCCATCGTCAGTGTGGGGGGAGAGAAGGGGAGTCACGGTGTGGGGATTTTTTTTATTTTTAACAGTTTTTTAAACTAATTTTAACTCTAACACTGTTTTATTTTCCCCCCAAAACTAACACTTTTGACCGTACCTATTGCCATAGCGCGGCGTGCATGGTGGCGTGGAGGGATGACGTGGCGACGACCGGTGACGTGGCAGGGTCTGCCGCGCCACCGATCTTGGCGCGGCACTGACGCGCCCTGATCCGTGGCGCAGCAAAGGCGACTAAAGGCCCATGGCCCAGTCCCGCCTCCCCGCACGCACACCCGCGCCCGCCCGCTTGCCCACACGCCGGCCACGCCTCGCACACCGCCCGTCACGCCAGCCGCGCCTCGCACGGCGGCGCGCCACTCCCGCCGCGCCCGCACGCGCCCGCCGCGCCACGGCCGCTTGCCGCTCCCGCCGCGCCCGCACGTCGGCGCACCACCCCCTCCGGTCGCCCGCCGCGCCCTCCGGCCAGGCACATAGGTATTTGTAAAATTCAGCTAGCTTTTGTAAAATTCATATAGGTATTTGTTATGGATATCAACAGTCTCGTGTGCAATGAATTCTGCGTGTATGTTTCCTTAAATTTCTTTTGTAAAATATATTGATCACTTTTTGTGTTAGAGTTGGCAAAGAAGCTTCTAGTATATATATTATTATCGTGGGGCTATGGTTATCTTTCTATATTCTCTGTATCTATTTTTATTTGAAAGTTAGCAAAGAAGCTTTTAGCATACTCAGCGGTACGAAACTATGGTTTTGTTTTCCTAAATTGTCCATAGATACATTTACCCGTCCATAGATACATTCATCCATTTTCGTATAGCAGTTAGTAACGGAACCTCTAGCATACTTATTAGCGCAGTGTCGTGAATAGCTCCCCGTATCATCCGTATTCGTTTTCATTCTAAAGTTAGCAAAGAAGCTTTTAGCGTACTCGCTAGCGCGAAGCCGTGGCTTTAATTTGTATTTTCAAGTTGGGCGTAAATGCTTAAATATGGGGAGCGAGTGGGCTATCATGAGAGGAAAGAAAGGAAAGTTATATAGCAAATGCAGTTATGGCATCTCCCTAATTATAGATTGTGTAAATTATATACAGTAAATCAACAATGTAAATTATATACTGTAAATTATATACTGTAAATCATATTGTGTTCGTATTGCATAATAAGTAGTTCCAATTTTGCAATGCTACATAATGTTAATTTGAATATTGTTAATTTGAATACTCTAACCCTTTGTTTATCAATTTGTAACATGATGGCCTCTCTCACGCAGCACCAGTTGTACCCCCTTCTTGAGGTGGAGTACGACGATCCGCACCGAGCACACTTCTTGACTGACACCGACGCAGAGGTGCCCTTGCCTCCTTTGAGGCCCCGCATGCACACCAGGGCACACCAGTGGGACGAGCATTACGCACCGTACATACGGGCGTGCCAGCTTCCTCAAGCTTGTCCGTGTTGTCAACTACGGTCTTCCGCCCCTTAACCCAGCATAACTTACTGTAGCTGTAGACAGGTGTGAGTGCCTTCATTGTACGTAAACATTCTTATAACAAATTTAAGGTAACTAACAGTCGTTCTTTTCCTATAACAGTTGGAGGCCTGAGACCCACACGTTCCACCTACCTTGCGGCGAGATGACCTTGACCATACAGGACGTGAAGGCTATCTTTGGCCTTCGGTTGGGGGACTTCCAGTGACAGGTATAGTTGACAACGATTACTGGAGGGAGCTGGTGGCTCAGTTCACTGGCTTTCTTCCACCGGACGATGAGGTTTCCAAAAAAAATAAGTGAGCTATTGAAGCCTATTTAATACTTGCATTGCTTTTCCGCAGTTATCGGGTCTTATTTTCTTTGGTGAATTTATGGAAAAGTTCCAGTGTTTCATCGTCGTGGATCACAGAGCGCTTTGATTACTTGGACCCACAGGCTGATGAGGCTCAGATCGACAGGTTTGCTAGAGCGTGGCTCTGGCACTTCCTTGGTGCTTTCCTATTCCTAGACGCCTCGGGCAACACCATCAGCTGGATCTTTGTTAACATACTACACCAGCTATGGGATAACATGGTGGCGTACAGCTGGGGCAGCGTAGTCCTGGCATGGACATATCGACAGCTATGCATTGCTTGTCGTCGCACCTCAGGGTATGCGAACCTTGGGGGTTGCTCCTACCTACTCTAGGTTTGGTGTTGGGAACGATGGCCCGTTGGGAGGCCCCTTGTTACTGGTTTTCCTGTAAGTACTTCGGTTCACTATATTCTTCGAGGCAGTTACATATGATGAAATTATTAATGGCTAATTCATTATCGTGTTCAATGTAGCATTGGAACGGGCAGGATACACTCCCTATAGCTCTGTATATCTGGACGCAAGCAGAGTTAGTTAGAGGAAATGCAAGGCGCAAGTATAGGGAGTACACGGACTGTCTCGACGTCCTGACACACCATCAAGTTACGCTCTCTTTACTATCATACATGTGTCTCGTTCGATGTACACTATATCACAACCTAACTCAATTACGAAATGTTCAGGTGCATTGGTGTCCTTGGGATGCTCCGGAGCTCTAAGACTATCTGAGTCCTGTCACTAGGGATGAGTCAGACGAGTATCGCTGCAACGTCCCTCTTATTTTCTTCCATGTGGTCAAGATTCACTTGCCCATCAGGGTTTGCAGGTAGTTTGGAAGAATGACAGGCTACCCACCACCGCTTTACTCCACCAACCAAGAATTGTACGGGTGCGTTATCGATTAATAACAAAGCTATAATTCAGAGGTGTGTATGGTACAACTAACAATTATTTTGTTGTAGGTATGACCGTAGGAAGAGGTGCAAGACCAAGGATTAGCGCGTGACACACAACGCGTACATCTAGTTGTGGCAGACCAGGGACCGGCAGCCGGTGGATGCGGGTCCCCCACATGACCAGCACACCTTCGACATGTACCTGCGATGGCTTCACAGGTCTACGAGAACACATGTCAAGCCCCCGTATACTAAGGAGGCAATTGGCAAGGACGACGAGGAAGATATGATCGAAGATGTGTACGACGTTGCCACTAGGGACGACACACAACTATAGAGAGCCCCGCTTCAAAGATACGTGGTAAGATACTCGAATGGTACAATTTGTTATCTATTTGGTATTAAGTATGTGTACTAAAATTATCCAACCGCGTTTCTGTACCCAGGCGACACAATTGTCAAGACTATCCAACAAAGTAGCGTTTTGGCTTCACGAGTCTAGAGGGCAGGGGCCAGGCGTTCTCGAGGCTTTTGTGGAGGTAAACATAAACTTGTCCATTCCGAAAATGTTTCTTTAGTGTATATGTGTTTGGGAAATGCACTAACTTTAACGTCTATTTATGCAGAAGGTGAAGCAGAGCTGCAGGAAGCTAGCTCAGAAGTTGAGCTGTAAGGACACTCCTTGGGTGGAACCCGATTACCTCGCGCGGTCGGGTGGCACGTCTTCTGGCTCTTTGAGGACACCAGCCGTCTCTTCTCAGTCGATGACAGGTGTCGCTTCTGTTGTGCGTACACCACCACATTATAGCGCTGGGAAGGACCCTACAAACGAGGATGACGAGGACGGCGATGACGACGACGATGACCCCTCCGGGCTTTCGCATACAGCACCACTAGTGGGACCCTTGGCGGCAGGACGAGATCGGCATGTGTCAGTTAAGTGGTGCCCCGCTTGGTACTCAAGGAGCCTCACAGGTAGTAACAAAGGTAGTTTCTTTAAATACGTAGGCTCCATGAACTAACGATCATAAAGATTATAAGTAATCGTGCATATCATATACTTACATGGTACGAGCTGTACGCACTGGCAACGCGACCACACCAACATTGGCTACACTCTCAATATGTTGCCTACAAATCCGAAGAGACAAAGACGTCCGAGGAATCCTTACACTCCTAAGACTTAGTTGATTATGTCGAACGAATACTGTCGTCCGAAACTTGCAGACGTAGTTGGTTATGTCGAACTTATGTCAAACCAATAAAAATGTTATGTGGCAACTTGTCAACTTGCGCACAGACTCAATTTATTTGCTTCATATTCGTTTCAATGCGTCGCGGCACTTGTAGTTGTTCAGCTCCCGTTCAATTGCAATTGAGGCTGGTCGACTTCTGTCTGCGTCCAGGTCCTCCCGCACCGTGGGCCTTGGCGCGTCAGTGCCACGCCGTGGGCTATGGCGCATCAGTGCCGCGCCAAGATAGGTGGCGCGGACCCTGCCACGCCACCGGTCAGCGCCCCGGTCGTCGTCATGTCATCCCTCTCGCCGTGTCACCATGCATGGCGCGGCCAAAAGTGTTAGTTTTGGAAGAAAAAAATAAAACAGTGTTAGATTTAAAATTAGTTTACAAAAAGTGTTAAAAATCCGGTGTGGGAGAGGAAACGTCGGGGGGAGAGGGGAGTCGCGAGCGGGGAGAGGAGTCGCGCGGGATGGGACCGAGCCAGGTGGGATGAGCGATGAGGTTTGATCCAAACAACCTGGATCGTTGGATTTGAGTGAGTGAGAGAAAGGAGAGTCTAGAGTGGATCTGGTCCATTCATTTGAAAGGTCAGCTGATTCTGGGTGTAGCTTGTTGGGGTGCATGTAGGAGAGGTTATGACTGTTGGGGACACTTTGTGTGGTGGCTGTAGAAAAGTTTACATCGGTGCATTATATGTGGTAGAGAGTAGAGATAGAGATTATAAATTTAGTGTGCCTGCATTTCTTTTCAACGAATGACATTTCTTCGATATTGATAAGGCACTATCATAACTATAGTAAATTTTAACAACCAGACCCAAAAGGGTCCTTGACCAGGACATACAACCAATCTCTCAAATTGTACAAAAGATGCTATTGTCAGATTAATATATTGTACATGATACTTGTATCTATCATCCCTTCTGTCAAATCTCATGAGCAAATAAAAGTTGTTCAGAACAAAAAAAATAGAGAAAATATTAGTGGCACCAGAGCATGCTGTACCGTCGTAGTAGGGAACATGGTCAGAAGAGTTTATTGGCACCCATTCCTTTTCTGACTAACGACACTCATGTCGTCATGAGTTTGTAAGGCAAATCAGCAATAAAAAAATAGGCATTTGATGAACATAGTGTAATATTGTCGTGCGTTTAGTTGCTTGTTTCTCTAGAAGCAAAGCTAATTAACTGGATGTATTCAGAGATATGACCAACAAAGAAAATTGAGATAGAAATTGAGTCACCATGTTATAATATAACTACTATCTCAGTGTTTTGCAACGTACATCTAGAAAACATGAATAACCATGTAAAATGGCAACCAACCCATCAGCTTCTTCAACAAAAATAGTGAAGCATTGAAATGGACATACCAGAGATGCCGAGTAACCATGAACCCCGACAAGATGAAATTCATCCATAGGATAAGTAGCCATGAACGATTAACCATAGTCAATTTGGGTAAAAAGTATCCAGTTTATTCTAATATAAATTATTTTACTAATAAAATATTGCAACAAATTAATGGAAATGGACATGCCAGAGGCTTACCTCTCAACTTCATCTATTATAGATAGCAACATCATAGGTGTATCTTGATTGGTAGACTCCGTCAATTTTGATTGGAAAACTAATCCACGTAATGAGAAGGATCAACAAACACATAATACATCTGCTAATAAAATATTATATTAGCACTCAAGTTGTGTTAGATAAGGTAAGGCCATAGGAATCAGATTAATCTATAGTGTAAAACCCTGGCAAGCGATGGAGACAAAGACCACTGCATTGTTTACCTGAAAAGGGCATCCGCTGCATCAAAGGAATCTGACAATTCAAAGATTAATTTACCTAGCAGTTCACTAAACACAAGGGGAGATGGAGGAAGGAAGAGGGTTATCTCACATGGTAGAGGATGTTGATCTCGAGTGGTTGCGTGACGTCGAAAGCGCGTGTCGTCGTGGGCAGTTGTGGCAGCCGCCGCCATGGCCTTGTCCTCCACAAAGCTCAAGCCACATCCCGCGCCGTTGCCGCATCTCGGGCCGGCGTCTGCCGTGCTGGCGGCCGGCGGACGGCGGCCTCGCCTGGTGGCCGGCGCCCGGCTTGCCCTGGTGGGCGGCGCGGGGAGTGTGGGAGAGGAGGCGTCGGGGCCTCAAGGGAGATGGGGAGTCGCGCGGGGGGTGGGCTCGCGTGTGGGAAAGGGGGCGGCGTCGGGGGAGAGGGAGAGTCGCGACGTGCGGTGGGCACAGGAGGGGATGAGTGATGAGGTTTGATCCGGACAATATGGAGCGTTGGATTTGATTAAGAGAAAGGATGGGTTAGAGTGGATCTAGTGTGTTCGTTTTGAGCGTGCGCTGTTTCTGGGTGTAGTTTTTTGGGTGCATTTAGGAGAGATCTTGACTATGATAGACAGTTCTTGGTATGGCTTTAGAAAAATTTCTATCGATACATTATATGTGGTAGAGATAGAGATTACATCGGTGCATTATATATGGTAGAGATAGAGATAGAGAAGAGAGTAGAGATGGAGATTGTTGTTCCTTGGGTTGATTATTGGTGTTCATTTGCACCATGGAGATGCCACAACAAATCTTCATCCGTCACGTTAGGCTAAAACATGTCGATTTTCTTTCTCTCCTCTTTTGCACCAGTGAGTTCGCGAGCCAAACGAGCTGGCTCGAGCTAGCAAGCAAGCCGAGCTGAGCTAACATTCTGGCTCATTAGTATAACGAGCCGAGCCGAGCCAGCTCACTAATGAGCCGAGCCATAACAAGCCGAGCTGGCTCAGTATCTAGCCTTACTCCCAAATATAGAGATTTTGGTAAAAAAAATACCCTTTAATAACTTCTCTAATTGATTATCCAAATATAGTTATCTTCTATTCCGTAATTCTTGTTAGCCAAAGATAGACAGCGAGAATGGCTATAGAGTGCGCATAAGATATAGAAAAATTATTAACATATAGAAAGCGATTTTTATGCAAATGACTCTCTAAATGATTATTTAGATAATGAGTTTTAAAAAAAAACTCTTGTAGATGCTCCAAGTGTTATTTCGAGAAGAAAAACAAAAGCCACCCTCGCTGAATCTTTCGAGAAAAAAAAAGAGAAACAAGAAATCCTAATCCAAGTCGGCACAGCAAAACCTACTAGACTTGGCCCATCTATGATCTATCCACAGCAAAGCACCACGTTTGTTTTACACAGTGCTCAGTGGAGCATGCAGAACTATCCACGCCCAATCCAAAAGAAGCACGACGTCTTGGTTTTCTCCCAAAGGTGCATAGTTTAGTCCCACCTTAGCGACGCAACCAGGCGCGGGCGAACTAGCCGCCTATATAATAACAAACCATAGGCCATCGTTGTTCCATACTTATCTGGACAGGGTCGATGGGCGATCAAGAAGGCCCATGGCCGAGATCAGTGGCTCACATTGCATTTGGTGGGTGCGCTAGTCTACCATCTTCCAAGTGGAAGAGTGGATTTATTGTAATTTATGACAGAGGGGTATGCTTTCGTGCAGCCCCTGCCAGTTCTAAGTAATAAAATTTTGCTCCTTGGTGGCGTTTTATTTCTAAGATGAGATTTCACAAATAAATTAAGCCTCCACTCACCATTTGTGCAAAGCCGCCACCGCCGTAATCCGTCCAGAGCGCCGCCGGAGAAGAGAATGATGCATTTAAGTAGTGGAAGCAGAATGTGTCGTATCTGGCAGCGGCGGGTTGCGCGGTTTGGTAGGGAAGGTTCATTTCAGTATTTGCTATTGCATCAAGCTTCTCTGCTTCTCTGTCCATCAAAGGCACTTACCAGCAGAGGCTTAATTTTCGGGTTCTGGTCATCTTGTAGTGCTGTACAGAAGCAGTTTTTCTGTTAAGAAATCGAGATTCAACCTATTGGAAAATTTCTCCTGTACTACATCCATCCATATTTATGATTCTAGAAAAACAAATTCTAGTTTTTCTATGGCAGTTTAGCTATAGCTGTCCTGTCACACCATCATATAAAAAACTGAAGACCATATATATATATATATATATATATATATATATATATATATATATATATATATATATATATATATATATATATATATATATATATATATATATATACACACACACACAAGGCGAGCTTTGACCTGGTTAGAGTAACACAAAATCTAGTGGAAATGCACTTGCGACACGCACCTGTTTATGAAAAATTTGTATATATAAATAAAAGAATAAAAATATTGTACTTAGATCTTAAAATAGATATGTAGACTAATAAAAGTTATCAAACCATAAATTTATTAATAGTCTAATAAATATATATCAAATCATGGGGTCAATTTAACATAAAATTTCCAAGATGCATTTCCTATAATTGTGAACAATTTTTCTTTATTAATGTAATGCAAACTATTGATACAACACAACATAGAGTATATTTCTCTCCTACATAGCCTTGCATGTTCAACGCAGTCCAAATTATCATGCTTCAAATAGCTGTCGTTTCTTGCATAAAATCAAAGACTTAAAACATAAATATAAACCACAGGTTAGAAACATATAGATTACTGGTAATATTGTTGCTTTCGCCCAATCACAATCTTCACTCGTAACCTCATGAATGATCTGAAGCAACCACCTAGTTGCAGAGTTTCCATGTGTAAGTGCAATCAAGCCCTATTGTGGGTTTTGGTATTGATGACCACCAAATTAGAGGACTAATGAGATTTATCGAGATGACAAGCAGAAAATCAAAGAATGAGGATGATGAACAGGTTGCAGGTGTTCTAATTACAAAAGGTGGCCAGACCTAGTTCAAGGGAGGTTTAAATTCTTTTATGTTTTGAATTTGAGTTTAGAAAAAGCCGTACTATCAAGAGGGATTTTAGAACAGTTGGTCAACTGTTGAATCAGATGTTCAAATTCACAGATTTACATCCTTCCACCTAGTCAAAATAACCAGTCAAATTTCATATCATATTACCTGTTTTTGCTAGGGCGGCAGTACCGCCCTGTTAAGAGCGGCAGTGCCGCCCTTAACTGACCGTTGGGCTCGGGGGTATTTATACCCTTTAGGCCCGACCCACAACGGTCATCTTCTCCACTAACTCACTCTGCTCGAAAATAGACAGAACTAAAGCTCACCCCTCTCCTCCATTGTTGCTTATCCATCCCTCAAGCTAATCATTGATTCCAACCATCAAAACTTGAGAGAAAAGGCAGTAAAACTCGATTGGAGAGTAGATCCACTGATTCCCAAAGTCTAAGAGCATTTGATTCACGTTTGGCCGGCGGTTCTAGGGTTTGTTACTCTTGGAGCTTGCTCCTAGCCAGCTAGGCGTCGTTCTTGTGCTTGCCAACTCGTGTGGCAGCCTTGGGAGGTTTGTAACCTCATTTAAAAGCTAAGAAATCATCCCTCACTTCAAGAGTTCACTCTCTTGATTTGAGAACGAGGGTAAAGCAAGCCTTTGTGGCAAGCTCAAGCCTTTTGTGGCTTCCTCAATAATGTGGACTTAGGCAAACCTTAGTGGTGAGCTGAACCACGGGATAAATCTTGTGTCTCGCGTGCTTCCTCTTCAATATACTTGCTATTTACATTATTGCTAGCTGTTGTTCGGGTTTAGTTGCTCGATTCACTTTTGTGTGAAGTTTCTGTGATATCCAGTCTTCTAACTGGATCTTGACTCTATATTGCAGGATTAAGCAGCTAGTGGGGTCAGGTTCATCTCTGTTAAATCTCAACTGTGTTAGATTATTTTTCGTAGAGAGGCAGTGCCGTCCTGTAAGGCCGACAGTGCCGCCCTCTGTTCTAACAGAGTTTTGAGTTAAATTTTTATAGGCCTATTCACCCCCCCCCTCTAGGCCTTCTTTATCTTCCAGTAGATCCTACAAGTGGTATCAGAGCGAGGTTGCTTCGTATACATTTCACCGCGTGAAGTATGGAAGAAGGAGAAGGTTCGAAGTCCGTTCACGTTACGGAAGCAAGTGGTGTGCACGTTGAGGAGGTCGGTAGCGGCAGTGAGCTGTCCATGTCCACAACAAGTGATGCCACCATCAAAGAACCCAAGACCACCGATTCCGAAAGAAGAAAGGCAAAAAAAAAAAAAAAAAGCCGCCAAGATCGCAACAAGAGAAGCTAGAGAAAAGAAGAAGGAAGAGCAACGGCTCAAAGACAAGAAGAAGAGAAAAGAAGCTAGAAGAATCACAAGAGAGGCAAGAGCTAAGAGAAGGACAGCAAGAGCTAAAGAGCAAGAGAAGAATGAGTATGATGCATCATCTAGTGAGCTCTCTAGTAGCTCAGACGATGGAGATAATGATGTGTCATACCATAGTTCAAAAGATAGCAAGGAGGTGAAGAGCAAGGATAAAAAGAAGGATAGCAAGGACAAGGGCAGCAACAACAACAAAAACAAATATGCCAGCATATCCTTTAATTATTCTTATTTATCTAACCATAACAAAAGGTCTTTTGTGAATGTGCCCGCGGGCAAGTTGCCTCATTTTGATGGGACAAACTTTGCCAAGTGGAAGCACTTGATGAGTGCCTATCTTGTAGGTCTTCACCCCGGTCTTTGGGAGATTATGGTGAATGGATTGTAGCCACCGGAAGATCTCGAAGCACCAACAAATGAAGAGCTAGCTGCTATCCATCTCAATGGCCAAGCCATAAGTATTCTTCTTAGTGCTTTGGATGGAAATGAGTACAACCGAGTGATGAATGGCAATGTTGCAAAACAGATTTGGGACACTTTGCATCTAGCACATGAAGGTGTTGATAAAGTAAGGAAGGCAAAGATTGATTTGTTGATGGCCAAGCTCAATAGATTTGTGATTTTTGATGGAGAGGGGCCACAAGAGATGTTTGATAGATTGATGACCTTGGTGGGCAAGATTAGAGGCTATGGATGTGATGAGCTTGATGATCACAAAGTGGTGAAAGTTACGTTGGAAGCTTACTCACCAAGAAATGAGACCGTAGTCACCTTGATTAGAGATAAGAAGAAGTTTGAGCACTTCACACCAAATGATGTGCTTGGAAGATTATTGACATTTGACATGCAAAGAGAAGAAGCAAATGAGAGGAGAAGACTTGGTGAGTTACAAGCTAAGTTAGAGGGAATGAAAATCAAGGAAGTGGCTCTCAAGGCAAATAAATCAAGCAATCAAGGCACCTCCAACAAGACAAAGGGCAGCAAGCAAGCATCAACAAGTAAACCCAAGGAAATCAAGTCAACTCCACAAAATGATGATCTAAGTTCATCCTCAAGTGAAGATGAAGATGATAGGGCTGATTATATGAAGATGATGACATGGCTTTGTTCATGAAAAGCTATCACAAGGGGTTGAAAAAGAATGGGTATAAGATAGTGCAAAGAAGGTTTCCAAACAAGAAGAAGAGGACTTGCTACAATTGTGGCAGCACGGAGCACTTCGTTGCTAAGTGTCCCTATGACAAGAAAGAAAACAAATACAAGAGGGACAATAATGAGGGCAAGCATGAACACAAAAAGAGATACAAGCAAATGGAAGAGGCACACATTGGGCATGAGTGGGACTCAACTAAGGAGTCAAGTGAAGAGGATGTGAAGGTTGCAACCATGGCCATTTAAAAGTCATCCTCTACACCAAGGCTTTTCAACAATATGTCCGATGATGATGACCACCACTTCACTCACGTTTGTCTTATGGCAAAGGGTGAGAAGGTAAAACGAAGAGCCAAATCTCCTCCACCTCCTAGTGACATCTCTAGTAGTGAACTTAGTGATTCTAGTGATGATGATACTAGTGATGTTGAGAAATATGCTAAATTGACTAAAAAGTTAGATTCTAAAACCAAGCTCTTTATCATGAATCTAATGGAGGAATTAGAAAGTGTCAAAGTCGAGCTAGCAGATAGAGATGATTATCTTGAGGAAACCGAAAAGATGTATATTGGCTGCAAGGAAGCTCTTGAGTTAGAGAGAAGTGAGTTGGACTCTTTGAGCAAGGCCTTGGCCGAAGAACAAAGAGAACATGCTCTCACAGAGAAGGCAAATATTGCACTCAATGACAAGTATTGTGTCTTAATTGAAAAGCACAACAAACTTGAGAAGCAATATAACCTTCTATGCGAGAGCACCTCACATCCCTCTAACACAAATGACACTTCTATTCCCTCCACTAGCCAAGGATGTGGAAAATGCTATAATCTTGACTTAAATGTTCATTCCACTAACCTTGCAAACTTGGAGGTTTTGAAAAAGGAGATTGCTAGGCTCAATGCTATGTTAGAAAAAAGGTGCATGAAAGGCAAGAAACCTGCTGGTGGCAAAGGTGAAAACCAAAGAGGCCACAATACAAAGATGGAAGAAATCCACGCATCAAAGATGGGCTTGGGCACACTCATGGAGGTAAAACCAATGGGAGAAAGGTAATCAATGGATATGAGTGTGTTCAGTTCATGAGCAAAGGGCAAGAAGGTACATATAGGTCTACACAGATGGTGGCACAAGGCCAGCCCAGAGCAGCACCGTGGCCTATGGGCGGCAGTGCCGCTGTGAAGGGCGGCAGTGCCGCCCCCCACAAAAAGGGGAAGACCACCTCCTCCTCCTCTGCTCATGTCCAGCCCAAGAAGAAGGTGTCTCATCTAGAGCAGGTTGTCCAGAAACCAAAGAAATCTATCTGGGTCACTCCAAATAGATATGCTTACCAACCAAAGGCAAAAACACCTCCACAATATTTGGATTCTAACTTTGTTTTGCAGCACAACAGCAAGGGGGGGTGTTTGCCAAGTTTATTGGCAATGGTCGAAATGCTTATCATAATGCTTTCATTTGGGTTCCTAAAGTTCTTGTGACTAACATGTAAGGCCCCAAGAATATTTGGGGACCTAAAACTAGGAACTAAACCTACTTTGCAGGCATACTCCTCCGGTGGGTCAAGTTGGGTGCTTGATAGCGGTTGTACAAATCATATGACTGGAGAAAGGAGTATGTTCTCATCATATTCCCCAACTACAAATTCAGATGAGAATATCATATTTGGTGATAATTCAAAAGGGGGTGTGATTGGACTTGGTAAAGTAGCTATTACACTTGATCATTCAATTACAAATGTCTTACATGTTGATTCCTTGAAATACAATCTGTTGTCCGTTTCTCAATTATGTGAGATAGGCTACAATTGTCTTTTCACGGATAAGGGTGTGGAAGTCTCTAAGAGGGAAGATTCCTCTATTGTCTTTACGGGTCACATCAAGAACAAGCTTTATCTAGTTGATTTCAACAAAGAAAAAGCTAAGCTTGAGACCTATTTAGTGGCAAAATCTAGCATGGGTTGGCTATGGCATCGCCGACTAGCTCATGTTGGGATGAGGAACTTGGCCAAACTCCTAAAAGACAACCACATTCTTGGACTAACCAATATTCAATTTGAGAAAGACAGGATTTGTAGTGCTTGCCAAGCCGGAAAGCAAGTAGGTGTACCTCACCCACCAAAGAGCATCATGACCACTACACAACCGTTGGAGTTGATTCACATGGATCTCTTTGGACCGGTCGCCTACATAAGCATCGGGGGTAACAAATATGGTTTAGTTATTGTTGATGATTGTTCCCAGTTCACTTGGGTGTTCTTTGTCTATGATAAGTCCCAGGTGCAAGAGAAAGTCAAGATATTTGTGAGAAGAACACAAAGGGAGTTCGGTCTTCCTATCAAGAAGATAAGAAGTGACAATGGGACCGAATTCAAGAACACTCTAGTTGAAGAGTTTCTTGATGATGAGAGCATCAAGCATGAGTTTTCAACTCCTTACACCCCTCAACAAAATGGTGTAGTAGAGAGGAAGAACCGTACACTTCTTGATATGGCAAGGACAATGCTAGATGAATACAAAATGTCGGACCTCTTTTGGAGTGACGCCGTCAACATCGCTTGCCATGCCATCAACCGTCTCTACTTACACAAGAAACTCAAGAAGACTTCATATGAGCTACTAACCGGTAACAAGCCAAAGGTGTTATACTTTAGAGTGTTTGGGTGCAAATGTTTTATACTTAACAAAAGACCCAAAACCTCTAAATTTGCACCTAAAGTTGATGAAGGCATTCTTCTTGGTTATGGATCAAATGAGCATGCCTATCATGTCTTCAACAAAACCATGGGTAGAGTTGAAGTCATGGTAGATGTGGCATTTGATGAATCTAATGGCTCTCAAGTGGAGCAAGTTAATTCAAGTGTTGTAGAAAAGGAAGATCCACCATGTGAGGCAATCAAGCAAATGGCTATAGGCGATATTAGGACACAAGAAGATCAAGCCACCGATGATGAGGATCCCCAGGCTGTGCTGCACAAATTTCCACTGACATACTACATCGACAAGGGCAGCACTCACCTGCTGAACATCACTAGGGCGGCAGTGCCGCTCATGAGGGCGGCAATGCCGCCCCATCTACCTCAGCAGCAGTTCCTTCAACTCCTACTCCACCACCTCAAGGACTCAACCTGGAGCCTATCTTTGAACAAGAAGAGGCTGGAGGTCTAGAAGAGGAACAGGGAGGTGTTGAGCATCCAAGGCTACGTCAAACTATACAAAGGGATCACCCCGTTGACAACATCCTTGAAAGCATTCGAAAGGGGGTAACAACTCGTTCACATTTAGCAAATTTTTATCAATATTACTCGTTTGTTTCCTCTTTGGAACCTCTCAAGGTAGAACAAGCACTTGGAGATCCGGATTGGGTCATGGCCATGCAAGAAGAGCTCAACAACTTTGAAAGAAATCAAGTGTGGAAATTGGTAGAAAGGCCCAATACCAATGTCATTGGTACCAAGTGGGTCTTCCGCAACAAGCAAGATGAAAATGGCGTGGTGACAAGGAACAAGGCAAGATTGGTGGCCCAAGGCTTCACTCAAGTAGAGGGCTTGGACTTTGAAGAAACATATGCACCGGTGGCAAGACTTGAAGCAATCTGAATGCTTCTAGCCTTTGCTGCCCATCATGACTTCAAGCTGTACCAAATGGATGTCAAGAGTGCATTTCTCAATGGCCCAATACAAGAGTTGGTGTATGTGGAGCAGCCACCGGGGTTTGAAGATCCCAAATTTCCCCACCATGTCTATAAACTCCAAAAGGTGTTCTATGGGCTTAAGCAAGCACCAAGAGCATGGTATGAATGCCTTAAGAAATTCTTGTTCAAACAAGGTTTTGAAATAGGCAAAGCCGAACCTACACTCTTTACTCACAAAGTTGAAAATGATATATTTGTGTGCCAAATATATGTCGATGACATAATATTTGGTAGTACTAATCATGTGTATTGTGATGAGTTTAGTAGGATTATGACTAAGAGATTTGAGATGTCCATGATGGGTGAGCTGAAATTCTTCCTTGGATTTCAAATCAAGCAAATAAAGGAAGGGACATTTATTAGCCAAACCAAGTACACCCATGATATGCTTAACAAGTTCGACATGGTGAATGCCAAGCCTATCAAAACCCCCATGCCAACTAATGGACATCTTGATCTAAATGAAGAAGGTAAAGCCATCGACATCAAGGTATATCGTTCCATGATCGACTCTTTACTTTACTTATGTGCATCTAGGCCGAACATAATGCTTAGTGTGTGCATGTGTGCTAGATTTCAAGCTAACCCGAAAGAGTGCCATTTAGTGGCTGTTAAAAGAATCTTGAGATATTTAGTACACACTTCTAACCTTGGCTTGTGGTATCCCAAGGGCTCCAAGTTCAATCTACTTGGCTATTCGGATTCTGATTATGCCGGTTGCAAGGTAGATAGAAAAAGCACTTCGGGGACATGTCAATTCCTTGGACAGTCCCTAGTGTCTTGGAGTTCTAAGAAGCAAAATTGTGTAGCCCTTTCCACCGTCGAGGCCGAGTATGTTGCAGCCGGTGCATGTTGTGCTCAATTACTTTGGATGAGGCAAACCCTTCGTGATTTCGGATGTCAATTCACCAAAATCCCACTCTTGTGTGACAATGAAAGTGCCATAAAGCTTGCAAACAATCCCGTAAGCCACTCAAGAACCAAACATATAGACATCCGACATCATTTCTTGAGAGACCACGAAACCAAAGGAGATATCGAAATTCGTCATATGAGCACCGAAAAACAACTAGCCGATATCTTCACTAAGCCTCTCGATGAGTCAAGGTTTTGTGCTTTGCGTAGTGAGCTAAATATACTTGATTCTCATAACTTAGTTTGAAATATAGCACACCTCTGTTTGACTACCTAGTGAAGTAGGAAAATGATTTAAAAGGATATTATATTGTGTTTCAAAATCATTTCAAAAGGCCAACTAAGTGCCGTGACCATTGTCTGTATTGTTGATTGCTTAATGGTCATGATATTTAGATAATATATATCCATATCTAAGGTGAAGGAGGTCATAAAGTTATAGCGTAATCCCTGCAAAATTGGCAGGGCGGCAGTGCCGCCCATCCTGGCCGGCAGTGCCACTCTCTGAAAACTAGGCCGTTTTCAGCCAATTTTGGCTGGGTTGTGGGGCTCGTTTTCTACTTATTCCTTCTCTGGCCCCTGACCCAACTCTCTCCTTCTCTCTCAAGCACGTGCCACCGAACCATTACAAATTAGTTAGTATTTATTAAATAAGAAATCAATCAAGTATTATTTTTTAATCATTCCAGGGGTCAGAAACATATAGATTACCGGTAGTATTGTTGCTTTTTTAAATCACAATCTTCACTTGGTAGCCTCATGAACAACAACTCACATCTAAAGCAACCACTTGGTTGCAGAGATTGTGGGGGTACGACCCCGGATACCCATGGCAGACTACATGGGCTGCGCCGCCATGGGTGGTTCGACCCACAAGACGAAGACTTACGGTGCACGGTACTGCTCGGCATGTACCACAAGACATCAAGGGCGATATCCTGAAGATGCTACGAGATCTGTTAGGATATACTCGATCCCGTGATTCCTGTAATCTGTTATTACTTACCGGTTATCTCCTAGATCTAACCGACTTGTAACCCTATCCCCGGCTATATAAGGCGGGTAGGGGACCCCCTCAAAACACACGCAATATCATATGATAGCCAATACAAACCAATAGACCACAGGAGTAGGGTATTACGTCGTGCAGACAGCCCGTACCTGTCTAACTCTTGTGTCTCTGTTGCCTTCTTATTCTTGATTACGTGCACCTCTGCCCATCAATCTACCTTCGTGGGATACCCCTCAGAGGATTGCCGATAATATTCTATCGACAGTTGGTGCGCCAGGTAGGGGAGTGCGTGCTGTTTCCATGATGAACAAGATGGTACACTTTTCAGGCTCTTCGTCCTCTCCGAAGCTCGGCCAGATCTTTATGGTCGGATCGATCACCTGGGTAATCAATGATGACGGAGACGGAGAGATCATCAAGCCGGTGCAGATCGATTCTGTGCCGACCACACCAACGCCTGCAACAGCAGATCCGATCTTGGAACCGCCTCTGAGGTCGTCTTCACCAACAACTCGCCACTTGCTGCCCCACTACTCGAGGAAGCAGGTCGACAACAATGATCTGATTGCATCCACCGATCAGGTTGGCCAGAAGCTCACCGACTGCCTCTCCCTCACGGAATTGGCCCTGATCACTCTGGTTCGGTGCTGACCACCTTCCGGTTCCGATCTATCAGAAGCCGATCGGGAAACTCTACGGGATACGACAACCATCCATTAGGATGCCCTAAGGGACAAATTCGCTGACCAGATTGGAGACATCTATCCTCTCACCGACCAGATAACGCCATACACCGCCGACCAGGCGTTCTGTCTAAAGCTAAGTCATGCTTTATTATTTTTCTAAATATTTCATATATCTCCCAATATTTCTCCGAGTTGTTTTCTCCATAATTATTCTCCAAACGACTTTTTTCTCCGTGTATACCATCTTGAAGATGACACATGCTTTCGACTCAGCAAATCCCTGAATAGTCATGTTGATGCTCGGATGTTCCTAGAGACGTCCCTGACTCTGGCTTCTCCCTATAAGTGCACGAGCACCTGCCCTCTGCGTTAGGGGTGGTCGGCAGCGCCTCCTTAGCGACGCCCTACTCTTCCTACACGCACACGGGCCTCGCGCTCCGCGTTATGGTTAATAGGCTAGCTAGGGCTGGAGACTCAGCTACACACTAACTAGTCGGATGGTGTATATTAAATATAAACACATCTTCAGAATAACACTAAGTGTTCACATCAACTGATCACCGAGCTGCATACGCTATTTCATCAACATTGCTGATTCTTCTTCGGAGTTCATATATTTTATTTTTACATCTTGTACTACCCATTCTACGCATTTGTTTCGCAGGGGCATGGTTCGGTCAACGAGCTTACGCTGGGACTGGACAAGATGATCATCATCTGGGTGGTCGGACTGCTCGGCACTCACTCCTGCTCGGCGTTCACTTCGCCATCAACCAGTTGGTTTGACTGCTCATCGCATGGGCTTCATTGTTAGCTACGTAGGACTCCTCGGTGTTTGAATTCTTCGTGCAAGCATCGCCAGGTAAGCTAGGGACTCCCTTGGTGGTCGGATCTTACTACGTATCATCGGTGTGCTATCAAGTTGCTCCATGCTGTTTGAATCAGGGTGCTGATCTTGGGCAGCACGTCTGGGGTCTTGTGAAGTACATAGCAGATGACGTTGGCAAGCTTTCATTAAAAATTCTTTGACCCTGCTACAAGATATCTTCAAAATCTTCCATCAGGCTCGGGGACTACGTGTGTACACGTCATTTCGTGATGACTGTATTTATTTCTACACTGGTTTCCAGCGACATTGGGGACTGGGCCAGCACCTGAAGACTACTACTTTGGACCCTGGCACCACATGACCACGTCACCTACTGTCTTGCTCGGGGACTTAGTGGGCACACTTCACCTTATGGTGAATGTGCGCTTTTCATTTCAGGGCTCAGCCCGTGGAGTGGTTGCCTGTTCAGCTGGTCTTCTGTCTTTCTTCTACTTTCTGGACCTTGGCACCACATGACCACATCACCTACTGTCAGGCTCGAGGACTAAGTGGGCACACTTCACCTTGCGGTGAGTGTGTTTTCTTTAATTTGTTCATTGGAAGACTCCGTGCCTCCTAAAGTTGAACAAGATTATCTCCCTTTCTCGTGGTCGGACTCTAAGTGGGCACATTTGGTTCACAGCGAGGAAATTTTTTATTTTGAACTTGAGCTCCTTACATTCTTTTGGTAAGCCTTACTCGGGGTAAGCCCAGGCTCGGCCGGACAGTTAAGCTAGTCGGTTACGGTCCACAACTGCTCGACGACTCATTAGGGTGGTCGGACTATGAGTCTGATTGCTCGGCTTTGTTTACACCTACTCGGATAAGCTTAAGACGACATTGCACATCGGATACAAGGCGCTCAGGGGCTAGCTGTGGGGGGTACGACCCCGGATACCCATGGCAGACTACATGGGCTGCGCCACCAGGGGTGGTCCAGCCCACAAGACGAAGACTTACGGTGCACGACACTGCTCGACATGTACCGCAAGATATCAAGGGCGATATCCTAAAGATGCTACGAGATCTGTTAGGATATGCTCGATCCCGTGATTCATGTAATCTGTTATTACTTACCAGTTATCTCCTAGATCTAACCGACTTGTAACCCTACCCCCGGCTATATAAAGTGGGTAGGGGACCCCCTCAAAACACATGCAATATCATACGATAGCCAATACAAACCAATAGACCACAGGAGTAGGGTATTACGTCGTGCAGATGGCCCGAACCTATCTAACTCTTGTGTTTCTGTTACCTTCTTGTTCTTGATTACGCGCACCTCTGCCGATCAATCTATCTTCGTGGGATACCCCTCGGAGGATTGTCGATGATATTCTGCCAACATAAATTCAACGAAATCAGCTTCTAATAATTAATATGCCAAACCATTTAGCATTACAAATAATTGAAGCAATGGCGAGTCCTACGTCATCCTCTGGTGATAACCAATAATGCAGAAATTAAACAAGAGAAGCAATGAAGCAACCAACCCAATTAATGTCATGTTGGCGGTGCTTTGTTGGGGATCAAACTTGGTCACCTGCCTGTTGCCCATTGTTTAACCGGCGATCTGATGTCCTATTCCATCCACAACGTAGCAAGCATATGATGATGTCTCAAATTAGTTAGCATTTATTCAATTTAAAAATCGATCCAGCATTATTTTTTATTAATAATCATTATATAGTTATTTATCAAGCTAAACCAAGATAACGAAGATCAAATTATTTTCACAAATACTTGAATCGTTCAAAAAATTCCATGCCTCGATGCTTTTCTCGTGTCAAACCAGTTCAAAGCTCAGTCTCACTGCATCATGAGAGATTAGTCATGATGTCACCACTCACAACATAAGAAGAGACCGAAACGTTACTAATAAAAGGATGAAACATTTGATCAAAGATGTATGTTAGGACTATAGGAGGATAACATCTATTATTCTAATCAAGGGTTATTAGATAGAACACGGCATGACACACACTGCAGAGAATTAACAAAACAGGGTTGATTAACTGAAAGCAACATACATGGAAGATAGAAAGCAACATGGATGGAAGATAGAACTATAGAAGGGACCTGCCCTGGAGCACGTCTTGCAGCTTCTAGTTCGTACGTTCCTGGTAGCCAAACATCATTTTCCTAGCGGCAGCTTCTACTCTCCAGGCCAGCGGCCACTATCGCAAGCAGCAGCAAGGCGACACGCAAAGTAGCATCGGACTTCCCACAGGGCGGTGCATGCACTTGGCATGGAAGGCTGGCATGACGGACGGATGAGCAGAAAACGAACATGAGGCGCTGAGTCAGGGAGACAAAGGGAAGATGCAGGGAGGCTCACCGACGACCGGACAACGGCAGGAGCGGCAGATGGACATTGAGGTCGGTTGGGTCTTCACGTGCGATGGCGCTCTCTGGCTATGGCAGACGCGATCTCGCCGGGACCGTGTTCTCCACGTCACGGTGATATTCGGAGTGGCGAAGGTACAGGCAAATGAACCTGGTGCACTGCTTATAACTCACACAACTTTATTGAAACATATGGTGAAAATAAGGCGTTGAATGGCAAAAAAATTACCCTAGTGCCTGTGCACCAGGTAACTTCAACGTGGCTTCGCCCCCTGGATACTCCTAGTGGCGCTGGCTTCCATCGGCAGCGTCATGGTGCGGGGGCGTGCGGCGGCGCGTTGTTGCTTGCAGGTTGTGATGGCTTGATCATCTCGGACGCTGGACCGCAAAGCAAAGGAGTGGTGGCCTGGCCGGTCTCGCACAAGATGCCGGCTCGGCTTCGTCAAGGAGGCACGAAAAAAATACGGCGGCGGCGGCATGCCCGGCTCGCCCTCCGCTAGGGAAGCAGAAGGATGGAGAAGGAGGCGCTGGAGTGGTGGCCTGGCCGGTGTCGCAGAAGATGCCCCTGCTTCGTCAAAGAGGCACGAAAAAAAAATACATCGGCGGCGACAAGGGCCGGCTCGCCCTCCGCTAGGGAGACAGAAGGATGGAGAAGGAGACGCCAGTTTTTTTCATTCATGGCCTCAACCTGCGCAGGCCCGGATTTAAAGAAGAGAACGTTTTCATTTAAGGCCCACGACGTGGGCCTAAGGGGGGAAGAGGCCTGGATGAAAAGGAAGAGAACGTAAAACTTGCTTCGGATAGTGCTTGAACGATTGCCAGTTCGTCGGTTACCGTCCAAGTACTCTCCGGAGGCTTCTCCCATTATAAAAGTCGCTAATTATCTATAAGCTGCTAAAATTTTTGAGCGGTTACAGATGTCACTGTCTGTCTACGTTCAGTTTGGTTTTTACGGTTTAGATGCTTGACAGGTGGGACCAGCCAATAAAATTGTTCAGAATACCCTTTGGCTGTCTCTCTCTCCCCTAACCCTATCTCTCTCCGTGGCCGTTTCTAGCGGCGGCGACCGTCTCCGCGCGGAGCGTGGACAAGGTTAGTCGCTGCCCGCGCGGCCGCTGCTCGCGACGACGTGGTGTGTGCGCTCTCGTGCGCGTACGTCGGCGTGCTGAACGCCTGCAGCAGCGCCGGGCTGCTCGACGGGGACGGGCTGCGGTGCTTCAACCGCATGCTGCTGGAGTACAAGGTCACGCCCAACGCGCAGCGCTATGGCTGCATGGTGGACGGTGGCCCGCGTCGGAAGGCTGGACGGACACGCGCTCATCTCGGCTCGGTGGGGCCCATAGGCTGTAGGTGCGCGGTGACTACTGCCAGCGGCCGCGGGCGATGGATGCGTGTCCGCATGCGGCATGTGATGGCCGCTTCCCTCTACGTGCCTTTCGCTGCTCGTCAACATGCTACATCCGAACTGACAACTGAGCCGACCGTGCGCCTACACGGTGGTGTGCTCGTCAAATGTATAAGCAGGTTCGCTGCAAATCTGATTGTTTCCGTCGCTTGTCCGTCTCACGATCCATGTTTACAACTTGTTATTATCAAGTAAGACTCACGATCCATGTTTACAACTTGTTATTATCAAGTAAGAGGGTGTACGTATGCATGCATGATACATGTTCTACAGCACATTTGCCAACAAAACTTAGCACTGCAATCAGCAACAAGCGTGCAGTGTATCGTCATCCGTCGGTAGGATCGTCGACGTGTGTTCCATGCGGCCTAGCTAGCAGCGACTGCCGGCCGCGGTTCAGCCGCGCGGCGGCGGCGATGGAAGCGCTCATCCTGACTTTCGGTTTTTAGCTTTAGTCCTAGCAGGAATTTGGCCCGAAAATAATAGGAGATTTAGTCCCGATTAAAACAACCAACCAGGATTAAAATCCTCTGCCCAACGGATAGTGCAGCAGGGACTTTTAGTCCAGGTTTGTGGTTCAAACCGGGATTAAAGGTTTGTCTTTCAATCCCGGTTGGAACCACCGACCGGGACGAAAGGTCCCGCTGTCTTTTTATTTTGGATTTTGGCTCCAACAGGAACTATAGGTTGATCCTTTAGTCCCGATAGGCTCCACCAATCGGGACTAAAGGTTTTCACCTATATATACCCGCTTCCACTGTCCCCCTAGCCCGAGGCACATCGGTTAAATCTTAGTCTTTGCTTATTGTTCATCTGTGTTCATCCGTGTTCTCGCTTGGGGGAGCAAGTTCTTGCTCTCGGCCGCCGGCTTCATCTTCAATCTTCTAAAGGTTAGCAACTTCATCTTCTAATCTTTCATTGATAATAATGTTGATGTTTCATGCTTTAGTAATAAGCATAGAAATATTCAAATATGTGGGTTTTTAATTAGGAATAATAATGATGGATTTTATTTTTATTTATACATCATTTCTACATAACCTTAAACATTTATTGTTTTCTAGATCTTTGTTAACAACATTATTTCTTGATGAGAGTTAATAATCGTTAGAAAAATTATGTGCAAAATATTTAAGTTTACTTGGCATGCATATGTATATATCTTGATGATTTTTTATATGTTTCTCTAATATATATTGTTGCATAGTATATTTATATAGGGTTATATATTTATTGGGATATTTTTTCACTTTTTTTAGTTACGATGAATGGCGGCGGACTTCCCCAGCCACATGAATCTAGTTTTCTCCCTGGTGATCTTCCATTTGCGCCATCGCCAGATAGGGCCGTTCCACGTCTCCTAGATCCATCAATAGTATGAAATATTTTAAGTTTTGCGTACTAATATAATTTTTGCATATATATATTTATTCATAACATAATTGTTGCATATGTCACAGACTATAAAACTGGTCAAGTGGCTGGAAGCAGCACTATGGCTGCTCGGGGTGTGGGATATCTTCGAGACGACGACAAGTGAGATCGTGAATGACGAAGGAGGCGAGTTATGGACATCCAGTCTCGCCTTCGACATCCCCGTTAGGTACAATAATGAGGTGCGACAGGACATCGTGCAGACTGGACGACAGTCGCCAACCAAGATAGGCGCCCAGATCGATGTCGTGCTGCTTTTCTTTGTAGGCAATTGAGCGAATTGGCTACCGTATGCCTGATTTCTCGTCCTTGAAGATAGAAGCTTTACGTGAGCATAGTCTGGATGTGTCGCGAGTAAGCGAGAGGCATATGATATTCAACCATATGGATGTGGTACGTCGTGTATAATATGAGAGTAATGTTTATTCATTCTTATTATTATATGAGCGCTTCATGATATTTTTTGTTTGTCCGCTTGCAGGTTTTGCTCTATGATTTCACGTATGCTGCATGTGATTTACAGCCCATTTTCACGCAAGTTCTTAAGCGACTGGGGTACGCCTAGGACTTCGTGGAAGCGATGGGCCAGAGGACGACAGCTGGCATCCAGTATTACGGGAGATTTAGGCAGAACCAGGCCATCGATATTCCGTCAGTAGGCTACATATATTGAAATGCGTATACAAATAAAAAAATCAGAGAAATAATCAATATAAAAGTTATAGATCTCGAAAAGTTATACAATTTTGTAGTTGACAACTTTTTTATTTAAAGTCATCTTGTTAAGGAAAACTATGTTCAAATTTCTCAAATTTAAAATTTTAATTTTTAAAATGACCTCAAATGGGGAAACAATCAATACGAAAGTTGGAGATCTCGAAAAGTTATGCAACTTTGTAGTTGACAACTTTTTCATTTGAAATCATCTACTATTTCAAAATTCTGTTTGAAATTAAGTTTTTAAAGAAGTTTGATTTCTCTTCTAACTAGTCTTTCTCTGTGATACTAACTTCAAATTTGATGATTTTTTTTCTAAAATTTTCTAAATTCATGCTCTATCAATTTATTGTGTTCTTACGACTTTCATTTTGGTCATCTTTTCATGTAAATTTATTTTATCAATTCAAAATTTGATTTAAAAAAATGGTAACTTCAAACAATATTTTGTAGAAGTAAATGAATTCATCTAGCAAATTCACAAACACAAAAGTTGTAGAACTGATCAAGATCCACAACTTTTATTTTAATCATTTCTTCGCCCGACAAAGTGGTAGTGTACATTGTTCATAAATTTATATAAATTTATGAACAATGTACACTACCACTTTATCGGATGAAGAAACGATCAAAATAAAAGTTATAGATCTCGAAAAGTTACACAACTTTATAGTTGACAACTTTTTGATTTAAAATCATTTTGTGAAGGAAAACTATGTTTGAATTTCTAAAATTTGGATTTAAAAAATGTCCTAAAATGAAGAAATGACCAGAACAAAAGTTGTAGATCTCAAAAAGTTATGCAACTTGTTAGTTGACAACTTTTTTATTTAAAATCATCTTGGTAAGGAAAACTATGTTTCACTTTTTAGATTTGAAATTTGAAATTTTAAAATCTAATTATAATTCATAGCATATGTTATTAAATATTTAAAGGATATGAAAGCAATTTTGTATTGCAATTTTTTGAGCTATATTTTTTACTACGTAATTTCTAATTTGGAGCCTATTTATGTTAAAGGATATGTTAAAAACTGTTGCATGGACGGGAAACGAAATTGCCGGATAGGCAGCAGTTTCGCCGCTCGCCAAAATATGGCTTTAGTCCCGAGTTGGGCCACCAATCAGGACTAAAAGTCAACAGAGACTAAAAGTCCTTTAATCCCGGTTTATGGCCCAACGCGGGACTAAAGGTCACATTTAGCCCCGGGTTGGGCCATAAACCATGACTAAATGACTTTTAGTCCCGGTTGGTAGTCCAACCCGGGACTATAGGGTTCTACCGTAGATATACGGGTGTTCTTTCTTCTTCCTCCCTGAAAGTTCACTCATCGCTGCCGCCACGCCGCGCTTCTTCAATCCCCCAGGTCGTCGTCCGCGCCCGTGCCCACGCCCTCGCCGTCATCCGGGCCCGCGCCATCGCCGTTGTCCGCGCCGACGCCCTCGCGCTCGCCGTCGTCTGCGCCCACACCCTCGCCCTCGCCGTCGTCCGCGCCCTTACCCTCTCCGTCGTCCATGCCCGCGCCCTCGCCCTCACCGTCCCCCGCATAGTCGCCCTCGCCATTGTCCGTGCCCACTCCTCCATCCTCATCAGCGCCTCGCCGTCGTCCCCGCTCGCGCCATCGTCCTCGCCCTCATCTCCAGTGGCGCCTTCATCTCCGGAGTCACCTTAGTCTTTGGCCTCGCGCGCCCTCGTTGCTGCCACTAGGTGAGCAGTGCCAACCACATCGATCTCATCCCTTCCTGTTGTGTGAAACCGAGCACACAACCATGAAAAATATATATATATTTGATATAAATTTGCTTTAGTGATATATCAATTTTGATATATATGTGGAAAGATGATGAATTTTGATACATAAGGTTTATTGATGTGAATTTTACTATATATAGACTAATAAAAAATTTGACTTCTATGACATGCATATATGAATTTTGGCTACAGTGATATGATTTTTGATATATAGGGTTTAGTGATGTGAATTTTGATATTTTTAGACTGATGAAAAAAAATTTGACTTTAGTGATATGCATTTTCGTGTATGAAAAATATTGTCTCCAGTTATATGATTTTTGATATATTGACTTTAGTGAGAAGAGATGGTTGGACGTAGTTGTCTCCCTCCACCGAAAGTCATAGGTTTCAGCGGCTATGTAAAGTGGATGGGATTCGATCCAGTGTTGCCAAATATACTGTTTAATCATTCAAGCATAGTAAGCAACTCTATATGTTTTTAATAAATTAATGTGTCAAATACGCTTGTATAAATATATTTTTTAATATATATATATGTGATTCTTAAATGTACCATAGGTAATTGACTTAATCATTTGGCTTAAAGAGACACTCTCAAATTTTGGGGTTCAGAAAGTGGTTGTTCAGACCTTTCATGTAGATAATGGTCCATTAATCCAATGTCGAATTAGCTTTTCCATCGCCGCTAGGATGGGTAGAGGTGTTGTACAAATCTCAGAGATGGGAATAAAGGCACCCCAGCAGGCTGTTGCACAAAAATATGCTGTCATTACATGTGTAACTAAGCTTACGAATATTGGGTACACCTTGCCTATACTATCCTGCATGTTGATACAAGCTATAAATGTGGACATGCGTCATGATGTTGAGGGCTTTTGTGCAAGCATTACTCGGAACAACCGAAATGAGGTGGTAAAGTCGAAGTCGAACTCATAGCTTATATCTGTAACACCCTCGGTATTACACCCTAAACAAACCACTAAACTATGTCATGAGCATTATGTTTATGTGATAAAGCATGTGATAAGTGTGTAGATCAATTTCTTATAACCTAAATGACTAATACAAATGTTAAATGACTAGATATGGCCTTTATGAATACCTAGTCATGTCTTTTAGTCTCACCAATGCTCCTGCATTCTTCATGTACCTTATGAACTCGGTCTTCATGCCAGAGTTGGACAAGTTTGTAGTGGTATTCATTGATGATATTTTGGTACTACCTCCGTTTTCGTTTACTTGTCACCGAAATTTTACTGTAGCAATTTTGATCATACGTTTTTTTCTGCAAAAGATTTTTAGATACATCAAGTTTTCACATATATGATTCTTTATTGAACATACTTCATTAGTGTTATATACATTGGAGTATCTAAGATTGTTTTAGAAGAAAAAATAGATGGTCAAATTTGCTATAGTAAAAAGTTGCTGACAAGTAAACACAAACGGAGGGAAATATATTCTAAGAACAATGAAGAGCATGCACAGCACCTTCACATAGTCCTAACTTGATTACGGGAACATAAGTTGTATACCAAATTCAGCAAGTGTGAGTTTTGGTTGGATTGAGTGTAGTTTTTTGGGCATGTCCTAACCC
The DNA here is from genome assembly GCA_904845875.1 of Miscanthus lutarioriparius. Taxonomy (NCBI): domain Eukaryota; kingdom Viridiplantae; phylum Streptophyta; class Magnoliopsida; order Poales; family Poaceae; genus Miscanthus; species Miscanthus lutarioriparius. The sequence goes on along the minus strand of CAJGYO010000007.1, from coordinate 11,520,601 downwards.
CCGAAGGCATCTCTGTAGATCCTAGCAAGGTGCAGGATGTGTTAAATTGGGAATCTCCAAAGTCAGTGCATCAGATTCATCAGTTCCTTGGTCTTGCTGGTTATTATCGGCGCTTCATCCCCGAGTTTTCTAAAATAGCTCAACCGATGACCAAGTTGTTTCAGAAAGATGTCAAGTTTGTATGGAGTCCGGCTTGTGTAACACCCTCGATGTTACGCCCTAAACCAACTACTAAATCATGTCATGATGCATCATGTTTTTGTGATAATGCATGAGAGAAGGTGTAAAAATAAATTTCTTGGCATGAAAAATGATTAACACAAATGATACATAAAAGGGATTCAATAGTCATGTTATATCACTTAAGGATGAAAACCAATTTTATTTAGCAAAAATACTATAAAACATGTGTGTGATACTTAAATAAAGTTGGAAGTACAAACTTTGTAGATGACAATGCAACTTTAACTTTTGAAAAATAGATGTTGTTAACTAGTGTTTTGGGAGCTCAAAAATCAAATTTGACGTTAATATAAGCTCTTTTCGTTAAGTCGGCAAACACCTGAACTATTGTTAAAATACCATTTTTAGCGAATTATATTAAGCAAAATAGTTAAATGGTGCTTAAATATTTTGCTCCTATGGGTTAGTGTAAGGTATGGACTATCGCATGAAATACTTGTTAGTAGCAGTTAATAGGGTTTAGGCCTTTTAAAAATTGTAACAAAAGTGTTAATGACTGTTAATTTGAATTGAGACCTTAACTTTCCTAAGTATGGAAAAGTAGTAAGACAATGCTATTTTGGCATTTAATTTCTAACAAAAATGTTTAAACACTAGTTGCATATTTTGGTATTGTTGATTGCATCAAAGTGAGTGCTTGAGCATGGCATAGGTCGACATTGTGTTGGATGTCACGTTGTCCACTCTAAAATTGCCCTAACTCCACTAGAACACGCTGTCGGTGTTGTGTCGGGCTTCGTTCGTGAACCGGCATTCAGCGCGACGAGCTCATGTTGGCATCCTTCTATCCTCCACTCTGGTTGCTCTCGGGCCATGTTGATGGCTTTGCTAGGTCACTAGTCATCTTGACTTTAGGATAAGGGATTTAGTTGGGCCAAAATTGTGATCGTTGGTAGTTTTCGCTTCGCTTTAAAATGCGTGCATGTCACCAATAGCAGTCGCTCGGTCTGAGTTCACGGTCATTGCGAGCACAACACTGTGGCGCTGGGCTCGCGTCGCGACCAAGCTACGGTCGCTGTCTAGCTCATGCGCTAGGCCAATGCCACACTGCGCCCTAGCCTTACGTTGGCTGACCCGGCTGGCTTCGGTCTAGTTCCATTACCACGGTGTGCGTGCGCCATCATCTAGCCTCCGAGCTATGCGCGTGGTCGAGACAGAGCTACGGCTGTCGCTGCCTTGTAGACATGGCGCTCGCCTCGCCTTTCATTTTAACTACCATGTCGAGTCTCTGAGCATGTGCCGCTGCCCACCGCGCCTGGGTCAACCGACCCCAGTCACTGGACAATGGTGATGCCTCTCTGCTTGCCCTGACTCGCTAGCTGCCATGGGAGTTCCCTGCTCGAGTGGGACCGCTCCAATTCAAGAGCATCATGCCGAGTCTCTTGGCCGTGTCGTCCGTGCACGTGTGCTCGTACTTCTGCCATCAATCGAGGCCGCCTTATCTTAATCTGCTCGAGCTCATTCGTGTGATCTCCCCATAACCGCGCTGAGCGCAGAGCCACCATTCCTCCTTCTTCCAATCACTAGCTCAAGGCCTCCTAGTCTAATTCCTCGTACCGATGAGTAGCTTAGCAAGTTAGCTAGCTATCGCGTTCTAATCGAGCCCAGCCTTGGTCGGTCAGTGGTCAATTTTGGTCTCTCCTCGCCGCCGGTCATGCACGCCGCCATGATCAGAGGGTTGGGGGTAAGGCGTGTAGGAGTGGTAGCAGTTCAATTGCTCGTAACCCTGAGCTCACCTTGACTCCCCCTATCCGGTGCTCGCACTATTTTGGCCAGGGTGCTCATCATCGGTGGGGTGACGCGCTGGTGTCCTTCGCAGAGTGCCGCCGCCCCGCTTGGTCGCACGTAGCCAGACCGCCACAGCGCTTCCCAGCTTCAACTGTTAGTAGGGCGTGCACCACGATGAGCTACTGATGCTCCTTCGCCATCTCTACCTTTCCGTGAGGGTGTAGGCTCGCTGGAACAGTTGTGTCACCGCCGTGGATCGCCGTTCGTCGCTGTAGCCCATGACAGTGCGCCTCCGAGTCCCTAACCGACACCCATCCTTGCGCATTTAGCTATAGATGGTGGTCGGCCACTTACTTCCGTCGTATCGAGCCTAGTTTGCCCGGCGTAACCGTCGTTGCCGCTGGTGTGTCGCACCGCCGCACGCAGGTGCACCGAGGACCGCTTCGTTGCAAAGACAACACATTCCTGGGTCTTTAATGCAAAGCGTGAGTCTATAGTAATAGTGTTCCATTGCTCCACCGAAAGGTCCTAATATGGCTAGAGGGGGGGTGAATATCCTATTTAAAAATCTATAAATCAACCAGAGCAATTTGATTAGTATAATAAATAGCCAAATGCAAACTTGCTCTAGCTCTATAAGGGTTGCAAGCCACCTATCCAATAATTCTAGTTTCTATGATCACTAAACACATAATTTGCTATGTCACTACTCACTAAGAGCTCTCACACTTGCTACACTAAAGAGCTCCACTAGATGACTTAAACTACAAAGCAAGCTCTCAATTCTAGCTACACTAAAGAGCTTGCTACAACTAGTTTACAAGAATATAAATGAGTGAGTAGGGTGATTATACCACCGTGTAGAGGAGTGAACCAATCACAAGATGAATACTAAATCAATCACCGGGAAAATACCAAAGGGTAAGAGACAACCAATTTTTCTCTCGAGGTTCACATGCTTGCCGGCACGCTAGTCCCCGTTGTGTCGACCAACACTTGGTGGTTCGGCGGCTAAGAGGTGTTGCACAAACCTCGCCCACACAATTGAACACCGCAAGAACCTACCCACAAGTGAGGTAACTCAATGACACGAGCAATCCACTAGAGTTACCTTTCAACGCTCCGCCGGGGAAGGCACAAGACCCCTCACAACCACCACGATCGGAGCCGGAGACAATCACCAACCTCCGCTCGACGATTCTCGTTACTCCAAGCCGTCTAGGTGGCGGCAACCACCAAGAGAAATAAGTGAATCCTACAGCGAAACACGAATACCAAGTGCCTCTAAATGCAAACACTCAAGCAATACATTTGGATTCTCTCCCAATCTCACAAAGATGTTGAATCAATGATGGAGATGAGTGGAAGGGCTTTGGCTAAGCTCACAAGGTTGCTATGTCAAAGCAAATGGCCAAGAGGATGAGTTTGAGTTGGCCATGGGGCTTAAATAGAGAGCCCCCACGAATAGAGTCATTGGCTCTCTGTTCACTAAAAATTTAGGGCGACCAAATGCACCGGTCAGATCGACCGGATGCAGGACCTCAGCGTCTGATCGTGTGATGCACGCCACGAGGCCCCTGCTTCAAATGCTGATCACTCGATCTCAACGGTCATTAGTACATTTAAGTTGTGATTGGACGTGCCGCTCGAGGTGACCGGACGCAGGACCCTAACGTCCGGTCATTTCCAATAAGGTTCCACTCGCAACCAAATGCGTCTGGTTGATCATGACTGGATGCAGGACCCCAGCGTCCGATCACATCCAATAAGCTTCCAGATGTGGAAATTCACGACCGGACGCGTCCGGTCGCGCCTAACCGGACTCGCCCAGCGTCCGGTCACTCACGGTCTTCTCTATGTGCTGCCACGTCAGTGGGACCGAACGCAGCCAACCAGCGTCCGGTCACTAAGTGACCCAGCATTCGGTCAAAGACCGATGCCAGCGTCTTCACTGCTTCCACTGACCAGATGCTCTGGTCCAGTTGAGACCAGCGTCCGGTGCACTCTGTGAAATCCTGTCTTTTCTGTATAGGGCGCCGGTGGCACCATCGGACACTCCGTCGGTGGAGTTTCGAACCCTTGCTCCCAAGTGCTAAACACAATGTGTATCACCTTTGTGCATATGTGTTAGCATATTTTCACAAACATTTTCAAGGGTGTTAGCACTCCACTATATCCGAAATGCATATGCAATGAATTAGAGCATCTAGTGGTACTTTGATAACCGCATTTCGATACGAGTTTCACCTCTCTTAATAGTACGGCTATCGATCCTAAATGTGATCACACTCTCTAAGTGTCTCGATCACTAAACCAAAAAGCTCCTGTCAATTTCACCTTTGCCTTGAGCTTTTTATTTTTCTTTCCTCTTTTCCAAGTCCAAGCATCTGATCATCACCATCATCATCATGTCATGATCTTCATTTGCTTCACCACTTGAAATGTGCCACCTATCTCATATTCACTTTGATAAACTAGGTTAGCACTTACGGATTCATCAATTTACCAAAACCAAACTAGAGCTTTCATCCGCGAGATAATCCAAAAAACCCAAGCCCTTTTCTGCAAAGCCGCTGTCGTGCGTGGGCGCCCCCGGCCTTGGGCCGTTGCTAGGCCGCCGCAACGCGAACGCCGCTACGCCGCGCAGGGCTACCGGGCCAAATGGTCGCCACTAGCCCTTTTCCTTTTCTATGCATTTTCTAATTTAGTTTTGAAGGTAAACTTGTAAATTCAGTATAAAATTGTGTAGTTAACCAAAAATTGTGAAACCAATTTTGTTAGGTTCCTAAAATCATAATCTATCTGCTAGTATATTTGGTTCACATAGTTTTATAATATTCTTAGGAGTTATATAATTAAATTGAGATACTTAATGTTGTTAAAATATAAACTTGTAGGAATTATTGTGATAAATTGGTGATAGTGTTGGATCTACAACTTTCACGGTAAATTCCTAACATTATTAGGTGTTCACTGTAATTTTTGTAGATCCATAATAATTAGTTTGCTAAGGTAACTAAATGAGCCTAGTTCAAAAATATATGTTTAAGCAACAAAATGTCGAAACACCTTAAGAGTTTAGGACTAAAACACTTGTTGGGAAATGAAGCCTTACTTGATAAAGTGGATACATAGACCAGTATGTTAGTAATTAAATCTACCTCGTTAGTTTGCGGAGCATAATCGTATATTTAAGAGTTGCAGTTACCGTTGATTAATTGCGTCTCTGCGTTACATCCACGTATATCATAATAGGAACAACGATGGATCATGGAGTTGACTGCAGTAGCAGAAAAGATGATGCCTTGATGATTGTGTCACCATAAGGGAATGCTAACTTTTGGTTATATCTTACCTAGACAAGTCCCGGTGCATAACCCCTATTATTCTGCACTTTATCTTATGCTTGTGCATTAAGTTTTAAGGAGTTGAATGAAAACTACTTGCATATATATATCATTATCCTATGAGTACTTCTAGTATGTCAGGATCATGTAGATTACTATGAGATAGGCTTCGGTAGAAGTCATGCGATTACCTGTCACTCGCGAGAGATAGGAAAAATAGTATTGTTGTTATGATATTACTGTCACGTAGAATATATATGAATGATAATTGGAGACCGGGTGAAATGGTACCTTGGGTCTGGACTTGGTTAGGCATTCAAGCGAGGCTCGGATTGCACTTGTTCCGCCTATGTCGATTGAGGACCGTCCGTTGCTGTGGATGGTAGTCAGGTCATAGACTTATTATCCTGAGCACATACTTGCTTATGGGAGCGGGAAGGCTCGTTGCTTTCTTGTCGTGGGTTCCAGCTCTTTCTGGACCGACTGATTAGAGGCGGGGATGGTGGAGGTGTAAGCACCACACTGAGTCCAGGACTCAGGAGTGGGGGCTTGGAGTCCAAGTTTGGATGGGGACCTAGACCCCTTGACAGGAGGGTGTTGGGTTGGTCTTGTTTGTGCCTGGGATACAAGCGGGGCATGTGTTTCAGGGTACCAGCTGGGATACATGGGTTCACGAATCGCCGTGTGATATGGTATGACTTGGCTATAGTCTAGCACCGTAGTAAGAACTGGAATATGAAAGATGGTAAAATGATTCTGATTGCTTACCACCTGCTTGAAAGTAGCACATGTGCTTACATAGAATAGTTAGTTAATGAACTAATGATGACTGCTAATGAAATTGAATATAAGAATGCACGTTTAGTAATGCTTCCGTAGATACAATAACCCACAAGCCAGATAGCCTTCCATATCCTTGGAGTATTTTATTTTTCTCTTGTTGGGTAAGTCTTGCTGAGTATATTTGAGTACTCAAGGTTTTATCCCCCTATTGCAAGTGATTGGGGGATACTTAGTGCTGACTCTTGTGTGGGGAAACCTCCTGGTGAGCTCAGCAGGGATTCCATTCGCGCTACGACCATAGTGTTTATTTATAACCCTCATGAAAGGTTTCTATAAGAAAAGATATAAAATCAGTTAGCATCTCTTGTATATAAATGTCCGCTATGTTAATACTCTACCATGTCATTAAATTAATTCTGCTTCCTCTGTAACTCTGATAACATTATTATATTCCGCTATTATAATAAATTGAGGTATTATCCTGGTACTATAATAAAGTGATCTAAGAAATGACTTAAGAATGTTGTAAGCTTTATTCTCCCATTTATGATCCTAATGGAAAAATATAGATTTTACAGTTCTCCCTTGGGGTGTGCTCGATTGAACTACTTAGTTTAGTGTCATCTCTTGGGTACTTAGTGTCTAATGGAAGACAAGTACTCCTAGGAGGCATTAGATTAGGCGGTTCTGCCACAGCTTGTGAAGAGGCTTTCCAAGCCCTGAAGAAAATTCTTACCTCTGCTCCTGTTCTTGCTCAACTAGATATTGATAGGCCATTTGATGTATATTGTGATGCCTCTAGGACTGGATTGGGTTGCGTGCTTATGCAAGATGGACGTGTAATAGCTTATGATTCACGTCAGCTAAAAAAGCACGAGATGAATTACCCCACCCATGATTTAGAGCTGGCTGCAGTGGTGTATGCTCTAAAAATTTGGAGGCATTACCTGTTGGGAAATAAAGTACACATTTTTACAGATCACAAGAGCCTCAAATATATTTTCACTCAATCCGAGTTAAATATGAGGCAACGGAGGTGGCTCGAGTTAATCAAGGATTACAATTTAGAGGTTCATTATCACCCTGGAAAAGCTAATGTGGTAGCTGATGCTTTAAGTCAGAAGTCGCATCAGGTTGAGGAAGAATCTTTGCCCCTCACTCGTTCTGAAGTGTTAGCCCATATTGCTCTAGTCTTGGATTTACTTGAGCAAATTATTGTAGAGCAAAGGCAAGATGCTTCGGAAATCCCTCATATCAAGAAGTTAATTGCCGAAGGGCGTGGTTCTCATTTTAGTATTGATGATCAAGGTATGGTGAAGTTCAAGAACCGATTGCTGGTTCCCTCAAGAGATGAGCTTAGGAGAAAAATTTTAGATGAAGCTCACAATTCCAAGTTATCCATTCATCCTGGAAGCAACAAGATGTATCATGATTTGTGTCACTTGCATTGGTGGCTAAATATGAAGCAGGATATTACTAAATTAATCTCAGAATGTGATATTTGTGGGAGGGTTAAGGTGGACCATATGCATATGCCTGGTTTTCTATAGCCCTTACGTATCACTAATTGGAAATGGGAGGATATTTCCATGGATTTTGTTGTGGGTTTGCCCCACACAGCAAAGGGGTATGATTCTGTTTGGGTCATTGTGGATCGCCTCACTAAGTCTGCTCATTTTCTCCTGGTGGATACAAGGTATTTCGCCAAGAAATATGCCAAGCTGTATTTTGATCGGGTTATAACCTTACATGGAGTTCCTCTCACCATTGTCTCTGATAGAGGGTTAGTTTTTGTCTCTCGCTTTTAGGAGCAACTCCAGAAGTGCCTTGGTACTCGCCTCCTCAGAAGTTTAGCTTATCATTCGCAAACTGATGGTCAGACAGAAAGAGTTAACCAAGTACTTGAGGATATGTTGAGAGCTTGTGTCATTTCTTTTCCAGAAAAGTGGGATAAATGCTTGACTTTAGCTGAGTTTTCTTATAACAATAGTTATCAAGAAAGCATTCGAATGGCAACTTTCGAGGCTCTATATGGTAAGAAGTGTAGAACACCACTTAACTGGGTTGAAGTAGGAGACCGTGGTTATATCGGGCCTAATTTTATTAAAGAAGCAAGAGAACAAGTCAATGTTATTCAGAGTCATTTGAAAGCAGCTCAGAATTGTTAGAAAACTTATGCTGACAAAAGGAGAAGACCTTTGCAATTTGAAGATGGTGACTATGTGTATTTAAAGGCATCTCTAATGAGAGGTGTGCATCGGTTTGGAGTCCGTGGGAAATTAGCACCTTGCTATGTTGGACCGTACAAAGTCTTGGAACAGTGTGGTTCTGTTGCTTACCGTATCTAGCTACTGGAGATCTTGTCGGTAGTCCACAATGTTTTCCACGTTTCCCAACTGAAAAAGTGTTTGCGAGTTCCCGATGAAGCGATGGAAATTGAAGGGCTTCCTCTCCAACCTGATCTTTCTTATATTGAGCATCCCATCAAGATCTTGTATGAAAAAGAAAGAGTGACTAGAAACAAAGTGGTGAAATTTTATAAGGTCCAATGGCAAAATCATTCGGAGGATGAAGCAACTTGGGAATAAGAAAGCTATATTTTTAAACATTATCCCCATCTCCTTTCTTGTTCACCAAGGTAATTATGTAAATTGAAATATATTTCTTATCTCTTTCCCACACTAGGCACACACATGAAATCTTAGGACAAGATTTTGTTTAAGGAGATAGAGCTATAACACCCTCGGTGTTACACCCTAAACAAACCACGAAACCATGTCATTAGCATCATGTTTATGTGATAAGTGTGTAGATCAATTTCTTGTAACCTAAAATGACTAATAAAAATGTTAAATGAAAGTTGATTCAATAGCTCATGCATATCAAGTAGGGTTGAAAACCAATTTTATTAAGCAAAAGTATTATAGAACATGTGTGTGACACCTAAATAAGGTTTGAAGTACAAACTTTGTAGATGACAGAAAAAGAGCATTGCTAGCTCGTATTTCTAATGGCCTAAAAATGGAACCTGAAACTGAATCCAGCTCAAGACTTAGAAGATTTTTAAGTTTGAAAACAGGGTGACGACGTTATATTGGTGAATTAATTTTGTGCAATTTAGCTAGGCAGTGGTGTCATGTTTTAGCTCATGTTGGTAGTATGATATGCCCGCTTTAGCATAGTGAAGGTGGTTTGGTCTCAACTTCCATAGTCCGATTGTTATTGACGCTTTAAAATTCATGCACGTCACCTGCTCGGTCTGTGTGCGCGGTCACCAAGTGCTTGTGCTCACCATGGTCATCCTGGTTGGGCCACGGGCACGAGGCCGCATTGCTGGGCCAGGGTCGCCCTTGGTCGGCCGTGGCTTGGCTGCGGCCTGGTCGCCAATGGCCACCGCTGCTGCTCGCCTAGCCGTGCGGTGCTGCTAGCTGCCCCGCCGCACTGTTGCCCCTACCTCGGGCCATGGTGCCGCTACTGCCGGTGTCGTCACCTTGCCATCACATCTACACCCCCTGTACCTCCGCGCCGCTGTTGGCCTGGTCTGATGCCTTCCACTGCTACGCGCACATGGCTGGGCTCGCCGTCGTCTTGCCATTTATGGCATTGCGGCCACCCTGGCCGTGCCCCATCATGGACGCACGTGGTTGGTCCGTAGTGTCTGCGTGCCTGTCTCCCCGATTGCGTTGGCTGCGTCCCACCAAGACGAGGTCGAACTAAGCCCCACCTCTCTCTCTCTGCTTCCAGGGCCGGCTAGGCTGCGCCATTAAATCCGTCAGGGAGAGATCATCTCGAGCTGATTTGTCACATCGCTGGATTCACCATCAAGTCGCCTAGCCACCTGACCCCACCTCGCCTTGGACCGAGCCTAGCCAAGCTTCAATTCGTGTGCGTCAAAAGCCGATGGAAGTTTCCCATCGAACCCCCCGTAGCCAATTCATCTGCACCACTAGCCTCGCCTTGACTCCCTCTCCACCCTGCGTGTTCCAGCTGAACCACTACCGCCTCCTCGGCACCGCTGACACGGTCGTGTCCACTGTGGCTCATCGCCGAGCTCACCGCACGCACGTGGCCAGCCCATCCCTGGCCTCCTCCGCTACAACCACCACACCGGTCGAGCCCGTGGTAAGTCCCTGGTGCTCTCTCGCTAGCCGGTTAGGTCCTTAGGTGCCCTGGTTGCGCCCCAAAACAGTCGTGCCACCGTCGCGGATGGTCGTGCATCGCCACAGCTTGCTCCAATGAGTCTCGCCGCCCCCACGTTGCCGCTTAGCGTAGGCGTTTAGGTCGTAGTTGGTGGTCGGCCAACCGATGGGCCTGTGTGAGCCTCTGGTAGCCGGCGTAGCCAGCCAATGCCAATGCTCGCCAAGCCCCGTGCATGGGTTAGCCGGGTGTGTGTGGGGAAAATAGAGGAAGGCTAGGGGGTTAAGTGAAGAGGTCAGAGAGAGAAAGAATTACTAAACGGATGGCGACGTAGTTTCAGAAAAGATCAGGGTCTATTTTGAAAAAGAGCCGTGCCCACACGGGTTTCCCTCTTGGGCCACGTTGATGGGCCAGTCGACGTGCGCGGTCCGCGTTTGTGAGCTGCGAGGTCGGTTTCATTTTTTCTTTTTCTTAGAAATAAGTAATAGCTTTCTATTTTAATTTCTGAGCTAGATTGTATAATTAATATAAATTTGTATAGGTGTTCAAAAATTATGAAATTAATTATGTTAGGTTCCTGAAATCATTGTCTACCTGATAGTGTAGTTAGTTCATACATATCTATGTTGATACTAAAGGCTTTTAAATTATTTGAAAGTGCTTAATCTTATTATGGTAATTATTGTAGGATTTTTTGTGGTAAATTGGTGATTGCTTTAATACTAAAATTTTTACAACAGCTTTATTGTATCATTATGTGCTCACTGTAATTTTTGTAGCCTTAGACTGTACTAAACATTAGGATAGTTAAATGTTCTATGTTTAAATATACATTAAATCTTTAATAGAAATAAAGGCATGCCATTGAATTACGAAACTAGGTGCTTGTTAGTTGAACTCAATATCTTGCTTGATGAAGATGATAGTTAGCTTAGTATCTTAGTCATTAGTGCTAGCTTAGTAGCTTAACATGTGTATTCTTATTTTAAGAGTTGTTGTTGCCTAAATACTGAATTGTTGCATCATCATCATCGCATGCATAAAGAGAACGAGGTGGCGGAGATCGTGACCACCGGCGAGCTCGAGTTTGAGGAGATCGTCGAGGAGTACGAGGAGGAGATTCTCGTGTAGGAGGAGGTTCTAGAGCCACCACTGACTGACTCAGCTGACACCGCGCCTGCCCAAGGCAAGCCCCAGTGCATAACCCCTATTTTTTATAATCACCGTAAATATATGTGATGCGCATTTACGTTACAGGAATTCTATAGAAACCACATGCATCTATATATATCCATCATAAGAGTCCTACTAATGCAGGTTCGAATAGTTACTATGCTTAGGTTGTTGGTAGCGTGAGTAACCTGTCGTTACTCACAATAGGTGATTATTATTACTTTCATGATAAAAATGATGAAGAAAAAATAGAGTCCGGGCAGGGATATGGCATGTGTTATTGATGGGTGTAACAAGTTGTGTCCCGCGACCACGGGGCTTAGCTTGGTTACACTGTTTTTCCCTATCTGTGTCGATTGAAGACCGTCTGTTACTGTGTATGGTAGTCAGGTCACAGACTTATTATTCTGAGCACATACTTGCTTATGGGAGCGGAAGGCTCGTTGCGCTCTTTGTCGTGGGTTCCGCCTATTTCCGGACCGACTGATTGGAGGCGGAGAAAGGTGAAGGTCTAAGCACCATGCTGAGACTGGGTCTTAAGTGTGGGGCTTGGAGTCCAAGTTTGGACGGGGACCTGGACCCCTCGACAGGAGTGAAGTGGTTTGGTCTTGTTTGTGCCTGGGGTATAAGTGAGGCGTGTGTTTTGGGGTACCCAGCTGTGATACATTGGTTCATGAATCACTGTTTCCGTGAGACGGTACGACTTGGCTATGGTCTAGCACCGTAGTAAAAACTGGAAGTTGAAATATGGTGAAATCGTACTGATTGCTCAACCATTTCTAGAAAGTAGAACAGGTGCTTACCTAGAATGGTTAGCTAATTAAGTAATCATGACTGCTAATAAAACTTGACCCTAAGGACGTACTTTTAGTAATGCTTTTTCACAAACAAAAGAAAACAGCAGACCCTATTGCCTATCATGTTCCTTGCGAGTCGGGAAACTATTCTCACTAGTCGGGTAAGTCTTACGAGTATATTGTGTACTCAGGGTTTATTTTACCCTATTGCAGGTGCAGCTTGAGGAGTTAGCTCTTGTGTGAAAGATTCTTCTAGTGGGCACAGATGAATCCGTGTATCGTTTCTGCTAGATGATTATTACATTTTTGCTGTTTAATTATCGCACTCTGAACTCTGGTATTGTAATAAATAATTTTCAAGACTTTCTGTTGTATGAAATGGACTAAGTATTGTAAGCTCGTACTCATTATTGGATTCTGGATGTAAAACGTGGATTGTTTCGAGTTCTTCCTTGGGGTGTGCTCGACGGAATTGTCCGATATAGTCCATTTTCGAGGTGCTTAGTGTCTAGTGGAAGACAAACATCTCTAAAAGTGTGTTATTCCAGGTGGTTCTGCCATAATATCTGGATTTATTGTTATATGTTGTAAAGCTTGGTTCTCATAACCTTTTTTTCTACCAATACTTACAGATTGAGGACTATGACTTAACCTACAAAGGATGTAGTTTTGAAGCCATTCTAAACCAGACAATGTATCAATTGGGTTATGATTGGAAATATGCTCATGAATGGCCAACACTCATTACGGAAGGATTTTAGGCAAAGCTACTTGTGACTAAGAGGGGAGACCCACCGACTTCTCGAGCACTGTTAAACGTCGTTAGTAGACCCTGTGCTCGTAGTTGTGAAGGAGAGTGCACTAGTTATTGCGTTGGTCTTCGTTAATGATATTTTTGGATACCATATCGGTGACCTACACTTCACCGAATTAAAAATACGAGAAAGTCAACTTCATTAGGTAGTAGTGGTGACATACTATGTTTGCATGAACTTTGGGGAGTACTTGGACATGTAGTGTGTAATGACTTGATTTAAATTTATTATGGTTTGTATGAAATTTGATTGTGGGATGGATGATCATTGTAATATACAACATCTTACTTAATTAGTTTCACTCTTAATATATGCGTACAATATTCAATGCAAAGAAACCGTAAAAGAAAAGAAAAGAAAAAAGAAAAAAAAGAGATTCATACCAACCGGGACTGGAGGGGTAATACGTGGCATCGCCTAGGGCCCGAGTTGGAGCTGCCTTTACTCCCGGTTGGTATTGACTAGAAGTTCCAAATCAATCCCGATTGAGGGGACCAGGATTAAAGCCGAGCCTTTAGTCCCGGATTGACAGTCCCGGTTGGGAAACCGGGACTAGAGGGGATTTTCCAATTGGGACTGAAACCCACTCCTGCACTAGTGCGCGTCGGGGTCGTTGCGCACCTCCACGCCCACAGCCCGCGCCGCGTCTTCCCGCTCCACCTCCTTGTCCGCGCCCAGCCTCGTTGATGCGTCCTGCTTGGGACAAACCGATGGGTCGCCAGCTTAATTTGACTTCATAGAACATGCGAGGAAGGACGCGTGGCGAACCGCGAGGAGTTGGCGCAGCGTGGTCTTGTCCGTCTCGCGCTCCGTCTAGGCGTTCGTCCTGTTCGCTTGGCTTATAAGCCATCCTTTTTTAGCCAAAGAACAGTATTTTTCTCTCACAACAAATCAGCCAACAGTATTTTCAGCCATGGCTTATTAGCCAAGCGAACAGGGCAGTTGGCGTCCGCGGCCACACGCGCCTCCGCGGTGAGCCCGCCCGTCGACACCTCGGTCGCCACGCGTCGCTCGTCTCAACTAGCTGGTCGCCTGCAGAGAACACGGTCGCCTCAACAGATCGTTATCTTAGTCCCTCAGCAGCGCCCACCGCTCCTGTTGTTGGTGTGGAGGGTGCGTGGTGGACATGGTTGGGGCAGTCGTGCTCACCGTCGGCATCCTCCCATCATCGTTGCGGACCTCGGCGAGGTGGAGCTCAGCGACGCCAAGTGGCTAGAGCACAAGAGGCTAGCATCGCAGGACGAGAGAATGGCATAGGAGGAAATTGAAAAAATTAGAAATCCAATTGAATTGGGGGCAACATGATCATTTCATCCACATGTTTGACACCGTTATTAGTGAAATCGGACGAGATTGATGAGAGGACAGAATAAAAAAGTTTAGATGAGTGACACCTATCACACTGACTTATGAGTAATTAACTACTTTTATAATGGCACCGGCTAAAAGCCTCTAATCTTCGCGCCGCACCTGTCAGCCACAGGCACCACCTATCCGATTCCCGTAGCTCATCTCGACGCGGTAGCGTCACGCCGGCGTCGCCGCGATGCTCCTCCTCCAGGGGCGTCTCGTCCTCCCCTCGCCGGCGCTGCCATACTCCCCCTCGCCGTCTCCATACCGTTTCCGCCCCCTCCCCTGCACCAGCAACGCCCCCACCTCTGCTTCCACCGCCGCGTCCGCCGACGCCACCGCCCCCTCGTCCTTCTCCGTCGAAGACTACCTCGTGAACAGGTGCAACCTCTACCCCAACGTGGCCGCGCGCGTGGCGCCGGAGCTCTCCGCCATCAGGTCTCCCTCGAAGCCCGACGCCGTGCTCGCCTTCCTCGCCGACGGGCTCGAGCTCTCCCCGCCGCTCATTGCCGTCGCAGTGGCCCGCGACCCGACGATACTCACCTGCAGCGTGCCAAGGATGCTCGCGCCGCGCGCGGACGAGCTCCGCGCGCTCGGGTTCACCACGTTCCAGATGGGCCTGATCGTCGTGCGCTGCGGCGCGGCCGCGTTCCGCTCACGCGCGCTCGTCTCCAGTGTCCAGTTCTGGGTCCCGTATCTGCGTGGTCGCGTCGACAAGCTCGTCGCCGCGCTCAAGGGCAACCCGGGCCTCCTCACCGCCGACCTCCGGACGGTCAAGTCCACCATCGCGCTGCTCCAAGAGGAAGGCACCCTCACGGATGGCGACGTCGGCTGGTTCGCCATCTCCTACTGCTCCAAGCTGCTTGTCGCGAGCCCGGACGAGGTCGACACCATCCTGGCCCGCGCCGACGAGTTCGGCGTGCCGCGCAAGACGCGGGCGTTCAAGGACGCGATCATCGCGGCGTTCAGCGCCACTCCGGAGCGGCTCGCCTGGAAGGCCGCGTTCTTCAGGGACGAGCTCGGGTGGACGGAGGCGCAGGTGAAGACGGCGGCTGCGAAGATGCCGACGCTGCTGACGGTCTCCGCGGAGCGGATCCGGAGGAACTGGGAGTTCCTGACCACGGAGGTCGGGATGGACGCGGAGCGCGTCGCCAGCTTCCCGGCGCTGCTGAGGTACGACCTGGAGGGGCGGCTCGTGCCGCGGTTCCAGGTGATGAGGGTGCTGCAGGCGCGGCGGCTGTGGCGCGGCAGGGACTTCAACAACATTGCGGCCATCACGGAGGAGGATTTCGTGGCCAAGTTCATCAGGCCGTTTCTTGTCAAAGTCCCAAACTTGGCCAAGATCTACGAGGCCGCCGTTATGGAGAAGGAAGAACAGTAGCGGATAGTGTATCAATCAGTGAGATACTGGACAAACGGAGAGCTGATGATCCCTGTAGATACCAAGGCATCTGCTGATATGCAACTCCGGTGCAGAGTTCAGTTTTGATAAAAGGATTAGATGTCTTTAATACAAGATTAGATAAAGCATGAAACTGATGAACTGTGTAAACTGACAAAATTTTTGAACACTGGTGCTTCTATTGTGAACGTGTGGTACAATTGCCATTTGTCTATATAATTGTCTGCGTCATAATTTTATTTTTCAGCTACGCCATATTGATCTGATTGCATCAAACTTTACTTATTTCAGTTGGCATCAGCTCGATCACTGAGAAGGTTTAATAGTGCGATGTGGTTTTGACTTGATATCCCAATTCCCAACGAAGAACGGACTGGTTGATATTCTTCATATGAGCCCAAAATTAGGAGTACACATTGCAGTGTTCACTACTACTAATAGTACACTGACAGCAAAGCCGGCTTCCATTACTACAACTTGCAGATAAGCAGATTCTGTCAACGACTGTTAACTGCAAAATGGAGATGATGCGTAGCCAGGTTCAGGCTTTCAACCTCACACCGACTTCCTTTGGGGGGTTTCTGGTTTCCGTGTTTGCACAAAAGTGCTTTAGTAGCACATTCAGGTTTTTTTTTTAACTTCCCGTGAGAGCAAATTTAAGCTGGTTAAAGAAAATCCTCTCATCGACAAAGTCAGGATTAAAGGATTTTCTCGGCCTGCAAGATCGAGATTTTCTACCTTAATGACAATGCCCTAGGGAGGTCATACCATACCCCCAGCAGGTCAAGTTTGTTTGTTTGTTTGTATAATGTGTGTGTGTGGTTTCCGTGTTTGCGCCAGCAAAGTGAAAATCAGTTGATCAAGTGAGCGGCTTTGTTGTTGTTAGTAATACATACTCCATAACGTGAGCACGGAGTTTGAGTTGAAATGTACATGTGGGGCAGTAATCAGTAGGTTATAACTTCCCGATGCCTTCTCACCTGTACATATAATTTCTGATTTGCAAAGTAACACGGTACACCAAACACTAAGCCAGGCTTGCCCAATTCATAATTTCATATTTCATATATGCATAAAACTGTTGACCAACCAAATGAAACTGGATACGACCTGGACAGGGCAATGGAGTCTGATGAGTTCTAGCATTCACTTCAGAATTACCAATACCATGACAAACAAAGCAACAAAATGCATTTCAAGCTCGCATGCCCTGTAGCTCAAGAATTTGCGGTGCAAGCGAAATAAATGAAAACAAAAGGCTACACCACGGAGATAAGTTACAAGTTTACAACGAGAAGAGTCGTCACATCACATAACGATGAAAGAGAAGGCAGGTGAAATGCTCGAGTTCAATCCCAACAAAAACAATAGGGACTTTTTCTGTCACACGGTTAATACTAAACCGTAGACAAGTAAGAGAGCACAACTGCGGCTACATACGTTAAATGGGACTACGCTAGCGGACCCTTATAGCATTAAAACATATAACATAATCACAATTCTCTAGATCTTTACTGAAAGAACAAAACAGCAGGGATCTTCTCAGATCTATGGAGCAGCTGCTTAATGTTAACTTCCATGTACAGCACAGGTTATATACCACATACTACAAGCTAAAAGAATTATGAGCAAGGACTGAAGCACTTCACACAATTTCTCGATCTCAGGTAGACAAGTAGATGCAGGAAGGATTACATTTTCAATCTAGCATGCTCTAGAGGCAATTACATATCTACATATAGCATTTCCCTGTGCCAGATGGCCAATAAGATCTTCAGTGATTCCTCAATTCAATAACCAATTAACCATATTTGTATGGAAACACATCCAAAAAAGACAGCGAGGACAGTTTCAGTTTGAAACTAATGTGTAGAATTCCAACAAAAAGAAAGTGAATTAGACAATGCAAGAGTCGGTCACCTTACGATGAAAGAATAAGGAGTGAAAATTCTTCCAAACATATCCAAAATTCCTGAGTCCAGTCAAGCTCCACGAGAAACAACATGGGTGCTTTTGTGTCAAACTCAAAAAGAAAAAAACAGTTTCTTTTTTTTTCATAACTGCTGGATCAAGCCTCTGAGATCTTGGTCATTGATCACTGTAGCAATTCCAACTCTTGCTAGTGCTGCAACTGTAGCAAAAGTTGTTTCGCCATAGCAGTGCTCTAGCGATACACATTCTTAGCTTGAAAGTGTGTGTCGGTGTTTCGGATCGGGGGTCCTCAACCAACCAGTAAATGTGAACTATGTGCCCCTAATCCCGGATGGTGATGCAAAGAGACACAAGGTTTATACTGGTTCAGGCAATCGGTGCCCTACGTCCAGTCTAGGAGATCGATCTTATATTCTTTGCACCGAAGTGCTTGTAGTAGGGGGTTACAAGCTGGGTGAGAGAGGGAGCTAGTCCCAGGTCTCGGCGTGGAGTGGTGCGGGCTGCTTGAGTCGCTGCTCTCAGGCGGCGTGGGAGCGTGCGTGAATTGAGTGAGTGCGTTTTGCGCGTGAGGGCCGGCGTGGTCTCGATCCATAGAAACGGCCCTGGCTGCTTCCTTTTATAGCCACAAGGAGGGAGCCAGGAGTATATGAGAGAGCTACACGTGGAGCCTTAGCGAGAAAGGAAAATCTAGTACTGTGGCCTATTCCTATAGCAGCACAGTGTCGGGAATGACAATTAGTACTTGATCACTGGTGCGTCATGCCGGCCATGCCTGAGGCTGTTGAAGTCGTAGGGGTCCTCGTTGACGTTTAGTCAGCATGGCCTCCTCTGTAGGTGACATGCCGTGCCTTGTGAATTTTTGACTTGGTGGTTCGCCGAGGCCTGGCAGGTGTTTGTGGCCGACCGCGCCGAGGCCTGATTTGCCGAGGCCTGGGAGGTGACCTGAGTACGATGCGGCGGTCTCGGTGGTCAGCGTCATACCCGGTTTAGGTGGAAAAGTGCAGGGTGTGTGTCCGCAAAGCACGGTAGTCCCTGCACCGTCAGTGGGGAATGGTAAAAAAGGAGATTTGACCGCCGTCCCATCGCCCCTGTTGCTATGCCCTGCCAATCGTGGCTGTCGTAGGCGCAACCAGGGGTACTTACACGGATGGGACGGCCCGCCAGAGGGGCAGTTGAGGCGGAGACGATGAGGATGCGGGACGAGCCCGGCCTCGGCCGAGGCAGAGAAGGAATAGTACGTCTAAGACCCTGCCGGGGGGTCTCGGACGAGGCGTAGAACGAGCAGTTGGGCTCTCCTGCGGTTTTCGAGACTACAGGGACATGGACTTGACCTTCCATGCTACTTTGTCCTTGGCACAGGGGTTAGGTAGCACAGTGATGAGCACAGTGGCAGGTAACCCCTGTTGCGCCCGGTCCCTTGTCCCGTCGGTCGTTCTGCCCGTACTGTACCTGAGTGCGGCTGACGTTTGCGGGAGTAGTTGGGCGCATTAATCTGGACGTGACGTTTCGTCAGAGGAGTTTGGTTGGGACGGAGGTTACGAGTATGTTTGCCGAGCCCGGCCTCGAGCGAATCGGAGAATTGGCATCCCATCCAAGGCCTTTCAGGGTGAGGCCTCGGCGAGAGGGCCTCGGCCGGGCGCTTTTGGCCTTTCATATGAGGCCTCGGCTCAAGGCCTCGAGCGAATCGGAGAATTCTGTAGAGACCTGGCGGTAGTCTTTTGGCTTTGATTTTTGCAAGGTTTAAGCAACATTTTTGGTTCTTGCTTAGGGTACCCCTTCTTGTGGTATCCGACAGTAGCCCTCGAGCCTCGAGAGGAGTGCGGGCACTCTCCTGAGGTTTTGACGAGACTTGGTTCGCAACAGCTCCTGTCGGGATCGTGTTTTGTACTTGGTGGTTCCGGTGGGTGCGCGCGAGCGCACCCGCCGGGTGTAGCCCTCGAGGCCCTGGAGGAGTGGGTTTACTCCTCCAGGGGCATTTTTTTGTTTGAGCAAGGAGTTTTATCATGCTTGCTGGGCCCGTGAATGCGAGTTCGGATCGCTGGGTCTCGGCAAACTTGCAGAAAGAGCCCCCTAGCCCCTGCACAGAGCGAGAGGGCTGTCAGGTGCTCTCCTGGCTTTTTATACACCTCTCGCGCGTGAGGGTTTGTTTGCTGAGACCCCCTCGGGTGCAAGCCTGGGTCGCGGGGCCTCAGTATATCTGTAGGAAGAGCTCCCTAGCCTCTGCCCGGAGCAAGAGGGCCGTCTGGAGTACCCCTGGCTTTTTGTACGACCCTCGCGCAACCTTTTCGTTCGAAAGGAGGGGTTTGCTTGCCGAGCCCCCTCGAGTGCGAACCTGGGTCGCTGGGTCTCGGCAAAGTTGCAAGGAGAGCCCCTTAGCCTCTGCGGCGAGGTCCGTCAGGGGTTCCCCCTGGCTTTTTTATACGACCCTCGCGCTTCCTTTTTGTTCGGAAGGAGGGGTGGAATATGCCAGGCTACCCTCGGTGGGCGCGAGCGGTGACACTTCTGGTGAGCTGCTATCGGGTAAGTCCAAGTGGAGGCCCATGCCCCATTCGATAAGGGTCGGCTAGTGGTCCAGAGACGCACTCCAAAAGTACCAGAGGGCTTCTCTATTGGGTCCTAGGGCCGTTCGATTGGCCCCAGGGGCTCGGCGCCTCCCTACGATGGGATCCCATTCTGAGAACTCCCTGCTAGGTCTTGGACACGACTTAGGGCATCCCGAGCGATCGCTTGCTCGGGCCATGGCCATGTACAGGCTCGCCCATAGTTGTCCCTGACTCTGTTGTCTTGGGGCGGCTGTCGAAACCCTCGGTGGTCCAGCCTTCGAACCCTTGGACCGTAATGGGCTCGGCGCCCTTTTTATTGCTTTTTTTCTAAATCTATGAGTGCGGGCTTGGGTCGCTTGTCCTTGTCTTGGGTGCAGAAGGAGCCCCCGAGCCTCCGCACAAAGCGAGAGGGCGATCAGGGGTCCCCCTGACTTTTTTGTTCAGCCCTCGCGCATCCTTTTCGTTCGGATGGGGGGTTGTTTGCCGAGCCCACTCGTGTGCGAACCTGGGTCGCTAGGTCTCGGCAAACCTGCAGGAAGAGCCCCCTAGCCTCTGCACGAAGCGAGAGGGCCGTCAGGTGCTCT
The DNA here is from genome assembly GCA_904845875.1 of Miscanthus lutarioriparius. Lineage (NCBI taxonomy): Eukaryota > Viridiplantae > Streptophyta > Magnoliopsida > Poales > Poaceae > Miscanthus > Miscanthus lutarioriparius. Next base: position 11,499,767 of record CAJGYO010000007.1, on the reverse strand, counting down.
CCTGGCTTTTTATATGCCTCTCGCGCGTGAGGGTTTGTTGGCTGAGACCCCCTCGGGTGCGAGCCTAGGTCGCGGGGCCTCAGCATATCTGCAGGAAGAGCTCCCTAGCCTCTGCCCGGAGCAAGAGGGCTGTTAGGAGTTCCCCTGACTTTTTGCACGACCTTCGCGCAACCTTTTCATTCGGAAGGAGGGGTTTGTTTGCCGAGCCCCCTCGAGTGCGAACCTGGGTCACTGGGTCTCGGCAAAGTTGCAGGGAGAGCCCCTTAGCCTCTGTGGGGAGGTTCGTCAGGGGTTCCCCCTGGCTTTTTTATACGACCCTCGCACTTCTTTTTCGTTCGAAAGGAGGGGTGGAATATGTCAGACTACCCTTGGTGGGTGCGAGCGGTGACACTTCCGGGGAGCTGCTATCGGGTAAGTCCGAGTGGAGGCCCGTGCCCCGTTCGATAAGGGTCGGCTAGCAGTCCAAAGATGCACTCCAAAAGTACCAGAGGGCTTCTCTATTGGGTCCCAGGGCCGTTCAATTAGCCCCGGGGGCTCGGTGCCTCCCTACGGTGGGATCCCATTCGGAGAACTCCCTGCTGGTCTCGGACGCGACTTTGGGCGTCCCAAGCGTTTCGCTTGCTTGGGTCTCGGCCATGTACGGGCTCGCCCGTGGTCGCCCCTGACTCTGTTGCCCTAGGGCGGCTGTCGAAACCCTTAGGGGTCAAGCCTTCGAACCCCTGGACCTGGAAGGAATAGGGTGGGGGGGATATTTCCCCCATCGGTTCGACAACGGCCGGCACGCCTTTTTAGGCGATTTCCTAGGGGAGGCGGAACGACACCTGCTGCTGCAGTGGTTGGATGTGACGTGGCATCAGCGGATGGGACGTAACTGTTCCCGCGATTAATGAGGAAAAGGTGGACACACGGGCGGTAAAATCAGATCAGGATTAACCGCACCGGATCTGAGGGAAACTTCCTCGATTTCGTCGCTCGTCCGTTTCGCCTTCACCCTGCATAAATACGCAACGAGTCTCGCTCCTCCCCTCCTTACCTTGCCCGTATTAGCTTTGCCGTCTTTGAGCCGTCGCCAGAGCAGAGAGCCCCGGGAGGAAGAAAGGAAAGAGGCGAGGCAGAGAGATAGAGAGAGAGACTCACCGTCGTAGTCGAGCCCTCCACCGCACTCATGGCCGGCGACATTGTTGTCATCGAGGCGGACCCTTGGGATCCATCCGACGTCACCGTGGAGATGCTTCAGTCGCTCGTCGACGGTGGGCTCCTTCGCCCGGTGACCGACCCCAACAGGCCGGAGTGGATCGCTCCGTTGGGCGAGCCAGAGCCGAGGCCTCGTGACGGTTACATCATGAGCTTCGTGTCCTTTCACGAGCGCGGCCTCGGCGTTCCTGCGGACCGATTCATGCGGGCGCTCCTGCACTACTATGGCGTGGAGCTCCACAACTTCAACCCCAATTCTATCGCGCAAGCGGCTATCTTCGTCGCTGTCTGCGAGGGGTATCTGGGGATTGCTCCCCACTGGGAGTTGTGGCTCCATCTCTTCCGGGCAGAGGATCAGCCCAAGCTGCAGCCGCTCCTAGAGGGGCTGCAGAGGCTACGGGACTGCCACCTTACTGCGGCTGTGGTCGTGGCCTCCTTCCACAGCCAGAGGGTGCTGCCGCTGATGGCTCAACGGTGGCGCCTGTTTGAGATGAGGCCGGACGATTCGATCGCGGGCATCCGGCTGTCTGCCTCCGCCCTTTCTGACGAGGAAATTTTTCGCCGGGTGAGGGAGACGGTGGAGGCGAAGCCACAGAGCGGTGGTCTGACCACCCTCGCGATGCGTCCGTCGTGGGGGTATCTCTCGCTGGTAAGTCGCGCGCCGCTGCATCCCCCGAGCCCTCCCCGTTTCTCATTATTTCTCGTTCCTTTATGCGCGTTCGCCGTTCCTACAGGGGATGAGGGACGTGCCAGCCTCCCCGCCTCCCGTTCTCGAGGACACGAGGCGACGGGCGATCAACCGGGCGCACGCCGAGGCGTAGAAAAAACATAAGGACGCCAAGGCGGCCAAGCGCACGAAGCAGATTCTTGCGCGTGAGAAGCTAGATGAGCGTCGTCGGTAGCAAAGGAGGGACAACCTTCCGCTGGAGGAGTCCCCGTCGCTGTCACTATCGACGGACGCCTCGGACAGAGATGACGAGGGCGAGAGGCGGCGGGATCCCCTGGACCATCTCCTTGATGTTGAGGAGACAGCGCTCGGGGCGTTGGCAAGTAGCCCGGCGCTCCCAGGAGGAGGAGGAGGAGCCGCCTCGGAGTCGGCGATTGCCCGCCTCGGGGCTGAGGCTGACACGCCCGAGGAGCGGGCATTGGGCAAGCGTGTCATCAGCCCGGTGGGCTCGACGGCAGCGGTGGTGCAAGTGGCGGCGGAGCTGACGCAACTGCTCTCGCAGAGCACCGAGGGGGCGCCGAGGTCCGTCGAGGACCGGCCGGCGCCGACGGATACGGCGGTCGTGCTTCATCCGCCGCCGCCGCCTTTGTAGACGAGGGTCGCCGTGCTGAAGCGGTTGCTGCCCCGGTCGAGGTAAGCGTACTTTAGGTGGTGCCGCAGCGTTTTTTGTTCGTTCCTTCGTCTCGTGCTGACCCTGTAAGTATTATATTTTTAGCCGGAAGCGACCTACGGAGGTGCCTTCCTTGGTGCCGCTTAAGGCGCTCAAGGTGACCCCTGGCTCCACCACCCATTGGGTGGCGGGGGCACAAGCCACCATACGACGCGGCGTGGCATCGGCGAGAGCCGGCCTGACGAAGTCGGTCTCCCAAGGAGGGGCTGTCGAGGCTACCCCGACACCGACTGGGGAGGGGGCGCCTCCACCCCACGAAGGCGAGGGCCGTGAGTCAGATGTGGCCGGGGTGTCCTCGGTTGCCGAGGCCGCAGCAGCAGAGGTCGAAGCCCCCGCGCCCATTGAGGCCACGATGGCGGGGGCCGGAGCCCATGGGACCACCGAGGCCGGCGTAGTGGTGGCGAGGCCGTCGGCCCAGGAAGTGGAGATGAAGGCGGCGGAAGCCTCGGTGGCACCCCTGGTTCAAGGCCCTCCGTTGTTGTCGGGGAGCACCCGGGAGGTAGAGGTCCTTCCGATCTCCTCCGACGATGTTTCTCGGGCGTGGGAGATGGCCGACGGCGAGGTGGCCGATGCCGTGGAACAGCTGGTTCCGACCCCGGGCGAGGGAAGCTCGGCCCTCGCGCGGGTACGACCCGAGCCCTGCGGGTGGGACCACCCGCGTGTGGTGTGGCAGAGCCGGGACGACCTTGAGGCGGAGCCTCTGTTTGCCCTCAAGGACGCGGCCGAGGGCGGGCGCTGGGACACGTTCGAGCAGTACCGCCGGCTGGCGGAGCGGTCACTTCGAACAGCGCTGTCCGTGGTGGCCGACGATATACCCGGAGTCGCCCAGGTTCACACTTTCTTTCCTCACGCGGTGGTCTTCTTCTAAGTTTTCTTTGTAGGGATTGACCCCTGTTTTGTTTCCCCCAGGAGCTCAAGACCCGGTCGCTCGGGAAGTCGGTCTTTCTCCAGGGGGAGAGGGACGTCTGGGACCAGCTTCAGCGGTAAAAGGGGCTTCTTGCCGGCGCCAACGAGCTCCTGTCGGCACGGAGCGCATAGGTGGAGGACCTCCGCCTTCGTTGTGCCGATGCGATGGTCGAGGCGGTTACGGCCCGGGAGCGGGTCGCCCCTCTGGCGGCGCGGGTCAAGGAGTTGGAGGAGGAGCTGATCTGCGTGGCCGGTGAGCGGGATGCCTTCAGGTCCCGGGCTGGAGAAGCCATGACCTTGGGCAAGGTCCTTGCTGGGCAGCTGGGGGCGGAGCGAAGTGCGCACCAGCTGACGAAAGGCACCTTGGATGAGGCCCTTTTGGTGGCTGAGGCATCCCGGACCGAGGCTGTGATCTGGAGGGGAAATGCCGAAGGTGAGTCTTGTTCCCTTTATTTAATTCGTTTTTCTTGTGTTCGGCCCCTAACTCCTTGGTGCGATACAGAGCTGGCGGGGGAGGCTTCTAGGGCGGCCGAGGCTGCTCGGGTCGAGGCTCAGCACCTGAAGGAGTTAGCCGAGGCGTCTCGGGTCGAGGCCCAGTGTTGGAAGGAGAAAGTCGAGGCCTCTCAGGTCGAGGCCCGACGCTGGGGGCAGAAGGCCGCGGGTGAGTTCCGTAGACTTTCTGCCCTTGCTCTGGCTTGTACTTTTTTGCGCTCAACCTTGTTCCGTTGCGTTTGGCGCATAGCTGGAGAAAGAAGTCACCCAGGCAGCCGAGGCCTCCGCCACAGTGCAGGCGGTGCTTGAAACCGAGATCAGGGAGCATGATGCGCTGAAGAGCGCCGCCCGTACTGCCTGTGAGGCCCTGGAAGTCGAGGGGGTCCAGTCAGGAAGCTCTCTCGGGAGCCGCCTGGTTGCGTTGAGCGGCCAGATGCGCGAGTGACTCCGAGGGGTGCTGCATATGGGCGTCAAGCGCGCACTGGCCGTCATCGCCTCGCACTACGTTGGCGTTGACCTCCAAGCCATCAGCGATGGCTACGTCCTACCCGATGATGACGAGGAGGTCGACGAGGTGGTGACGAAGCTGATGGAGGCGGCGGAGGGTCCTGGCTCGGCGCTGGCTGGGCTGTTCGAAGAGGAGGTTGTCCCTCCTCCACCGTCCGCCGATGCTGGAGACCCTGCGCCGTGACCTGGGCCCAAGAGGTCGTGTAATTAGATTAGGGATTATGTTGCCCTATCATAACATTGGCGGCTGTTGAGGCCTTTTTAAAGTGATCGTGCGCCGATGCTTTTTCAATCGTTTTTCCTTATTGTATTTACGAGCCTCTGCCCTCTGTCTTATTTCTGAACGTATCTCTTGTAAAAAACTTCCTCGGAGCCTAAGTTGCCCCTTGGGTAGAAGGTGGTGAGGGAGTGCCGTAGCCCGGAGGCGTAGGCCGTCTCACGACCCAGCCGGCCTTCTGACCTTGAGACAGTCTTTTGGTCCTTAGGTTCTTTCACAATCGATTTGTCAGAGCATGCTAGAGAGTTCGGCGTAGGAATTTTTTCGAAAAACAACTTAAGAACGGTGCGTGGGACTTAGGGGGGAGTCCCCCCTTCTAGCCCCCCGAGGGAGGCTCGGTTCTACAGAGACAGAGCAGAGCCTTCCTCATGGTGTTATCGTAATGCCGAGCCCCGCGATGGGCTCGGTGGGTTTCTAGAAAATTTAGAACAACTAAAGAACGCCTCTTAATTGTATTCCGAGAAACAGTTTGTACAATGCTTGGAAATTCTAAGGGTAGAAATGACGTAGCTGTTCTATGTTCCAAGCGTTGGTGAAGATTTCGCCTTTCTCGTTGACTAGCTTGTAGGTCCCGGGTTTTAGTACTTGGGCAATGATGTACGGTCCTTCCCATGGCGGGGTCAGCTTGTGGCGGCCCTTGTTGCTCTGCCTCAGTCTCAGCACCATGTCGCCCACCTTTAGGTCTCGGCTTCGTATGCATCGGGCTTGATAGCGTCGTAGGGCTTGCTGGTACTTGGCTGAATGTAGCAGCGCAACGTCTCGGGCTTCCTCCAGTTGGTCGAGAGCGTCCTCGCGGGTAGTGCGGTTGCTTTGCTCATTGTAAGCCTGCATCCTTGGGGAGTTGTACTCCAAGTCAGTGGGGAGGATGGCCTCGGCTCCATAGACCAGGAAGAACGACGTGAACCCCGTGGCTCGGCTTGGTGTATTCCTTAGGCTCCAGATGACCGACGGGAGTTCGACCAGCCATTTCTTGCCGAATTTCTTCAGCCGGTTGTATATCCTTGGCATGAGGCCCTGAAGAATCATGCCGTTGACATGTTCTACTTGGTCGTTCGTCCTAGGGTGTCCTACGGCCGACCAGACCACGCGGATGTGGTGGTCGTCACAGAACGTCAAAAATTTATGTCCGGTGAATTATGTCCCATTGTCGGTGATGATGGTGTTTGGAACTCGAACCTGTGGACGATGTCCGTGAAGAACAATACTGCTTGCTCGGATTTGATTTGAGTGATCGGTCGAGCCTCGATCCACTTGGAGAACTTGTCAATAGCTACCAACAAGTGGGTATAGCCCCCGGGGGCTTTCTGCAGAGGTCCAACCATGTCCAGTCCCCATACGGCGAACGGCCATGTGATGGGGATGGTTTGGAGGGCTTGAGCCTGGAGGTGTGTCTGTCGCGCATAGTACTGACATCCTTCGTAGGAGCGTACTAGCTTGGTGGCGTCGGCAACCGCCATTGGCCAGTAGAACCCTTGGCGGAAAGCGTTTCCGACGAGCGTCCGAGGCGCAGCATGGTGTCCGCAGGCTCCTGCGTGCAAGTCCAAAAGCAGGGCTTGGCCATCCCCGGTGGTGATGCATCGTTGGAGGACGCCAGATGGGCTTCGTTTGTACAACTCGTCGTTGTTGACGACATAAGTTTTGGCTCGTCGCGCCAGCCGTTGGGCCTCAGTTCTGTCTGTAGGAAGCACTCCTCGAGTGAGATGATCAAGGAGGGGGACTCGCCAGTCCGCCCCTCGGTCGGCCTCGGGAGACCCTGCATCGACTTCCATGGTCTCGGGCTCGGCCGCCGAGGTCTCGGTAATAGAGGGGGCATTGGGCCCTGTGGGTGGCTCGGCCAGTGGGCCTTCTTGTGTTGCCAAGACGTAGTCCACCGAGGGCTTGTGCAGGTCTCTGGCGAATATGTTCGGGGGGACCGAGGCCCGTGCCGATGTCATCTTTGCTAGTTCGTCCGCGGCCTCGTTGAACTTCCGGGCAATGTGGTTGAGTTCGAGACCGTCAAATTTATCTTCAAGGCGACGTACCAGTTTGCAGTACGCCTCCATTTTGGGGTCGTGACAATTCAAGTCCTTCATGACTTGGTCGATGACGAGCTGTGAATTGCCCCGCACGTCGAGACGCCGCACTCCAAGCTCGATAGCGATCTGCAAGCTGTTGACGAGAGCTTCGTACTCGGCTGCGTTGTTGGAGGCGGCGAAGTGGAGCCAAATTATGTAACGCACATGCACTCCGAGGGGGGAGATGAAAAGCAGACCCGCGCCTACCCCGGTCTTCATCAAAGACCCATCAAAGTACATGGTTCAGCATTCTGATTGGATTTGAGCAGGTGGCAGCTAGGTGTCGGTCCACTCAGCCACAAAATCGACTAAGACCTGAGATTTAATTGCTTTCCGATGCGCAAAAGACAGGGCCTCCCCCATGAGTTCGATAGCCCACTTGGCTATTCTACCCGAGGCCTCCCGGTTCTAGATTATCTCCCCCAGAGGGAAGGATGACACCATGGTCACCGGGTGGGATTCGAAGTAGTGACGCAGCTTGCGCCGAGCCAAGACTATGGCGAAGACCAGCTTCTGGATATGGGGGTAGCGTGTCTTAGTTTCGAAGAGTACTTCGCTAATGAAGTAAACGGGTCGTTGGACAGATAGAGCATGCCGCTCCTCTTGCCTCTCGACTACTACTGCCACGCTGACCACCTGGGTCATTGCGGCGACGTAGAGCAAGAGGGCCTCACCCTCGGTTGGCGGTACCAGGACGGGGGGGTTGGTGAGTAATGCCTTGAGCTTGGTGAGGGCCTCTTTGGCCTCGAGGGTCCAGGAAAAGCGTTCGGATTTTCTCAAGAGACGGTACAGAGGTAAACCTTTTTCGCCAAGGCGTGAGATGAAGCAACTCAGGGCCGCAAGACATCCCATAACTCTCTGTACTCCCTTGAGGTCTCGGATCGGCCCCATGTTGGTTACGGCCGAGACCTTCTCTGGGTTGGCCTCGATGCCGCGTTTTGAGACTATGAATCCCATGAGCATGCCTCGGGGGACCCCGAAGACGCACTTCTCGGGGTTAAGCTTGATGCCCTTCTCCCTGAGGCATTTGAAGGCGATCTCTAGGTCATCGACGAGGTTACTGGCCTTTCTGGACTTGACTACGATGTCGTCCACGTAGGCCTTGACAGTTTGCCCGATGTGCTTGCCGAAGACCTAGGTCATGCACCGTTGGTACGTGGCCCCTACGTTTCTAAGACCAAATGGCATAGTTCTATAGCAGTACATGCCAAATGGGGTGATGAAAGAAGTCGCGAGCTGGTCGGACTCTTTCATCTTGATTTGATGGTAACCAGAATACGCATCAAGGAAGGATAAGGTCTCGCATCCTGCAGTGGAGTCAACGATTTGATCGATCCTAGGCAACAGGAATGGAACCTTTGGACATGCTTTATTTAACCTGGTGTAGTCTACGCACATCCTCCATTTTCCGTTTTTCTTCCTTACTAATACAGGATTGGCTAACCACTCTGGATGGGATACTTCCTTGATGAACCCGACCGCCAAGAGCTTCTGCACCTCCTCACCGATGGCCCTGCGCTTCTCCTCGTCGAATCGGCGCAGGCGCTGCTTCACTAGTCTAGAGCCGGCCCGGACGTCCAAGGCGTGCTCGGCGACCTCCCTTGGTATGCCCGGCATGTTCGAGGGGCTCCATGTGAACATATCGGCATTCGCGCGGAGGAAGTCGACGAGCACGGCTTCCGATTTGCTGTCAAGGGTGGCGCTGACCCTCAACGTTCGGCCGTTGGAGCAGTTGGGGTCGACCGGGACGAGCTTGACAGTCTCTGTGGGCTCGAAAGTCCCGGCGCGGTGCATGGAGTCAGGTACTTCGCTACCGAGTTGGTCGAGGTTGACGATGAGTGCCTCGGCCTCCACAATAGCCTCTGCGTATTCGATGCATTCGACGTCGCAGTCGTATGCATGCTCGTACGTGGACTCGACGGTGATGACGCCGTTGGGGCCGGGCATTTTGAGCTTGAGGTAGGTGTAGTTCGGGACCGCCATGAACTTGGCGTAGCACGGGCGCCCCAGAATGGCGTGGTAGGTTCCCTTGAACCCAACCACTTCGAAGGTGAGGATCTCTTTGCGGTAGTTGGAGGGAGTGCCGAAGCAGACCGGCAAATCAATGCGTCCGAGGGGTCGTGCGTGCTTCCCTGGCATGATGCCGTGGAAAGGTGCGGCACCCCCTCGGAGCATCGACTGGTCGAGCTCTAGGAGCTCCATGGTGTTGGCGTAAAGGATGTTGAGGCCACTACCTCCGTCCATCAGCACTTTGGTGAGCCGGGTGTTGCCGATAATCGGGTCGACGACGAGCGGGTATTGCCCGGGGTTTGGGACATAGTTGGGGTGGTCCTCCCGATCGAAGGTGATCGCCTCCTGAGACCAGTTAAGGTACTAGGGAGTAGCTACCTCAACCGAGAAGACTTCCCGGCGTTCTCTCTTTCGTTGACGCGCCGTGAGGCACGCTGAAGGCCCGCCAAAGATCATGAAGGCATTGTGCACCTCAGGGAACCCGTCGTCCTTGTCGTTGTCTCTGTCACCGGCACCCTTCTTCCTGGCGTCGTCGTCGGGAAGTTCGAGCTTGGCGTAGTAGCGTCGGAGCATGGTGCACTCTTCGAGGGTGTGCTTTACCGGGCCCTGATGGTAAGGGCACAGCTTCTTGAGCATGTCGTCGAATAGTCCGGGGCCTCTGGCAGTGCCTCGGTGATTCCTGCGATCCGCGGCTGCGACAAAATCAGCCTCGAGGGCCTCTTGCTTCCCCTGGCGCCCCTTTTTCTTTTTCTTGGAGAAATGGGAGGGCGAGGCCCCAGAGGTCTCGTCCCTCCGCTTCCCCTTTGCTTCGCCATCGGGGAAGATGGCCCCGACAGCTTCTTCGCTCGAGGTGAAGTTGGTGGCGACGTCGAGGAGCGCGGCCACCGAAGTTGGTACGTTCTGGCCTAACTCTCGGACCAGGTCTCGGCAGGAGGTGCCGGAGAGAAAAGTCTGGACAACTTCCGAGTCATCGACGCTGGGCAACTCGGTGCGTTGCTTGGAAAAGCGCCAGATGAAGTCTCAGAGAGACTCGTCTGGCTTCTGGTGACAACTCTTGAGGTCCTAGGAGTTCCCGGGGCGCACGTATGTGCCCTAGAAATTCCCGACAAAGACCTTGACCAAGTCGCGCCAGTTGTGAATTTGTGAGGGAGGGAGGTGTTCGAGCCAGGCTCGCGCCGAGTCTGACAGGAACAAGGGGAGGTTACGGATGATGAGCAGGTCATTGTTCGCGCCACCTAGCTGACAAGCCAGGCGGTAATCGGCCAACCACAGCTCGGGGTTGGTCTCGCCACTATACTTCGCGAGATTGGCCGGTTGCCGGAACCGGGCAGGGAATGGAGCGCCGCGGATGGCCTTGCTGAAGACTCTAGGGCCAGGCGGCCCAGGAGAAGGACTGCGGTCCTCCCCGCTGTCGTAGCGGCCACCTCGGTGTGGGTGGTAACCTCGGGCGAGCCCGTCGTTGTCGTGGCGCCATCGCCTGCTGACCACATCGTGGTCCTCTTGCGCCTCGCGTCGGTCGCTGAGGTGGTCGTGGACTGAGGGGGCCTTGAGGCGATCGTGCACCGAGGGCCGCTTCGAGATGTTCTCACGTTGCCGAGACGCGGAGCTCTCGGACTGCTGTACTGCGGCGGTCTCGAGAAGGTCTCGGAGCTCGTCGCGGACCCGTCGCCCCTCCGTGGTAGAGGGCTCGGGCATCGCTCGGACTAGCATCGCCGCCGCCGCGACGTTCTGGCTAGCGCGATTGAAGATTGGGGGTTGCTCACTTCCTTCGTCGTTGTTGATGCGGCGGTGTACGTCGTGGACCCTCTGCCGGGCCCCTCCGCCGTCACCGCGGCCTTGCTGCTCCTGCTCGAGAGTGTCTCGGAGCTGCAGCAGCACGAGTCGATCTTGGTCGACTTTTGCCTGGAGCTCACGGAGCTGCTCCAGGTCCAGGCATCGGATATCCCCGAGGGCGATGTTCACGTTCCGCGCCGCCCGGAACTCAACGAGCGGGGGTGTGGCGTCGCCCGCCCCTTGGCGGAGTGGGGACCGGTTGCCTACCCTCTCAGCCTCGTCACTTGCCCCTGGCATTCCGAGCCCGACGTGGAAACACTCTCGAGTGGGATCGTAAGTGCTTTCGTCATCGGAGTCGGAGTGGCCGAAGCAGTAGTCGCTTGCGACCAAGAAGCGACGCATAGCCTCGGGGTCACGAAGCCCAGAGAAGTCCGCTCCGGCCCATGCCTCGTCCTCCTCCGAGGATTCAGTGTGGGTGTGGGTCGAGATTGTGGTGGAGAAGTCGAGGGCGAGTCGTTGGTGGTGTCCCGAGGGCTCCGCGTGCACGGAGGCATAAGCGAAAGCGTAGGTGGCGGCGATGTTTTTCAGCCCGAAGAGGTACGGGGATGGTGCCACCGCTGGGCTCCGCTCCGCCTGAGTCGTCCTCAGGGAGTGGCGGTGCAGAGCTTGACGACGGGACGTCGCTGCGCGCTACTGGCGTCTCTCCCCTGCCTAGGCTTAGGCTAGACAGGTCCCCAGCCATGGACTCTGTACCAACAGCCGGGCAAGGGATGTCGGCGGAGTGCGGCGCGCAGCCCTGAGTTCACGTGGCGTCGGAGTAGTCCCGCTTGCGTTGTGCCTGGTGAGCGTGACGAGAGCGGCGGCCCGGGCACCGCCTGTGCCCAGGCTACCGATGCGCGACGTTGTCGCCGGCCGGTGGGGCTCTGGGTGTGAGGAGTATCATATCGTACTCACATCCTAGAGCCATGAACTCTAGGCTCCCAAACCAGACCACCATGCCGAGACGTAGTGGACGTATGGGGTCAGCCATCCGGAACTTGTTGGGACGATCACGCTAACACGCAGAGGCCCCTACCTGGCGCGCCAACTGTCGGTGTTTCAAACCGGGGGTCCTCAACCAACCAGTAAATGTGAACTGTGTGCCCCTAATCCCGGATAGTGATGTAAAGAGACACAAGGTTTATACTGGTTCAGGCGATCGGTGCCCTACGTCCAGTCTAGGAGATCGATCTTGTATTCTTTGCACCGAAGTGCTTGTAGTAGGGAGTTACAAGCTAGGTGAGAGAGGGAGCTAGTCCTAGGTCTCGGCGTGGAGTGGTGCGGGCTGCTTGAGTCGCTGCTCTCAGGCGGCGTGGGAGCGTGCGTGAATTGAGTGAGTGCGTTTTGCGCGTGAGGGCCGGCGTGGTCTTGATCCATAGAAACGGCCCTGGCTGCTTCCTTTTATAGCCACAAGGAAGGAGCCAGGAGTACATGAGAGAGCTACACGTGGAGCCTTAGCGAGGAAGGAAGATCCAGTACTGTGGCCTATTCCTATAGCAGCACAGTGTCGGGAATGACAATTGGTACTTGATCACTGGTGCGTCATGCCGGCCATGCTTGAGGCTGTTGAAGTCGTAGGGGTCCTCGTTGACGTTTAGTCAGCATGGCCTCCTCTGTAGGTGACATGCCGTGCCTTGTGAATTTTTGACTTGGTGGTTCGCCGAGGCCTGGCAGGTGTTTGTGGCCGACCGCGCCGAGGCCTGATTTGCCGAGGCCTGGGAGGTGACCTGAGTACGATGCGACGGTCTCGGTGGTCAGCGTCGTACCCGGTTTAGGTGGAAAAGTGCAGGGCATGTGTCCGCAAAGCACGGTAGTCCCTGCACCGTCAGTGGGGAATGGTAAAAAAGAAGATTTGACCATCGTCCCATCGCCCCTGTTGCTATGCCCTGCCAATCGTGGCTGTCGTAGGCGCAACCAGGGGTACTTACACGGATGGGACGGCCTGCCAGAGGGGCAGTTGAGGCGGAGATGACGAGGATGCGGGACGAGCCGGCCTCAGCCAAGGCGGAGAAGGAATAGTACGTCTGAGACCCTGCCGGGGGGTCTCGGACGAGGCGTAGAACGAGCAGTTGGGCTCTCCTGCGGTTTCCCGAGACTACAGGGACATGGACTTGACCTTCCATGCTGCTTTGTCCTTGGCACAGGGGTTAGGTAGTACAGTGATGAGCACAGTGGCAGGTAACCCCTGTTGCGCCCGGTCCCCTGTCCCGTCGGTCGTTCTGCCCGTACTGTAGCTGAGTGCGGCTGACGTTTGTGGGAGTAGTTGGGCGCATTAATCTGGACGTGACGTTTCGTCAGAGGAGTTTGGTCGGGACGAAGGTTACAAGTATGTTTGCCGAGCCCGGCCTCGAGCGAATCGGAGAATTGACATCCCATCCGAGGCCTTTCAGGGCGAGGCCTCGGCCGGGCGCTTTTGGCCTTTCGTATGAGGCCTCGGCTCAAGGCCTCGAGCAAATCGGAGAATTCTGTAGAGACCTGACGGTAGTCTTTTGGCTTTGATTTTTACAAGGTTTAAGCAATATTTTTGGTTCTTGCTTAGGGTACCCCTTCTTGTGGTATCCGACAGTGTGCAACGAGCGACAGTGTGCAACGAGCAAGGGTGAGTCACACAATCATGGAAGATGAAAGTCTTCCAAAATTATCCAATCTTCAGTCCAACTCCAGCCAGACAATATGAGATGTTTTTGGTCAACCAAGAGTTTGCTATACAATTAACAGTAGCAGTATGAAGGTAGGAGTGAGAACAATCCATTTTTTAACACAACATGTGGCTACAGAGAACATAAAACAAAATATGCTCACACACAATTAAACACCAACAGAGTATTGAAGAAGCAGCTTAAACAATCATCTCCATCATATTAGAATCCTTTAGATTCTGGAGCAGGAGCCTAAGATCAGAATTCTACACAAGCATTTGTTTCTCCAACATAGTGTAGGTGTGGTACAACAAGAATGAAACTGCTGGACTCTGTAAACTGATGAAATACTCTTGAACATGGCACTCCTATTGCTATTGGCGAAACCAGCACTTATGTCTAGGGGGGAGGGGAGGGGGGAGATGTCAATAGGGAGCCATTTATTATTTAATTACATGGTAGATTAAAGGGTATAATATTAAAATATAAAACAGCAAAGTTAGGGGGGCGCGCCAGCCCTCCCTTGCTTCACCACTGGCTATTGGTGGTGTAGTACAATTAAACTGAGGTATTGCCATTTTTACCAGAATTGTCTGCTCCAACTTCTCTGACATTCTATGTTGTTCTGATGCATTGGAATTTACTGCCTTCAGTTGGCTTTAGTTCAATGACTTACAGGTTCGCTCTTGCATTTATGTCCGTGGCTAGTAATCCATACTCTATACAGGGGGTGAGGAATGAAAAAAAGGTATACACTAAAACCAGGTGCTCAGCAATTGAACTATCAGCCAGCTTCTCAAAGACAATAAACAGATAGCGCCAAGTAATCATTCCATTGAAGAACTGAAACTAAACATATCAATTAGTGAGGAGTTAAGTATTTCATACAACTGCACACTAAAAAAGTTAGGCAAGCAACAGCATGAAAAAGAATTTCATAGCATGCACCTGGGGCAGTTCAAATAATTTCACTGTGCCAGATGATAAAATATATTCTGTTGATACTGAGACGAATGGGTAAGTTCGTTAGAAACAACTATGGAAAGAGGACAACTACAATTTGGAACTACGGTGAAAAGGTTCTGTTTCAACAAAGTATTGAGACCAGGCATGCCTATAACAAGATTGGAAGAGACACTAATTATCCAAACAAGCTGCATGCAAAATGAGTATGCCATGTAAAGAAGCGAAAGAAGAGCAGCAGATAACCAAACTTTGGGCCTTCCAAATGCTCGTGATGCTACCAAGGTACAATCTTAATCATAGCATGATGAATCAATCCACAAGAAAACAAATTTAAATGAGAATGATTTAACATGTCAAAAGATGTTTCCATTTCAGGCAGTCATGGTTGGACTACAGGAGCAACCTGGCCTGCATAAGCAGCAGCATAAGCATCTGCAAGCCCTGGAGCACTGTCCTTGCAAGGATCAAGAAACCTCTTCATAAAATTTTTCTCAGCCATAACAACAGCTGAGAAAAAGTCAACATCTTTCTCAACCAAGCCCTTCGCCTTAAGAGCTTTTAGCACATAATGCCGGGGCATAAGACGCCTTGGCAAGCTATAGCCGAGGATTGCTGGCCTACGCACTATGTACTTGGAATCCAGACCAACACCTGTCTTCAGGAAATCTACCACACGAGTCAGCCTGCCCTCTGAAAAATTCAGAACGTTTGGCAACTTCCGCACAGCAGCGCCCAACTCAGCCTCAGAGCATCCAAGAGTCTTCTTCAAGAAATCTGACCTAGCATTTATCTTCCCAGGACTTATGCTGTAGATGGACACAAGGGCATACTTGAACATTGTTGAACTGCGTGGCACACCAAGCATTTCGGCACACAATGCAATTTCCTTGACACGGTCTGTCTCCAATGTGAATAAGCGTGGGGCGCGCAAAAGGAGGTTGGCAATATCAGAATCAGATAGACCAGACTGTCGCAGGAATGCCATAATGGGTTTGACAACACGCTCGAGATTTTGAGTGGGCAGGTACGTACTCCTCTTGAGGGCGGTGTGTAACTTGTCGTAGGAGCCCAAGAAAGAGAGATAGAATGCGAGGCGATGGACCATACTAGGAGATCGGGAGACATTGGGGGCGACGGAGATGAGACTGGAGATCTGGGGCGGGGAGAGGCCGATGTCGCGGAGCTGGGCGATGCGGGGGGTTAGGGTTTTGTCCACATTGCAGCAGAGGAGCCGCGGGTCCCGGGCGATTCCGGCGGTGAGGTCGGCTTTGGAGACGCCGATTCCGGCGAGGAAGGCCCGGACAGCGTCTGGATTTGCGGGGGACTTGAGGTGGGACAAGAATCTGGAGGCCTTGCGGGCCTGCTCTGGCGTCAGGCCGCAGCTGGTGGTGAGGTAGTCCTCGACGACGAACTGAGAGGCGGGAGCGGTGTTCTTGATGCTGTAGAGAAAGAGGCGGTGGAGGGGGAGGGAGGATGCGGCGGGGAGAGGCGAGGCGGCGCGGACAGCGGAAAGGAGGTGGCCTCGGAGGCGGAGCATCGCTGCTCGCCGGAGCCGTTTGGGTGCGGCGGCCGACGCTGTGGTCTGCGACTCTCCTCCGGCCAATGTGGTAGACGGAAGACGTTTCGGTTTTGTTACTGGGCCGGCCCAATCAACAAACTACAAAGTCCAGCCCAACCACAGTTTCACTATTTGGGTTCGCGAAACAGCGCCAGCGGCATGGAGAATTACCAACTTGGAACATGTTGATGTTGTTGATATGTTGATACCTCTGCCGATCTTGACGAACTCATGTCTAACTGCTGCGGCAGTGGAGATAGTCGCCGCAAAACAGGACTCGGAATCGAATAGTTTGGGTGTGCAAGTGGATTAGGAGCATGTTTGGATTGTGGCCAGGAAGCCATGCCAAAATTTGGTCAGCCAACAAAAATCGACCACCGTTTGCTTTAATGCCCTAGTTGGTTGGATCAAGCCACTGAGCACCGTAGCAATTCCAACTCTTGCTAGTGCTGCAACTATAGCAAAGTTGTCTTGCCATAGCAGTGCTGCAACTGTGTATTGCCACTTTTGCCAGAAATGTCTGCTTTAACTTTTCTGTCGTTCTATATTGAAGTTCAATGACTTAACAGGTTCACTCTAACATTTGTGTCTCTGGCTAGTAATCCATACTCTACACAGGAGCTGAGGAATGAAAAACGCACACACTAAAAACTAGGTGCTTAGTGATCGAACTACCAATAAGCTTCTCAAAGACAATAAACAGATAGTGCCAAGTAATCATTCCATTGGAGAACTGAAACTCAACATATCAATAAGTTAGGAGTTAAGTATTTCATAGTTCATAAAACTGCACACTAAAAAAAGACAAGCAGCAGCATGAAAAAGAATTTCATAGCATGCACCTGAGGCATTCCAAATAATTTCAGTTTGCAAGATGATAAAATATCTTCTGTTGTTACTGAGACAAATGGGTAAGTTCGTTAGAAACAACTATGAAAAGAGGACAGCTACAATTTGGAACTATGGTGAAAAGGTTCTGTTTCGACAAAGTATCGAGACAATGAACACCCTAGTGTTGCACAACTTGTCATTTCTTCTGATCAGATTCTCCTCTTGCAATTTGGATGGGTTTTCTAGTGGAACTAACATGATCCAATTCATAAAATTTGCAGCTCCGCATTCATTGACTGAATGAAATTGGCAACGGATCTGGGCACAAGGAGAAGTCTTATGAGCTCAAGCGTTCGCTTCGTCAGAACGTTTAACATGAGAAACGCCGTGATTAAAAGCATGCCACCTTGAAGGCACTGTGATTCAAGAAACAACATCAAAATTAATGGAAACGAAATGCTATAGCATAGAAGTGAATTTCAGCAAGAACGAGTCAAGTCACGTGATGGTGAAAGTAAAACAAGGAAAGCAAAGTTTCTTGTGTCCAACTCCAACAGAAACAATGGGAACTTTTGTGTCAACCCCGAGGAGGTTATACAGTTGACAAGCTACGTCACTGGAGCTAATTTAAAACATAAAATGAAATATGCTAGAACACCCTAAATTAATTACCAGCAAAATATAAAGCAACATATATATACTGGAATCGTTAGATCATGTTAGGATTGTCTAGTTTTTTTTTTTTTTTTGGCTTAGAGGAAAAAAAACCAGACAACTCCCAAAAGGCTTATGGGGCAGGTTGTTAATGGTTTGATCATAAAGAAAAGCATATCTTCAGTGGATCAGTGCATGTGCCAAGTAATCATTTTCTACTGCAGCATCAGAAGGCAGAAGCTAACGAACCGAAGGTGAGGAATTGAACACTTCATACAACTGCCCAAACAAAGGCAGAACACTAGAAGCACAAATAACTGACATTTTTCAATCCAGCATGCACGGGGAACTTTCAGTGCCCGATGACAAAAATGCAGTTTAACAACTTCTAACAAAACAAATAAAAGGGAATTTCAGTTTGGAATTACGGTGAAACGTAGGTGCCAACAGAGAAATTAAAATAGCACAGGATATTTCTACCATTGGGTGATCAATTAACAATCATTCCTTTAACTATAAACTGATAAGATACAATATGAGGGATTCAAAGCATGCAAAATAATTTGGCGGCATGCTTCTATCAAGACTGGAAGAAACACCCATTATCAAAACAAGCAGCCAGCATAATGGGTAAACAGAGCAAAGCAGGAAAAGTATAAGCAGCAGACAGCCCAAGTTAGGTCTCCGAAGTCCTAAATACCTCAATGATGCAACCAAGCTATAAGGGCAATCACGGCATGGATAACATTTTGCCTTTTTAGCAGTCCTAACTCTTGCTCATGTTGCAACCGTAGTAAATGTTGTTTCACCATAGCATTACTCTAGAGATACACAGCACATTCCTAGCTTGAATACACTGCAATTGAAGAAATAAAGGACCAAATAAATGGAAACTATATGCTAAGCATGGAAGGGTGTAGGTGTGGTACAACAAAAATGAAACTGTTGGACTCTGTAAACTGATGAAAAACTCTTGAACATGGTACTGCTATTGCCAGTGGCGAAGCCAGGACTTAGGCCTAGGGGGAGGGGAGGGGGGCATGTCAATAGGGGGCCATACTGGCTATTGGTGGTGTGGTACAATTAACTGAGGTATTGCCATTCTTACCAGAATTGTGTGCTTCTACTTTTCTGACATTCTATATTGTTCTGATTGCATTGAACTTAACTTGCTTCAATTGGCTTTAGTTCAATGACTTGCAGGTTCACTCTTCCATTTATGTCTGTGGCTAGTAATCTATAATCTATACAGGAGGTGAGCAATGAAAATAAAAGGTACACACTAAAAACCAGGTGCTTAGCAATTGAACTATCAATCAGCTTCTCAAAGACAATATACAGATAGTATCAAGTAATCATTCCAATGCAGAACTGAAACTAAACATATCAATAAGTGAGGAGTTAAGTATTTCATACAACTGCACTAAAAAAGTTAGCAAGCAGCAGCATGAAAAAGAATTTCATAGTATGCACCTGGGCCAGTTCAAATAATTTCACTGTGCCAGATGATAAAATATCTTCTGTTGTTACTGAGACGAATGAGTAAGTTCTTTAGAAACAACTACAAAAAGAGGAAAACTACAATTTTGAACTACGGTGAAAAGTTATGTTTTAACAATGTATTGACTATTGAAACCAGCAAACATACAGAATTAGGGCATCATCACGAGGGAGTGAAAATATTAGCAACCAATCTACAGCCTGTTCGGGAGGCCGTATCGTATCGTGGATTATTTACTGCTGGCTGGTTTGGTGTGAGAGAAAAACACTGTTCCCGGCTGGAAATTTACGATCGTTTACGAGCAAGCGAACAGGCTGCTAGTACATCTAATAAATCGATAAGGAATTCATAAATCGAAACCAGCCGAATCTAAAGATTCGCCAGCTAAAATAAAAGAATTCCAAAGCATGCCTATAACAAGACTGGAAGAATCACTATTTATTCAAGCAAGTAGCAAGCAAAATGAGTAAGCCAAGTGAAGGGGCGAACGAAAAGCAGCAGATACCCAAACTTTGGGGCTTCCAAATGCATGTGATGCTACCAAGGTACAATCTTAATCATAGCATGATGAATCTATCCACAAGAAAATCAAACTTAAATGAGAATGATTTAACATGTCAAAAGATGTCTCCATTTCAGGCAGTCATGGTTGGATTACAGGAGGAACCTGGCCTGCACAAGCAGCAGCATAAGCATCTGCAAGCCCTGGAGCGCTGTTCTTGCAAGGATCAATAAACCTCTTGATAAACTTTTTCTCAGTCAGAGCAACGGCTGTGTAAAAGTCAACATCTTTCTCAACCAAGCCCTTCGCCTTAAGAGCTTTTAGCACATGATGCCGGGGCATAAGACGCCTTGGCAAGCTATAGCCGAGGATTGCTGGCCTACGCACTATGTACTTGGAATCCAGACCAACCTCTGTCTTCAGGAAATCTACCACACGAGTCAGCCTGCCCTCTGAAAAATTCAGAACGTTTGGCAACTTCCGCACAGCAGCGCCCAACTCAGCCTGAGAGCATCCAAGAGTCTTCTTCAAGAAATCTGACCTAGCATTTATCTTCCCAGGGCTAATATTGTGGATGGACGTGAGGGCGTGCTTGAACATCGCAGAATCGCGTGGCACACCAAACAAGTCGGCACACTCCAAAATTTCCTTGACACGCCCCAGCTCCAATGCGAGCATGCTCGGGGTGGCCAAAAGGATCTTGGCAATATCAGAATCAGTTAGGCCAGACTGTCGCAGGAATGCCAAATTGGGTTTGACAACACGCTCGAGATTTTGAGTGAGCAGGTACATGCTCCTCCTGAGGGCGGTGTGCAAATTGTCGTAGGAGCCCAAGAAAGAGAGGTAGAATGCGAGCCGGGGGATCAAGCCGGGCAAGACTAAGATGGTGGGGGCGATGGAAATGAGGCGGGAGATCTGGGGTGGGGAAAGGCCGACGTCGCGGAGCTGGGCGATGCGGGGGGTTAGGGTTATGTCCACCTTGTAGCAGAGGAACCGCGGGTCCCTGGAGATTGCGGCGGCGACCTCGGCTTTGGAGATGCCGATTCCGGCGAGGAAGGCCCGGACGGCGTCAGGATTGTCGGGCGACTTGAGACTGGGCAGGTACCTAGAGGCCCTGCGGGCCTGCTCTGGCGTCAGGCCGCAGCTGGTGGTGAGGTAGTCCTCCACGACGAACTGAGAGGCGGGAGTGGTGTTGGTGGTGCTGTAGAGAAAGAGGCGGTGGAGGGGGAAGAAGGATGCGGCGGGGAGAGGCGAGGCGGCGCGGACAGCGGAAAGGAGGTGGCCTCGGAGGCGGAGCATCGCTGCTCGCCAGCGCCGTTTGGGTGCGGCGGCCGACGCTGTAGTCTGTGACTCTCCTCCGGCCAATGTGGTAGACGGAAGACGTTTGGGTTTTGTTACTGGGCCGGCCCAATCAACAAACTACAAAGTCCAATCCAACCACGATTTCAGTTGCTCAAAAAAAAAGTCCAACCACGATTTCATTATTTGGGTTCGCGAAACACTCGAGATTCAGCGCCAGCGGCACGGAGAATTACCAACTTGGAACACAATTTAGGGGGTGTTTGGTTCCACACAGGCTAATTTTTAGTCCATGTCATATCGGATGTTTGACACTAATTTAGAATATTAAATATATTCTAATTACAAAACTAACGGTATAGATTGAGACTAATTTACGAGACGAATTTATTAAGCCTAATTAGTGCATGATTTGACAATGTGGTGCTACAGTAAATATACGCTAATGATGGATTAATTAGATTTAATAGATTCATCTCGTAAATTAGTCTCCATCTATGTAATTAGTTTTATAATTAACTCATGTTTAGTCCTCCTAATTAACATTCAAACGTCCGATATGACGGACACTAAACTTTAGTGTTAGAACCAAACAGCCCCTTAGACAACTGTACCCACGTCTCCTCTAGATGGCTACACGTTGTTGATAGTTGATAACCTCTGCGATCTTGACGAGCTCATGGATGGTGTGGCCAGGAAGCCAGGCCAAAATTTTAGCCAATAAAAATTGGCCACCTTTTGCTTCAAACTACCTGTTCGTTTATTGGTTTCAGCTAGTCCAAATCAGCCAGTCAATAATATTTTTTTCTCACAATAAACCAGCACCAGTCAGTTCAAACCAGTTAAAAACCAACCAGCGAATAGGCCGAAAAAATATCCTAGTTTGTCGGGCCGATGAAATTTTGGCAATGACCATAGTAGTACGAAGGCAACTCTGGGCTAGGACGCGGGCGATCAAAATATTGGCCCTGATTTGGCTCACAGGTAGTTTTGTGGTTAGATTTTAAAAGAATTTATATATTTGAATTTGAATCTAAATATCTCTCAAACATATTGGATTCGTGAACCGTTTACACCAAAATCAATTAAATAAGGCCTTGTTTAGATTTAGCGTGTAAAGTTTTGGGATGTTACATCAGGTGTTACATGAGAGTGTTCGGATACTAATAAAAAACAAATTACAGAATCCGCCAGTAAACCGCGAGACGAATTTATTAAGTTTAATTAATCCGTCATTAGCACATGTGTGTACTGTAGCATTTTGTTGTCAAATTATGAATTAATTAGGCTTAAAAGATTCGTCTCGCAAATTAGTCGTAAACTGTGCAATTAGTTATTTTTTAGTTTATATTTAATACTCCATGCATGTGTCCAAACATTCGATGTGACAGGATGTAAAGTTTTTGGGTGAGAACTAAATAAGGGCTAATATGCAAAACAAGATCTCAACCAACTATCTTTTATTAAAATAAATTTTGCTAATATACAGGTCTCACGTGTCATACATATATATATAAATTTCCCCTCTTTTGGGCCGCAATCCAAATATATATTTTGCTTCTTCTAATTTAGCCAAACTTTGGCTCAGCTACAATCAAACACAATTTTATTATCTCTGTTTTGATATAGCCCTAACTTGAACATGAATAAATTTTGGTGAGCCTTTTTTTCCACCAACCAAACAGCCTCTAGTCCCCGTAAGACATGGCTCGGAATCGAATGGTCTCGTTGTGGAAGCGGATTAGAAGCTCTGAGCGTTGCCAGGCAATCCGTGAGGTAGATGACATTCTGGATTCTGCAAGGGAGGGGGGGTGTCTGAACCACATTTGCCGCCTGAAACAAAGGATAGAAAATAGCAGCACCCAACGCACACACACATAAGCCCCTCTGCCAATTATATATACAAATACATAATAACCCCTCCGACGAGTATAGATAGTGCACAAAACTTCTTCTATAACCGACAACCAACAAGGGGGGTGGGGAAGATCACGCTAGCGTTTCGTCCAACTCGCCTTCAATGCAGTGTGGTTCCATCTTTACAAAGCTTCTTCTAGTACCACCATCTCGACTACGAATGGAAGGTGTACATGGAGGGCTTTCTTCTAGAAACATGATTCCTTCCCAAAGAGTGTACCTTCGAACTACAACTAACTACGAAGGGAAGGTGCGTGGGAATGTGGTTGTGTGGGAGTAGAAGAGCTCAATCGTCCGGACACATGATTTATAGGCCTGTTTGCTTGAGTGCCTCCCAGGCAGCAGGCGAGCCAGGCACGCATCATAGCCCCAAATCGGACGCCTGGGAACGCTGCTCGCTGCAGGCAAGTTTGCCCGGCTGAGAAGCAAACAGGCCCTACAAGTAGAAGCCATGGCAGATGGATCTAACGGTGGAAAATAAATAAAATTGGTGGTTGGTGGATAGCACAACACAGTCAATCAAAAACCTAGCAATGATGTCATAATGTCGCTACTGGGTCAAACCAAAAAGCGGCAGTAAAATACCACTACGGGGATGTTAGTTCTTTACGCGCTTCTAAAATTCACGTCACATCGAATGTTTAGATACTAATAAGAGTATTAAATATAGATTAATTACAAAATCAATTACATAGATAGAGACTAATTTACGAGACGAATTTTTTAAGCCTAATTAATACATCATCAGCATATGTTTACTGTAGCACCACGTTGTCAAATCATGGACTAATTAGGCTTAAAAGATTCGTCTCGCAAATTAGTCGCAAGTTGTGCAATTAGTTTTATAATTAATCTATATTTAATACTCCATATATATTTCCAAATATTTGATGTGACAAAATTTTAGAGCTCCTGCAGCCAAACAGGCCCTACCTATCCCAGCTATCACTTTCGGTCGGTGGACAAATTCGGTACAGATATGTCACTACCCTGATTATAACGATCTCCAAACATTGACCGGTCCTGCCCTTATGACCCGGCGGTGAAGCACAATCACTGCCGGCTTCAGCGTACCCGGCAATGATGGTTCGACAATAATTTCCTATTCTGTCATTGTAGTGTAATTTTGTGCCAAACTAGAAATCAATATAGTTTAAGTGGCAGACAGGTAGAAACCAATTGTAGTTATATGGCTACAGATTAAACTATGATTGCACACCCTCAATCAAATTATCTCCGTCCTAGAAAAAAAAAATTCTAAGTGCATACTTGGTTAAAGTAAATAATAAATAAATAAATAAAAATATTAATGTTATGACACCAAATAAGTTACAATGAAAATATATCTCATGATAAATCTAATGACACTTGATATCATGAATATTAATACGTTTTTATATATAGTTGGTTAGACTTAAGATAATAAGGTACTGTGCTAGAATTATATTTTTTGGGTCTGATGAGGGAGTATAAGCAAACTAAAAAAAAGCAACAACTTGTGGAGTAGGTACATCACATTGATTAGAGTTCATTAGATCTTTCAAGTTTTAAAGTTCTATCTAAAACTATGTAACAGTTACTAACTAGGCCGCCTCACCATGTATAGAATATATGGAAAAGAATACATTTATAATCCAGCATGCATCTAGGGGCAACAAATATACTGTTTTGCTATGCTAGATGATAAAACATCCTTTTTATATATTCCTAAGCGGAATGACTAATATTGTTTGAAAACACATAAAATAGGATGCCTACAATTTGGTGAAATTTTGTGTTCCAATAAAGTGATGAAACTAGCACGCTCAAGTCTCAACGAAGCAGGATGTTACGTCACATTGATATTATTAACAAGCAGTCCTTTATCACTCCTACTAACTATATAGGAGATATTGCTATAAAGCCATACTAAATGCAACACATCAATCGTAGCTAGCAGCACATCTATAACGCTAATAACAGGATCAGACAAAGACTTCTTTACCCGAGCAAGCAACATGCATAGACGAGCAACAGATAACTAAACTACCCAATTTAGGAATCCCAAATGCTTCAACGATGCTATCAAGGGACATGCTTAATGACAGCCTTAGTGATAAGACATTACTACATAAGTTAACTGTAGGGGCGGCTGCGCCAGCCGCTCTTCCCAGGGTGTTCCTATAGGGGGTGCCTCTGTAGGGCGGCTGGTGTTTTCAGTCGCCCCTACAGTGCCCTCTGTAGGGGTGGCTGGTAATATCAGCCGCCCCTGTAGTGGACTTCTGTAAGTGCGGCTGTATCACCAGGCGCCCCTGCTGTGTGTATTTGTAAGGCAGTTCAATCAAGAACCGCCCCTACAGTGGATTTTCCAGCAAAAAATAATAATAATTCAAATTCAAATTCAAATCTGACCACATCTGCAGACTTGTAAACAGAGGAAACAGAGTTGTCCCTTGAAACAACCAATGGATCTCTGGAATAGAACTAACTAATCAATAAGATAAAGCCCAGAACAATGCAGAGTCAGCTAGCAATATGGCAGCAATAGAGGTATTCAGAACAGACAATATCATTATTCAGGTGCATAGAACAATATCCACCATTAGTTTGAAGAGGAAAAAAATCCATTCAGCATAGAAGCCTAGGTATGGTACAGCACGAGTAAGAAACAGCGAGGGTCGATATAAATGGTCTTGTTGCAACATAAAATTTCATCCAAGAGAAAAGCTCAAGTGATGTCACGGATTGAAGCTGATCATTGTGAGAAGAAGCTCGCAGGTAGACGCCAGGAGATACCAAAAAAATATTGACAAATGGAATTATGCACTATGTATATATGATGCATTAAGCCACATGCTGAGGATGTCTTCACCTGAGAATGCCTTCAGCTCATTATGCTGAAACTGATCTTGCATGGTTGCTGAGGTCCTGCAAGAAGGAAAAAAGGAAAAGTGGCCTGCTATGATTATGGAGTGCATAGATAAGAGAGAGGTCAGAATAACAGTTGAAAGGCAGGAAAGTCCAATCTAAAAAATGAACACCAACCTGAGTTGTGTAAAAAAGGCTACAACGATGAAACACTTGTCCTGTCTGAGAATCCAAAAGGACCCTGCAAGAGGGAAGGAAAAAAACAGATTAACAAATCAGGAAACTTGTATTGGAACAGGCATATAGGTCAGATTACTAAGAAAGTAAAATGCATGTATTGGTAGATGCAAAGAACAATAGGCACTTCCTTCTTCCAGTCCCCTAAAAAAATTGGCTCCTATTGAATCCCAGTCCTTAACCGATGACACAATGTAATTCAATGCACTTCTTCTGAAACAAAAGAGTGAATCCGAATCCTGAAAGAAACCTATAATGTAGAAGTGAAATATGTCAGTTTGCTTTAGTTTGCCTGTGGGACCAAGATGGAAGGATCAGGCATCGCAATAGCTAAAAAAGCAACGCAAGCTTGTAGTATTGGATGGGCACATAAACAATCGTAATAATGTAAGCCTGGCAGGGGGAGCACTGCATTGAGCCTGAGAAACAGAACACAGTACAAAGGAAAGAACTGAATAAAATTACCAAAAAATGATATAGTATAAGAGTTAGAACCTGCACAAAATAAGTTGAGCTTGAAATATGTAAAAGTAAAAAAATATACTAAAGAAAGGCCTTGCTATAATAGTCGAGAAAGGAGGCAGCTACCTGGTTAAGGTAGTCCATCTGTTAGGAAAAGTGGGTTTAGATGCAGAGAACAAACCTAGATCATTTGCAGCTGTGTGATATATCTCAGCACTGATTTTAGCAAGTGGAAGGCGAAAATAGATGGAAAAAATAAAAGAGACTGACATATCTAAGTAAGCTTCATCTCTGCCAGCTATATTTTACAGTTCTAACTAAATCGGAATTAGCTGTCGTGGTCATATAACCTGAGGACACATAGTATATCAT
This sequence comes from Miscanthus lutarioriparius, assembly GCA_904845875.1. Classification (NCBI taxonomy): domain Eukaryota; kingdom Viridiplantae; phylum Streptophyta; class Magnoliopsida; order Poales; family Poaceae; genus Miscanthus; species Miscanthus lutarioriparius. The sequence continues at coordinate 11,473,333 of CAJGYO010000007.1, read as the reverse complement.
TAACCATTATAGTAAAGAAGCATGTTACATAGATCACCTAGTCTAACGAAAAGATAATGAAAAAAAAAGAGGTTTTGCTGGGCATCCAAGAAATTTCATTTGCCCAATGGCAAAGAGGCAGGTTCTGTCGTACCACTATACACCAACCGTCCAGCAAACAATGAACGCGCCCTTGAGGTACGCGGCAACCTGCACGATAAGGAAATAAGCAGCATTAGTTTGCAGTGTTTATTATGCTCTACATTTGGCCAGTGAAAAGTATGGATAGGAGATATGCTAAAAACGCTTTACCTTCTTGAAATGCAGAAGTGGTATGGAAGCTTTGTACACCCAAAACAGTATGGCATCCACGTTACTGCTAGGTGGGAGGCAAGTCCTTGTGCTGGCATTCCTGTACAACCAGAATCCATGTGCGCGTAAATGAAGCCAAGAAAGGAAGCAAACTAAACACCTGGCTCTAATCCAGTGGCGGATCCAGGTTTTCAATTATGGGGGTACGGACCTAATTGATATAATTATCTAACAATATATACTACAATGGATAGAACGACGATAAAATGGTTAGTGTACGGATCTAAGGATACAATTTGCCGACATTCATTCGGGGTACACAAAAGTAGTCGCGCCAAGGTGTTAATAGTATATAGTTTCTTTATTAAGCAGTCCATAAAAAGGGTAGAACATTATTCTTCTTAATGTCATGATATGTATGGACGATTTTTTCGCAAAAATTGATTGATTATTTAAAAATTCAAGACTCAAACTTCATAAATTTGAAACCAATTATTGTTTAGAAGGAAAAAAAGAGTCAATTTACATATTTACTTTTGCTAACTCATTTTGTTTTTTATATTGTACCTGTGTACTGATTTATTGTGGTCCCCTATACTTTAGAAGGAAGCATGCTAATATGGGTTCATAGGCTATTTTTAATCTCGGATGAGCACTTTCTTAAGAGATTGCTATTTGATAAGGTGTTCTAAATATATAGTGTCTTATAGGTATGCATACTTAGTACTTGCACAGTACCCCCATGCACCAACACCAATCCCTTATCCACCTCCGGTAACAAATCTAGCAAACTAAACACTTTATGAAGCACAAATAGAGTAGGGGAAGTGCCATAACCATCCATACACTGGTGGTTGGGTTCTGTCTTGATCAAGGGCCCATGCCTGGCCATGGAACCCAGGTGGAGGGGTGACATATTGCAGAAGCGGCCCGCCGAAGTGAGCCGCGCCGCCGAGAGAAAGGCGTCATGCGCGCAGCCGGGGTCATGGAGCACAGCACCTAGGGTTTCGTCGAGGAGAGGAGGAGATGCGGAACGGTTGGAGGAGGCCGCGTCGGGAGGCATCCGGGACGGCGGCAAAATCTGGGGCCCGCTCTCGCCAGCGTAGTGACCGGGGACATCCATCGCTGGGTGACACGCGACAGCTGTGCAGCAGCAAATGGGACCGGAAGCGCCGTCAGGCGCGCGCCAGCTTTGCTTGTGAAGTAGCGGTGGCTGGGCCCGGCCTGCTGGGCGCCATGTCTAGAGAGAGATAGGGAGAGGGAGAGGGAGAGGAAGGCAACGCAGGGGCGGAGGCGGCGGCGGCGGCGTTTCTGCGTGAGGAGAAGCGTCGAGCTCGGGAGAGGAGACGAGATACTTTAAGAAGAATCAGGAAGGAGAAGGTGAGGCTGGATATATATTTGCTTCACTGGATTCGGACGCGAAGCCGGAGGAAGCAGAGAGAAGGAGAGGAGAAGCTATAGAGAAGAAGGAGAATCGAGGAGAATCTGATTCTAGCAGAATTCGGAAAACCCAATCCCAGACACTCGTTGCGAGGATCGGACGGAGAGAACTGAATCCGGATACCTCAGAGGCACTGTAGGGGCGGTGAGATTATAAGCCGCCCCTACAGTTGATTTTTTTTTTCAAAATTCTAAATCAAAATGAATTATTCACATGTAAATAATAAATAATACAGTACAAAATTTTATAATTATTTTTTATAGATATATTTACATATACAATAACTAAAACAACTATAATAGTTTAAAATTGCAAAATTGAACCTTTAAAAATGGGGGAAAATTTAAATTTTAAAAAATTAAAATCAAAACTACTAAAATAATTTTGAGACACCAAATAATCTTAAATGAAAATTTGATAAACATCAAAGTTGTAGAGGTCATAAAAATCTATAACTTTTATTTTGGTCATCTTATCATTTGACAAAATTTGAACCTTTCAAATTTGAAATTTTAAAAAATGACAAGTTCGAACCAAAATTTGAGATCCAAAATGATTTCAACATAAAAAGTGATGAATACCAAAGTTGTTCAACTCATTAATATATACAACTTTTATTTTAGTCATCTTATCATTTGACAAAATTTGAACCTTTCAAATTTGAAATTTTGAAAAACGACAAGTTCGAACTAAAATTTGAGACCCAAATTGATTTCAACATAAAAAGTGATGAATACCAAAGTTGTTCAACTCTTGAATATATACAACTTTTATTTTGATTATTTCTTCATTTGACAAATTCTTAGCACACATTATTCACTAATTTTACACATATCTCATATAGTTTATAAAACCTTATGAGAGATGTGTCACGTTTGTGAATAATGTCATTACCACTTTATCATATGAAGAAATGACCAATACAAAAATTGTAGATCTTGATGAGTTATTCAACTTTGGTATTTATCATTTTTTCAACTGAAATCATTTGGGGTACCAAAATCTTGTCTGAAGTTGCATTTTTTTAAAATTCAAAATTTAAATTGCTCAAACTTTTGATATGTATATATTGACAAAACCAACAAAATAAATTGATAGAGAATGATTTTAGAAAATTTTAGGAAAAAAAATCATCAGATTTGAAGTTAGTATGAGGAGGAAAAACTAGTTACAAAGTTGACCCACAGATTAAAAAAAGAAATCATACTGTTCACTATGATCATGTAAGGATCATCTAGAACAGTGTGATTTCTCTTTTTAATCTGTGGGTAAACTTTGTAACTAGTTATTCTTCCTCATACTAACTCCAAATGTGATGGTTTTTTTCCTAAAAATTTTTAAAATCATGCTTCAACATTTAAGTTTGATCAAACTTGGATGTGACAATGTTTTACATATTTTAAAATTTGAAATTTGACAAGTTCAAACCAAATTTTTAAACCCTAAATGATTTCAGATGTAAAAGTGATGAATACAAAAGTTGTTCAACTCATCAAGATCTACAACTTTTATTTTGGTTATCTTGTCATTTGACTAAATTAAAACATTTCAAATTTTGAAATTTGAAAAAAGACAAATGGCCACTGCAGGAACGGCTGGTGATTGAGCCGCCCCTACAGATCAGCCCCAACTATAAGGGCGGCTCAGGTTACCAGCCGCCCCTACAGTGCCATCTGTAGGGGCGGCTGGGCTGATGGGGCCCGAGGACGCCCACTGTAGGGGCGCCCCCAACCCCAGCCGTCCCTACAGTAAAAATGCCTCCGTTCCTAGTGTGAGAATCTGGCGTAGTGAGATTCACTAGAAACCCAAACTGAAGCGAGCATGGTCTGGTATATATGATCGATAGCTTGTCAACAGATGCCTGCTAGAAAGGCAGAATGGGAATTCAGCATCTCCATTTCAAGCTGTCATGGTTGGAACTCAGGAGGAACTTTTTTGTTGTTGCTCTGCATAAGCAGCAGCATAGCCATATGCAAACCCTAGAACGCTATCCTTGTAATGTTCAATAAACCTCTTGACAAATATCTCCTCGACTAGATAAACTGTAGCAAAAAAGTTGAGATCTTTCTTCACCAACCCCTTCTCCTTCAGAACCTTTAGGACATAATGCCGGGGCATCAGCCGCCTCTCGATGCTATAGGTGAACAATGCTGGTCTGTGCACAATGTACTCGGCCTTGGTGTTAGAATTTATATGGATAAAATTTCCTAAATCCATATGAAGAAATTCTAATAAATCTCAAAGGCTCAATATATGTGTTCCTTAATGGGCTTTATTGTTTAAGTCCATGAGTAGAGGTGGAAGGTGCAACGCCAATTAGTACCATATTGCTAGTTGATGTGGAGGTAGAGAGTTCTCCTCTCTATATATATATATATGTATCAATCCTCCTAGGAAAAGACATAACAACAATAGAACTATCATTGGAAGTTTCTAGTTTAGAAAATCCTAAGATAGTCGATTAGTGTTTTTAACTTCTCACTACTGTGTTGTCTTCTAAGTTTTCCCGTCCCGATCCTCTGCGCGCATGGAGAGTTGGGAGAGCAGGCCTCTAGAACCGCCGTCTGCATCTGTGACATCTGCTCGGGTGTGCGGCTCGCTTCTTCTTGGTGACTGTCGACATCTTCTTCTTCTCCCTCGGATCATCTACTTCTCGGTGGACGTTCGAGGGACTACACGTACATCTTCCTACACCGACTATGGTCCGCGACTTCGAACAACTCACCATGAGTGGGACTGGAGCCACCAGTGTGCCTTGAGCATGGGTCCCTCCACAGGGTATATCTCTATTCTTAAATTGGTTAAATTCAATATTATTTTCCCTATAATCAGTATGTTGTTTATGAACATATTTGCTACTAATCTGAGTAGTAGTAAAATCACACACGTGCACATATTTGTCATTATAAATTTGTTATTATTTTTCTGGATTAATTTTAACATGAAAATGCCTAAATTTCTAACAATCCAAAAACCTGATATTAGGCAATTTTCTATTAATGGTTTTGCTGCTGCTTTGAAGCCAAATGATTTTGATGGAACAAATTACAAGATATTGCATGCTAAAATGGTGTTGTGTTTAACTGCTATGAACTGCTATCACGCCGCACATTGGAAACCTGAACAATTTACTCATGAGGAGGAGCAAAAGTTCATGGCAGCCGATAACCTGTTTTGAGGCGCCGTGATTAGTGCACTTCATAGCAAGTATGAGAACAACTACATCACTTGCATGACAGGCAAGGAATTATGGGATGCACTTGATGTAAAGTTTGATGTTTCTGACGCCGGTAGCGAGCTGTACATCATGGAGCCATTGTTTGACTATAAAATGGTTGACAACCATTCTATGGTCGAACAAGCTCATGAGGTACAGGCACTGGCTAAGGAACTCGAACAGTTTCCATGTGTGTTGGCTGACAAGTTTATAGCCGGTGGTATTATCGCTAAGCTGCCACCTTCTTGGAAGGATTTTGCTACCTCCCTAAAACACAAGAGACAAGAGTTTAGCGTGACTGAGCTTATTGGGTCTCTTGATGTTGAGGAGAGGGTGAGAGCCAAAGACACGTGAAAAAGGAGTTGAGTCTTCTGCAATCAATATGGTGCAGAGGAAAAACAACAATGCATCTCATAATAAGAAAAAGAAGAACAAGCAAGAGAACAAGTCGAAGCCAAATCAAACAACCAGTTTTAAGAAGAAAAAGAACAAAAAAGGTGGTTGCTTTGTTTGCGAAAGCGATGAGCACTGGACAAGTGCGTGCCCAAACCACAAATTCAAGCAAGAAGAGAAAGCTACAAGCATGCTTGTTAGCGAGGCTAAAGGAGGAACATCTAGGTATAGAAATTCTTTACCCACTGTTCTTTCAGTCTGTCATTTGCTTGAGTGGTGAATGGATACAGGGGCTAACATAAATATGTGTGCTGATGCTTCTTTGTTTTCTTCTTATTAGGGCGGCGGGACTGGAGCCTTGTTGATGGGGAACGGGTCTCATGCGCGTGTTTTTGGTATTGGTATAGTCATTCTGAAGTTCACTTCAGGAAAGACAATGTTGTTGAAGAACGTGCAGCATGTCCCCTCCATCAAAAAGAATCTAGTTAGCGGCTCTCAATTGTGTTGAGATGGTTATAAAATTGTCTTCGAGGCTAATAAATGTGTACTGTCGAAGTATGGAATATTTGTTGGTAAAGTTATGATTGCGGAGGCTTGTTCCACTTATCTTTGCATGATGATGTGTGTAATAAGGTTGTGAACAATGCTATTATCTCTGATGAGTCAAATATTTGGCATTCACGGCTTTGTCATGTTAATTTTGGTTGTCTATCGTGGCTAGCAAATCTGAATTTAATTCCAAAATTTAATTTAGTCAAAGGTTCTAAGTGCCATGTGTGTGTGCAATTAAAGCAACCTCGTAAGCCTCACAAGGCTGCGGAGGCGAGGAACTTGGTGCCATTAGAACTAGTCCATTTCGATCTATGCGAGATGAATAGAGAGTTGACTAAAGGTGGTAAAAGATACTTTATGACTTTTATAGATGATTGTACTAGATTCTGCTATGTCTACCTGTTAAAAACAAAGAATGAAGCGTTGCATTATTTTGAGATATATAAAGCTGAAGTAGAAAATCAACTTGAGAGGAAAGTTAAACGGTTAAGGTCTGATCGTGGTGGAGAATACTTTTTAAGTGAATTTTTTGAATTCTGTGTAGAACATGGAATTATTCATGAGAGGACACCACCATACTCACCACAATCCAATGGGATTACCGAAAGAAAGAATCGCACTCTAACTGAGTTGGTTAACGCCATGTTAGAGTCACGGGTCTATCTAAGGAATGGTGGGGTGAGGCTATTTTGACGGCGTGTCATGTCCTGAATAGAGTTCCTACAAAGAATAAAGAAATCACACCATTTGAGGAATGAGAAAAAAAAATATTAAATCTCTCATATTTGCGCACTTGGGGTTGCTTGGCCAATGTGAATGTGCCAATTAACAAAAAGCGCAAACTTGGACCTAAAACTGTTGATTGTGTTTTCCTTGATTATGCTATTCACAGCGTTGGATACAGATTCTTAATTATAAATTCTAGGGTACCTGATATGCATGTTGGTATTATCATGGAGTCTAGAGACGCTAGATTTTTTTAAGAGGATTTCCTATGAAAAAAACACCTAACACATCTAGTCATGAACCTATAATTCCCCATGAGTAATTTATTCTGATAGAACATTATGAGGAACTCCATATGCACAATCCTGGGGAGGATGACATTGTAGTCACTCGAAAGAGTAAGAGACAACGGACTACAAAGTCTTTTGGTGATGACTATATTGTGTACCTTGTGGATGACATACCAAGAACCATTGAAGAGGCATATTCTTCTCCTAATGCTGACTTATGAAAGGAAGTGGTACGGAGTGAGATGGATTCAATTATGTCTAATGGAACTTGGAAAATTGTTGAACGTCCTTATGGGTGTAAACCAATAGGGTGCAAATGGATGTTCAAGAAAAAGCTTAGGCCTAATGTTACAATTGAGAGGTACAAGGCAATGCTTGTGGCCAAGGGTTATACCTAGAAAGAAGGTGAAGATTTCTTCGATACTTATTCACCTGTTGCTCGATTGACCATAATTCGAGTATTACTTTCTCTGGCTGCCTCTCATGGTCTTATCATTCATCAGATGAATGTAAAGATGACTTTCCTAAATGAAAAGTTAGAGGAGGAAATCTATATGGATCAGCCAGATGGATTTGTAGCAAATGGTTATGAAGGCATGGTGTGTAAATTATTGAAGTCCTTATATGGCCTGAAACAAGCTCCTAAGCAGTGGCATGAGAAGTTTGATAGAACTTTGACATATGCTGGCTTTGTTGTGAATGAAGCTGACACATATGTGTACTATCGGTATGGTGGGGGCGAAGGAGTGATCTTGTGTTTATATGTTGATGACATACTGATCTTTGGAACCAGCCTTAATGTGATTAAGGAGGTTAAAGACCTTTTGTCTAATAATTTTGAGATAAAAGACTTGGGAGAAGCTAATGTTATTCTTAATATCAAGCTGCTAAGAGAAGGCAATGGTGGGGTTAAACTTTCACAATCCCACTATGTGGAAAAGGTATTGAGTCGCTTTGGGTATAGTGACTATCAACCTTTTCCTACGCCTTATGACCCTAGTGTGCTATTAAGGAAAAATAGAAGAATAGCAAGGGATCAATTGAGATACTCCCAAATTATTGGTTCGCTTATGTATCTGGCTAGCGCTATGAGGCCTGATATCTCATTTGCTGTGAGCAAACTAAGTCGGTTTGTGTCAAATCCGAGAGATAATCATTGGCATGCTCTTGAGAGAGTACTGTGCTATCTCAAAGGTACTATGAGCTATTGTATTCACTATACCGGGTACCCGAAGGTACTAGAGGGTTTCTGTGATGCTAACTGGATATCTAATGTTGATGAGCTTTATGCCACAAGTGGATATGTGTTCTTGCTTAGAGGTGGCGCTGTTTCCTAGAAGTCTTGCAAGCAGACCGTTTTAACGAAGTCAACTATGGAAGCAGAACTCACAGCATAAGACACCACTGGCGCTGAGGACGAGTGGCTTCATGAAGTCCTTATGGATTTATCGGTTGTAGAGAAACCTATACCGGCTATTTCTATGAACTGTGACAACCAAACTGTGAAAACTAAGGTAAACAGTTCTAAGGATAACATGAAGTCCACAAGGCATGTTAAGCGGCGATTAAAATCTGTCAGAAAATTGAGAAACTCTAGAGTGATAGCGTTAGACTATGTCCACACATCTAAAAATCTGGTAGATCAATTCACTAAGGAACTGTCACGTAATGTGATAGATAGTGCATTGAGTGAAATGGGCTTGAGACCCACATGAAGTCTATCATGGTGGTAACCTATTCTATGTGATCGGAGATCCTATAAAGTAGGATGGTGAAACAAGCCAGTGGTAGACTATGAGGAAAGACCCTTAACTTGGCCCATGTCAGATGCACGTCTTTCCTTTGCTGTAAGGCAGGTTGGTTTTTACCTTAATGCGTTCCAAGTGGCTTGCTGAAGTAAAGATGTTGTCCTACATAACATATTTTGAGGAATACACCTATGTGAGTTCAACTACTAGTCACAATCTATGAAATTTGGGTGATCTCTAGATACTCATGAAAGGCCCAGGAGTATGACTTATATGCTCCAACCAGAGGGGATGCTTTTGGCAACCTAGTATCAGTAAAGAGTTTAGGTGAAACTCATTCACACAAAACTTGCAATTCAAGGCGTAGTCCAATGTTCAAGTTGCGGATGGGTGTAGCTTGAAGCTCTAGGCGGATGTTCAACTTAACAGTCTCTACTGAAAAACTCTAGTATATAAATAGTAGTGGGAGAAAGAAAAATATCTATACTGGGCTTTTGAGATCTGGTGGGGATTGTTAGAATTTATATGGATAAATTCCCTAAATCCATATGTAGAAATTCTAATAAATCTCAAAGGCCCAATATATGTGTTCCTTAATGGGCTTTATTGTTTAAGTCCATGAGTAGAGGTGGAAGGTGCAACGTCAATTAGTACCTGTCGGCGTTTCGAGTTGCCACTGACTAGTAAATTTCTAATATTACGCGTCTGGCTCGGATGGTGTGCTAAGAGGATATGAGGTTTATACTGGTTTGGCAGAATGTCCCTACGTCCAGTTCGTTGCTGCTGCTCGTGTTACTAGCACTGAAAGTTCATAGTAGGGGTTACAAACAGTCGAGAGAGGGACATATCCCATGTCTCTGGTGAGAGGAGCGAACGGATGCCGAGAGCTCGGTCGCTTCCTGGCTGTGTGCTTGTGTGTTCTGATCGGTTTGGGGTTCGATGGGTTCGAGTCCGAATTGATGCGATGTGTTGCGATGCCCCTTATAGGACGCCCTGCTTTCCCTTTTATAGGCCAAGGGAAAGCATGGGTTACAGTGGAGGGAAAAGAGGAGAATGAGAAGGAGAAGTCGTCCTCTAGGATCACCGGGTCCTTCTTTTCCTTCATGCGAGTCCTGTAGACGTCAACAAGGATAGCTCCACGTTGTGGCCCTGTCCGTCATTGGCATCATGCGCAGGCGTCATCTCCTGGTCATGGTGCTCCACTCTATCCTAGCGGACGTCGTGGTGAACTAACGCGCCTGTCAGTGCTCGTATGAGGGTTAGGTAGAACAACACTGGTATGCCCGACGCTGTTCCTGATGCGAATCCCCAGGTATGGCCTGTCACAGCCATGGGTTATATCAGGGCATGTCGGTCACCTCCCTAGTGTCAGAGGTTTGACCCAGGGCCATTCGCTTGGACCTGGAGTGGTTGGTGGTGGTATGGGTCTTCGTCGGGTGAGATGGATCCCCTGGCCTCGGGGTCGGACGAGGCGGAGTCCCCCCCAGAGGCCGGACAAGGAGAAGCCCAAACCCAGAGGCCCTACGGCCTCAGTGTTGGGCGAGGTGGGGCCCGCCCTTAGAGGTCGGGAGAGTCGAAGCGCAAACCCAAGGGTCGGACAAGGCGGATCCCGCCCCTAGAGGTTAGGCGAGGTGGAGCCAGCCCTCAGAGGTCGGGCTAGGTGGAGTCCACGACCTCGGTGTTGGGCGAGACAGAGCCAAACCCAAGGGTCGGGCGACGCGGAGCCCGCCCCCAGAGGCCGGGTGATGCGGAGCCATCCCTCAGAGGTCGGGTGAGGCAGAGCCCGGCCCCATAGGCCAAGCGAGGTGGAGCCCGCCCTTAGAGGCCGTGCGAGGCCGAGCCCGTAGCCTCGGTGTTGGGCGAGGTGGAGCCCGCCCTCAGAGGTCAGGTGAGGCGGAGCCTACGGCCTCGGTGTCGGGCGAGGCAGAGCCCGCCCCCAAAGGCCGGGCAAGGCGGAGCTTGCACACCTGGGGGTCGGTTGGAGCTGTAGTCACGCTCTTGACTGCTCGGATGAATCAATGTTGATGGTTATTAGCTCCTCCTCTTTGGGTACCCTAGTATTGGTCCCCGACAGTAGCCCCCGAGCCTGCGGAGGAGTAGAATACTCCTTCGTAGGCTTTTTCGAATGAGAGGACTCTGAAGGCCTCGGCCTTCTTTTGTTGCCCACAGCATGACCTAGGGGTGGTGATTCCCTTTCCTCTAGCCCCCTCCCGTAGCAGGGGCCCGATCGAGGATCAGTTCGTCTTTACGATTGTCTTCCCTCAAGCGTTTTTTCTGATAAAAACAGAGGGGCCGAGTCGAGCCACGATTTTCCTTTAAGGACAAATTATGGCACCCGGTGAGCTGTTAATGGGCTAGTCTGAGTGGGCCCCTCGGCATCCCATTCACGGGGATCTGGCTTGGGTTAGCTTGGTGACTAACCCTAGATTCTCAGCGGTCAATCCAAATAGTTCTCGGGTCCGTTCGACCGGTCCCGAGGGCTAAGTATCTTTCTTCGAAAGAAAACCATGGATCGTAATCGGCCGAGACTCGAACATGGGCCGGGATGCCCGTGGCGCTAGTGCGCCCGGGTACTGGCCGCTAACGGGCCCATCCCTTTCCACCTCTCACCCTAAAGGCACCTGGAGCGGTTGTCAAACCCATCGATGGGTCGACCTGTGAACTCCTGGGCCCAGTCGTGCCGTAGAGGCGCTTTTAGATCCGTATTCCTCTTACTCGTGATGAATCGTGGCCCGTTCGGAGAGGCGAAATGTCCGGTGAGTTTTCTGAGGGAACGGGTAGAGATTGCGTGTGCACGTCCCGCGGTGGGACGTTGTGGCAGATCGTGGTAGGTGCGGAGATCTAGGCGGGCGGTTGGTTTCCTCGCATCCATCGCCCCTATAAAATCAAAGGGTTCGCCCCCCGGATTCCATACCTTGCATCCTTGCCTCCGCATCCACGACCGCCACCGCCAATCGCTCAGGTTTCCTGTCTCCGCATCTCCACCGCCGTCGAGCTCGCATCCACCCGCCCCCCATCTCCAATGGATCCGTGCTGCCGCTCTGACATCACCTTCCAATGCATGGAGGGCCTCGTTTGTCACGGTCTTCTCCGCGTGCGGACCGCTGCCGAGGAGTGGCTACTGTCCGACGAGGAGGACGTGTCGTCGCCGCCCGATGGCTATGTGGTGTCGTTCGCCCACTTCCATGAGCGTGGGTTTGCGACCCCCGCCCATAGATTTCTTCGGGGGCTGCTGCACTACTACAAGATCGAAGTGCAGCATCTCAATCCCAATGGGATCCAGCACATGGTGGCGTTTGTCACCCTGTGCGAGGGGTTCCTGGGGATCAGCCCCCACTTCAATTTGTGGAGGTACGTCTTCACCGTCACCCTCCAGAAGAAGGGGGGAAGAGCAACAGGCAGGAGCTGCGCATGCCGATGGGGTGCGTCGGCATCCAACTCTAGAACAATCGGGTCGACGAGTACCCGTCGATGCGGCTATCAACATCCAACAAGGGGTGGCACTCGTAGTGGTTCTACCTCAAGAACGCCACCGCCGCCCCTCTGCCGGAGTTCACCGGGCGCCTGATCGAAGAGGCTCCGGAGTCATGGAGGAAGTGGGGCGTCCTGGAGAAGGACAAGAAGAAGATCTGGGACCACATCGCCGCCATCCACATCCTCAAGGAGAACGGCTTAAAGGGGTCGGGCGTCATCGGGGCCTACCACGCAAGGAGGGTTACGCCGTTGATGATGCGAACGCTACCGCTGTACAAGATGGCGCCCGAGGTGTCGTTCGATGGAACGGTGCTCGCCGAGGGGACGCTCCCCAACTTCGAGATCGGGCAACGCATCAATGAGGCAATGGAACTCTCGTGGGACGACGCGAGTGCCCCCCTCGATTTTGTCTACCCGGTGTTAGGACATCCTCCGATGTGACAAGAACTAGGCCACGTCGTCTTTGTAGGTTTACCTTTCTCATGCCTTTTCTTCAATAGATTTCCCGAGCTCTTGATACTAACTTTGAGAGGAGCGGGATCAGCCAAGGGACCTCATCTTCATGAATCACCCGGCACCATTGTCGAGGGATTCGTCTGTGAGGGCGACGAATTGCACCGAGGGCGAGCGTCTGAGGAAGGCGAAGGAGGACAAGAAGAGGAAGAGGCAGCGGAAGCTACAGGCGCGGGAACGGGGGGAGGACACCGACAGCAACGACGATGATGACGACGATGAGGTAGCCGACGATGTCGAGTGGAACATCCTGGAGAACGAGGATGCGCTAATAGGTATTGGTTCGTCCTTGCAGGAGTCGGGACCCTTCCCGTTCCATAGAGGGCAGGGTACGTCCGGGGAGCCGGCGAAGGCGGGACGTACCGTCGGCCTCCCTCAGGAGTCAACGGGGGCGGGCAGCTCTACTGCCGCGCCTGAGATGTCGGCGGAGGCGGGCGGCTCCACCATCGCGCCCCAAGAGTCAAGGGGAGCGAGCCCCTCTGCCTAGGAGCAGGGGGTTGGTTTGAAACGGCCTCGCCCCGACGAGGCGGAGCAGAGGTCAGGGGGTTTGCCCCCCAAATGTATCTACCGCCCGACGACGCGGAGGTGAGTTATCAGCTCCTCTGTTTTTCTCTGTTTTGGTCGGATTTCATCGTGACTTATGTTTTTGGTCCCTATGTACTGAACAGACCGGCACTTATCAGTTATAGCATTGAGAGACATCTAATGCCCCGGCATTATGTAATAAGGATTCTGAAGGCAAAGGGATTGCTGAGCAAAGAGATTGACTTTTATAGCGCGGTTTGTATAACAGAGGAGAAATTTTTGGAAAAGTTCATTCTCCCTTATAACAAGAGTTTTCCAGGGCTAATAGATGCTTATGCTGCTGCTTGCAGAGGCCAAGTAACCCTCGAACTATAACTGTGAGATGTTTACTGGAAATGTTGCAGGTCTATTCTGTCTCGCAAATTGATGTTGAATCTGTTTATGCAGTGAAAATGTTATCTTCTTTTCACTTCGGAAGATATCTGGTTATCTGATCACTCACATAAATATTTGACTTTTAGCTGTGGCCAACAGCCCAACCTTTCTAAATCGGCTGTGCTCTAGTGAAGGCAATGGAACCTTGGAAGAAAGCCTTGTTTTTAGTTTGCACAGAGTATGTCACTGAGAACCATCACAAAGTGATGCTGTCTTCGATGCTGTGACATAGTAGACGTCTAAATGTATTGCCACAATTCAAGGTATTGGGCAATGGCTTGAACTGTGGGTGGTCTAGTGATGTCTCAGATCCATTGCTTGTCAGTTAGCGCTCCAGCAACAGTCCTTTGCTTCCTGGTTCGTGTTGGAATTCCTTTGCTTACTGGTTGACATACTATAGATGCAATAGATGGACATACTATTAGATGCAATTTCTGGTCATCTGATTATTTATTCCTTTATTATGATTGTGTCTTGGTATCTCTGAAGAATTTGGAAGATCTAGCTTTGGTTCACTGCTAACTTATTATATAGATGATGAATCTATTATGTTTGTACAAGACTAATGTCATTCTGGTAGTCCTCAATACATCTTATGAATTAAGACATGTGGCACTGCTCTCTAGTCTCTACTATATCGGTTTTGTTGAAGCATCCTACATTGGTATATGCGGTATTCTCATTACTTTGTTTTGGTTTTCATTATTATAAATCCACATGACAGCTACAAGAGCCATCGATAGGCACCAGCTTTGGTACACGTACAACCTGTTCGTTTCGGCTGGATTAGCTTATAAGTCATGGCTGAAAGTACTGCTGGCTGATTTGATGTGAGAGGAAAACACTGTTGCTGCCGAACATGCTGGTACTTGTTAGTCACTGTTAAGTGAGTTGATTCTCTGTTATTATATGTTTGGACCGTCTTTTTTTCTGGCAGTAGTTGGCATCGTTGTTGCAATTTATTTCTTCCCACAAATTCAAGGGCTGTGACAAGTTGGCAGGGTGCAGAGTTGATGCTGCCTGCTCACAGACCCGGAAACTGTATTCTTGCTGTTCTTTAAGAGGAAAGTGCTTTGCTGCTCTGCTGTATAGTGTTTTGGCTATGTGTTCAGACTGAGCAGGGGCGCAGGGCTGTATGAAACTCTGCCCGGCTGCATCGGTTCATATTATTGTAACAAAACTGTAAAATCACGCGTTTTTTAACACGGATGCCGCAACGTGGAAATAGTCCTATCATTTTTTATAAAAAAAATAGTTCTATCATACTCTCTCTGTTCTAAATTATAAGTTACTTTGACTTTTTTTGGTACATTCATTTTGCTATGCATCTAGATATAATAATATGTTTAGATACATAGCAAAATGGATGAACCAAAAAAATCAAAGTGACTTGTAATTTGGAACGGGGGAGTAATAAATTGCTGTGCGCCTGTGCCCCTCCTGCGGTCTGGCTGATGATCGATGAAGCGGTGACCTGAATTTTACTTTTATGGAGGACTGCTTTTGTGACCTGGGCTTTCCTATCATGGAGGACTGCAAAAGCGGTGAGGGGGGCTATGGAGTAGTCGTTGATCGTTTGACAGGAGGCAACCAACCTTCACTGATTTACAGGACCTGTTTGGTTCTTTAGTCGATCCTAAAATTTCTATCACATCGAATATTTAGACACATGTATGAAGTATTAAATATAGATTAATTATGAAATTAATTGTATAACTTACTACTAATTTACGAGACGAATCTTTTAAGTCTAATTGGTCTATGATTTGACAACGTGGTGCTACAGTAAACATATGCTAATGACAGATTAATTAGACTTAAAAAAATCGTCTCGCAAATTAGCCTCCATCTATATAATTGGTTTTGTAATTAATCTATATTTAATGCTCCATGCATGTGTCTAAACATTTGATGTGATAGGAATTTTATGATCGACTAAAGAACCAAACAGGAACTTCTTCCGTGCGAATTGCATACCGCTGAGCATTCGATTTAATCGAAATCGTCTTCCAATTCGCTGCATTCACAATGAATTCCAATAATATTTGGTGGAGTTTGTTTAGACGTCAGAACTCGGCACTTCAGCGGTCATCACTCGATAGAGAGTCATCTCCTTCATATTTAGAAATCAGAAGGACGCTACCCAAACAGAATGTTGATTGCTGAACCAAAACACCACCCCAGCGGCCCAGACCGGCCGTCGGCGCCTCGCGAGCGGCGCTTCCGCCTCAATACTCCGAACGCATCTCCTTCCCACTCTCCGCGCCGGAGGCGCCTCTCTCCACCATCGCTTCCTCTACGGCAGCGCGACCGCCACGCGGCCCGCCCGATTCGTGGCCGAGGACTACCTCATCGCTAGTTGCGGCCTCACCCTAGCGCAAGCCCGGAGGGCCTCCAAGCACCTCGCCCACCTCAAGTCACCGGACAACCCCCGACGCCGTTCGCGCCTTCCTCGCCGGCATCGGCGTCTCCCAAGCCCACGCCACCACGGCAATCGCCAGGCACCCGCTTCTCCTCACATCCAAGGTGGACAAAACCTTAACTCCTCGCGCCACCCAGCTCCGACAAATGGGGTTATCGGCTTCCGAGATCTCCCGCCTCGTTACCATAATCCCCTCCATCTTTGTCAAACCCACCGAGATCTCCCGGCTCCCGTTCTACCTCTCCTTCCTCGGCTCTTACGAGAATGTGCTCGCCGCGCTCGCGAGGGCCCGCTACCTCCTTAACGCAGACATCAACAATGTGGTCAAGCCCAACATAGAGTTCCTGCTGCAGTGTGGCCTGACTCTTTGTGATGTTGCCAGTCTCTCTTTGCGCGCTGGGCTTGTGTTCACCATGGCGCCGGAGCGTGTCAAGGAAGTGGTGGCGCGTGCTGACAACCTCGGTGTGCCCCTGTTATATACCTACTGTACTAAACGGCCAGCTATGGGCCTAAGAAGCAAGCAGATGTATTACGGCCCTGTTCAGGTGCTCCTAAAATTTCTGTCACATCGAATGTTTAGACACATGCATAGAGTATTAAATATAAACTAATTATGAGACTAATTACACAACTTACGACTAATTTACGAGACGAATCTTTTAAGCCTAATTAGTTCATGATTTGACAACATTGTGCTACAATAAGCATGTGCTAATGATAGATTAATTAGGCTTAAAATCGTCTCGCAAATTAGCCTCCATCCATATAATTGATTTTATAATTAATCTATATTTAATACTCTTTATTAATATATAAACATTTGATATATATTTTAGAAGTGACTAAAGAACCAACCATCCACCTACAAAAGGAGCGGGGCGTTGAAGGACCAGACCCTGAAATGGCGGCGGCAAGCGCAGGCTTGAGTCCCAAATCCAATTCAGTGATCGTTCACCGGCGAGGAATCCAGCGAACGCTCCTATACACACGTGCGTCTCAACTGGCGTGCCTCCCCTCCCTGTGCGGTTATGCATGCGCTGATGTCAGCGCTGACATCAGCAAAAAAATCAAAGTATTTATTTTTAAATTGCTATAACTTTTGAACGGTGTATCCATTTCAAATTCCGTCTGTAACCGGTGTGTTCTACACGACAAGACGAATAAAAGTAGACCTCACTTAAATATGTTTTGAATAAAATTTTTAGTAGCAATTTATATATATTTATAATATATAAAGTTGTATTGAATAGCTTATGTACATAAGTTATATAAAATAACTTATTTATAAAAACTATGTTTGATAACTTTTGTACATAAGTTGTGTTTCATAACTTTTATATTTCCATGTTTTAGCATAAGTTATTATTTAATTTGTTCCTTGTGTTTAATAATTTTTTGGTCATGTTCGCTTCTCTTCTAAACCGTCTTTTTCAGCTTGTTTTTTCAGCTGGAATTGTATTTTTCTCTCACAACAAATCAGCCGAAACAGTGTTTTGGCTTGTTTTTTCAGCGAAGCGAACAGAGCCTTTGTGTTTTCAAGTTTTGGCATAAGTTATAAGTTAATTGCTCATTTATGTTTAATAACTTTTGTACATAAGTTTTGTTTCATAACTTTTATGTTTCTAAGCTTTGGAATAAGTTATATGTTATACTCCCTCCATCCCAAAAAACCTGACGTTTAGGACATGATTGTGCTTACCAAGGAGTCATTAATTAGGGTATAGTTTTCCCTATATGCCCCTATTAAATACTGTTGCGAGCGCTATCCATACGAGAAAGTTTCCTAGCTCATCTGGTTAGTGCGGTGTGGGTGAGCCCTGAGTCCCGAGGTCTCGAGGTCGAAACTTCGTGGACGCATTATTTTTGCCTGTGGCTTCATTTTGCATGGGTTTGGGTGGGGCGTGGCACGTGCGCGTTGGCTCGCATGGCACTGGTGCGGGTGGGAGCGCGTTTGGTGTTGTTTTGGCGCGTTTGGGCAGCGTTGGTGCTTGTTTTTGCGCCGTTCGCGCTCGGGTTTGTGCGTGGCCACGTAATTTTTCTGTCCGCGCTCCAAGCATTCTAATTTGGCGCTAATCTGGCCGGTCTCCGGACGCTCGACTTCTCGGGCCTCTGCTTCATTTAAAACGCCTCGTTCTCCACTGTACCACTCCCATGCTTGTCGTGCTCCACTCTTTCCTTCTCCACTCCTTCTCAAATGCAATGGCTAATCCATTTGATTTGAACGTTCGTTTGGAAGAAGATGACGGCGACGTCGATCTCAATGAGCCAATATTGGAGGACGACACCATAAATGGTAATGTACTACTCAGTTTGTTTGGTTTTTTTGTTTTATATTCAAAGCAAGAACGTGTGGTAACGTTTCTCATTTTCTTTCTTCTTTTTTTGGACAGGGTTCGATTTGAACTTGCCATTAGATGATTTTGGTGCTGTCGATTTCGATTACCTACAAAACCTTGCTGGTAATTTTTTTCTCATTTTGTTCTTTCGTTTTCTCCGTACTTGCAATGAAGCTGATGCTTTCTTTCCCTTTGATCTGAACGTTTAGCGGACGATGACGACGGCAACCTTGCCTTGGATCTCAACGAGGCTGAAAATGACGATGGCGACGCCGGCTTTGATCTGAACGAGCCTGAAGATGACGAGCATGGCATCGGTAAAATGCTTCGTCTCTTGTTTTCCTCTTCTGCATGTACTACAGCATGTTCTTCTTCTCTTGTGCATGACGAGCTAGAACATGCCGTGAGCATCTGTTGTTGAATGTCTTTGTTTTTTTTCATATATTGAGAGCATGCCGTGAGTACTATTAAAATGGTTGTTTTTTCCTTTTGTTAGAACAACATGCCGATCAAGTAAATCAACCGAAGCATGACTATTCTGATCATGTTAGACAACAAGTGTACCAAGCATTGTTGATGAGAAGTAAGAATGGGAAACTAGGCAAGCAAGATACAACAATTGTTGGTGCTCAATTTGGAGTAAAGATTCGATCAGTTCAGCGCATATGGAAGCAAGGTAAAAACCAACTTGCTCACAACATTCCAGTCATGGTTCCTAATCTAAAGAAAGGGCGGCGGCATGCTGCGTTTGAGCACCTGCGGCAGGAGAAGAACGGCGCGTCGAGGTGTTGCGGAGGGACTGCAGCGCCTTTACTCCACGCAAGAGCTGAGGACGGCGGCGACCAAGAGAACGAGGCGTCGGTCCATCGAGCGATTAATGCGTAGTCGAAGGAACCGTTGGCGAGCGGCTCGCCAGGGGTAAACCCGTCCTCGCGAGGCCTCGGGAGCCCAGGACGTCAGGTTTCACGAAAATGCTTCGGTTGCCCAGGACGTCAGGTTTTTTGGGATGGAGGGAGTAAGTAATAAGTTTTATGTATAAGTTATATGTTATGAGTTATTATATAGAAATTAGTATTAGAAAAATTCTTCGAAACATATGCAAGTGGGATCTAATTTTGTTTATCACGTCACGTAGAACACACTGGTGTAGACGAAATTAAAAACGGATACATAGTTTAAAAGTTATAGCATTTTAAAATAAGTATTTCTCTTTTCTTTTGATTACGTCAGCACTTCCTAACAAAGCACAGGAGGAGGGAGGCGCGGTACCATATGCTCTGCGCGCGCAGTTGGTTGGCCGGTTTGGTTGAGTTGCTGCCAAAAAGGGAAAGATGGGGATTTTTTTTTTTCCAAAAAGAGTATGTCTGAAAATTGATCGCTGCATATTTGTTTTAGACGAGCGTTCGCTATTTAGACGCGCCGGGCTTAGTCGAGGTGAGCTATTGGTCGAGGCTAGCTTCAGCTAGAGTTGTATCTCCTTCTCTTAATCCTTCCTCCTCCTCACTTGTACTGGTTCCCTTCAATAGAAACTTCTAGAACCTTCCCGAAGCTTGTATTCTGGCTCGTATGCTATTTCTGTGTGTGCTATTGTTGAGTTGAGGATTAGGACGGTGACAACTGGTACCGGAGCCGATTCCGATCCAGGGAGTACTCCACCATCGTGCCGGAGTTCCAGAAACCATGACGACGGAGGAGATGTTGACTCGGATCATAGCGAAGCTGGAGGAGACGAATGCTCTGTTGCGTAGCTGCGCTGAGCAACCGACGCCTTCGTCGCCTCCCTCCACCACCATCCACCCAGCCGACACCGAGGAACGAGAGGCGGCGACGATCTCCTCGGCGCTCACCATTTCTCCGACCTCGGCACCACCGCAGGACGCGAATCACGGCTTCCAGTTTGGCGTCACCAAGCTCTTCACCGCCGGCGCCGGCTCCTCCTCTCCGTGCTCTGCCTCCTCGCCCTGCTCCGCATCGCCGAGATCCGCACGCGTCGCGGCCTCCGAGTACTCCCTCGCCATCTCCGACTCGGAGACCGAGGCCGAGCCTGCCGCCACCTCGCTTGTCCCCGGATCCGCACCCACCGACGTCTCCTGCCTCGTCACCAGCGTCCACCGCGGGGACCCCAACCAGCGCCGCCATTCCGTGCGCCGCCACTTCTGCGACTTCGTCACGCTCGCTGACCGCCTCAACAGCCAGCTCCAGGGCACGCAGGCCATGGTCATGACGCTCTTCGGGGTCATGCCGCCCGTGCCCACCCACATCCTCGCCAAGGTGCCCCCGCAGAAGGAGGCGTTGTTCCATCACCTGGGAGTCACCGAGCTCCTGGCCACCTCGCCCACCAGGTGCTCGACGCTAGCTCCCTACCAGGCTGCCTGTATTCCAGTGTCCATAGTACCATCCTCGGCACCGTCAACAGCTTTCCCTGCCTCTACACTGCCCCAAGAGATCGTGCTCGCCATCCCCATCGTGGCCACTATGACTGCAACCATGACTGATTCATCACTTGACATCGACGAGTATGAGTCCTGCATTTCTAGTGAGAGCTATCTTAGCCCTAACAGTTTGCAGGTTCGATGTGCTGCTCCTCGCCACAAGGCTGCAGACCATGCCAAGCTTAGCCATGATGCTGATAAGGAAGCTGATAAGATCCTGCAGGACAGTGACAGCATCAGGAATGGTCGCGAATGTAGGCAACCAAAGCCTCCGTGGCTGGAAAAAAGTCTACATAACTCTCTCACCTTTGGCACCATGGCTACTTCACCCTCTGAACTTTGAAACCGTCTAACAAGCACTTTAAAGTTTTCCAAACCGTTTAATTAACCCCCTGAAGTGGTTTTGCATCCGGTTTTGCCTACGTGGCACTCCAATCTGCCAGCAAAAGACATGTTGGTGGCGGGGCCCAGCTGTCAGTCCCTTCCGCCCCCAAATACGCGTGGCTGGAGTCCTGGACGACTCGCCCTCACCCACGACGCCGGATCTTGGCCCGCCGCCTAGCATCAAGATCAGGACAAGGAGTGAGTGCGCCCCGCCATCGTCTTCGACTCCGCCGAGCAGGCATGGGCGTGGTGGCGTGGCGCGCGGTGGCGTGGCGCGCAGCGCCCGGTCGTCGAGGCGCTTGGCGTGGCTTGAAGCACAGTGCCTGGCTCCATGGCGCACGTGGCGTTCGGCAGCCTGGCTAGCACCAGCGGGCCGCGACGAGATGTTGGCTGAGTGCGAGTGGCCGAGGCGGAGGGCCTGGGCCAGCACCAGTAGGTCTTTCTTGTGGGTGGGGCGCGACGCACTGCAAGTGGAACTTCGTCGCTTGCTCATGGTCCTTGTCGTCGCGTGTGGTAGAACCGCCTAATCTAAGGCCTCCTAGGAGTTCTTGTCTTCCATTAAACACAAAGTACTCAAGAGAGGACGCTAAACTACGCAGTTCCGTCGAGCACACCCCAAGGGAGAACCTAAAAATTCACATTTTTTCATCAGAATCACAAATGAGGGAATGAAGCTTACAACATTTTAGCCATTTCTTACATCACTTTCCATGCAACATCAGAGCATAATATTTATTGTTTATAATAGCGGAATATGATCATGTTATCAGAGTTAGGAACAATTTAATTTAACAGCGGAATATAAATATGTGATCAGAGTTATAGCGAAAATAATGATGTATTCATGACATGATGAAGCATTGATATATAAACTATGACAACAGATTATAAACTTCTATTTATAAAAACATTTAGTGAGAGTTGTAAGTAAAAACTATGATCGCAGCGTAAAGTAATCCTTTCTGAGCCCAACAGGAGGGATCCACACACAAGAGTTAGCAGTAGCATCCGCCTGTCACCTGCAACAGGGGAAATGAAACCCTGAGTACTCAATTGTACTCAGCGAGACTTACTCATCAGGAGGAAATAAAAGACTCCAAGTATATGCAAGGCTATCTGGCTTGTGGATTTATTGTATCTGCAGGAGCATTACTAAGCGTGCGTCCTTATATTCAATTTTATTAGCAGTCAGCGTTAGTTCATTAACTAACCATTCTATGTAAGCACCTGCGCTACTTTCAAGCAGGTGGTAAGCAATCAGAATCATTTTACCATTTTTCATCTTCCAGTTCTTACTACGGTGCTAGACTGTAGACAAGTCGTACCGGATCGCCCGGTGATTCACGAATCAATGTGCCCAGCTGGGTACCCCAAAACACACGTCCCGCTTGTACCCCAGGCACAAGCCAAACCAACCAATCACTCTCTTGTCAAGGGGTCCAGGTCCCCGTCCAAACAAGGACTCCAAGCCCGCACACCTGAGTTTCGGACTCAGTGTGGTGCTTAGACCTCCACCATCCCCGCCTCCAATCAGTCGGTCCGGAAAGAGTCGGAACCCACGACAATAGAGCAACGAGCCTTTTCTGCTCCCATAAACAA
The DNA here is from genome assembly GCA_904845875.1 of Miscanthus lutarioriparius. Classification (NCBI taxonomy): domain Eukaryota; kingdom Viridiplantae; phylum Streptophyta; class Magnoliopsida; order Poales; family Poaceae; genus Miscanthus; species Miscanthus lutarioriparius. Next base: position 11,450,555 of record CAJGYO010000007.1, on the reverse strand, counting down.
GTATGTGCTCAGGATAATAAGTCTATGACCTGCTTAGAACCAAATGCAACGATCGGTCCTTAACCGACATAGGCGGAACAAGTGCAACCCGAGCCTTGCTCGAATGTCAAACCAAGTCCAAATCCAAAGTTCCATTCCGCCCGGTCTCCAATTATCATTCATATATTTTTTTTCAGGTGATAATAATATAATAGCAATAATAATATTTTTCCTATCTCTTACGAGTGACAGGCAATCACTTGACTTCTACCGGAGTCCTGTAGCATAGCAATCTACACGATCTTGTCATGCTAGTAAGACTCATAGGATAAGGATATATATATATATATGCAAGTGGTTTTTATTCAACTCCTTAAAATTTAATGTACAAACATAATATAAAGTGTAGAAAATAGGGGTTATGCACCGAGGTTTGCTTGGGTAAAACATAACCAAAAGTTAGCATTCCATCTTCGTGACATGATCCATAGCACCATCTTTCCAGCTACCCATTTGGTTCCACGACCCATCATCGTTCCTATTATGATATGTAAAGATGCAACGCATGCTTCGGTCAAACAAGCATACACATAGGCATTTACATCTGCTAAAAGACAAGCCACACGTCGTCGAGTAAGACTCGTTCCCGGAAAATGTTTTTGTTCTACAAACCCTCGATTATTGTTTTTGACATTTGATTGATTAAATATATTTTTTTGTACTAGGCCTTATTTATTTACCTTAGCAAACTAATCCCTATAGAGCTACAAAAATTACAGTGAGCACCTAATATTGTTAAGAATCTACTGTAAAAATTTCAGAGCCAACACTATCACTAATTTACCACAACAATTCCCACAAGTTTATACTTTGACAATATTAAGTATCTCAAATTAATTATATAGCTTCTAAGAATATTATAAAACTATGTGAACAAAATATACTAGCAGATAGTTAATGATTTTAGGCGTCTAACAAAATTAGTTTCACTATTTTTGGATATCTATGCGATTTTATAATATTTACCAAAGATCCGCTCAGAAATAAAATTTACAATCTATTTCTAATTCCTCCTAAAAAGGAAAAACAAAATCGGCCCAGCGTGGCCCACGCGCGCGGCGCGTGGACGCGGCCCACGGCAGAACCCATGCGCGCCCCAGGCGTTTAAGCAAAAGCGCCCCCCGTCTTTTCCCGACCTACACCGTGACCCAAACCCTATTCCTCCCTCTCTCACCCCTCTTCACTTAACCCCCTGACATCTCCCAAATTTACGCGTGCACCTCCCCGAGTCAGGGCACGCGGCGGCGTGACGGCAGCGGCACTGGGCGGCTACGCCGGCTAGCAGGGCTCGCGCCGGCCCCGTCTAATCGGCCGACCACCATCACTAACCTAAACTCAGGCGCTATGCGGCAGTGGGGGACAGCGGGGCTCGCGGGCGAGCGTGGCCACGGCACGTGGCCACCCACGGTGATGACACAGTCGCTCCAGCTAGCTAGCGCCTCTAAAGGACCAACCGGCTGGCGCTAGAGCACCACAGACTTACCACAACACTAGCTAAGGCGATGGTTGACGCAGAGGAAGGCCGGGGTGGGCTAGCCATGTGCACGCAGCGATGTCGGCGGCGCTCTAGGCGTGGCACCGTCGCGTCACCGCACCAGTGGTGAGCACCCTGGCCCAAACGGTGCAAGCATCAGCTGTAGGGGGTCGAGATGAGCTTAGAGCCACGATCAATTGAACTATTACCGTTGCAATCCTACCTTTCTTCCCCGTTCCCGGTCACGGCGGCGACATGGCCCGCGGCGAGCAGAACCTCAAATTTACACGATGGAGGGCATCGAAGGTAACTGGCGCTATCAGAACAGCTAGTTGGTTATGAGTCCTTGCTACAATGGGGCTGAATTGAGCTGGGATGCCACAGTCCATGCATTAATTCAGGAAGCGGCGCGGCTGCTAGTGCCCAGACAGAGCCATTAAGGCGTGCCCGCATACGGCCACGCGCACACAGCAGCGTGACGTCGTGATGCAGCAGGCTACGCAACAACATCGAGCTTGGCTTGGTAGGTGGTTCGAGCGATGAGATGGGCGCCACGTCGGTCCAGTGGCTGAGCGGCCACAACTTGGCTCGTTCACGGCTTGGCCACCAGGGCGCATGCACCGGCCAGGCCACGGCAGCCTGGCAGCGTAGTCGGCCCACGGTGGCGGCCGAGGCCAACCCATCCCGACGCGCAGCCGGCAGCCCGCAAGGCTAACCACGGCATGACTATGGCCAAGAAAGGGCCGAAACGGCAGTGCGCGCGGTGACCGCGAACACGGGCTGTGCCACAACGAGCGGTGATGTGCATGGTTTTTAAAGCGATACAAAAGCTGCTGATCAACTCAACCCGGGTTCAACCGGTTCCATTAACCTAAAGTCGGTACTAACACCTATCTAGCGAAACAAACCTCACATCCAGAGAGCGACTAGAGAGCGAGATAGGGAGGTGCCAACATGAGTCCGTCACGTGGGATGGCGGTTCATGAACCGGGCACCGAATCATAGTTCGCAGCGCGTTCCAACGTAGTTCAGAGAATTTTTGCGCGAGCAACGCACCACCCAACACCACAACTACTTATACCAAGTCCGTGCACTCACCTTGGTGCGACCAACGATGTCAAAATATGAAGCCGTCGCTTAAGCATTTTTGTAAATTTAAATGACAATATAACATCGTCCATTATCATTTCGGACTTAACGAATTCGATGTTCGATTAGAACTAACCTTCCCCAACACTTTTGGTTGAATTTTTAAATGGTCTAAGCCTCTTCAATTTCAACTTGACAACATGTCATGACCTAGCTCATACTTCATGCTAACTTCTGTAGATTTCACTACACATCTCACTAAAACTTAACATTTGTACCCACAACTATTTGAGAGTACTTGTTCTTTTTTACTCAGCATGAGGCCTATGATACTTTGCAAAAAATTACAAGACATTCTTAACTCCATTCCAGTGATCTATATCTAGACTGGACTTCTGCCAAAATATCCCGGATACATAAGCTACGTCAAGGTAAGTTCTTACTTGTACATTCATTAAGCTTCCAACAGCTAAAGCATATGGAACCATGTTCATTTGATCGATCTCATATCGGTTTCTGAAACACTGAAAGTTCCCAAATCTATTATCCTTGACTTTAGGAGCAAGCGTAGGTTTACTCGTGTGCATACTTTATTTATTTAGAATTTTTTTCTAAGTATGCCTTTGCAATAGTCCTAACACCTCTTTTTCATCTATCTCGGTGAATTTCAATTCCTAGAACCATAGAGGCTTCACCAAGAACATTCACATTGAAACTTGAGGACAAAGACTTCTTCTCCAATGATAGATTATCATTACTACTAGTGAGTAGGATGTCATCTATACATAGTATGTGGAAAAAGAATTTTTCATTCTTGAACTTCGCATAAACGCTATTGTCCTTCTCATTTTCTTTAAACCCAAACTTTCTTATCGTTTCATCAACTTCAAATACTATTGTCTAGAGACTTGTTTTAACCCATAAATGGATTTCTACAGACGGCATCCCATACGTTCTTTTTCTTCCACAACAAAACCTTTGGGTTGTGCCATGTAAACATTTTCATACAAATCCTCGTTGAGGAATGCCGTCTTTACATCCATCTGATGTAACTCTAAATCATGATGTGCCAATAATACCATCATGATTTTAAAAGAATTCTTGCATAAGACTGGAGAGAAAACTCTCATCGTAGTCTATTCATTCTCTTTGCGTAAAGCCTTTTGCTACAAGTCATGCTTTATATCTTTCCACATTTCCTTTGGAGGCACATTTTGTCTTGTAGACCCTTTCAAAGCCTACTATTTTGGCTTCATTAGGAATTTCTTCTAAGTCTCAAACATCGTTGGTATTCATCGAATTTATTTCAACTTCCATAGCTTCTTGCCATTCAAACGAGTAAACGCTTCTCATGGCTTCTTCAAATGAGGTGGGATCACCCTCTATTTGAATTTCTTCACTAACATAGACTTCATAGTCATCAGATAACTGGTTTACTATTTCTTTGAGACCTTCTGGGGCCTCAGCTACTAGCATTTTTATGTGGGCCTGTTGTTGCTTTTCATTGCCAAGAGACAATTGATTCTACAGGCTCCTGTATCACAAGATCCTTGTTTACATTATTCATCCTCTTCGAAGATCCAACAACAAGTGTTGTATAAGTCATACAACATCAACAGGTATCGAGAAATTCATTGTTTTGAATTACTGAAGTGGGCACGCAGTCCCGCTTCTTTTCAAGTCATATGTCTCTACATACCGTGCTCCCCTAGATCATCCCATCTTTTATAAAGATAGTGTATCTTTCAATTTCTTATTTGGGTTCAATCTGTTAAAACCTTATATGATGCTTTAAGCACCGCTTTAATATCTTTGATGGTGACTATGCTATCTTTCTCTCGGAACTTTAAAAAATCTAGGAATTTAGCTGTTTCTCTGGTTAGGGGTATCATTGTTATGATCGACGATCACATTCATCAAAATCTTTATCTCACTCAGTTTCTTATAAAATTTGTATCTCACTCTTAATGAAGAGTACACATTCATCAATATCTTTATCTCACTCTTAATGAAGAATAGTTTCTTAATTGATCTTAATTCTTACCCTTAATTCATCTCACAATTCTCCCCCTCGAAATATGGCATGAACTATACTGCTATGATTTCGAGAACTATTTAGAAAACTGTGAACGAGGAGACACTTATGACTTACTTCATTCACATGATTATGCCATGCAAATAAAGTTATTTCTTGATCCGTATAGGAGTACACTTTCCTCATTCCACTTCAAGAACTTGACGAGGTCTTTTATTAACTGTACTTTTGCAAGTCCCGCTTGCATCTTTTTCTTGTCCTTTGATTAGTATTGACCATGATGGTGCATTTCTATTGTGCCATGGTCAATACTAGGATAGCATAAGAGCTACCCTAACTTCTCTCGCTATGTTGGATACAAAAACATATGAGTCATCACAAAACTTCTCCCGCCATGCAGGATTGACGAGCATAAGTACTATGCTAAACTTCTCCCCATGTGGGATAAATCTATATACAAATTACCATAACGAAAAATTTAGTCATGATGATTAAAATATTCACTTATACTTTATTTTCCAATTAAATCTTCTCGTTGGTTCCAATTTAATTAGAAAATTAGTAAACTAACAAAAAAACTATCCTGAACTAGCTTGACTCAAGCCTTTTCATTCACATACCCCAGCATTGCAGCACGTTGACATACAGCCGAGTGATCACGTCGGTTAAAAAATAAAACTTACAAGATGCTTCTGCATCAATTCTATATCACCATTGGGCATAAAATAGAATTAATGCATAAAACTCATAAATTAACTTGAAAGACATATAACTACTCTTCAAAATTAAATTCTCCCGTTGGTTCGAATTTAATTAGAAGATAATCAACATCATTGCAGCGAAACATGATAATAAAATACATTCTATTAGTTTATGAGCATTTCTTGGTCTTTATCTACTCTCTGAAAAATTAACCATATTGGTATAAAATTTATCAGAGATTTAAACTTCAACCTTAAACTCATTATAATATTGTTATCATCAATGTTGGTCAGAAAAAAACAATACCATAATTTAACATAAATAAATCGGACTACTCCTCTAATTTAAAATTTTCCGTTAGTTCCAATTTAATTAGAGGATAAATATAATCATAATTTACTGAATAAATATAACTGTTCTTCAAATTAAATTCTCTCGTTGGTTTGAATTTAATTAGAAGATAATCAACATTAAACTTGGCAGCGGAAACATGAAAAAATTCTTTATCTACTTTTTAGAAGCATTTCACTGTACTCATCTACTATCTAAAAAAATTATCCCGTTGATTTAAATTTTAACAAAGATTTAAAATAGATAAAAAAATCATCAAAATTTGCTTCTAAAAATGAATAAACATGACTCGGTATGTACTATTCATCTTGCCCTAGCCCGTTAAAACAAGACGCTGCCCAAAGAAGCGAAACACGACTGCTGGCACGCTCATCGCTTCAAATGACAATTTCAACCTGCAAGGCCGCTGGCGCTCCTCCACTCAAAGCCGCAACTGGGCTGGGCAAGGATTTCCTCAACCCGCCTACGTTGAAAGCCGGTCCTGCGAATACCGACCGTTGATCGTAATCGAACGGTCGTCCGTCATTCTCGGCAGATAAAAACTCTCCGCTGAAAGCATCTAGGCCCTTAGTTGGATTTCGGTGATTAATGATGACACGAGATTACTATGACTAATATATGTTTTGTAGAGGTAATTTGAGTTAGGTCATGGTAATAGCAATTGATTGGGCAATCATGGTTGTTATGCCCCTGTCGATGAAAATCATTTTGGTTTTCAAAGGATGGACGACAAGGTTAAGGACGGACTAGTTCTAAGTGTCGTTTGGTGTTAGAGATACACTTAGAGTAGTTTAGAACTTTGATTTTCCTTTAGCCGTACTATTAAGGGGGGTATAGACTAGTAGCTTGACCTAGGTGAGTCTAATAGGTTATCTGTGGTACACACTTGTCAAACCTAGCACTAGGTAGCTCAGGAGTAGTCATAAGATCAATTGGAGTAAACTTCATCCACATAGGATTTCGAGTTAGAAGTGAATGGAGGGTCAAATGATTGACCGGACGCTGGTCTGGTTTTGATAGGATGCTGGAGGGTGAGTCTGGTCAGTTTATTTTATCAACTGCAGTCGTCTGGTACTGATCGAACGCTGAGTGAAAAGTGATCGGATGCTGGGTACCTGCATCCAGTCAACTCCAGAGACGTTCCAGAGAGACTGTTTTCTGACCGGACGCTGAACAGTGAAGTGACCAGACTCTGGGTGTCAGTGTCCGGTCAACATCAGTAAGGTTCTAGAGAGTGTTTTTCTTGACCGGACGCGTCCGATCAGTGCTGACCGAACGCTGGTCAGAGTTCGGTCAGAACTTAACGGCTCTTTCTGACACAGTGGCGGGTGTAACTGACCAGAGCGTCTGGTCATACTGACCGGAGCGTCCGGTCACCCTGCTGAACGCTGACTTAGCCTCTAAACATTATGTTTTGAATGAGGGGGTATAAATACTTACTTCACTCGTCCAAGGGATGTCTCTTGTCCATTTGTTCAGCTGAGAAACATCTTGAAAGTGCAATGGACAGTAAGAGCCTAGTGAGGTGATTGAGATTTAAAAATCCAAGATTAAGGTCCTCATTAGTGCAAGAAGAATAGCAAGTGTGCATCCACCCTTCTCATTATGCTTGTCGTGGTCAAGTGAGAGTTTGTGCTTGTTACTCTTGGTGATCGCCATCACCTAGACGGCTCGGTGGTGATTGGAAGTTTGGTGATCATCCGACGGAGCTTGTGGGCGATTCACCGCGATGGAGTGACAAAGAATCAGCCCGTAGAGAGCACTTGATCCTTACGCGGATCAAGGGGAAGCTACATCCTTGCGTGAGTGCTCCAACGAGGACTAGTGGGGAGTGACGACTCTCCGATACCTTGGAATACATTGGCGCGTTCATTTTTCTCTGTTTACTTTGAGCATTTACATTTGAGCAATTCATTTCATATCTTTATATTCTTAGAATTGACATGCTAGAGTAGGATTGGAACCTAGGGTGTAAAACTTTTGTGCGGTAGAACAATAGAAACACATTCTAGGCACAAGGGGTGAAGTGGGCTAAGTGTAGGGTTTAATTATTGAAAGAATTTAGAATTAGCCCAATTCATCTTTACTTTTGGTCATCTTGATCCTTTCACCCGCGACCGGCTCTCCCCTAAACCCTAATTCTATTTGCTCTTCCCCTTTCTCTCTCTACGCCGCAGCGCACCAGACACAGAAGCGATAGCGACTCAAGGCTGTCGGAGAAGAGAGTGCGACGCCGCCATGGGGCCCCTTGCCGAAGCGCGCGTTCCCCAGTGGGTGAGCGCGCCGCCGTCGAGTGGCCTCGCGTTGGCGCCCTAATCTCGTGCGCCAGTGACCCAGCGTTGAGCGATGCTCGTCCCGTTTTGCCCGCGCGACGACGGTGGTGACAGCGGCGAGAAAACCGGGTAGGTTCTCCCCTCTCCGTCCACTTTTCTTCTAGGGTTAGGGTTAGGGTTTCGATCCGATTCGGAAAACGATTCCGCTCCTTCTACTTTCTTTTCACTTTTCTACCCCGATCTAGATCTACACACTTGAAAACCTGGCTCTAGTACCATGGTTGGGATTTGTAGGACCTCTAGGTGCAGATCTAGCGGGTAATGACTTAACTTAGATAAGGACTTGGTGATGTATCTCGCCGCATGAAGTGGCAGCCATGGCGCCGCCGCGACGTGCCCACTGATGTTGGAGTAGAAGTAGCATCGTACCCGTCGCTCACAGCACTTCCCTTTTGATCAGATTAGGGTTAGACTCGATAGAGAATTGATGGCAGCAGTGAACTTCGTACCTTTCGTCCTGACCCCACATTCCTATTTATAGCGCTGCACGACTTGGGCATCAGCCAGGATTAAGGCACGGATCAAGATCAACCTAACAACGGACACCACAACCGCGGCAATGAAATGGGGGCATGGCGGGACTCGTCACCCACCCGCGCGCCAAAAAGGAGGAGGCAAACGGCGGCGGTGGAGCAGGACGAGCCGATGCGAGACTTCTCGCAGGAACGGAACGACGGGGAGGTTGCGGATGGCGGCGCTCGAGGTGCGGCTCGGCGAGCTCTCAGCTGACGTCGTCGTGCTAGCACAGGGTGCTTCTCGCGACTGTCTCGGCCCTGCTCAAGGCCTCGGAGGAGCACGCCTTGCTGTTCAAGGCCGCGGAAGAGCATGCCTAGGCGGAGGCGGCGCGTGAGTCCTGGGCCAGCCCAGGGGCGAGGCCGCGGCGTGACTCCAGGGGGCGGTCGTGGAGAGCGTCTGAAGCTGTGGCTGATGTCTTGCTTCTTGAAGCCCGTCCTTCCTGTCTGACGGCGTGCATCCAGATCCAGAACAAGCTCAAGCTCCATGCTCATTACGTGCTTGTGTGAATGCCCACATGGACGACGACCGGTCGAAGGAGGTTGTGATGTGTGGGTCCTCATGCCACGGTGGCAACAGATTCCAGCTAGACTGCCACGTGAGTAAAACCACCCTGCAAAACCACCTTAGGGGTTATTTGAACGGTATTGCATAGTTTAAGGTGCACAATACCTGGTTTCGTAGGTTAGGGGTGAAGTAGACCTCCTTCCATACGTTAGGGGGTTATACAGACTTTTTCCCCATGGCTGCTAGGTATAGAGGTGTTTCGTTCATGGTTTGGGAAAATGCAATTGGTCAGTGGGTTCCTGCTTGAGGTGTCGCCATGGTGTAGAGATTTCACTGTGTGGGTGCAGTGGCAACCATCTATGCCACCACCTGTGCTTCTAAAGATGGCATCCAGTGGTACTAATCTGCAGCTGTTACCATGTCTATTCATTGTCTGCACTAGAGCCGAAGCAAAGCAATCCAAAATTTTGCTGGTGCTTATGTTTGGCATTTGCTATGTTGAATTGCCTATTGTGCACTCCAATTTTCAGTCATATATATTGGTGTTTGAGGTGCTGCCAGGAAAGCCAGTAGCACTGCCTTTTATCTGTAGAAATGGTGGCAAGTTTCTGTTACAACCATGGCTATCTCAACTTGTCATTGTTAATGCTGAGCATCATCAGTTAGAGCTAAAATCACAAAGGAGGATTGATGGGCAATTAGTACAAATCAGGAACTGGGAAGTGAAGCTAGAAGAGGGAAACAACAAACTGAATATATTCCTACATGGCACAGACATGGATTTTCACCTAAGCAGCAATACTGATGCTCTCAAACTGAACTTGCAGCATCTGAAATTTTCTTGGCCACCACATGCTCTGTCCCAAACCTTGGATATGTCTCTAACTACCACCAGTATATATGGAATACTATTGTTGACAAGTCATCAGAGGAACTCTAGAATACTGATGCTGCAATCAAATGCAGATTCTATATACTCTCACAAGGAAGCGAATTGGAAACTGAATTTGTTAGCCGAAAACTTGAGCTGTGTCCAGATTGGCATTATTGTGTTTGTAGCTGGTGACCAGTGCAGAAGTAGTGGAGAAGAGCTGCAGCCAAGACCATTGCCATCTTTCAAGTTCAGTCAGTACGTTAAAGGAGACTCTGAATTGGTGACCCATGCATCACTAATGGTTTGGTGCTGCCAAAGCGGATTACAATGGATACATAAATGGCCACGACCACCACAAAAGTATTTTAAGAACTATCAGCATACTGTTCTACACTTGGGCTGCAAGCAGTTGTTCACGAGAGAAAAATGGAAGAGCTCTGTCGTTGCAAACTATGATTACAAAGAGCTAGTGCAATTGAAACCCCCATGGCTATTATTTGCGTGCGGCAACTGTGTTCACTGTTGTCTTGCCAAGAACCTCATCACAGACACAGTTATTTCTAGCATTGCATCGGGACCCCTCCTAGAAGTGGTGAAGTTTAAGTCCAGTAATCTGTTTATCGGCAATACAAAAGTATCAATGGTTCTTTTGGAAAGTGCTAGGCGCAGAATATTGATCATTGGTGAAACTGATATCCTAGTGAAAAATCAAGAAGGTACATCTGAATCAAAAGTATTCCTTTGGACAAAGAAGAAAATGTGTGCTATTGAAGCGGCTACTTGGCAGTGAGCAAACAACTCATATACAATGTCAGAACAATATGTTTCAGTTTCAGAAATGTCCAGTGTGGTTGCAGCAGATATTCAATGGTGCGCTCTGGACTTGCATCATCAAGGTTCAACAGGTGATCTTGTGGGATCCAGGAAATCGGCTTGGGGACAAGCCGAATTTTTAGGAGGGGAGAATGTCATATACGTACTGTACTAAACAATGGATCTCATAGAGAGATGTGGGCTGTTCCGTATACCGGACCAGCTATGGGCCTAAGAAGCAAGCAGATGTATTACAAAAGGAGGAGGGACACGCAACAGAGGGGCGTCGAAGGACCAGACCCTGAACCGGCGACGGCAAGCGCAGGCTTGAGTCGAGGTGAGCGATTGCTCGAGGCTAGCTTCGGCTAGAGTTGTATCTCCTTCCCTTAATCCTTCTTCCTCCTCCCTTGTACTGGTTCCCTTCAATAGAAACTTCTAGAACCTTCCAGAAGCTTGTATTCTGGCTCGTATGCTATTTCTGTGTGTGCTATTGTTGAGTTGAGGATTAGGACGGTGACAGCCCCGTAGCCCAAGGATGTACAAGAAAGCCCTGGAGGTCGCCAACGACCATGATACCAAGGCTATTGGTGCGAAGATGGATTTCTTGAAGAAGGCTCTTGGATGCTCTGAATCTGAGGTAGGCATTGCAGTATGCAAGATGCCGTCCCTTCTGTCTACCTCAGTGGGAAAGCTGGGTCGCATGGTGGAGTTCCGAAAGCTGGATGTCGGGTTGGAAGCTTGTTACATAATCTGCAGGCCGCAACTATTTAACTACAGCCTGGAGAAGCGGCTGATCCCCCGGCATTAAGGTTCTGAAGGCGAAGGGGATTCTGAAAAAAGACGTCGACTTCCACAATGTGGCTTGTGCATCCCATAAGAGATTCGCAGAGAGGTTCCTGGACTCTCACAAGAAGAGTATTCATTGGCTGGAAGAGACTTATGCTGCTGCCTGTGCAGGGCAAGTTCCTCCAGAAATCAAACCATGAGTCTATGACTAGAAATGGAGATGTTGAAGGTTTATTCTACCTCCCTAGTAGACTGCGTTGATACTGTAACATGTTACACCATGCTTGCTTCAATTTGGGTTTCTTAGTCACAAAGTTCTTGGGTCGGCGGGGTCGAGGAATGTGTTATGGTACCTGCGAGGAGTTTTTACAAGGCAGGGTGGAAAATGAACCTGCATACTTGGATCGGGGTCGAGGTTCCCAGGTCGTGGGTTGATGCCTCGGACCCTGCTTTATGTGACTACTTTCTAGTGATCTGATTACAGACCATGTGTTTAATACCTTCATGTCTTTGAAGCATTTGGATTGGATGGCCTGATTCCGCTCACCCATGTTCATTTCTTCCTGCTCCCAAAACTTTACTGATTTTGCCTGTTCCCTATTTGGATAAAGGGACGTGTTCTCTCAGTCTTGCTGTTGTTCTAACACTATTGTGTATCTGTATGTTAAATTGTTAATCTGTTTTTATGTTACAGTTTCATTATTCCATTGGTGAATCCTGGGATTTATTGAATCTTGGTTTCCAATGAAATGCAAGTGCGCTGAGCGCCCTCAGAAATAGGGGAGGACTGAGCCTAGCTTGGTTTCTGTGGACCGAGGTTGTTTTGCCAGCACGTCTAGGGTTTGATGCTTGGAGCTTCGCCATTCCACCAGGATTTAAACATGGGCAGGAGTTGTATATGTACATGTGAGTACATTCAGTTGTCAAAGTGTGTGCTTGTGCTACTTGAGGTTAGATCTCCAATTTGGTTTAAACATGTGCTTGGACATAAGCATGTTGGCAATTTTCAGCATGTGCTTTGTGTGAGGTGTGCGTGTCCTGCCTTCTACTCAGAAAAAAGAAAGAAAGGATCAGAATAGGAAGGAAAAAGTTGGAGGAATTAAGGGCAGGTATTGATCTTTTTTGTGTAATAATTGTGTAAAGGAGTAAGATGTTAGATGACCTGAAAAGAAGTGGTATGATTAGTCATTTTGCACAGAATAGAAATAAGAAAAAACTTTGGCATTGCTTTGCTCCTGTCCATGGCAAAGACCCAATGAAGCTGTTTTAGGCTTCATGAATTGAGCTGAAGATTAACATGGATCAAAACGAGGTATGTGCCCCTTACCCATTGTACATTATCCTGAAAAAAGGGAGGGAAGATATTAGGCTACAGTTATGGGTATCTGAAAGGAAAGTTTATGGGCCTGTTCGGCTAGTATTAAAGCCGGCTGAAGCTGTTTTGTTGTGAGAGAAAAATACTGTAGATTCTAGCTGATAATACAATTGGGTTGGACATACAGTTGGTTTGGACCCAACTCCCAAGCTAGTACTTTCAATGTGAAGTGAGTTAAGCTTATGGTGGTCCTTTCGATAAGGAGCATAAGAAATATTCAATCATTACTCTACTGCAAAATAAGAAAAGGTGAAATGGAAATATGCTTCTTCATCTGTATAGTAGCAACATTGCTGGGGGATCTACCTTTACTTCTGCAGGAGACCCAATTTACATCTTCCTGATTAGTAAAAGTGAGCAATGACTTGGCGCACCTTCCTGTTCCCACAGCATTGTTATTGCATCACTAATCACGATATGTTCTTTGCTTCATTTTGCTCTCTGGTCAGAAGTTTTGATATATTTCTGTTCTCAGGGATTCAGGGGTCTTTGTGTCTGTGGTGAATCTCTACTGGTTAGGTTGGAATATGGCATTGATTACTCACTGAATTTTTCATCAGTTGATCTGTGATCAGACCTACAGCGTGAGGTGTGCTTGGGTCCTAAACCATAGCAGTTTAGCAGATATACGGAATATGACCAATATGTTAGCTCAAGTTGTTATGTACTTGTTTGTTTGCCGTCACATTGTTTTCGTATTGGGCCTCGTTTAGTTGGCGATTTTTTTTGGGAAATGGTACGGTAGCACTTTCGTTGTTATTTGGCAATTAGTGTCCAATCATAGTCTAATTAGGCTTAAAAGATTCGTCTCGTGATTTTCGTCTAAACTGTATAATTAGTTTTATTTTTTATTTATATTTAATGCTTCATGCATGCGTTCAAAGATTTGATGTGACAGGAAATCTTGAAAAATTTTGCAAAATTTTGGAAACTAAACGGGCACTTGGTACAAGTTGTTGGATCATGCATGTGAACTTTATTTCTGATTTGAATTACAGGGGCTGTTATCTTCGCTGGAATTTGGATGCGAGGGGCCGAGGCGGTACTGAGTACTGAGTACTGACTACTGAGCATGATTTGGTACCTCCTCGGCTGTACATATATTTCGCTGTGGAACGGCTGCAAGGTCATCATCTAGTGATCCGTCATTCCTGAACCTGACCCCCATCTCTCTTTGGAGCAGCTCAAATGCAACAGTTCCGTCTGCAAGGTTTAAGAGTTGTATGGTCCCATTAAAGAAGTAGAGTTATTTTAGCGCAGGACTTGCTGCAGCTGTCTCAAAACATCGGAATTCTTACTTCTTAGTGCACCTGTGGTCCTAATCTCTGCTTGATATATGAAGAAAAAAAAACACGAGATTTCGAATTGAAGATATGCTGTTGATATTGATACTGCTGTCCCAGCAATGGCAGATACGAACTTTGGATCAAGGCAAGCCTTTTTGACATCTGAATTCTGCGTTTCTTTGCCTCCATTTGACATCTGAATTCCCTGTTGCTCAGTGTTAACCCTGCAGGTCAGAACCGTGCATTCTCCCAATTTGAATAAGGAGCGGATTCAGGCTACAGAAGTTTGGCCGACGTCAACGTGAAACAGAGACAGTTGCTTCACATTTTCTCCGCATCCACTTCCACCACAGCCAATCCCCAGGCCCCAGCGCAGCGCCATCTATCGTGCTGCCATCAGACGCACACGCACAATCCATCCATTTCTTATCCACCTCATCCCACCTCCGGCCACTCGTCTCCGGCCACGCGACGCCCTCCAGCCCCACCGCCGCGCGATCCGGCGGCCACCCGATCCCGTCCGTCCGCTCCCCACCCCCAAACCCCACCCCTGTCCTCTTCCTCTCCCCCCGGACCTCCCAAGTCCCAAACCAGAGCGAGGCCGCACTACCCCCGAGTCCCCTCCGACCGCACGCTCCGCGACGCGATGGCCGCGCTCCGCCTCGCCTCCTTCACCCTCCGCCCCGCCGCCGCCGCGGCATCCGCCTCCTCCGGCGCGACCCCCGCGGCGCCCCGGTCCGCCTCCTTCGCCCGCGTGGCGCGGGGGCTCCCCTCTCTCCGCCTGGCCCCGCCCCGCCGCCGCGGGGACCTCGTCAAGCCCCGCGCGGCCGAAGCCGCGGCGGAGAGCTACGCGTCCGCGCTGTCGGAGGTGGCCGTCGAGAACGGCACCCTCGAGCAGACGGTCTCCGACCTGGAGAAGCTGGAGAAGATCTTCGCCGACGAGACCGTCGCCGAGTTCTTCGACAACCCCACCGTCCCGCGCGAGGAGAAGACCCAGCTCATCGACGAGATCGCCAAGTCGTACGAGCTGCAGCCGCACGTCGTTAACTTCCTCAACGTCGTCGTCGACAACTTCCGCGCGACGATCGTGCCGCAGATCGTCGTCGAGTTCGAGAACGTCTACAACTCGCTCACGGGCACCGAGGTCGCAACCGTCACCTCCGTCGTGCAGCTCGAGTCGCAGGACCTCGCGCAGATCGCGCAGCACGTCCAGAAGATGACCGGCGCCAAGAACGTCCGCGTAAAGACACAGCTCGACCCGGAGCTCATCGCCGGCTTCACCGTGCAGTACGGCCGCGACGGCTCCAACTTAATCGACATGAGCGTCCGGAAGCAGATCGACGAGATCACGTCCGAGTTCGAGTTGCCCGACGTCCCGCTCGGAGTCTGACCGGCTTGAGGCGTCCATCCTCGCCCTTGAAGCTTAGGTCCTTTCTGCTGCCTCTCTCTCCCTGTTCTCATCTGTATCATTCTCTGATTGAATATTTGAATGAATGATGAATACTGCATACCTGGATTTCAGAGTTCATTCATATTTGAATGAATGGTGAATACACTGCATACCTGGATTCCAGAATCGTATTGTGTGCATGTCTTGGCTTGTTAGCATTGTGCATAATCTGAAGACAAGTGTATAGCTTAGTTTCATGTCATTCGCACGGTTTATAGTTTTTTTTTTGAAGTTGAGACTTCGCTGGAGCGTCCAAGAAAGAAATTAATTGAAATTGGTTTCAAATAGGGAAAGTGGTGGAAATTAGGAAAACGCGACCATAAATTTCACATGAACCGTGTAGGAATTTCATGTAGAGAAACTGTGTCCAATTCTCAATAATCTATACTGCAGTGCTCCTATGGAACATAGAAATTTTACATGAATCATGTAATCGTGTATGAATTTCACAGGAATCACTTTATTTTTATAGAAAAAATAGGAAATGTAAAAAAAAATCCGTATTCCAAAGGGGGCCTTAAATGGTTGTATTTGATGTAATCCCTGTGATTACACACTTAAGCAGGAAGATGAATGTACAGAAATCAAAATGCTCACACAAGTAATCCAATCCATAATCAACCAAAACGCCCAAGATTTTGGCTTGCAATCAAAATTGAAAGTGCAATCAAGTCCTAATTGTGGGTTTTGGTGATAATAACCACGCAATTAGAGAACTAATGAGGTTTATCGAGATGACAAGTAGGGAATTTATATTCGAGGATGCTACACGAAACAGAGGAGCCCCCAATTATAAATGTAGATGGCTTCAAACTCAGGAGGTTCAAATTTTTTTATATTTTGAATTTGAGTATATGAAAAGTCATACTATAAAGGGGACACAATGCTTAAGCTAATATGTGCTACCAAGTGCTCAAACATACACATGCATCATCAGTTTCACAACCAAGACAGTCTACACTTCACTCTTACCCATGTTGTCTTGCGTGGTGCGGCACTACCGCAGTGCGGCACTACCACGACTTAAGTGACCGTTGGGGGCTGAAGAGTATTTATACCCTTCCCCTTCCTCCCCAACGGCTCTCTGTCTCTTCTTCCTCACTTCAGCACGTCCAAAACAGAGTAGAAGCTCTCTCTCTCTTCCTCCATTGTTGACCTCAAGCCCCCAAGCAAATTCATTGATTTTCCCATTAATCCTTGAGGGAAAAGGGTCCAAAACTCAATTAGAGAGCAGCTCCATTGATTCCCTAACTCTAAAGAGCATTTGGTTCACGATTTGGCCGGCGGTTGTGTTTGTTACTCTTGGAGCTTGGCTCCTAGCCGGCTAGAACATCGTCCGTGGAGCTTGTTAACTTGTATGGCAGCCCCGAAAAGGTTTGTAACCATCTCTTGAAGTTAGTAAAGTCATCCCTCATCTTAAGAGTTAAGTCTCTTGACTTGAGAACGAGAAATGGTTGGAAAGCCTCAAGCCTTAGTGGCTAACCTCAACAACATAGAGGTAGGCAAACTTTGGTGGCGAGCCGAGCCACGGGATAAATCATTATATCACTTGTGCTTGATTTACATTACTTGCATAACATATTGTGGTTGAGGTGATTTCTAGAGTTTTTAGTCGATCTACTTGTGTGTGGTGTTTCTACCACTTCTAACTCTTGATTTGTGATTGTCATACCTGCAGTAAGCTAGAAAATTTCTCCGATCTAAGTTTTCGTTCACAGATTTTGAACTATGATTCGAAGTTGTCTGCAGGTGCGGCAGTGTCGCTGTTCTGGTCCGGCAGTGCTGCAGTCCGACAGTGCCACCCTCCAGAGCGGCAGTGCCGCAGGGTGAATTTGATAAAAGTTTGAGTGTTTGTTTTGATAGGCCTATTCACCCCCTAGGTTAACTAGAGATCCTACAAGTGGTATCAGAGCGGGTTACCTCATATACGCTTCACCGCATGAGGTATGGAGCCCGGAGGAGGAACTAGTGGCGTGAAGCGGGTGGATGTCGACACGGACAGTAGCGAGCTGAGCGCGTCGATAGCAAGCAACACCACGCTACCACATCTTGAGGCTACCGATGCCGAAGGAGCTCTCAATGAGAATGAGAGAAAAAGGAAAGAAGAAAGAAAGCTAAAAAGAGAAGCAAGAGAGAAAAAGAAAGAGAAGCAGCGGTTAGAGGAGAAGAAGCAAAGGAAAGAAGAAACAAAGCTCAAGAGAGAAGCAAGAAGAAAAAGAAGAGAAGGTAAGAAGAAGGAAGAAGAAGAGAAGGCAACAAGTGCATCATCAAACATATCAAGTAGTTCCAAAGATAGAGATGATGATAAGTCATACCAAGTGTCGAAGAGGAACAAGAAGGATAAGAAAGGAAAAGGCAAGGCCGACAACAACAAATATGTCACCGTATCCTTTAACTATTATTTTATTCCTATGACTAACCATGATCAGAGGTCTTTCATCAATGTGCCTGCGTGCAAGTTACCTCATTTCAATGGAACTAACTTTGCCAAGTGATAGCACTTGATGAGAGCCTATCTTATAGGTCTTCACCTCGACATTTGAGAGATTGTTTGCAATAGATTTAAGCCACCGGTTGATCCCAAGAACCCAA
The DNA here is from genome assembly GCA_904845875.1 of Miscanthus lutarioriparius. Lineage (NCBI taxonomy): Eukaryota > Viridiplantae > Streptophyta > Magnoliopsida > Poales > Poaceae > Miscanthus > Miscanthus lutarioriparius. The sequence goes on along the minus strand of CAJGYO010000007.1, from coordinate 11,432,336 downwards.
CACTAGAAGTGATGAGAATCATTCACCTCAATGGTCAAGCCACAAGTGTGTTGCTTAGTGCCTTGGATGGTGATGAGTATAATAGAGTGATTGGAGTTGATGTTGCCAAGCAAATATGAAACACTTTGCACCTAGCAAATAAAGGGGTTGACAAAGTGAGAAAAGCAAGAATTGACTTGTTGATGTCAAAGCTCAATTGGTTTGTAATCTTGGATGGAGAGAGGCCACAAGAGATGTTTGATAGGTTGATAACAATAGTGGGCAAGATTAGAGGCTATGGTTGTGATGAGCTAGATGATCATAAAGTTGTCAAGATTATGTTGAGGCTTATTCACCTAGAAATGAGACCTGTAGTGACTCTAATTAGAGACAAGAAGAAGTTTGAGTACTTCACACCAAATGATGCACTTGAGAGGATCTTGACCTTTGACATACAAAGAGAAGAAGCAAATGAGAGAAAGAAACTTGGAGAATTACAAGGAAAGCTAGAGGGCATCAAGATCAAAGATGTAACTCTTAAGGCCAACAAATCAAGTAAGCAAGGCTCTACAAGCAAGTTCGAGATCAACCAACAAGCTTCAACTAGCAAGTCCAAAGCAAGCAAGCAAGTTCAAGAAAGAGTAGAGACCACATCATCTTCAAGTGAAAGTGAAAATGATGATGATCAATATGAGAAAGTTGATGATGTTGCTCTCTTTATGAAGAGGTATCACAAGGGGCTAAAGATGCAAGGCTACAAGGTAGTGAAGAAAAGCTTTCCAAACAAAAAAAGAGGACATGCTATAATTATGAAAGCACCGATCACTTCATTGCCAAGTGTCCATATGAGATCAAGGACAACAAATACAAGAAAAACAAGAAAGAGAAGAAGGCCGACCATAGAAAGAGCAAGAAGTATATGGAAGAGGCTCACATTGGGTATGAATGGGACTCAACTAAAGAGAGCACAAGTGAAGATGATGAGAAGGTTGCAACTATTGCTATTCACTAGCCATCCCCTACACCAAGGCTCTTCAACGACATGTCCGATGATGACTACTACTCCCCTCACATTTGTCTCATGGCAAAGGGTGAGAAGATAAAATCTAAATCGAAGGCCAAATCTCCTCCACCTCCTAGTAATATCTCTAGTAGTGATATTAGTGATAGCTCTAGTGATGATGAATCTAGTGATAAAGAAATAAACATGATAACTAAAAATTTAGATGGAAAGACCAAATTATTCATCACTAAGTTAATGGAGAATTTAGAAAGTGTCCAAGCCAAGCTAGAATCTAGAGAAGAGACTCTTATCCAATAAGAGGATCTCTATATTGCTAGCAAAGAAGTTCTTGCATTAGAGAAAAGTGAGGTGAAATCCTTGAGCAAGGCTTTGGCCAAAGAGGAAGAGAAGCATGCTATCACAAAGAAAGCAAATAAAGCTCTCAAGAAAAAGTATTGTGACTTAGATAAAAAGCATAAAGAACTTAAGATGCAATATATCATTCTTTGGGATAGCAACTCACATCTTACTAAGGCAAAGGAAACATCTACTCCCTTCACTAGTAAAGGTTGTGGAAAATGTTTTAATCTTGATTTGAATGCCTATTCCACTAACCTTGCAAACATGGAAGCTATGAGAAAGAAGATTGCTAGGCTCAATGAAGTCATTGGAAAATGGTGGATAAGTATGACCCAATCCAATGATAAGAAGGTTGATGAATCAAAAGGGCCACAATTTAATCAAAGAAGGCATCCCTCAATCAAGCATGGGCTTGGACACACAAAAGGAGTCAAGACAAATGGAAGAAGGATAGTGAATGGTTATGAGTGTGAGCAGTTTGAGAGGAAGGGCAAAATTGGTACAGATCAACCTGCACAGACCACGCCAGTGCAGCGTCCTCGAGCGGCAGTGCCGCAGTGAAGGGCGGCAGTGCCGCGCCCCGCAAAAATAGGAAGGCTACTAATTCTGCTTCTGATCAAACTAAGCCCAAAAAGAAGGTGTACTAGGAGAAATAGGTTTTTCAAAAGACTAAGGAATCAGTGTGGGCCACCAAGAATAAGTATGCCTATCAACCGAAGACTTATACACCTCGACAAAAGCTTGACATCATGCTTTGTTTTGAGAAACAACAACAGTGGGAAAGTCATTGCAAAATATGTTGGAAAGAAAACCAACATATATAGGAATACTTCTATTTGGGTTTCTAAGATTCTTGTGAGTAACATGCAAGGCCCCAAGTCAAATTAGGGACCTAAATCTAGCAACTAAACTTGTTTTGAAGGCATACTTCTTCGGTGGATCAAGTTGGGTGCTTGATAGTGGATGTACAAATCATATGACCGGAGAAAGGAGTATGTTCTCATCATATTCCCGATGACGCACTCAAATGAAAATATTGTCTTTGGAGACAATTCAAAGGGGGATGTGATTGGTCTCGGTAAAGTTGCTATAACCCTTGAGCATTCAATTACAAATGTATTACATATTGATTCGTTGAGTTATAATTTGTTGTCCGTTTCTCAATTGTGTGAGATGAGCTACAATTGTCTCTTTTCGGATAAGGGTGTGGAAGTCTTTAAAAGGGAGGATTCCTCTATTATCTTTACGGGTCAATTACAGAACAAGCTTTACTTAGTTGATTTCAACAAAAGTAAAGCTAAGCTTAAGACTTGTTTAGTGGAAAAATCTAGCATGGGTTGGCTTTGGCATCGCCGACTAGCCCATGTTGGGATGAGAAACTTGGTCAAACTTCTAAAAGATGAACACATACTTGGACTAACAAATGTTCACTTTGAGAAAGATATGATTTGTTGCGCTTGTCAAGCCGGAAAGCAAGTTGGAGCACCTCTCCCACCAAAGAGCATCATGACCACTAAGCAACCATTGGAGTTAATACATATGGATCTCTTTAGACCGGTCGCCTACCTAAGTATCGGGGGTAACAAATATGGTCTTGTTATTATTGATGAGTATTTCTGTTTCACTTAGGTATTTTTCTTGCATGACAAGTGCCAAGTTCAAGAGAAGGTGAAGATATTTGTTAGAAGAGCTCAAAAGAAGTTTGGTCTTCCCATAAAAAAAGTGAGAAGCGACAATGGGACCGAATTAAAAAATACTCTAGTTGAAGAGTTTCTTGATGAAGAGGGCATCAAGCATGAGTTTTCAACTCTATACACCCCTCAACAAAATGGTGTAGTAGAGAGTAAGAACCGTACACTCATTGACATGGCAAGAACAATGCTAGATGAGTATAAGACGTCGGACATCTTTTAGTGTGACGTCGTCAACACCGCTTGCCATGCCATCAACCGCCTCTACCTACACAAGAAGTTAAAGAAAACTTCATATGAGCTTCTAACCGGTAACATGCCTAAGGTGTCTTACTTTAGAGTGTTTGGGTGCAAGTGTTTCATACTTAACAAGTGTAACATTCCTAGTATTACGAGCTTGCTTAGCACCGAGATTTAGGTTCGAGAAGAATTAGCCTAACAAGTTTCTGGGTTTTAAAAATTTGTAACGCACGTGAGGCGAAAAACAATTTCTATGAACAAGGATCAAACATAACTTGTATTTAGTACTTAAATAAAAATTGAAGTACAAGTTTAGTAGATAGAAATGCAACTTTAACTTTTGGGAAATAGATGTTGTTCACTAGTGTTTTGGGAGCTAAAAAATCAAATTTGACGTTAAGATAAGCTCTTTTCGTTAAGTCGACAAACACTAGAACTTTTGTGTAAAATACCATTTTTGGCGAATTATATTGAGCAAAATAGTTAAATGGTGCTTAAATATTTTGCTCCTATGGGTTAGTATAAGGTATGGACTATCGCATAAAATACTTGTTGGTAACAGTTAATAGCTTTTAGGCCTTTTAAAAATTGTAACAAAAGTGTTAATGGTTGTTAGTTTGAATTGAATCCTTAACTTTTCTAAGTATGGAAAAGTAGTAAGACAATGCTATTTTGACATTTAATTTCTAACAAAAATGTTTAAACACTACCTGCATGTTTTGGTATTGTTGATTGGGCAAAGTGAGTGCTTGAGCATGGCTTAGGTCGAAGTTGTGTTGGACGTTACGTTGCTCTCGTAAAAATTGCCCAAACTTCGTTGGAACGCGTTGTTAACTATGTTGTTGGCGCTCTATTTGTGAACCGGCACTCCAGCGACGAACCCATGTTGGCATCCTCTTATCTCTCTCTCTAGTTGCTCTCGGATCATGGCGATTGCTCCGCTAGCTAGCTGGTAGTGTTGACTTTAGGTTAGTAGGAATGGTTGAACTTCGGTTGAGATGATTGACATCCTTTTCTTTGCTTTAAAATTCGTGCACATCATATGTCTGGCTCATGCGCGTGGTCACCTCGGACATCCGCTCGGCATCGTGCGGTTGGCTGCATTTCGCGCGTCGCGATGCCGAGCCCGGTCGGCCTGTCTGGCCATGGGTGGCCTTGACCGACCCTGGCGGGCCACTGTCATCGCCCTACGCGGCTGGTCGTCGCGCTACTGCACCCGCTATCGCCTTTCTCGCCTCGCACTATGGTGCTTATGCTATCCTTCTTGCTATCAGGCACATGGGCATGTCCCTACAGCCGGCGCCGTCGTGTCGCCATTGCATCCGCGTCCTCTGTAAACCTACACCACTGCTTGGCCCTGTTCGATGGCACTGCCTCTGTCGAGTGCGCACTGCCGGCTTGGCCATGCATGGGGCCAAACCAAAGTCGCGACAGTCGCCGTCTGGCTGTCGTGGCGCTCGTCTCGCCGTTCAATTCACCTATCCGCCGAGTCACTGTCTACCTCGGCTGTCTTGTAGCGTTGCGATCTCGCCCCCACTGCCCTGCCACTCACGTGTCGTTGTCGCCTCGCTGCGCTGCGCCTGGCGCTCTTGCTTGTTCCATTTTTGTCATTATCCCTCACTCACCGATGTGCCTCTATTACCGGCTCCACAGTCATGTCCCCACGCGGTTGTGCCCTCGTCGTGTCTTGGCCGGTCCGCATTAAGTCGAGGCCGCTGCCCACAATGTAGCAGCAGCAACACATCATTCCTTTCTTTCTAAATCACCAGCTCGGGCTTCATAGTGCAATTCCCCGCGTCTAGTGGGTGGCATAGGTAGTCAGCTACGCGCCCTGTTCTCCTCAAGCCCGACCGATCACTACTGACCGACAATTTGGTGTTTTGCTCGCCGCCGGTCATGGGCGCCGCCAAATAGGTAGGTTGGGAGGTAAGGCATGTAGGAGTGGAGGAGTGGTAGCAGTTCGATTGCTCATAACCCTGCACTGATCTTGACTCCCTTTAACTGGTTCTCACATTGTTTTAGCCAGGGAACTCATCGGTGACGTGGTGACGCATCGGTGTCTGGCTCGGGGCATCGCCGCTATGCCCGGACGCACATGGCTAGACCACCTTAGCTTTTCCTTGCTTCAACCATCACTATAGCATACATCACGGTGAGCTACTGATGCTTCTCCGCCATCTCTACCTATCCGTGAGGGTGTAGGCTCATTGAAACGGTCGCGCCACCGTATGGATCCACCGTCAGCGAGGCTAGTGTTGAGTAGCACACCGTTGGACTTTGCGCTGCCTCTCACCATTGCGCATTGGCCCATAGGTCCTAGCAGGTCCGATGGACGCGTCGATTTAGCCCTCGGTAGGCCGGCGTGCCCATGCTGTGCTGGCCAGAGCCGCGTCGTCGTGCGCGGGGATCCCAGGGACCTCCCCTTGGTAAAGGCGAAAACATCCGAGGGCTTGGTTGTGAAGTTACTGACGATAGGAATAGTGCACATAATAGTCGTATTAACCTCTGAAAGCTCAGGGGCCTTTCTGCAAAATGGCCATTGCGCGTGGGCGCCTCCGTCCTTGGGCCGTACTGGGCCGCCGCGACGCGCGCGCAGCCGCGCCTCGCTGGGCTGTTAGGCCAGATGGGGTGGCTGCCGGCCCTTTTCCTTTTCTAAGTATTTTCTAATTTAGTTTACAAGGTAAACTTATAAATTCAATATAAAATTATGTAGTTAACCAAAAATTGTGAAACCAATTTTGTTAAGTTCCTAAAATCATAATCTATCTACTAGTATGTTTTGTTCACATAGTTTTATAATATTTTCATTAGTTATCTAATTAATTTAAGATGCTTAATATTGTAAGATACAAACTTGTAGGAATTTTTATGATAAATTGGTGATAGTGTTGGCTCTGAAACTTTCACAGTAAATTTCTCACATTATTAATTGCTCACTGTAATTTTTGTAGCTCCATAATAATTAGTTTGCTAAGGTAGCTAAATGAGCCCTTGTTCAAAAATATATGTTTAATCATTAAAATGTCGAAACACCTTGGGATTTTAAAACTAGAATATTTTTCTAGAGATAAAGCCTTACTTGGTGACACGGATATGTAGACTAGTACGTTAGTCATTAAAGGTAGCTCGTTAGCTTGTAGAGCGTAATCATATTTTAGAGTTATAGTTGGCGTTGATTATTTACATCTCTGTGTTACATCCACGTATATCATAATAGGAACAATGATGGATCATGGAGTCAACTAAAGTAGTGGAAAAGATGGTGCCTTGATGATTGTATCAGCATAATGGAATGCTAACTTTTTGTTATATCTTACCCAGACAAGCCCCGGTGCATAACCCCTATTATTCTGCACTTTATTTTATACTTGTGCATTAAGTTCTGAGGAGTTGAATGAAACCCACTTGCATATATATATATATATCCTTATCCTATGAGTCCTACTAGCATATCAGGATCGTGTAGCTTGCTATGCTATAGGATCCGGTAGAAGTCGAGTGATTGCATGTCACTCGTGAAAGCTAGGAAAGATATTATTGTGTTATTATATTACTATCACATGGAATATATATGAATGATAATTGGAGACCGAGTGGAATAGTACTTTGGATCTGCACTTGATTAGGCATTCAAGCGAGGCTCAGATTACACTTGTTTCGCCTGTGTCGATTGAGGACCGTCCGTTGCTGTAGATGGTAGTTAGGTCACAGACTTATTATCCTAAGCACATACTTTCTTATAGGAGCAGGAAGGCTCGTTACGCTCTTGTCACGGGTTCTGGCTCTTTCTGGAACAACTGATTGGAGGCAGGAAAAGGTGGAGGTCTAAGCACCATACTGAGATCGGGTCTCAAGTGTGGGGGCTTAGAGTCCAAGTTTGGACGGGGACCTAGACCCTGTGACAGGAGTGGAATGGGTTGGTCTTGTTTGTACTTGGGGTATAAACGGGGCATGTGTTTCGGGGTACCCAGCTGGGATACATTGGTTCGCGAATCGCTATTTCTGTGAGACAGTACCGATTTAGCTACTGCGGTCTAGCACTGTAGTAAGAACTAGAACATGAAAGATGGTAAAATAGTTCTGATTGCTTACCACCTGCTTGAAAGTAGCATAGGTACTTACATAGAATGGTTAGTTAATGAACTAATGATGATTGCTAATAAAATTAAATATAAGGACATACGTTTAGTAATGCTTCCACAGATGCAATAACCCACAAGCCAAATAAGCATTGCATATCCTTGGAGTCTTTTAATTTCCTCTTGTCGGGTAAGTCTTGCTGAGTACAATCGAGTACTCAGGGTTTTATTTCCCCTGTTGTAGGTGATTGGAGAATACTTAGAGCTGACTCTTGTATGTGGAAACCTCCTGGTAGGCTCAGGGATAATTCCTTTTTCGCTATGACTATAGTGTTTATTTATAACCCTTACTAAAGGTTTTTATAAGAAAAGATGTAAAATCTGATAGCATCTCTTGTATAAAAATGTCCACTATGTTAATGCTCTACCATGTCATTAAATTAATCTTGCTTCCTCTGTAACTCTGATAACATTGTTATATTCCGCTATTATAATCAATTGAGGTTATATTTTGTACTGTAATAAAGTGATGTAAGAAATGACTTAAGAATATTGTAAGCTTTATTCTCTCATTTATGATCCTGATGGAAAAATATGGATTTTCAAGTTCTCCCTTGGGGTGTGCTCGACGGAACTGCATAGTTTAGTGTCCTCTCTTGAGTACTTAGTGTCTAATACAAGACAAGTACTCCTGTGAGACATTGGATTAGGCGGTTCTGCCACAACAAGAAGCTCAAAACCTCTAAGTTTGCACCTAAAGTTGATGAAGGTTTTCTTCTTGGTTATGGATCAAATAAACATACCTACCATGTCTTCAACAAAACCTCTGGGAGAGTTGAGATTGCGGTAGACGTGACATTTGATGAATCTAATGGCTCTCAAGTAGAGCAAGTTGATTCAAGTATTGTAGGAAAGAAGGATCCACCATGTGAAGCAATCAAGCAATTGGCTATTGGTGATATTAGACCACAAGAAGATAAAGCCACTGAAGTGGAGGTTCCTCAAGTTGTTGCTGCACTAATTTCCGCTGATGTACCTAATGCTACACTACAGCAAACACCTGTTGCAACTCCAGAGCACGACAGTGCCGCACTTGAGGGCGGCAGTGCCACACCTACACAGTCGATAGCATCCGATTCGACTCCAGCTCATGGACAAAACTTACAACCCATATTTGAGCAAGATGATGATGAAGATCCAGAAGATAAACAAGAGGCCATTGAGCATCCAAGGCTAAGGCAAACCATATAACAGGATCATCCCATTGACAACATCCTTGGGAGTCTTCGAAAAGGGGTAACTACTCGTTCACATTGAAATTCTTCCTTGGATTTCAAATCAAGCAAGTGAAGGATAGAACTTTTATTAGCCAAACAAAGTACACCCATGATATGATCAAGAAGTTTGATATGGTGAATGCCAAGCCTATCAAAACTCCCATGCTAACCAATGGACATCTAGATCTCAATGATAAAGGGAAAGCCGTGGATACTAAGGTATATCGCTCCATGATCGGCTCTCTACTTTATTTGTGCTTATCTAGGCCCGATATTATGCTTAGTGTGTGCATGTGTGCTAGATTTCAAGCTAACCCAAAAGAGTGTAACTTAGTGGTCGTTAAGAGAATCTTGAGATATTTAGTACACACTCCTAACCTTGGCTTGTGGTATCCTAAGGGCTCTAGGTTTGATGTACTTGGGTATTCGGATTCCGATTACGCCGGTTGCAAAGTAGATCGAAAAAGCACTTCAGGGACATGTCAGTTTTTAGGACGGTCCCTAGTGTCTTGGAGTTCTAAAAACAAAATTGTGTAGCCCTTTCCACCGCCAAGGCCGAGTATGTTGCAGCCGATGCATGTTGTGCTCAACTACTTTGGATGAGGCAAACCCTTCAAAATTTCGGATGTCACTTCACTAAAATCCCACTCTTGTGTGACAACGAAAGTGCCATAAAGTTAGCCAACAATCCCGTAAGCCACTCAAGAACTAAGCACATAGACATCCAACATCATTTCTTAAGAGACCACGAAGCCAAAGGAGATATCGAAATTCACCATGTGAGTACCAAAAAACTAGCCGATATGTTCACTAAGCCTCTTGATGAGTCAAGGTTTTGTGCTTTGCATAGTGATCTAAATATACTTGATTCTCGTAACATGGTTTGAACTATAGCACACCTTGATTGATGAACTAGCATGGATAGGAGAAATGAATTACAAAAGTTCAAATATTATGCTTGAAAATGTTTATCATAAGAAACAAGTGTATTATGATTATTGTTTGTATTGATTAATTGTTGCTGATCATAGTGTGCTTGAGATGTGTCCATATCCTATATATATTGAGGAATTTAGTTAATAGCTAAATCTTGCTATTCTGGGGAGTGCGGCAGTGCCGCGCCTGCCTTGCAGTAGTGCCGCGTGTGGACTACGACAGTGCCGCACTTTGAATTTCAATCAAAATTCAGCCCATGATAGTAGTTACTGTGGGGGCCTATTTACTCTTCTTATTTTACCTGGTCCCAGGGTAATTCTCACCTCTTTCTCCTACCGCCGCCACCGCTCTATCCAGCCACGCTGCCACCTCTGGTATTGCCGTGGCCTGCTGCTATTCTTCTACGTCGTCATCAGCAGCAGCCCTAGCTCCTAGATAGAGCTGATTCATCTCTTTCCTCCTCAATCCATGAAAACCAAGGTGAAACCCTAAATCATTCCCGATCTATACAATGTGTCGATTCTAGTTGTCTTGGATGGTTGATTGGAAGGTATATAGTAGTTTGGATGATGTATTGAGGATTGATTGAAGTAGAAATCATGATTCAACTTTAGAACCAAACTGACTGTTGCGGCAGTGTCGCACCTTCAGTGCGGCAGTGCCACACCTTTGTGGCAAAGAAGGCAATGCTACACTCCTGGTTTGATGGTTGACTCACTTTATCTATTTCGCTCAGCACCCAATGCTAAGATTCATGATTACTAGGCTTTCTCTCAATCATATCTAGATGAGTCGATGACATAGACATGCATATGCTTTCTAAGATTGTATAGTGGGCTGAGAGTTAAATTATGAAGTTAGTTCAGTAGACAAGAAGATGCAAAGTGCAGTCTTGGTGAAACAGCTGGTGCGGCAGTGTCGCTTCTAGGTGCGGTAGTGCCGCACATCTGGGGGCAGTACCTCATCAGCTGCTTCTCTTGCTTGCACATTGACTCTTCTTGATTACTTAACTTGCTTTATAGGGTAACTCCTACTCTCCATTTGTACAGTTTCTCATTTTGGTCTATGTTTTTGCGTAGATGGCCTCCAGAGGTGATGATGACCAGAGGGGGAAGAGGAAGATAACAGAGCCTCGGGACAAGTAAATGCCTCACTGTGGTCATGGCAGGACCACAGGGGGCGGCAGTAGTGCAGCAGGCAGAGATGTTGCTAGAGAGGGGGAGGAGAGATCAGATGATCTAGGATGAGGAGAATCTGGAGAGGGCTGGCCACACCATTCGTCCAAGTGCTTGCCTAGATACTCCACCTCATCTTGAGGAGTTTGACAGGATCTACATCAAAGAGTATTCTGAGGATGTGGTTATGAGGCATCCTGTTGACACACGTGCTCATCCTGTGCTCAACTATGAGGGAAAGCTAAAGATGGTGGAGGAAGCATGTGAGAACAATTCCTATGAGCAGCCAAAGGATTTGGAGATTGACTATAGGTTTTGGAATAAGTTTTATTCCAACTTCTATGCATCTGTGAACTTCAACTCTAAAAAATCCAAAGTTATCAAGATGCAGTATGTTGATTGGGAGGAGATGAAGGCAAAGAATGAGCCAGAATTCAATAAGTTGATCAAGGCTTGTGAGTTGTTTGGCCTCACTGATATTATGAGTTTTAGATATAATTGGAATGAGGAAGTTCTAGCCTAGTTCCATGCCACTTTTTTCTATAGCATCTACACTGATGAGATTCACTAGATGACTGAAGGACGGCATTATAGAGTTGATTTTGTGACTTTCAGCTAGATCCTTAGTTTTGGAGAGGAGTGGGGCTTCACTTACATTCATGATGAGGCTAGAGCTGAGATCTGTGACATTGCATATATGTGGATTGACAGGAGAAGTGCGGATGGGAAGGTCAGTGGCCTAAAGAGCTATTATTACATTCTGAACAATTTGATCAGGCACACTATCAATCCCAAGGATGGAGCAGCTTCTGATCTTAATAGATATGTGAGGAATGTGCTTGCTAGATTTGCTCCTGAAGGTGACAGGTTTAATGTCTCTCGCTTCATGTGGCGTGAGCTAAGGAACGCCATGGAGGATGAGAGAAAGGGGATACCCTATGCCCCCTATCTCATGTTTATGATTGAGAGAGTCACTGGCTATATATTTGAGAAAGATGGTCTTCACAACATCTACAAAATTGAGAAGACCCGAGGGACAGGTGCTAGCAGGGCAGTGAGACACTCTCCATCAGTTGAGGACGTGCCTGAGTCATCCCGCTCTATGCCTCTGAAAGGTCCTAATATGGATAGAGGGGGGTTAATAGCCTATTTAAAAATCTACAAACCGACTAGAGCAATTTGATTAGTATAACAAATAGCGAAATGCAAACTTGCTCTAGCTCTACAAGGGTTGCAAGCCACCTATCCAACAATTCTAGTTGCTATGATCACTAGACACACAATTTCCTATGTTACTACTCACTAAGATCTCTCACACTTGCTACACTAAAGAGCTCCACTAGATGAACTTAAAACAACAAAGCAAGCTCTCAATTCTAATTACACTAAAGAGCTTGCTACAACTAGTTTGCAAGAATATAAATGAGTGAGTAGGGTGATTATACTACCGTGTAGAGGAGTGAACCAATCACAAGATGAATACTAAATCAATCACTAGGAGAATTCTAAAGGGCAAGAGACAACCAATTTGTCTCCCGAGGTTCACGTGCTTGTCGACATGCTAGTCTTTGTTGTGTCGACCAACACTTGGTGGTTCACGTGGCTAAGAGGTGTTGCACAAACCTTGTCCACACAATTGGACACCGCAAGAACCTACCCACAAGTGAGATAACTCAATGACACGAGCAATCCACTAGAGTTACCTTTCGGTGCTCCGCCGGGGAAGGCACAAGACCCCTCACAATCACCGCTATCAGAGCCGGAGACAATCACCAACCTCCGCTTCGACGATCCTCACTACTCCAAGTCATCTAGGTGGCGACAACCACCAAGAGAAACAAGTGAATCCCACAGCAAAACACGAATACCAGGTGCCTCTAGATGCAAATACTCAAGCAAAGCACTTGGATTCTCTCTCAATCTCACAAAGATGTTGAATCAATGATGGAGATGAGTGGGAGGGCTTTGGTTAAGCTCACAAGGTTGCTATATCAATGCAAATGGCCAAGAGAGTGAGCTAGAGCTGGCCAAATGGTATTTATAGACACCCCAAACAATAGAGTCGTTGGCTCAATTATTGGGCTGACTGCGCATCGACCGAACACGCATGTCGTGTGCATCGGATGCATCGGTCGTGTATATCGGACACGTCCGGTCGCTCCCTGACCGCCATGTGTCCCATTTCAAATGAAGTAGCCGTTGCTGCCACGAGTCCCATGCGACCGGACACACTATTTAGAAATGATCGGACGTTGAGCCGCAGCATCCGGTCGAGTCTAGAGAGCACCCAGGGCCGACCGGACGCGTCATTAGAAAATGACCGAACGCTGAGCCTCAGCGTTCGGTCGAGTCCAGTAAGCACCTAGGCCTGACCGGACGCCTCTGGTCACTCCGGATCGGACACTCCTAGCGTCCGATCAACTGTTTCACTAAACATCGACTTCGCTGATTCACACCGGTTGGAGACCGGACGTATCCGGTCGCTCTCTGCAATTTAGTACCGAGCCACATACCGGATGCTTCCGGTCGCCATAACGGACGCGTCCGATCACCCTGTGACCAGCACGACTAACTCCTTTTCAACTCTATCTTCTTCACCCTTACTCAAATGTGCCAACCACCAAGTGTATCACCTTGTGCTCATGTGTTATCATATTTTCACAAATATTTTCAAGGGTGTTAGCACTCCACTACATCCTAAATGCATATACAATGAGTTAGATCATCTAGTGGCACTTTGATAACATCATTTCGATACAAGTTTCACCCCTCTTAATATTATGACTATCGAACCTAAATGTGATCACACTCGCTAAGTGTCTTGATCACCGAAATGGAAAGGCTCCTACCATTTATACCTTTACCTTGAGCCTTTTATTTTTCTTTCTTCTTTTTCAAGTCCAAGCACTTGATCATCATCATGGCAACACCATTGTCATGTCATGATCTTTATTTGCTTCACCACTTGGAGTAGTGTTACCTATCTCATAATCACTTTGATAAACTAGGTTAGCACTTAGGGTTTCATCAATTCACCAAAACCAAACTAGAGCTTTCAGCCTCGCAAGTCAAAGAAGATGGAGAAATTTGGGAAGTGGATCAAGGCCATCTTCACCACATGCACTTATGCAGCGAGTACCGCATATCAGGACCGGTTGGAGAACTGGGAAGCCAACCGGGAAGCTAGAGAGCGTGCAAGGCTGCCACCTCTTTCTCTAGTTCAGTCACCACCGAGGTTTGATGACCTCCCTAGTCTTTCTGAGACAGATTGAGGAGGAGGAGGAGGACCAGGAGCAGCCAGAGCTTGATCCTCACATGAGTTTGAGGACCACCTTGCAGTTCATGAGGAGGAGCACCAGGCGTGAGCGCCACACTTCGATCACTCATCGCCAAAGGAGGGCGGTGGTGTGTCTTCTTCCTCCTCCTCCTCTGATGATGATGATGATGGTGGAGAGGAGGACGTTGTAGGTGCTAGTGGAGCTGCTGGTAGGGATGATGTCGATTGGAACACCATCCAAGAGGATGAGGAGTGAGTGTTGGTCTTTCTTTTTTTCTTCTCTTTTTGGTGCTTTATACCAAAAGGGGAGGTTGTTGCAACTAGAGTTATGTTCGTATCCATTTAAAGTAGTCTTCGTTAGGTGAGAGTTTGAGAGTCCATTGGAAACTCTATTTATGTAATAATGCTACTTAAGTACTTCTTATATGTGTGGAATATAGACATATATTAATCTATGCTGTCGTTTGTGATACAATTATGTTAGAATGTATATCTTTATATGTATCACATGCTGCGTGGTGTTTGTTCTGATCTGTGCTGTTACAACAAGTGCGGCAATGCCGTACTCTGGTGCGGCAGTGCCGCACCCAGCTGCAACAGCAAATCATGTTGTGCATAAACTGTCATTTGCATCACGTTTTACATATCTGACATAGTATGCAGCACCCCCATAGGAGCATGTATATAGGGGGAGCCCCATCACTTTCACTAAAAAATGAATCTTGGCTTTTTATGCCAATTTGAGAATTCAATTCTCTATTCACATATTTAGGGGAGGCTCTACACCCATGGCTCAAAAATCTCAGTATTTATTTCATATCTTTTGTAAGCTCTAATTGGGTTGTCATCAATCACCAAAAAGGAGAAGATTGAAAGTGCAATCAAGCTTTAATTGTGGGTTTTGGTGATAATGACCACGCAATTAGAGAACTAATGAGGTTTATTGAGATGACAAGCAGGGAATTTATATTCAAAGATGCTACACGAAACAGAGGAGCCCCAAATTATAAATGTAGATGGCTTCAAACTCAAAAGAGGTTTAAATTCTTTTATATTTTAAATTTGAGTATAGGAAAAGCCGTACTATAAAGGAGACATAATGCTTAAGCTAATACGTGCTACCAAGTGCTCAAACATACACATACATCCTTAGTTTCACAGCCAAGACAGTCTACACTTCACTCTTACCCTTGTTGTCTTACGTGGTGCGGCACTGCCGCGACTTAAGTGACCGTTGGGGGCTGGGGGGTATTTATACCCTTCCCCTTCCTCCCCAATGGCTCTCTGCCTCTTCTTTCTCACTTTAGCACATCCAAAACAGAGCAGAAGCTCTCTCTCCCTCTATTGTTGACCTTAAGCCCCAAGCAAATTCAT
Source organism: Miscanthus lutarioriparius (assembly GCA_904845875.1). Lineage (NCBI taxonomy): Eukaryota > Viridiplantae > Streptophyta > Magnoliopsida > Poales > Poaceae > Miscanthus > Miscanthus lutarioriparius. The sequence goes on along the minus strand of CAJGYO010000007.1, from coordinate 11,416,945 downwards.
TGATTTCTCCATCAATCTTTGAGGAAAATGCTCCAAAACTCGATTAGAGAGCAGCTCCATTGATCCCTTAACTCTAAAGAGTATTTGGTTCATGTTTTGACCGACGGTTGTGTTTGTTACTCTTGAGCTTGGCTCCTAGCCGACTAGAGCATTGCTCGTGGAGCTTGTCAACTTGTGTGGTAGCCTCGGGAGGTTTGTAACCATCTCTTGAAGTTAGTAAACTCACCTCTCATCTCAAGAGTTAAGTCTCTTGACTTGAGAACGATGAAGGGTTGAAAAGCCCCAAGCCTTAGTGGCTAACCTCAACAACGTGGAGGTAGACAAGCCTTTGGTGACGAGTCGAACCACGGGATAAATCATTGTGTCATTTGTGCTTGATTTACATTACTTGCATGATATATTGTGGTTGAGGTGATTTCTAGGGTTTCTAGTCGATCTACTTGTGTGTGATGTTTCTATCTCTTTTAACTCTTGATCTGTGATTATCATACTTACAGTAAGTTAGGAAATTTCTCTGATCTAAGTTTTCGTTCACGGATTTTGAATTGTGATTCAAAGTTATCTGCATGTGCGGCAGTGCCGTTGTTCTGGTCCGACAGTGTCGCAGTCCGGTAGTGCCGCCCTCCAGAGCGTTAGTGGCGCAGGTAAATTTGATAAAAATTTAAGTGTTTGTTTTGACAGCCCTATTCACCCCCTCTCTAGGCCAACCAAAAATCCTATAAAAATTTACAAACTTCTCTAGGGCTGCAGAATTTGCCAATTTGCGCCTATTCACTTGGTTTATAAGTCGTACTTTTTCAGCCAACGAATAGTATTTTCTCTCTCACAATAAATCAGCCAACAATATTTTCAGCCATGACTTATCAGCCAAGTAATTAATCTGAACTGAAATGGTTTTCATCTTTGCAGCTGGTACTGTCTGAACGAATGGCATGAATCAAGCGGGAATGTCGGTCCTGTCCCCTTCATACCTGCAGATCAATGGTGCTGGCTCCAAATCTCCCATACATATGAACGGACATTCTATTTTGCGTTTCTGTTTTCCTTTTTTTTTTGGCGGGAACCTGTGTAATTCTTTCTCCTTTTGCTGTGGTTGACAGACACTGTGATATGTTTATTAAAACACTCATCTATAGCTGAGTGTGCACCTCTTCTCTCAATCATATACATACTCGCTGATAGAGTCACGGAGATTTGTATCGGATGATGTCCAGTTGTCCACCGGGAAGTAAGATCATGTCGCATTCTGCTTGCGCTCCCTTAACTTTGACGAAAAGTACATCAGGTGTAGTTCACTCGTGCACTCTGCTGCTTATCAGCCTGTTCGGCTGGAGGAAAACGATCGTATGCAATCGTAAATTTTCAACCAGAACAGTATTTTTCTCTCACACAAACCAGCCAGCAGTACTTTTTCACGAACCAGCAACGATATGAACCAGCCAACCGAACAGATTCGTTTGAAATTACCGAGCTTTTGAGTTGTGGCATGCCGCTTCTCGAGTCATTAGCGTTGTTCTTGCAGTCCTGTTTCGCCCCGTGTCCGGGTGTCATCGTTTTGGCACGAACCACAGTGAGACTACATGGCACAAATCCATGGGCGTCATCGCTTAGGGCTTCTTTGGGAAAAAAGGTCTTAGTGACATATTATGAAATATATAAAAAGTTATGGATTCTTTGCACCAAGGATCCGTGGCGCAATGGTAGCGCGTCTGACTCCAGATCAGAAGGTTGCGTGTTCGATTCACGTCGGGTTCAAAAGCCCGATCCAAACGGAATTTTATTTTTGCTAAATTTTTTGTAATTCGTCTAATCTCCACCGCTCATCTACCACTAAAAAACATTCCTAAACAGCCGATCCTCTTTTTTGCTAAAATTCAGCAGTTCGTCTTTTTTCTGCTAATTTTTTTGCCATTCGTCTAGGCCCCTTTGGTTCACAGGAGAAGCATAAAAAAACATAGGAAAGAAATCATCGTGGTCATTTGGAATAGAGGAAACTTTCCTATATAATACTGTAGTGAGATGCCGATTTGATAGGAGAGCAAACATCACTTTGCAGTACGCAGTGTAGTGATTTGCGTAAATTATTGGTCAACTTTTGCGCAGTGCAGTGCAGTTCAACTTATCAGGTTGGTCATTTGCCTCGGACTTCTCCAAAACATGAGCTAAAACCGGATGTTTTATTTCCTGTATTTTTTGTGGGTAAACGAATCTTTTCCTCTAAAATTGGCACTGTGTTTTCCTCCGTTTCAGACACCACGTGATGTTAGCAAACCATAGGAACTAATTCCTCCATTTTTCCAACTCTTCTCCCGTGAACCAAAGGGGGCCTAATCTCCACGGCTCCACCCTGCCCTATCTCCTTCCTCTCCCCTACCCCGGCGGCCAGACACAGAGCGGCAGAGCGCCTCCCTCCCACCCGGCGCTGCCATCGCAATTCTCCATTGCCAACCACAGCGCAGTCCAATGCAGCACTAGACCCTAGCCTTCCTTTGGTCCAACCCGATGCTTGCCTGCTCAGGCACATCAACTCCATGGCCGCAGCGACAGCCTCCGTCCCCGTGCCCAGGCGCGGGCGGCGGCGCCTCGCGCCATGTGGCGCTCGCGGCCAGGAGCAAGCGGCGGGGTGCGGGCGCCGCGGGGGAGGAGGGGGTGGACGAGGCAGCGGAGGCGGCGGAGCTGGTGCGCTCGCTGCTGCGGAGGACGGCCGGCGGCAAGGAGCGGCTGGTGCCAGTGCTGGACCGCCACGTGCGGGTGGTCCGCACCGAGCACTGCTTCCTCCTCTTCGAGGAGCTCGGCCGCCGCGACGCCTGGCTCCAGTGTCTTGAGGTGCGCTCGTGATTCCCTGTATACTACTCCTTGACTTAGGATTGGTGTGGAGTGGATTATGGAGACTGCATGCTTTGCGCATTGCAAAGCTTTGGGTTAAGAACTTATTAGGATTGGTGTATATATGTAAATTATGAGCCATTGTTTGTTTACCTGCATGTGTGATAGGTAATTTAGTGCTGGTGCTACTTGAGTCCAATGTTTTCGTCGTCCAAAACAATGAAGAATGGACTACTCAAAATCTAGCTACTGACACTGATTATTGGATCTTATCATGCATTGCATTTTCCATACTCAGCAGCTTCTCTGTGGGTGCAGAGTAAAGTGTAGCTGTGGTACTTCGAGGTCTCAGGGCAACTTTAGTGTCTAGCACACACCAGAATGCTAGGACATGTCCATCTCATAAAGCATAGCTAAGCAAAATTTACTCCGACATACAGCAAATGTCAGCACCCAAACAAGAGGCCCACTAAATTTCAGCATGTTGGATATTTTTATTTTTTTGTTCATTCAATATCTTCATGTTCTGCTAGGTATTCAGATGGATGCAGAAACAGCGGTGGTATGTTGCTGACAATGGCATCTACTCCAAGTTAATATCTGTGATGGGAAGGAAAGGCCAGATACGGATGGCAATGTGGCTGTTCTCTCAGATGCGGAACAGCGGGTGCAAGCCGGATACGTCTGTATATAACTCTCTTATCGGTGCACATCTGCATTCACGAGACAAGAGTAAGGCTTTGGCCAAAGCTCTTGGATATTTTGAGAAGATGAAGTGTATAGAGAGATGCCAACCGACTATTGTGACATACAACATTCTTCTAAGGGCTTTTGCGCAGGCTGGTGACACAAAGCAGGTAGACATCTTGTTCAAGGATCTGGATGAAAGTGTAGTCTCCCCTGACATATATACTTACAATGGAGTGCTTGACGCATATGGGAAGAATGGCATGATCAAAGAGATGGAATCTGTGTTGCTGCGGATGAAAAGCAAACAGTGCCGTCCAGATGTGATCACATTCAACATACTCATAGATTCATATGGGCGGAAGCAGACATTTGATAAGATGGAGCAGGTGTTCAAGAGCCTACTGCGATCAAAGGTGAGGCCTACACACCCAACGTTTAATTCCATGATAACAAATTATGGGAAAGCAAGGCTCAGAGAGAAAGCAGAGTCTGTAGTTGAGAAGATGGAAGAATTGGGATTCAAACCAAACTATGTGACACAAGAATGCCTCATCATGATGTATGCTCATTGTGATTGTGTCTCAAAGGCCCGGCAAGTGTTTGATGAGCTTGTGAGCTCACAAAACAAAGTGCACCTTTCTTCGTTGAACTCGATGCTTGATGCCTACTGCATGAACGGCTTGCACACAGAAGCAGATCAGCTGCTGGATACTGCACTGCAGAAATGTGTTGTGCCCAATGGTTCCACCTACAAGCTGCTCTACAAGGCCTACACCAAGGCGAACGATAAGGTACTAGTGCAGAAGTTGCTCAAGAGAATGAATAATCAGGGGATAGTCCCGAATAAAAAGTTCTTCCTGGACGCTTTGGAAGCTTTTGGCACCTCTGAGAGGAAACCCAGGACATCACCAGCCATAAACTCTGCAAGCAAACCAAGTGCAGATTCTGCTGGTGACTCAGAATCAGGTACTTCTAACAAGCCAGAGGTAAGCGTTTGGCAAGTAGCTGCTACATAAGGCTGTTGGTTTGAACAAGCTCGTCAAATTACCTGACATCAGGAAGAATACATTTGATCTGCACCAGAGCCGTTAATATAGTGTACTTGGAGCTACAGGAGTTCCTCTGCTCCCAACAGGATGCTCCTTTCCCTACTGAAGAATGCTGAGACCTTTTGTGCTTCGGCAAAATCTGCTTGTACATGTACTCTGTTATTAGCAGTAGGTATTTTTGTTTCTAGTCATCGTTGGGCATCACAAAAGTTCCGGCTCTCTGTACTCTTCGATTATTATGACAGGTCTGTCATCTCTGTTTCCTGAGCATCTCCAATACATAAAACTGGGAACTGGAATGGCATGCATGCTGCACATTGTTTCAAAAAATGTTTGCTTTTGTAAAAACACAAAGCAGCATAAGGCCATGTTTGAATCGATTAGTTAGCTAGCTAATAGCAGCTAACTATTAGCAAGAGGCTGCCCGACCAGCTAATAGGGTGGTTGAATAGTTGGCTAGAGGTGCAAATGAACTATAAGCATCACTCCACCAGCTAATGAACTATTGTTGGAGCCCCCAAACTAATCGTTGCCACTAATAGCTCCAAACAGGATTAGTATGTCCATGATGTGATAGATCAAACAAAGGGTAACGGACACCTTCATTTTGCGTTAAAAAAATGAAAGCTCATACTTATATCAAAAACAGTACTAGCAATCATGCTAATATACGATGTTGACCAGATTGACAGTAAATATTTCTACAAGTCCAGATGGCCCACAAAATATCGGCCAATCTGACGCATAAGCCTTAACAATGCATCATACATTTCGGGATCAAAACATTTGGCTTGCCTACCACTGAATCCTCCCAAATATCAGCTTCAGATGGCTTCTTGTGACATCCCTTTGCCTGCAGCTCAAAGCTTCTCGAGAACAATGCACCAGTTGGATTTGTCATAGAACTGGTCAACAATAGCAGCATTCTTTATGCCAGAAACCAATCTGAAATTAAGACAGTTAATGATATGAGATATTCCGAATCAAAAGAGCTGACATTCAGCAAAAAGAAAGTAATACATGCTTATGAAGTGCAAGCAGCAGAATATATTCTTCTTTCTCTATAATTATTGTTACCAGATTTTTGCAACTATAACCTGTATAAGGCAATCAGGTGACAAGTAGCGATATCTATATGTACAAAGGCAACATTTCTGGTGAACCTCTAATCAAGAAAGTTTGGGTGAAAGAGTAAATATAGCCGCTAAAATGTCAACTGCATCAAACTGCCTTGACAGCTAGTTACCATCTTTAGTTATTCCATTTTTTTCCAATCTTTCGCGACTAAACAAACATATTAACATTGACCAAGACAGAAAAAATCAGAATAAACCCATGAAACAGGAAGCTTCTATGAGGCATCAATACTATGGCTTATTGGTCAAATGTAGAATTTGACTTTATACAGGTATACAGGTAGAAACAAAAGGGGAAGGAAGTAAGCTTTTTCGTGTGAATGTAGACTTGCTGAGTAAGAATACTCCACCTTTGAAGTTCTCCTTCAACAAAAACATGATAATAACGATTGTAGACCACTGTACCCTTCTTCTCATCTTTCTTTGCAAATCCATTCTCCAGAGCAGCAGACGCAGCACCAATTTCAGCTCGGTGAAATGGTAGATGCCATGGAACAAAGTACTCCTGCTGGTTTTTCTCATTTTCATCAGTCTTTGAATTACTACAGTCAATGATCTTATCCTCCACCCCATCATGACATTTTTTTAATCGGTCATCTGTTTGCTTCATTACACCAGTGTCTTCATCAGTTTCTGCAATGCTTTCCAGAAGAGTTCCAGATTGACTACGTACTGGAGGACTGCTCTGTTCAACCCACTCTTCATTATACTTCTCACAGAGGGGAGTCCACTTGTTAAGCAATGACTTGTCTTCCTGCTCCCTAGCCCAGACTGTTATGAGCACCAGACCACCTCTCCGAACAACACGTATTAGCTCTTCTATGGCCTTCCTCCGTCTATCATCAGTACTCAAATGATGCAACACGGCAACTGAAATTGCTGCATCACCAAAATCATCCCTGTATGGGAGGTTGACAGCATCAGCAACCAACACCTCATGCCCTCTCCCAGCACATATCTCAATAAGCGGTGGACTTATATCACATCCTATGAATAAACAATCAGGGTTGAAGCCCAAATACTTGCCATTACCACAGCCAGCATCCAGTACAATCGACCCAGGCCTCAAGGAATTCAAGAATCCTGCAACCTTGGGCCATTTAGCAAATCTTGTTGCACTGAAATGGGGAGCTATGGCATCATAGACACGATGCACATACTTTTTCTCAATCTCTGGGGTGGACTGAACACTTGAGGAGCCACTGTGGTTTCCCTCAGCAGGAATCATATCCTGAGCCTCCAACAAATCATTTGGGCTCATCAGGTTGTTAGTGCTAAGATGTTGAAATGTTGGCTTACAGCTAAAGAATTCTTTGATCCAAAAGATTGAAGAATGTGAATGAGAAGCGGGTATGGCTTTATGAAGGCTTCTTGCTGTTGTCCTCGAAAATACTAGTATCATGCAAGCCCTATGCCAGAGGAGATATGAATTAGCCACGCAGGTGGTTGACAACAACTCTGACTTGATAAAGAGATGAAACTAAAGCAGATTAGCTTGGTTCATGACAGAACCAGGATTTAACCTAGATTAGTGTTAGTCCTAGCCAGCACTAACATATGCAATTCAGTATAATCCATATTCACATTTCGGTATATAGATACAATATTTGACAAAGAAACCAGTATACAAATAATTAATCAAAAGCATGATACACATACATATTTAGAAGGTCTCATAATATCTGAATTCAACAAACTAAGTTCAAAACCTGCATAAATTACAATATAAATAGTTCTAAGATAAACATAGTCTGAAAAAGTAATACAATATTTCCGTTGTCAATGCCGTCTGAAAAAGTAATATAATATTTCCGTTCTCAATGCCCTCAGTTATCTGTCAAGTGACCACAGTTTCAGAATACAAATTTCAGTCATTCAGTATTTCAATGCTCCACCTCAAACAGTCATACGCTGAGCTTCAAGAAATCAAGTTAATGGAGATTAACTAGACGGATCAGGGGCGGGGTGTACACCCGATAATTTTTGCCAAAAACAAAAACAAAGTTAGTGGCATAATACATGCATACACTTACACTTGTGATTAGATCAGATCCGAATACAGATAGCCAAATAGCATAAATCAGGGTTCGGGAACTCCGTTTTGCACAGAAGGAAGGGAAGAGAGAGGGGCGGGCATACCGAGTGCTCGTCCCCGGCAAAGAGTCCGACGAAGACCTGGGCAGCGGCGAGTAGGGCGGCGGCGGCGGTCGGGAAGGGCGTGTTCGGCCCGTTGATGCAGAAAACGGCCGAATCGAACGTACGACGAGCCTATATAGCTATCAAGGCAGGGGAGTAGGGGAAGTGCGTAAACAGGAGTGCAATTTTCCCTGGCTAATTGGCCGACATTTTTTTCCCCTGCAGACAGCACGCGCATGGAATTTTTTATTTCAATATAATTTATAAATTTATTTTTCTAAAAAATATCCTACAAAGAATTGTATATTTGTACACCCATCGCCGATTATTATTAACTTATTATCACCAAGTGAATCGGCAGAATTACCTTTACCACATATTCAAACGGCGGAAATCTTCTAACATGTCTAAAAAAACAATTTCTTTATATGAGCTTACATGGGGATAAATTTTATTTGAAAATTTCGAGCTTGGAGATCTATAATTTTGTAGTTCATATGTTTTCCGTTTGAAACCATTTTGATGTCTAAATAATTGATACAGTACAATGCTCAGATCAGAAACCTGCATCGAATATTTCGGACTAAGATAACTCCAAATGAAAACATAATGAACTAAAATTTTGTAGATTTCATTGGCCTCTACAATTGTCATATAAATTTTATTTTTATATGTAAAAAAAATCATATTAGTGCCAAAATAATCGATACAAGTTTCAAATGTATATTGGTAGATCTGAGGATTGTATCGACTATTTTAGCATCAAGATAGCTTTAGACAGCAAAGTTATGAACTATGGAGTTGTAAATATCTTCGAGCTATATAATTTTTATATAAAATTTGTCTTCAAACGTCAAAGATAGCTCTGGCAGTTTATTTGGCGGTAAGGCAATACCACCATATCAATTAGTGACTAGGTATACTAGCACGGGAGTCGCACTCTGCTGTGCCGGGTTTTTTCACGTGAACAACAAGTACTAAAAATTGTTGAAAAGTGTATGCTACAATGACATACAATGTTTGTTGTCATGGTGAACAGTGACAGAGGCAATGGGAGGCCTCCAATTTATTTCTGCTTGAGGGAGTATCTTATGTATTAATAATCATTTCTACCTTTTGCACATCCACTACTGAAGCATTTTTTCATTTTTTGCAACTGGTCTAGGGCAAAATTTCTTACCGGTCTTTTTAAATTTGTGTTATAATTAATTTTATAATTTTGTATTTCACATAAATATGTCATAGAATTTTTATCTCAAATTTATAACTTCTTTTCATGTAATGGTGGAATTTTGGTCTCGTGATGTTAGAACATAATTTCTCAAGATGTTGCAATAAATTTCCTAAATATGGAACACTTTGGCCATAAAACTAGAATATTTTCTTCAGGAAGCTACAACATGTTTTAAATTTATAAGAAAAAAATCATCTTAAGTTGAAACATTTTATTTTAAGATAGCACATTCTTTTCCCCTAAAGTTACAACACTTTCCTAATTTTGTGTGTATCTTTTATTTTAAGGTAGAAACATTGAAAATGTCATAATTACTATAAATATTAGAAGTAATTAGGATATATGCTTGTCGAAGCACGGCTATGCAAAGACTAATAAGATATGGCAAGCAAACACTAAAAATTGTGTGCAGATGCAAGTATGAATCAGAGCAAATTGTGTATGCACGGTCATCACTGCTCCTTCATCTACTGCATGCACGGTCAGCTCAGGTTCACCAATAATCAAATGTAAAACCATTGCACAGCCATGCTCTTTTCACCTCTTTGTTTCCCCTTTACCAAACACCATACATTACTCCTTTTGCAAGTTACATATATCTGAGTACAATATTTCTGTTACACAAGACAAAGCAACCGAGCTAAAAAGAATCGATATAAAGTCAACATAGCAGAAAAGAAAAAAGAAAAAGAGCTTTTTTCGGTTTTGACAACACAATTTATACAGCAGGAAGCATCCAATCCTCCACTCTAGAACAAGGCAATCCAAATTCAGCCTCCAGAAATCTTCGTATTTGATGGATTTTCAGTGTGTATGTTTCTGGGATTCGAATGGCTTCAAGAATTGGATATCAAAATGAATTCACGCTTGTGTGAACACAGCAAAGCAGATACAAAATCCTAGGACTACACAGATTGTACAGCAACAAGCAGGCGTCTTATCAGAGAATGGTGCATCCACATCTGTTCTGCTTGGGGGAATTGGCAAGCTGCTTCTCTGGAAAAGTATAGGTGAACGACATGTTAGAGGTATGTTCACAAGTGCCAAAAGAAAATCACAATAGCTTTCAGCATCATAGTCAAAATCATATTAAACCACAAATAGAAGTTACTTAGTATGCTTGTGGCCACGTATCGCACTATCACCACCCAAACATTCCACCACATTAACTAAATGCTCATGTAGGCACAAGTTCTATCTAAAGAAACCTAAGCACCTCAAGACTTGCTGCATTGAAAATTATGAGAAGGTTGTGTCATGGTTTGTGTGTTCGAAAGTTTGCATCTCTGGGCATCATTAGTGGTGGTGATAGTGCACACACACACACACATTGTAGGTACACGTACACATGAGAAAACTACTCCCGTATATTAGCAGCTCAGCTCATAACTCGAATACAGGTATTTGACCTGCAATGTATTGTGAAAAAATTACTGAAACTAAAGGTTTAAATTCCCATGGAGTAACTGGAAATATCTTTCAGGCTGTGATATTTGGATAACAGAGATCCATCCCTAGATGCATTCACTGCCACAAGAATGGGAGCAGTATGTTTCCAGCACAAGAGTTGATCATGACGAACACTTCGATTAAATATATGGAAATAGAATTCAAGTTATTTGTCATAGGAACTAAGAAAATGTTATGAACAAAGGGCTGAAATTGTCGGCAATACCACTGTTTTTGTCAGCTTGTGGAGGTCGCACTACCACATGCATTGTAATTACACCTCCTGGAACCTCTCCTACTGGAACACGGGACTCTGCAAGTGTCCGGTTATTCTCCAATATCCTTCCAGCATTGATAAGCTTCAAGTCATTAACAGTTTTTGGAGCTATATCCTTATCTGTTAGCAAAAATGAAAATAACAAATTCCATTCAGCAAGTAAGAACGACAGGCATGGATTGCAAAACAGAGAATTTGCACGGGAAAAGTTCCAATGTGTAGGACAATATGACAACACAGTAAGTTTCCAGCATAATCAACCAAGGGGTCTCAGAGACAGAAAATACAATATGCTATTGCACAATTCCCAGTTTGAATTTTGAAATGCAAACTGAGAAACTGACGAAGCTAGCAGAATAGATGCAGACACCCTTCAAATAGATGACAGAAGGAATATATCATGTCCATGACGATTTGCATACTTATGTTCGGATCAACACATGCATGCATGTGCAAGTACATGTTGCTTATGTTGTGAATGCAGGCAAAATTATCAATATAGTTTCCACTTTCCACATGTTGATTCAGCCAGAAAGGCTCAATTTTTACTTGATCTAGTCCAGTTCTCATGTGGGAGCACCTCATTCAAGTTTTCATGAAGTCAAGCCAAGGGAAGTTCCTTCACCAAGTGGGAGAATCAGAGAACTGTCGTTACTAACATTCCAAGTATTCGTTATCAAAAGATTTGCTTTCTACCCACCAAATCGTTAATATTCTTTATCCAATATAGATAAATTATTCGGTTGTACAAGAGTAACTAATTATTTCTGAAGATTTTTTAAAATGACTTCTGCTGGCTTACAAAAGATGCTCTGACTGTTTAAGTGAAACAGTGTAGATCAATCTGCTGCTTAGTGCTTACACAATGTTTTCTCAGTAACTTTCACGTAACACGGGACTAGCGTCTACTATGGCTTGCTGACCAACATGCTTATAAGTGAGCTGACATCCAAACCATATCTCTCTGCCATAATATTTAATACAGCCCAAGGTTAAATTCATAAACAGCACAAATGTCCAAACGGTTTCACTTGAATACCAGACCGCTAAGGATTCAGAATGAATTGTTTGCCCTCATCTAATAAGGTGAACAAATCACATGATAGGCAAAATTATTAATGAGAATGTTTATCCATAGTGAAAGGTTGAGCTGTTGCACTTCTGCAGAGAAACTCAGGTTATCTAACAGATGAACATTAAAAGCTTTTCATAGTGCTATAGAACTCCCTTTACAGATTTGAAGAGAGTAAATAATCAGTCAAAAGGTCTACACTCATTAACATGGCCTGTGCACTTTGCTTCTTTTATTACAGCAAACAAAATAAGAGAGACCTTGTTTTTCCATCCGTTCCACTTATGGTTTGTGATATAACTGTTTCCAAAAAAAGCTCTTTCACTCACAAAATTAGCAATTGGTATTCACGTTTGAGAAGTTCATACCACATAAAGTAAGAACCGAAAGTATCAACTAACTGATAATATGGCACAGCCAGTACTAGGATTCTGCATACACCAAAAAAAAGGAAGGAATATGGCATAGCCAGTCACAGGATACTTCTAAAGCTAATAAACCAATATGGAATAGCCAGTCATATGACACTGCCGAAGCTAATTAGCGAATATGGCATAGCCACTCGAAGCATAATGCTGAAGCTAATATTTGAATAAGGCATAGCCGGTTCTAGGACTTTGCTGAAGAAGAAAACTAAAGCATAGTTTTCCCGCTACTCAACTGACCAGGCATCCAGAAAACAACAGCAACTAAAGGATGCCAAGCAGTCATACGCCACAAGCAAAATAGCTGGAGGTAGCAGGAAGACTAGCGAAACATGAGCACAAAGCGCAAAAAGAAGCAATACATGATCCAAGAAACTCATGACACGGAGAATACCCCTGCACCTAAATTACAAAAGCGTCCGTCGCTTGTCAGCAGATCGGGACAGCACAGGCGTGCACGCTGCCAAATCAATAAGTCTCGTCAGTGCCTCACTGCCTCACCTTGCGGCCACCGAGCGAGGATGAACTCCTTGAGCGAGGAGACTGTGGTGGAGGGATCGTACTTGGTGGGCCCGATGTCCGTGCCGTCGAAGAGCCGGAACCTGACCTCGATCGGCTCCTTCCCGCCGGCCATATCCTCCCCGCCAGATCGCCGCCGGCCGCCGACCACACCTCCTCTTCCCAAGATCCACGAAGCCCCGGATCAAAGGCCCATAGGAGCAAGGAAGCGGCAAAAAAGGAAATCCACAGAAACACACGCAAGGTGGGAATTTGACGACGAATTCTTGCTTCCGCGTTGGGTGAAAGCGAGGGGGCGGCGACTCGGTGGGGGAGGAGAGGAAGACGAGAGCCAGGGAGGAGAGAGGGAGAGACGCGGTAGTGGGCTTCCTCCTCTCGGTGCGTGTATTGACGGATACGCCCAAGCAGAAGTTTTTAATTGCGGTTTTGGCATCGAGCCATGGTGATGATGGAGTGTGAAAGCGAGTGGCGAGGCCGAGGCGGAGCGGGGAATTCTATGCGAGGTGCGAGGCGGAGCGGGGAATTCTATGCGAGGCGGAAACAAATCGCCGGCCGGGATTCGACGTCGGCGATGGCTTTCTATCTCGGGCATTTTGACTGCCTGGGTCTCGTCGAGGGTCTTCTTCCCTGTTATGTACTGCTGCTGTAGTCGCCGGAGTCATGGTTTTTTGGCATTTCATGTGGAAATATCTCTCCCCCTCTCTGTCTCTTCTTTGGTGGTACTGGTAGAGGTCCAACTTGTTTTTCATTTCAAAAGAAACAGTCAACAAATACTACACACCACAATCCAATGATGCATTGCTCTGGGAGAAAGTTTTAGACCTGGATGTGCCGACTGGGTTTTAAGAGTGTATTTTATTCTCGTCTTATGTTGACTCAAGAAGATTAACCTAGATACCTTGAAAATTGAAATGGTAAAAAAAAATCGTTCTTGATCACAGAACTGCTGGCATAAGAGCACGGAGCTCTTTTTATCTCCAGAGCAGTGTATATTTCCTGGCTGGCCAAAGGTCAATCATTCAATCAACATCTGCATTCCACTGGGGAATTATCATGAGCTGGCCTGCGATAGTTGGCTATTATTCTAGGCAACCAACGCATAGAGAGTTTCGGCCATTTGGTGATCACGCGATGTACTCACACTTGCACACCAACCAGAAGTCCAGAACAGCTCAATATCCAGTTTTCCAGGCAATGATCTGCACAAAGTCACAGGCACATGCAAAAACAATGCGAAAATAGTCAAAGGAATACGGCACCCAGATGAATTTCAAGGCAAAAAAAAAATTCAGAAGCGACCCATGCTTAATCTGCAAAGCATTTAATTCAGTCGTTACGTTGCAGCTTTGCTCAGGCAGTCCAAATTTTCAGAACTAGTAGTGTCCTATATGTCCATGGATTAGGATAAGCTGTCTGGAATCGCAGGATGGATGCATTTTGAGGACCGGAAAAGTACGGTAGCCTGGCGACACCAGATGAAACATCAGCCAAAAAGGAAGATTATGACATGCTAACCACTATATGTAAAATAAAATGACTAAACAGCACACAGAAACCGGTGCTTGTCAGATATGCGGCCCGTTCGCTGGTTGGTTTTTGGATTGATAAGCCCGGCTGATGCTGGTTTGTTGTGAGAGAAAAATATTGTTGACTGGCTGATAAGCTCTGGCTGAAATCAACAAGGCTGATGATCCGGTTCTAAAAAAGGGATATCACGAGGACAGCTAAGACATGATAATTGTGCAGGACACAAATGATTGGCAACGCGACGTCCTCCTGGACTGATGGAACTAAACCCTACACATCGTTACAACTATTTTTTTTAAAAAAAAAATCTATACAAGGGCTAGAAATTTTCAGCTGAATCATTGACGCGTTTGCTACCAAATATTCAGTAGTGGTGGTGGTGACGGTGACAGTTCAGGTTTTTTTTCAAGAAAATTTAAGCACCTGTTGGAAGAACTGCAGAGTAATAGGGCGATAGTGCCATTGCATTTCTCGGCTTTGATTATGCTGCGACCTGCAATTTGAGGCAAATCAATCAATATAAGCCTCTGATTTCCTATTACAACCATAGTATTTTTTGAGTACTAGAAAGGAGCTGTTTTTGTAGTGGCAGAGACCACCGAAGTGTCGTGCCGTGCTACTGCTGCTTTCGCCTCCGCAAGCAATGATAGTCTGAGGAATATTTTGAGGAAGCAAAATATCAAATATTTCCAGGCGCCTATTTCCAATTCTCCCCCTAACCTTATCTTCTTAACTTCTTTTAACTCGATTCATTAGTTCATCACTGTCAAAAATATTCAGTGATCTAATTGCTCGATGTGACAGCCTAATTGATACAGCATGCCATCATTTAATTGAAAAATAAGAAGCTGAAAATTACAGGAAGAAGGTTACCAGAAGCAATGGATAAGCTACAGGCCGGCTCGAATTGTTGTTTGGGAGGACTCTTCACCTAACTACCTGATTACAGGTAAGAACACCTGCTGGTTGATGGCTTGATGCTAGTATACTAATACTTGTGCGTCTGCATCACGACACCATCGTTTGTTTATGCCCTCATGGTACTATCATATTGCTCTTGTTCGAGTTTCATATTGTGAGCTGTTTTTTTTTACAAAAAAAAATCGAAGTCATATTATGACCTGTTAGAACGGCTCTTCTTGGCCTGTTTGAGGAATCCAAAAGCACTTGAAATTGTTCCCTCAAAAAAAAAAAAGTTCCAACAGCCTATCACTTTTTATGTATGTGCAAATGTTTATTCTATGAGCAACTTGGAACCTGATCCCCATGCCTTCAGAAAAAGAGAAAAACTTACTAGGAATTATGGGGTTCTATTCTTATCCCATGCATAAAAAGTGATGATTGGATGTATGCAGCACTCCACTACACTTCCTTTTTAAAAAGAAAAAAAAAATCCTCAGGTAATTCCTTTTTTCACATCCATGTTAACATATCACTTTGTCTCTATCTTGAACAGGGCCGCACTTGTGCTAATCTGCATGTTTATTAGTGGAAGAAATTATGTGTGTGCAGCAGATACGCCACTGATTTGTCGTCACACCTCTATGCCTATGCCTTTGCCCCGAGCTACCCCGTAGTGGAGCAGGCATGGGCCTACTGAGATGAGAGATTGAGAGCTGTATCCATTCAGTGCTCGCCAATGAGCAGAGCAGTAGAAAGATGCATCTGCCAAGGATGAGATGAGAACACTGAAACTTTTCAGACAAGTGGAGGATGAAAACCGCGAGAGAGACAGTGGGGTGAACTAAAAAGAAATGCCCCGCTTGCGCTTCTGAAATAATTGCAGGTTTCAGTCCTTGGAGGATGCAGACCGCGTAGGAATCGGAGGCTACGAATTGGTGATCCACTCGCGGACCTGATGTTGTCTGCTGCGGCAAGCAAGTTTCGTGGTGAATGGCTTGGCTTGGTTTGGCTTGGCTTGATTTGACTGTCGACTGAAAGCCCTTCGCTTGCAATTGCATGATTGATTGGCGATTTCAGGCCAACTGTCGAAACGAGGTGCAAAGGAGGAGTAATCGCTATCAGTTTGATGGTGGTAAAGTGAGGTGTTACTTCTAGTGCTCCTGCAAGCAAGTGCCACAGCTCAAATGGCAGGCAGCCAGGCACTGCTGCTTTTCCAATGAGTTCTGAAATTACAGGCACGTCAGTTTGTCTGCTGCGGCATCCAATTTTGATCCGACCTGAACCAGGTGATCGTTAGCATTCTGCTTGTTCGTTTACACATGAACAGGTGCCACTAGGTGAGTGGCTGAGTGCTGCAGAGCAATAGACTGATGAATCAGTGGATCAGTGACAGGGATCACGGCGAAAAAGAAAAAAAAAAGTTCGTGGGAACCGAGTGCAGACGGGCCGAAAATGTGGATCTCAAATGCTTGGGAAGCCCACTCCATAAAAACCGAGGCCTAGAGAACCTTTTTTGGGCTAGGACTAGGAACTTGTGTCAGGGGAGTGGGTTCAATTTTGCATCCCAGATTGGAAAAGAAGTCCACTTTACCTCTATATAAACTATTGTCGTGGTATGATTTTTCTCCTCAAACTCTAAAAGTAAAACTAGATATTTCTATCCATAAAATTCTAGAAACTGTTCAAATTACCTCTCTACTCTGATTTGAAGTGGTTTTGAAGGCGGTTTTCCCCCTTTTTAGTTAAAAAATGATAAATGTGTGACAAGGTTTTAAAACCATGAAAAATGTCTCTGAACTTCTAAAATTTTGATAAAAATCATAGAGATGGACTGGGATACGAGAAATCCAAATAAAAATTTAAAAATCATAAAAATATATCTATAATCTTTAAAATATTAGATTTAGCTCTAGTAAAATGAACAAATATCTAAAAATCTACAAAAAATCGCAAAACATCCTAACTGATGACTAAATGCATTTGGAAAACGTCCAACAATGAAACCGTAAGATGCAACCCGCATTAATGCAGCATTAATGTATGTTGCATTAATGCTAGTTGTATCTCATATATTTTGGCGTGGAAAGTTTTTAAAACATGTTAGATATTGATTATCAGCATGTTCGTTTGGTCGTAAACGATCGTAAATTTTCAGCCAGAGCAGTGTTTTTCTCTCACACCAAACCAGCCAGCAGTAAATAATCCACGATCGCTTACGGCCTCCCGAACAGGCCGTATAATGTTTCAGGAGTTTACCATGCTTTTTGGGATATTTTCTCATTTTATTATAGCTAAATCTGATTTTTTTAACTTCTAAAGATACTTTCATGAGTTTTTTCTAAGCTTATAGACAATTTTTGTGGTGTAAAAGTATTTATCAAAAAATTTATTAACTAAAAAAAGAACGACCGCCTTTAAAACCACTTCAATCCACAACAGAGAGGTAATTTGAACAATTTTGAAAGTTGGGGGATAAGTTGTTTGGTTTTAAAGTTTAAGAAGATAAGTCAGACCGAGACAATAATTCAGTGCGGTATAATAGACCTTTTCCCAAATTCAACAATAAAACCTCCTTGAAAGCTGAGCAGGCCTTCCCTTCTCTCTTCATCGATGCCCCTAGAGCCTCTAAACTTTTGAAGTGTGATCCCAACTCCATCTCATCTAGTGACGTAGTCTGGTAATCTCAACATTAGCACCTTGATTATGCCTTCTGTTTGGAGCGTCACCTTCGGGCTCCAAAATTTTTCTTATTTTAATAAAAAACTTAATGTTAAAAATCATGCTCCAAACTAAAATTTCAAGAGCTTACCTTTTAAGTCACGGCACATATTATGGCGCAACTTACCACCTAAGTCATGTCACTGCATGTGTGGCATGACTCGAGATGCCACATTGGCCTCTCAAGACGGAACCAAACACGTGGAGACGTGGCAAACTAAGTCGCGCCATCAGCTGTTGGCTGTAGTGCATATAGGCTATATGCAACTGCCACAACGTCGTCCATCCTGCTTCTTCCTACCGGGCGTGGTGTTTAGTGGCCTGGAACGAAACTAAAATTAGGGCCCTTTAATATAAATATTGAAAATTGAAAAAAAAAATATCACACCAAAAGCATTATTCATCATACAAAACAAACCTATTATTACTTTAGAGTTAAGTCGACGTGATTTCATGATGATGTTATCATTATCAAGCGTTTCAACTATTTCTTATTAATGTATATAAGGTTACCATACCGTCTAACACATCACGAACATTGTATAGTCTCTCAGCAACTAGACGAAGGTAAACATTAAGGAATAACCAAATAATTGTTTCACAAAAAAAGAAATAACCAATTAATTAGTTTATTATTCGTGGGTTGTTGCGTTGTACAAGCAATAATCAATCATCATTTACACAAAGTATTGGGCATAGGCATAACTGCTAAATATTATCTTTAGGGGTGGTTTGGATCTTTTCATTTAGAGGAATTGAAATCTACTTAATAAATTAAGTTATTTGACTTGAAATTTGACGTTCCATCACTTTCCAAAGTTCACATATAAGCATATCTCAAATTCATAGGGTGGAAGATGAAAATTGATTCTATAGATCACCATTGTATATTTCTACTTTACAACTTATAACACGCTCTTCAACTCGCTTCCCTATGACAGAAATGCAACACATAAGTATCTCTCTCGTATAGCCAACAATAATATACAAATACAATTCATATACAACCATATTAGCTTAATTAATATATGTCTAAATTATAATTATTAAAATGAATTCAATTCCAAAGATACTAACGAGGCCTTATTCATAACATCTTGCTATCAAGTGATTCGGTCTTGGTGACCACTAGCCACCGATTCGGTTTCGGAGCTCTTCAGCTGATGGTTTATGCGGCTGATAAACCGACTGAAGCTGATTTGTTGTGAGAGAACCCTGTTCGCTTGAACTACTTCAGCGATATTTTTTGATGAACGAACAATGTTTTTCTCTCACAAAAAATTAGCATAAGCATCATCATAAGCTAAATTTCAATAAAAATTGTTCCATGATTCATAAGGCATGTTAATAAATTCAAGCGAACAGGGCCACGTAGTTACATTTCTTTTGACCGAATGATAACATGGTTACCTCTCTCCTTGACCAATGCACCACCTCAGATGCTCTAATGTAGCAACTCTAGTCGCGTCCAACACACAGTGGTGTTTGAGTTGAACCACATGTCATGGCATGGACTACTAGTTACCAGAAACTTATGCTGATTTGTTGCGAGAGAAAAAAACATTGTTGTTTACTGAAAAGTACTACTGAAGTAGTACTGAGGAACAGGACGTTAGTTTAGGACATGTTTTTTTTTATAGTAATTTAGTATTTTTATATTAAAATAAAAAATCAAGTTGCGGTAGTTATCTGCAGCCAGGCCGGCGATCAGACGAAAGCGAAGAACAGAGCGCACCTGGCGCGACCCCGGCCGTTGGTTGACTCGTAGCCCGTGACCCAGCCGCCTGTCAGGAGCCCCCTCTCATTCAGAGCTGTACGCGTTTCACGGTTTCAGTATCCAAGCCTGCAGTCTCGTTCATATACGAGGGCGCCGACTTTGGTCGGTCTGGCACTGGCGGATGAAGCCGATCCTTTTGAGATGGACAGTTGGACACCGCCACACCGGCCGCACGGGCGGATCAACATCATCGTATCCTTCCAGCTGCCAGCTGCCACGCCCGCCCACGTAACGCGCGGCGATTCCAGGGCAGCCCACGGATCCCATCCGACTCCGATCCCATCTGATCCAACGGCTGCTGACCACAACCGATGATGACACGGCGTTATCCGTACGAGGCCGCGGCTCCACGGGCTCCTTCCACGCGCCCATGCCGCTTGGCTTTCCGTTCCACTAGAAAAATTGGCGATCCATCCAGCCCAACGTGGTCCGAGCGATCGAGACTCGGGCAGGTGCGAAACGACGGAGGGACGGCCCCGGCCGGGCGGGCTATTAATTGGCCGGGCGCATGCACGGGCGTTTTGGCAAAGGGAGCGCGCGGCGAGGCGTCTTGTCTCGTCACGGACGCTCGGGCGCCCGCGACTTCCTGCCTTCCCGGAGATAGAGGAGCGTATAAAACGCGCGCCGATCTCCCCCGTCCCACCCCCTCGGAACAACACGCGCTCGACGCGGGCTCTCTTCTCCTCGCCCGCCCCACCGACCGATCGGCTTCGGCGCGCTATATATCCATCCACCAGTCATCATCCCCATCCGATCAGATTACATTATCCGATCGATCCGCCCGATGATGCTGCTGTTCGAGCCCCACTCCGCCGAGAAATTCAGCGCCCCGATCTCCGGCCTCCGCTCCCTTCTCGTCGTGCCCGACGCCGACGCCGCCGCCGGCACCCGCGGAGGATGCGTCGTGACGCGGGCGGCCGTCGCCGCGCACGGCTGCGGCCATCGTGAGGACGTCAAAGAGAGACGCGACGACGGAACCAGCCTTGGGCACGGCGAGGATCTCGAGACAGCAAAGGAGGATGATAATATGGAAGCAAAGGATAGGGAAGAGGCGAGAACGGAAGAGGAAGATGAGCTGGATGGATTCTGGGTGTCGTACGGGCGGCGGTGCCCGCGGCGCCGGCTGCCCCCGCCCATCCCGTCGCTGGTCGCCCGCGGCGCGCTCAGGCGGACGCGCACCGACGACGGGAGGCTCGTCATCCGGATAGTGCCCGTCGTGCGGCCGGAGTGCATCCGCCCCCGCCGCCGCCGCGACCGCCCCGTCGAGCACGAGGACGATCCTCCGATGGTGCCGCCGCCGCCGCTTCGGGAGCTGACGGCCGCTGCGCCGGAAGATGGCATCAGGATTAACGTTGCACATCAGGCGGACGACGACGCGGCCACGCCGGCTGCAGGAGAGGGCGTGCTCGACGTAGAGGACGACGCGGTGGCGGCACCCGCGGAGACGCTGCCGGTGGCGGTGCCTCCGCCGCGAGTGCCCTCCGTAGGATGCTTCGAGTTGGTGTTCAAGCTCGGATCCATCGGTAGCAGCTCGCTGCACCAGATGCCCAGCCTGAGGATGGTGCATTGAGCGCCACCTTCGAATTGGGACAAGAAATTTTGTAGCTCCGTGTGTGTATATATATAGCGCCTTGTAAATGATAAAGAATGCTCTAGTTGGCGAATGGTGAAGAGAGTAGCTAGTAATCTTCAACGGAAGTTGGTCTCAGCATGGAACATGGCATTATACATGATCTTCAACATCAGTTTATCTCCGCGTGGAACATGGTAAATTGGTTGTCTCCATCTTCGCCCTCATTGCGATTTGCGAGGATGGAACATGGCAATCTCTACAGGACCTTTTCGGTATCTCTGGTATGTTCGTGTTTCATGTATATGAATCAGTGGCTGTGCGACAATAATATGATTAAGGGCTATATACAATCTAAAAGGTTCAAGTGACTAGTATATTTAAGGGCTATACAATGTAAAAGGTTCACGTGACATTGTTCAGACGACAGTTACTAATTAGGACTATCTCACAATCAAGTCCTCGAATGTAAACGAGATTGAACATAAGAATTATAGAGGAGAGACCGATTGCTTTATTGATCTTGTTTGCTAATTATAACCGTTTTGGTTTTTCTTGATACACTACTTTTTACTGTATATCTAGACTTAGTGTACATCTAAGTGCATTACAAAGTTTTCCAAAACAAACTATTTTGAAATTGAGGGAATATTTATCAAGTGACAGTATTCAACCGACAATTACTATTAGACTATCTTGTTTGGAATCAGAGTGAACGTAAACTAGAGACATAGACTGAACACAAGAATAAGAGAAAGAGTGTCTTTGATCTTGTTTGTTACAAACTCCCTCCATTCCAAGTCCACTCCAAATTATAAGTCGTTCTGACTTTTCTAGGTTCATAGATTTTTCTATGCGTCTAAATATACATCCTGTCTAGAAAAACTAAAACGATTTATAGTTTGGAACGGAGAAAATATTATATTATTTACACATGGAGAAGAGACATGAAGAACATGCATGACCGTTCGGAGGCATCCCTACCGAACAGACGATGACAAAGCCTCGTCACTAATCCGTGGACAAACTATTGGATGAGGTCACCATTGTTGATTTGGAGCTTGACACTCCCCTAGATAGAATCTAATCTTGTGATCAATTAGATGTTTGGAATCCTCCAAAAACTTATAGGTGAGGTAATAATATTATTGATATGCTATTAAACTCCTTAAAAATCTGGTAACAAAAATAATGATAAATGAGACAACATATTATAGATTTATTGTTCATCGTAAACTCATATGAGAAAAACATATCATCCATAATATGATAGTGATAATGAGACTAAGATACCTAAGGACTTGACGATGAGGTAAACTCATATGAGAAAAACCTGTCAAAATGTAGTTTGTGTTAATTCAGAACTTGAGAATTTTCCACCCTATGCAATAAGACACTTGCATAAATATCCTTTCCCCTGCACAATGTTGTGAATTGTTGGAAATAATTAACTCACATGTGGTATATAACTAAAGGTCATAAGAAAAAGAGGAGGGGGGTCATAATATTATTAGCTGGAATTTTGGTGTTGTAATTACGAAATCTCTCATGGTTCTTGGTCTTTTATATGTTGTAACCCAAGGAGTAATCCTGTGAGTGCCGGTATGTTGTCACGCAAGCGCAAGGAGCAAGGCTTGAAAGTAACCATGGCCCCGTTCGCTGGTCTGAAACTTAGCTGAAAAACACTGTTCCGGCTGAATTGTTGTGAGAGAGAAACACTGTTGGCTGGTTTGATGAACAGTGCAACGGGAGGGGAACCAGCCGGCTGAACTTTTCAGTTCATACCAGCGAACTGAGCGCATATGTGGAGCTAGTGGTAATGATTGATCATGTACAACTATTAAGTACTAACATTCCAAGAAGGTATGTGTATATTTGTATAATCCGATGTGTAAAGATCAAACGACTCTTATAAATTTTTACTTAGATTGATTAAATAAAGTTCATTGATGCGAATTGTAGCACTTCTTAGATTCAAAAAGCTGCATTGATGAAGCGTGATGTCTAGGGCAATGAGAACACTGAGGAAGAATGATCTCATGGTGTACACAAAAAAAATACTATAAGGATGTTGCTTAATGAGAAAAAATGTACTACCTCCGTCTCAAAAAGAATGTAACCCTCGCTTCCCGAGGAGAAAGATTCTTATTTTTGACCAAATACAAATAAAAAGATATTAATGTTATGATATGTAATAAGTATCATTGGATTAGTCATGGAATATAGTTTCATAATAAACCTAACCGGAGATTCTATAAAATTAGTCAAACTTAAAGATTCTTTGACTCGTCAAGAAACGAGATTTACATTCTTTTTTGGACGGAGCGAGCAATGCATTTGTACTTGTGCATGGATCAAAGACGATAGGGTCGCGTGGATCAAATAATTTGAAGGGAAGTTGTAATGAACTTGACTACATGATCGCTTGCTTTCTTTAATTTGATTTGAAGTCTATGATTGTAATACTCCTTTCATGCTTATATAATCTTAATGTGGCTCAAAACAACATGGTGTTAAGATCAAGACATCAAGTACTCCCCCGTCCCATAACAAATGTCATTCTCATCTCCCGAGGAGTAAAAAAAAACTTTAACTTTGACCAAATATATAGAAAAGAATACTAATATTTATGATGCACAATAAGTATCATTAGATTAATCATTGAATATATTTTTATAATAAACTTATTTGAATATACAAATATTGCTGATATTTTATCTAAACCTAGTTAAACTTGAAAATTTGTTCCACATGGAATTCATAGTGACACTTATTTTGGGAGAGAGGGAGTAGATTATAGTATTTGGTGATCCAAAAGCACTATGTTTTTTATACTCTTTTTAATTGGAATTTTTAGCCCCCAACGAATAAAACCTAGTAAGATCCTATCTAAATTGTGGAAAATTTTCAATGTTCCTATGCCATGAAATTGAACTGATTCTTGCCAAAATTCAGTGAAATTCCTCGGTTCCAACAAAAAGGCCCTAAAAATAAAAAGACGCGGTCGTTCCAGATGGGTCTACCCTGCATTTGACACCTGGAGACTGGAGTTGAGTCACTTGCGTGTCTACTGGTGGTTGTAGTCCAGTCTTCAGTGATTCAAGTCCTGTCAACTACTAGGACTAGCATCAGGCCCACGTGGTAGTCGCTCACTGCACTGGAGCCAAGTGCATAGGAATTCCGTTTCGTCCCCTCGCATCCTTGTCCTACCTCCTCTTGTGCCGCAGCTCATCGCCGCCGCCGCAGGGCGCAGCTGCCTCGTGCTTCCGCATCGCGGCTCGTCTTCGACCTCCACCTAATCCCTGAGGTGCGGGTAGAAGCGGGGGATGTATCTTGGGCCCGGCGAGGCCGCACCGGCGGCGGAGTTCGGTCCTAGAAGAGATGGTGGGCGGCCCTAATGCCACGGGCTTGGTCAAGAATGACGCAGTCTCCGTCGTCACGGAGGTAATCGTTGAGGTCTCGTGATGGATTCAGGCTAGGTTTTGTGCGAAGTTGCGAAATGCGGCGAAATTGGTAGGATCGGTGCGTGGGAATGGGGTTTTTCGTCCCTCCTTGTCCCTCACGGCCTCCCTCTGTTGCGAGTTGCGAGCCTTTCTGCTCCTGCTCCTGCTCCTCTTCCCTGACGGCCTGCCCTATCAATCACAAATTCACAATTGCCCCCTCTCTCTCTCTCCAATCATGGCATCTCTTGTCTATTCTCGCCTGGTCGATGGCCGGATAGCGCAATGGTGAGAAACTACTCTAGCGGCACTTTTCTTCCACACTGCATTTCTTGCCCGAGCCCTTCTCTCTCATCTTCCTTTTTCCAAGAAAATTATATGGTTCTTTTCACCACTGGGTATCAGCAGGTTACGTCTTGTTGTCATCATGGTGGGAAAAAACTCTAGGATGTCGCTTTCTTGGAGTGGGCTCGAGCATTGCGGTCGGTCGCGCGGCGCTTCTTGGCCCTCCTGTGATGTGATCGCGGTACGGTATGGTTGGGGTTTGGAAGGCTGGGCCCTTTGCGTTCTTGCTCTCTCGATTTGTGTTGATGCGAAATCCAACTCGTGGACTCGCCTTCTTGGATTTGTTCTAACGCCTAAGCATTTTGTGTATGGAATGGCTCAAAAACCACATCTTTCTGTGCCCGTCACGCTTTGTCACGAGTTGGTTGCCTCCTTTTTCGTGTCTTTTCGACTTCTTTCCCATCTTTATAGGATTATTACTGGTGTGATCTACCGTGCGATTGGTCTAGTTGGTGTTATGTATTGTCCTGTTAATGATCGGCAATTTGAAGCAGCCCTCAAATTAATCTTACCGGCTTCTTTGTTACTATTGATCCAATTCTTGTTAGAGTCTTAGAGAAACATGAACTATTCCAATCTTGCTTATTGCATTCACTTTTAGTAATTCAGTGCTTAGGTTTGTTTTCTTGAATCTACCATCCTGTTAATGGCCAGTAATTGCAAGTGGATGTTTGATTTTGTTGTACCGTGTTAGTTGTTATCGGAGCAAGCTCCCATTCTTTGTTAGGAAACTTTTGATTAACATTTTTAAGGCAGGGATAGCAAAGGCTCAAAGCTTCACCACAGTCATGCTTAATCAATTTGATTTTCCTCCCATAAGGTTCTGTTGGTTAATAGTCTCTTCCATAGACCAAAATTAGGATAATTACTACTACTTCTGTCAAAAAAGAATGCAGCTAGGTTTATACTAAGTTAAATTTTCTAAGTCTGACTAGGTTCATAGAAAATAGAAGCAATATTTATGTCTCCAAATGGATTTACTATAGAAATATATTTAATGATTAATCTAATGATACTTATTTGGCATCATAAATGTTACCACTTTTTTATATAGATTTGGTCAAAATTTAAAATTAGTGGACTTCTTAAAAAACAAGAATCACACTATTTTTTGGACGGAGGGAGTTAAGAGTGCTACCGTGGCTAGCTATTCCTGTACTTTTTCATCAATGCATCCTCTGCAGTTTACCTTATGAAACCTCTAAAAACACAATTATTCTTGATAATGGAGTTAGTGCCCATTTACCCTAAATATTATGCCGATAATCCATGGTTCGACAATTAACTTAAGAAACCGTAGTAATTTGAAGCCGGGATATTCAACTGTAAGCTGTTATTTTGTATCTTTGTTTATGTGCAGCCAGTTCACTGCATCTGAATTAAAGTAGGTTTATTGTAATGATATGATTGATTTGTTCAAGGGATTTAATTTCATTGGATGACAAAGGGAACCTATTTTCTTTGACAAAATCACGTGTTTTCACTTTGCTTTTCTTATTGCGTTGTATATTTCTTCCTCGCTTAGGGTTATGTCTGAAAGATACGTATGATGTATGAAAGAATTAGATGAACACAATAAGCTATGTATTTGACTATGCAATATTTCCTTTTCATGCAGGACATTGTGGTGTGTGGGACATATGGCAGTGGTAGCCTCTCTCAGCTTATTGCAAAGTGTGCTCGGTGCAATGATTATGAACACGGGTACTCATTTGTTGGCCTGCCCTGTATAGTTTTTAATCCCTTTATTATTTTTCACATCTTAAGCACTGGGGAAATGTACATATATGTGTGGTCATCTGCCCTGAATTTGCACATGTCTCTGTTTTTCAATTGTTTGAAATATTTGTATGTCTGATATCTGAATGTTTGATAGTGATAAGGAACCTTTTTTCTTTTTTTTAATATTTGCGAAAACCAGTATGTCTTCTCTGTTTATCAAAAAAAAATTCAAATCCTAAGCACTTGTGTTTTAATTAGGCCTGAAACTTTCTTAGTTGTTCTACAATGTGTCATTTCCATTTAATTTGTTTTTTTTTTGCAGTTAATCCATTATCTTTTAAAATGAAAGTGATTTAGCTCTATTCTTGAATGTGGAAAGTTTTATTTAGCTCTCTGAAAGTATTTTTGTTTTTTGTTTGAAGTTATTGTACGAAGGTGTTGATATTTGATATTCCACGTGAATGGTATTGTGCCAAATGCCAAGAGTATGCTAATGGGGGCCCAAAACCTAGTCAAGGTAATATCTTTTCGCTGGTTTTGATCACCTATCTCACTTTCACAATCATCAATAAACTCTACTCAGCTACTCTAAGTTCTTCTACAATCATGGTGAAGGTGGTCAAACAGAGCTCCAAAAGCCAAGGCATGGTCGCGATATGATGAACGAAGGGGAAACTTCAAAGTTGCACCTCAGTCACAGCAACGTAGTGCCTCAAATAAGTCCCAAATCTCCGAACAGATTTGGAAATGCTAAAGTGAAGTTTGTCTCTTCTGAAGAAGCGACATTATTGAGTAGAGAGAGGCCACCACTTGTTAGGTCAAGATTTGCCGTGCCACAGCCAAGCAAGGCATCATCTCCTTCAACTACAAAACATTTGTCCAATTTGAATTGTGTATCCCCCAGCAGGAGTGACACACAAGTGCAAGCCCTAAAACGATGTGCTGATGCAAGTCATAGTCAAACAAAAATTGAGGACAGGTCATATTTTGCTATGCAGCAAAGGCAGGTTCATCCCGCATCTCCTCCAGGCATGAAGCAGACATCCAATATGAAGTCAATATCCCTCAGCAGGAGTGACACACAAGTTCAAAACCTGAAATGATGTGCTGCTGCAAGACATGGTCAGGTAAAGACTGATGACAGCCCATATTTTGCTATGCGGCAAAGTAAAGCTCATCTGGCATCTCCTCCGCATGTGAAACAGTTGTCAAATATGAAGCGCATATCCCCCAATAGGACTATATGTAACACCATCGATGTTACATCCTAAATCATTTACTAAAACATGTCATGAGCATCATGTTTATGTGTTAGTGCATGTGATAAAGTGTGTAGATCAATTTCATGTAACCTAAAATGACTAATAAAAATGTTAAACGGAAGTTGATTCAATAGCTCATGTATATCAAGTAGGGTTTAAAACTATTTTTTATTGAACAAAAATGCTATAGAACATATATGTGGCGCTTAAATAAAGATTGGAATATGAACTTTATAGATGATAATAAAATACTTGCTGTAGAAAAATAACATTGCTAGCCAACATTTCTAATAGCCTAGAAATACAAATTGGAATCAAATTCAGCTCAAAAGACTTAGAATATTTTCAAGTATGTTGACAGTTAGACAATGCTATGTTTAGCAATTTATTTTGCGAAATCGGGTTAAGAAAAGGTGTCATGTGTTAGCTCGGTTTGGTAGCCTCATATGCCATCTTGAGCATGGTGAAGATGGTTAAGGTCCATAAGCAACCGTTTAGTTTTTATAGGCGCTTTAAAATTCGTGCACGACATGGTCTTGGGTTGGTTAGCCGCGTGGGTGCGGTCACCACGCTCGGGCGCTCGGCGTCGCCACGCTGGCTGTCCCGCGCGCACGTGTGCTGCCGCGCGTGGTCGGCCATGGCTGCTCTGGCCAGGTTGTGGCCTAGCCGCCGCTGGCTCCTGGCGCGCGGAGCCGCTGTTGTTGCTTGCACAACCAGGTGGTGCTGCCGCCGGCCCGGCCGCGCTGCCGCACTGCCGACCCGCCCTGTGCCACGACGCAGCCGCTGCCGGTGCCATCGCCTCGCCATCATGTCCGTGCCTCCCTCTGCATCTTTGCGCTGTTGCCAGCCCAGTGTGATGCCGCCTCTACCGTGCGCACGTGGCTAGGCTCGCCGTCGCCTTGTCATCGATGGCACTGCGGCGCGTGGGCCACGCCAATCGCGAACGCGCGCGTCTGTCTGCTAGCGCCAGGACATGGGTCTCCATGGTCGTGCCAACCACATCCAGCCAAGGCGTGCACACACCGAGCCACCGGCCGTACCCCACCGCTCTCTCTCTCTGTTTCTCATCTCTTTGATGCCGTCGAGCCATGCCCACGTGCGAGCCAGAGAGCGGTCACCTCTACTCAATTCCACCCGTCTGCACCTTCGCCCTCCTGTCTTCTCACCGCCCGACCCCACACAACCATGATGACGTTCCGGCCAAGCGCTAATTTGGCTCCTTTCCACCGGCATGCCATTAAGGCCGCGTCCGGCCGTGGACGAGGGAAGCCCTCCTACCGTCCCTCCCGAGCCAATTCACTTGCACCACTAGCTTCGCCTTGTCTCCCTCTCCACCTTGTGCACGTTAGTGGAACTGCTACCGCCTCCCCGCCGTTGCTGACACGACTGTGCCGCCACGGTGCGCCGTCGCACGGCTCGGCCGCACATGGCCAGCTCTCCTCCGTCATCCTCCGCCCCAACCGTCACCTTGGCCTGGTCCATGGTAGCCTCCTGATGCTCACGCGCTGACCAATTGGGCCTGTAGCTACCTAAAAGTGCAATCAAGCCCTAATTGTGGGTTTTGGTGATAATTACCACGCAATTAGAGAACTAATGAGATTTATCGACATGACAAGCAGGTAATTCATGTTCGAGGATGCTACACGAAACGAAGGAGTCTCCAATTGGAAATGTAGATGGCTTCAAACTCAAAGGAGGTTTAAATTCTTTTACATTTTGAATTTGAGTATAGAAAAAGCCATACTATAAAGGGGGACACAATGCTTAAGCTAGAATGTGCTACCAAGTGCTTAAACATACACATGCATTCTCAGATTCATAGCCAAGATAGCCCAAAATTCACTCTTACCCTTGCTGTCTTGACAGGTGTGGCACTGCCACACTTGAAGAGAGGCACTGCCGCAGTGCGGCACTGCCACACTTGAGCCGCGACACTGCCGTGACTTAAGTGACCGTTGGGGGCTAGGGGGTATTTATACCCTTCCCCTTCCTCCCCAACGGCTCTCTACCTCTTCTTTCTCACTTCAGCACGCCCAAAACAGAGCAGGAGCTCTCTCTCTCTCTCCCTCCATTGTTGACCTCAAGCCCCCAAGCAAATCCATTGATTTCCCCATCAATCTTTGAGGGAAAAGGGTCAAAAACTCGATTAGAGAGCAGCTCTATTGATTCTCCAACTCTAAAGAGCACTTGGTTCATGTTTTGGCCGTCGGTTGTGTTTGTCACTCTTGGATCTTGGCTCCTAGCCGGCTAGAGCGTCGTCTGTGGAGCTTGCCAACTTGTGTGGCAACCCCAGGAGGTTTGTAACCATCTCTTGAAGTTAGTAAACTCACCCCTCATCTCAAGAGTTAAGTCTTTTGATTTGAGAACGAAGAAGGGTTGGAAAGCCCTAAGCCTTAGTGGCTAACCTCAACAACGCGGAGTTAGGCAAGCCTTGGTGGCGAGCCGAACCACATGATAAATCATTGTGTCACTTGTGCTTGATTTACATTACTTGCGTGACATATTGTGGTTGAGGTGAGTTCTAAGGTTTCTAATCGATCTACTTGTGTGTGGTGTTCCTACCACTTCTAGCTCTTGATCTGTGATTGTCATACCTACAGTAAGCTAGGAAATTTCTCCGATCTAAGTTTTCGTTCATGGATTTTGAACTGTGATTTAAAGTTGTCTGCAGGTACGGCAGTGCCGCTGTTCTGGCCCGGCAGTGCCGTACTCCGGCAGTGCCGCCCTCCAGAGCGGCAGTGCCCAAGGGTGAATTAGATAAAAGTTTGAGTGTTTATTTTGATAGGCCTATTCAGCCCCCCTCTCTAGGCCAACCAGAGATCCTACACTACCCTAGCTCACCAGAATAGTGGCACCGTCGTGGCAGATGGCCGCGCTCCACTGTAGCCTTCCCCAGCCAGTCATGTCACCCCGCACCGCCACTAAGCATAGCCGCTCAGGTCACAGACGGTGACCGGCCCGTTAGGTAGCCTGTCTTAGGTCCCTGGTGAGAATTTTTTTATTTTTAACCCTTTTTTTAAACTATTTTTAAATATAACATAGTTTAATTTTTTTTAAACTAACACTTTTGGTCGTGCCTATTCAAATGGTCCGGCGAAATCACGTTGCCGCGCCAAGCATGTTGGTGCGGTAGGAGCGGTGACGTGGCATTGACCAGGCCGTTGAACGCTGACGTGGCTGGGGCTGCCACGCCGTGGATCTAGGCGCGGCAGTGACGCACCACGACAGATGGCGTGGCGAGGCGCAGGATGTGATTTTACGCATGACGCTGACAGCGAGCAGACTAGTGTGAAGAGGACACTGGGATAGGAGGACAGTGACTTCCGTGTCAGGGAAGAGAGAGAGAGGGGAGTGAGGAGTGAAATAAGTGGTGCTCGGGGAGTGTGAGGAGGAGACAACGAGTGTACGAGAGGAGACTGTAGCCAGCACATGCCATGTCCTGGCGTGTCCGCCCGTCCATCCGGGGAGGGGAAGGGAGGCGAGGGGAGGGGAGTGGAGCGGAGCAGGTCAGCAGATCAGAGCACGGCAGCATGGCGGGTGGGACCGACCCATCCAGGGTGGTGTGGCCGTGCGGCGACACGCTCGGGCCTCGGCGAGCTTGCCAACGTGGTCTCGGGGTCACAGACAGACAGGGGCCGGCAGCGGGGGTGCGTGCAACGCGCATGAGGCTCTGGTCGCATTTTCACCGTGCGATCAACTCGGTAGGATTGTGTCTTGCGGGCAAGGGTTTGCGTGCCAGAGGAGCAACGTTTCCAATGTACGAGGTGACTGCACGCACCCAAATCCAATCCCGCGGTTGTTCATCCATTTGTTGTTTTGCGAACAGTATGAGACGCGCACGCATGTATACGGAGAAGCACACGCCTAGTCTGCCGCACCGAGAAGCATGCACCTAGTCGGCCGCACCAGTCTGCAAGCTCACATCAATTTAAAAAATCAAATCATTTATTTTCAAATACTATAACTTCTAAATGGTATATCTATTTTTAGTTTCGTCTGTACCGTTGTGTTCTACGTGACGAGCCGAACAAAACTAAACCTCACATTTATATGTTTCGAATATTTTTTTCTAATAAAAATTTATGTGTATTAACTTATAATCTATAACTTGTGGTACAACTTATGCACAAGTTTATAACTTTTGTGTTTCTAAGTTTTTATAAACTTGTGCATAAGTTGTACGACAAGTTATAGGTTATAAGTTAATCCATTGGCTGTTTCCTAAGCAGAAGGGCTAGTCCCCGAGCCTGACAGTAGGTGACGTAGTCACGTGGTGCCAGGGTCAGAAAGTAGAAGACCAGCCGAGCAGGCAGCCAGTCCTCGGGCGTAGCCTCGAGATGATAAAAGCGCACATTCATCGCAAGGCAAAGTGTGCCCACTTAGTCCCCGAGCCTGCTGGAAGATGAAGAATGAATCTTGTAGCAGGGTCAAAGAAAAAGAAGTCTAAAAGCTTTGCCGACATCATCCGACATACGTATATTAAGACCCCAGACGGGCTGCCAAAGATTAGTACCCTGATCCAAACAGCATGGAGCAGCTTGATAGCACACCGATGAGACGTAGCAAGATCCGACCACCAAGGGTGATGTCCGAGCGCCGAGGAGTCCCCGGCGTAGCTGGCGATGTCCGAGCACCAAGGAGTTCCCAGCAAAGCTGGCGATGTCTGAGCATCGAGGAGTCCTCGGCATAGTTGGCGATGTCCGAGCACCGAGGAGTCCTCGGCGTATCTAGCAATGTCCGAGCACCGAGGAGTTCCCAACAAAGCTGGCGAGGTCCGAGCATCGAGGAGTCCCCGGCGTAGCTGGCGAGGTTCGAGCACCGAGGAGTCCTCGGCGTAGCTGGCGACGTTCGAGCACCAAGGAGTCCCCGGCATAGCTGGCGATGTCCGAGCGTCGAGGAGTTCCCAGCGAATCTAGCAATGTCCGAGCACCGAGGAGTCCCCGGTGTAGCTGGCGATGTCCGAGCACCGAGGAGTCCCCGGCGTAGCTGGCGATGTCCGAGCATCGAGGAGTCCCCGGCGTAGCTGGCGATGTCCGAGGAGTCTCCGACGTAGTTGACGATGTCCGAGCGCCGAGGAGTCCCCGGCGTAGCTGGCGATGTCCGAGCACCGAGGAGTCCCCGCGCGAAGCCGGTGAGGTCTGGGCACCGAGGAGTCCTCGGTGTAGCTGGCGATGTCCGAGCACTGACGTAGCTGGCGATGTCCGTGCGGTGAAGTGTGCCCACTTAGTCCTCGAGCATGAAGAATCCGAGCGCCGAGGAGTAACCGGCGTAGCTGGCGATGAAGCACGAGCGACGAACAGTCTAGTCAACTGGTCGGCGATGAAGTGAGCATTGAGTAGAAGCGACTAGCGAACAGTCCGATCAACTGGTCGGCGATGGAGTCCATGAATCAAGCGGTCCGACTAGTTGATCGGTGGAGAAGTTCGAGCACTAGGTGGTCTGATCACCTGGACGATGATCCTGCAATACAAACATGTAGAACGGGTAGAACATGATGTAAAAATATATGAACTCCGAAGAAAAATCAGCAATGGCAATGAAATAGCATATGTAGCTCGGCGATCAGTTGGTGTGAAGATGTAATTATATTTAATATAAACCGCCCGACCAATTAGTGTGTAGTTGAGTCTCCAGCCCTAGCTAGCCCATAGTCCATAACGTCGAGCGCGGAGCCCGTGCACGTGTAGGAGGAACAAACGTCACCAAGGAACCACAGCCAACCACCCATAACACAGAGCGCGGAGCCCATAGCACGTGTAGGGAGGATCCAGAGACTAGGCCATCTATGGGGACATCCGAGCATTAGCATGACTGTTCGAGGGTTCAGAAAATCATTTGGAGAGCAAACATGGAGAAAACAGCTCGGAGAAACATTACGGCGATATATGGAACTGGAGAATATTTAGAAGAATATTAAAACTGTGACTTAGCTAAACAGAATGTCTGGTCGGCGGCGTATGGCGTTATCTGGTCAGCGTTGACAAAATTGCCCGGCGCTCGAGCTGTCGTCGTGGAGGCGGTCGTGGTTGTCACGGCGCCGTTCTTCGTGGCAATCATCATTGCAACGCAGTAGGTGGTCAGAGCGAGTAGTTCTTGGTCATCTTCTAGGTTGTTATCATTGATGAATACACATACGAAGCCAAGTAGCTTGAATGGTACATGCATCGTCCGAGTCCATGTAGTCTGTAGTAGTCGCGCTCGTCGATAGGTTTGCTGGAGTAGGAGTCCCGTTCCTGTGGCGTGTTGTAGCTAAAGCTTGATACACCGATGTCATCGGGAGGTGAAGTATGCGCCGCATGTCGAGCCCATAGGGCTGCTAAAGGCCGCCGCCACAGGAAGTCAGGTTGCCACGAGCGGCGTCGATCTTGAGATCCCATTTGGCCCACCATGGATCAAGTGCACACCCCTACCTAGCGCTCTAACTGTCGACAAAAGATGCTCGGCAGTTCACCGAGGGGTATCCCATGATGGTAGATTTATCGTAGAGGTGAGCGAGATGGTAATACAAGCACCAAGACACAAGATTTAGACAGGTTCGGCCGTTAGTATGACGTAATACCTACATCCTGTGTTCTGATGTATTGCATTGAGATGTAGTCCAGCGACTAGGGGACCCCTGCCTCTCCTTATATACTCTGGAGGGGTAGGGTTACAAAGAAAGTATTCCATTTGGTATTATGCAATAGCTTGCGGTGCACGCCGAGTAGCGTCGTGCACGCCTTGATCTTGTGGGCTAGGCCACCTCTGATGGTGCGGCCCATGTCTTATCTAATGAATATCGGGGGCCATACCCCCACAAGGTCTGAGCACCATTTTTAGACCAGGTCTCAAGTGTGGAGGCTTAGAGTCCAAGTTTGGATGGGGACCTGGACCCCATGACAAGAGTGGAATGGGTTGGTCTTGCTTGTGCCTCGGGTACAAACGGGGCATGTGTTTTGGGGTACCTAGCTGGGATACATTGGTTCATGAATCACCGTGTCCGTGAGACGGTATGACTTGGCTATGGTCTAGCACCGTAGTAAGAACTCGAAGATGAGAGATGGTGAAATGGTTCTGATTGCTTAACCCTTGCTTGAAAGTAGAATATGTGCTTACCTAGAATGGTTAGCTAATGAAGTAATTATGACTGCTAATAAAACTTGACTGTAAGGATGAACTATTAGTAATGCTTTCCGCAAACAAAAAGAAAACAACAAACACATATTGTCTATCATATCCTTGAGAGTCAGGAAACTATTCCCACTAGTCAGGTAAGTCTTGCGAGTACATTGTGTACTCAGGGTTTATTTACCCCTATTGCAGGTGCAGCTTGAGGAGTAGCTCTTGTGTGAAAGATTCTTCTGGTGGGCACAGATGGATACTTGTATCATTTCCGCTAGATGTTTATTTTCATTCCGCTATTTAAGTATCGCACTCTGAACTCTGGTATTATAATAAATAATTTTCAAGAACTCTTGTTGTATGAAATAGACTAAGTATTGTAGGCTCGTACTCATTATTGGATTCTGAATGTAAAACGTGGATTGTTTCGAGTTCTCCCTTGGGGTGTGCTCAATGGAACTGTCCGATATAGCTCGCTTTCGAGGTGCTTAGTGTCTAGTGAAAGACGAACGTCTCTGAAAGCGTGTTATTTTGGGCGGTTCTGCCACAGGTGGTATCAGAGCCAATAATGAGTCTACGAGTTTAAAAACTCTTTTCAAAACCTAAAATTTGACCAATAAAAGCTTTGCGAAAAGTAGGATACGATAAATTACGTAAATAAGTATAAGCCCTAGTAATATGGTCTATCTAGGATAGTGGCACTAGTTTTATCTAATCAATCTTCTATAGGTACACTAACTTACGCTGCGTAAGAATCGTTTAGCGTACGGGAAGTGAGTGTGCGCTGTGCCAACAATTATATGAGCGAACAAATAGGTCGATCCATGCATCATGGAAAGAGAATCTTGCTTAAACTAAACTTCCCCACACGTATAATTTTTGGATAGTAAATTGATAGGATAATAAATAAAGAGAAATGCTTTAACTCTTAAGGAAAAGTCTCGCTAGTAACCATTTGTTGGGCCTTATCATCTCTCTAGCCATTTATTTCTAAGTATGGAGGCCTGGTCCCTAACGGTGGGTTCCTATCTATTTACAGATGAACCTGAGATCTGGTCGTGGGAGCACCAGTACTAGGACAAGCCGTGGTCTTGGTGAAGACCAGAGCAAAAATGGTCGTGGCGATGATCATGGCAATGCCAACGAGGAGAGCCACTAGGCCCCACTCCTTGGTTCTCCTCCTCCGCCACCACCACCACCTCTGATGACCCATGTTGAGATGATGGCTAAGATGTTGGCTGCTTGTTGCGAGTCAGCCCGTGCCCTGGAGATGCTGGCACAAGCTATTGGTGGCTTCGCTCGTGGAGGCCCCGGTGGCAATGGCGGGAACAGGGGTGGTGCCCGCAGTCCTGAGAGGTCCTGTTCCTATCAGGACATTTTGGGGACACACCCACCCACATTCACGCCGACTGCTGAGCCTTTGGACATGAAGCATTGGCTTCGTATTCTGGAGCATAAGTTTTAGCTTCTCAATGTGACTGACGAGCAGAAGGTGTGTTTTGCTGCACAACGACTTTTGGGATCTGTCAGTGCTTGGTGGGACACTTTCAACACCATGCAGCCTATGGACCACCATATGACTTGGTGGGAGTTTACCACTGCTTTCCATCAGTACTATATTCATGCTAGTTTGCTGAACAGGAAGCTGTCCGAGTTTCTAGAGCTAAAGCAAGGAAACATGACTGTGATGGAGTATGTGCATAAGTTCAACCATCTTGCATAGTATGCTGGGACTCATGTGAATACTGATGAGAATAAGATGGACCGTTTCAATCACGGTCTCTCTTGCATCTTGCAAGAGAAGCTGTATACAGGGGGCTATCAGACCTTTGGTGCTTTGATGAATATTGTCATTGCTATGGAGGGACTTCAGCGTGACTCTTAGGCTGAGTGGAAGCGCAAGAGGGTGATCACTAGGTCTTCTAGTCATCCATAGTCTTAGAAAGTATAGGATGTGAGGATGGTGTCCTATCACTCTCCGGGTGGACAGTCGTCTTGCTAGACTTAGTAGACTCACCAGACACCTCCCACTCAGTACCATGCACCTACTCAGCAGGTGCAGTAGCCTCAGGGACAGCAGGTTCCGCCTCATCAGGGATAGGGGAACAAGCCGAGTGCTTGTTTCAAGTGTGGCAAGGAAGGCCACTATGCTCGTGAGTGCCCCTAGAACCAGCTTACTCAGTCTTCTCAGCCTTCAGCCAACTCTTGTCTAGTCAAGAGAACTATCATCAGGAAGGTGGCTTGAGTTAATCAAAGATTATAACTTAGAAGTTCATTATCACCCTGGAAAAGCTAATGTGGTGGCTGATGCCTTAAGTCAGAAGTCGCATCAAGTTGAGAAAGAATCTTTGTCTCTCAACCATTCTGAGATGTTAGCCCATATTGCTCTAGTCTCAGATTTACTTGAGCAAATTATTATAGAGCAAAGGCAAGATGCTTTGGAAATTCTACATATCAAGAAGCTAATCGCCGAAGGGCGTGGTCCTCATTTTAGTATTGATAATCAAGGTGTGGTGAAGTTCAAGAACCGATTGGTGGTTCCCTCAAGTGATGAACTTAGGAGAAAAATTTTGGATGAAGCTCACAATTCCAAATTATCCATTCATTCGGGAAGTAACAAGATATATCATGATTTGTGTCACTTGTATTGGTGGCAAAATATGAAACAAGATATTACCAAATACATCTCAGAATGTGACATTTGTGGAAGGGTTAAGGCAGACCATATGCGGATGCCTGGATTTCTACAGCCCTTACTTATCCCTGTTTGGAAATGGGAAGATATTTCCATGGACTTGTGGGTTTGCCCCGCACGACAAAGGGGTATGACTCTACTTGGGTCATTGTGGATCGCCTTACCAAGTTCGCTCATTTCCTCCCGGTGGATACAAGGTATTCAGCCAAGTTGTATTTGATCGGGTTGTGACCCTACATGGAGTTTCTCTTACCATTGTTTCGATAAAGGGTTAGTCTTTGTCTCTCATTTTTGGGAGCAACTCCAGAAATGTCTTAATACTAGTCTCCTTAGAAGTTTAGCTTATCATCCGCAAACTAACGGTCAAACAGAAAGAGTCAATCAGGTACTTGAGGATATGTTGAGGGCTTGTGTCATCTCTTTTCTAGAGAAGTAGGGCAAATGCTTGACTCTAGCTGAGTTTTCTTATAACAATAGCTATCAAGAAAGCATTCATATGGCACCTTTTGAGGCCTTGTACGACAAGAAATATAGAACACCTCTTAACTGGGTTGAAGCGCTGACCGTGGTTATTTTGGACCTGATTTTATCAAAGAAGCTCAAGAGCAAGTTAGTGTTATTCAGAGTCATCTTAAAGAGGCTCAGAACCGTCAGAAAGCTTATGTGAACAAGAGAAGAAGGCCCTTGCAGTTTGAAGTTGGTGACCATGTGTACCTAAAGGTATCCCTGATGAGAGGTGTGCATCGGTTCGGAGTCCGTGGAAAGTTAGCTCCTCGTTATGTTGGACCTTATAAAGTTTTGGGACGGTGTGGTACTGTTGCTTATCGTCTCCAACTTTCGGATATTTTATCAGCAGTACATAATGTCTTTCATGTCTCCCAGCTAAAAAAGTGTTTACGAGTTCCCGATGAAGTGGTGGAAATTGAAAGACTCCCTCTCCAACCTGATCTTTATTATATTGAGCATCCTGTCAAAATCTTGGATGAAAAAGAGAGAGTTACTAGAAACAAAGTGGTGAAATTTTATAAAGTCCAGTGGCAAAACCATTCGAAGGACGAAGCAACTTGGGAGCAGTAGAGTTATATTCTAGAATATTATCCCCATCTTCTCCCCGGTGTGCCGAGGTAATAGTTTATGTTAAAAGCTCACTCTTACCCTTTTTCCTACACTAGGCAGTCACATGAAATCTCGGGACGAGATTTTGTTAATGCGGGGGGGGGGAGAGTTGTAACACCCTCAGTGTTACACCCTAAATCATTTACTAAAACATGTCATGATCATCATGTTTATGTGTTAGTGCATGTGATAAAGTGTGTAGATCATTTTTTGTAACCTAAAATGACTAATAAAAATGTTAAGCGAAAGTTGATTCAATAGATCATGTATATCAAGTAGGGTTTAAAACTAATTTTTATTGAACAAAAATGCTATAGAACATATATGTGGCACTTAAATAAAGATTGGAATATGAACTTTGTAGATGACAATGAAATACTTGCTGTAGAAAAACAACATTGCTAGCCAACATTTCTAATAGCCTAGAAATACAAATTGGAATCAAATTCATCTCAAAAGACAGAATATTTTCAAGTATGTTGACAGTTAGACAATGCCATGTTTGGCAATTTATTTTGCAAAATCGGGTTAAGAAAAGGTGTCATGTGTTAGCTCGGTTTGGTAGCCTCATATGCCATCTTGAGCATGGTGAAGATGGTTAAGGTCCAGAAGCAACCGTTTAGTTTTTATAGGCGCTTTAAAATCCATGCACGACACGGTCTCGGGCTGGTTGGCCGCGTGGGCGCGGTCACCACGCTCGGGAGCTCGGCGTCGCCATGCTGGTTGTCCCGCGCGCACATGTGCTGTCGCGCATGGTCAGCCATGGCTGCTCTGGCCTGGCTGTGGCCTAGCCGCTGCTGGCTCTTGGCGCGCGGAGCTGCTGCTGCTGCTTACGTAATCAGGTGGTGCTGCCACCGGCCCTGCCACGCTACCGCACTACCGACCCGGCCTATGCCGCGACGTAGCCGCTGTCAGTGCCATCGCCTCGTCGTCATGTCCGTGCCTCCCTCTACATCTTTGCGCCGCTGCTGGCCTAGTACGATGCTGCCTCTGCCACGCGCACATGGCTGGCCTCGCCGTCGCCTAGTCATGCCAAACACATCCAGCTAAGGCGCGCACATGCCGAGCCACCGGCCATACCCCACCGCTCTCTCTCTGTTTCTTATCTCTCTACCGCCGTCGAGCCACGCTCACATGTGAGCCAGAGAGCGGTCTCCTCTACTCAATTCCGCCCGTCTACACCTTCGCCATCCTGTCTTCTCGCCGCCCGACCCCGCACAGCCATGATGACCCCCCGGCCAAGCGCCAATTTGGCTCCTTTCCACCGACATGCCATTAAGGCCACGTCCAACCGTGGATGAGGGCAGCCCTCCTACCGTCCCTCCCAAGCCAATTCACTTACACCACTAGATTCACCTTGCCTCCCTCTCCACCTTGCGCACGTTAGCGGAACCGCTACCGCCTCCCTATCATTGCTGACACGACCGTGCCGCCATGGTGCACCACCGCACGGCTCGACCGCACATGGCTAGCTCTCCTCCGTCATCCTCCGCCCCAACAGTCACCTCGTCCTGGTCCATGGTAGCCTCCTAATGCTCACGCGCTAACCAATTAGGACTGTAGCTACCCTAGCTCATTAGAATAGTGGCGCCGCCATTGCGGATGGTTGTGTGCCGCTGCACCCTTCTCTAGCTCGTCGTGCCACCCCGCACCGCCGCTTAGTGTAGCCGCTCGGGTCAGAGATGGTGACCGGCCCGTTAGGTGGTTTGTCGCAGGTCCCTGGTGGCCGGCGCAGCAGAGCTGTGTCACCGGCCACCGTGCCGCCGGTCACCGAGGGTGTGCGCGGGGGAATTCCAGGAAAGCCAGGGCGTTAAGT
Source organism: Miscanthus lutarioriparius (assembly GCA_904845875.1). Classification (NCBI taxonomy): domain Eukaryota; kingdom Viridiplantae; phylum Streptophyta; class Magnoliopsida; order Poales; family Poaceae; genus Miscanthus; species Miscanthus lutarioriparius. The sequence goes on along the minus strand of CAJGYO010000007.1, from coordinate 11,376,140 downwards.
GAGAAGGTTTGAGAGAGGGGAAATAGTATTAGCACTTAGTTGTAATTCGGGAGAAGTTCGAGGTCTCTTTTACTAAATCCCAGCGCGCACGGGCTTTCCCCGACGCGGGCCAGCTCACGTGGGCCGTGCCTGCAGGCCGCTGCGCGCGCAGTGTCGCGTGGGCCGCACGTGTGGGCCGTGCGGGAGAATTCGTTTTTCTTTTTCATAAGGAATTAGAAATAGTTTTCGAATTTAATTTCTGAGCTGATCTTTGGCAATTAATATAAAATCGTGTAGGTGTCTAAAAATTGTGAAACAAAATTTATTGGGTTTCTAAAATTTTACTCTATCTGTTAGTGTATTTAGTTCATATATGTACATGTTGATACTAGGAGCTATTAAATCATTTGAAAATGTTTAATATTGTTAGGATAATTGTTGTAGAAATTTTTGTGGTAAAATTGGTGATAACTTTAGTCCTGAAATTTTTATAGTAGATTCATTGTATTATTATGTGCTCACTGTAATTTTTATAGCCTTAGAATAGACTAAGCATTATGCTAGTTAAATGCTCTTTGTTTCAATATACATTAAATCACTAGTACCAATAAAGATATATCATTAATTTGCCAAGCTAAGGGTTTGTTAGTTGAATTCAACACCTTGCTTGATGAAGATGATAGTTAGCTTAGTACCTTAGTCATTAGAGCTAGCTTAGTAGCTTAGTATGTGTATTCTTAGTTTAAGAGTTGTTGTTGCCTAAATGCTAAGTGTTGCATCATCATCGCATGCATGTAGAGAATGAGTTGGCGGAGATCGTGACCACCGGTGATCATGAGTTCGAGGAGATCGTCTAGGAGTACAAGGAGGAGATTCTCATGCAGAAGTAGGTCCTGAGCCGCCACTGACTGACTCAGCTAACACTACGTCTGCCCAAGGCAAGCCCCGGTGCATAACCTCTATTTTATAATTCACCGTATATATATGTGTTGTGCATTTACATTATAGGAATTTTATGAAAACCACATGCATAAATATACCTATCCTAAGAGTATTACTAGTGCAGGTTCGAGTAGCTGCTATGCTTAGGTTTTTTGTAGCGTGAGTAACATGTCGTTACTCACAATAGGTGATTATTATTATTACTCTCATAATAAAATAATGAAAAGAAAATGGAGACCGGACAGGCATATGGTATGGATATTCGTGGGTGTAACAGGTTGTGTCCCGCGGCCATCGGGGCTTAGCTTGGTTACACTGTTTTTCCTATTCGTGTTGATTAAGGACCGTCCGTTGCTGTGGATGGTAGTCATGTCACAGACTTATTATTCTAAGCACATACTTGCTTATGGGAGCGGGAAAGCTCGTTACGCTCCTATCGTGGGTTCCGGCTCTTTTCGGACCGACTGATTGGAGGCGGAAAAAGATGGAGGTCTGAGCACCATATTGAGACCGGGTCTCAAGTGTGGGGGCTTGGAGTCCAAGTTTGAACGGGGACCTGGACCCCTGACAGGAGTGGAACGGGTTGGTGTTGTTTGTGTCTGGGGTACAAACGGGACGTGTGTTTTTGGGTACCTAGCTGGGATATATTGGTTCACGAATCGCCGTTTTCGTAAGACGGTACGACTTAGCTATGGTCTAGCACCATAGTAAGAACTGAAAGATGAGAGATGGTGAAATGGTTATGATTGCTTAACCCTTACTTGAAAGTAGAACAGGTGTTTACCTAGAATGATTAACTAATGAAGTAATCATGACTGCTAATAAAACTTAACTGTAAGGATGAACTATTAGTAATGCTTTCCGTAAACAAAAATAAAACAACAAACTCATATTGCCTATCATATCATTGAGAGTCGGGAAACTATTCCCACTAGTCGGATAAGTCTTACAAGTACATTAGGTACTCAGGGTTTATTTACCTCTATTGCAGGTGCAGCTTGAAGAGTAGCTCTTGTGTGGAAGATTTTTTTGGTGGGCACAGACGGATCCTTGTATCATTTTCGCTAGATGTTTATTTTCATTCCGATGTTTAATTATCGCACTCTGAACTCTGGTATTGTAATAAATAATTTTCAAGAACTCTTGTTGTATAAAATGGACTAAGTATTGTAGGCTCGTATTCATTATTGGATTCTGGATGCAAAACATGGATTGTTTCGACTTCTCCCTTGGGGTATGCTCGACGGAACTGTCCGATGTAGCTCACTTTCGAGGTGCTTAGTGTCTAGTGGAAGACGAGCGCCTCCGAAAATGTGTTATTTCGGACGGTTCTGCCACACTATCACGCAAGTACATGGCACAAAATGATCAACTGTTGCTAGTCATGATCAGGCAAAAATTGATGATATAGACATGGATTGTGAAACAAGATCTTGTGATTCCATGCCTATAATTCATAAATGCAGAACAAGTGAACCAGTTAAAGTAAAAATTGACTCTCTGATTGAACACAAAGCTAGAGAAAAGAAGATAGTGAATGCAGATAAAGGAGAAACTAACTCTGAGACAGAGGGTGAGCCCTTATGCGCTTCAAGTATGTGCCTACAGAAATTTCCTTTTATCTTGGTTGTGTAATGTCAGTATCATGACATTTCAAGGGGGCTTAGTTTCAATATACATTTAGTTCTGTGCCACATTTAGATTTTAGTTCTGATGTTATCTGAGGTTTAAGTACACTAATAAAGTGACCTTTTCTGTTCATTTTCAATGTACCAACAGATGATGATACTGGATGCAGTCTGAACGAGAACAAAGGCGTGATGCTCACCATGGGTTCAATTGTGGAATATTCAAGACGCCCAGCACCTGCAATTTGTTGGAGGTGAATTATGCCTCAACAACCTTTTACCTTCATTATGGAATTTTTCTTGTGTCAGTAATAAATTAACTAGACATGGTTTCTTAATTATATGGATGTAGTTGCCACCAGCTTCCAACTGTTTCACATGAATATGTATGGGTAAATGTGGAGGAAACGGTGTTTTTGCCCCTGTCCAGAAGTTCAATTGTGATTTTACTCTTATTTTTTCAACTTTATGATTTTACCCCTGTTATTTTGAAACGAATGAGCAGTTTGCCCCTGGTTTGGATGTCCGTTATTTAGAGGCTGATTAAACGATTTAAAAAAATAAAACACATAAAATCAGATGCGAAATGACTGAAATGCCCTTATCACAGTTATCCCATCCGCGCCGGGTAAACTGGTGCCTATTGGACAGGGCGCGTGACATCGACGGGGGAGGCACGGCTGGCGGGCTCACGACGTGGCAAGGCGGGCGCTACGGTGGGTGCGGAGGCCGCGACGGGGGCACGACTGGGCGGGCGCGCAATGCGTCTGAGCTTCATGGAGTGGCGGGTGCCATTGGCGGCGTCGCGGCATGGCTGACAAGCGCGGCTGCGTGGTGCGGAGTGCGTAAACACGAGTTGGGCGCACGGCAAGGCAAAATTGCGGTGGGTGCGGTGGTTGCGTCGGGGCGCTGGGTTGGCAGCATCGCGCCGCCGTCTGAGCTTCATGGTGGGCGGGCGTCGCGGCATGGTTGGTGGCGCGTGATTAAAGCGGTCTTCTGTGCGCGTGCGTGCTATCATATAAAACGGCACCAACCCAACATATATTTTCACCTAATGCCGTCGCCGAACTCATTGCCATAACACTAAGACGAGCGCCAACCTTGCGGTGCTCTGCTTGCCTCGTTGTTCTTTGCCGCCCATGGACGCCATGGACAGCAAGAAAACAAGGGGACCAACAAGAAGAGCAAGAACCTGTTTGGCAAGTATGAGCTGGGTAGCTTGCTGGGACGAGGGACGTTCACCAAGGTCTACCTCGCGCGGCCGGTCATGGGCGGCGAGGCCGTGGCGGTGAAGGTGCTCGACAAGGCCGAGGTCATGGGCACGGCGGGCATGGCGCCGCGCGTGCTCCGGGAGGTGACGGCCATGCGCCGGCTGCGCCACCCGAACGTGCTCTGCCTCCACGAGGTGCTCGCCACGCGCGCCAAGATCTACCTCGTCATGGAGCTCGCGACGGGCGGGGACCTGTTGTCCAGGCTCGCCGTGCTCCCGCGGCGTCGCCTCCCGGAGCACACCGCGCGCCGCATCTTCTTGCAGCTCGTCGTCGCGCTCTCCTACTGCCATGCGCGCGGCGTTGCGCACTGCGACGTCAAGCCTCAAAACGTCCTCCTCGACGGCGACGGCAACCTCAAGGTCTCTGACTTCGGCCTCTCCGCGCTCCCGTACTCACTCCGCAACGACGACCGCCTCCACACGGCCTGTGGCACCCCGGCCTACACGCCTGCGAATGGCATTGGCAAGTAGCACAGGCTGCAGGCAAGGTGTTCGCCGGAATGCAACAATGGACTTTGCTGATTTCGTTTGTTATTTTGCTCCTAACTTTTTTGTATCATAGTTAGGACAAGATTACCATAGACACCCAACATGTGATTTGTGAATAATTTTTTCAATATTAAATCCGACCAAATATAATAACTATTTTTTTTCAAAATACAGTATATGTGTCTTATTCCAAATTAGGGGTAAAATCACAAATAGCCCTAAAAACCAGGGGCAAAATCACAAGGACATATTTGTCCTTTGGTATAAAAGTTAACACCATTAGGGGAGGATGACGGAATAGGGACAAAATGGTGCTTCGTTTTGAATAAGCAGGGACAAATTCACAAAGTAAAAAAAATAGGGGTAAAATCACAATATCGATATAAAATAGGGGTATGGATGTAAGAGCCCCTATTTTTTTCATGGGCAATACTTCCATAAAGCACCACATTATACTTTTGTTGAGAAATATTTCTAGATATTTCACAATCAGATTTAGACTGCCAGATATATCTGGAAGTTTCTCTGCAAGTATCATTTCACCATGAACTCCTTTCGCATAATACCCTAATGTATTCAAGCTTATACTGTTCTGAGTTGATTATAATATCTCGCTGCTAACCTAATGTTATGGCACTTGCCATAACACCTAAAAGACAAGTTGTTCGTAAAAGACAAATGCCTCTCTTCTATGGTTGTGGCAGCTAACCTAATTTCCTATATATATTTTTTGAAAGATCTGGTTCCCTGGCTTTGTATTAATAAGCAAGATAAGAGTTGCAATCTTACATGCGCGAGAGGCGCTATCAGCAAACCGCCGTATGAGATACCGTGAAGGACCTAGGCTAATTACTCACAGAATGTTGACCAAACCTTAGGTAACTAAGTACCCTTCCCCACCCCCCGGTGAAACCCAATCAGAACACTCATCCTTAAACCTTGTGAAGACTGCCTGCTCTGGACTCCTATCTCCATTAAAAACTATAGCGTTTATCTCCTTCCAGATGTGCCATAGAGTCAGAATGGCTATTTGAGTGTGCCGCTTTTGTGCCCCTGTCAGTCATCGCCATGAACCACTCTAATTTCATATATAAATAATGTTATATGTATTTCTAATGTTTAGCTTTCCTTTGCTCTTTAGGGGATGCTTTCATGTCTTTTCTGCTGGCGCAAAGCTAAATCTTGGTGAATTTAAAGCCCAGTTTCCTCCAAAAGTGTCATCCAGAGTTTGTGATACTATCAAGATGATACCCAGTGATCTACAGCTGGAGTTATTACCACGAATGAATGACTGGCCAAAGTCTTTTGAGACGATCCCTCCTGTTCATGAAGACATTGGCATGTTCTTCTTTTTTGATAAACCTGTTGGGTAGGGTTTCTGGTTCCGGTATCAACATTTTCTCCCATAGATATCTGCTGAAACATATATTTTAGTAAGTCAATAACTGTGCTTTCAGACATTCAGTGGTTTTGTTCCTAACTTGCTTTGTAGGTGTGAAAAGAAGCACTCTAATCTATTAGAAGACTCCGACAATTATGTTCTAAGGGCATATATTGATGGCATAAAGTTATTGATATATTCCTCGGAAGTTCTTCCGCCTGATTCTCAGTGTTAGTGATTCTATTCTTTGTTCCTTTTCATGCAAGAAAATAAACCACCTGCACTAGTTTACAATGTTTCTTCCCCAACTAATTTGTATTGTGCACCTGGAAAAAGTGCATTTCAATATTCTGAAAAGATATCAAATGCACATTTTGAAATTCTAATTTCTACCGTGGTAATAGGGATAGATGGTGAGAACTATTTATGGGGTCTTTTTGTGAGGTTGAAAGGAAATAGTGATCCTTGGCAATTTGGTTCAACCACTACTTGATGATCTGGTTTTCCTGGGCATGCTAATGTGCAAGAGCATAAAGGTATATGACCAAACTGTAAATTATGTTGCCTGGGAAAGATATGGCTGATGCTTCTTTGACACAGTTTTGTTTGATTCTTCTTCATTGTTGATCCACTCATCTTTCTTCAGTCTTTGTTTACCTAATTGGCTTGGATACTCTTAGAGATCAATTGTGTAACAATTGCTATAGTTTTTGTCTACTGAGTGATTTATTTTGCCCTGCATTGACAAACGATTCTTTAATAAAATGGAAAGTATAACTACAAGTATGCTCTTTCAAGTACTTTTCAAATTCATTTGATCCCCTGTAAAAAGGACTGACATGATAAAACCTAGTGAGGGTTTTGCATCTGACCCATCCCCTTACTCAGATTTGGTGTGAAAAAGGTTCATATTAAGATATTTAAATACTGTTGCCCTGCGTTATTTCTTAGTAATTTTTTTATTTATAAAAATTGTTATCATCATGAACTTATGAATTGGTGGTTTAGGGTTACTGATCAATGGAGGGAAGTTTAATCTCTGCAACCCCTGGACCTCTGTTATGTTATCTGGTTCCGATAGTTGCACTGCCTTGTGGATAAGAATATAAACTTTTCTATTGCCATCTTCACTTGTAATAATTCTATATCTTGAGAAAGTTGTGAAGCGTCTTCCTCCATCTAATTTGGTCAAAATGATTCCTCACAGGTAGTCAAATCCAGAGGACGGTCAAGTGGACGCTCCAGGTAGCATCTTCATATACTGTGCAGTCATTACATTTTCTGTATCCATTTGATTCTGACCTTATGACTGAAGCGTGGAAACCTGAGCTCCATGATTTGGGAGGATTCAACCGTGCTGGTCTATAACAATACATGATTTTAGTTGAGATGTTGAAACTAGCTCCTGTAAATTAGTCTAACAAACTCTTGCAACCTGCAACTTGCTCTTGAGATGTTGCTTTAAAAAAAAAGTTGCTCTTGAGATGTATCCACTGTCCGCCACATTCTGAATATTGATCTTGAGATGCTGAAACTGAGAATTTAGGGTGCTGATGTGTAAAACCAGGCATATCTGTGCAAGTCCAAATCGAAAGATGGATGTGTTTGCTACTCTGGGTAGCTCACACTGATAAATTGATGCAAGCTGTTGTGAAATGTGATTGTTTTTTCCCCCCTTGTTTCTATTCGTTGGCTTGGCTTGCATGATTCTGTGCCGTGCAAAAAAATTTTGGATGGAGATGCGTGCTCTTCCTGTTTGTGTGGGTTTGCTGCTTGAATACCAAATGACAGAGGTAAGATTGTCGTCTCATCGATTCTTTTTGAAGCTCAAATATGCCATATCCGTCGACCCTTGTGAAGACGATATTTTGCTGCAATGGCAAATGGAACAGGATAGAAATTGTCAGGGACGGGGGCTGAAGCGTACGTTTTTTTTTTTTTAGCAAAGGCTGAAGCGTACGTAAAGACTAAAGACTCGATCAGGAATGGGCCTGGGACGCCGGTCCATGGGTAACTGTCCGTCCCGTCAGCCCAGTGGCCCGGTAGGGAAGAAAGCAGACGGAGAAGGAAGGCGCCGCGTGCGTGTCGTGCTCGACTGCCCGTGCGTCCATGAGGCAACACGTGCGCTCTGAATTCTGAAAGCAGCGACGCCGGCCAAAGGCCAAAGCAGGCGAGGCGTTGTGCTTTCCGTTTCCCAACCCGACGTCGCTGTATCGCAGCTGTCCGTGGCCCCCGGGCACTCGCATCGAGGCAATACGAAGCAAAACAAAACAAACACAACAGCGCAGTGACAGGGAGGTGAGTCGCTGCTGTTCCAGCCTGCGACTGCGAGTGCAAGGAGTTCCGTTCGTCTGCGCTCCATGATAGAAATCTGCGTACAAGTATATACCAACAAAATAATGCTTCTTGTTCTTTATTACATTCTTTTTAGAAAATCAAAATAATGCTGCTTAGTACGGAGTACGTATTTGACAGCCAAAACATGCCTGCAACTAAATATGTACTGTAGTCATGTGTAAATCCGTGTTTCTGGCTCGTCACTCGTCGTGGCCGACTAGCCGAGGCCGGCGTCATCTTTCTTGCTGTCTCAGCCATTTTTTTCTTTTAATGGCTATGATGTTTTCCCGTATCTTTTTCAGCTGCTGGACGGGACGGGACGGGAGGGGAAAATTATTGGCAAAGTACCTTTTTCTCAGGAGCAAACTGGTGCAGTATCATGGAGGGCGTTGACGGGTACTGAAAGGAAGCACGGCACTTGCCATTTGTCACGTCGTATAAAGGCTCTTTTTTTGTACACCATGATGATTGGGTATCTCTAAAGAATTCGTGCGCTGAGGCACTAGGGTGAGAGGTCAGATATTCCGGCCCTTTTCGCTAAAGACGACGACGGACACATCATTCGTGGTGCGATGGATTAGCGTTGTATCATCGCCGGCACCAAGAGTGATCCATCGTACGGTGCAGTTCAACCAGAGATCCACACTTCAATTGGCATGAAGCATTTGGACGGTTGGATGATGCTGTTTGCTAAACTTCAATTGTTAATTATCGAATCATACGCGCAGGGAGCGCCGGAGTGGGACCATCAACATGTTCAGTTGATTGATTCATACCGTTACTAATTTGTTTATATAAAAGAAAAATACTACTACCTAGCTCACGTATCTATGAGAGGGCTGGCCCAGCCCTCCCGATCGGGGCGCGCATTCTTGGCCAGCTGGCAAGGTGGCACGGGGATTTTTTATCTCAGACAGGCGGGCCGCGGGCGGCCGCTCGGCACGCTTCATCAGCGTCTCAGCGTCTGCGCCGTCCATCCAGGGGCCCACGCGGACGCGAAGGGACCAACGGGTGACACACAGCGCCACCACGGACACGTGGGGACCACCACGCGCGGTGCCTCGAGTGGGCTGTGTGCCTGTGTGGGGACTCTGGTCATATGAGCGGGATGGACCGTTGCTGTTAAAAACTCCATTAAACTAACCTGTGCAAATAAGCCGCCAAGTCCTCCGTTTCTCAAATATTCTACAGAAGCTAGTAGGTCATAGTTTCATGTCTCTGCCTATACCGGTATCAATAGTTTAGACAGACTATCAATGATTAAGAAGTATAGTTTTAGATTGTTTGGCACGTAGCCTAGCCATTGCACCATGATAGTCACAATAGCAATATGCTCAACAGCAACAATAATACACGGATACACCAAACTGTAGAAGTTTATCGACATTTGTATACCCAAGGTGGGTAGCAATTATAGTTTAACCAGGTATGGCAGAGAAGAGGAGTATTGTTGTGGTCTATATGTAGTCGGGTGCCAATTAAGCTAAATATACTACACCGATCACCATGACTGAGGCTACGTTTTATGTGTCACTTTAAGCTAAAACTTGAAACGACCATTTGAGACCCTAATCGTATTTCTCATTGAAATAAAACTCAAGGTTACAATTAATAGCCATAGTTCAAAGATCTAGTTTCAGATTCTGACGTAAAGAAAAAAAAATCAAACTGAAAATTTTGAGCCTTGGTTATCTTATGACAACGGCCCCGTTCGCGTGCTCTTAAATCCGGCTTGATCCGCTTATTTTTTCATCCGGAACAGTATTTTTCTCTCACAAATTCCTCCAGCATTCCTCCAAACCATCCAAATTCCTCCAAGCGAACAGGCCCGTAATCTCTCATGTGTTCCAAAGGAAGAAATATATTCATATGTTTAATTTATGGTTGGGCTTGGACAAAAGAAATGTCTAACTCCATCCTAATTACTACAATACGAAGTCCAAATATTACAACTTGTAGTCTTATAAAACAATGTTGAAGTAATATAATATCTTACTTTAAGTCTTACAGTACCGTGTTTTATGGCTAGACAGATGTCCACTTGCTAGTTGCTACTACTACACCCAACGCTGAACATTCTAGTTTAAAAAAAAACGCTGAGGGCCCCTTTGGAATGGAGGTGAAATATAGGAAAAACATAGGATTAAGATTCCATAAGAATGAATTCCTTTAGCAGCCTTTGGATGGTAGAAAATGGTCATAGGAAATCTAAAGGAAACTTTCTTTTTCCTTCAATTCCATAGGAAAATTAGAGGAAAAAAGAATCCACTAGGAGCTCATGGAAAAAATCCTGTGCACGAGGAACGAAGCACACAATGGACTAATGGTTGCTGGTGACGCCTAATCAAGGGAGTAGAATGGATTAAGTAGGTTGGTTAAAGAAAGAAATATTATTTTTGCTCTAAGATTCCTTTAACATCCCTGTGTTTTTCCTTTGACCATCCAAAGGCCTCCTCATGTATTTTCCTATGGTTACAATTCCTATGAAATTAGAGAAACAAGGCACCTCAGTTCTTACAATTTTCCTATTCCTATAATTTTTCCTATCCTATGTTTTAAAGGGGGCCTGAACATTCTTCTCAATCAAATTTGGAACCACTACAGGGTGTTTTCAAGAAAATGACCGATACCGTCTCCGCCTTCCTCTCTTTTGCGCTTAGCTTGCAGACCCTCACGGCCTCCACACCACCGCCCCAGCTCGCTTCCCTCCCCGCCACACGGTCGCTCACCACCCACCACCGCTTCCATGCTCCTCGCCTCGTCTCCCGCTCGCGGAACGTAGCTCCAGATCCTCTCCCCCAATCCACCGCACCGCATTACCCTCAGATCCACCCCCCGAGCTCATTTCAGATCCGCCCATGCGCCTCCCGGTCCTTTTCGCCCTCCAGCTGGTCGCTTTGGCGGCGGCAGCAGCTTCGGCGGCCGAGGCCGCGGCGACGCTCTCTTCGAGGATGGTGCACCGTCTGTCCGACGAGGCTCGGCTGGAGGCGGGCCCGCGTGCGGGGTGGTGGCCGCAGCGCGGAAGCGGGGAGTACTACCGCGCGCTGGTGAGGAGCGATCTCCAGCGGCAGAAGCAGCGGCTCGCGGGCAAGTACCAGCTCCTCTCGCTCTCAAAGGGCGGCAGCACCTTCTCCCCCGGCAACGACTTAGGCTGGTGCGCCTCATTCCCTGCCCCCGTTGGATCTTACGTCCCTTAACTTTTAACTGTTCTACTCCACTGTGAACGTTTATACTGTTGACATTTTGAATTCGTACTACGAAACAGCTAAAAAAATCGGCGTTATTATTATATATATAAAATGATTAATTTTCTTCTACCCGTACGGGTTGCATTGCCATTCTGGTCGGGATAGGCTGTCTTTTACTACTGAGCTAGCCATCTAGGTACTACTGAGCTGTGTTTTACTGTTTTTACATTCGGAGCTAGGAGTATGTGCTTTGCTGCAAAAGTTGTAAGCTAATCTTATTTCATCTACCTTTCGGTGTGAAGGTTATACTACGCTTGGGTGGATGTTGGGACGCCTACTACCTCCTTTTTGGTTGCATTGGATACTGGAAGTGACCTGTTCTGGGTACCCTGTGACTGTATCCAGTGTGCCCCTTTGTCTAGCTACCGTGGAAATCTGGTATGCATCCCCTTTGTTCAGTAGCTTGATGTTAATATCTGAAGATGTCGTATTGTGACACAGCTGTCAGCTTGAGTTGGGACCGACTAGAATCTGTTTTTTCCAAAGACATATTTGACCTGTTCATGCAAAATTGCTGGTGCATATGATGACCTGACTCTTCACATTTCTATTACATAATGCACAAATCTCGGTTGAACAAACTAATACATAACATGCAGTTTGCTTTAATTTCATTGACTATGGAAATTATTGGAAAAAAATGCAAAGTGGTTCTAAACTTGGAAACTAACATGACTGATCTGTGATCTATAAACTTCTCATCATGTCTCTGCAGTCATCTTCAGTTTAAATTTCACTATAGTCACTGTTCTTGGCTGCATGCAAGTTGTGGCGCAAAGTATGCACACCATTATGTGACCCTAAAATACCACATGAAAATTCCATCTACATTTTGATGGAAAGTAATTTCCCAACCGTTCGCGTTCAGCTGCAATTTTGGCAGTTCAATTAAATTTGTGCTACCACCAAAATGGCACATGGGTCATGTTATAAATCTCGTGTATTGGTCCAGTGTAAGTTGCACAAGCACAGCTACAATTCATTGCCAATTTTAGCTATCACCTGAGTGACTGGCTTAGGAGTCCAAGTGGTGGTGTCATGTGTGAACTTTGGTTCTCTTAAATTTTGTTGATTTTAAGTTTCTTCTATTTCTTCCTAACAAGTGCGAAAACAAGAGGAGACTACCATATTTTTAAGCAGTTTAGTGCTTATTTCCAATGATTGATTGGCAGGTGCTCCGTCATAAATGGAGCATCTATTATGCAGGATAGAGATCTTGGAATATACAAGCCTGCTGAATCAACGACAAGTCGGCATCTTCCTTGCAGCCACGAGCTATGCCAATCAGGTTCAGGCTGCACAAACCCAAAGCAGCCTTGCCCATACAATATTGACTACTTTTCAGAAAATACTACCAGCTCTGGTTTGCTAATTGAGGATACACTACACTTGAACTCCAGGGAGGGCCATGTACCAGTGAACGCTTCAGTTATTATTGGGTAATTTTCTGCCGCTTTCTCAGTCAACAGGAACTTTGTACTTTTGCTTCATAAGCAATACTGTTTCCATGGCATAAAGGAGTAATGCTACTTGACAAATCACATTGTCCTCACATGGATCGTTGTTAGTGAACTACATTTCCATTGCTGCACATTTACTGGTGAAGTACTCAATTACTCTGTACACTTTGTAGGTATTGGATCTGTGCATTTGCTTAAGACATTAGTATGTTTAGCCATAGCCACTCGCCCAGTCCTTGCCTTTTGATTTCATCTTGCATTGTTGAGCTTCAATGCAATCTTGTAACAAAATAACTGGAGTTAGAGATGTTGCTCAATAGTCGATTGTCATGATTTGCTGACTTTCTGGCACTTAGTTTTACTGACATAGTGTGTCCTTCGGGTATAGCTGTGGTCGAAAGCAAAGTGGTGACTATCTGGATGGTGTTGCACCGGATGGACTCCTTGGCCTTGGAATGGCAGATATTTCAGTTCCTAGTTTCCTTGCAAGAGCTGGACTAGTTCGGAATTCCTTCTCGATGTGCTTTAAGGAAGATAGTTCTGGGAGAATTTTCTTTGGAGATCAAGGAGTGTCCTCTCAACAGTCTACACCGTTTGTTCCTCTGTATGGCAAACTGTGAGTGGCTCAAAGTGATTAACTTACCAACTAATGCAATCAGTTTTTGCAGTGGTTCTTGAAATTCTTTAAAATGCCACTTACATCTTTCTTTCTTAATTTTCCAGTCAAACCTATGCTGTTAATGTCGACAAATCTTGTATTGGACATAAATGTCTTGAGGGTACTAGCTTCCAGGCCTTAGTCGATAGTGGAACATCATTTACTTCTCTTCCTCCAGACGTTTACAAGGCTTTCACAATGGAGGTGAACATCCATGCATTTGCAGCTCGTTCGTTAATGGATATTTTTCAGTAAATCAGTACTAATTTCATATAAATTTCAGTTTGACAAACAAATGAATGCTTCAAGGGTGCCTTATGAAGACAGTACCTGGAAATATTGCTACAGTGCTAGGTAACTTCTGGCTTCATTTAGGTCTTAATTTCATTTCTCTGATTGTGTTGAAGGAATTCACTGATATGTGAGTACATGCAGTCCTCTTGAGATGCCTGATGTGCCAACAATAACCCTGGCATTTGCTTCGAACAAGAGCTTCCAGGCTATTAATCCTATCTTTCCATTTAACGACAAACAGGTATGTCCTCTTTGTTGGGCAAGGGAAAAAATAGTGTCCTCAAAATCAATCAGCCGAGAATGATGGATAGTCTTGTCAAGTGAACCCTAATTGGCTAATTGTGTCCTTTCGCTGTCAAGCCTAAGCTCCTGAATGGAAATGTGGCTCAGTTGAGCTTGCTTCCGTAACATACTGATACATAATTTGATCTGAGTCAGTATATTTAAAGCCTACATGCACAACTTAGCTAACATAAGTATTCATGTTGCCACATTCGTTTGATCTTAAAGTATGTGCAGGATAAAGGCTTTGTTTAGTTTGCATGACTGGTTTGCCCATAGACCCCTAGAATATGATGTTTTCGTTTTTTATAAATGGCCTATTAGGAGAGGGGATTAGGAGGGTACAGGTTCTGTTAGCCAAATTGTCGCACAACATTATGTAACTTTCGTTCTGATTTGAGTCATGCATTAGCTAGGTTAGGGGCAGGGCGTGATCGATGGCGTGCTTGATCACGACACGGCCCGGTCCAGTTCGGTCAGTCCGCGCCATGACGTGCTCAGCGCGCGCAGCGCGCGCCGCAGTGAAACGGCGTGGCGCACTTTGTGCGGCATGGCGCGGGGGAGGCTTGGTTGTTGCAAGCCCGAGATTGTAGCATGCATTTGTGTATAAAAGCATCAATAACAGACCGAAGGGGCTGCGATGTTGGCAGCGCCAAAAATTCACTTTTCTCGCGTGTGTTTGTTGTGTGTGTTTCCATCTGCTCGCGTTCTCGCCGCGGTCACCGCGCTGTCGCCGGCGTTCACGATCCAAGCTCGCTGTGGTGTTTGGTTCCTACAGGTTCTTGGGATTTAATGAGCGACCCTTTAGCCAAGCCGAGCAGGCAAACCCCCCTCAGTTTTTGGAGAGATAGCTACATTGTATAACTTGTTTTTTCTCTTTGGGCCTAGTTGCCTTGTAATTCCCTGTTTGTAAATAGGGGACTCTACCATTCACATGGAATTTGTCTGTAGCAGCTGATCATCTTGCATGCTGATTTATGTTACAGGGAGCGCTTGCCGGGTTCTGCTTAGCTGTGCTGCCATCAGCAGAACCTATTGGAATTATTGCCCGTAAGTGCCCAAATGAATCTATGCGGTTTGTTCTTTTGGTATTTAGTGTTCATACATACAATATAATTTTCAAATGCAGAGAATTTCCTGGTTGGATACCATGTTGTCTTCGACAGAGAAAGCATGAAGTTGGGCTGGTACCGCTCTGAATGTAAGCCATCTGCCAGAATAGACCAAATTCTAGCATTCACCTGGTACTCTGGAAGTCTTAAATATGGTAACGTCCATTCCTGATTCCTGTGAACGCAGGCCGCGACGTTGACAACAGCACGACCGTGCCGTTGGGCCCATCGCAGCACGACAGTCCAGAGGACCCGTTGCCGTCGAACGAGCAGCAGACTTCCCCGGCCGTGACGCCTTCAACGGCAGGCACGGCTCCTCCCTCCAGTGCAACGACGAATCTACAGATGCTCCTCGCTAGCTCTTACCCATTGCTGTTACTGACAATGTCCACTGTGTTCTTCATCTCATGAACAACTGATATACTACTAATCGATAGCCCTGTATATTGTATGTGCTTTATATATGGTGCCTTTTGTTGCTCTAGAGTTAATCGCCCTGTTCGCTTGGCTTATAAGCTATACTTTTTCAGTCAATGAACAATATTTTTCTCTCACAATAAATCAGCCAACAGTACTTTCAGTTATGGCTTATCAGCCAAGCGAATAGGCAAAATATATCTGCTGTATTTTGCCTCCATTATTGGCCCCTTGGGTCTCCCCTGCCCTGTGCCCCGCGAGGATCGGTCTCGAAGTCTGAACCTTCTCTAGCAAGGCTGTAGGCCCTGCGCATGTAGCAGGCGTCGCCTTGGCTTTTGCCTGTGTCTGATTCATCCTGAATTTCTTGTGCGTGCCTAGTAATTCCCAACTTGAAATGCAGCCATGTAACGTTCAGAAATGGTGCGGGAACGAGCATGCCCTCGCACTCGCAGTCTGCTTGCACATCATCTATCTTCCTTCACACGCATGGGGTGATGGGCATGGCCAAATCCACTTTCCAAAGGTGCAGCGATGCAGTCGATTTCTTGCACACTCCACTCGCCCCCGAAACGCCGGTGCGTGCTCTGCTAGTCTGATTGGCCTACTGCCACACACAACCGCACCACCATTCCACTGCGCTGCACAGCACAACCGTCACATGAGACGAGACCTCGCCGTCCTCGCGCCAGCACACGGCTCCTCGCCTCACTTTCCCCCCTCGTCGTGTTCTCTCTTGTCAGCCTCCAACACAAGACATACCAGCACGCACACCCTCTCCTCTCTCCCGTCCCCTCACTCAGTCACAGTCTATCTCGCCATTGCCTAGCTAGGCTTGCTTAGATGTCAGTATTTGTCACTGTAGCACTTTCGTTTGTATTTGACAATTATTGTCCAATCATGGTCTAACTAGGCTCAAAAGATTCGTCTCGTAATTTACAATCAAACTGTGTAATTAGTTATTTTTTTATCTACATTTAATACTTCATACATGTGTCTAAAGATTTGATGTGACGAAGAGAGAGTAAAAAAACTTGCAATCTAAACAGGGCCGCAGTTCAAACTTGCAATCGAACAGTTCCTGCCGGGTGCCGGCCTCGTACATACAAAGCCAGACAGTGTCCCTCCAGAGCCCAGAGTAGCCTAGCTAGGCTCCTTCCCTCACTTGCCTGCTCCACATTTTACAGCTCACAGAGGAGTTCACCCATCAACCAGCTTGCTGCATTCCCCATGGGAGGCGCCATGAGGCAGCTGCTTAGCTTTCTGGGAGCGATCAATGGCCGCCCCAGGGAGAAGAAGAAGAAGATGACGCTGCAGAGGCGCCTGGTGCAGACGGTGGAGCTGAGGGTCAGGATGGACTGCGAGCGCTGCGAGCGCGAGGTCAAGAAAGCGCTCTCTGGCATGCGAGGTTGGTCATCCGTCACTTTGGTCCCCTGGCCCCTACGCATTCGCACCAAGTTTTCGTTGCTCGCTAGCATTGCGCCCTTGACCATGTCTCTTCTCTTCTGTGCCCTGGTGATGAGCTCTCTGCACTCTGCACTCACTGAGTCAGTCAGTAATGACCATCATGTCCTTTCAGCACAAGCTTTTCCCAGCATACCTTTTTTTTCACTGCAATAATGCAGCAGCATATGCCGACACCTAATGACCTAACATTTGAGCGACACTAGCGAAAGAAGTTCCACTTCGAATCGAAGTGCTTTCGTGAAGAGAAGCCCAAATCTACAGCGGTGATTAACAACTCTGATGAAGCTGCCGCCGCCTGCAGGAGTGCAGCATGTGGAGGTGAACAGGCTGCAGCAGAAGGTGACGGTCACTGGCGAGGTGGACCCGGTCGCGGTGCTGCGGAGGGCCCAGTCCACGGGGAAGAAGGCGGAGCCGTGGCCCGGGCCGGGGCCCCAGAACACTGCCGCCGGCTACTACGCCCCGTCGGCCGCGGCCCTCTACGGCATTGGGGCGGCCCAGCTGCAGGCCCAAGTCGGCAGGTGGGCCAACCCAGCTGGCTACTACTACTACCCGTACCAGGTCCCGGTGATGGAGGCGGCCATCGGCGCCGAGCAGATCACCAGCCTGTTCAGCGACGACAACCCCAACGCCTGCTCCGTCATGTGACGCCTACGTGTGTTTTTTCAACACAACAGTTCAGTTTATCAGGCTCGTGGTTTAGCAGATAGCAATCAGGAGTAGCTGTAGTGTGGCAGTAACTACTACTATAGCTAGTAAGGCTGATGATATGGTGGCAGAGCATCGTCACTGTAAAAATCTCGTGAGGTTTCTATGTGCTTAAATTAGGGAAGCATGCAGCAGAGTTTAGGACTACTACGTGGTTAAATTAGGGAAGAATGCTTAGGTCGATTGCACTGCACACAGAGCAAAAAGCAAACCTGCCATTGATAAATTCCACGTACTGATCTATGTGCTTAGATCCCTAACCGTTCTTTATGCTGCGATCAGGCAGTGGAACATGAGATCAGCTCTGAAGGTCAATCTCAATCTCTCTCTGTCTGTCTCTCTCACAGGCACACACTAGCACTTCAATCGATCTCCCACTCTCTCTGGCCTCCTTTGAAACGCTGTGGGAAAGCAAGGCGATGGATCATGATTCATAAGATATCTGAAAAAAAAACTATGATCTCCAGTACATAAAGCGGTCCGAGAGCAATGGAGTTCGGTGCACGGTGACACCATCAGGTTCAGACCCATGGCAGATCCCAAGGGTGCATGCTGAGGTAAAACCGGCTTTTTTCTGCTAGTAGTGCGAAGCCGCCTTTTGTAGGCTCACACTCATCCCTGCGCCTGCGCTGCGCATCTAAAAATCGCCATCCATTGCCCTTGGTGCATGCACTGCAGACGCCCTCATGGCTGCATCTCCGTGGTACAGCTAGACTGGAAGCACGGAGCACGGTGGTGTGCCGGCCTGCCGGGTGGGTTGGCATCGGCAAGGGTCTCTGAAAGTTCAAATGGGTTTGGCAAAAGTTGTGTGCTCTGCTCGCCCACCACTATGTTCGTCAGTTCGTGTGCGGTTCAGTCGAAAAACTTGACCGGCGGGGGCGATGTGCTTTGTTGCAGTCAATCTGCGAAAGACTTGACCGGCGGGGCGATGTGTATGTTGCAAGGGGTGGAATGGAATGGAATTTGTTAAAATGGAATGAAATGGAATTTACTCGTTCAATTCCAATAAATACGTGCGCATCAAAACAAGGCTATTGTGTAGACCCGTCCTCGAATGCGAGCTCACGAACTTGCTGTGGTGAGTCACCTGATCAGCTTTACTGGAAGATTGGCGCCAAACTGGTCCCAGGATATTGCCAGTGCATGCTGCCTTTGTTCGTCGGTCTCAATTCAAAAATAAAAATCCGAACAACACGATTCTTTCCTACTCTGATTGGATGGTCCCAAACGATATTATCACTTGATATCTCCTGTTGTCCTATTCCTAATCCAATATGTTTCTATATGCTCAAAAAAAGCATGTCTTTTGCAATATACGCAGTGATATTTTGGCATGTATACCAACAACACGGTCCGTTAGTCTCGGAATAAGATTTCAGCTTCTTCGCCGAGTCGTCGATACGGTGATGATACGAGAAATCCATCAGGTCTGATCCCATCGCGCTCTCTTCCGTTCATTAGAAAGAGGCCGCATGCTCTGCGCTGATAGTGGGAGCTAAGCCAGCCAGCCACCGGGCACTTCGCTTTCGTCACACGCGGCATTACGTTACGGCCTTACGGGTTTTGTTTGGACGTACAAAACAAAAGTGGACGGAAAGAGGGCCTGACGGCCCCGTTCGTTTCGCTAAAAAAACAAATCAAAACATGGTTCCGATTAATTCGCTGTGAGAGAAAAATACTGTTCCGGTTAAAAAAACGAGCTTAAAAAAACGGATTATAAGAAACAGGGCCAAAGCAGGGACCATGGGAACTGTAGGAGGAAGGAAACGGATCGAGGTGACGTGTTCCCGTTGCCTGATGGCGGCCCTGATCCGCACACTAACGTGTGCACTTCTCGTCGGTCGCTAGAGATCACTTGGTCTTAGTTTTTTCGTTTTCGTTAACAGGCGGAGGGAGCCTTTTCCGATGTAGTACTAGTGGTGAGAGCATAAATTTTGGCAGCCCCAGGATATTTTGAGCGATATCTTGAAAGGCACTGGACGAAGAATCTCTCGGCAGATTTTTCCTTCGTTCCTCAGGGCCTCCAGCACAGCACGTTGATCCAACGCGCAACCGAGCCGTTTTGGTTGGAGGTACACACGGCATGGCTCAGCTGAAAAAATTCAAACAGTTTTTAAGGAGCAATCGTAGATTCACGACTGCTGAGGAGACCGTCTCGGGGCAGCATGGCTCGAGCCGCGCGATTGGAGACTGAAACAGAGCGGGGGCGGGGACCAGTGGTGGAGCCAGAAACAAAACATAGAGGGGCTAATTTGCCAATTAAACCTATAAATATATAGGTAGTGGAGAAATTAGTCTTAGTAGTTACTACTTATATAATCAGACCACACTAAACAAAATACAGTTAACTGTGTGGTCTATTTTGTCCATAAAGACCATCACATATATATACACACCTCAAAATACATGTAACATATAGATAGAACTATCGTTTGTGAATAGTTCACTCTCCTTTTCTTTAAATCTTGAAAATCAGAAATTATGTCTTCATAACTGTAGCCTCTTGCAATTTCACCTTCTATGTGTACTAGCAGGATGTTAGCAAGAAATTCGTCTTCCATCTTGTTGCACAACCTTGTCTTAATGATCTTCAATATAGAAAAGACACAATCAGCACTAGCTATTGAAACAGGGAGAGTAAAAAGCAACCGAAGCAATCTATCAATCAGGTTATGAGTCATATGGCGTCCGGTGTCAACAAGGCATCGACATAGATCAGCTATGGTTGTGATATTTTTTAATTCTTCACTGCTGGAAGCATCAATAACAAAATGGTTGAGATAGGTTTCTAATCCAAGCCTTTCTTGTTGGTTAAAATCTGCCGGTAGTCCTTCTCAGCCATTTTGCATACTACCTCGCTTGCATCGAAAGATGCAAATATGTTTATTAGTATTAGTGTAACACACATAGACACGGAGGCAAGGGGGCCGGGCCCAGCATGGCCCCAATGTAGCTCCGCCCGTGCCGGGGACCCTACCCTCGCCACGGCGCGACGTCCTGGCCAACCGCGAAAACGATCGAGCCTAGCGAGCCTCAGAAAAAGATGGGCCAAACGGGGAGATCGACGGAGCAACGCATGGCTGGCCAGCTGGCGGCTGCTCTGGAACTCTGGTCCTCGGGCTCGCGTGCGTGCGCGGTCGTGGCGGCCGCCGTACCCGCCTTTCCTGCGGCCGCCACGAAACGGTTGAGGCCTGGTTTAGTTCTCAAAAAATTTCACCCAAAACTATCACATCAAATCCGAGCGTCGTGGAGCCTAAATAGAAAAAAAAAGACGGGTTGGAAATCGCGGGACGAATGTTTTCGACTAAGCAACCCATGATTAGCCATAAGTCTTGCTGAAGGCTGGCATGCGCTCTGGAACTCTGGTTTCGGGCTCGCGTATGTAATTAGTTTTTTTATTCGTGGCATTTCTAATATCTTCAAAATATCCAATGTAACATCTAAAAATTTTCATTTCACAAACTACACACAGGCTGACACGGGGTCAGCTGCCCCCGCAGGTTGGAGCCATCGCCCATCGCGCATCGGCCACCACACCACAGAGGCACAATTGCACAAACAACCGCAAATACGTGCGCTGCGGCGAGGGCGACGGGTTTGGCGTGTCTGCTGCCGCTGCCGCTGCCGCTGCCCGACACCTCGTCCACGCGGATATCGACCTCGCCTCGCACGCAGCACCGGCTGCCACGCGTGCGCCCACCGCTCAGCGCGGTCAAGCCATCGCGCCTGCCGGGCTTCCTGCCCGTGAAGTTTTGTGCCCCGCGACGTTCCGCGGACGCGCTTGTTTCTAGTGATTTGCGGTACGTGTGCCGCCGCAGGCTTTGGCAGGGCTTGCAACAGAATCGGATGTTTTTTTCCTCCTGAAATTTGGTTCGACCTGAGTTGAGTTATGGCATGTATAACCCATAGGGCAGGTTCAACGGTGGTTTACGAGCTAGTTCAAAACATATATTATTTCATATATAAGAGAAAAAAAGCTTTATTTTCATTAATAGTAGGTGGTCGCCGAGCACGCACTGCGCCTCATTCCGGGCTCAAAGCCCGCCAAGCAGCGCCTGCGTCGCTTCGACGACGAGAGACGTAGGGCCATAGACGAAGAGATCGCCAAACTCCTAGCAGCCGGATTCATCAGAGAGGTATTCCACTCTGACTTACTTGCCAATCCCGTTCTTGTTAAAAAGAAGACCGGAAAGTGGAGAATGTGCGTTAATTATACTGGCCTCAACAAAGCGTGTCCAAAGGATCACTTTACTTTGCCGCGCATAAACCAGATAGTCGACTCCACCTCGGGTTGCGAGATCCTCTCATTTCTGGATGCCTACTCAGACTATCACCACAATGAAAGAGTTTGATCAGCTCGCAACCTAGTTCATCACCCCGTATGGTTCGTACTACTACGTAACCATGCCATTCGGCTTGAAGAACGCTGGCGCCACCTACCAAAGATGCATGCAACAATGCTTCGCCGACCAAATCGACCCGCTCGATCAGCCTGACCAAACCGAGCGGCCAAGACCAACGATCGCCGTCTATGTTGATGACGTAGTGGTCAAAACAACCCAAGCCTACTACCTGATCTGAAACTTGGCCGCAACGTTCACGAACGTCCGAAGATTCAACATCAGGCTGAATCCAAAAAAATGTGTTTTCAGGGTTTCAAAGTGGAAGCTGCTAGGATACATTGTGTTCGAGCGCGGCATCGAGGCCAACCCCGAAAAAATCACGGCCATCTCCAACATGGGTCCCGTACGCAACGTCAAGGGCGTGCAAAGGGTCACCGGCTGTCTGGCTACCCTAAGTCGATTCATCTCCCGACTCGGCGAACGAGGGATGCCACTCTACAAGCTCCTCAAAAAGACGGACACTTTCGTCTGAACTGAGGAAGCCCAGCAGGCCCTAGAGAGCCTCAAAGCGTCCCTGACGTCAGCCCCGATCCTCGTCGCTCCCGAACAGGGAGAACCCCTTCTCCTCTACATCGTGGCCAGCGACCGTGTGGTAAGCGCCGCGCTGGTCGTCGAAAGGGAGGGGCCGGGACACCAACTTAAGGTTCAGCGGCCTGTATACTTCGTCGGAGAAGTACTCACCGACCCCAAGGTTCGATACCCCCAGGTGCAGAAACTCCTATATGCCGTGCTGATGGCGACCCGAAAGCTCCTGCACTACTTCACCGACCACGAAGCTGCGGTCGTCACTTCATACCCACATGGGGACATCATCCGCAACCGCGACACCGCGGGACGGATCTCTAAGTGGGCACTCGAACTCATGGGCCACGACATGAGGTACATCCCCCGTACCGTCATTAAATCTCAGGCTCTCGCAGATTTTGTCACCGAATGGATAGAGGTACAACTACCGACCCCGGACGTCACCCACGAGTACTAGACAATGTATTTCAACAGGTCTGTAATGGCGCCCGGCTCGGGGGCTGGAGTGGTTCTGATCTCCCAAGACGGGAATAGGCTCCGCTACATCATCAGTCTCCACTTTTCAGCCTCAAACAACACCACGGAGTACGAGGCCCTCATCAACAGACTACGCATCGCCATCGAGCTCGGTGCTACATGACTCTACGTTCACGGTGACTCAGAGCTAGTCGTTGATCAGGTCATGAAGGAGTCCTCCTGCAAAAGCCCCCTCATGGCAGCATACTGCCAAGAGGTGCGCAAGCTCGATGACAAATTCTAGGGGATCGAGCTACATCACGTCCCTCTAAGGGACAACGATGCCACCGATTTTCTTGTGAAATTGGCCGCCAGGCAGGATCCATCCCCAAGCGGGGTCTTCATCAATGACGTCCATGAGCCATCCGCCCGCATCCTGGAAGGTTCGATCCAGACACACCCCAACGCCTAGCCGGCGCTCGGGGGCTCTGATCCCAGTACCCCCATGACGACGTCACCTGCAAACATCGCCGTATTGGCACTCGATCAAACCGACCGGCGAGCGTCGCTACTCGCCTACCTCCTCAAGGAGGTTCTCCCGCCCGAAAGACCGAAAGCTCGATGGATCACTCGACGCGCCAAGACCTTAGTCGCGCTCGGTGACGAGCTCTACAAATGGAGTCCATCAGGGGTGGTCATGAAGTGCGTCCCCACCAACCAGTGGAAGCAGCTCCTCCTCGAGGTCCATGCCGGGATTTGTGGACATCACACGGCCCCAAGGTCGCTGGTCGAAAAAGCCTTTCACCAAGGTTTTTACTGGCCCACCGCGCTACGAGATGCAGAGGAGGTCGTCCGTAGGTGTGAAGGATGTCAGTTCTACGCTCGGTAAACCCGTTTGCCGGCACAGGTGCTCCGAACCATCCCCATCACCTGGCCATTCGTGGTTTGGGGCCTTGACATGGTGGGACCCCTCAAAAAGGGCCCAGGCGGCTTCACTCACCTACTCGTAGCAGTCAACAAGTTCACCAAGTGGATAGAGACCAAGCCCATCACCAACATCCGTTCGAAAGAGGCAGTCAAATTCTTCCTCGACATCATCTACCAGTTCGGCGTTCCTAACTGTATCATCATCGACCACGGGACTAACTTCACCAGAAAGAAGTTTCTAGACTTCAGTGATGGATACGTCATCAGGATCGACTAGGCCTCAGTCGGACATCTACGAACTAACGGTCAAGTCGAGCGTGCCAATGGCATAGTCCTCCAAGGACTTAAGTCACGCATCTTCGACCGACTCAACAAATACGCCGAGCGATGGGTTGTAGAGGTCCCAGCAAGACGCTGTCGACCTGCTCGAAGAGGCCCGTGAGATGACCATCATCCGTTCTGCTCGCTATCAACAAACCCTGCGCTGGTACCACGAAAGGAAGATCAGGGGGAGGATACTCGAAGTCGACGATCTCGTACTCCGGAGGACCCAATCAACGAAGGAAAAACACAAACTCTCTCCACCATAGGAAGGGCCCTATATGGTGATCGAAGTAATCCGACTGGGCACCTACCGACTGGAGGACAACAACGGCAACGTTCTCACCAACACTTGGAACATTGAACAACTACGTCGTTTTTCCCCTAAAATTTGGTCTTACCGCTTTTTAGTCAAACTTGCCCCTGTAAAGCACCCCAGCCCGAACACTTTCAGCCCAGGTCGCTTAGGGGCTCCATGAGGGTACAATACTAAATACTACCTCTCTTTTTTACTCTCTTTTTTACTGTCACATGGTAAACAACTTTGTCCCCGAATGGAAGCGCATTCCTTTTCCTTTGATTGTCCCACGTAACTTTGTTCTTACTCCTAACCGAATGCACCCCGCCATGACCTACGGTTACGAGCAGCCGAGCCCCGTGGGCCATGCCCAGGTTCTTAAAAAGTTGCAGCCTACGGAACTGACGGGCAGGTGTAAAAAAGAAAGGACAAAAACAATAGCTATGCTAGGATAAAGACAAGGAACGGATAGTGATTCTATCACAAAAGTAGCACTGATGTATTCATTGATATAAAAAACTGTTCACACGGGGACTTACCCACGAACTCAACTATTACATTTTCTACTACCACTCCAAATACTACCACGGCACACACCGCCAGACGTAGCAACCGCTACAGGGGCCCCGCCCGGTTCCGTTCCCTCAACTTCGGCGAGCGCAACGGGTACCTCAAGGGATCCACCCGGTTCTGTTCCCTCGACTTCGGCGAGCGCAACAGGTACCTCAAGGGACACGCCTAGTTTCGTCCCCTCGACTTCGGCGAGCGCAATGGGTACCTCAAGGGACGTCGCACCCATAGATGCTCAGCAAAAGAGCATGGAGCTCCTAACCTTCTCATGCAGTCGAGGCAGCTCCTGGGCAGGAACGTCGCTACCGTGGTACGGCCACCATGGCTGGAAGAGATCTCATCAAACTTTATGAACTGGCCAACCTGAGCAGTTGCAGGCGTGGAACCCTTCACCGGAACGATCCTGAGCAACTTCCCCTCTGACAAGGCTCACCCGGTGATGATCCACCGGAGAAAATCCACACACGGCTCCATCCCAAAGAAGGCCTCGCAGATGAATCCAGCACGCCACCCCCTTCGGCGGAAGCCACCCCTTCTCAGGCAAAGACGGCCAGCATCGCCTCGGACAGCCTCCAGCTTGACATCGCGCTCCGGATTCACGAAAGGATCTATAAGCCCTCCCCCTCGCTCACCCCTCTCTCACTTAGAAACCGCCACGACATATAGGCACTCTCATTGAGGAAGAAGAAGGAGGAGAGATAATAGTCAAAGAACAGTCAAAGGACTACGATGGAGAGCCCTCTCCCTCCCCCTATTTAAAGAAGAAATGCGGCAGCCGAAGAGGGGCAAAAGATCAGAGTGAAAAACTCTCTCCCTTCCCCCATTCAATGCGGATGGGAAACGATAGGACACACCCTGACCGATGGGACACACGCTGACCGATGGAACGACGCCTGTGTAACACCCCTGGTGTTAGGCTTGCATAATTGCACCTCCATTTCATAAACATGAGCATCATTCATCCATTCATTAGCTTATATCACATGAAACATGTTATCGAAACATTGCAACATGCTGTATATTTCATGAGTGTTGTTTTAAATTATGAAATGAATAGTGTGCAGCACCAAAGTACAACATGTGCAACTCACTTTAGTGGAACATAGTTAGTTAGTACGATGCAACAAGATCATGAAACATGTGAAACATGGCTATGAAACAAAAGTAACATTTCAATTGTTTTTCATTGTTTCAGTGCATTCAGTGCTTGATTCTTGTGTGACCAATATGTGGTATGGCTAAATATATTTTTAAATAACTTAGCTATACTTAGAAGGTCATTAGGAACACTGTTCATGTTGATCATTTTGCCTAATTAAGTTTTAGAGTCATGGTTTGACTAGTTTTGACTCCTGAACTCCTTGGTTTGACTGTTTAAAAAGTACAACTTAGAGTCTATGCATGTCTGAGCAACCTAAAACAAAGTTGTAGAAAATTTTATAAGGAACAAACTTTGTTTAGAAACCAAGTTATGAAAATGTGCACAACATGCTCAAAAAGGGCCCACAAGTCAGAATTTGGGTTGGGTTCAACACTTAGAAATTTTCTAAGTGCAAAAAACTGAGTTTTCAGTTTCATGAACTCGACTTTGGCCTGATTTTACTCTCTGTCCTTTGCGAATTAGACCTTGATCTCTAAATGAGTTTTGTAGCTGGTATGTAGGTGTACAACTTTCATTTTGATTTCTCTCGCTAACGATCAACAGTTTAGGAGTTAATGGCCGTTGAAAACTCGCTGTCAGTCGCAGTTGGTTAGCTGAATCGGCAGCTACAGTGCCGACCGTTTCAGAACATCACCGCCGTGTGTATGCCATGCGTCGCCGGTCGCCTGACCACGCAGGCCACGCGCCGTGGCCGTCCTGGCACCGCTGGCCACACCTTAAGCCCCCGCGCGCCTGCCAGACCCGCTCGCCTGTCCCTTTTTCACTTCCTTCGTCTCCTTCCTTCGTCTCCGCAGCGACCGCAGCAGTCGTAGCCGTGCCGAGCAGCTCCGTGCCGGTCAGCAGCTCCGCCATGTCCTCCTCTACCTCCGCCACCCCTTGGCTGCACCGATTGGGTCATGGTAAGGACGCATTGTCCATTCCCGCCACCGCCGCCATGGGTGTGTCCTCACCGAAGTTGAGGCCGTCGTGGTCGGGGTAGCTGGAAACTCCCTCGTCCTCCTCTCTTTGCCTAGGTAGCACCGTAGCGATCCCCTGTAGCTCATGCCATGCTCGGTTGAGGCAGCCATGGCTTGCCGTCGCCGGCATCTTGCGCCGGAGCTCGGCCGAGCCGCCATCACCGTCGACGTGCCACCTCCGCTAGGTCTTAGGTCTCGCTGGTGACACCAATCGAGTCGGCTCATCGCGGAGAGCACGTCGGTGCTTTCGGTGTCACCGGAGGAGCCACCGTCGGCGAGTTTCGCCATTGCCGCGCCGTCGAGTGAGCCGTCCCCTGTTTTTCTTATCGCTGACGCGTGGTCCCCGCTGACGTGTAGGTCCCGCTTGCCAGTGACCGTTGAGCAATAGGATAGTGCAAATATTCTAGGTTTCTATGCTGTTTTGTAATAATTGTATCTCCAGTTTTGTAGCTTCAAAAATTGTGAAATAAATTTGGTAGTATTCCTTAGGAAGTTTAGTATTTAGGAAAAATATAGTCTTGATACTTGAAGTAGAAATTTTGGAGGATTTAAATGGAAACTTGAAATGTGTTTTTGAATGCATGCAAACTTGTTTATTTTATATCTAGAGTTTCTGTGGTCCAAAAATTATGAAATTTTGTGGGTAAGCTATTCTTGCTTAGTAGAAGCTCTGGTAAAAATTTGAGAGTCATTGCATGTGTGGTTTTTGAGTTATAGATTTTCCTTTTATCATTGATTGATACTTGTGTAAATTTTTGTAAATTATCTAGGAATCCTATGAACATGAAATTTTGTGGGGACTATCCCAGTACCTTAAGGATGTTAGGAAAAATATGAAATCTGTTGCTTGACACTTTTTAACTAAGGTTTTCTATTTATGCCTTTTTAAGCACTTATGCCTTGTCATTTTTGTGTAGGCTATTTTACTTATCCAAATGCAATGAAAATTTTATGGTAGTCTACTTAGAGTATTACTATGCTACTATAATTTTCTCAGATTTTTATGAGCACCAGAAATATATGTTGCGGTGTAGTCCTAGTTTAAAATGAAATAAAATAATCTTCTTTAATGCATGGTTTAGTTAATCATGTTTGCTTTGGTGTATCTTTGAAGCATCTTAACTTGCTGTGGTGATTTGGCATGTTAGTACAATGGTTGTTGTAGTAGATAGTAGTACATGTTCTTGG
Organism: Miscanthus lutarioriparius; assembly: GCA_904845875.1. Classification (NCBI taxonomy): domain Eukaryota; kingdom Viridiplantae; phylum Streptophyta; class Magnoliopsida; order Poales; family Poaceae; genus Miscanthus; species Miscanthus lutarioriparius. The sequence continues at coordinate 11,347,668 of CAJGYO010000007.1, read as the reverse complement.
ATGATGTCGACTACCTTGTAGACGAGCTTTGCTACTACTATATCCAATAAAGTTAAACATGTTAATCTACACTTCATGCATCATGATCATTAGATGTCATCTCTCCGATGCACCTATGCATTAGCACTTATACATCTGCATCATACAGGATCGCAGGAGGACTTGCTAGTAGTAGTTCAGGAAGAGCAGACCGGGACAGATCCACAAGAAGTCCAGGCACAGGAGCTGCCAGAGGAAGAGGAGCAAGGAGAGGACTTGCCCGAGTGCGTGGATCATCATCCTAGTTCGTTCGAACGAGGCAAGCCCCGGAGTATTCTAAGTCTCCTACTTTACAAAAGCAATTTTTTCTATCTATATGAGTTATATATTGTTGCATTAAGTTGTAGGAGTTGATTGAAACCGTTGATGCATTTATTACTATCCTTGCCTACCTTATTACCTTTTACCCTGTTAGGTCAGGATCGAATAACTGCTTAGCCTTGCTTAGACCGGTAGCGATCGGTGATTTCCGGTCACCTACTTTTATAGGTGGTTACTAGAAGAAATTAGCTATGGAAAGAATGATATCCCGGAATTAACCATGTGATGAATAATTGGAGACCGGACGAAAAAAGTTGGAGGCAGCCAGACAAGGTTCTGGGGTGCAGTTAGTTTTCCGTCTGCGTCAATTAAGGACCGATCGTTGCTCGTCCCTCTTGTCATGTTGAACGCATGCCTCACATTTAGCTGGCCGAATAAAGTACCTTTCGACCGCGAAGCTAGTGACACCTTTTCGAGCCAGGATAAACTCAGATGCGCAGACTGGTGCTTAAGAGGGTATGACGGGGACGCGAAGAGTGAGCCCAAGGTGCGTCCTGGCAGTCGGGTGTTCCCTGGGTAGTGCGGTCCATGACTATTATCCCACGGCTACTTGGAAAGTGTCATTGGTGATCTAAGCGACCCTGACGGGGAAGCATGGTTTGTGTGAGGAATAAATCACCAGCTGGTTAGGAATCGATTCGAATCACCATCGCTCCTGGATAGTGAGCACTTGACTCGAGCTACGGCATCGTAGTAATTATTATGGAACAATGATGGTTATCTGGATGGTATGGACATGCTAAAGCTAAATTGGTAACTGGATGTTATTGGTTAATCAAGTGATTGCTATAGTACATGTGCTTACCTAGATGAATAGGTTATAATAAGGATGATGCAAAGTATTTAAAATGATGTCTTCATGATAGCTTATGCTTTTCGCAAACAAGTCAGCTAGCCCACTAAAGAAAGCCTTGCATAATCCTTGGTGTTGTTTTATTTTGGTTTAAGACAGGTAAGTCTAGCTGAGTACCTTCTCGTACTCAGGGCGTTGTTCCCATTGTTGTTGCAGATGGTCAAATGTATTACGCATATTGCATTAACTGCCTGTACCCGGCGATGGGTGACAACTAGGACCAAGGGAAAATGGTCACTCCGTATCTCTCATCTGATGCTTTTGTTGGAGATGACTACTTACTGGCATTGTATCTGAACTAAAAGTGTGTGTGTGACTTTAAAACTATTCGCTTCCACTATTTCAGATCGAACTTGAGTTGTAATAACTTTATGTTCTAAACTCTGATGTATCCCCTGTCATTGTGAACTTTATGTAACATGTGACGGTACTTGCTAAACTTGTATGATCTTGGTTTGTATGTCGATTGGTTTGAAATCCTTCATGGTTTCACGGACTACCGGGTTATACGGGCTTAAGTTTGCTAAATTATCTGCTTTGGCGGAAGATTTTCTTACTTAATCTCGTATAATTGGTCGGTTCTGTTATAGCCTGGTCAGATGGAACGTCGCCTGGTGAGACAAGACGTGGCCTGGGTATGGCCCACCACTATCGCATGACCGCGCGTGAAAACCAAAGCCTCACCACACGTAGGCAGATCTTCGCTTCCCCAGGCGGGACATGGAAAGACCCAAAATGGGATCTCCGCCGGGAGAGACCATCGGGCTTCTTAAGTCGATCGAACGGCTCAGAAAGACACATCGAGGGACAGGTAAGGAGCAAAGGGACGCCCCAGGTAGGCCATGCCGACTCTGTCATGAACGACAAGCACGGGTTCCGGTTGGACATCTCCGACTGGAGCTCTTCAAACCCTGTCACTTGAGTCATCAAGGTAACACTACCGACCCCCTCTATTTCTTTATAAGTCATTTCATACATCCATACACGCATTCATTCCATACGCCCGTGCCCCCCGGATGATTCGGGCCCTGAACCGCCTAGGGGCTCAGGAACTAAGCATCGCACGTGCAGCGAAATGCATCACAACGCTCCGTGTTGCGTCACGAAGCGACAGTTGCCTCATTCGACATGAGCAACGACAGAGCCAGGAGAGAAAATCGCAAATGAGCCCCGTGCAGCCCTCGCCCAATCTGGCAGACAGGGTCATCTCAACCTTCTCGTTCGATCCTAAGCCTCTGCCAAGCCCACAGAATCTCCATCGAGGGGAGGTCATTAGGCCACCCGGGTCGGTCTCTAAAATGACCTAGGCATCTGCTGGGTTGCAGGTAAAGGAGCAGTGGAATGTCTCAAGAGGGCTATGCTGACCCCGTCATGAACGATGGACCCAGATTCCACTCGATCATACCCGTTAGCGAACTCACCGAGCGCGTCACTCGAGCCCGAGCGATCGGGACAAGCGACGCAACTCAGCCCCTCCGATTGTGAGGAACCAAGGACAGGGTAATGCACACAACTCAAACCGACCCCTACTAAAGCCCAACAGGGCTCAGGGGCTCAAGACACAAAACGCCTGGGTCCGCAACCCCGAACTCGCCCCATCCGGCTACGCTTTGACTGCACTCCAAAACTACCTGGGTCTGCGACCCCGAACTCGCCCCATCCGGCTACGCTTCGACTGCACACCAAAAACACCTGGGTCTGCGACCCCGAACTCGCCCCATCCAGCTACGCTTCGACTGCACACCAAAAACACCTGGGTCTGCGACCCTGAACTCGCCCCATCCAGCTACGCTTTGACTACACACCAAAAACACCTAGGTCTATGACCCCGAACTCGCACCATCAGGATCCACGACTCCGACTCACCCGATCCCACGGCGCGCACTGACGCCAGGATCAGCGAGCTCCGTCTCAACCGATCTCTAAACTAGCTAACTACCTCAGCTGCACAGACTGCACCAAGGCCAGGACCCACGACTCTGACTCGTCTAATCCCACGGCGCGCACCGACGCTAGGACTAGTGAGCTCCGTCTCGTTCGATCCCTTGACTAACTGCCTCGCCCGATCCCACGGCGCGCATCGACGCCAAGATCCATGAGCTCCGTCTCACCCGATCCCTAAAAAACTAAACCATCTCAGCTGCGCAACGACGCCTTGGTTAACAACTCTATCTCAACTAAAAAACATGCACACACGCCCGCTGACAAACACTCCCAGACGAACTGCCCGAATCGCCCGGGGGCTCGGGGGCTACACCCGCGGGTGCGCTCGCGTGCAGCCGCTGACAAAACAAAAACCTCCCCCGCTGGCAACACGAAAACCCCCCAGACGGTTCTGCCCGAACCGCCCGGGGGCTCGGGGGCTATACCCGCGGGTGTGCTCGCGCGCACCCACCGTTGAGGCAAAAATCCCCCAAACGACTCTGCCCGAATCGCCCGGGGGCTCAGAGGCTCCTGTCGGGTTTATAAACCTAGGGTCCCTCACGGACTGGCTTCCTAACAAAGGCTCGGCCCAAGCAGACAAACGCGCAACTTGTGGACCGGCCCAAGTATCTGAACGATAGGCCAGAAGGGCAATCCAATCATCGACCGGAAGGTCTGGATGAGGAGGAGCGGCACCCGCCTTCTGACTTTGGCCCACCTCTCCGACTGGAGTGCCCATTTCGGTCTCCAGCCCACCTCCGAATAGTCTCTCTGACCAGAAGGCCTGGCAAAACACTACCTCCAACTCCGACCCCACGTCTCTGACCGGGGTATGCAAAGACCCTGCTCACTACTCTTCTTCGACTGACGCAATCAGAGCCGACTAGGACCAACCGACCGGGGATGCCCGCTCAGAAAAGACCAGGGAACGGACGAGGAAAGCAAGGCAAGGCACACAAGTCAAACCAGAATATCAGGGACTGTACCCTGTACACCTGCAGAAATAGTATTCTGCAACCTCCCTAACACAAACAGTGTTGTAGACACCGACATTTCCTCTACAATATTATGGGCGTCATTAACTCCCATACGGTAAGGCCCCCACATGCCTCTGGGCATCGACAGTGTTGTGGGCGCCGGCATTTATCGTACCGAGTGAACATGGCGAAACTACTCACATGCCTCTGGGCATCAACAGTATAGCAGGTACCGATACCTGTCATACCTGAACAAAACGACGCAGCCTCCCATGTGCATCCGACATCCAATAGTGTTATGGGTGTCTACCATCATCCTGTACCCATCGGCATGGGCAACAAGACTTAGAAGCATACGTACTCCCTCCCTCTCGCTTGTAAGGCCATCCCCTTCATCTATAAAAGGGGATGTGCTCTCTCCCAAAAGAAGAGGCAGGTTCATCCAAGTTAATCCAAATTCATTAGATCGACCAAGTTCACTAGTTCACAACCATAGAACCGCTGGGTTCGAACCTCAAGCACACGCTTGAACACTTAGCTCATAGCGGAGCTCCTGCTGCTCTCGGCCCTTCCAACCGGAGCCCGGTCGGACCTCTTGTACCCCCCATCGTTTTCCTTCTCGTTTGTAACCCCACTGCAAACTTCGAGCACCTGGCTCAAGATTAAAGTCACCGACCGACTCAAACTGGACGTAGGGTACATTGCCTGAACCAATATAAACCTTATGTCATTGAGTGCTATGCCACCTCCAATCACAACGTAATGCAAAACTACAAATATTTACTTGTTGGTCACTTTTTGCACCGACACTCTGAGTACTCAATTATACTCTACAAGACTTACCCGTCAGGGGGAAAGAAAAGACTCTAAGAATATGTAAGGCTATCTGACTTATGGGTTTATTGCATCTGTAGGAAGCATTACTACATGTGGGACCTTATATTCAATTTCATTTAGTAGTCGTCATTAGTTCATTAACTAACCATACTATGTAAGCACCTGTGCTACTTTCAAGCAGGTGGTAAGCAATCATAACCATTTTACCATCTTTCATATTCTAGTTCTTACTACGGAGCCAGATTGTAGACAAGTCATACCGGATTACCCAGCGATTCGCGAATCAATGTGCCCAGCTGGGTACCTCGAAACACACGTCCCGCTTGTACCCTAGGCACAAGTAGGACCAACCCACCAGTCCCCTATCAAGGGTTCTAGGTCTCCATCCAAACTTTGACTCCAAGCCCACACACCTGAGTCCCGGACTCAATGTGGTGCTTAGGCCTCCACCATCCCCGCCTCCAATCAGTCGGTCTGAAAAGAGCCAGAACCCACGACAAGAGAGCAACGAGTCTTTCCCGTTCCCATAAATAAGTATGTGTTCAGGATAATAAGTCTGTGACCTGACTAGAATCCAATACAACGGACAACCCTTAATCGACACAGGCGGAACAAACGCAATCCAAGCCTCGCTCGAATATCAAACCAAGTCCAGATCTAAGGTATCATTCCGCCCGGTCTTCAATTATCATTCCTATATATTTTTCAGGTGATAATAATATAATAGCAATAATAATATATTTCCTGTCTCTCGCGAGTGACAGGCAATCACTTGACTTCTACCGAAGTCCTGTAGCAAAGCAATCTACACGATCCTGTCATACTAGTATGACTCATAGGATAATGATATATATATATATATATGCAAGTGGGTTTCATTCAACTCCTTAAACTTAATGCACAAGCATAAATTAAAGTGTTGAATAATAGGGTTATGCACCGGGGCTTGCCTAGGTAAGATATAACCAAAAGTTAGCATTCCATCGTGGCAACACGGTCACCAAGGCACCATCTCTTCTGCTACTCCAATCATCTCCACTATCCATCGTTGTTCGTATTATGATATACGTGAATGCAACACGTAGATGTAAATAATAAACGACAACCGAAACTCTTAGAAATTCGATTACACCTCGCAAGCTAACGAGTTAGCTCTAACATGCTAGACTACGTATCTAGGTTATCGATCTAGGCACTAATTTTCCACAATGTTTTAGTTATACAAACCCAAGTTGTTTCTCTATTAATTAAATACTTATATATTTGAACTAGGGCTCATTTAATTACCTTAACAACTAATTCCTATGGAGCTACAAAAATTACAGTGAGCATCTAATATAGCTAGGAATCTATTACAAAAATTTCAGAGCCAACACTATCACCAATTTATCACAACAATTCCTACAAGTTTATATTTTGACAATATTAAGTATCTCAATTTAATTATATACCTCCTAAGAATATTATAAAACTATGTGAACAAAATATACTAGCAGAAAGATCATGATTTTAGGAGTCCAACAAAATTAGTTTCACTATTTTTGGACATCTACACAAATTTATCTTGAATTTACAAACTTACCCTAGAAACTAATATGGAAAATGTTTTTGAAAAAAGAAAAGGCCGGTGGCCAACTATTCGGCCCAGCAACCTAAATGGCCCACGACGGGCAGCGCGCGCGTGTACCCGGCCGGCCCAACAGCCCCGTAGCACGAGCGCTCCAGCGCATTTTTCGAAAGAGCCCCTGACCTAGCGAGTTATTACGCGGAGCACATGCGCACTATTCTACAAGAGACGCGCTTAGCAGCTAAGCCCCTGAACTATCTCGTCCTCACCACGAGATGGACCTCAGCGGACTGCGCATGACGGCGCGACTCTAGCCAGCGCAGCATGCATACACCGACCACCGGAACAAAACATCAGCCCCACGATCGAGCCAACGAGCGCCGCAGAGCCAAGACAAAACCCTAGGCGGCGATTAGGAGTTAAATGGTGACTTATACAGCGCTGCCCACGACGGCGGCCCAACCGCCATGGCGGCGCGAGCGGTCTAGCGAGCTAGCGCAATCAACGGACAAAAAGGGGGTGATTGAGCATCAACAGCTTACAACGAACATGGTCGAGGTGGTGGTGAAGTTGGAGGCGGCCCCCGTAGCGCTGGCCACATGTGAGCTGACAGGGCGGCAGTGCTTAGGGCGAACACCGACGCGTCAGCTCACCACCGGTGGCATCCCAGGCTGGGCTAAGGCGAGCACCGACACAAGAGTATCAAGATGAGCCTATATCCGGATTGAATCAAACTAAAACCAAGCGTAACGCCTTACCCCCACACGTGCCATCCCACGGCGGTGAGATGACCGACTGCGAGGAAAACCCAAAATTGGCCAGCAACAGACCATGGCTGAGCTCAACGAGAATGGGATGTCCAGCTAACTTCCTATTCTACTCACAGACGCGAGGAATTGGACTAGAACGCTTTGAGCTACAAATTATGAAGGGAATGGCGCACCACCGCTGCTACGTCGTGGCCCACGGCCATGGAGCGTGCGCCCAGGGGAAACGAGCAAGTTAAAGTGGGGTAGCTCCAACTAGTGGTGACAATGCGAGTACTTGCGCCTCGGTAACGCGGCGTGGGTGCTTGGCGCGACGTGTTTGAATCAGAGCGACCAAACCCGAGCGGCACACCGGTGTCGGCTAGTTGATCAAGGTGGGTAGGGAAAACATCGCCATCACTTCTGCGGTCGCCCACCGCTGCGACACGGCGGTAGGACTCAAAGGCATCGACGGGCGTAGTAGGTAGAATGAGGGGTGAAGCGAGCGCCACGTCGACTAGGCGACGGCCGCCGCGGCGATGGCCCAACCCTGCGCGCGGCACAGCGGCCTGGCACGACAAGGTGAGGCAAGAGACAGACGCACGTGCGTTGGCCCGTAGGGAGAGGCCACGACCGGCCATGGGCCGAGCCCAGCGCCAGCGAAGCACATGCGCACGGTGACCACGAACACAAGCCCTAAGACAGAAAACGGTGTTGTGCACGCTATTTAAAGCATACCAAAAACCGCTTAAAAGCTCGACTAAGACTAAACCAACTACACAAACCTAAAGTCCACACCACCGGCTATCTAGCGAAGCAATTGGCGTGACCAACGAATGACTAGGGGAAAAGACATAAGTATGCCAAGATGAGTTCGTCGCCCTAAACCCCAGTTCACGAACGGAGTTCTAACGACATGGTTACAGCGCGTTCTAGTAAAGTTTGGCAGCTGTCAAGTGAACATTGTAACCTCTATCGCAACTACGACCTGCGCCACGTTCAAGTACACACCTTGATGCAACCAATCGTGCAGAAACATAAATATATTGCTTAATCCATTTTTGTTGAAATCTAAGTGCCAAAACAGCATTGTCTATCATCGTTTCCAACTTAGAAATAATAACTTAGCTAGAACTAACAACCTTTAGCGCTTAGCGGGCTCGTAACACCAGAGGTGTTACACAAGCCTTGTTCAAAATGACTTCTTTTAGCAACCTGGAGGGAGTAGCAACTAAAATTAGGACTAATGGATCCATACAAACTTGCTAATTATTAGTTAAAGGGCTGCTAACTATTAGTTCCATTAGCATTTTTAGTTGCTAATAGGTGCTAATAGTTTATATGTATCTTCAACTCACTATCTAACCACGTATTAGTAGGTGGATCCAAACGCCTCCTACTAAAAATTAGCTAGCTAAAGAATAGCAACGATTAGACCATTTAAGAGACTCTTTATGTCTTTCCTAATTTCTTAATTTTTATAGGAATAGAGATTTTGGTAAAAAAAACCTTCAACAACCTCTTCAATTGGATATCTAAATATAGATATCCTCTGTTTTGGATTTCTCGCTAGCCAAAGATGAAGTGAGACGATGGCTCTCTAGACTGTGCACAAGATTTAGAAAACTAGTATAGAATACAAAAATATAAAAAATAACTTTTACTCAGATGAACCTACAAATGATGATTTAGAAAGTAGATTTTAGAAAAGCTCTTGAAGATGCTCTTAGCTAGCTAAAAAATAGTAGCTATTATGTAGCTATTTTTAGTGCTAATGGATCCGAACAGACTCTTAATAAACTGATGTGATATAATATTAATATTGAGAGAAATACGATAAAAATTTTATGGGATGAAATGAGTTTCATAATGATGAAACTTGTCTATACTATTTTGAGCTCAAATAAAGTTTTGAAAACACTGACTTAGAAATTTCTACTAGGACTGGCCTGATAGCTTGTGGTTATATCAACTAGTCCATCACGCGCGCCCATGCGCGCGTCGGTTATCCAACCAAAGATGCAGCGTAGGATTGAAAGCTATTTTTTATCTGAAAACCAGGTAAGAAACACTGAAACTAACAAGACAATGCATTACCTTAAATCGATAAGCTATAATTTTTTTTTCTCAATGCATGCTAAGAAATAGTGTTTCTGTTGAAACATTGGTGAGAGTCATAGTAATCTTAGGCTGTGTATGTGCTAATCAGATAGAAAGAAGGAACAAAAATGGTGCTATGATCTTACTGTCTCTACTAAACCTGGAGTTAGTCATTGGGAGTTGGAAAATTGAAAATGAACCAACATTTTTAATTCCAATGAACTAAGGGTAAGTAGAGGGTATTATATAAGTCAATGCTACACGCATTGATCAATCAGGTAATTAAATTCATAACTTAGTGAACTTAAACATTAGTTTTTACCATCCTAACTAATGCATCTTGCATCTCAGGTTTCACTCTATTAATAAATAAGAATAAAGGCAACCATAGAAGCAATTTAGAACTGTTCACTCTATTTCAAGTACACACATTTATAGTAGCTTCTCAAATGAAGAGCTCATCAAATAGAAAGTGTTAGGCCTCAACACAATAGGGTCACCTTGCCCAAATAGCACGGTAGCTCAATGACCATCAGCATCATAAAATGGACCTAATTGTTTCTTACATTTGCTAGAGGATATGTATGTACAATTTTAAGATGGCTAGTAATAAACACGAACGGGGACATTTGCTATAATCCTTTCGTCTCTCAGACTTCATGTAACTAAATAAATGAATTTAATTCTCATAGACATGTAAAAACAATAAAAAACTATACTATATTTTACTAAGCACTAACTGTTCATGGGCATATTCAAATTGCTAAGCCTCATTAACCCCTGCTGTTTTACTTCAACTAAACTACTACCGTAAGAACTACTATTTTAAACTACTGTTTTAACTGTTCATGGGCATATTCAAACTACTGTTTTAATTCTAAAAGAAGCAAGCTTCACTGCAGCATCATTATATAAGAGGACTATTCTGAGGAAGCATCATACCTTTTATGGAGTAGGCCTGCACGAAACATTAGTGTTTACACACCGGACTGTAAGAAATAAAGTAAAACTAGACAATATTAGATTCAGTAGGGCAAACACCAAACATGCAAAAATTAAGAACTAAATACAATTCATCTTGCATCAGGAGATAAGAGAATCTACAATGAAATAATAAAGGATAAAAGAAATCATCCATTTGGTCTCCAACCTGATGATATAGAGAAGTCTGTACTGCACAAGCAAGCAGAGAAGTCACAGAAAAACAGACCAAAATGCAAACTCTAAAGTTAGCCCAATCCCTCTCCTTTGTTCAGTGGCCCAAGAACTAAACCTTACGATGGCATAAGAAATAATCAAGGCCAGTGCATACACCATAAGTAACAATGCAGGTCTATTTAGCAAAGGTTAACTGAGGAACAGATCTATTTGTTTCTCTGGGTTATATTACAGAAGCACAACACCAAACGCGGCACAATAGACCATACCATTTGTGTCTAAGCGATCAAAGACGTATCTCAGTATTTGTTCGTGCAAAGCACACCAAAATGAAGGAAAAACTAAATCCATACGCTCCAGGTTATCATGTTTCCAAAAAGAATTACACAGCTGAAGTGGCTGGGTTAAACAAGAACTCACCATCTATTGTCCTAATTGGCTGTCCTTGCTGCCACCATTTCTACATCTGCTTTCCTGTGCAACAACAAGAACTCACAAGACCGAAAAGAAAAGCGGGGTCACATGTAAATACCTGGAACATGTATGGTCAGTTTTCAATAGACAACAATAAGCACAAAGGAATTTTAAAAACGTGTCAGTAATATCAAGACAAATATCTTTCATAAAAAAAGGTTCAGATGGCAACAATCTAGATAGAGGGAGGTCCATTTTGTCCTTTGTCGGTAGATGAGAGTTTGGTAGCATAGGAAGCTAACACCTTGTCCATCCTCCAAAAGCATTGCCTGGTTTCTCCTTTGGGGTCCACTGTAAGTCATGAACGAACTATGGACATCGTATCAGATATTCAAGGGCAATCTAAAAGTGGACATCGTACTCTATATTATTCAAAGTAGAGTTAACCTAGAACCACATAATTTTAGGCTAGTTGTATTTCATATTCTTGTTGCAAAGAAAGGCATCAAGGTTGAGTAAATCTATATTTGCAATTAGCAGTGAAGAATTTAAATCAAGAGCGCGTTCTAAGGCTGACGAATGCATTCTATGTTCTGCAGCTAAATACTGAAAAAATTACTGAGCATTCGAAACAATATATGCCGCATACTCCCTCAGTCAATTTTCTAAAATTACTGGGAAAATATTTTACCTTCCACAGCAGGTGGAGAAATTATTGGAATGCATAATTCAGTTTTTCCAGCAAGTCATCGTAATTAGGCCGTAACTGGAATCATCTGGATCGACCTAACTGGTGTATAAATGACACTGGTATTAGTATTTTTGGACAAAAAAATAAAAAATATGTAGATTCAATAAAAATGATAAATCAAAATTTTAATATGGCCTGAAACTAAAATCTTAAAGTAAAAACACAAAGTATGGTTAACCTGAACTAAGTGTTAACTTTACAAGTTATAAAATTATGTATAGGAAAACCACATATACTGATCAGAGATTTATGGTAGAATCATATATCTGAATATACTATTCTACCCAACCATAAATATACCAAGGGAAGGCCTAGAAAATACGTGTTAATCTATGGCAACAACCTCTCATGTAACTCGATATTTTTGTGTTTCCGATAGTACAATGACCAAATGTCATGCAATCCTGCAGTAGCTATATGGACCCATATCAAGTTGCAACAATGAATATCATTCGAGTAAAAGGAGTGAAGCACTGGAAAATACCATAAACTGAACTGGAATTAAATACGAAGAGAACTACTGATAGGCTGCCTAATTGCCTAGCAAACCATTTTGTGAGCTAAATTACATAATTCCTACAAATTACAATTACCAGGAATAGAATCAAATTAAATAACGCCTACTAAACCAAGGTCGATTAACCAAGAACAATGGCTAATAATATTGTATAGACCTAAAAAACAGTAAGCATGGGAAATTTGACCTCAAACATTCGCCTTTTTCCTTTGTTTGCCTAGTCTATGTAATTAACAACTACTAAACCAGTTCCAAGGAATTCAGTGGATAGTTAAATCATATGGTCGTGATCCTGAAATAGAAAGGGCCTATACGGAAGTACATCTTCAGTGGATTGTAGATCCACCAAAACGATAGACAGCCGTGTGAATCCTTCAGAAATTGTTTGCTGTGATGTTGATTACCTGTTCGCTGACTGTTGCCCTCTTAGAAGCCTACAGTCCAACATCTTAGATCACCGGTCGAGATAAGAGGACGATCATCCCTGTGAGATAGAATTGCCTAACTAAATGAAAGAGAACATGTATGAAGGTTCAGTTTCAACAGCATGGATCTTAATTAAAAACATAACTCACATGTTTCTAAACAGGTAAAAAGCATATAGGAGGCATAATTGAAAATTAAAGCCAAACTAAAAACATACAAAGGCTACATCACATTCATCAGAGCAGAAATTAGTTTGGTATTTATACATATCCAAAAGACAGTGACCTCTGCTCTTGTACGTACATGATAAGCAATGGCATACGCCTGTATATGTTTTGAAAAGGTTCACAACAGTAATAGGAAGCTTTGAGACATGGTTAGGTTTTTCTTTTCCAGAACACAAACTGTATGTGTAAGTAAAAATAATACATACATACAAAAAGCGAAATCAAGGGATTAGAGACATAAGGTGGCAAAAGAGTTAAAGGGGATTTTTAGGCTACCGTACCAAGCCCAAGGGAGGTCAAGGAGGAAGAAATAGAGCAGAGGATGGCCGCCGCCGCTGTCACCGGCGAGCGTCTCGATGCGGGAGCAGGGCACCACCGCCGAGGCAGGGTCAGTGTTGTGCTGCCCCGACCTGTAGCACGGACAGCTAGGGTTTCCTAGAGCACAGTAGCACACACGAATCAGAGGGAGGAGGCAGCGCCAGGGGGAAGTGACATCGGTGGGCAGCGTGGGGGGGGATGGCGGCGGTCGTGCCGGGTCGTGGCCAGGGACGACCATCGCCGGTGGCCACGGGCGAAGCCGCGCCGCAGGCCGGGAGCGCCGTCGCGCCCCGACCGCGCCTGGCGCAGTGAGCCGCGATGCTGGGCCGGACGGCATGCCGGGGTGGGGAGGAGGAGGAGGAGGGCTGCAGCCGCCGCGTCAGCCGTCGTCGCCTTGTCCGTGTCGTGCGTCCGCGTCGGGGCTAGGAGCGACAGGGGTGAGAGATGAGAGGAGAAGGCGAGATATTCTGAGAAGTTTGAAGAAGGAGAAGTAGAAACTGGATATATATTTGGTTGCCTGGCTTCGGACGAGAAGCACGAGAGTCTAATGAGAAGCAGGTGAGAAGCTGGATAAGGTAAGGAGAATCACGAGAAGTCGCTTTCGGTAAAATTTGCTTTACGAAATCTGGGTCGTCGGATGGGAAGATCGAACGACTAACAAAATTTAAGATGACGTGGACACGCTAGGAGACGGCCAAAGCAAACTGCCTTAATATATTAGAATAGAATTAGAATATCTCGCGTCTTTGATTGGGGGTAACTTTATGAGCCGCACAAGAAACAAAATCACGTATAAGGCACGGGGGACTGAGATTGCAAACATCATTGTCAGTGGTCAATACGCTAAGACAAACAACCTGTTCGCTGGTTGGTTTCTAAACTGATAAGCTCGATTAACACTGGTTTGTTGTGAGAAAAAAACACTGTACCAGAACTGATAAGCCCTGACTAAACCAACAAACGAACAGACAGAAAAACTCTGGTGCCGTGGCGTTTCAGACAGATCTCGTATAGCGACAATTTACACGCACACATGGCACCAATATAATGATCACATAAGCAGAAGCTACAAAACACATACTCCTACTCTCCTAGTACGTTACATCTTCAGATTAGAAGGCGACAAATACTTGTTGTAAAATAAATGACACCAGCAGAGAGAGATGCTATAATGTTCTGAAGCCTCTGACTCACTGCTACTGGAATGTTTTTAGCCACATCTTCAATCTAGCTACGCGTATACTGATGTATATAGCACAGAATTGGCACCCGATGCAGTATTTAGAAAGGTATTTAGCTGTAATTTACAGCTGGGGGGCAGCGCAATGGGGTGCACCTAGCGGAGTCGTGAACCCAGGTTAAACGACGGACTAGTCCGCGCGTCGGATCGGTAGCATCGAAGAGATTCTGGCCAAGAGATCAACGGTCCTGATTACACGCGTCGCTCACCTTGGCCTCTAGGGAGTCTAGGCTCTCGCTCAGCTTGGCCTCTTTTTATGCGCCGCTCCGCAAAACCCCTCTCTCCACCCACCAGTCTCGCTCCCCACCTCTCCAAATCTCGCGACGAGAAAGCCCATCTCGAACCACAGGGCGCGCAGCCGCCGGCAGCGGGAGGGAGGGATAGGAGAGGAGGATATGGAGCCGGCTGAGCGAATCGAGTCCGGGACGGCGCTGGGGAAGCGGCCGAGGAGCAGGGTGCTGCCGCGGACAGCCAGTTTGGTGACGTTGCCATCGGCGGCAAAGCAGGGGCGCCAGGAGCGGGTGGGCGCCGGCGTGCCGGCGTCGTCCTCAGTGCCCGTTGGCGGCGTCGGCATGGGAGCCGGAGCCGCCGGCGGCGGCGCCGTGCCGGGTTACTACTACGGCGGCTCATTCGCCGCGGTGGAGACGGCGGTCTTCCTGAAGGCGTGCGGCCTCTGCAACCGCCGCCTCGGACCCGGCCACGACACCTTCATCTACAGGTTCCAGTTTTAATTCTATATGTGGCTTCAATCGATCTCTTCACGTTGCTTTTACAGTTTTAAGCTGGATTGCATCTCGTGCCCTTCGTATTCATGATGACTGCCAACCCCGTGGCTGTAATGATATCGTGCCTTTCGATCTGTTCCATTTTACTGAGTTAATGGAATCATTGTGATCTATGTCGAAGCATTATGTGATCCTCCTTGATTTTTGTGAATTTATTGCCATCGGATTCCATCACCACCCGACACGTTCTAGTTCGTACTCGGGGTCTGGGAGTATGTGAATCTATTCCCCCATTTTTAGTGGAAGGAATATTTGATGCGAATCTTCCTTTCGGCATGTTATTTATTTCCAATTCTTCTAAATGCTTGTTAGGTTTACGATTAGTTTGATGCCTCATGTAGGTGTGTATATTTTACATTAATTATGAGTCAAGCGCCTACATTACTGTACTCCACTGTCCAGTCCAACCAAGCAAAGCATTTATAAAACATACTAGGTGACCAATCATATGAGCTGTTGGTTGATTATGATATAAGCCTCGCCACTTGGAACCATCTAACTCACAGCTCTTTAATCAGTTGTCACAATCCCTCGTCTACCTTTGGTTAAAAGAGTTGTATTTTCCCCCTTGAATGGAATAATTTGTTAAATATGTTTGTCCGTGACATGATTTGGATTCTGTTGTGTGCGCCGTGCAGGGGCGAGGTGGCATTCTGTAGTCAGGAGTGCCGAGAGAAGCAGATCGAGTACGATGAGCGCATGGAACAGACCTGCTCCCTGACCTCCATCAAGGAGGCCCCGTCCGTGTCCGGCGCCAGCGGCTCCGACCAGTCCGGCAGCGGCGGGGAGACCGTGGCCGCCGCCTAGTCCGCGTGGCGCAAGGGGGTGGTGTATGTTGTTGCGCCTTGAGCAGCAGGAGGAGCGACGCCAGATCGATCGATCGGCCCGTAGTTTTCGCCATGCTAGAGCGTTCTGTGCATAGTACAGCTTTAGCTCTAGTAGATTCCGGAAGTGATGAATGCGTCAATGATTTATTAGTAGGTGATTGATGCATGTAACTCTGGAAACATGGCGTTCTCTTGTTGAAACAAAGAAGAAGAAAAAAAAGACCCGGGTTGCAATAACAGATTCTCGTCACCCTTCTGCTCATCGCATCTGTCTATCTGTTTTCCCTCACGATGTGCTGTCAAGCGGACCAGTCTGCTGCCTGTGCTTGCGCTGCAGAATTTGACAATCTGCTCCCCAGCCGAGGAGAGCAAACTCTCACTCAGGACCCAGCTCCATGACAGACAGAAAAGCAGTCTGGTCTGGCAGCGTGGTGTGGTGTGGTGTGGTGTGGCGCGCAACACAAGAGGACAAGGTGCGAGAAATGCCATGAACATGCGCCTGTCGCGGCACTAATACGACATTCACAGCGAGTTTAAGTTTAAGATACATATAAAACTCCTGGTTGCTGTACGCTGGTTGGTTTGGCAGCCGGGACAGGGACTCCCTGCCAGTTTTTACAAGGAGCAACGTAACAAGAAAGGCTTCCAGTTGGAAAAACATGGGGGAGAAGGTACTCTGAATTTTTCACTTTTATGGTTCCAAAGTGAAAAAAAAGATTGTACCTGAGAGCTGAAAGCGGTAACAAGAAAAATAATGGATGTACAATTGTAGATTCCCCATCAGCTGTTATCTTAACCAGGTCCCATGTTGTACTTTTTGGTTGGCATTAGGCAAGTGGCTCACTTTTTGTATTGCGTTGTGTCGTTATATACCACCAAAACGTGAGGAAAAGAAGGGTTCTGGTGGCCACAGCTGACGACACAAATTATGGGAGGCACTTCCAGTGTCAGCTGTCGTGGATTGTTTCATTTGTTTGTTTATTCTCTATGTTTCTCTGAAAGGTCGTCACGCGTGTGGATTATTCTTCACTCAGTTAATATGTTCTGTAGTTTCATTGAGCGACAGATTCCCCTGCTGGTGCCGTATTTTGGACGGCCATCCGTGTCTGCACGCACTCTGTCGGCCTATCTTTGTAGACGTAGACAAATGGGCCGGGATAAATACTTCCTTCGTCTCTTTTACGTATCGTATTAACTTTGTTCTAAATTAAACATTTCTAACTTTAACTACTAATTTCAAAAGATTTGTACTCCTCCTGTTCTAAATCATAAGACGTTCTAAATTATTAACGTTTTATAATTTGAAGCAGTGGAAGTACGTTATAACAACATATTATGATATTACGATAAACAGATTCAAGCTTTTAAACCAAATGGAACACTAATTAAGATTCCCTTCCTCGGTGAAAAAAGACATGGTCTGATGATCTTATGTTCCTTTCTTCTGATAAGTGATAAGCCTTGCTTCGAAGCAGACAAACGGCCCCAAATGCACTGCACTTGTACTTACGCGAAGGTGTCCGGTCACGCTAGCATACTCCGTACTCTATCTGTCCATCAAACAATACAATTCTAGCACCATGTCATGGTTTTGCATCTTAAGTTCGATCAAATATAGATAAAAATATTAATATTTATAATATTAAATAAATATTATTAGATTAATTACGAAATGTATTTTTATAATAAATTATTTTAAAGCTATAAATATGAATATTATTTACTTGAAATTTGTTCAGCTACTTTTGCTGGCACGTATATTTTCTAGACGGAGGGAGTATGGGTCCGTTTGATTGGGCTTTTAGCTTTGATTTTTCATCCCAAAAGCCAAAAGCCCAATCAAAAGGGCTGCTTTTGCAGATGACTTTTTCAGAAGCAGCTTTTTTCGTAGTACATTTTTTAAAGTTGGTTTAAACCCGCTTTTTGTCTTTTGGTTTTCTGCTTTTCGAAATTGGTGGAATAAAAAGCTCTTCCATAGTTGTTTCAAGAGAGATAAAGATAGAAGATATATTTTATACTCGTTTAACCAAACAGCTTTCAGCTTTTTTACAGCTCACAGCCCACAGCAGCTTTTCCATAGCTTTTTTCCACCGCCACAGCTCAACCAAACACACCCTATGTCTTATCCGATTCTAGCGCCTCGATCGATGTGCATGCAAACAAACGTTTCGATCACCTGTTGCACGAGCAGTCTTTCGGCTCTCCTGCTGCCTGCCAGGCGTCGCGCCTGCCGTCCTCACTGGCCTGGACGCGTGCCGAGACGCGGCCCGCCGGCGCACCGCGCACAACGTTGGCGAAGCATGCGTCGTATGCGCCGTCCTGCTCCGATGGGCCGAGATCCAGCGCTCGGAGCGTGTGTATCTTATGCCGTTCTGCCCCGAAACTCGCGGCCTGGCCCGGCAAAACCCCCGGCCTGCCGTGCGCAGTGGCCGGCTCAAACATCCAGAGCCCACCACGCTGCCTCCGCGCGACGAATTTCGGGGCATCGCTATAACTACCCGAGAGCCTGCGCGCCTTGCAGCCACAGTTCGGGGATAATCCAAATCCACGCCACCAGCAACCATGGCACCACCCATCTCCTCCCTGTCGTCTCTCGTGGCGTCCAGCCAAATCCCGACGCCGCTGCTCCCGAAGCCCAGCAGCAGAGCGCTCGCCGTGGCGCCCTGCAGCTCCGCGTCCTCATCGGCCTCGCCGTCCACTTCCTCGACTCCTTCTCGCCACGCCGCGGCGCCGGCGGCATCGGCGGGCAGGAGGGGGCTGCTGGCGCTGGGCGCGGGGTTCCTGTCCTCGGCCGCGCTGCTGATCCCGGCTGGGGACGCCGGCGCCACGCGCGTCGAGTACTACGCGACGGTCGGGGACCAGCTGTGCGACCTGAGCCTCGTCAAGTCCGGCCTCGCGTACTGTGACGTCGAGGTTGGCACCGGTGTCCAGCCCCCGCGCGGCGAGCTCATCAATGTCAGTACCGAGACAACGGTTTCTTGCATGCCATGCGATTTCCTTTGACTCAATTTTCTCTATACAGTGGACCATTTCCCTTCTATATATGAGTAATATATGCCATCCTGGTCTGAATTCTGTGTTGCTTCGGATCATAATCCATTCTCTCTTGACGGTCGTCAGGTGCACTACACTGCAAGGTTTCCTGACGGTACACTGTTCGACAGCAGCTACAAGCGCGGCAGGCCACTGACAATGCGCATAGGTGCAGGCAAGGTGTGCAGCGTCTGATGCTCACTGAAAACGACGTTCATTTTTCGTGCCACTAGATGATCGTTTGTTTGTTTCGCGTTTTCCGTGTGCAGATCCTCCGAGGGCTTGAACAGGGGATCAGTGGCGGCGGTGGTGTGCCACCCATGCTTGTTGGTATGGACAGAACTCAGCAGCTAGTTGTGCATTAGAGGTTTGCTTTGGCATGCTGTTTCATCACTCCGTTGCAAACCTGCTTCAGGTGGAAAGCGCAAGCTAATGATACCTGCGTCACTGGCGTACGGGCCTGAACCAGCAGGCTGCTTCTCAGGTCAATTTCTCACCCTTTTCTGCATAATAATAACACTATAACAGTACAAGTTTCTGTGGCAATAGCTATTGGCTGCACCATAGATAAGCATCATCTAGCATTGTCAGCAAACTGAATACGTGTTCAGAACTTCAGAGTTCAGACCATCTAGTTTTTTGACAGGAGACTGCAACATTCCCGGAAACGCCACACTTCTATATGACCTTTACCTCGTTGGGATTTACAAGTGAGCACTCGATGGCAAGGAATATTCAGGACCTAGAACAAATAAGATCTGGTATAGTGCAGTGCACAGCATTCTCAACTCGCCTGATGATTTTCTGTTTTCTGTCATATATTTTTCTCCTATTTTTCTATTTTTATTTTCAAAATAGGAAGTTCGAGATAGAATTTGGGTACAATCACGTTGTCAAATTGACATTCTTCTTTTCAGAGTTAACGATCGTTCTCTTTTCCAAGATTGTTAATCACTTGTCGGAAATTTTACTTTGGCAGTTTTTTTTTCCTGGAACACGTGGAGAGTTTCAGGGACAAGTTTATCCGGCAGATGAAGGTGTTTCTTGCCAAGATTGGTGGTGAAAGCACCTGCAGTGCCACTTGCAGAAGCTTGTGCATAGGACTACTGTTTACTTTCCATACTCGATTGGCAGTGTTCCAGACCTATTTCTGTAGACCAGAAAGCTACCTGCGTTGCAGAAAAATGGTACGCGGGCGACTTGCATTGAATAAAAGAATGATATAAACCATCCTTATTATAACATAATAATGCCATTGTGGAACTTTGTAAAGACCAATCATATTGTTCATTAATTATAGCAGTTTGATACAGCCAAAGCGACCAAGTCATCTCATCTGAGCTGTATGTCAAGTGCTGTAGTTTTGCACAGCCGATGTGGAATTGTGAATTATGTGTCAGTCAGTCAGCATGACTGGCAAATGGCGTCAAACCCTTCAGCGCTCAATCATGCCGCCTAAAATCCACCGTATGGTTTCACATGGTTGGTGAAACACTCACGTTTAGAATATGCAGAGGTCTCTTGCTCGTGTCTGGCACACCTGCAGCAGCTTTGACTGTCGCAAATGGCAAGGGCAATGCATCCTACCACTCCATAGTTTGGAGCAAAATCTCATATCCCATTGTTATTAAGCCATCAGAAATGGAATATACCATGTCAAGAGAATATCCTTTGAGCGAACTAACAACCTTGGGGAGGTTGGTGAAGCAACAAAGGCGAAGGCGAAGCTAACCACTGGCACCATTTCCATGGCTGGCAACCTGCTAGCTGAGAATCCCAGAAGCATCTCGTCAGTTTAAAACGACCGCTCTTTCGTCAAACCCTCAACAGTAGCCAGGCTTTCGCCTACTCAGGTCTTCTGGCGTGGAATTCTTCAACAACTCGTGCGGTGAAGACGTAAATTCGCAGAAGCGAAAGCGTAAAGTAGTACCAAGCCGCATTAGCCGTTGTACCACCACATCGGTATCGGAAAACTATTTTGCTTGTGAGAGAGTATCACTGTCACACCACCAGGAAATGATGGCGCTTGGGTTATAAAAAAAGTTCAGAGTGATTTGACCTCACCTCTTTTTGTTATGGCCAAGAGGGATCAGAGTGAGAGAGCCAGGCTATGCCATTGGCGGTTCTTGGGAGCGCCAAGAGCTGTTTGGTCCAGCTAACAAACGCTTTCTCGACAATGGAAGGGCAAAGAGGTTGAACACCAGAGGGTGTGCCTATTGCTAGCTGCAGAGCAGCAGAGAGAACAGATTAACAGAAGCTGTTGTTACTCATGAGAAGTCAGCTGCAGCCGGGCATGGTTTCAGCAATCTACCAATTGTTTTACTAAACACCTCCACAGAAATTCGACTAAAACAAATCCTGGCCAACGTAGGAGTAGCTA
Source organism: Miscanthus lutarioriparius (assembly GCA_904845875.1). Lineage (NCBI taxonomy): Eukaryota > Viridiplantae > Streptophyta > Magnoliopsida > Poales > Poaceae > Miscanthus > Miscanthus lutarioriparius. The sequence continues at coordinate 11,326,229 of CAJGYO010000007.1, read as the reverse complement.
ATAAGTGGCATTGTAAACAAGGTGCGGGAAAACCAAACACCCAAATTGGATACCGAGATGGGTTGAAATTGAATACACCCAGCTCTAAATTATTCACATAGCTGACAGCAACAATCACATGATATGTAAATATATATAAACATACTCCCTCTGTTTTTATTTACATACTCCATCCGTCCCAAAATATAAGTCGTTCTCGCTTCCCAAGAAGTCAACATTTTTCAACTTTGACCACTTATGTGTAAAAGAATATTAATATTTATAATACATAATTAATATCACTAGATAGATCGTTGAATATATTTTCATAATAAACTTACTCGGAGATGTAAATGTTACACGTATTTTCTACGAAGCTAGTCAGAGATGAGAAAGTTTGACCTGTACGTATCCTATAACGACCTCTATTTTGGGACGGAGAGAGTATCATATTAGGTTTATCCTAAGTTACACATTTGTACCTTTGGTAATTGATTTTGGAAAATCTACATCTACATAGATCTACACACACATATATATATATATATATATATATATATATATATATATATATATATATATATATATATAATATAGTAGTAGTCTCAAATCTCTAATCCCGGTGAAACTTACTGTTGATCAGCAGTGCTTCCCTGCTTCCCTCTCACGTATCCATGTAGATCTACAGGACACATACGTGAACCATCCGATCCTCTGTACCTTCGTCCTCCATGTACAGTCCACTGTCCACATATCACGGCTTCTGAAACCACCAAGGCACACCAGCCTGGCCAACCCACATCAGCCTTATCCCTCTCCCATTGTATACATACACAGGGACCAAAAAAAAAATCCCCATCCCCATCGACCCGCACCTTCCTCGCACAGTCTTCTAAATCCTCTTCTGCCTCGCTCCTTCCGCCGCGCCGCCTCCTCCTCCTCCCGCCCTTCCCCATCGCCTGTGTCCGCGCTGCGCCCGCTCCAGCTCCGCTGCTCCGCCCTTGCTGCGCCTGCGGACGACCCCCCACGCTCGGGAGGCCCAGCTGTGTCTTCGTCTTCCTCACCAACACCCGCGTCCATCCTGCCGGAGCGCCCAGGGCCCCCAGCATGGCCGGATCCCCGCGATGCGCAGTCGTGGTGGTGGGCGCACCCGGCCATGGCGCCACGCGAGTGGGCCCCGCCGGCCACCCGCGCCGGTGCCCCCGGCACGTCCTCCGCCCCAACTTCCACAACGTTAGGGGAGCGCAACGGGACCACCGATTGGTGAACACGACCTCGAATGCGTCCGATCCGTTTGTGCGGCCACGAATGGTGAGTCCAACCTTCTGTCTTTCCCCTCTACATGGATCTCATTCGATTCGATCTAGCCGTCTCAAACAGGACCTCCGATGCTGCGGATAATTTGGTGTTGCCTCCCTAGATGGAATCGATTCCGTGTAAATTGACTGTCCCAAACAGGACTCAAGTTGTCGGTGAGGGCAGACTCAGCCCCAAATCAAAAATTTAGTAACCTTCTTCAGCATTAAGAGATCTGTAATTCCGTAGCATCTGGAACTGGGAGCTTATTTTGGATTTGATTTCCAGTTTATCACATTGCTGCCTGCGTCGTTAGTGTACATCTTAACTATTACGATCCATCATCCTGTCACTTTGATAGGTACCTGCTATGCATGTCACAGGTTTCATCAATGTGCTATTTCTCCACTGTCACTGAGCCACCAAAGATGCTGGAGATGAAAGGATGACCCAGGTGTAGGAAGCTACTCTGCCAATATTTATTCAAGGTCAGCATACATGCCAAAACACTACGGTTAAATCCCTCAATGATTTCTTCAGACCCCTAGAGTAACATTTAAGTGTTTTTCCCCTGCAGGAAAGGATGATCTTGCAAAAGCAAAGACAAGAACAGGTAACACGGTTGCCTTTTTGGTGCTCCTTGCCTTCAGCCCAGCTGATCAATTTGACTGTCATATCACTTTACTAACCGTTGCAGTGGTACAACTACTGGATTTGTCCACATATTCCGTGCCTTATATGTATTATTTGCAAGCCTATGCATTATCTTTTGTTATTATGGACACATATTTGCTCCTTTATATTCTTCCAGTTTCCTCATACCTCTGCACATCTTTGGTTCTCAGGTTATGAAACTAAAATAAGAATTATTGCTTCTAATACAGTTTGTACAATTCAATGGATCCACTAAAAAACCTTTGACTCATTCAGGAATGGTAAGGATTTATGATATTGAACCAGCCTCTGACTTAGGTTATTTCGTTTACTAATCATGTACATTGTTTTATAGCATAATGTATCTTCCGTATCGTTCTGCACTGGACAATCCTATATGGTGGCTAAAACCGATTTTTCCCCTGTTTTCTATGCCTTAGCTTCAAATACATGAGCCCTGTTTTATGGCGTCCAATGCTCACATGACCTTTCATTAATGGATTTTGGATAAATATATGTGCCATATCACTGTTTTGTGGCATCCAATGCTCACATGACCTTTCATTAATGGATTTTGGATAAATATATGTGCCATATTATGGACTAATATGTTCTTCCTTAGATGGTTTGTACTGCAGCTCTTTATATATGGTCAGTCGTCGTTGAACACTATCATCATTTAGCAACTACATGCTTACCTCACAGCTACAATGGACAGTGTCGGGTTCATAAACCCGGAGTCCCTCATGGATCAGCTTCCCAACAAAGGCTCGGCCCAACAGACAACGTTGCGAGCAACGCGCAACTCATGGGCCAACCCAAAATACCTAGACGACAGGCCAGAAGAACGATCCAATCTCTAACCGGAAGGTCAGGCCAAGGAGGAACGACGCCCGTTTCCGACTCCAACCCACCTCTCCGACCGGAGTGCTCGCTTCGGTCTCCAAACCGCCTCCGGACGGCCTCTCCGACCGGAAGGCCTGACCAAACACCGCTTTTTGACTCCGACCCACGTCTCCGACCGGGGATACGTCGAACCCCTGCTTACAAGCTCCTTTCCAACTGGCGCAGTCAGAGCCGACTGTGGTCAACCGACCGGGGACGCCCGCTCGGTAAGGACAGGAAACGGACGGAGAAAGTAAGGCAGGGTGCACAAGTCAAACCGCAATACCAGGGACCGTACCTTGTGCACCTACCAGGCAGTACCCTGCGACCCTCCTGGCACGACAGAACTCAAGCAGTGTTATAGGCGCCGACATTTTCCCCTATAGTGTTGTAGGCGCCATTAACTCCCATACCAGACACATACGGTAAGACTCCCCCCACATGCCTCTAGGCATCGACAGTGTTGTGGGCGCCGGCATTTACCGTACCAGGCGAACATGGTAAAACCCCTTGCATGCCTCCAGGTATCAACAGTGTGGCTGGCGTCGACGTCTGCCATACCCGAAGAAGACAACACAACCTCCCACGTGCATTTGATATTCAACAGTATTGTGGGCGCCTACCATCATCCTGTACTTGCCGGCGTGGGCAATAAGACTTAGTAGCATACGTACTCTCTCCTTCTCACTTGTAAGGCTATCCCCTTCATCTATAAAAGGGGATGCGCTCTCTCCCAATAGATAACTTGATTCAGATCGATCAAGTTCACTGGTACACCACAACAGAACCACCAGGTTGAAACCTTGAGCACACGCTCGAACACATAGCACATAGCGAAGCTCCTGTCGCTCTCGGCCCCTCTGACCAGAGTCCGACTGGACCTTTTGTACCCCCCATCTTTCTCCTTCTCGTTTGTAACCCCACTGCAAACTTCGAGCACCTGGGCTCAGGAATAAAGCGACCGACCGACTCAAACTGGACGTAGGGCACGTTGCCTGAACCAGTATAAACCCTGTGTCATTGAGTGCTAGGTCACCTCCGATCACAACGTACGACAAAACTATAAATATTTACGTGTTGGTCACTTTCTGCACCGACAATTGGCGCCGTCTGTGGGGAAGACGTTGTACGTTCAACACTTTTTGGTCATCGGATGACCCATTTTTCCGCCACCTTCGCCATGGCGGGCTCAAGCGATACGACTCGCTTCGGCTCACTGGAGTTTCCCGCACTTCCACCTATTAGGATGTGGGTTCCACCCGGCTTCGAGCCGTCCTAGGCCTTTCTCTTCGAAAGCCTAGACTTCGTCGCCGATCGGCTCGGCGTACTACACCTCCGCGAGGAGGCACTTGTTCCAGCGCCCGTCGGAGGGGCGCCCTCCGTCAACTCCGGGACACCCAACGACTTCAACGACGAGGCGCCTGTGCTTCATTCCGAGCAAACTCTCTGCTCAAACCCCGCTGTGAGTAGTATGCATATTGTTATTTACTTGCTATTCTCTATCTTCAGCCAATTATCCGGAGGGACCCTGTTGTCCCCACCATGACCGCCATGCGACCGGTTCCCCTACGGCCTTGCGTCCCCCGCGGATGCTTACGCCTAGGGGCTCTAAAGGATGCCAGCGGCGCCCCCTCTCATGTTCGAATTCATGGGGATGGCGAGCTGTGCTCCCACCTATTTCCTCGACCTCATGGATGATGATGTTGAGAGTGACGGCTCCAGCATCAGCGATGTGGCGCCTAGCCACCGTCCATCCTAGGAGTGCGCTATGGCGGATGCTCCAGGACAGCCACCGGTGGTAGCGGAGTCCTTGCAGACTCACACCCCTTTGGACCCTCATACGGAGACCCCCGCGCTCACATGGGAGCACGGTGAGGAGCTACGACAACAACGGCTGAACCAGACGCCACCTGCGCCTACGAGCTCGGCGCACCACACCGCGTCCTGTGCGCATAGACCGGCGAGCGGCGCTCGGGGTCATGCCCGCCAGGTCCAGCGCAGCATCATGGATGGGGGGAACGATCCCCCACAGTTCGCTCGGGCTGACCAGAACATCGGCACTACGGCGATACTTCTGCGCGGCCTTCCCGAGCCGAACGACCCTCAGGAACAGGTGATCCACCGGAACCTCTGGGCACTGGTGAAAACCGCTGCCGTTCAACTGGCGGAGAGCTCTGCATTGCGACACCGACTCGTGGCCTCTCTCCCCACCAGGGGAGTGGGGATGCACCAAATGAATCGCTCCACCCGCTCACCGCTATAGCCGCCGAGCGCGGCACAGGAAGCTGCATCTACGCCTCGGCTTGACTTGGTGCCCGCTCCGCACCGACCGCCTGCACGCGAGCGGCTCGGGCCGAACCAAGACACTCGCTTCAACGGAGGCCGAAGCAAAGGCAAGGCCAAGCGCGAGGATTAGGACGAGGGCCCCTCCATGCAGAGGGGCAAAAAGAACATAAAAGATCACCGCCGACCGGCCAACTCTGTGTTGGTCGCCACGGCTGATCACACGAACAAGCAGCCCCAGCAGGGCCTTCCGGACCACTTCAACGAGCTCATGGAGAGCCCGTGCACCAACCACACCTACCCCGTCAAACACCTCTACAAGGATTGCGAACCCCTCAAGCGCCTTCTGCGATAGGCCGGCGGGCCAAAGGAAGAAAAAGGCGAAGAAGCAGCGGCCAGGAAAGGGGCGTAGCAGGCAAGGATCCGGACGACTGAAGGTCGAGGTGATCCGATCGAATGCCTACCGACTGAAGGACGACAACGACAACGTTCTCACCAACGCTTGGAACAACTATGTCGTTTCTTCCCCTAAAATTTAGTCTTACCATTGTTTACTTAACGTTTGCTCCTATAAAAGCGCCCCGACCCGAACACTTTCGGCCTGGGTCGCTCGGGGGGCCCATGGGGGTGCACTACCACCTCTCTTTTCATTTACTATCATATGGTAAAACTCCTTCCTACCCAAACGAAAGGGTAGTTTGTTCCTTTAATTTACCTTACGTAGCTTTGCTTCAAATGTTCCGACTGATCGCACCCCGCCTCTACCTATGGTTACTGAGCAATGGGTTTGAGCTAAAACATGATATATTGACCTCCTAAGGTTGCGATGTCTCAAACCTATTTAACGGGCAAGTGCGAAAAAGAAAGAATAAAAAACAAAATTATGCAAAGGTAAAACCAAGGAACGAATGGGACAAGCCTCACCGAACGGAGTGATTCCATCACAAAAAACGAAAACAGATTCATTGAGTACACAAAAAATGTTTGCACGGGGGCTCCCCCACGAACTTAACTTTTTACATCTACTTCTACTCTAGAAATTCTACTGTGGCTCCCTGGCAACATCGACTGTCGGTGCGATCCGCAAGGGCATGGCTGCTCGCTCTCCGGCGGGACGACATTCGGCTTCGTCGGAAGTGGGGTGACGTTCATCTCCGACCCGGGCTCCACTCCGTCTGTAGGATGGGTGATGTCCTCTTGATGTGCGCCATCGGCCAGGTCCGCATGGCGGGTATCCACCACCCACTGCGCGGAGACTTGCTCTGCCACCAACTTTGCATGTGGCAGCAAGCTCTCCTCGAGTGATTGGATGTCCTCCGTGCTCAAGCCATCGGCATACCCGCTATAGATAGCGGTGAAGTCCAGATCCGGGTGGTACGTCGCCACCGAAGTCAACACCCCCGACGCTTCGTAGGATAGCCCGTGTGTGATGAGGGCCCGGACCTCATCTGAAACCTCCACCAGCCGGATGGCGGGTGCACTAGTACTTGGCGCCGACCCGAAGACCTCCGAGATGACAAGCTGGGCAACATTATGGATCTGGTCAAGTTCCCCCTCGATAGCACGTCGCTCTTCAAGGGACTTGGCTAGCGCCTCCGCATTCCAGCCAAAAGTTGCCTTGGTCGTCTCCAGGTCCCGCTCCAACGATTCCACCTTTCCACCCAGCTCTGGAAAAAGGACGACAAGCTCAGAATCAAGCTAAAGGAAGAAACCAACACGTCGAAAGCAGAAAAGGAACTTACCGAGGTAGATGTTCTCGAGGACAGAGAGTCCCTCCGCCTGCCGGGTCACCTGCTTGCACAGCTGGGCGTTCGCCTCCTTCGTCCCCATCACCCGGCCCCGAAGCACGAGCACTTCCTGGTTTGCCTCTAACCGGGCCTTTCGCTCCGACTCCAGGGCATTTCGCTCTAACTCCAGGGCATTCCGCTCTGACTCTAGGGTCTCTAGGGATCTTTAGAGCACCGCCTTGGTGTCCGCCAGGGACTTCCGTAGCTCCACCTCGGTCTCCGCCTATGGGCCTTCACCGCCTCAAGGCCCCGCTCGACGGCGGTCGCCCGCTCCACCGCGAGATGCTCCACCATCCGCGCCTCGGTCACCTCCGCAGCCCGGTCCTGGGACTCGCGGCGGGCATAACTGACGCTCAAGCTCGGCCATCCAGGCGTGCTCCATCCGGAGGAAATGGGACTTACGGCACGACATCTCCTGCAGACCCTACAAAAACGAGAAGCAAGCATGCTGAGGCAACCAACAAGAGACTAAGGGGTCAAGGACAAGCGCGAGAAACTCACCTCCATGACGTGCTGCAGGTTGACCTTGACCAACTGCTGGACAGACTTAACCCACTCCTGGGCATCCTCAAGCTTCACCGACAGCTTGGCGAGATCAGACTCTATGGTGAGTCCTCTCCCCCCAAGGATGTCCCAAAGCTAACACTCCTGCGAATCCCAAAGGATGAAACAAACCTTGGTCGGGTCCTCGGGACAGGGCCACCGTAGGTCAGTCTCCTCCGGCCTGCTGGAGGGCCCAGCCCCCGATCGGACCACCACCAGCTCCTGCAACGGAGCCGGTAGCTCCACCACATCATCTGCTTTGTCATCGGAGGGGATCTCTACCACCTCGGTCCCACGGGCCACCGATAGGTGTTCCGGCTCCGTCCCGGCCGCATCTCCCCCCGACACCGCCAGCGCTGACCAGGAAGGTGAACCGTGCAGCCCTCCACCTGGCGAGGCAGGAAACCCGGTCTCCCTCTCCTCTTCTGCCGCAGCCGGTGGAGGAGGGGCCGCAAGGAACACCTCCGACACAGCCTCCACCGTCACCACTGGGATCGCCGCCAGCATTGACGCCGCCGCTGCCACCGTACTAGCAACCGACCCGAGGAGCACCACCCCTGGAAGGGAAGGACTCACCGCCAAGCCAGGCGGTTAGAGGAGCGGGCCTATACCCATGTGTCGTCGGGGCCCGTGCCAGCACGTGACTCACAGCGGGAGGATGCCCCGCCTGCTGCTCCGGTCGGCGTGCCCCGAGGCGAAGGTCGTGGTGACTCGCTAACTGGGCAGGAGCCGGTTAAGTCGACTCTGCCCCCGGCTAAAGTGAGGGGGCATGAGTTGCAGCCCGAGAGTGGTCCTCGCCCTGTGGGCCCATTGGGTTTTAGAGTCGTAGCGCTTACATCCCGTAAGCCTTTCTTTGTTTCTTTTTGATCTTGCTATTGAGTCTTTTTGGAGTATGACTGACCTATACTTTTTGTCAGCGGCCGGATGGTGACGGGGTTGAGCATCACGAAGCGACAGTTGCCTCATTCAACATGAGCAACGACCGACCATGGTTCAAAGGCCGGCCCACGAAGGGCTCGAGGCTGCCTCGCGTCAAACAGAGCCAGGGGAGAAAACGCAGATGAGCCACGTGTGGTCCTCGCCCAGTCTGCCCCAAAGCGGAGGAGTCATCTCAACCTTCTCGTTCGATACTAAACCTCTCATCAAACCCATAGAATCTCCATCGAGGGAAACTAGTGGGCCACCCGGATCGGTCTCCGGAATGACCCAGGCATCTGCCGGGTTGTAGGTAAAGGAGCAGTGGAATGTCACAAGAGGGCTATGCCGACCCCGTCACGAACGACGGACCCGGATTCCACTCGATCATACCCGTTAGCGAGCTCACCGACCGCGTCACTCGAGCCCGAGCGATCGTGGCAAGCGACAAAGCTCTGCCCCTCCGGTTGTGAGAAACCGAGGATGGGGTAACGCATAAAAACTCAAACTAACCCCTACCGAGCCCAACGGGGCCCAGGGGCTCAAAACTAACTAACCAAACGGCCTCGGCTGCGCGGGCTGCACCGACGCTAGGATCCACGACTCCGACTCGCCCGATCCCACGGCGCGCACCAACACCAGAATCCGCAAGCTCCACCTCATCCGATCCCTAAACTAACTAACTAACCGCCTTGGCTACGCGGGCTACACCGACACCGGGATCCACGACTCTGACTCGCCTGATCCCACAGCGCGCACCAATGCCATGATCCGCGAGCTCCGTCTCGACCGATCCCTAAACTAACTGACTCGACTAAAATACACGCACACACGCCCGACTGAAAAAACCCCTAGGCGATCCTACCCGAATCGCCCGGGGCTCGAAAGATGATGCACAGTACTTAAATGGTTTCTTCAGCAGCTTATGCGACAAAACGGGACCTCCCCCGCTGGCAACATGAAAACCCCCCAGACGATTCCGACCAAATCGCCTAGGGGCTCGGGGGCTACATCCACGGGTGCGCTCGTGCGCACCCACCGTCGAGAAAAAAAATTCCCCAGACAATTCTACCCGAATCGCCCGGGGGCTCGGGGGCTCCTATCGGGTTCATAAACCCGGGTCCCTCATGGACCAGCTCCCCAATAAAGGCTCGGCCCAATAGACAACGTTGCGAGCAACGCGCAACTCATGGGCCGACCCAAAATACCTAGACGACAGGCCAAAAGTACGATCTAATCTCCGACCGGAAGGCCTGGCCGAGGAGGAACGGCGCCTGTTTCTGACTCTGGCCCACCTCTCCGATTGGAACGCTCGCTTCGGTCTCTAGCCCGCCACCGGACGGCCTCTCTGACCGGAAGGTCTGACCAAACACCGCTTTCCGACTCCGACCCGTGTCTCCAATCGGGGATACGCCGAACCCCTGCTTACAAGCTCCTTTCCAACTAGCGCAGTTAGAGCCAACTGGGGCCAACCGGCCGGGGACGCCTGCTCGGTAAGGACTAGGAAACGGACAAAGAAAGTAAGGCAGGGCGCACAAGTCAAATCGCAATACCAGGGACCGTACCCTATGCACCTACCAGGCAGTACCCTGCGACCCTCCTGGCACGATAGAACTCAAGCAATGTTGTAGGTGCCGATATTTCCCCCTACAGTGTTGTAGGCGCCATTAACTCCCATACCAGACAAATACGGTAAGGCTCCCCTCACAAGCCTATGGGCATCGACAGTGTTGTGGGCGCCGGCATTTACCGTACCAGGTGAACATGGTAAAACCCCTTGCATGCCTCCAGGTATCAACAGTGTGGCAGACGCCGACATCTGCCATACCCGAAGAAGACAACACAACCTCCCACGTGCATTTGACATTCAACAGTATTGTGGGCACCTACCATCATCCTGTACCTGCCGGCGTGGGCAACAAGACTTAGTAGCATACGTACTCTCTCCTTCTCACTTGTAAGGCTATCCCCTTCATCTATAAAAGGGGATGCGCTCTCTCCCAATAGATAAGTTGATTCAGATCGATCAAGTTTACTAGTACACCACAACAGAACCACTAGGTTCAAACCTCGAGCACATGCTCGAACACATAGCACATAGCGGAGCTCCCGGTGCTCTCGGCCCTTCTGACCAGAGTCCGACCGGACCTTTTGTACCTTCATCTTTCTCCATCTCGTTTGTAATCCCACTATAAACTTCGAGCACCTAGGCTCAGGAATAAAGTCACTGACCGACTTAAACTAGACGTAGGGCACGTTGGTTGAACCAGTATAAACGCTGTGTCATTGAGTGCTAGGCCACCTCCGATCACAACATACAACAAAACTACAAATATTTACGTGTTGGTCACTTTCTGCACCGACAGACAGGCTTCAAAATAAAGAGGTTCTCAATAGGAGTAGCAGGGACACATCGTGTCATTCATATATTTCCTGGTAGCACGGGTACACATTTTGTGACAGCACATATAGACTTCAGGCTTGGTTCAACCAAAGGTTGTTACATTCGGACTAATACAAAATACAGAGATATGTTACCTACCTTACATGAATCTTTCTATAGATTTAGGCTGAATGTTTTCTATATTTAAAATTTGTTTGTACACAGTAATGCTCGACACATAGGTCCCCGTTCGCTTGTCTGAAAAAATAAGCCAAAATACTGTAGCGGCTGGTTGTGTGAGAGAGAAATACTGTAGTGGATGAAAGATGCACTGTAGTAATATGAGGAGAAGCAGCCGGACCAGCCGGCTGGTCTGAAATTTTCAGACCAGCCGAACGCGGCCATAGAGCAAAAAAATAAATATGGCAGACTACATGCTATGTCCACATATTGCGTGCCTTATGTATTAATTGCAAGCCTATGTGTTAATCTTTTATTACTATGGACAGACATTTGCTCCTTTATATTCTTGCAGTTTCCTCATACCTCTGTACATCTTTGGTTTTGAGGCTACGGAACTAACTTGAGAATTATTACTTCCAATACAAGCGACGATGAGTAGGCACATGCTCCCCACTCTAGCACCTCTCTCTCTATCTAGGTCTGTGGTCTACAAATCTCACTTAGCTTACATTTGATTTTTATCCAAGATTTATCTTTGGAGCCCATATGTTTGATTTCTTTCCTCCATTGTTCAAATAGGATTTACCATACGCCATCAATGCTTAATTCTAGAAATTGTGAAATTGTTGATCGTGTGATACTGGTGCATCTTTCTCCGTTTCAAAGAAATTATGTGGCCTCCTATCCTATGCTACGGCTATGATTTTGATTGGCTGCCCATCACCATTGATGGCCCCACCTTTTCCTCAGTCTGATTACGATATTTACTGAGATTCTAAGGTACATCTTTTCCGTATATGATGAGTTTGTATTCACATGCTTAGTTCGTTTTTGTAATTTACAGAACCTGCATACTTGCTTTGCGCCGCACGCTGCCGCTGGGATTTTTTTTGGTGGGCGTCAGTGGATGTGCGCAAAGGATAAAGCCGAAGGGAGGAGGCAGGAGGGGCAACACAAGCATCTCAGCATTGCAAAGAACCTGTACGAGTCCAAGGTTCATCCAACAACATTGATCCCAAAAATAAGCTAGATGGGAATATGTATACAACATCACCCTATGTCGCCCTACCATTGGTTATTCACAATAGACACGAAACTCTGGTATAATACTATTTAATATTTACAGTATGTGTTTCCCTCAGCTTTTGCAAGGCTCGATTGTACCCGCCGCGAAGCGCGGGGTCTCTGGCTAGTTATATATAGATTCATCACATAAGATCTATGTTTTTAGATTCACTAAAAAAATACTTTCGCAATATATAATTCATATTTTATAAAACTAAAAGGATTTTTTTTTAAATAGATGGTCAGATATAGTAATAATTGACTTAGGGTAGATATAATGTGACATGTAAAAAAGAATAGAGAGAGTACAAAATAAAGTCCAACAGATATGCAGAGTATACAAGGCAACACTAAAAAAACACACTATTTGTTTTAGTTTTGTCCAAAGTCAAACTTTCTTATTTTTTTAAAAGAAACTATAAAAACATACCCACATTTGCCACGTTGCATCAATTTCATTAACGGTAATGCTACTATTAAGACGTCTGGAAGGTCAGAAACCTTGCTCCACTCACTGCCGCATGCGCCGCTCGCCTTAAAAAAACAAAATCAACTCCCGCACGTCGTCTCGCGCTCGCGCCGCCCGCTTCCGCATGCGGCGCCGACCGCTGAGCTACCCTCTCCGGTTTGGCGCGTGGTTGTCATGAGTCGCGCCGCGCTTGTTGTTGCCAGCCCCGCCAGCGCGTAGTCGTCATGAAGTCGTGATGCTCGGCTAATCGCGCTACCTTAAAGCGCTGGGGCGAGGCCGCTGCCTCCCTGCCCCGGCGCGTGTTGATGTTTTCGGACCACCGACGAGTAAATTTATATTTGTGCATCTGGCTCAGATGGTGTGCTCGGAGGACACAAGGGTTTATACTGGTTCGAGCGGAACGTCCCTACGTCCAGTTTATTGCTGCTCGTGTTACCGGCACTTGGTTTGCAGTAGGGGTTACAAACAGGCGATAGAGGGAAAGGATCCCAAGTCTCTGGTGAAAGGAGTGAACGGGTGCTGAGAGCTCGATTGTTGCTCAGCCGTGTGCTCGTGTCGTGCTCTTGTGTTTTTATCTCGTGGTTCGGTCTCGTGTGGATCTAGATTCCCCTTTCATGGGGCGCCCTGCTTCCCCTTTTATAGGCGAAGGGAAAACGCGGGTTATAGTAGAGGAAAAGAAGAAGAACAAGAGAGAAGAAGGCTTTCAGGATAGTCGGGTCCTTTTTCTCCTTCATGCGGGTCTCGTCAATCCTGTAGATGTCAACAGGGACGGCTCCACGTCGCGGCACTGTTCGTCACTAGCGCCATGCGCAGGCGTCATCTGTCGGTCATGGCGTTCCATTCTGTCCCAGCGGACGTTGTGGTGAACTAACGTGCCTGTCAGCGTTCGTACGAGGGTTAGACAGAACAGCACCGGCACGCCCAACGTTGTTCTTGATGTAAACCCTCAGGTAGAACAACACCAACCCAAGGGGTCAGACGAGACGGAGCCCGCAGCCTTGAGGTCGGGCGATACGGAGCTCTCACCCGAGGGGTCGGGCGAGACGGAGCACGAACCCAAGGGGTCAGGCGAGACGGAGCCCGTGGCCTTGGGGTCGGGCGAGACGAAGCCCGCGGCCTTGGATGAGACCCCCGCGGCCTCGAGGTCGGGCGAGACGGAAACCGCGTCCTTGGGGTCGGGCGAGACGGAGCCCGTACCCAAGGGGTCGGGCGAGACGGAGCACGAACCCAAGGAGTCAGGGAAGACCTTTTTAATACGTCTTGCTCCATCCAAGAAAGTCAGCGTGGACGCTAACTTCCTTGCTTTGGGTATCCCTAATATCGATACACGATAGCGCGTGGCCGCTGTCTCCCTGCCCTGTTGCGCAGCCATCACCGAGGTGCTACTTACAAGCATCGCCGGGCCGCTGCCTACGGTGAACTCCACATGCTAACGAGCCTCCATTCTCTGAGCAGCAAGGAGATGTTTGTGCTGAAACTGCATGTTGCAAGCGTCTGTTTTACGTGTTTCAAATGTTTTAGAGGTATGTTGCAAATCTGGGATGTTGCACATATTGTAACGGTTGTACACGTATATTGCAAGCTCATGTTCTTAATGTTTTATCTGTTTTTTCCCGACGTATGTTGAAAGTGTGTTTATCTGGATGTTGCATATGTTTTCACACATATGATGCAAGCATTTTATCTAGATGTTGTGTATGTTTATAATTGTTTCAAGTGTTTTTCAGGTGTTTTTGCAAGTGTTTCACACGAATGTTTTATTTGTTTCATTTGTTTTTAGACGTATATTTCAATTGTTGCATCTGGATGTTTTAAAACTAGATTGAGTGTTGCATCTATCTCCTCGTCTTTCTGTTGTCTCGCCTTGATGTTAGGCGTGGTAATGCGGAGGGGTTCCCACCGGCGCGGGGCGGGCTCCACGTGCTTGCGGGCGGGTGCAGCAGGCGAGACGTGGGCGGGCAGGCGTGGGACGCGAGAGGCGTGGCAGTGCAGGGGTGTACGAATCTAGCGTGCGGACATCCGGACGCTAGCCATGCTCTTTTATTAAATCTAGCATAAAATATGTACATCGCATTTATTTTGTATATATTGTAGATGTTTATATATTTTTCTATGAATTTACTTAAAATTGACAAAAGTTATACTTAAAAGCAACAGCAGGAAACTCTCGTGACGCCTACAGATTGAAACTGATTTGTTACCTCTAATTTTCTTGAAAAATTTCAGAGGCATTAGCCCGGTTTCACGAAACGAGGGCAGGCACCCTCTTTGTTCCCACGGCACCAACCCATGCGCAATGCACCAACCAAACCAACAAGTCCCATCGCTCTCCACTTGCTTTCGGTCACGGTCGCTGGGATTGCCGCTTATAAACCGACCGAGCCGCGCCGCACTGTAAGTCGAGGCACGCACCCACACCCACGAAGCATTGCAAACGAGAGCCTTTTTCGTCCCTTGTGTCCTCGTTTTACGCCGCGCGCTCCCGGGATCTAAGCGAGACGCGACCCGTGTATACAACATCACCGCTGCATCTCGCCGAGACCATTGGGATCGGTTCACAATAGCCGATCGAAATCATGTCACACCAGCGTGAATATTTAAGTTGTTCTATTTACGCATTGTTGCTTTACGTTTTCATAGTAGAGTATGACCAGTTGGGTCCACCGGGATGTAATTTATAAGAACATAAGTGCTCGCATTACTCAGTATGAACACTCATTCGGACATTGCATAATACACACGACGCCAAGGCGGCTTGCTCGCCGGCGCCAGGTTCCGTCAAAGTAATTATTCACCACGTCGCGGTGACATGACGCGGCGGCTGGAGTGTGACAGTTGGTACCAGAGCCACCTTCCTTCGGCGTGTGGGTGACGAGCTCCTTATTTGGCGCCGCCGCCGATACCACCACCACCACCACCGCACCACCACCACCACCACCACCACCACCACCACCACCACCACCGTCGTTGGTCGTCAAGATCCACGCCCACAATGACGCCGCACCTCTTCGTTTCAACACCGCGCGCCTCACATCTACTAACGCGCCTCAATCGACGCCCACCGGTGTTCGATCGGGTCCGCATCAACAACCGGGTCTGGAGGCATCAACACGAGTGAGCATCCCAAATCCGCTTTTTTTTTATACTTTTGCACAAGTAGGCGATCGACAAGGGTTGCGCGGCATTTGTTCAGGCGTAAAATTCAAGTCGAATCGCGTCCTCTCTTGTTGCGGTGGCGTTCGGCGCGCGGAATGTCCGTGAGCTTGGGTTACTAGGTCTGTTGTCATCGTGCTTGCACTACAACCGTCTTAGTGTAAAATCCTCGGCTCCGCCTCATTCCCAAAGCGGCGGTGAACGTATACCTTGCAGTCGGCGAGGGAGCGGCAAGCCAAAACCATCTTTGGTACAACCGGCTTCTCAAAGCAAAAGCAAGGTCCAACCTTCCACGCAGACTAATCTCATTATTGACATCATGACACGCCGGTCGGATGAGGAAAACACCAAGTGGGAGAATTTGCGAGAAAAATCTGGATGTCATGTTTCACCAAATTATCGAGATGCATTCGGTCCGTATAAATGAAAGCACAATTTGGACCTCACAGTGGAGGACTATGGATGAATACACTAACGAACAACATCTCATTTCTCAAAGAAGTTCAAGCCAATGGAGAAGCCATTGCGAGTCACTCTCCGGCAAATGGAGGGAGTCCAAGAAACCGATCAACCTCAATATCAATATGGTCAACATCATCACTCAGATACAGAAGATGTAGATTCTCTGATTTTGGATGACAATGCCTCCTTTCACAATGTGTTTGCCAAGGATACCATGCAAGGCAAAGCACAACCATCCGTGCAACACAAAACAAATCCCAAGCAATACCAACAGAATGAGACGAGGCCAGAAACTAAAGGACAAGAGCACAAATCTTATGCCTTACCTAGGCCAGCCATGCCTAAAATGGATTTCCCTGATTTTGAAGGTTCTGACCCAAAGGTCTGGCAAGATCTCACCATGGATTTCATAGAAGGTCTCCCCAAATCAGAGGGTTTCAGTGTCATCCTGGTCATTGTAGACAGATTGACAAAGTATGCCCACTTTCTAGCCCTCAAACACCCATACTGTACGGACTACTATAGCTCAAACATTCTTGGACAATATAGTTAAGCTCCATGGATTCCCCTTGTCCATCAAACCGATGAGATCCAATTTTTGTCAACAACTTTTGGAAACAACTATTCACCAAATACAAGATTCAACTCAACCTCGAGACGGCTTATCACCCTCAAAACAGACAATGGGCGGCCCGAGAGGGTCAACCAATGCCTTGAGATGTATCTCAGATGTGCGTTCATGACTCCCCATCAACATGGAAATCTTGGTTTGTCATTGGCGAGTTAGTTATGGTACAACACCTCACTTTGCACTCATCACTAGGGTGCACACTTTCAAAGCACTCTATGGTTATGATGCTAATCTGGGTGCCATACCAACTCTTATGTTTGACACCACTCCCGAGGTTGTTGAAGTCATTGTTAAACAGGAAGTTCCATCTTCACCCCTATGAAGAACATCTAGCCAAGGCTCAAAATAGGATGAAACAAAGCTGCAGATACTAAAAGAATGAGTTTTTTTTCACGGTGGGGATCAGTCCTGCTGAAACTACAGCCCTATACTCAATCATCTGTGGCCAACAGGCCCTTCCCAAAATTGGCTTACAAGTACTATGGCCCTTATACCATTCTTCAGCGTATTGGTCAAGTTGCCTACAAGCTACAACTGCCAGAGAACTCCCATATCCATCCAGTGTTTCACATCTCCCAGCTCAAGCCCTACACCCCGGATCACTCCCTGCTTATTTACACGACACCGGTGCTCACAGATCTAAAGCTAGCACAAACGGTTCCTCGGGCATTTCTGGGAGCGCCGCATGGTGAAGAAGGGCAATTTTGCATCCCCCTGTAAAGATTGGTGGGCGTGGCTACCAGCATCAACATCGACATGGGAAGACTACTACGTCGTCAAAGCTCGTTTTCCTGATGCTCCAGCTTGGGGACAAGCTGATTCTCGCGCCGGGGGAGGTGTCACACCCGCGTGAAGGCGCCAAGCTGTTCTATTTACGCATTGTTGCTTTTACGTTTTCATAGTAGAGTATGACCAGTTGGGTCCACTGGACAGAATTTGTAAGCAGCATAAGTGCCTGCATTACTCTGTATGAACACTCATTCAGACATTCAGTAATACACACGACGCCAAGGCAGGGGCTTGCCCGCCGGCGCCAGGGTTCCGTCAAATCCCGCTGTTCCGCTCACGTCGCCGGTGACCCGCCGCGGCCAGGGGTGTGACAAACTGGACCTAGAAAAGCGAGGCCCTCCGCTCCCTGTCGAGTTCCCGAGGCGCTACTCTACCAGGGTTCGGCATCCTTTGGTTCCCCACGTATGTGATCTTCGTGCTTTCCCTATTTTGTGCTTTGCTTAGGTTCTGGAGTGGTAGTGCTAATTGTTTGTTTGATGGGTTAATTAGATTCGGTTGCTGCTATTTTAAGCTGCTGCTGCCAATGTTTTTAATGGTCATCCTAATGATCCTTTTTTTTATTGATTTTTATCTCTAGGTTGCTCAATGTTAGGATAAGCAGGCTTTAGTAATTACACTGTCTCTTGCAATATCACTGCATTCAATTGGGGGCTTTAAGCCCTTAGCTGGCTGTGTAAGAATTCAACTGATTTTGTTGTATGTATATTGGAACAGATGGCCACTTCCACAACTCAGCATGTGCTTTCATCCATCAAATTGCTGCCCACAGGCTGCTTCCATCCTGATAAGAGAAATAGCTGTGTGCTTTCTGATTCAGTAGGGCGTCGCTGCCCCAGTGCCCGTAATTTGGGTTTAGTCCTTCAGTGATTGAGCCGGTTCAGCTACCGGGGAGCCCTAAAAGTGGCGTAACTCCAAAGAAATCAGGTACGTTCTTAAGTTCAGCTCCACTGAGCAGCGGTCACAAAATTGTTCTACGAAACACTGATTCATTGACATTATAAGATTGTTGCTCACGTGCTTGTAGGTGAAAGCGCACTCATTCTGATACGGCATGGAGAATCGTTGTGGAATGAGAAGAATCTGTTTACTGGATGTGTCGATGTTCCCCTGACCCCTAAGGGTGTTGACGAGGCAATTGAGGCAGGAAAAAGGATATGCAACATCCCAGTTGATGTAATATACACTTCGTCGCTGATTCGGGCTCAGATGACCGCTATGCTTGCCATGATGCAGCATCGTCGTAAGAAGGTTTTAAAATCTTTTCCTTTTATATTTCCAGTATTCATATTGAGTGTGTTCATGTTTGCAATTGATAAACTAAAGAGGTTATGGCATCTGCCACTGACCATTTTAGGTTCCAATCATTGTGCACAATGAGAGTGAACAAGCTCACAAGTGGAGTCAGATATACAGTGAAGAGACAAAGAAGCAGTCCACTCCTGTCATAACAGCTTGGCAATTGAATGAACGAATGTAGAGTTTCCTGCACTCTAGAATGATTATCTGGTGCATCGTGGTATTTCTTGTTGAACCTAACATGTAATTCTACCTGGCCATTTAAGGTATGGTGAGCTTCAAGGCCTTAACAAGCAAGAAACCGCTGATCGATTTGGTAAAGAGCAAGTTCATGAATGGCGTCGCAGTTATGATATTCTCCCCAAATGGAGAGAGCCTTGAGATGTGTGCAGAGAGAGCAGTTGCTTATTTCAAAGACCAAGTAAGGATATTATCAGACACTACTATTTCAGTTTACATGTTGCTTTGTATGCGTACAAAAGTCAGATGTTGCAAGCTTTGGTTTTGAAACTATGGTTGGCCTTCAATTATCTCTACCAACTAATTCTAAATCTGTTTCTGTCGATATTGCCTAATACAATATCAAACACTGACCTGCATTGCAATTCAGTATTTTTTTCCCCATGAACTTTGTAGTATAACCTTGGTACGTTTCTTGTCTCTACTCTCTTAGATTATACCTAAACTTGTGGCTGGAAAGCATGTAATGATTGCTGCCCATGGGAATTCACTTCGTTCGATTATAATGCATTTGGACAAGTTGACTTCTCAAGAGGTATTTTATGTTTGTTTTGTACTCCCTCCGTTCCAAATTATAAGACGTTTTGGCTTTTCTAGATACGTTGCATTTGCTATGCACATAGATATACACTATGTGTAGGTACATAGCAAAAGCAATGTATGTAGAAAAGCCAAAACGTCTTATAATTTGGAACGGATTAAGTACTTTAGTTACTTTTCACAATTGGTGTTCTTGTGTAGAGATTGTTGACAGGCCCTTCATTTCTCAGGTTATCAGCCTTGAGTTGTCTACTGGCATTCCTATGCTGTATATATTTAAGGAAGGGAAATTTATCAGGCGAGGAAGTCCCGCAGGACCTTCTGAAGCAGGTGTCTATGCTTATACCAAGGTAAGAATTTTCTCTGCTTCCTGGTTGGAATGAAACAACATTCTGATTTAATCTGTAATTTTCCAAACAAATTGACATATCTAGGAGCACCAGTTGCAGTTTTTGAGCTCTTACTATTTAAAGTTCAGACAACTGAATCTATTTGATTTTAATCGTAATTACAAAGCAATAGTATTTTTCTATTGTCTTATTGTGAATGGTTTGTGGTGCAAACTTTTTAAATGTCTTAAAAGTTTATATCTCCAGCTTAATTTTTTTTGGTGCAGAATTTGGCTCAGTACAGACAGAAGCTTGATGGCATGGTTCAGTAGTCATCTGTTAGGTAAAGATTTGTTATTTCGATGTATAGTAACCGATTTCTCCAAAGGGATACATTTGTAAAACTAATCATTTACTCTTGATGGTTTGTAGGCTTTTCGTTTGCTACTGGTTGCTACTCATCCGTCGAACATGCATTTGGTCCCAAAAGAAGGGGTCAAGCTCCGTACTAATGTTCATCATTTGGGATGACCTAGTACAAGTTTGTAGCGGCTCGTTTATCTCTTCGGAATCCTTCCAGCACGTGGTAGTAAAATGTAGAGGATAATTTAGCTGATGGGCTGTAGATACAGATGGGGATAAATTTTGATGGCAATTGTGTTATCTTCTCGCGTTCCTATTCACTTAGATTGAAATATTTGTTGCTAAAAAAAACTTAGATTGAAATATTTGTAATGGCGCAGCAATAAACACTTCTAGTGGAACGGCATGAAACGAGATGGTGTGATCGAATGCTTGATCCCCATTTCATCAATTCCTTTTTGCCCCAGTGTGTGATCGGAATGTTCTATCCTAGCTTGGCAGACATTCGATTCGGATCCTTTTGGCCTGGCCAGCGAGCATCCTGTTGAAGCTGCTCAGCGGCATTGTTCATCAGTTGTGCCGACAAGCACGGAAGATGCAGAATTCCAGATTCAGCCTCGCACAAATCCAGCGGCGCAAAAACTGACGCGCAGGTGGCATCTAGGCCGGCTGAAGTCGGTGGTATAAAATTTGTGGCTGCAGGTCAACCACCCACCGTGGTTACCGTCTACCATCCACCCTGCCAAATTGGATTCCTGCAGCTGGAGATCATAAGCCCGTTGGTTTGACTTGAAGTACAGTCATTTATCATTCATTCACTGCCAAAGTGCCAACTCACACTCACAGCAAGCATCTTCTTCCATCACTCCATGTAATTCATGGTAGAGCAAACACGCATCATGCTTATCACTCCTGACATTGCTGCTAATATCATTGAACCCAGCCAGACAGTGGCAGATCGAGCGAGAGTGACCCAGCATCGAAACACACCCAGTTTGCTAACAGCAGAAACAAGTGTTCTCGTAGACATGACAGCATCAAAGGGACGGGACGGGGACGGCTCCAGGACCAGGGGGAAGCAGCAGCAACAGCAAGCACAGCCTGAATTGGAGGCAAGCGAGCCCATTTCCATTTGAAGGCAACACAACACAATTCCCTCGCCGCCACCCGTTTTGACCCCCCCGCATTTACCCCACCACTCCTCGTTTCGCTCTGGCTTTGCCGGGGGAAAAGAAAACAACCGCCTCGCTCGCCCCCCGCCCCTACCCCCTACGACCACGACGG
The DNA here is from genome assembly GCA_904845875.1 of Miscanthus lutarioriparius. NCBI lineage: Eukaryota > Viridiplantae > Streptophyta > Magnoliopsida > Poales > Poaceae > Miscanthus > Miscanthus lutarioriparius. The sequence goes on along the minus strand of CAJGYO010000007.1, from coordinate 11,304,700 downwards.
CCTCCGGATGAGGGTCGGTTCCTGCCGCGTCTTTTACCGTCAGCTGGATGTCAAATCACAACGCGCCCTGTGACATCCCCAAGCCGGCCTCCGTCGACGAGTTCCTCGTCAAGAATGGCAAGAAGAAGAAGGTACCCCCGTCCATCCATCCATGCATTCCGGCCATTTTCCCTCCCGGAGCCGGAGGCTAGCTGCCTGTGCGTGCGTGGCAATGTGGCTGATGAGGTTTGTTTGCTCTCGCAGTCCTTCATGTCGGGCCTCTTCCGCAAGAAAGGGAGGGGCGCGGACAAGAAGCTGCTCTCGCGGCGGGACATCGTCTTCGGTGAGTGCGTGCGTGCCGGCGGATGCTCGCGGCAGGCCGTCCCAGCGTTCTCCCGTCTGGCCGGCGGTTGGATTGCTGACGCGTGGTTTCACATTGTTTTCTGCAGATTTGGAGGGCAAAAGCGGCGACAGGATGGACCTCTTGGAGGCGTCCCCCGCTGTCCGCAAGAGCTTCTCAGGTAACGCCGGCCGCCAGCCGGATCATACGAGAGCATACTGATACAGTGACAATGCGCCACGTTGGCTGTGATCTGCTGCCGAGAATGTGCTGTGCCTGTGCACGCCTGATGTGATGACTCGCTGGGCTTTGTGTTTCAGATCGGCACTGCACGACCCGGATCGAAAACCTGACCCTGAGCTGCCTGGATTCTCCCAGGAGACCCAATGTCGACACCCGGGAGTACCGGTAACAGCAACTTCCCATTTGGACTGGAGTTTGACGCTAATTAATTTCTCCTGCTTCTGCAAACCTCAAGCTCATTGCTTGATAGCGCTAGTACAATGATGATCGGTCCCTTTTGTTTTACCTGATATATAAACTTGAAGCTGGACCATGTTTGACGATCTTGCAGGGTGTTTGTAGGCACATGGAATGTGGGAGGGAAGCCTCCTGACAGCAGCGTTAACCTCGAAGAATTTCTGCAGATTGAAGGATTGCCCGATATATACGTCTTGGGGTACAGATTTTCCCAATTTCGTTCGTTGCCAACTATTTTGTGCATCCTGCATCATCTATCTATAAAAGACTATAAATTTAAGGGGTGCTCCATCGCGATTACTGTTCATCCGGCGCGCCCCTGACCCAGATCACAGTACCGGACCCCACCTTCCCCCCGCCGTTCGCTGTTTTTTTTTCGTTCACTGTTTCCCGCGCGAAGCGCGGGGTTACCTGCTAGTTCTCATGTATATATAGACTCGGATCTTCGCACTCTAATGCATTTGGACGTTCGCAAAGGTTTCAGGAGATCGTGCCTTTGAATGCCGGCAACGTGCTTGTCGTGGAGGACAACGAGCCCGCGGCCAAGTGGATGGAGCTCATCTACCAGGCCCTGAACAGGCCGCCGGCCCAGGACGGGCAGTCCTCCGGCGACGAGCTCTCGCCGCCGGAGTCCACCTCCTCCCACTACCCCCAGCAGCCGTCCCAGGTCCGGCAAGGCATCCGCGACCCCAGCAACACCGCCATCCCCAAGTCCTCCAGCGGCGGCCAGCTCTTCGCGCAGAAGCCGCCGCCGCCGCTCAAGATGGTCAACAAAGGCTACCGAGTCGACAACGCGCTGGTCAAGACGTGCACCTGCATGTCCGACCCGTCCACCATGCAGCGCCGGGCGCGGGAGATGCGCGAGTTCCTCTACCGCGTCGAGGCCGCCGCCGCCTCGCCGGGCCGCAGCGCCGGCGCCGACGACGACGCGCTGGCCTCCATCGAAGGCGGCGACCAGAAGGGCGGCGGCATTAACTACTGCCTCATCGCGAGGAAGCAGATGGTCGGGATCTTCCTGTCGGTGTGGGTGCGGCGGGAGCTCGTGCAGTACGTCGGCCACCTCCGGGTCGACTGCGTCGGCCGGGGCATCATGGGCCGCCTCGGGAACAAGGTCTGCAAGCGCGCGCGCGCGTCTTGTCTCGTGCATGCCGAATCTTACGAACGAGGGAGCGTCTGATTCTGAATTTCTGAAATCACCAGGGATGCATCGCCATGAGCATGACGCTGCACCACACGAGCATCTGCTTCGTGTGCTGCCACCTGGCGTCCGGCGAGAAGGAGGGCGACGAGGTGCGGAGGAACTCCGACGTCGCCGAGATCCTCAAGAACGCCCAGTTCCCGCGCATCTGCAAGGTGCCCGGCCAGCGCGTTCCTGAGAAGATCATTGACCACGAGTAAGCAACCATCCACTGAAAATAAAAACATGGCAGGGCACATCATTCTTCTACACCTCTGGGCTCTGGCGCTTACTTACGCCTCTGAATCAATGCCCATCCAATGCAGTCGGATCATATGGCTTGGGGATTTGAATTACCGAGTCTCGTTAAGCTACGAGGAAACAAAGACGCTGCTGGAGGAGAATGAGTGGGACATCTTATTGGAGAAAGATCAGGTATCAACTACTCCGTATGAAACAGGATTTTTCAGAGATACGCTACAGTGTTACTACAGAGAAATGCAGTAAAAATACCGGAGGTTTCGCTCAGAAAACCTGATGCTGACAATATGGTATCTTAACAGCTCGCCATGGAAAGACAAGCCGGGAGAGTGTTCAAAGGATGGAAGGAGGGCAAGATCTACTTTGCCCCTACATACAAGTACAAGCAGAACTCCGACTCATATGTATGGGAGACCGCCAAATCGAAGAAGAAACGACGAACGCCGGCATGGTAACATAACAAGTACAGCATTGGTTTGAAGATTCAGACATGCCAAAGCTTTGAGGCTTCCTGAGGCAGACTGATATTTCTGAATGTTCTCATGTTGATGATGCAGGTGTGACCGGATACTGTGGCACGGCCAGGGCATCGAGCAGCTGCAGTACATCAGGGGCGAGTTCAGGCTCTCCGATCACAGGCCTGTCTGCAGCGTGTTCGTGGTCGAAGCCGATGTAGATAGTGGGAGCAAGATCAGAAAGGGCTACTCAACTCTGGACGCTAGGATCCACTGCGATTCCTCCGCGATACCCAAGAGACACAGCTTCTATGATGACTTCTAAAATTTTGACTTGTGATGATAGTTTTGTCTATAATATAGTAGCTTACAAAGATCAGAAACGTTTGTAGCGAAAAGGCTGAAGTTTTTCAAGCCTAACACTTGTCTTGTACTCCAAGTGGTATACTAACTGAAAGTCAATGGTGGTTACTGAACAGAATACAAGTGAACAATGGTATTTCACCCAACAGCTACTGTCTGCTGGTGAAAAGCGCTTGCGGTCTTGCTATTGAGTATAGAAAATGCCATCCAGATAGGCAGATACAACAGTGTTTTTCCTGTAAATACAAGGGCATAGCAGAAACTGAACACCGGATCGCATTCTGTCATGAAAATTGAAAAGTGAGGGTAACATTATGGTATTAGTTCTTTACCATATGGTAGATCTCATTCTGTCATGAAAAGGTTCCTCAAATAAGATCGTGAGGACAGAGAAATTGGTGCCTGACTACAAAACAAGTCAGGCATGACGATTTGCCATGTTAAAAGAGTTTCTCATCGCTTTTCGTGTTTATCTTTTAGTGAACTGTGGTAGAGATCCTATCAATTTTTAGCATTTTTGTTTCATGGTGATACTCAGAGATCAGATTAAACGCCACTTTTATCTGCTGGGGCATTAGCTTCTCCTGGCAAGCTTTTCTGCTCAACCGTGTTTGGTTCAGTCCGTGTTTGTTCCTCCTTTTCAGATTCGGTATCCGATTCTTCACTCTTTTCAGGAGCAGTCTCCATGTTTTCCCTCTTTCCAGATCCAGCATCTTCAGTCTTCGCACCTGAAATGCTTTCTAGGGCTTTTTGGCTGCTCATCTGATATGGCTCAGAAGCAAGAGCTGAATTCTCAGGGCTCCAAAATGATGGCATCTTCTTGTCATCTTCTCTCATCCTCACCGCATAATCATTTATATTGAAAGTTGCTGGGTTCTTGCCACCAAATGCACATTCTAACTCATCCATGTTGAAAAGTTCTTCCATGATCTTCATGGTGTCAGGTCTGTCCGAGTATACAAATTTGACCTTGTTTCTGGTCTTCTTCTCAAGAAGGGGGCTTGCCATCTACATTCAGATCTAGATTTTAGTTCTTGAAATGTATCATGAATTCATGATTAACTGAAAGTAACATCAGGTGTTTAATTTCCTTGATACATATGAAAGTGATACTTATGTACAGCAAAACTACAAGGCAACATCTCACTAGCTGCTGCTGTTCCGCTTCAGTTACTCTCTAGTGTTTCATTATGGCTGGCTGGTGCTCTGCAGCTGCAGCCTGCAGCGCTGCAGAGATGCAAGCGTGCTGTGAGCAACCCACAAAATTAAGCCTATATGCGGGTTCGTGGGCTATCCCGCTTGCATCCCTAGCTGCAGTAGCAAGCTCAGTTAAACACACGAATTAGTACATAAACAAATATGCTTTACTACAATATCAAGATGGAAATTCAAAAATGTTACATCAATCTTTTACTGGAGTCTATATCTAGGAAGGTGATGAAATTGGTCAGGACATGGTGTATTCATGGAACATGTCATCCTAAATATCTGATGAAATAAATAAGAAGCTCAAATATTTGTAAAGACATACCTTCCAGAAAGGCTCAAAAAACTTTGGAGCATTGTAAAGAATTGCCACACCCAATCTTTCAGGATAATGGCCTTGTAGGACATCTGCTGTCATCTTTGTCACCTGAATTGACAAGTTACCTAAGTTGAAACCAGCAAAATCAATGAGCCAAACCATCTGATCCTGACCATGTGGCAGATTTAGAATTGCATTCTCCATACAGTACACCAAGTACTTGACTTGCCCATTGGGATTCTTGGTATTCTGAAAAATAAAATAACAACTCAGAATGGTTGAATTAGACAGCATGTATTTATATGCATATAAAAATGTGCATTCAACAGTGAAAGTGGTAAAAACAAAAAGGTTTTATGGGGAACTCCCCACATTCACGTCTCAAAAAAGAAAAGATAGATGAAAAAAGGGAACATAAGAGCATTATCAAACCTGGCATCCAGGTCTCATGACAAGGATACTCCGCTCAATCTTGTCAAAGTAATCAATTCGGTAAATTTTCCCGGTCACCGCTTCATCCGATATGTCATCCTACATAAAGAAATGCAAAATAAGATTTTCTATCAGATAATAATTCATCAAACCAGATGCCATAATGCACCAAATGTTTCACAAAGCATGCTTAAAAGCTTCGCGCTGGGCTGCTGGCATAAGCAAAATCACACGTGTACCATTGTCACATACTTCAAAGCAATATGACTTGGAAAAAATCTCACCCAACGGATTTCATCTGGCTTATATTCGGAACGCCATTTTAAGGTCGTCTTCAGCATTCTAGTAGCCTTCTTTACGTCCCAGTTCCTTGCTATCAGGTACCTTGCAATTGAAGCATCAGAGCAATATAGAGCTGATTTTCCAGATAGCTGTCCTAGGTCAGTTCTAACTTTACCAATCTGACATGAAAGAAAAAGAAAAATAAGAATGCACACTGTATGAGTTCTATATAAGATAATGGTAACAATTGGCTATTTGGGTGCCTAACTGGAAAAGAAAAAGGAAAGGAGGCAAACAAGTTTAAGATGCATTTTATATCTAGAGCTCTTCCACTTAGTAGCAAACAAACAAAATATTGAATCCAGGTGACATGAAATCACCTTGGACAGCTGCTCCTCATACAATGCTGCTTCTTTCCCATGGCCATTGGTTGTACCACTCACTGAGCTCATAGTGCCCTTTCACTATTTCCTACAAGAATAAAATCAAAAGGCCTTGTAAGAACTTCAGTCTAAGTTACACAAAGGAGAATAACTATAGCTCCTGTGAGGGAGAAAAACAGCAGGACAGGCAAAGTAAAAACAGAATTGCAGCAGACATGCACAGCAAAAGTGCTGATGGTAAAATCATTCACAATTACGAATTGTACAATTATGCTAGGATTTGAACTCCATACTGAGTTCATTGAATCAAGCACAGTTAAGCAGATACAGAGTGTCTAGGCAGTAAAGATAACATATCATGTTCAGAAGCAAACTAAAAACCCTCATAAAGCCCATGCAGTATCAGAACATATTTATAGGTAAACTAAAGCAACTTCACAGAGCCCATGCTAGAGGTACTAGTTTTTGCATTGAACAGACAATGAAAAACTCATAGTTGACATGCTAAAAACGTGTGTATGAATAAACCTATACAGATAACGGAGAATTACCATGTTTGTTTGCATAAACGTACCTACTCCCATTTATAAAGACACATTCTGTGTATAAATAGACCAACTGAGAGCGCCTTTTCTGTCTTCTACATGCATACTAACACTGCAAGTAGTAGCACAATAAAGCACTACCAACAAACGGCAATCTTAATGGACAGGACAGGCAGGAATGAAACCATCATAATGCAGCAATATATGATATCAAGGGTATCGACCCCCCAGAGTCCCAACTTTGCATAACCCGCTAATGAAACTGACAACCAAGAAACAGCCAAACCGGTAAACAAAATTTCAGATAATCACATCAACAACCATGTCCCTCCCAATTTCATTCCAGTAAACGAGCAGAGCCCAGAATAGCAAAATCCCAGTTCAAGCACGGCACACCTCTGCGCCACCGCTAAGGTCAACGGGCGCTCTGCTGCCTGAACTAGGAAATCCAGCTACTCCACGAAATGGCAGTATGTCACCACAAGACGCAACTGATATTCTACTCCATCAGACACAGTGCAAGCTGCGAAACCCCTAGTCTGCGATTGCCTCCTCCAAGCTAACGACAACACGGAGCAAAACCTCCTCCGCATATCGCGTGTGATCGAGGGTTCCTTGCACAATCACCAAATCGCTAGGAACAACAAGAAGAAGAAGCTAGCAATCTTCCGTACAAAAAGGCGCTCGAAAAGTCTAATCCCCCTCAATAAGATAGAGCAGCATAGAGCAAGAGTTGAGGACGAGCTCCCGGCGCTCACCTCAGCGAGCCGCTCGAGCGGAGGAAGGCGGCGAGGGCGAGGCAGGATGCGCGAACGTGCCCGTCCCCCTCCTCCTCCTCCTCCCCTCTTCTTCCTCCTTGCTCGGGAACAAGCGAAGACGGTAGTTGCCTTTTTGTGTTGATTACTCGTGGTTTTTGTCCGCTTGATTGGATTTGGATGGTCAAGGGACTTTTGCCGGGTTCCGGGTGGCCGAAGCCGAATCAGCTCACGCACGTCCTTGTTCACAGCCACGCCTGCTGTTTCTATAACACGGGGCTGCTTCAACTTTGAAGTTCTGGATGAAAACAGCAGGCCGTAGCCTCAACTTTGTTAGCCGCAGCCTGCTAGTGGAGCTCCATCGACCATCGGCGCACCGCGGTTCCGCCCGCGGTCGGCGCACGCATGCCTGCCATTCCGGTCCGAATTTTTTTTATTTTTTAGCCTTTTTTTTAAAAAAAATCATAAATATACATCTAGAGATAAGATTTCAAAATCTAGACTCTTACCTCGGCATGGCGCCGAGGTCTTAGGCTCGACGCAGACGTGGCGGTGACTTGAGCAGACAGCTCGGCGTCATAGATCGACGCCGAGCTTGGCGCCGTAGATCCTGATGCCGTGCGCATTCTTTAAAAGCAGTCAAGAAAATAGAAAAGGACGTGAAGCTGTTTATATAGATTGATCTCATAAAAAACAAACATTCCATTATTTTAAACATTAGTTCTGGCTCTGTGCTGCTTCGGTTTAGCTAACAGGTGTTATGTTTCCATTCTGACAATAGGTTCTGTGAAGGACATAATTGTAGGCCTGCATTACAACCAAATCAAGGTAGCCGATATTCTTTGCTGGACAATGTTACACTTTTGTTCAACATTTCATCATGACCTCTTTTAATTTCAAACATTTGCCACTCTTCTTCCATAGGGTGATTAGGAAAAAGGATATTTGAACTTAGAAGATTTGGCTACATAACAAAGCGCACGACCTCCTACGTATTATTGCCGTTTCTGAAAACTAAAACAACGCTGCATACATAGTCTACAGGTACAAATTCCTCCCTTCTAAAATTGGTGCATTGTGTCTTTCTTTATTTCCGCATATTTTACTTTTTTTCAGCACTATCTGTTTTATTATTCTGCCTTTTTAGGTGATCATGCGGTTGCCACTATCTCATCTTTGGTTCACAAATTCAAGGTTTGAAAGCAACAGATCATTAACAAGAACGGCATTATTATTTGTAATCCATCATTATGCAAAGTTTGCAACTTTTGCGGTGTGCTTTGTCATAATCCTGTTGCCTTATGCTCTTCTGAATAATACTCATCTGTCTAGGCACAGTCTTGCTGTAGTTTTTTCCACACTGTCAATTCACTATTCGGCGTCTTCATTTGAAAAAATAAGTGAAACAAACACCATTTCCAAATTTGATTTGTTGTGAGAGAGAAAAATACTATTGAAAAAGAAAAAAAGGAAAGGCTCGGCTAGAAAGTTAAAATCCACGCCTGCTGGTGGCGTCGCTCGCACCAATTGGCGCCAAGCCGGGTCAAGATCTCTGGCGGGCTTGGGCACCTGCGTGCCTGCCAATCATAAATCACGTCTGCGTCGAGCAAGACCTCGCGCGCCAACAACAATGCCGAGAAGTGTAAGCTCGGAGGCGCCGAGAGGGTCAGGAGGAGATTTGTGAAAAAAGGCTAAAAATAAAAAAAATTCGGAGGGACCTGACGATTGTCGAAGACCATCAAGTCGGCCGGGTGAGGCAGGCATGCGTGGACCTAGGAGGGCCCAATGCACCAATATGATGATTTGGCGACGAGTGCGTTTCAGACGCATGATTTGGCATTCCACGTGTCATCGAGGAGGAGAAAGAAGAGAAGAAGGCTCTAGTGTAGTTAGCTAGATTAGGATTAGAAAGGTTGGGTCAGAGGCAACGGGGTTAAAAACACCACCTCTAGATAAATTTGAGATTTTTTACAATGGTTGGGAACCTCTACGTACTTTTTTTATTTTTTCTATTTTTAGATAACCAGGGTAACCACGTAACCGACCGACGCTCATCTGCTTGCTGATCATCCGAAGCTCGGCACCAAGATCTGAGGGTGTTTCCGGGCGAACCATGCTCCAGCGAAGTCCAGGCGTCAAGATCTCTGTCGTACGCCACGCGGCGCCACAGGCTGGCATGAACGTTCGCCGGCCGCCAGGACGAATCCGCATGTCGCGTCGCTCACCGCCGCGTCGCCTCTCGCGCCGCGCGAGCCGGCACTGCACGCTGCTCTGCGCACCGGCCGAGCTCAGAGAGCTTCCTTGGCGCCACGTCGCCAACGAATGTTGCCGCCTCCCTTGACTTGAGCAGTGGACATGCGCAAGCTGATGGTGAGCTGCGCGCAGGCCATGGAGTCGAGCCTCGCCGGCACGGGAGCCTGCTGACAGGCGCTCGAGCTAAGGGTCCAGATTTTAAAATCTTAACTCGATGAGCATATTTGTGAAAAAAATTCAAAAAAAAGGCTAAAAAATAAAAAAAAATTCGGATTGCCGGTCTGGGGACCTGACGATTGTCGAAGACCATCAAGTCGGCCGGCTTCACCAAGCACTAGGCCCATGCGTGGACCTAGGAGGGCCCAATGCACCAATACCTGGGCCTTTGGCCCCTCGCCTTTTCTAACCAAAAACATGATTTGGCGACGTTTAGTGCGTTTCAGACGCATGATTTGGCATTCCACGTGTCATCGTGTATACGAGTTTCAATTTTCTAACTTAATTTATGTTTTCACGTTTAGTGTTTGTATTTTATGGTTTACGCGCTTTTACCTCCCTACTAGTGTAGTTAGCTAGATTAGTTTATATGATTAGAACCTAAGATGTGAAACTCCTTTCGGGTCAGAGATAGCAACGCCGAGAAAAAAAACTTGCACATCTAGATAAATTTGAGATTTTTTACAATGGTTGGGAACCTCTACGTACTTTTATTTTTTCTATTTTTAGATAACTAATTGAGAAATAATATTTATTAAATATAATTTGTAATATTTAGGGTAGTTTCGTAACCGACCGACGCTCATCTGCTTGCTGATCATCCGAGCGACGCAGTACGGCAGCTTCGGGTTCACGCCGCACTCTGAGGGTGTTTCCGGCCGTCGAACCATGCTCCAGCGAAGTCCAGACAGTCCAGGAGGCTCTCCCTGGCCATGCCCTTCATGTCGTACGCCCGCACGCGGCGCCACAGGCTCCTGGCATGAACGTTCGCCGGCCGCCAGGACGAATCCGCATGTCGCGTCGCTCACCGCCGCGTCGGCCTCGCGCCGCGCGAGCCGGCACTGCTTTGCAGCTGCTGTGCAGCACCGGCCAGTGGCTCACTCCTGCTCAGAGGGGACAGCTTCGGTATAATGATCAATTGCCTTGTCCACGTCGCCATGCAAGAAGCTGTCGTTGCCTTGCCTCCTCTTGACTTGTTCTCCAGCAGCAGGTGGACATGCGCACGCTGATGGTGAGCTGCGCGCAGGCCATGGAGTCGAGCCTCGCCGGCACGGGAGCCTGCTGCACAGGTCGCTCGCGGCGGACAAGACCCTGCTCGGTCCTCGCGGGCCAACACGGCCGCGGCGGGCTCGCCCACGAACCCCTGCTCCTTGCTAAAATTACCATTTACCCATAACCGAAAAAAAACTAACCCACGTATTTTAGTACTGGTCCCACTTAATTTTGGTACCGTCCTCATCAGTGGCGGATTTTGGAGTGGCGGGGAGGCTCTGGCGGCCGGTCTCTTCTTCTCCTCTCTCCTCTCCATCCATCCTTTTTTTCTTTCCGACGACTTCCACCCACTCTCCTTCTCCCTCACCCTTCCTATATTTCCATTATATGTTTAAAATGTCCTGGAGGGGGATGCAGATAAGTTCCTCCCCCCACTGCCATGAGATCCACCCCTGGTCTTCACCTATTTAGTACCTTTAGATACTTTTACATAGGTACATCCTGTCTTTTTGCTTTTTGATGCGTTAATTTGTGGATAATCTCTAGTGCGATGAGTGCTCTTTGCGAATGGATGTCTTATGTTTTTTTCAACCGATTATAAAATTTCTCGATAAATTTACGTAGGTCTTATAACAGTTTTTTACCATAATTTTTAAGTGACCTAATTCTATCCCCTCTGAGTTATCGTGGTCGTTTCACTAAGAGTTCGTAACTTCTTATAAAACAGAATAGATTAAATGGATATTATTATTAATGCTATTAGTATATACTAAATTAATGGTTTAATGTTTCTGATTTAATAATTTATGTCAGTGAACTTTTTCTAATATACGCCTCATCAAGTTAATAATCAATATAATTCCTACTTGCCTTAGCTTGTTCGAAAAGAACAGAAGGGGAGGGGAGACTTTTATCAATGAACCTCTGGCATCAATAATGCCGTAATCTTGCTCAAATTACCCTTTTCTCGTTTGAATAAGTTAAGAGAGCATCGGAATTATGAGGAAACGCTCAAGACTTCCATCACAATTCACAACCGGGATCATGCCATGAAGCTCATCTCAAACTCATCCTCGCTGACCATCACGAAGTGCGAGCCCTGATCGATCACCTTCCTGCCGTCCTCCGTCGCCCGGCTGAAGTGCTTGCAGGGGCTCACCTCGAACTCCACGTGCGCCGTCTGCATCGCCCTCAGGTGCAGGCTCTGGAACCCGATCAGTTGTCTGGCCGGCCGGCCGCTGCCGTCCGTCGCGTTGGGCCAGCGCAGGAACACCAGCACCGGGTGCTTCCCGTCCATGGGCCCGTGGTTCTGCACCCGCACCACCGCCGGGAACTTGAGCCGGTCGCACGTCTCCGACCCCATGGCCTCCACGTCGTAGCTCGCCATGCCGCCCGCCGTCGTCTCCAGCGCCTTCAGGCCGGCGATGTTGCTCATGAGAGGCGGCTTCGTGACGAAGCGGTGGGAGTACTTGGAGTAGCTGAGGCCGTAGCCGAAGTTGAACACGGTCGGGCCGCGGTAGAACCGGTACGTCCGGCCGGGGTAGCCCGTGGGTGGGTCGGCGCGCATCCTCATGTCCGTCATGGGCACTCTCGTGAAGTCTTGGGGATACCACGTCACGGGCAGCCTTCCACCTGCCGAAGAAGAAATTAAGATGATTTCTTTGTGTTTTTGGAGCTGGTGGTTTGCCATGCCAGAGTTTTGTTCGTTCAGAGGAAACAGGAAATGGACGAAACCTCACCGGGGTTGTGCTCTCCGAAGAGGACCTGTGCGATGGCAATGCCGCCGGCCTCGCCGGGGTAGCCAGCCCACAGGATGGCCCCGATCTTGGGGTTCGTCTTGGCGAAGCTCACATCCACGGGCCCGCCGCAGAGCAGCACGAGGACCACCGGCTTCTTCGCGGCGTTCGCGACGCTCTCGATGAGGGTCTGCTGCTGTCCCGGTAGCGTCAGGTCCAGCCGGTCAACCTCCTCCCTCTCCTGATCCTGATCCAGCCCCATGAACAAGACAACGTAGTCCGCCGAGCTCGCCGCCTGGACTGCCTCGGGGATCGTCGTGACGTTGCAGGCGGCCGAGTTGCAGCCGGCGACGAAGCTCGTGTCCTTCACGTAGCCCTGCAGCACCTGGAGCGGCGTCAGCGTCACGCACGGCGGGCCGAAGTAGTTGCCGAGAAGCCTGGTGGCGTCGTTCGCGTTGAACCCGATCACGGCGAGGGACGCGACACTGGACTTGGACAGTGGAAGGGCGCCGCCGTCGTTCTTGAGCAAGACGATGCCGTCCTGCGCAGCCTCCAGGGCGAGGTCCTGGTGCTCCTGCGTGCACACCTGGTCGGGCCCGATGTTGCCGTACCGGTTCCGCCTGGGGTCGCCGTTGAAGAGCCCCAGCCTCATCCTGACGGCGAACAGGTTGTGCAGGGCTCTGTCGATGTCCTGCTCCGTGATCTTCCCTTGCTGGAGTGCAGACGCGCCGTGCTCCTGCACGTAGCCGCCGCAGTTCACGTCCATTCCTGAAAGTTTTGCGATCGGAATACGAAAAAGGGTCAGAAACGTATTTCTGAGTATCTTGGGGGGGCATTGCGTTTATCGTTTCAATTTTTTCACCAACTCTTCTGAATTTGGTTGAGAGAAGTTCATACTGCTGCATTTTTTGAATGAAAGTTCATACTGCTGCATTATTGGTTATTGTTGATGTGGACCTCGTTTTCACTGTCATTGTTGACTTGAGCCGTTTAGGCTTTGGTCGTTTTAGACTAAGACTAGATAGAAGAACAGTTACTGTACATGCTTATCTAGTCCTTTTCCGGTGACACCTGGAATCATGATATCACGATGTTCGTCATGATAGCAATTATTTGTAGCGGATTGGGTTGCTCAGATGATCAGATCAACAAGACAGGATGAAAGGTATATATGAGCATGCAGGAGCAGTTAGTTGGAGCCAAAATGCCAAATCAACTTTTAGTTAAAGTTCAGTCACCTATCGTAACAGACTGTCCAAATAGCCCCAGGAGTATTTCAAAAAGAAAATATTCAGATAGTATGATCACGGATTAATCCATCCTAATGCTAGGATGTGTTTGTGTTGTTAATAACTAGAGCAGTGAACTCGTACCAGCTTTGAGCACATCTGCAACTGCATCTTCTGCCGTCTTGGCATACCCTTGCGCATCATGGATAATGGCCACCGCGTCGCAGTCTGAGGTGATATACCTGATCAAGACATGTAAAAACGTGCAAGTATCAGCAACGCTTCCGATCAAAGCCATCTAGGCCAACGAAAATAGCAACTTCAGCTAAGTTTATCAGCAGCCAGCTCCATCATATGATGATAAGGGAGGCTCTGAAAACTGCCGTGCCGGAGGTGGATATGTGTCACTGTCACGGGCCCTTTTCTCAGCAAATCTTGCAGCAGCAGACTCACCCGTAAAACCCCCAGTTCTGCCTCGCCGTCTTGGAGAGAAGGTTGTAGTCAGCGCACGTCGGCACGCCATTGACGCGGTTGTAGGAGCACATGATGCCGCTGGCGTGGCCGTCCTCCACGCAGCTCTTGAACGGAGGGTTGTACGTGTCCTCCAGATCCTGTGCCGTCACCTGAAGAAAGAGATCGAGAAAGGTTTTGCATTTCGTTTCAGTGTCCCAGAACCGCCTGGACAGACAGACAGACCGACCTGCCAGCCAAGGCACTCGAATCATCGCCAGTTGTTGGCACTTCACCTTGGCGTCGTAGACGTATCGTGTGATGCCGTGCCAGTTCTCGAGGTCGTAGGCGGTGAAGTGCTTGCAGCAGGCGGAGGCCTCGAGGTTCCTGGAGTTGACGGCGCCGGCGAGGCCGTAGCCCTGCACGCCGCGGACGAAGACGGCGGCGTACTTGCCGGTCATCGTTGGGTCCTCGCCGGGGGTCTCCTGCCCGCGGCCCCACCGCGGGTCCCGGAACACGTTGATGTTGGGCGCCCAGAAGGTGAGCCCCTCCGCCTGCCCGTTGTTGTACACCGCCCTCGCCTCAACGCCGATCACCTGCCCGTCAACGTCGCATCAGTCAGTGTAACATCACTCTCTGCTCTCAAGATTTGCTCGACAACAGTCAAAAAGAAAAATCAGCTATGACGGCGTTTAAATTCAGGGCTAAAATTTATGGATGTTTCATAAAAGTGTTCGGATAGTAATAATAAAATAAATTATATAAGTCCTTAGTAATCCGCTTGACAAATTTATTAAGCCTAAATAATTCGTCATTAGCACATGTTTACTGTAGCACCACGTTATCAAATCATGGACTAATTAGGCTTAAAAAATTCATCTTGCAAAGTAGTCGTAATATATGCAATTAGTTATTTTTTTAGTCTATATTTAATACTTTATACATGTGTTCAACACATATGATGTGATAGGACTAAATTTTGAAAGGATCTAAACAAACCTTTGTTTAGTGTGGATTTGGTTGGTTTCTGCCTTTGTTACAGTCTTGATCTTCGGTACAGTTGAGACACTACATTCCGTTCAGAAAACTACATTTCATTCTTTCAACACAAAAGGACAACACGACTGGTAGATACAACGTTTGTTGTGAATTTCTCAGTCTGCTCAAGAGTCAAGGCCGAACTGAACGGCCCGAATCGCCTCCATGAATTTTGACCGAAAGGATGCATGCACCTACCATTACGGTACGTATATGCGTTCAAAAGTTGTTACACCCGGTTGGTGAAATTAGGTGAAAGAACACGCGGCATTTCTTTGGAGTTTGTTGCAGAAAATGCCCTGCTGTAGTGCCCTTGCTCATCATTTCTCACGCTCTACAAGCTGGAGCACCTTACATTTTTTATTTATTTTCGCAGCAATTTAAGAGATGGCCCCCTCTCTAGCGGGGAAGTGATAATTAGCACTAATCATCACGCGTACTACTACCAGTAGGGCAGTAGTTAGTCGTGGAACAGCCAGGTTCTCCTGTTGTCGTCGCACAGCAACACAAAGGACACGTGAAAACGATGGGCAGGTCGTGCATGCCCCGCGCGTTTACCAGTTACCACGGAGAGAGAGAGAGAGAGCCCAGAGGCGGTGTACGCAGTACGTACCTGGCCGATGCGGTACCAGAGGTGCGGGTTGAAGGACGCGGCGGTGAGGATGACCTGCGGGAAGCTGGTGGCGGCGCGGAGCGGGCCGTCGAGGTGGATGCCGCGGCCCGCGTTAGAGACCCCGTGCAGCGCCTCGGACCACCACTTGTACGCCGGCACGCCGAGCCGCGGGATGGCCGGGGACTGGTCCCCGAGCTGCGAGATCTTCTCCGCCACCGTCATGCGCGAGACGAGGTCGTCCACGCGCCGGTCGATGGGCAGCCTGGCGTCGCAGAACGGGATGTTGGGCGGCGCGCCGGCGCCGCAGGTGTAGGGCGGCTCGGACGCCACGCCGCCACGCAGCTGCAGCAGGACCACCACCAGCGCGGCGGCGGTGGCGGTGGCGTGGAGGGAGAAGAGCGCGCGGCCTCCTTCCATGGCTGTATGGGTGTGCGCGTGTGTCATGGCGCCAAGTGAGGAGAGCTTGCTCTGCAACGGCAGGCGTATATATATCGACGCGACGCGATGCGCGGGGACTGTGTTGTCTACAGTCTACTGACAGTGCAGGTCACTGTCCGTGTGTGTTGACAGTTTTGCCCAGTTCCCTGCCATCAGTGTACTAACTGGGAGTTTGCGCAGTACCCGTCACATTGAATCTTGCGGCACATGTATGGAGTACTAAATGTAGACGAAAAAAAAAACTAATTGCACAGTTGGATGAGAAATCGCGAGACAAAACTTTTGAATATAATTAGTCCATAATTAGACACTAATTATCAAATACAAACGAAATGCTACAGTGACCCAAAATCCAAAAAATTTTGGATCTAAACGGGGCCTTATTGGCGAGCAGTTCTTTTCGCGATTAATGAATATATATACTAGCACCAGGTGAAAATCTAAATGGATTATCTGAAATATCAGTGCCGATGGCTTTTAATTAGTGCGATGCAGAGCAAATGCAGACATACTAGTACGTCAGAGTCCCAACGTTATCGTGCAGTGCAGAGTAACACGTTAATTATCTCCAGGTAACTAGGGCCTTATTTAGATCACCTCCAATTTTTAAGTTTTTTCACTTTCTCTCCATCACATCAATTTTTAGACGTATGTATGGAGCATTAAATGTAGATAAAAAAAATAACTAATTGCACATTTTGGTTGTAAATCACGAGACGAATCTTTTGAGTCTAGTTAGTCCATGATCGGACAAAGTTTGTCAAATACAAACGAAACGTGTTACAGTGTCCAGATTGTAAAAATTTGCAATCTAAACAAGGGGTAGAGCTAATTTTTTCTTCTTCAGTACAGTAGATCAGTAGATGCTGCGTTACGATATCTCGAAGAGAAACTCGTGGGGTAATTCTGAGGTCCAAGGCAATCGAAACCACCGGCAGAAAGAATGCGCACGCATGCATGATGGAATAATCAATCTTCCTTACACGACAAGCAGCTGAATCCAGTCATCATTTTCCGAAAGCGAAGCAACTTGGGCGGACAAGCGAGCCATGCGAACAACTATCCTACGGAGGGAGAACTGCATGCGCGATTCAGATTCGCGAAAAAGCTTCGCTCCTCCTCCATGCGCGGCGCGTCGTCGACTCGTGGCAGCCACCACTAGCACTAGCTAGCAGTAGTGGCAGGAGTGCGGTAGCTCGCATCGCAGTGGGGTGAATGTTTGCAGAACATGGCTGCCAATCGATGTGTGCATTGGAGGGCAAAAAGGACAATCGCCTGCTTGTCTGGCTTGACGAAGGCGGTAAGAAGCGCCATGGGCAATCGCGTAATTTCACCGACCCCCGGTCGGGGGACTACAGCTCGCCGTATGCGTGCCTAGCTGTCTTCCGCACGCCCGGGTGGGTTTGGCCGGCTAGCGCCCGTGACAAGCTAAGCTAGCCTTGGAGACCCGGCGGCGACGCGTGGTGCCGCTCGCCGTGGCGTCGCCGCGGTGCCGGTGGTGCGTGGCGGCGACCGCATCCAAACTTCCAAGTGCTTGGACCGCGACTGCACCAGGCGTAACGCAACAGATCCACCACCGTACTACTCCAGTTTCAAATGCAGCATATCTACGTACGCACCGCGACAGAATTTCGCCATTGACGTCGCCATCGCGAGGACCGAGGACCGGACGAAGCAGTTAGCAGTACTAGTGCCGTCCGCTGGCCGGTCAAATGCAGTCGGCTGTACAAGACGAGAAGTATAGCCAGATGCCCAGATCGATCCCGATGCAGTAGTAATAGTTTCGCATGGGGTTTCATCTTCTCGTGAATGGCTCTACCCATGGCGCCAGAACTCAGCTGCAGACAAGTCTTGTCAACCGATGTCGCGTGTAGTACAGGACCTGTAGAGAGTAGGGGGACCGATCGCGCAGGCATGGCCACATGAGTCCACCAGTTCAGGGCAACAATTGTCAGATAGCGACAGTGCTTGACGCGACGTGCTCAGTGAGCTTCCTGCCGCAGTGGAGCATGCACTTGCTCTCTTGCTCGGATCACGGAGTCATCTCCGCTTCGATCACGAAAGATGTGGATCAAGATTGCACCGGCAAACAGGAAGCTGCTGCAGCAGCGTCAGGCTGCCATGTTTGTTCAAAACTGACGGAGAGGAGATGGAGACGTGACAATGGGAGCATGCGCCAGCAGGAGGTGTCACTGTTGGAACGTAGCGAAAGATGGAAAGTGTTCCTCTGGCCTGGGAAAATGGCAGGCTCGCATTGTGGACACTGTCAATCGCGTGTTCAGAAGATCAGAGCTTCGACTTGAAAACAAACGTGTTTTACCGAAGGCGGTCGAGACTAGCAAGATCGATCTTCAGCAGCGACACGGCACGCAGAAATTGAAGGCGACCGATGGACGCGAGCTCTGAAAAACCTTGCAAGTGGAGTAGCGCTAGTAGGCAAAGGTCAAGGCACATAGTTGAGCATGATGTCTGCACTCCTGCTGCTGATTTCGCTGCAGATGTTCAGGGTTCAGTTCTGAGCTCTCCTTTGTGTGCCGCGATTTTCTTTTACAATAAAAAAGTATGGTAGCTTAGGCAGTTCTGATCCCAATATCGCAGTACAGTTCTGTATGGACGACCTTAAAAAAAACAGTTATGATTTGTGGCCAGGCGACGAAGTGGACAGAACAGCATGTTGAGTGTCGGCGAGGCGAGGAGACAAAAAAAAAAGGAGCTCAGGCCACAAGGGGGACGCAGAACTTTCCGTGCCATTACTGATCTGCTTGCCGCTGAATAGAGTAATCAACGAGCGAGGCAGGCTAAGTGGTGGAGTTAGGTGCTGGTTACTGGTTAGGTCCGGACTGACGACTGTCGATTTGGGGGCAAAACCACAAACACAATTTTTCAGGTCAAACGAACGCATGCGTCTTCTGATGGCCAAAAGCCAAAAATTTTCGGAACTAAACACGCGCTAAGTGGTGGAGTTAGGTGCTGGTTACTGGTTAGGTCCGGACTGACGACTGTCGATTTGGGGGCAAAACCACAAACACCTTCAGGTCCACTGCATGCGCCGCAGCGCCGGGCTAATTTGACGCCACGATTGGTAGCTCCTAGTAGGCTAGTACTACCTATAAGGCACGTCAAAATTCACCGTTGACAGTCCCAAGTTCAACGGACCATCTGAATCCTCAGCAAGTTCTTCGTAACGTTCTTGGTAACCTGTTCTGAAACACGAGGAACAACTTTTTTCACTGTACATGGATCCTTACAAAAACACTTTGGCGAGATGACAGGTAAAAGGGCACTCTACGCTTGTCTGGTCCATCGTCCGCTAGCGATGCAGATGCAGTGCGGTCGGTCCGTAGATCGGGCGATCGCCGATCGGGCATTTCTTCTGCTCGCATGCATCTGTTTGGATGGCGCCGCGCCGGTTATTCGTGGATCTAGAAACTGTGCGTCCACAGCGCACTCCAAGAATGAGGACAGCGTTCCAACTAGCAGCGGCACATGCTAATCATATACGACGCCGGGAAAACCACCGGGGTCCTCCAGCTAGCCAGAGCCACCAGCAGCAGCAGCAGCAGGCCGATCGCAATGCACGGCTGCACCTGCACGCGTGTGTTACGGCCGCACGATCATATACGACGCCGGGAAAACCACCGGGATCCTTCCAGCTAAGCTGCCAGCAGGCCGATCGCCATGCACGCACGCGCACTCGACGCCGGCCGGCCGATCCGTTCGCCCATGATTGCTGGCGCTGTCCTCGTCGTGCATATCGTTTTCGGCTGTCCATGATTTTTATAACGCAAAGTGGCATTAAGGGCCTATTCAGCTGGTATTAAAGCTGGCTGAGCCAGCTGAAGCTGTTTTATTGATAAGCCGGCTGATAAATTCAAGCGAACAGGCTAAGTTGTTGCCGCTTTTGTGGTGGAGTGTCGAGCTCGACATGTCTGCAGCCGTGCCTCCCGTCTAGCTTCGTAGGAACTGCGATCGTTTTTCGTCTCAACACAGTAACTTTAGTGAGACCTGTGTGGACTGTGGACTGACCAGTACTCCTAGAAGGCTGCATCAATCAGCTAGCAGTCAGCTGATTTGCAGAGTTCGTGTACTGATGATTGGCAGGGAAGGTAACCGAAATGGAGCAAAAGGAGATGACAAGTTTAAGCAAAAGGAGAGTACTGAATTACTGAAAGGTACTCCGTATGTAGTAGTGCCTTGAATTCAGGTTTGAGTTGGCAATAGAATATGCGGATCGGATGTATTCGTGGCCCGGGCCGCGGGGTCAAAAGGTTTGGTGAGGATGTTGGGGGCAGTGTCCCCAAACCAATTCCACGAAAAGCAATCGCGCACACATGCATGATGTAGGCCGGGTCTCTTAAACTAGTTTTCGTGCCATTCTTTCTTCCGATGCTCTCTCAACATGATGCTCGCGGGGGAAAAAAAAGGCAGATCTCTCCTACCACTTTTACTACGCACTATCTCCAAAAGAACATGGTGTTGCCCTAATGCCCTGGCAAACGACACTCTTGCTTCTGGACGTGCATTATGCCAAGATCATCATCGAGACTTGAGAGGTATAGTGACATATATAGTGTGCACAGCGTGGACACACAGGACTCAGTGACACCTTCTGGGATTCAGCTTCACTGATATGGAGTGAAGTGTGTATTAGTAGTGGGCAGTCGGCGTGTTGGGCAAGAGATTTGCTAATTCGGTTGCTAATTCTGTTGCTGGGGCCATCCTTGGGATGGATATAACTTGGCACGAACGCCACCAAGGACCACTAGCTGACGACGTCGTGTACTGGCGTGTAGGATTGGCATGGCCTAATTCAATGCAAGGTGTCAATGCGCCACATCGCAAAAGGAAGGAAGAAGGATATGCTCCATTGCGTCTGTCGGGACGTTTTGGACAATTCTGTCTGGCTGATGGTTTTTTTTGTCAGATAAGCCGGCTGAAAGCTGATTTGTTGTGAAAAAAAACATTGTTCCATGACTGATAAGCCAGGTTGATAAATTCAAGCGAACAAGTAATCATCATCATTCAATGAGTTGCTTAGGCTTCACGAGTAAGGTAAAGTCTTTTCCGTATTTTGCTTAATGCAGATATTATTAGTAGCTTATGGGATATTTGGTTTGAGGTGGAGCATGAGAAGTATTCCTCAAAATTAATGAAATACCTATATTCTAGATCCTTATACTAGTTATTAGTTGTTGAGAAATGATGTCATAAAAGTTGTTTCATTTGACAAAGGTGAAATAAACAATTTGGTCCCTCAAATATCGTTTGAGGCTTAATTTTATTTCTGAACTTTTAAAATGGTCGTTTCGATCCTCCAACTTTACTTTTGAGTTCAGTTTCATTCTATGACTACCAAAGTGACCATTTCGTCCTCCATTTATGAACTATCAAAGTTTAGGGACTATACAAAAATGCACTTTGATAGTTCATGGTTGAAATTGTGTCCAAAGTGCAAAGTTCGAGGACTGAAACAATCTTTTTGGTAGTCCTAAGATAAAATTAAGTCTAAAAGTAAAGTTTGAGGACTAAAATAATCATTTTTAAAGTCCTAGAATAAAATTAAATCTTGGACGATGATTGAGATATCAAAATGACTATTCTATCTTCAAGAAAAAGAGGAGAAGTGATAAGATGACAGGCTGCCCAGTACCTCAAATTAAATAACTCTTTAATAATGTTCTCCTCCAACTATTATGGTCCTGGCAAAAGAGACATTTGTATGTTGTGCTCAGTGTTCACCGACGTGGCGCAGTCGCCCAGATGACTAGATGAGCGGCAGCACGACATGGCCGCCATCAATGTCCATCAAGACCGTCACATTCCTCATGATTGGCAGCATTTGCACGGATGTGATGTGACAGCAGTCAAGCACCGACGACAGTCCTGTGTTTTTCCCGAATCCTACTTCCCCCGTTCAAAAAAAAACGGCCTTGTTTAGTTGCCTAAACTCTGCACATCCAAAAAAATCACTGCACTGTAGTTCTTGTAAAATTTTTTGATTTTAATAATTGTCCAACCGTTGACTAAACGAACTTAAAACGGCAGTCGCACGACATGGCAAATTATGTAATTCCATCAAGACCGTCACATTTAATCATGATTGGCAAAGATTTGATGGATGTGATGTGACAGAGAGTCAAGCACCGACGACAGTCTTTGAGTTTTGCCCAGAAGTTACTTCCCCCGTTCAAAAAAAAAACTATAAATCTCATTTCCAAGGAAATCAAAGAATCTAATGATACTTATTAATAGTTCCAAATATATTTCTTGCTAAGTCTAATGATACTTATTGCGCATCATAAATAACAATATATTTTTAGACATATTTAGTCAAATTTAGTATTGTTTGACTTCTCTATAAACGAGATTTACATTCTTTTTTATAAAGGAGGTAATAAGATGTAAGCCGTAAAAAAAACAATTATAATATTTGTACAAGTCAAATTAACTTATATTTGACCAAATGTATAGTAAATACGGAGTAGTATTAACATTTACGTCTCCGACCAGATTTCCTATGAAAATATATTTCATAATAAATTTAATGATACTTATTATATATCATAAAATATTAATAATTTTTATATTACTAATTTTAAAAGATATGATAAGAGCTCTGTCTTTTAATTAAAATACGAAAAGTGTTTATGTACACTAGGCCAAGAAGGCCAAACGCCTTTCAGTGGCGTGGCAAAGAGACCCAGAAGGAACACGCAGGTACCCTCCCAAGCAGCGCGAAAGGAGAAAAAAATACCCCCAAGTGGCACTACCATGTTGATGCTAGAGCCCTCTTTCTTTGATCGGTAATGCTACCATTAAGACGTTTAGAAGGCCGGACGCCTCGCTCCACTCATTGCCCCATGCGCCGCTCGCCTAAAAAACAAAATCAACTCCTGCACGCCTCGCTCCGCTCCTCATCCCCTGCCGCAGAACGCACCAATGCCCGACGTCCTCCCCCACAGGGAGCCCCCAACGCCCGTAGATCTGGCGGCCCTCTCCCCCACCCCTATGAGATACAATGAGCAGGAGCGAGATCCATGAAGGTGGCACGGCATTGTTGAAGGGGAGTGGGTGGCTCTCCTCCACCCGGCGCGGCACCCTCCCCACCCCCGGCGGCGCCCTTTCTCACCCCGGCAACCGAGCTCCCCCACCCCGGTGCCCATGGCACTCCTCGCCCCCCATCCCCCATCGTCGTAGCCGAGCCAAGCAAGCTCGCATGGTGGTGGTGGTTGTGCTCGTCGTGCTGCGCCGCGCCGCCGCGGCTCCGACCCCGACAATTTGGAATCGATGAGCCTAGGCTTCCTCTCCCTATGCTGCAAATGTATGTTTCAGGTGTTTCAGTCGTTTTAAAGGTATGTTGCAGTTGTTTCTTATGGATGTTGCAAAAGTAGATCGGGGGATGTTGCACATGTCACATATGTTACTAAGTGTTTTAGAAGCATGTTGCAAGCATTTGTTCAAAATGTTTCATTTGTTTCTAGACGTGTGCAATCGTTTTTCATCTGGATGTTGCATATGTTTTCACAGATATATATTGCAAAAGTATGTTACAAATGTTTCAGTCTTAGGTTGCAATAAGTGTTTTTTCATGTTGCAATTGTTTTATCTGGTTGTTGCATATGTTTCACACACATATTGCAAGTGTATATCCCAAATGTTTAATCTGTTTCAAATTTATGTTGCATTCGAGTGTTTCGTGTTGCAAGTGCAGACCGCTGGCGTTAGTGTCCATGAGGGCGGGCAGGGCCATGCCACGACCACCGATGCGTGGAGGAGGTGCAGGCCAACGTCGGTGGTGTCGGGAGGAGGCACAGGCCGCGCGGTGCTGTTGTGGAAGAGGCGGGGCGAGTCTTCCGGACGGCCTAGAAGAGACGGGCGCCACAGCGGTGTGGAAGAGGCAGGGATGAGTCATCAGAGCAGCGTGGATAGTGGATCTGAAGCGGGCGGCGGATGCGAGCGCGGGAAATGGAGCTGGCTTGGGTGGCGCGCGAATCCGAGCGGACGGGGCAGAGCAGCCACGGGCGTCCGGATGGCCGGCCGCTAGTGCTGCCGTTCTTGATCGTTGTCTTCCTTAGCTCCCGAGGCCACTTGTTGCGTTGTTTGGGATCTGCGCAATGGGCACATAGCGAACTATTCTTTCGGCTTTTTATATAAGTTTGATCAAACTTTAAATTGTGACTTCTCAAAAAATGAGAATAACCTTTTGTGGACGGATGGAATGGTAGATAGGTTTGTGCAACACACACATGTACTCATAACCTTAGCAGTCGGAAATGTAAAACATGAACTCATTCACTATGTTCCCAAACAAGGAATGGGAATAACGTGTAGGTTGCAAGTCTATCCAGAAAGAAGATACGAAAGGGAGGAACCAAACCGAGAGTCTGGGACGCTTACAGTAGTGCAGTTTCTTTATCCTCGTCATGCAATTCGATTCTTTGACATGAATTGATTGTGTAACTGTTGTATGCACGCTAGATGAAAATTTAACAAGTTTTTACTGGTTGTCTCAAGATACTAGGTACACGTTTCATCTCTCGAACAAACAATACAAACAGTGCAGTTTCCTTATCCTCGTCATGCAATTAGATTCTTTGACATGCACTAATTGTGTAATTGTTGTATGTACGCTAGATGAAAATTCAACAGGCTCAATTTAACAAGTTTCTAGGTTGTCTCAAGATACTAGGTACATGTTCCATCTCTCAAACAAACAATACAAATATATATACCTCCTTTGTACCATTGGTTTCTAAAAATGACAAGTAGTATGGACGCTCATGAAAATCCAACAGGCTACAATGTATCAAGTTTCTACTATTTATCTCAAGATACTGACATGCGTTCCATCTATTGAACGAACAATATAAATAGATATACCTAATTCATAGTTCATACTATAATGGTTTCTAAAAGGTGGTGTCCCTCGTTCAACGTCCCCATTCTTTCCTTATGCATCGCTCCAGAGACATGGATAAAGAACAGTAGATGCAGGCACAATCAAGTATACCAAGCGTGAAGACCCAGAAGCCGAATAATACACAATCATTTTCAGAAGGTACAAATTCATGCACTATGAAACTTACCAGCAAGCTCGAAACGAAATTGGTTTCCCTTTTGTTTGGAGAATGAGGAAAGAATTTTCATATGAAAGCTCACTGCAAAGTACAAGTCAAGAAGCCGATGTCTCAACGAGACAACATACAGTTCCTACCTTACCATGGTTATTTTTACATCAGCTACAAACATACTAGAATCCTTATCCAAAAAAAAACATACTAGAATAACACTTTATGATAGGAGTAATCGCTACAGCCAAAGTGCCAAATTGATGGTAAGCACCATAATTCCTAAGTTGAGGAACAATCTCAATGCACATCTTGCTTCAAACCAAGCCAGCTGATCATACTAAGTCTCAGGAAAACTAACAGTTCAGCAGCGCAACATGCAGCACTCATTTTCTCATTGAAGACTTGCTGATTGTCTCAAGATTTGTCTTGCAGTTCTCTCTCAATTCTTTCAACTTCACAAAAGTAGAATGCTGAATAAAAGAAAATTCGACTATTATAACAGAATCATAAACCAAATATGCAATTAACCAAAGGAATACAGTTAGTGCCATAACATAAATACACTACAGAATAATAAACATAACTAATAAGCTGACCTTATACCAAAAGAAGAATACGTAGAAAAATGTCATGCAAGATGTCACATGCAATGTGCGAATGCAATATAATCAAGTTTACACATATCCAAATGCTTAAGTTAAAGAATTCTAAGTGGATTTCAGAACAACCTGAAAGAACTTGAAGCAAAGTTGTAAGCATGACTAGCAAATCTTTGAAATCAAGGCAATAAAAAGACTCAGAAGCACTCCTGTTAATGAGAAAACAACCAGAATTGACAGTCTCACCAAAGCAACCATATAATTTTCTCGGTATCTTTTTAATCCACATATCACTCAACACATGGCAGAATCAGAATGAGCGTTTTACCAACACCCAGTTTGTGGGCTAATCAATTGAAAGTTCAAGACATAGACTTCTGAAAAAGAAAGGACGAAAAATTCTCTCTACTCCCTCCAGTCATGTTAAAGTAGCCATATGTGAAAATGCAGTTTACAGTTTAGGATCTTTCGCACCCCGTTTACCCTTCGACCCCTTACCTCTCATTTTGCATACTTGTATAGTTAATGTCCCTGCATAAATTGAACACTTGATGTTCACAATTTTCGAAAGCACCCTCACAAATGGCATGCAGGAAGAAAAAAAGAAAAAAAGAGTTTGCCATTGGAGGAAGGCATTCCACGGTCATGAACAAGGTTGTTCAAATCGCAATTCTGAATCGGATCGGAACTCACGGTAGGATTGTAGATTTTCCTTAAGAAATCAGTTAAGATCATAAAGTTGTAAAATCGGACAATAGAATCAAGATTTTAACTATGGTCATGAATATTTTTTCTGGTTGCATGCATCCACTAACGCCAATAGAGACACATGTATGCACTTTGACCAACAGATTATTTAAGTAGACCAAGTAATGCAAGTAGGGGTAGCATGGCAATAATTTCTAGTCATTATTACGACATCATGGTGTTAGAATTTGAGGCCAAAACATCACTTGAAACTGACTGGAGGGAGTACGAAACAGGCAATTACATTAGGCACCATCACAAAATCCAGCAATTTACCCCAGAATAGAAATGTCTTTAAAAGATTTGTGCATACAGCAATCAAATAGAACCAAACAGAACATTTGTCACATGCCCAAGAAGAAAAATGGCTATTACTCCCTCCGTTCCATATTATAAGACATTTTTGCTTTTCTAGATTCATGACTTTTGTTATGCACCTAGATATACACTATGTTGAGATGCATAGTGAAAGCAATGTATCTAGAAAAGCTAAAACGTCTTATAATTTGGAACGGAGGGAGTAACTAACATGAAAGTTCTTCAGCACAACTCCATTTCAAAACTAAGGCCAGATTCTCACATAGCTAAAAGATACAATAACTTTGAAGTAATTTACTGCAAAATGTATTGGAAACAACAACAGCAGATAAAAAGGATCACAAAGTAGTATGTCCCAACAATTTCCCAACTGCGAACAAAGACAACGAAAAAATGATTTCACAAGTACAGGAGTTAAGATAAATGGCAACAGAACCATGAAGATAAATAACATGATATTTATAAAAGGACTAATTCTTTAGTTACACCTACAGATTCTACCAGCACATGCACCTTCAACTTTCAAGTATTCAGCTAGTACTCCCACCTATATGATAGTTATGTTTTTTCCCAGCTGTTTGCAAAAGAAAACATAAGGAAAATCTTATTTTCCTATTGTCTTAGCCCCCAAATAAATGATTTTAAGACCCAAAGCAGAGAACACGTGAGTTTCAATTATCACAGATCGTTCTCTTAAAGCCATGATCCTTCTAGCAATCAAACCATATCAACATGTGCAAGCAGATGTATGCTGAACAGACTGCCACGCACATTATTTTGTGCTATAATCACAGGTGCATATTGATGGCAACTGGCAAGATACAGATACACAAGCAACAAATTTTGTATTAAGCAAGGAGTGTTAAAGATGGATAAAACAACTTACAAGCTGTGTTGACTCGCGGACAAGGGCATTTTCTGTATAAAGAAAGAGTGATCTCTGTTGTTGAGATAGTTCGAACTCCATTCCCACAGCTCGCTTTGAGTTATATCCGGCTACATTGGCAGCATATTCACTTCCTCTACTTTTTTCCTCCAACAACCTGGCAAACTTGATGTTTTTCTTCAATACTAAGGAATCAGCACAGATGAATTTACATCAGTAAAATGTAGCCACATAAATAAATCAGAAGTAATTAGTTACTTATATATCATCTTATGAATAAGATAAAAGGAGTTGAATTTGCGGTCATACCAGAAAGCCGGCTTCTTGCATCCTGATAATGGAGATCCATCCACATAAAAGCAGCTATTTCGGGACGAGGAAACGAAGGTAAGATATATGTTTGCATGCCATCATGCTGACATAAGCAAATGCATCAGAAATGAATGTGAACATACCCTTAAGACAGAAAGAACAAGCACAAGATTTTGTGGCGAAAACTTCTTCCAAACCCCCAGTTCTCATAGAAACATGCTGAACACTAGAACTTGGCATGTCACCACCTGCCGTAGCATCCAATGAAGACAGAGGCTTCTGATTTCCTGATGACCCAACTATCTCCTCCTGAGTCAAGCACTCACCATCATTTGTTGATGTTTTATTAGCTAGCTCTGAGCTGCAAAAATGGCGTGGCAGTTCACCATTCATCTCATCATTATCTTCATCATCATAGTCACCTTCAGATTCCAGCGAAGAATCCTGATCCTTATCACTGAGATCAAATGAATCGATTGACGCACAATGGTTCTTCAAGTCACTGGCCTCCTTGGATAACAGCCCAGCTGCTTCGGCAGCCATGTGTTGAACCCTAGTGTTCTGAAAGATAGAAGGCCTTTCGAAATTCTCTTTGGCAACACCATCAAACAAATGCCCAAATAAAATGCCCTTCCCCTACTGCTGGTTTTTGCATTTTCATCAAACCCTTTCCCAGTCCCAGTGTCCTTTTCAATCCGTCTGATCTTTATCCCACCCATACTCTTCTCCAGATCTGATGCGGCTGGTCGCTTGCAAAGGACATTTGTCAAGTCCCCAAGCACGCGTCGACCACTACCATGAGTGTTTTCTGCCATTGCTAGGTCCAGACCCTCACCAATCAGCTATATTGACAGCACCAAAAAAAAACCCTGGCCTCAAATGCCTGGTCAATCCACAGACATAAGACGTAATAAGCAACATGTACACCTTGTGTTCAGCGGTTAAAGTAACGGCAGAAGTGAAATTCCAAGCTGGTAGGCTAAACAAATAGCTAGGTTTTGCTTATAAAAAAAACAACTGGATCTGGCCAATGCAAGAGGGAAATCAAGTACATGCGCGGGGTGCTAATTGAACTTTTTGGGCAAATCCAAGCCCTGTTGAAGCAGACAATGCATGCGACAAACGAACAGATAGAAAATCCAAGGATCTCTAAGACGTAATTCTCCCAATCTCACTCAAAGATCAAAATGCGAAGTCAATGTTGTTAAATCAAGGTCATAGCACCGTAACAAAATGAGTACCCTTATGCCTAAAGCCATGGATCCCCAACTCTTGCGCAGAGACGCCGCGACTACAATCTACCCAGGGGAGGGGGGAGGGGGCGCGGGCAGCGACAAACCCAGCGGCTACCGGGGACAAATCAAGCGTTCCAGCCTTCCAAGCGTGCCAAAACAAGGGAAACCTAGCAGGATCCTCCCTCCTCACGCGCGTGGACTGTGGACTCGGCAGCCGGAAAGGAAAGCGCAAGTGAGGCGGTGCGGTGGGCGACGGATGGGAGGGGGAGTAGGGTTTGGAGCGCGAACCTCGCCGGGAGACGTCTCGCCCCGCCTCTCCCAGGTCGCCGCCCGCGGGAGCCGGGGAGCGCAGTGCACGCCACGGAGGATGGGAGCGCGGGTTTGGGGAGGAAAAGAGAGAAGGGTGGGAACGTCGGGTTTTGTTGGTGGAGCCAGCAAAAATGGAGGCGGAAACTGGAGCGGGCGACCTGTGCCGAGACCGAGAGCACCCCACCAGCGCCCCAGCGCTGCGCGCGCTCGCATTCAGAAATTCAGGGCAGGGGACGCCGCAGCCGCGCCCGCGCCCGCCAGGGCCCAGGGGGCGGGAGCCGAGTCTCCGCGCCGCGCGCGTTGGATTGGGAATCCGCACCTGCGCGGCCGACGCGTGGCGCGCTGCACGGGCCAGCCGCGTGAGTCGTTTCACAATCAGTTTTTTTTTCTCCGAAAAAAGTTCAGAATCAGTTTTTGTCGTCCCGAAAAAAGTTCTCAATCAGTTTAACGGCCCACAAAATTCTGAACATAATATCATGAATCGTACATGTGCATCGACTTAAATTTAAATTTGTTTTGAATGCTTTTGACTTCTTGGCCGTTTAAAAACGTCTTCGGTTCCGGATTCTTGCTACTCTTCCGTTGAGGTGTGTCAAAAGGCCATATAAACAGCTCCTTGCAAAGAGCCCGGAGCTTAAAATTATAGTTTTTTTTGTCTTCTCACAGATTTGATATAAATTATTACAAACCTATCATTTTCGCTAAACAATTTCTGAAACGAGTTGTTCGGCTGATGGTTTCTGCGGCTGATAAACCAGCTGAAGCTGATTTATTGTGAGAGAAAAATATTATTCCATAGCTGATAAGCCAGACTGATAAGTTCAAGTGGCTCCACCAAGAAAAATCTGCTCCACAAGAGGAAAACGATTTAAGCTAGCTAGTTAGATTTCTTGTGGTGCAATTCACTCGTTCAGGTCTTTGACCTTGCACATGGGATCACAGTTACTAGATTTATTCCAAACAACATTATTTTTTCGGTTGTAGGTGACATACCCGTCGACAATGATGGATTACGTGCGTAATTAAAAAGCGATGTTCTTAGCGCTAACCGACTTGGTAGACGTGCGTAATCAACATCATGTTGATACCCTGTAATTCAAAAAATATGCTTTTAGCGTTAACCAACTTATATTAACTAATAAAAAGTCAAATATATCATACTAAAAGTTTATGGGTAATGCCAGAGGTGGGCCCAGTCCTAGGGCCAGTAGGGCCATGGCCCTAGTCGTAGCCCATATTTTCTAGGAGGAGGTCTTCAGTTTTGGCCCAACAACAAACAACCCAGTAGGAGGAGCTCTGTCGCTCACGCCGTCACGGCTCGCGACTCTTCCGCCTCCCACTTGGCCGCTCGTATTACGCGCTGCCACTCCCGCCTCCTGCCTCCCGCTCCACCCCACAGCGGTGCGGCCCCCGCCTGCCGGCAGACACCGTCGCCCTCGCAGGCAAGGCTGAGCCTCACGCCCTCGGGCCTCGGCCCTTGCCCCTCGGCAGCCGGAGCCCCTCTATGTGAAGCCGTGAAGGTATTTCTTCGGTTCTTCTCTTTCAGCTTGTTCGCTTGGTCGTAAACGATAGTGGATTGTAAGCCAGAACCGTATTTTTCTCTCACGTCAAACCAGCCGAAATGAACAGGCTGTTTATTTACTTCAAGTAATCTTTGCTAGCTTTGATTTCCACTGCTAATTAAAAATGATGACATCTTACATCATTTTTTCAAGAATTGAAGACCCGAAAGATGAATTTACCTAATCTACCTAGTACTTCAGGTACGTTACATTCAGCCATTTAGGATACAAATGCATAGTAATCAATATGATTATTTTTTGGCTGTCCCTGTTCTTATTAACTCTTATATCTTGTTCAAACTAGGAGTTTTTTAGGGGAACAAACTAGGAGTTGTTATTAAGGACATGGAAGTGGAAGATGCCAATGAACCAAATCATCACTGGCACTAGGTATTTATTTTTTTTCTAATGTTCCATGTTATTTCCATGAGAATCATGTCCCGCCCTGTTCGTTTTGCTAAAATTTGGCTTATGTTAATGCTTATGCTGATTTGTTGTAAAAGAAAAATATTGTTCGGTGAAAAGTACTGATGAAGTATGTAGTCATATACACTATGGTGTATCTATCGTCGTTTCGCCACTGAAAATTGGCCCTAGTCTTTGGGAAATCCTAGGTCCACCACTAGGTAATGCTACCATTAAGACGTCCGGAAGACCGGACACCTCGCTTCACTCATTGCCGCATTGCACCGCTCGTCTAATAAAAAAAACAAAATCAACTCCCGCATGCCTCGCTCCGCTCCGTCATGTGGCGCTCGACTGCCAGCCCTACTACATGCGGCGCGCAGCTGCCCTCTCCTGATTTTAGCGTGCAGCTGCCTACGAGTTGCGGCGGCGCGGTTGTCGGCCCTGCTAGGGCGGCAGCCACCTGCGAGCCACGACGCTTGGCTACCGGTCCTGCCAGGCGCGGAGTAAGGTCGCTGCCTCCTTGCCCCGGTGCGCTACCGCTACCTCCCTGCCCTAACGCGTAGCCGCTGCCTACAAGCACCGCTAGGCCGCTGCCTCCGACGAACTCCACATGCCGACGAACCTCCATTCTCCAAGTAGCAAGGAGATTTTTGTGCTGAAACTGCTAGCGCATGTTTCAAGTGTTTTAAATATTTCAGAGGTATGTTGCAAGTGTTTCATGCAAATGTTGCAAAAGTAGATTGGGATGTTGAACATGTTGCAATGGTTGTACACGTATGTTGCAAGCTCATGTTCTCAATGTTTCATCTGTTTTTTCCGACGTATGTTGCAAGTGTGTTTATCTAGATGTTGCATATGTTTTCACACATATAATGCAAGTGTTTTATCTGGATGTTGCGTATGTTTATAATGGTTTCAAGTGTTTTTATAAGTGTTTCAGACGCATGTTTCATTTATTTTCAGACGTATGTTGCAATTTTGTTGCATCTGGATGTTTCACAACTAGATCGAGTGTTGTATCTAGATGTTTCAGACGCCTTTCTATTTGTCTCGCCTTGGTGTCAGGCGCGGAAAGACGGGGACGGTTTCTTCCACTGGTGCAGGCAGGCCTCACGTGCTTGCTGGCGGGCACAGGCGAGACATGGACGAGCAGGCACGGGACGCGAGATTGGGGCGTTCCGATTTACAGGCCCCGTTTGGTACACCAAAAAAACTAGAAAAGGCACCTCACCTTTATTTCATAAAAAAACAACCTCTTCCTGCTGTTTCTCAAAATTCCTACAAAACTAGATGTCGTCTTACCGTAGATGTACTAGGACATCCCAATGGAAAGTGTTAGACGTCGACTCTTATCTGCTATGTCATTTTTCTATGTTACTAGCGGGTAACCCCGCGCAGCAAGCCGACAATATACACGGTATATAACAGATTTAGATGCAGCGACAAAGGTGCTATGTATCCGCCAATTATGATTGAAACATAATGTTTAGTTGTCTTGCAGGAAGGGCATAAATTAAGTAATACTCAATCCATCTCAAATTGTAAGACGTTTGACTTTTTTGACACCAAGTTTGACCACTCGTCTTATTTAAAAATTTGTGTAAAATATCACTTTTTTCGTCGTGGTTTGGTTTATTAATAAAAATTCTTCAAGAATGACTTAAATTTGACTATATTTGCACAAATTTTTTAAATAAGACGAGTGGTCAAACTTTGGAGGCAAAAAGTCAAACGTCTTACGATTTAGGATGGAGTAGTACTTTAGACCGAAACAATATATCAAAGAAGTGAACTGATATGAGTTATGCAAGGGTACACGTAAGTAAAGGTACGTGTAACCGTGTATAAAAAACAGATTACAAATAATGGCACACTTTGTACCTGGAGCATATGACTACAAAAGTATGAAGTATTTGTGGTAAAATGGACAATTGCTGATGGTGGGAAGGTACTAATCTTGCATACGTGCTCAAGAGAGGTGCCGAAATCTGCTTTAGTTTGTACTTCAAGCAATTGATCCCTGCGTATATATCCAAACCTGATGGTAAAAGTAAAGGAGTTTAATCAACAGAGCATTCTATTGATAAAAGTTTTTTTTGAGTGAATGGGATGGGATTATTTTCGACAACAAAAGGGTGGTCTAGTGGAGGTAACAGAATTGTATATAGAGGGCCCAAAACCAATGGGCCCTTAGTTCCTGTTTCTGGGAGGAATTTGGAGAAATCTGGAGAAATTTGTGAGAGCGTAAACAGTGTTTTTCATCCGGGAACAGTGATTTTCCGGCTGGTTTCTATACCAGCCGAACGGCCCCTTACTGTGTTGATGGTGTCTACTACAAATTAACCTAAAATAGTAAAAGTTGCATTAAGGAACAAAGAGTGGTATTAGTGCTATGGAGGACAAACAGGAATGACATGAAAAAATTAATATTGCATATCTATTTACCATAAGGTTCAGGAATCAATTCTCTTTCTTTTCCACGTAGAACAATTGACTGTTGTGTACGTATGCAAAAGAGAAGCTGTAAAGAAAACCACACAGAAAAAGTTTTAGTAAGTAAGAAACAAAGTCCTGTATTTATTGATAAATGGTGCGGGAGATATTATGAAGAAATCTTGCTCAAAAAAATATTACCCTGTAAGAAAGGAGTAGCGTTGTAGCCGTGGACCGTGGAACAGAACAGTTATCTGAAAAGACCATATAGCCTATGCAGCCCTTAGATTAAACCTGAAATATAGCAAGAGCTGTGTCAGGGAACAATTCCCCAACTTGTTTGGCCCAATTTGTTTGGGACTTAAATGCTTTGTTGTTGTTATTGTGGTGGTGTCAGGGAACAATTAATTGTAGGCAGATCTTTTGAAAAAAAATTGTGCAATGGGAGTAATCGCCTAGGCTGAAAACATTGGTCTGATCCATCATAAAGATTTTGCTGTACAAAACATTATGCTCTTGACTTGGATTCATACTCATGTTAGGGGCTCAGCAGCATGAACAGTTTAGCTGGCAGGGCTGTACAAAAGATTAGCTATCGAGGATCAGCAACAATGGCTGACGAAGACTAACATGAATAAATTTAGTTTTTTTAATAATAAGGAAAGATAGCATCCTAAACATCTTGAATAGAGGTGGCTGCAATATATGCGAAGGAAATACTGAGTACGATGGAATTAGACAGAAAACCTCGGTCCAACTAATTAAAGAACTACAGGTTAGTGCTCGAAAGGTAACTGCAAAAGCAGAAAAGTTGGTGTCGAGTAGCAGCAGGAAAGCGGAAGCATGTGCTACATTTGTATTTCTTGGGCGTAAAAATCAGCACACATAGGTTTAAGATATGGAGGCATAAAAATCTAGAAGAACATTCAGGTGCTGTCATAAGAATCACTGCTATAAGCACTTATCAAATTGACCAGATGAAACAATTATAACAACAAAATGCTCTCTTTCCCAAAGGCAGCACCATCAAGCAAGCAAGCAATCAATCAAACAAAGGTTGGCAGACAAATTATCTTAGCATAAAGATAATGTGTTAATGTAGGGCAGCAGCAGTAGGGAAAAAAAGTCGATTCATAATGGAAGGTAGATTGACTAAAAAGGAGAATGTCAGCAACCTAACACAGGAAAAGTATGAGCACATTATCTATAGGAATTGAGGATACCAATGTAGTAATTATGTCGAAGAATTAATTTTTTCAAGAGCAACCAAAAAACCTTGATAATATAATCACGCAATGCCCATATAGAAGAATGTACACGATCTGTCATAACAAAAAGGCTACTATATTGTTTACAGTCAAAACATCGTCCTGCGAATTATTCCCACATGCCAAGCTAGAGCACAGAAATATCAATAGATAAGCAATGGGGTAGCATAATATGGCAATGTTCGCTTGTCTTATAATCCGTACTTTTCAGTTTGTTTTTTTAGCCGAAACAATAGTTTTTCTCTCACAACAAATCAGTCGGAACAGTGTGAGGCCATATATATGAGAAAAAGTTGATTTCAGACTACGTAGGATCTCGAAATTTGACTGTAAGCTGAGTTGGAGTGGGAATGATACATGTACCACGATCAGAAACATAAGAAAGCACACACCTTATTACTATTACAGGTGGAACTATCACTTGTCATTGCTGCTCTTTGTACCGAAAAGGAGAAGATATAAACTGCACACGCAGCAAAATGGATAAAGAAATATGGACCCGAAGGCAAGAACATAGGAAAAAGAAGCTTATTTTATACCTGTGTGTTCTAGGCAACCATCACCATGGCGTGAGGCTGGGGAAGGAACACAACAGAATGCAGATGACAATTCGACGGTAACCCAGATCCGGAGAAGAGGTTTTGAAATGCGGTTTGGTAAATGGGACGGTAATATGGATGAAGCATCAACCATTGACAGTTCATTGCTGGAGGTGTAAAATAAGCACAAAAGTAAACCAAGGATGGCTTCGAGAGCAAGACAACAAATCGCACAGTATGTAAAGCAAGGATACAAATATACAATGGACGTACTAAAGGATGCAGCAGGACTAGTTGCACAGTCTGGGATTCCTAAACATCAATAAAATTAGAAGGAACCTGCAAACTAATCTTAGCATCTAAAAGCTGCATCACCTCAATTTGAGCAAATATAAATTAACAGATCTGAAGTTTTGGTATGATAACACGGCGAAGGCCGCGGCAGGTTAAGGGACGGCCAAACGGTAGGCTGGTGTCCACAAAAGATCGACAGTTCTTCGAGGAGTATCTTATAAAGGTAGATTAATCGGTGGAGGTGCGCGTAATCAAGAACAAGATAGTAACAGAGACACAAGACACAAGATTTATACAGATTTAGGCCATCAGCTTGACGCAACACCCTACATCCTGTGCTCTGTTATTTTGTATTGATTGTGTATTAGATTCGATATATCGACCCTGTTCGCTTGTCTTAAAAATGCCTTGTTCGGCTTTTTTTTAGCTGGAATAGTGTTTTTCTCTCACAACAATTCAGCCGAAACATTGTTTTTCAGCCAGTTTCAGCCAAGTTTCAGACCAACGAACGGGGCCATCGTCTAGGGGACCCCTGCATCTCCTTATATACTCTGGAGGGGTAGTGTTATAAGGAAAATATTCTATTTGGTATTATATAATAAATCATATCTTCATGTAGTCTTGCGGTGCACGCCTTGATCTTGTGGGCTGGGCCACCTTTGGGGCGCGGTCCATGTCTTGTCTTGTGGGTACCGGGGGCCATACTCCCACAGCTAGTCCCCGAGCATCTTGTATCCTTTGAGCAACGTTGTCTTAAATAAGTCCGAGCAGTTTGACGTGAAGCCACCAGTTTAACTGGTGATCCGAGCAGTGGAAGTCAAAACCAACCAGTTTAACTAGTGACCTGGGTGGTGAAAGTCAATGCCGACCAGTTTAACTGGTTATGAGACCTGGAGTTCGCCAAGTAAGGCTTACCAGAAAGATGTAAGGGGCTCAAGATGAAATTTGAAAATTCTTCCACTTAGGAGAAGTGTAGCCACTTAGACTTCATCAATAAAGAGGGTAAATCAAGAAATAAGCACTACATTCACCACCAGGTGAAGTGTAGCCACTTAGTCCCCGAGCCTGCTGGAAGATGAAGAATGAATCTTGTAGCAGGATCAAAGAAAAGAAGTTTGAAAGCTTGCCGACGTCATCTGACATGCGCGTATCAAGACCCCAGACTTGCTGCCCAAGATCAGCACCCAGATCCGAACAACATGGAGCAGCTTGATAGCACACCGATGAGACATAGCAAGATCCGACCACCAAGAAAGTCCCCAGCTTAGCTGGCGACGCTTGCACGAAGAATCCGAGCACCGAGGAGTCCCCGACTTAGCTGGTGCCGCTTGCACGAAGAATCCGAGCACCGAGGAGTCTCCGACTTAGCTGATGACGCTTACACAAAGAATTCGAGCACCGAGAAGTCCCCAACTTAGCTGGCGAGCCTCAGCATAGCTGGCGATGAAGCGATGGACAATCCGACCAGTTGGTTGGTGAAGAATCGTGCACCGAGCAGCCCAACCAACTGGTCGACGGTGAAGAATTGGAACGCCGAGGAGTCCCCAGCTTAGCTGGCGAGCCCCAGCGTAGCTGGCCATGAAGCAACGGACAATCCGACCAATTGATTGGCGAAGAATCGTGCACCGAGCAGCCCAACCAACTAGTCGGCGATGAAGAATCGGTACGCCGAGGAGTCCTTAGCTTAGCTGGCGAGCCCCAGCGTAGCTGACGATGAAGCGATGAACAATCCGACTAGTTGGTTGGTGAAGAATCGGTACGCCGAGGAGTCCAACCAACTGGTCGGCGGTGAAGTGAGCGCCAAGTAGAAGTGAACGGCGAACAGTCCGATCAACTGGTCGGCGACGAAGTCCATAAACCTAGTGTTTTGATTAGTTGATCGGCGGAGAAGTCCGAATGCCAGGTAGTGCGACCACCCGAATGATGATCCTGCGATACAAATATGTAGAACGGGTAGTACATGATGTGAAATAAAATATATGAACTCAGCGATGAAAACAACAGAGCGGAGTAGATAAACATTATGTTTGTTTGAAGTGTTCATATTTTAAATATGAGTAACTTCCTACCAGTTGGTTCTGTATCGCATCACCAGCCCCAACTAGCCCAAACGCTATAGCGCGGAGTGGCTAGCACCCATGTACGCATAAGAGCACATGCGTCTGAAAGGTCCTAATGGTTAGAGGGGGGTGAATAGCCTATTAAAAATTTCTACAACAACACTTACCAAACCAGTTAGACAATTATAAGGCGAAGCGAGTGTTGCGCTAGCCTACTAAAATTGCAAGCCACCTACCATAATTCTAGTTTCTATAGTTTATATCCACACAATGGCTATGTCACTACACTAAGTTTATGTGCTCTCAAAGGCTAACTAAAGAGCTACACTAACCAAACTAACAAGTTCTCATAACTAGCTACACTAAAGAGTTTGACAACTAGTTTACGGTAATATAAAGAGAGAGAGCAAGATAGTTATACCGCCATGTTGAAGAGTGAACCTATCAATCACAAGGATGAATACCAATGAAGACCAATCACCTCGGAATCAAATGATGACACAATGATTTTTTATCGAGGTTCACTTTCTTGCCGGTAAGCTAGTCCTCATTGTGGTGATTCACTCACTTAGAGGTTCAAGCGCTAATTGACATCACACATCAAACCCTCAATAGGGTGCCGCACAACCAACACAAGATGAGGATCACACAAGCCATGAGCAATTCACTAGAGTACCTTTTGGCTCTCCACCGGAAAAAGGTCAAGAACCCCTCACAATCACCATGATCGGAGCCAGAGACAATCACCAACCTCCGCTCGATAATCCTCGCTGCTCCAAGCCATCTAGGTGGCGGCAACCACCAAGAGTAACAAGCGAATCCTGCAGCGAAACACGAACACCAAATGCCTCTAGATGTAAACACTCAAGCAATGCACTTGGTTTCACTCCCAATCTCACAAAGATGTTGAATCTATGATGGAGATGAGTAGAAGTGCTTTGGCTAAGCTTACAAGGTTGCTATATCAATGCAAATGGTCAAGAGAGTGAGCTTGAGCTGGTCATGGGGCTTAAATAGAAGCCCCAATGAAATAGAGCCGTTGTACCCCTTCACTGGGCACTGCTCGGGGCGACCGGACGCTCTGGTCAGATCGATCGGATGCACCCTGCCAGCGTCTGGTCAACGGATGGCTGCCACGTCATCCCTCTCTTCAAATACTATCGGGTTCATAAACCCGGGGTCCCTCATGGACCGGTTTCCCAACAAAGGCTCGGCCCAGCAAACAACGTTGCAAACAACGCGCAACTCATGGGCCGGCCTAAAACACCTAAATGACAGGCCAGAAGGACAATCCGATCTCCGACCAGAAGGCCTGGCCGAGGAGGAACGACGCCCGCTTCCGACTCTAGTCCGCCTCTTCGACCGGAAGGCCTCACGAAGAAGGAACAACGCTCGCTTTCGACACTGGCCCACCTCCGGATGGCCTCTCCGACCGGAAGGCCTGGCCAAATGCCACTTCCAACTCTGACCCGTGTCTTTGACTAGGGATGCGTCAAACCCCTGCTCATTGCTCTTTGCCAACTGGCGCAATCAGAGCCGACTGGGACCAACCGACCGGGGATGACCGCTCGATAAGGACCAGGGAATGGACGGAAAAAGTAAAGTAGGGCACCCAAGTCAACCGCAATACCGAGGAACATACCCTGTACACCTATAGGACAGTACCCTATGACCTTCCTGGCATAACAGAACCCAAGCAAATGTTGTAGGCGCTGACATTTTCCCTACAATGTTGTGGGCGCCATCAACTCCCATACCAGACAAACACGGTAAGGCTCCCCCCACATGCCTCTATGGGCATCAACGGTGTTGTGGGCATCAGCATTTACCGTACCAGGCGAACATGGTAAAACCCCCTGCATACCTCTCGGCATCAACAGTATGGCAGGCACCGACGTCTGCCATACCAGAAGAAGACGACGCAACCTCCCACGTGCATCTGACATTAAATAGTATTATGAGCGCCTACCATCATCTTGTACCCGCCGGCATGGGCAACAAGACTTAGTAGCATACGTACTCTCTCTCTCTCATTTGTAAGGCTACCCCTTCATCTATAAAAGGGGATGCGCTCCCACCCAACAAGAGGATCGATGAGTTCACTAGTACACAACAACAGAACCACCAAGTTCAAACCACAAGCACACGCTCGAACACTTAGCACGTAGCGGGGCTCCCGTCACTCTCGGCCCTTCAGACTAGAGTCCGACCGACCTCTTGTACCCCCTATCTTTCTTCCTTCCGTTTGTAACCCCACAGCAAACTTCAAGCACCTAGGCTCAGGAATAAAGTCACCGACCGACTCAAACTGGACGTAGGGCACATTGCCTGAACCAGTATAAACCCTATGTCATTGAGTGATAGGCCACCTCCGATCACAATGTACAGCAAAACTATAAATATTTACGTGTTGGTCACTTTTTGCACCGATAGTTGGCGCCGTCCGTGGGGAAGACGTTGTACGTTCAATACTTTTTGGTCATCGGATGGCCCACTTTTCTGCCACCTTCGCCATGGTGGGCTCAAGCGATACGTCTCGCTTCGGCTCACTGGAGTTTCCCGCACTCCCACCTGCTGGGATGCGGGTTCCACCCATCTTCGAGCCATCCTAGGCCTTCCTCTTTTGAAGCCTGGACTTTATCATCGACCAGCTCGGCGTACTACATCTCCACGAGGAGGCACTTGTTCCAGCGCCCGTCGGAGGGGCGCCCTCCATCGGCTCCGGGACACCCAACGACTTCAACGATGAGGCGCCTATGCTTCATTCCAAGCAAACGCTCTGCTCAAACCCCGCTGTGAGTAATGCACATATTGTTATTTTCTCACTATTTGCTATCTTCCACCAATTATCGGAGGGACCACGTTGTCCCTGTCGCGACCGCCATGTGATCGGTTCCCCTACGACCTCACGTCCCCCATGGATGCGTATGCCCGGGGATCTGAAGGATGCCAGCG
This sequence comes from Miscanthus lutarioriparius, assembly GCA_904845875.1. Classification (NCBI taxonomy): domain Eukaryota; kingdom Viridiplantae; phylum Streptophyta; class Magnoliopsida; order Poales; family Poaceae; genus Miscanthus; species Miscanthus lutarioriparius. The sequence continues at coordinate 11,263,761 of CAJGYO010000007.1, read as the reverse complement.
CTACCCCCTCTCATGTCCGAATTCATGGGGATGACGAGCTATGCTCCCACATGTTTCCTCGACCTCATGGATGATGATGTTGAGTGTGACGGCTCCAGCATCGGCGACATGGCACCCAACCACTGTCTCGTCCTAGGAGTGCACTATGGCGGATGCTCTAGGATAGCCACCGGTGGTAGCAGAGTCCTTGCAGACTCACACCCCTCTGGACCCTCGTGCGGGGACCCTCGCGCTCACATGAGAGCACGGCGAGGAGCTACGACAATAGCGGCAGAACCAGTCACCACCTACGCCGATGTGCGCTCGGCGCACCACACCATGCCCCGTGCGCATAACCTGGTGAGCGGCGCCCGAGGTCGCGCTCATCAGGTCCAGCGCAACATCATGGATGGGGGAACGATCCTCCACAGTTCACTGGGTTGACCAGAACATCGCCGCTGCGGCAATGCTTCTACGCAGCCTTCCCGAGCCGAACGACCCCCAGGAACAGGCGATCCACCGGACCTCTGGGCACTGGTGGAAACCGCCACCATTCAACAGGCGGAGAGCTCTGCATCACGACATTGACTTGCGGCCTCTCTCCCCACTAGGGGAGTAGGGACACACTAGACGAATCGCTCCACCCGCTCACCGCTACAGCCACCGAGTGTGTCACAGGAGGCCGCATCTACGCCCTAGCCTAGCCTGGCGCCCTCTCTACACCGACCGCCTGATGCGTGAGCGGCTCAGGCCAAACCAAGACGCTCGCAGCATCATCAGCAACCAGCATCGGTCTCGGCATGAGGATGGCTTCCATTGAGCAGCGGTGATGGCAGGTGACACAGACCTCGGCCGAACCATCGCAAGGAGTGGTGAAACGCACCCTAGGCGCGGTCGCTGGCCAGACTACCAGAGTCCTAGGCCTGGATGGACCCGGGACCACATGCCTTTGCCCGACGCATCCAGAGAGCGCTGCTCTCACAACACTTCAATGGAGGCCGAGGCAAAGGCAAGGCCAAGCGCGAGGATCAGGACGAGGGCCCCTCCACGCAGAGGGGCAAAAAGTACAAAGAAGATCGTCGCCGACCGGCCAACTCCATGTTGGTCGCCGTGGCTAATCACATGGACAAGCAGCCCTAGCAGGGCCTTTCGGACCACTTCAACGAGCTCATGGAGAGCCCGTGCACCAACCACGCCTATCCCATCAAACACCTCTACAAAGACTGCGAGCTCCTCAAGCATCTTCTATGATAGGCCGGCGGGCCAAAGGAAGGAAAAGGCAAAGAGGCAGCGACCAAGAAAGGGGGCGTAGTGTAACACCCTAGGTGTTTGTCACCAATGAAGCAATGGGTTGAAGCTCAACCATGGCATGTTAAGTAGTGATGGAGATGTTAGGTTAAACATATGAAAATGAGTCACCACTTAAACTTGGACCATGCACCATTGCTTACATGCTGCCCTTTCTAAAGAGTATGCTTGGGAAATACTGGATGTACTTGTTTCATGTGTCTCGCATCAATATCCATCTATATTGATCCATGGAAAAGTTTCGTGAAGTTTGGAATCAAGAAGTCACATGAAATGATAAGTCATATCTTTGCATGAATTGCTTTATCAAGTGGATGGAAACCTATGAAGTCAACCAAACCTTGGTACCTTGCTCAAACAACTCTACTTGCACTCATGAACAAAAGTTATGAAGGGTTCATGTTGAGCAGGTGGCCAGAAAATGCTCCAATAGATCAAAAAGGGTGATTTAAGCTTTATAGTGATGCTACTTTGACTTGGTTTGAACTATAGCTTAGAGTGTTTGCATGGCAGTGGAACCTAAATAAAAGTTGGAGTCCATGTTATGTACAACAAACTTTATGTTTGGACCAAGAGCTAGATCAGCTTGTAAGCAAGTCAAACTGAAGCTCAAACTTTAAATCAGCAAATTGTTTTTAGCACTTGAATTTTTTTCTAAGTCAGGAACGGGAATTTTAGTTTCAAAGTTAGCTTATTTGGTGCTCTGTATCTCCCAAACCAGACTGAACCAATTCATGAACCTTTAATAGAAGTTGTAGTACTCCCATAGATATACAACTTGTATTCATCGACGTTTTCTTTGAAACTGGATGTACTAGGGAGTAGAAGAGGGAGAAGAATGCGGTTTCATCGACCCATAAGCTGAACTACAGAATTTGGTTTTGAGGTACCCTCCTTTGAAGATCCATATTTCCAAATCTAGGCCGACTTAGCTCTTGATCCTTAAGGTAATATTGTTCACCTCACATAGATGTACAACTTTGCCTCTTGTTCCTTGATCATAGGATCACCGGATCGGGAGTTATAGGATGGGAAAGTCGAGTTTGGTCGTGACTTTCGCGGTGGTATTTGATCAAGTTCATGCAGTTTGGAAATTTTGAACGTGGCCGATTGTTTTGAAGCTTGATGCCGTGTGGCGTCCCAGCTCGCTGTCCGTTCGCCACCTTGCCATCGCATGTCGCTTTAGTAGCCGAGCTCGAGCCCTGTTCCCTCTCTCACTTGCACCCTCTCTGCCTCTTCCTCGCTCTCTAGCGACGCGCGTGCGCCATGGACGCCGCCACCGAGCTTCGTGGCCACCGCTGCTCCCTTCTTCGTCCTCGCAACCAATCACCGTACAGCCATGTACAGCAGAGCCTCAACCACAGCGCGACCATGGCCCTCCTTCCCAGGCCAATGTCGGCCAAGCCAGAGCCCTGTGCGAGTGCGCGTAGGCTAGGGCTTGCCGCGGCCTTGCAGCTCGCCACCGGCGCCGTCCTTGCCGGCCGTAACAGCGAGCTCCGGCCATCTCTGCTGCTCTGCTCGAGTTGAAGAAGGAGAAGGGCATCGCTCATCAATTGAAGCTTTTCTAGGGGTGTAACTGCAAGGATATAGACTTGAGTGAATAGTGCCAAGAAGGATCGATTCGCTGATGTTTAATTTGTGTTTTCCGCAGGGACCCCGATGCAAGATTTCAATCCCTTTTCTCCGGTTTTTACAGATTTGAATGCTCCACTTTGAAAATTCGTAGTAAATTGTAGAAAAATCATAAAATAGTAAATGAGGACTTTTTAAAATTCTTGTGAAATTTTCTATATAGTAGATCTATAATATTACATGTTTTAGTTTAAAGGTTTAGCTGTGAAAATAGATTTATGCAGTTAGGTTTTTAATGCTAGTTGTATTTGTCTTTTTCATAACTGTAGTTATTTTGCTCAAATAAATGTGAAATTTTTATGGAGTTCTCAAAAGATGATTGTTGTTGTCTGGTAAAAATTTCAGAAGTGTAGGATTTATATTTTTAGAGTTATAAAAATAACAAATGTACTGTATTGCTTTGCTCCAACCCTGAATAGTCCTGCATGCTTGAATTAATTGGCTTAGTTAAGTTATGAATCATGACTTTATGATAATACATGAGTTGTATTAATTTTATTAAGCTTTTCAAAAAGCTAAATATCATGATTTTTGGTTAAGTAGATCTTGAGTTATACTTGATTAAATCTCTGTGGCTGTTTCTGCCCAAACCCAGAGAGGGTTTCCTTGTTCTTACTGTGGGGTCTTCTTAATAGTAGAATTAGCTTTAGGTGTTTACAACAAAGTTGTTTAGAATTTGATAAGATTTCTAAAAAGTATAGAACCACATTTATTGGACATGTATAACTCCATTTATAGCTGTTTAAAGTGGCATATCAGTTTCTGTCTATGTTTTGGACAGAGATGTAATTATTGGATTAATTGACCCTTCTAACTATAGAATCGTCTTAATCTGAGAATAGGAAAGTTGTAGGTAACTTCCTAAGATTTTCAAAAATTTATGGTTCATGTTTGTTGGAGGTCTAGAACTTTAGTTATGCTTCTCTGAAGTTCCTATCAATTTTCTGTACCACTGCTGTTGGGTTGCATTTGTAGTTTTGCTTGTGCAATTATTTTCGTGGTGTAAATGATGTTTGCTATGGCTGTAGTGAATACAAAAGTTGTAGAAAATTTCATGATCTTTCTTGTGTTCAACTTATAAGGCAATAGGCCTGATTGTGTAGGAGTTACATGACTTTTAAGTCTTCTATTAGGTTTTGATTGTATTCTGAGCAGATCTGAAAGATGCTAGTGTTTGATCTAGTTAGGGTTTGAATGAGCTTTTGGTGATAATAACAAAGTTGTAGATAATTCATGTATCTAGATGTTGTTAAAATTTGGTGGTATTTGGTTTTGTGGTTTGTGAGTTATGCCTGTTTAAAGTTGGGTTACAGAATTGATTGATCTCTGTCAATTGTGGATTAGTTTCTGTAAATGGGTATATTTGACTTAGTTAACTTGAGAATCATGCTAAGATGATTAAAAATGAATTGTATACAATTTCATAAGCTTTCCAAAATGTCTTCTTTCAAGTCATTTGGATTTGTGTAACTCCAGTTATAGCTAAATCTTGTAGCTGCTGTTTGCATGTCCAGAAATTGGTTGATTCCAATTATAGTGTTTGCTTGTATATTGCTAAGTGTGACTTATGCCTTGAATGATGACTGAGTTAGAGAATCTGAGATCTTGGGAAACTTGTGTCATGCTTGGTGTTGTCGTCTTCTTTGCCATCTTAGCATGATAGATTGGGAAACTTGCAACATAAGTTAATATTTATTTTCTTGCAAATGTGGTTTATGGACAGATCTAAGAACCTAGCAAAGTTCTTCATGATAATGTGCTTTGTTGTGAAACTTGTTTATACAAAAGTTATAGATAATTTATGTATCTAGCTGCTGTTAAAATTTGGTATCATTTGGCTTAGTAGTGTTTGAGTTACAACTGTTTAAAGTTAGAATACAGGATTTGTTGCTCTCTATTTTGTGTGAACCAGTTTCTGTAAAGGTATAATTTTGACCTACTTAACTTGGGAATCATGCTATGATGGTTATAGATGAAATGTAGATAATTTCATAAGATTTCCAAAATGTCTTCTTGCAAGTCATTTGGATTTGTGTAACTCCAGTTGTAGCTAAATCTTGTAGCTGCTGTTTGCATGTCCAGAAATTGGCAGGTTCCAACTATGGTGTTTGCTTGTATATTGTTAAGTGTGACTTATGCCTTGAATGATGACTGAGTTAGAGCACCTGAGATCTTGGGAAACTTGTGTCATGCTTGGTGTTGTCGTCTTCTTTGCCATCTTAGCATGATAGATTGTGTGATGTTTAAGTTAAGCATCACAAAGTACTTAAGTGTGTTAGTGTAAACTATGCTAGTCTTGCTTGCTATTTTGTGATGCGTCTCATGGTACTCTTCTTCATATTTATGCACTTGTATATTGCATCTCATCTAGGTACGCTATATGCATCACGTGAAGGATGCGATGTTGGAGCCGAACCCGAAGACGGTGTATGGAGGATCTATCTCGAAGATGGAAGGACTAAGCGAGTGCTAGGACCAGAGATGTCACCAGGACGGTGCAAGCTAACTGAACTGACTTGTGTCGGATCCCAGGCAAGCCCCGGAGCCTTATAAGCCTCCCATGTTTTTACAAATATATTGAGTATCTCTTATTGTTGATGATGCATTAAGTATAGGAATTGGTTGGAACCAATTGTTGCATTATATCCTTACCTTGTCCAGATAAAATCCTATGAATCCTAATTAAGTGTAGGATCGAATGATGCTTAGCTATGCTTAGACCGATAGAAGTCGGGTGATTTCCTGTCACCTGTGAGATGTAGGATGAGCTCTGGTCACGGTTGGCTATAATGGCTATCATAAAAAAGAACCATGTGTTAATAATGAAAAAGAGACCAGACAGGATGACGGTAGTGCAGCAACAAGGCATGGAGGTCTTGGGTGTGAATCTATCCTCGTCAGGTCGTTTAAGGACCGATCACGCTATATCGTCCTCATGTCATGTTGAACACAGCCTAACACTTAGCTGGCCGGATAAGTCATTCCGACCGCGAAGCCTAGTAGCTCGACTCAGGCCAGGGACGCGAGCAGTGGCGTGCATTCTTGAGGTAGTAAGGATGTGCGGAGAGCCATTGGCATAAGTCCAAGGCGGGTTAGAGTCCCGAACAACCTTGGCAGAGTGGTTCTTTGAGAATGTCGATCTATTCGGACTCGTGACTCTGAATCGTACCAAAGGTGACTCGTTTTTGCGACGACGGGGAAGCGGGGTTTGTGTTTAGGAATACCCTCCACTGGATAGGAATCGATTGAATCGTCGTCTCCCGGATAGTGAGAACTTGGTGAGCAAATGACAACGTAGATTCACTAAATATAAAGATATGGTTAAATGATGATGATAATGATGATAAGAATGATGATGAGCCATGAAATACCGATATGGTTATTATTGTTTGCAACTAAATCAAATGGTTGATTAGTACAAAGGTGCTAATATAGATGGTAGGTAATGGCTAAAAGTCAATGCTAAATGCAATGGTGAATAATGCTAATGGTTACTCAAGCTTTTATGCAAAAGGTTGTCCGGCTAGATCCACCGATAAAGCCTTGCATACTCCTTGGTGTCATTTATTTTTGGTTTATGACGGGTAAGTCCGGCCGAGTACATTCAGTACTCTGGGTTTATCCCACCATGTTGCGGTGGAGTTCTCTACTGTTGAAGATGGTGGCTAACCGCCGGTGGGCTCGGTGATTCTATAGTTACTTCTCATCTATATGCTTTTGTCGGATGATGTCACTTATGCTAGCAATATATTTGGAACTTATATTAATGTAATCATTTGAAAGCTATGTTGTTTTCACTAAGCGGTTTTGAAACCCAAACTTATACTTTTATTTGTGAACCCATATGTAATATTATTTCATTTTGCAACCTGTGTATGTGATATGTATTTGCTTAATCACGCGATCTTGGTTGTGATGTTGATTTACCGAGGTCTTTTGGGACACTCGGCGGACTACCGGGTTTATATAAGTGAAAGTATGTGTGTGTCAACGTGTTAGCGGGGACAACCGTACTTGATCTTGTATAAATTGGGCGGTTCTGTCACACGTAGCAGGCAAGGATCCAGATGACTGAAGGTCCCTATACGGCGATCGAGGTGATCCGACCAGACGCCTACCGACTGAAAGACGACAATGGCAACGTTCTCACCAACACTTGGAACATCGAACAACTACGTCGTTTCTTCCTCTAAAATTCAGTCTTATCATTTTTTACTTAACGTTGGCTCCTATAAAGCGCCCCAACCCGAACACTTTCGCCCGGTCGGGGCTCCACGGGGGTGCAATGTCACCCCTCTTTTTACTTTCATACGATAAATACATTTTTCCCAAACGAAAGGGCAGTCCATTCCTTTAATTACCTTACGTAACTTTGCTTAAAATTATTCCGACCGATCGCACCCCGCCTCTACCCATGGTTATGAGTGACTTAGCCTCACGGGCCACACTCGGGCTCTTAAAGTTGCAGCCTATGGTGCGAATGGGCAGGTGCGAAAAAGAAGAGAATAAAAAACAAAGTTATGCTAAGGTAAAAATAAGGAATGGACGGAACAAGCTTCCTCGAACGGAGTAGTTCCATCACAAAAACAAAGTTACTGTATTCAAAAATACACAAAAACACTTTACACAGGGGGCTCCCCCATGACATTATCTTCTATATTTGCTAAAGTATTTCTACTCTAAAAACTTCTACTATGGCTCCACGATGGCATTGACTACCGGCTCGACCGGCGAGGGAAGGGGCTGCTCATCCTCCGACTAGGCAACATTCGGCTCGGTTGGAGGTGGGGTAATGTCCACTTCCAACCCAGGCTCCACACCATCCACTGGCTAGGCGACGTCCTCATGACACACGCTTCTGGCCATGTCCGAGGGCGAGCATCCATCACCCACTACGCGGAGACTTGCTCGGCCAACAACTTTGCGTGTGGCAGCAAGCTCTCCCCAAGCGACTGGATGTCTTCCGTGCTACAGCCGTCGGCATACCCGCTGCAGATGGTGGTGAAGTCCAAGTTCGGGTGGTATGTCGCCATTGAAGTCAACACCCCCGACGACCCTGTAGAACAGCCCGTCAGTGATGAGGGCCCAAACCTCATCCGGAACCTTCGCCAGCCGGATGGTGGGCGCACTGGTACTTGGCGCCGTCCCGAAGACCTTCGAGATGACGAGCTGGGCAACATTGTGTATCTGGTCAAGTTCCCCCTCGAGAGCACATCGCTCTTCAAGTGACTTGGCCAGCGCCTCCGCATTCCGACCAAATGTCGCTTTGGCCGTCTCCAGGTCCTACTCCAACGACTCCACCTTTCCACTCAGCTCTGGAAAAAGGACGACAAGCTCAGAATCAAGCTAAAGAAAGAAACCAACACATCAAAAGCAGAAAAGATACTTACCGAGGCGGGTGTTCTCGAGGATGGAAAGTCCCTCCGCCTGCCGGGTCACCTGCTCGCGCAGCCAGGCATTCGCCTCCTCCGTCCCCATCACCCGGCCCCGAAGCATGAGCACTTCCTGGTCAGCCTCCGACCAGGCCTTTAGCTCCAACTCCAGGGCCTTTCACTCCATATCTAGGGTCTCTAGGGCTTTTTGGAGTGCCGCCTCGGTGTTCGCCAGGGACTTCTGCAATGCTACCTTGGTCTCCGCCTGGTGGGCCTTCACAGCCTCAAGCCCCCGCTCGGCGGCAGTCGCCCATTCTGCCGCAAGCACTTCCGCCGCCTGCACCTCGGTCACCTCCACCGCTCGGTCCTAGGACTCACACCGGGTGGACTCCAGCTAACGCTCAAGCTCGGCCATCCGGGCGTGCTCCATCAGGAGGAAATAGGACTTGCGGCACGACATCTCCTCTAGACCCTGCAAAAACGAGAAGCAAGCATGCTGAGGCAACCGATGAAAGACCAAGGGGTCAAGGATGAGCGCGGGAAACTCACCATCGCGGCACGACACAGGTCGACCTGGACCAACCGCTGGACGGACTCAACCCGCTCCTAGGCCTCCTCAAGCTTCACCGATAGCTTGGTGAGATCAGACTCCGTGGCGAGTCCTCTCCCCCAAGGATGTCATAGAGCCAACACTCCTACGAGTCCCGAAGGACGAAACAAACCTTTATCAGGTCCTTAGGACAGGGCCACTCTACGTCAGCCTCCTCTAGCCTGCTGGAGGGCCCAGCCCCTGACCGAACCACCGCCATCTCCTACGACAGCGCCGGTAGCTCCACGACGTCATCTGCTTTGTCGTCGGAGGGGATCTCCACCACCTCGGTTTCATGGGCCACCGACAAGTGTTCCGGCTCTATCCTGGCCATACCTCCCCCCGGCACCTCCAACGCTGACTAGGAAGGTGAGCTGCGTAGCCCTCCGCCTAGCGAGGCAGGGAGCCCGGTCTCCCTCTCCTCTTCCACCATAGTCGGTGGGGGAGGGGCCACAAGGGACACCTCTGACATGGCCTCCACCGTCACCACCAGGATCGCCGCCAACACCGTTGCTGCCGCTGCCACTGTACTAGCGACTGACACGGGGGCACCGCCCCTAGAAGGGAAGGACCCACCGCCACCACCCTGCTCTCCCTGCCGCTCGCCATGGCGCACAACAAGGTGGGCCTCCAATCCTCCTGCACAGGAGTTGGGGCGATGCTCAGCCCCAACAACGTCCGCCCACTGTCAAAAAGGTATGAGTCAGTCACACTCCAAAAAAACTCAACAGCAAGATTGAAAAGAAACAAAGAAAGGCATACCGAGATGTAAGCGGTACGACTCTAAAACCCCGGCCCGACATCAATGGGCCCGTAGGGCGAGGACCGCTCCCGGGCTGTGACCCACGCCCCCTCACTTCAACCAGGGGCCGAGTCAACCCAACCAGCACATGCCCAGCCCGTGAGTGACCACGACCTTCGGCTCGGGGCACACCGACCAGAGCAGCTGGCGGGACATTCTCCCACTATGAGTCGCGCACTAGCGCCGGCCCCGACGACGCGTGGGTGTGAGTCTACTCCTTTGACCGCCTAGCCTCTCCTACTGTGCCCACGACAGGCAGGGACAAGGCCGGTGACACCTCAGAAGGGCACGGTGACCGTGTCCGCTTCGCCTCCTGTTCACCGATGGTGTTCGCACTCGCAGCATGCTTCCTCGGCGTAGGAACATCACCACGCCTCTCTGCCTCCTGCTCACCGCCGGCATGTATGGCCGTAGGATCACAATGCTCCCCCGAGGTCGCAACGACCTCCCGGCTTTCCTCCTCCTCAGAGAAAAACATGTCATCCCCCACCTCTGTGGGTCCTCCGACTCGAGCTCTGACTCGACATCGCTCCTATTTTACCTGGCCCACACACGCCGGGTGATCTCTTCTCCTTCTCATGCTTCCGCCGAGCCTCCTCGGCTTTCTTTTTCTTCCTGGCATCCACCGCCTCCTTCTGGGTGGCCTGCCACACCGCACCCTCCGGCCCCTTCGGAAGGTGCGGCTAGGACTTGTAAACTCCAAGTCCCTATAGGCGACTCGATCAAAAAATAGGAGAACAAAGGGGAAAAGAACACAGAGTAAAAGAGAGCGGAGCATACCAGTTTGGACACCACCGAGGAGTTAAGAGGTCCGAGCTTTCCATCAATGTTCTCCTTGGGCCTTAGCTGCAGCACCCGGTCAAGGCGACTCTAGACCTCATCGTTCGGTAGCTCCTCCGGCAACGCAATGTCGGGGTCTGTCGGGCCGCTGTACTTCCACATCGACCGCATCCTCTCCACCAGCGGAGCAACCTGATGGCGGAAGAGGGTGTGGAACACCCGCACCCCATCAAGGCCACGCCGCACAAACTTCTGGAGCTCCACCTCGATGATCTCCACCTTCTTCTTCTACCGGCTAGTAAGGCCCCACGACCAGCTGTCCAGCCTCTCCGGCCTCCTACCGGTGAAAGGAGGGAACGGTGCCTCCACTGGGTTCCTGATGTAGAACCATTCTCCGTGCCACCCCCGATTGGAATCATAGGGGGTATACATGGGGTATGAGCCCCCCCGCACTCGGTTTCTTCTACAGCGCGAGGCCCCCCACCGGCGCGGTCTCCGGCGGGTTCCCCACCGACAAAGTTCATCCAGAGAACATCCACCGAAAGAAGTCCACGTGTGGCTCCATCCCGAGGAAGGCCTCACACACGGTGATGAAGCTGGCGATATGCAGCACCCCAGTCGGATTAAGGTGCTGCAGCTCTAGGCCCCACTCATGAAAGGCAAGGAAGGAAACAACCTCATCGGCCTGAGGTTGCGGGAAATCCTCCCTCCCAGGAGCCCTCCAGTACGCCACCTCCTTCGGCGATAGAAACCCCTTCTCAGTGAAGGCCTCCAGCACTAACTCCCTCACAACGGATGACCTCCAGCCCAACATTTCGCTTTGGATTCGTGAATGGATTTGTGAGTTTTCCCCTCTCCCTTGCTCTCCCCTTTTTCTCTCCTAGGAACCATCACGGCACTCAGACATTCTTGGCGAGAAGGAAGAAAGAGATGAGACGACAGATGAGGAATAGGCAAAGGAACAGGGCGAAAGCCCTCTCCCTTCTCCTACTTAAAGAAAGGGGCACAACAATTGGGAAAGGCACGGTGATCGGGGAAAGGTGAAACGACGGGGGCGAAAACCATCTCCCTTCCCCATTCAATGTGGATGGGATATGATGGGACGCGCCCTGACCGATAAGACGCACCCTGCTCGACGGAATGGCCCCTGGTCAGACGGGACATGGCCTGGGTATGGCCCACCACTACCGCACGTCGGGCGCGAGAAACAAGGCGCCACTACGCGTAGGATGCCCTTCACCTTCCCCAGCGGGACTTGGAAAGGCCCAAGCGATGGGATCTACGCCAGGAGAGACCAATGGGCTTCCTAAAGTTGATCGGACGGCTCATGCGAACGCCGAGAGATAGGTAAGGAGCAGAGGGACGCCCTATGTGGGACATGCTTACTCCGTCATGAACAATGAAGCACGGATCCCGGTCGGACATTTCCGATTGGAGCTCCTCAAACCCCATCACTCGAGTCATCAAGGTAACATTACCGACCTCCACTCTTTCTTTATGTAATCATTCATACATCCATACATGCATTCATTCCATACACCCATGCTCCCCAGATGATTCTACCCCAAATTGCCCAGGGGCTCGGGGGCTAAAGCATTACGTATGCAGTCAAATGCATCACAACGCTCCGTGTTGCATCACGAAGCGGTAATTGCCTCATTCAACATGAGCGACGACCGATCGGGGTTCGAAGGTCGGCCCACTGTAAGGTTGAGATGGTGACTAGAGGGGGGGTGAATAGTCATTTCTAAAACTTAATCATGTTGGCTAACCGAAACAAGTGCGGAATTAAAACTATTGGTCTAGCCAAGACTACACCCCTCTATCTATGTTCTCTAGCACCTTGTAAAGATCCTAATTAAGCAACAAAGGTGCCGGGCTAGCTATAGCTCACCTAACTAATTCTAGGAGCAAGGTCACACAAACCTATGTCACTAGTACTTCAAGCAATGAGGGAGCTCCAACACATGCTAGTAAGCAAAAGCACAAAGCCAACTAAGCTCACTAGCAATGCTCAATAACAAGGCAGCCAATGCCAAATTAGAGAGCGCAAATACTTAGCTATACAAACTAAGCAATGTGACTAACAAGGTTACACAAACCAAATTAGCTACGCAAGGGAGCTACTTCTATGCTACACAAGCAAGAAGGTAACTAGTGAGCTACACAAGCAAGAAGGTAACTAGTGAGCTACACAAGCTATCTAATTACAAGAGCAACTACACAAGCACAATGTATATAAAAGTAATCACAAGCTTGTGTAAAGGGATTGCAAACCAACGGGAAGAACAAGGTTGACACGGTGATTTTCTCCCAAGGTTCACGTGCTTGCCAACACGCTAGTCCCCATTGTGTCGACCGCTCACTTGGTGGTTCGGTGGCTAATTGGCATCACTCACCAAGCCCGCACGTCGGGCACCACAAGAACCTAACCTGAAAGTGAGGGTAGCTCAATGACACGCTTTACTAGAGTTGCTCTTCATGGCTCCTGCAGGGCGAGCACAATGCCCCTCACAAAGCTCTTCTCCGGAGCACCGCACAAGCTTCTTGCGGGCTTCGACGGAGACCACCACCAAGCCATCTAGGAGGTGGCAACCTCCAAGAGTAACAAGCATCACTGGCATGCAACTCGATCACCTAGTGCCACTTGATGCAACCTCACAATGCAATCGCACTAGAATCGCTCTCTCACACAATCGGATGATCACTATCAAGCATATGTGAGACAGAGGGCTCCCAATCACTCACAAGCATGGACACAAAGTCCCCCGAGGTGCTCACCATCATCCATGGCTGAGACACCCTTCTATTTATAGCCCAATGGGCTAAACTAGCTATTACCCCTTCACTGGGCAAAACTCGGGATGACCGGACGCGCCGGTCAAAACGACCGGACGTAGGACCTCAACGTCCGATCAATGGATGCTTGCCACGTGTTGCCTCTATTCAACCTCAGTCGCTTGATCTCAATGGTCAAGTGATGACCGGACGCAACTGCTCAAAGTGACCGGACGTAGGACCCCAACGTCCGATCATTTCCAGTAAGGTTCCAGTCGCGACCGGACGTGTCCAGTCGGTCTCGATCGGACGTAGCATCAGCGTTCGGTCCTTCTCCAACTTTTCTGTGTCGCCTATGTCACCATACGTCAGCCTGATAGGACGCACCCTACCAGTGTCCGGTCACTTTCAGCGCCAACATCCGGTTGAAGACCGATGCCTGCGCGCTCTCTGCTGCCACTGACCGGACGCAGGACCCCAGCGTTCGGTCACCACATGACCAGCATCCGGTCCACTCTGTGAGACCCTGTCTTTTCTATATAGGGCGTCGGTGGAGTTTCTAACCCTTCTCGCCTCTGTTCCATCGCCGAGTTGATCCACATCAACTCCAACTTCATCTCCTTTATAAATATGCCAACACCACCAAGTGTACACCACCATGTGTATGTGTATTAGCATTTTCACAATCATTTTCTAAAGGATTAGCCACTCAACTTGCCACGCCACTCAATCCTAGCGATGATGAAAAGTTAGATCACTCGAGTGGCACTAGATGACCAATATGCAAACAGGTTTGCCCCTCTTGATAGTACGACCATCTATCCTAAACCCGGTCACCAACTTCTCTACACACCTATGACCGGTGAAATGAAATGCCCTAGGTTATACCTTTGCCTTGCGCATTCCATTCCATCTCCTCCAATGTTGATGCAACACATGCACCAACATGATCAACAATGATATGATCCACTTCATATCATCATGTGATCATATTGGTTCATCGATCTTGACCTCACTTGCTTTTCACCGTTGCCTTCGTCCATCGACGCTAAGTCTTGCTCAAGCTTCACCGCCACGCGGTCCATCGCTCCAAAGCCTTCATCTTGCCCTTCACGCTTGCAACCGGTCCATCAAGCCAAGTCATGTCTTGATCTTCTCCACCTTGATCACATGACTCAATGTCATGTCTCATTTGCAATAAGCTCCTTCATCATCACATGTATGAGCTTTGCATCATCTCCAAGCTATTTCCTCCTTCATGGCATATGTTGCTCAAACACATGTACTTATGGACTATTCACCTATGTATCTTACATAAACACAATTAGTCCACCTAGGTTGTCACTCAATTACCAAAACCACATAGGGACCTTTCAATCTCCCCCTTTTTGGTAATTGATGACAACTCTACAAAGATATGAAAATTAAGCTCTTTTGGATTCATGTTGCTTGCCCAAGCAATTTTACCATGTGTAAATGATTTTGGACAAGTACCACAAACCCAAAATGGTAGTATTAGCTCCCCCTACATATGTGCTAGAGTGTTTGTTTTGAAGCTCGCACATATGCATAGATTGAAATTATGGGAGAGTAATTACTACTAAATGATGCTAAGGTGTATAAAGTAAACCTTTGAAGCATGATACCAATTGGAGTTGCACCTTTAAGTTCATCCTTAGCACCATGGTTAGCTAGATATCACTTGGAAATAAAATCACTAGATACCTCGTGAGATCAACATTAAAACCAAGGTACTAGCATTACTTGAAAAGCATACCAAGTGTCTAGCTATCATCCTATGCATGCTAGTTTTCATTTCATCAATCAAATTCTACAACTAACATACCTCACACAAGCATGTATATTGAATTTAAGAACTTATGCAATATTAGCAAGCACATGAATATGCACAGATCAAATGCAATCAATCAAAGTTCATGAGCTTGCTTCCCCTATTTATGTGCTTCTCTTGTCTAAGAATTTTGATCCATCTCTTTTCTTCAATGTTGCTCCCTCTTTGTCCATGTCCATGTCCTACCTCTTTGAGCTTTCATATCTTATCTCTCCCCCTTATACAATCTTAATCTCAAAGCCTTCATATCTTTGTACAATCTCTCCTCCTTTGTCATCAATTTCCATAAAAGGTGTGCTTCTCAATGATGCAAAAGGTATGCATTTGGGGTAGATGGTTGAGGCTTGAATCTTGCATTTTTTATGGACACCACTTGATTGCTGGAATGACGCCACTTGTAGATACCACTTGTAACTTGTGCCACTTGTATCTTGTGTAGGGCTTTTTGGGATACCACACATAGGATCTTTGATCTTGATATAAATTTGTGTGACACCTCCCCCTATGTGATAGCATGGGTCATCCATTTGATACACTTGAGCTCTTGTAGGTGAGGGATGCATTCTTCATTTGATGATCACTTAAAGTTGAGGATCACTTGTGGAACCATCATCTTGCATGATTGATACCATGTATAGATGTGATACCACTTGAAAGAATCTTCTATTATGAAACCACTTGTTGGATTTATCAATAAAAACCATTTCTTAAACATTTATTATCTTTATGAGTACCACTTATATGATATCACTTGTGAGTTGATCTAGACATCACTTATGAATTCTTAATGAAATACTTGAGTCTAGATACCACTTGAAACACATAATCTAGATATCCATTTGCATTGTTGTCTTGTGCTTGTACTCTTGTTACTTATCATGAGCTTCTAAATTGACTTAAACTAAATTGATTTGCCTAAGCTTCCAAGTCCGGTTTGAACCAATGACAAGCTTTTTCACACCTCTTGCAAGGGTTATCTTGTCAATGTTGTACTTGTCACTTGTTGGCAATCCAAATTAAATCAAGTACTTGGGTTTACTTGAGCTCATAAATAAATTCATATACTAACCACTAGATCAATTAATCATTCAAGCAATAGTGATAGGCTATAAATTTAAACATTTCATTTGTTACGCATGATCCTATGAAGCATGTACTATATGCACTAACCGCATACTAGTAAGGGATGAAATGATTATGCACATTATAATGATACCTTTGCTATGTTGGAGTAGAGGATAGTCACATAGATTCCAATTCATTATTCTAATAGTAATGTGAAGTCTAATTATAAGCTTGGTGAAGACCAATAGATACCATTTTGAATTCCATTCTTCACCCATATAAAATGAATACCACTTATGATCAAGTGCACTTTCTTGTTGTGGTTGGCTTGCTTCATCTTTTGATCAATGCTTTCATGAGAGAACTATTTTGAATACCACTTGAAATAATATGATTAGCTCTCTTTTGGGTGTTGCTTGCTTTTCTTGATCAACCCTTTTGATTGCTTCAACTAAGCATCTCAAATGTTTCTTGGATCATCACTTCCATGTTAGCCTTCCAAGTACCACACTTGGTTTACCTATACATAGGCGGCAAGCCCCTACACTAAGGAGAAGTGACCTCTTTCCAAAGAACCATTCTTGATACTCACTTGAAATAGCTTGATTGATTGATCCAAGTGATGGACTTAACTTGATGAGTAACATTGATTCCTTCTTTAAGTCCTTTTCTTTCTACTTGTTTAAGTCCTTTTCTTTCAACCAAATGATCTCCAATCATATCTAGAACTTAAACTTAATCTTCAACTTGAGTTTGATCTTGATCATCATCTTGAGTACAAAAAGTGTGTAAAGTACACTCCACAATCAAATGGTCTTGTACTATTTGCTTGTAATGCTTCTAGATCATCTCAAAACCAAACTTAGGTGCCTCAATTACTTATAAACATATTTCCAACTTGAGGACCTTTCAATCAAAGTGACTCTAGATCAATCCAACATTTGTCACTTTTCTAGCAGATTTTGTACTCTTCAAAGAAAAAAGCATATATCCCAAAGTATAAATCTAAATACCACAAAATTTGGTGGAGATGTGAATCACTAAGTTATCTAGCATCTATAAAAATTTGAACATCATTTGACTTCTAGATTGCTACCATATTTCAATTCTTCCACCACTGCTACATGCTGAAAACTGCTGCACTATAGCTTATAAGATCCACTCTAAAACTGAAACATCTCTTATCCAATTCTCATGAATATTATACCAAAAGTCTAGAGCATGTACACCAATTTTTATGCCAATCCAATAAGTTTTGATCACTCAAACATGGCTAAGATCATAGCTAGCTCAGATTTTGCAATATAGGATAGATTTCAATAATTGAGCTATACTTCATTAAATATGAATCAAACTTGAAACTAGCTTGTTTGAATACTTCCATAAGACATATATCCATTCAAACCACTTACTAAAATTCATCTCATGAATTTATCAAACACAAATCAATCCAAACTTGATTACTAATCAATTATTCATTCAATCAACTTATAGCAAGCAACTTTGCATATTTGTCCAATTCAATCAACTCATATGCACCCCAATGAAATGATCAACAAGAGATATACCTTGATTAGCTTATGACCATCCAAATAGCAAGCTTCAACTCTATTATTTGCAAGCCATCAATTATATCCAATGAATCATCAACAACTTGAATTTGACACTTGTATGTTGTAGCACATTTGGACTTCACTCAATTTGTCATGGCATTGGGATAATGATCATCACTTAGCAATACTTGGTTCAACTATATGATCAACAAGATGAATATCATTTGAACCAAGCCTCTAATATCGATGGTACCACAAACAATCATCCACTTTTTGATGGTACCCAAATAATTTTGGGTCCTATCAAGTTAAGAGCAACATACTTAGGTATAGCCTTAGTATGAATAGCGGGATGTTTTGCAATTGCAACCAATGAGGTACCATTGCCATCCTTCCTAAGCATAGAATCATCATCAATTAAAATAGGCTTAGGAGTGTTACCTAGGGGACATGAATGTGCCATGTGTCCCTTTTCCCGGCATGAGTAGCACATTCTCTTTGATTGAGCCTTCTCTTCCTTGCTCATGTGGTGCTTCTCATTGCCTTGCCTCTCATGGATTGCTTGAGCCTTGTTCTCAAGCTTGGTAGGACACTTAGAGGCAAAGTGTCCCATACTTCCACACTTGAAGTACTTGATGTGAGCATAATCTTTCTTCTCATCTTCATTCTTGCTCATCATCTTGGCATCTTGAATTTACATTGGATGTCTTGCCTTTCCATCCCTTCTTATTTTCTTCTTCTTAGTCATTGAGTCACCACCATCTTCATGATAGATCTTGACTTGCTCTTGGGGTGTCCTCTCTTGTTCAACTTGTGGCTTTGGTTGAGGCTTTACTTGTTGCTTCACCAATTGCTTGGTTGGGCACATTGAGGTAAGGTGACCCCAAGTGCGGCACTTGAAGCACTTCACATGCTTGAGCCTACCTTCTTCTTTTATCTTCTTGAGCTTCTCAATGTTAGGGCAACCATTTGCAAGGTGTCCCACTTCATAACACCAGTAGCACATGGTATGAGAGAGCTTTCTTTGTTGTAGCTTCTTCATCTTTCTTTCTCTCTTTATTTCACCCTTTGTCATCTTCTTCTTGAAGCCAAGGCCACACTTGTCACCATAGTTTCTTTCAGTCTTCAACATGTGCTCAAAGGTGACTTTTGAGTTGTAGCACCTCTCTAACTTGTTGCTCAATTTCTTCACTTTATTTTTGAGCTCATTGTTCTCCTTCAAAAGGTTAGTCTCACAAGACATAGAAGTAGGACAAGCATCTATATGTGAAGAGCATGGCATATCTAATAAATCATCACAAGAGGTGGATACATACTTCTTGCCTATATCACGAGGGTTAGCAACAATTTGTGATTTATCATTTGATCAATGTGATGAGCTTTCATTATTTTTAAGTTTCTTTGTAAACATTTTAATGAGAGAAGCATGTTGTTCTAATAATTCATCATGAGATGCAAGTAATGTCTCATGATTCAATTTAGCTCATCATGTGAAGATTTAAAAGCATCAAGTAATTTCTTATGTTCTTCACAAGAGTTCTTTAGAAATGAGTTTTCATTTTCCAATTTCATTGTTTTAGCTTTCTCATTTTCTAAAGACACGGTCATGCTAGCAAGTCTACTAACAAGCTCATCATATGAATCAACATGATTAACCACATTATCATTTGATACCTTGGTGTCACCTTATGACATGAAGCAATGTGGTGATATAGAAGAGCTTGTAGTAGCATCACAACCATGGCCTGAGCATGAACCATCATCATCAAGATCACCACCAAGTGTGCTTGAGGTAGAATCTTCATGTGCAACACTTGTGATGTCATCATCAACCTTGTCAAGTGAACTTGTAGTGGGTCTATCATCATCAACATCACTTGACCATGAGGTGGAGCAATCTTCCACAATCACCACATTGTGATCATGCTTGACACACTCATACTCCTCCTTCTTGGGCTCATCATCATCATCGAAGACCATCCCATACTTCTCATTGAGATAACTCCAAATCTCATGGGCGGTCTTCATGTCAACGATCTCTCCAAAGATATTATCATGCAAGGATCTATACATGATGTTAGTAGCTTGGATGTCGAGATCTAGGCATTTCTCTTGTGCTTGAGTTAGATTATCTTCATCCAACACATGAGAAAAGCCGACATCTACCATCCACCACATTTGAGGGCAAATAAACTTAAAATTGCATATCATCTAATTTTTCCATCGTGTAAAGTGTGTGCCATAAAAAATATGGACAATCAACATCTAGCCCATAAGCCGCCATCCTCTCGGGTCGGTGAAGACCACAAATGAGAGACCTAGCTCCGATACCACTTGTAAGGTCAAGATGATGACTAGAGGGGGGGTGAATAGTCATTTCTAAAACTTAATCGTGACGGCTAACCGAAACAAGTGCGGAATTAAAACTATTGGTCTAGCCAAGACTACACCCCTCTATCTATGTTCTCTAGCACCTTGTAAAGATCCTAATTAAGTAACAAAGGTGCCAGGCTAGCTAGAGCTCACCTAACTAATTCTAGGAGCAAGGTCACACAAACATATGCCACTAGTACTTTAAGCAATGAGGGAGCTCCTACACATGCTAGTAAGCAAAAGCACAAAGCCAACTAAGCTCACTAGCAATGCTCAATAACAAGGCAACCAATGCCAAATTAGAGAGCGCAAATACTTAGCTACACAAACTAAGCAATGTGACTAACAAGGTTACATAAACCAAATTAGCCACGCAAGGGAGCTACTTCTTTGCTACACAAGCAAGAAGGTAACTAGTGAGCTACACAAGCTAACTAATTATAAGAGCAACTACACAAGCACAATGTATAAAAAGTAATCAAAAGCTTGTGTAAGGGGATTGCAAACCAATGGGAAGAACAAGGTTGACACGGTGATTTTCTCCCTAGGTTCATGTGCTTGCCAACACGCTACGTCCCCATTGAGACAAGCTCCAAGGTTGCCGCCGGTCCTCTTGCAAGTGGTGACCCGCAGGTCACACTCTCCCACATGGAGTGGTTACCACAAGCTCTAGCACTTGACCCGGCCAGACCACTTGTCACCCTCCACATCTTGCTCTATTAGAGTTGCTCTTCGTGGCTCCCATGGGGCGAGCACAATGCCCCTCACAAAGCTTTTCTCTGGAGCACCGCACAAGCTTCTTGCGGACTTCGATGGAGACCACCACCAAGCCATCTAGGAGGTGGAAACCTCCAAGAGTAACAAGCACCACCAGCTTACAACTCGATCACCTAGTGCCACTCGATGCAACCTCATGATCAATCGCACTAGAATTGCTCTCTCACACAATTGAATGATCACTATCAAGTATATGTGAGATGGAGGGCTCCCAAGCACTCTCAAGCATGGACACAAAGTCCCCCAAGGTGCTCAGCTCCAGCCATGGCCGAGACACCCTTCTATTTATAGTCCCACGGGCAAAACTAGCCATTACCCCTTCACTGGGCAAAACTCGAGGTGACCGGACGCTCCGGTCAGATCGACCGGACACAGGACCTCAGCGTCCGATCAACAGATGCTCGCCACGTGTCACCACCATTCAACCTCAGTTGCTTGATCTTAATGGTCAAGTGATGACCGGACGTAGCTGCTCAAAGTGACCAGACGCAGCAACCCCAGCGTCCGGTCGTTTCCAGTAAGGTACCAGTCGCGATCGGACGCGTCCGGTCGGTCACGATCGGACGCAGCATCAGCGTCCGGTCCTTCTCCACCATCTCTACGTCGCCTACATCACCGTACATCAGCCTGACCAGACGCACCCTGCCAGCATCTGGTCACTTTCAGTGCCAGCGTCTGGTCGAAGACCGACGCCTGCATGCTCTCTGCCGCCACTAACCGGATGCAGGACCCTAGCATCCTGTCACCACGTGACCAGCGTCCGGTCCACTCTGTTAGACCCTGTCTTTTCTATATAGGGCATCGGTGGCACCGTCGGACTGTCCGCGCTCTACGGGCAGACACTCGGCCAGTGGAGTTTCTAACCCTTCTTGCCTCCGTTTCATCGCCGAGTTTATCCACATCAACTCCAACTTCATCTCCTTTATAAATGTGCCAACACCACCAAGTGTACACCACCATGTGTATGTGTGTTAGCATTTTCACAATCATTTTCCAAAGTTTTAGCCACTCAACTTGCCACGCCACTCAATCCTAGCGACGATGCAAAGTTAGATCACTGAAGTGGCACTAGAGGACTGATATACAAACAAGTTTGCCCCTCTTGATAGTATGGCCATCTACCCTAAACCCAGTCATCAACTTCTCTACACACCTATGACCGGTGAAATGAAATGCCCTAGGTTATACCTTTGCCTTGCGCATTCCATTCCATCTCCTCCAATGTTGATGCAACACATGCACCAACATGATCAACAATGATATGATCCACTTCATATCATCGCGTGATAATATTGGTTCATCGATCTTGACCTCACTTGCTTTTCACCATTGCCTTTGTCCATCGGCGCCAAGTCTTGCTCAAGCTTCACCGCCACGCGGTCCATCGCTCTAAAGCCTTCAACTTGCCCTTCACACTTGCAACCGGTCCATCAAGCCAAGTCATGTCTTGATCTTCTCCACCTTGATCACATGACTCAATGTCATGTCTCATTTGCAATGATCTCCTTCATCATTACATGTATGAGCTTTGCATCATCTCCAAGCCATTTCCTCCTTCATGGCATATGTTGCTCACACACATGTACCTATGGACTATTCACCTGTGTATCTCACATAAACACAATTAGTCCGCCTAGGTTGTCACTCAATTACCAAAACCACATAGGGACCTTTCACCCACGAAGGGCTCAAGGCCACCTCATGTCAAACAGAGCTAGGGGAGAAAACATAGATGAGCCCCGAGTGGCCCTCGCCCAGTCTGCCCCGAAGCGGACATTGTCATCTCAACCTTCTCGTTCGATCCTAAACCTCGCCAAACCCATAGAATCTCCATCGAGGGGAGGCCAGCGGGACACCCAGGTCGGTCTCTGGAACGACCCAGGCATCTGCCGGGTTGTAGGTCAGGGAGAAGTGGAATGTCACAAGAGGACTATGCTAACCCCGTCATGAATGACGGATCTAGATTTCACTCATTCATACCAGTTAGCAAGCTCACCAGGCGCGTCACTCGAGCCCGAGCCATCGAGGGAAGCGACGTTAGCTCAGCCCCTCTGGTTGTGAGAAACCGAGGACAGGGTAACGCACAAAACTCAAACCGACCCCTACCAAGGCCAACAGGGCTCAGGGGCTCAAGACACCCAAAACACCTCGGCTACACCTGGATCCGTGACACCGACTCACCCGATCCCATGGCACGCCAGACGCCCGGATCCACGAGTCCATCTCGTCCGATCCCTTGGCACGCCCTACGCTGGATTCACAACTCCGACACACCTAATCCCTAGATCCACGAGCTCTGTCTCGCCCGATCCCTAAAACAACTGCCTCGGCTGCACATGATGGGTCCATGAGTCCACCTCGACCGATCCCTCGGCTGCGCCCGACGCTAGGATCCACGAGCTCCGTCTCGCTCGATCCCTAAAAAACCACCTCGGTTGCGCACGACACCTTAGTTGACGACTCTGTCTCGACTAAAATGCACGCACACACGCCCACTGACAAAACCCCCCAGGCGATAGAATCGCCCGGGGGCTCGAGGGCTACACCCGCGGGTGCGCTCGCGCGCACCCGCTGATGAAACGAAACTTCCCCCGCTGGCAACACAAAAAACCCCCTAGACGATTCTGCCCGAATCGCCTAGGGGCTCGGGGGCTACACCCGCGGGTGCGCTCGCGCGCACCCGCCATCAAGACAAAAATCCCACAGACGATTCTACCTGAATCGTTCGGGGGCTCCTATCAGGTTCATAAACCCAGGGTCCCTCATGAACCGGCTTCCCAACAAAGGCTCAGCCTAGCAGACAACGTTGCAAACAACACGCAACTCATGGGCTGGCCCAAAACACCTAAACGATAGGCCAGAAGGATAATCCAATCTCCGACCGGAAGGCCTGGCCGAGGAGGAACGGCGCCCGCTTCTGACTCCGGCCCGCCTCTCCGACCGAAAGGCCTCATGAAGAAGGAACATCGCTCGCTTCCAACACCGGCCCACCTTCGGACGGCCTCTCCGACCGGAAGGCCTGGCCAAACACCACTTCTGACTCTGACCCGCGTCTTCGACTGGGGATGCGCCAAACCCCTGCTCACTGCTCTTCTTCAACTAGCACAATCAGAGCCGACTAGGACCAACCGACCGGGGACGACCGCTCGGTAAGGACCAGGAAACGGACAGAAAAAGTAAAGCAGGGCACCCAAGTTAACCGCAATACCAAAGAACGTACCCTGTACACCTGCAGGACAGTACCCTATGACCTCCCTGGCATAACAGAACCCAAGAAGTGTTGTAGGCGCCGACATTTTCCCTATAGTGTTGTGGGCGCCATCAACTCCCATACCAGACAAACACGGTAAGGCTCCCCCCACATGCCTCTAGGCATCAACAGTGTTGTGGGCGCCATCATTTACCGTATGAGGCGAACATGGTAAAACCCCCGCATGCCCTCGGCATCAACAGTATGGCAAGCACCGATGTCTGCCATACCAGAAGAAGACGACGCAACCTCCCACGTGCATCTGATATTAAACAGTATTGTGGGCACCTACCATCATTCTTATACCCACCGGCATGGGCAACAAGACTTAGTAGCATACGTACTCTCTCCCTCTCACTTGTAAGGTCATCCCCTTCATCTATAAAAGGATGTGCTCCCTCCCAACAAGAGGATCGATGAGTTCACCAGTACACAACAACAGAACCACCAGGTTCAAACCACAAGCTCACGCTCGAACACTTAGCACGTAGCGGGGCTCGTCACTCTCGGCCCTTCAGACCAGAGTCCGACTGGATCTCTTGTACCCCCTATCTTTCTCCCTTCCGTTTGTAACCCCACA
The DNA here is from genome assembly GCA_904845875.1 of Miscanthus lutarioriparius. Classification (NCBI taxonomy): domain Eukaryota; kingdom Viridiplantae; phylum Streptophyta; class Magnoliopsida; order Poales; family Poaceae; genus Miscanthus; species Miscanthus lutarioriparius. The sequence goes on along the minus strand of CAJGYO010000007.1, from coordinate 11,239,071 downwards.
CCAAACTTCGAGCACCTGGGCTCAGGAATAAAGTCACCGATCGACTCAAACTGGACGTAGGGCACGTTGCCTAAACCAGTATAAACCCTGTGTCATTGAGTGCTAGGCCACCTCCGATCACAATATACAGCAAAACTACAAATATTTACGTGTTGGTCACTTTCTGCACCAACAAATGCTGAGCGACCGATCCCAACGGTCAAGTGATGACCAAACGCAGCACAGTGCCACGACCGGACATAGGGCCCCAGCGTCCGGTCACTTCTAGTAAGGTTCCAACTACGACCGGACACGTCAGTTTAATCATGATCGGACGCAGGACCCCAGCGTCCGGTCATTTCTAGTAAGCCTCCACTCATGACCGGACGCGTCTGGTCATGCCCAACTAGATTCACCAAGCATCCGGTCACTCACTGTCTCCTCTGTGCGCTGCCACGTCTGTAGGATCGGACGCACTCGCCAGCGTCTGGTCACGAAGTGACCCAGCGTCCGGTCAAAGACCGACGCCAGCATCTTCACTGCTTCCACTGACCGAACGCACCGGTCTAGTTGAGGCCAGCGTCCGATGCACTCTGTGAAACCCTGTCTTTTCTGTATAGTGCGCTGGTGGCACCATCGGACTGTCCGCACTCTACTGGCGGACACTCCGCCGGTGAAATTTCTAAACACAATGTGTATCACCTTTGTGTATGTGTGTTAGCATATTTTTCACAAACATTTTCAAGGGTGTTAGCACTCCACTAGATCCTAAATGCATATGTAATGAGTTAGAGCATCTAGTGGCACTTTAATAACCGTATTTCGATACGAGTTTCACCCCTCTTAATAGTACGGCTATCGAACCTAAATATGATCACACTCACTAAGTGTCTTGATCACCGAAACAAAATGGCTCCTACCACTTATACCTATGCCTTGAGCCTTTTGTTTTTCTTTCTTCTTTTCCAAGTCCAAGCACTTGATCATCATCATGGAATTGCCATCATCATGTCATGATCTTCATTTGCTTCACCACTTGGAATGTGCTACCTATCTCATGATCACTTTGATAAACTAGGTTAGCACTTAGGGTTTTATCAATTCACCAAAACCAAACTAGAGCTTTCGGCATCGCCGAGGAGCCACTACCGACAACCCATAACGCAGAGGGCTGGCGCTCGTGCATGTGTAGGAGTGAGATCGAGAACAGGACTGTTTCTGGTAACGCAAGTGAGAACGTGGCTGGTCAGCGAGTTTACGGAGAAGATATTGCATTATGGAGCATCTTAAACACGGAGATATTAAACATGAAGGCACTTAATTATGGAGAATAATAGGAGAAATAATAATTGGAGAAGCAGGGCGAGGAGAAAGTTGTATTAAATATGAAGGGTACTTATCCTTAGACGAAACGTTTGGTTGGCGTTGATGAAATTGCCCGGCCCTCGAGCTTTTTGGCATGTCGTTATGCCGGCATTCTTCGCGGCCATCATCATTGCGACGCGGCAGGTGGCCGGAGTAGGTAGTCCGGGCGGCCTGCTTAGTAGCTCGGACGGCTCGTTTAGCGGCTTGCTCTGTGGCTCGGGCAGCTTGATGCAGTCAAACGAGTACGTGGAGTCATCTTCGAACGGGTGTAGTGGGAGCCGGACGGAGTCGATCCACGTGGAGAGGTGAAGTTCTTGGACATAGTCGGGCTTATGCACCAAGATGAGAACATGAGTGCGGCAAAATTGTTCGTGAGAACATCGAGCATAGATGCATGTATACATGGAAGTATATGTGGCTTGCATGATGATCTAGCTTGCTTGTTTGTCATTGGCTTGCATGTAGATCGGCTCTTTCAATAGATTGCTTGCTTGCATCATCAAGCATGCATGAAGCTGTAGATGGCATGGCATGTCTCAGACGCAGCCTTCTTGTCGTGGTACTGCATGTGCTCGCGCACCACCGCCGTTGTCGGGTCCTCCTCCATATAATCTGGTGTAGCGCTGAGCATGTCGATCGGCGCTGAGTAGCGATCCGTCGACGCGATTGCGGAGGTACTGATGTCACTTGAAGGTGTACTTTTCGCCGAGTTGTTGACCGCACGTCACGGAAGAAATTGCCGAGTAGATTGATCTTGATGTTGACTCGATCGTAGGTGGAGATCTCGAGCACGATCCGGCATGCAAACGTGGTGGAGCTTATGAACGACGTCTCGAGATCGGATCAAGCGGCGAGCTTGCCGTGTTGCTGCACCTCCCCAGCGGTAGCCCGTACTAGTTGGACGCACGGGACCCTACCTAGCGCGCCAACTGTCGACAAAAGATGCTCGGCAGTCCTCCGAGGGATATCCCACGAAGGTAGATTGATCGGTGGAGGTGCGTGTAATCAAGAACAAGATGGTAATAGAGACACAACACACAAGATTTATACTGGTTCATGCCGTCAGCTTGACGTAACACCCTACATCCTGTGCTATGTTATTTTGTATTGATTGTGTATCAGATTTGATATATCGTCTAGGGGACTCCTGCCTCTCCTTATATACTCTGGAGGGGTAGGGTTACAAGGAAAATATCATATTTGGTATTATACAATAAATTATATCTTCATGTAGTCTTGCGGTGCACGCATTGATCATGTGGGCTGAGCCACCTTTGGGGCGCGGCCCATGTCTTGTCTTGTGGGTATTGGGGCCATACTTCCACAGCTGGGAACGACGGCGGTGGAGGCCGCGGCGACCCGGTACGACGACGGTGTAAAGGAAGTTTTTTTTTATCCTGGGATCTGTTCACATATGCCGTGGATCGACATGAACTCACCAGATTGGGCGGTGTGGATGGGGATGAACATCAGCATCTTGTCAGGTCCACCCGACGGCGCTGCTCCGGGGCCGTGCCATGGGGTTGCGCCGCCGAGCCCCTTAAGTAGCGGCGGAGCTACTGCGAGGCGATGCGGCCGCGCGGCGTGGCCTCCGGAGGTCGCAAGTGGACTCGCGGCGGGTGGAGGTTGCAGGTGGCGGAGGGCCAGCAACGGATTTGTCGATTGAGGCAGGTAAGGGTGTAATGAGCTGTGGGGGGCCGGTGGGGCTGCAGCGCTGGCGTGGCGTGGCCTGCGTGTGGGAGGCAAGCGTGGTGGGGATCGGACAGCAGCAGGCAGCATCGGACGGCCAGTAGTGGGTCACTGTGGATGACCAGTGATCTGTGAGGAGGAAACGGGACTTCACTGTTGAACTACAGGAGCCATTACCTAGATGAGACACTCATGCATGGATACGTGTAAAATGCTTAACTTTTCTATTTCTGCTTGCTCAAGAGATTTTTTTTTATGTATCTCTTCTCTGTGTCATCTCATATTATCTTAGAGCTGGTCATCCAAGGTGCTCTTGGAGCATCTCCAATAGTCTGAATAATAAAAAGAAAAGTCTAGGGTGGAGCTAAAAGACAGTCTCAAATATTTCAGATGCCCTCTCTCACTGGCTTATAGCTGGTGCTATATTATATTATATATATTTTTAGGTATAATTATAATTATATTTTTTTGGAGATATTATATTATATTTTTTGAGAGAATTATATTATACTATATATAGTTGGAGATGCCTTTAGTCGAAATGATACGGCCCAATCGATAGGTGGGCAGTGGTCTGGATGTGTCCTTGGTGGGTTTGGTCACGTGAGAAAGTGGGAAACAGGCCCAACCTTGCAGGCTTCCTGATTGGAGCAGTCATAGGCCTATTGTAGGCTCGAATTTATGAATACGTCCTGGACTCCTAGTCAGTCTCTAGCCTGCCGACCCCGGGCAGGCAGAACTTCTCACTGGATCGATTTCCTGGCTTGAACGATGACAACTTCTCACTCCACCGCGGTTCGGCCCACCATACGAGGCCCACGCGTGCATGCGCATGGCCGCCACATTCATAGCTGTCTGTCAAGCTGTAGACGACCGGCACGCGACGCGAGCACGGCGCGGCCCTACCCCCGAGAGGCTGCGTTCTCCCTCTCCTCATCCGCCGCGCAGGCGCAGCGCACCCGGACCCCGGTCCTCCCTTGTCGCTGAATCGCTGATGGCGACCGCACATCTTAAAAGCCCTGACAAAGTCGCAAGTCCTCACCCACTCATCACACTCGCTTCATTATTACGCCGCGCACGCTCGCAGTCGCAGCGGGGTTTCGAATTTCGATGGGGCAGGTGCCTCCTCCCGCAGGTGGTTCCACCGAGGAGGACGTGGTCGTGGCGGCGGATGCCATTGCCACGCCAGCGCCGGACGCCGGAGATCCGGAGCTAGTACAGCAGAGGAAGGGTAATAGGAAGAAGAAGAAGAAGAGGAAGAGGCCGAGGGTGCCGACGGAGCAGGAGGTAGCCGCGCGGAGGTCCGTGCTCAGCTGGGCCTGCCCTGGTCGCGAAGCGGTGGGCGACCATGAGGCGGCCGATGCTGGCAGGCGGCGGCCGCGCGTGGCGGTGGAGCTGCACGCGCACTCGGCGCGCAGCGACGGCTCGCTCTCGCCTGCCGACCTCGTGGAGCGCGCACACCGGAACGGGGTAAGCTTTCGGCTTTCGCAACAGACTGCATCAGTAAAGTCTGCATAGTTCAGGCATTGTTCCTTTGCATACTCGCATAAACGCGCGTATGACTCCTAGTCTGCTGTCAGTGGCTCAGTGCGCATGCTGCTTTGTGAGGTGTCAACTGTGTAGTTCACTGGTCGTGTGAGATCTGCATTGCAGATTCTTCAGCTTTACACGCTAATGCACGTGTGAACTGCCTTTTGATCAGCACAGGTGAAAGTGCTTGCGCTGACTGATCACGACACTATGGCCGGCGTCCCAGAAGCCGTGGAAGCGGCAAAGCAATATCCAATCAGGATTATCCCTGGCGTCGAGATCAGCGCCGTGCATTCGCCTAGGTAACACTCCTCTCACGATCGTATAATCGCAAAACATGGCCCCGGCATGCTTTTGTTATACACTACAAAGTGTGCTTAATTCTTAGTAGTGACGAAACGGGAGCTGAGGAACCTGTGCACATACTTGCATACTATGGTGCCTGGGGGCCTGCTAAACCTCAAGAGTTAGAAAGGTTTCTGGCCAGTATCAGGGATGGCCGGTATGCGCGCGCCAACCAGATGTTACTGAAACTTAAGGACCTTGGCATGCCAATGAAGCTGGAAGATGTCTGCAAGATAGCAGGGAATGGAGTCGCTCCAGGGCGACTACATGTGGCCCGGGCCATGGTTTATGCTGGATATGTGGAGAATCTAAGGCAGGCCTTTAGCAGGTATTTGTACGATGGAGGACCAGCTTATGCCACGTAAGTCGCAGTATGCTTAATTGCTTATGATTCGTCCCCTATCAGGTGTGCGGAATCATTTTACAGTGTTGAACTTGTTTTGTTCATTTGTAGAGGTAGTGAGCCCAATGGAAAATCTGTGGTGCAACTAGTTTGTCGATCAGGGGGTGTAGCAGTTTTAGCTCATCCATGGGCACTGAAAAACACTGCTGCTGTGGTAAAGGATTTGAAAGCTGCTGGTTTGCATGGTATTGAGGTTTATCGGAGCGATGGGAAAGTATCTGGTATGAACAAGATGGCCATGTTCATGTTATAGCACTTCAAGTATTCGTTGTGTCTTTTATATCTGTGTGCTATATCTGAACTTTTCAGTGAGTAACAGGTGAATGTTTCTTGAACAGGATTGAGTGATCTAGCAGATACTTACAATCTTCTGAAGCTTGGTGGATCAGACTTCCATGGACGAGATGACAAGGAAGAACCTGATGTGGGAAGTGTTGATCTTCCGGTCTTGGCCGTTTTAAATTTTCTTGAGGTAGCTAAGCCAGTCTGGCATAATGCAATCAGGGAAATGTTCTCAAGCACTCGTATCTCTAAAAGGACTACTGATATGAATGGATCCAAACGACTTCGAAGGGTTAGTTCCGCTGGCGATTTATGCATTCTGTGCCTTTCTTCTGAAGACGAGGAGCTAACAGATGCTCCGGAGGTTGAGGTCCTACGAGCAGAAGTTGCGGACATTGTCCTCACTCATCAGTCCATTTTTTAATTTATCCCAAAAGGGATTGTAGTTTTACTGTCTTCTGACTTCATCATATGCTCGTCATGAGAACTTTAACTGCACTTTTTTTTTTGTCAATGTGGTAGCCAGTCGAGGGCCTAGCTAGGCTAAAGATGATCATGATGCCAGAAAAAGGAACAATAGGGGCATATCGATAGTTGATTCAGACCATGGTAGCATATGCAAACTTACTGATGCCAGAGCTTCTAAAGAACCAGGAGAATGGTGTGTGGACCGGTGAAAATTTTCTGTGTTAAATCAAAAAAAAAACATGTGTATGGTCAACCTGTCCAGTGAAAGTTTCATATATCTGGAAAGAGGTAGTATTGGATAGTGCTATTTTTTCACTTCTCCTGCATTCCAGAGGTAGTGTCAGATTATAGTAAAAATTGCTCATTGCAGAGATCCATGTCTTCAGACTTTCAGAGGAAGGGAATAGAGAGCCCTGTGGTTGGAGCCTGGGGAACTGGAGTTGTTTCAGGGCGGGGAGTGGAAAGACAAAGAAAAAACGCTTTGCGTAGCGGGCTTTGTGTTGCCCATTTAGCAGACCATCTAAAGAGTGGTTCCTTGGGCTTTGCTTGTACACATGGGCTTGTTTCCTATAAACTATGACTTTCTAGTTTGTACAGTATCTTTTTGAAAACCGATGCGTGCTGGTCAGTGTTTGTCTGCTGGAAAGGCTGGATTATTTCGGGCATCAGGCTAGTATGTATCAGTTCCCAGCTCAACAAAGAATTAGTAACAACAATTGCAAAAGGGACGCAGATTGCACAGACGGGCCTGACCGATGTATCGGATCGGACTCTGGAGTTAGCTGGAAGTCCTAGTCACGCTTTGCAGAACAATTGCTGTTTGTTCCTTTCGGTTTGGCCCGATTAATAACACTGTCTCTCAAAAATGGAAAAATGACAGGTTAGGCATCATCACATAACGATGGTTGATCAAGCTGCTATCTTTCACGAACGGACAGGTACTAGCTAAAGTGGAAACAATATCGCCCTATTCGTTTGGGCTTATTTGGCTCATAAATCGTATTGAAAAAGATTTGTTGGTTGATTTGGTATGAGAAAAATACTAAGATGTTAAACTTTCAGAAGCGATCGTAAAGAAAAACAGTGTTTTTCTCACACCAAAAACCAGCAAAGAAAGATAAATAATCACGACGATACGATAAAATTGTTAAATTGGCTGAAAAATCGACTTATAAGTCAAACAAACCCAAACGAACAGGGCAAGTCAGTTACTTTTTCGACGTTAAACCGACTCTGGGCTCTGGAATTGAAGGTGTAAAGCAACAGGGTTCAGAGTTCAGTGGTCTTGGTTTCAGGTATCACAGCAGTACCCAGTCGTAACAGTATGAATGGGAAAATAGGCAACTACTTACTACTCCATTCGTTTTAAATTGTAAGTTATTCTAGCTTTTTTTTTTTCTAAAATGTAGGTTTTGCTATATATTTTGAAAAGTCAAAGTGATTTATAATTTAGAACGGAGGAAGTGCTATATGCCACGTGTAAAGTGCGGTTGTTTCTTTCTGAAGAAGAGAAATCCTTGCAAGCAAGGAAAGTTGACTTCTTAGCGTCATTCATGGAGGCGTAATCACCTTTTGGCGTAATGAAGATTGCAAGTTCCATAGTCACCTTTGGATGAAGCTCCAAAGCTTTGAGAGTATCAGAGTACAACGCTCGCCCTTTTCATGGCCACGTTCAGATGGAGTACCGATGCAGTACTATCTGATCTGGACAGGTTTGTTGTACCCGTCCAATTGCTTGAGAAAAATATATGCCCTTTCTTGAGATTCTCAGTTGGGGAATCGCTAGCTATCACGAGTCACGACTCACAACTAGACACAAGGCAGCTCTAATTTGTTAACGTCGATGTGCAGTTACTGTTGTAAAATATACAGAAACCGTGTGCGCCCTAGCGCCTAGGTGGTTTCCAGCTGCAAAAGAAGAAAAATAAGCTTGGCAGGCACTGGCAGTTTGCGTTGTCACTAATCTGACGCCAATCTGACGTGTCTCGGATGCAAACCCTTGCTGCAAGCTGTAACCTCTCGCCTGATTGGAGAACCCGATGCATGATTGATCTGTAAGCTTCGTCATCTCGCAGCCAACTGCTCTCGCTGACTTCAGGCTCCGTAATAATTGTACACCGCGAGGTCAAGCGAGCGCCACTCCTGATCATACCGAATGGCGAGCAAGCAGGCAAGCAGCTGCTGCGGTTCTTTGGACCTGGAGTAGTAAAACAATCTGACCCTGATGAGAAGCGCACGGCGCATTCTGGTCTCCGGTCATGTGTGCCCGCAGCAAAGAGAGGCACGAGCGCACACGGTGGGCGTCGCCTCAGATGAAATCGCTTGCAGATGCAGGGCTGGACGCAGGAGGACGCCGCGGCGAGCAGGCGCACATGTGTGCACGCCGCGCGATATCTTCTCAGGATTCGGATGGTACCCGGCAGTCCGGCACTGTTCTCTTGCATGCCCCAGTGAAGCCTCGAAGAGCGGCACGCCGCCGGGCCGGTGAGGGATTCTAGTCCCTGGAAGGAAATTTGAACGAGAGGCAGACAGGAGTACATGGCCACCACCATCACCGCCACACGAACTGGGACACGCACGCGCGGGCGCGGTTGTGGTGTGCGAGCGATGGATGAGCAGCATGTTTGGGAGGCCGTATCGTATCGTGGATTATTTACTGCTGGCTGATTTGGTGTGAGAGAAAAACACTATTTCCAGCTAGAAATTTACGATCGTTTACGAGCAAACGAACAGGAAGGAGGTTGGTGGGTGGCCGTAGTGGCGTGCTCTTTATGCTACGCACTCCAGGTCCAGGACGGGCATGGCGCAGAAGCCGCGTTCCAGGACTTTCCCGGTCATGATGGATTTTTTTTTTAATTTTAACATTTTTTTAAAACTAATTTTAAATCTAGCACTGTCTGTTTTTTTTTTCAAAACTAATATTTTTAGTCGCGCCAGGCACGACAGGGGACTGACATGGCGACGACCGGAAAGGTTGACGGTTAACGTGTTGTCAACTACGGTCTTCCGCCCCTTGACCCAGCACTACTTACTGCAGCAGTAGATAGGTGCGAGTGCCTTATTTGTACGTAAACATTTTTGTAACAAATTTAAGACAATTAACGGTCGTTCTATTCTTATAACAGGTGGAGGCCTGAGACCCACACGTTCCACCAACCTTGTGACGAGATGACCTTGACCAGGCAGGACGTGAAGGCTATTTTTAGCCTTCTGTTGGGGGGATTTCCAGTGACAGGAATAGTTGACAACGATCACTGAAGGGAGCTGGTGGCTCAGTTTACTGGCTTTATTCCACCGGACGACGAGGCTTCGAAGAAAAATAAGTGAGAAATTTAAGGTTGTTTAATGCTTGCATTGCTTTTCTGCAGTCATCGGGTCTCATTTTCTTTGGTCAATTTCAGAAAAAATTCCGGTGTTTCATCGTCCTGGACCACGGAGCACTTTGATTACTTGAACTAATAGGCTGAGGAGGCTCAGATCGACAGGTTCGCTCGAGTGTGGCTTTGGCACTTTCTTGGTGCTTTCCTCTTCCTAGACGCCTCGGGCAACACCATCAGCTGGATCTTCCTTGACATACTACGCCAACCGTGGGAGAACATAGCGGCGTACAGCTGGGGCAGCGCAGTCCTGGCATGGACGTATCGACAGCTTTGCGTTGCCTGCCGTCGCACCTCGGGGTATGCGAACCTTGGGGGTTGCTCATACCTATTCTAGGTTTAGTGTTGGGAACGATGGTCCGTTGGGAGGTCCCTTAATACTAGTTTACCGGTAAGTACTTCGGTTCATTATATTCTTCGATATGGTTACATATGATGAGTTTATTAATGGCTAATTCATTATCGTGTTCAATGCAGCAATGGAACGGGCAGGATGCACTATCTACAGCTATGTATATCTGGACGGAATTAGAGTTAGTTAGAGGGAATGCGAGGCGCAAGTACAGGGAGTACACGAACGGTCTCGACGTCCTGACACAGCACCAGGTTACGCTCTCTTTACTATCATACATGTGTCTTGTTCGATGTACACTATATCACAGCCTAACTCGATTATGAAATATTCAGGTACATTGGTGTCCTTGGGATGCTTCGGAGCTCCAGTACTATCTCAGTCCAGTCACTAGGGACGAGTCAGAGGAGTATCGCTGCAACGTTCCTCTTATTTTCTTCCACGTGGTCGAGATTCACTTGCCCATCAAGGTCTGCATACAGTTTGGAAGAATGACAGGCTGCCCACCACCGCTTTACTCCACCAACCAAGGATTACATGGGTGTGTTATCGATTAATAACAAAGCTACAATTCAGATGTGTGTGTGGTACAACTAATATCGTTTTGTTGCAGGTATGACCACAGAAAGAGATACAAGACCAAGGATTGGCGCGTGACACACAACACGCACATCCACTTGTGGGAGACCAGGGAACGGCAGCCGGTCCATGCGGGTCCTCCACACGACCAACACACCTTCGACAACTACCTGTGGTGGCTTCACAGGTCTACGAGGACACATATCAAGCCCTCGTACACTGAGAAGGCGATTGACAAGGACTCGGAGGAAGATGTGATCGAAGATGTGTATGATGTTAGCACTAGAGAGGACACACGGCTACAAAGAATCCCGATACAAAGATACGTGGTAAGATACTTAATGGTACAATTTATTATCCATTTGGTATTAAGTATGTATACTAAAACAGTTTAAGCGTGTTTCTGTACCCAGGCGACACAATTGTCGAGGCTGTCCAACGAAGCAGTGTTCCGGCTTCACAAGTTTAGAAGACAGGGGCTAGGCGTTCTCGAGGCTTTTGTGGAGGTAAACATAAACTTGTCCATTCTGAAAATATTTCTTTAGTGTATATGCGTTTAGGAAATGCACTAACTTTAATGTCTATTTATGCGGAAGGTGAAGAAGACCTGCAGGAAGCTAGCTCAAAAGCTGAGCTGCATGGACACTCCTTATGAGGAACCGCCACTCCCGGCATGGTCGGGTGGCACGTCTTCAGCCTCTTTGAGGACACCAGCCGGCTCTTCTCAGTCGGTGACAGGTGCCACTTCCGCGGTGCGTACACCACCACATCATAGCGCTGGGAAGGACCCTACAACCGAGGACGACGATATGATGACGACGACCACCTGGGCTTCCGCATACAGCACGATCAGTAGGACAATTAGCCGCAGGACGAGATCGGTATGTCTCAGCTAGGTGTTGTCCGGCTTGGTACCCAAGGAGCCTCATAGGTACTAACAAAGGTAGTTTCTTTAAATACGTAGGCTACATGAACTAACGATCATAAAGAATTCTATGTAATCGTGCATATCATATACTTGTAGGGTACAAGCCGCACGCACCGGCGACGCGACCACACCGATGTTGGCTACACTCCCAATGTGTTGACAACAAATTCGAAGAGACAGAGACGTCCGAGGGATCCTTACACTCCTGGGTCTTAGTTTGTTAGATCGAATCAATATTGGCGTCCGAAAGTTGCAGGCTTAGTTGGTTATGTTATGTCGAACTTATGTCAAACCAATGAATATGTATGTGGTAGCTTGTTAGCTTACGCACGGACTTCATTTATTTGTTTCATATTCGTTTCAATGCGTCGCGGCAGCACTACCGACGAGATTAAGTAGCAACTAGTTCGAGACGCGGCAGTCTCGGGGTATCTCGACGCCGGAGTCCATGGCCGCGTCGTTGCCGATCCTACAATATAGGGTCAAAAAGGCAAAAAAATAAGTTCCCTTATAAAAATATTGGTTTCAATTCGATCCAATTTTTCATAATCGATTAGTTAACATGGTGATTAACTGTATTATGAATGACGGAAAAAAAATCATTGGCTTATCAAATTCTCTATTTGCTCGTGAAAAAGATTGAACAAAAAACAGAAACAAATCCAGTATTGATTTTACGTCAAGCAACATTATCGGCGCGGAAAGTTCCAATTAAACCGTCTATGTACCGCTGCGCTATGCTTCGTGGCGCGGTAGGCCCTGCCACGGTCAACCGTCAACCTTTCCAGTCGTCGCCATGTCAGCCTCTGCCGCGCCACCATACATGACGCGGCACAGGCTTTTAACGGCACAGGCTTTTGGCCGCGCCACGGTAATAGACGTGATCAAAAGTGTTAGTTATAAAAATAATAGACAACATTGGATTTAAAATTAGTTTTCAAAAAATATTAAAATTAAAAAAAAAATCATGATGGGAGGCACCCAGTCAAAAGATGAGACAGGTGCGCTGCACTCGGGGGATGGCGACACAGTAAACACAGCCGCCTGCCTGTCAGATGTGTCAGGCGACTCTTTCTTTATTACATCAAATCTTTGAACATATCCATGGAGTATTAAATGTAAATAAAAAAATAACTAATTATACAGTTTGATTATAAAATACGAGATGAATCTTTTGAGCCTTGTTAGGTCATGATTGAACAATAATTGTTAAATACAAACAAAAGTGCTACAGTGCTAAATATTAATTTCTAACCCCAATCTAAACGAGGCGCTGATCGGAATTTCACGGGAACTATGCTACGCTGGAATCGCTGCGAGAAGAGAAAACCACACCTTGCCCTTGTTTAGTTCCACCAATTTTGTACCTCCAAAATTTGCACAGTGCAAGATTCTCTATCATATTATATCACATTAAATTTTGAGACACATGCATGGAGTATTAAATGTAGGTAAAAAAATAATTAATTACACAGTTTGGTTGTACTTTGCGAGACGAACATTTTAAGTCTAATTAGTCAACGGTTGAACAATTATTACCAAATGCAAACAAAATGCTACAGTACCGCTATAGTGCACAGTGCTTTTTGGATGTGCAAAGTTTGGGTAACTAAACACGCCCCTTTTCGTAATTCGGAGACGGCCTCGGCGACAGCGGGAACTATGCTATGCTGGAATCGCTGCGAGAAGAGAAAACCACACCTTTTCGTAATTCGGAGACGGCCTCGGCGACAGCTATCCCGTTCACACGTCATTATGATTTTCTGTTCCTCCACTTTTAGCGTCACGAGTAGATGGTAGAATACAGTGCAAATGTCATTTTTGGTTGAACAGAAGAAACTTCTTTATTGATTGCGTCGGCGATCACGGGCAGCAGCGTCCACATCATTCGTATCGAGTGCGTGACTGGGCTGGGCAGTGCGGATCGCTTGGCGTACAAGGGAGTTCCTCCCTCGCCACGAACCGTGGCTTTTTGACTTGCAATGGTTAATCCACTATGGAGCACAGGGGAGCCCTCTGTTTGGATTGCAAATATATGCCTTTGCGAATATCATTGCTCCATACTACTACGTGCTATACAAATTTAAAAAAAAAGGAATATCATTGCTTCATCATAATCTATATATGGCATCGTTTTTCTCTGAAACTCTACTCCGTCTAACGCTCCAGGTGGACTGAACTAGGACTACTTTGCAATTTCATTCGTGCAAAGCATATGCCAGTCCTGAAAGAGCTTTTCAAGTTCCGTGAACTTCAAGCACGAGCAACCAAAAACATACTGGAGTACGTTCCTTCTTCATCTTCTCTTCCATGGTAGGGCGCTCCTCCATCCAGCTCCAGGGTCCAGGCCTCCATCAGTCGCGGACCGGTCAAAGAGAGCACAAAACACGCGCCAGCGTTGTGTAAAGCGAGCGAACGATAGCCGACAGAAGTTGTGCGTGTGTAAAAGCTGATACCCTGATAGGCTGCCTGCCGATTCGGCGAAGATAAGAGGTCGGGCGCTGCGGCGCGTGGAGGAGAAAGGAGGAGGAGAAAAGCTGGAAATTATCATCGGAACCCGATGTGAGCCGGGGTCCGTGGAATTTACACCAAACAAGCAGGCAGGCACTCAGGCACACTCGTATTATCACCTCTAGCTCATCCACTCCTTGGCCCGCCTCGCCTCGCCTCACCTGCCGCCCACCACCTCCGCCCAAATCACCGTCGGATCACTGATGCGACGTCCAACTGTTCGAGGCACTGTACCCTTGTGGCCGGGTTGCCAGTGTTTTGCTGGCCTCTCATCAGACGATTGGATACCAGCTGATCATGTCACCACTACAACACAGTAAGTTATGCGCTAAGACTATCCCAACAACAACACCTAAAATACAACAGTTCAATACTCATTCGACATCCTCTCCAGTAAATAGGATCAAAAAAGAATTCTTTCTGCAAATGAGTTTTAAGGAGAGAATACTCACAGTTGGGTTATGCCTCTCAAACAACCTAAAATAACCCTTTCATATATGTATTCTACTTAAAACTAATTTTAGGTCTCCTTCTATTCATTTTGGATTTAGATGTGCACACGGATAACTATCGGAGACAGTCTAACAGCTGCTGAGCCAACGGCTGCCAGGCTGGGAGCTCCCGTGGCCACCCATTTTCTAAATTGCAGAGCTCGATTAGCTCATCCGGAATTAACAAGCATATCTAACGGGGCGCGTCTGATCGAGGTTAATTAACCTGGCGTCGCACAAAGGATATGGGTCTGATGAGACGATGGCGCAGTTTTCTAGTGCGTGGTGCCTATCCATCCTATTGAGTGTTTGATCAGCAGCGCTCCTAGATTAAACCAAGGGATATCTTTGAATACTGAGCATGGCAGCGGTCCTGTTCGGCTGGTCGGAAAACAACTGATATTAATGTTAATGTTGATTTATCATGAGAAAAAAATATTATTATTTCACTTAAACGGTACCACTTATAAGCTTAAACGAACAACGCCGTAACGTGAATGATCCTCATCCTGGACATGCTCACCTGCAACATACAAATATGTCACGTCAGATTCTAGGCCAAACCTGGATTCTAGCTACACGAACGACATGCATAGTGTAGGGGTAAAAGGTTACATACATGACAGCCTTCGAATCAGTGGTCAATAATCCATCTCGTACTCGTACTCATACACCGGAAATCTTCCTGTCCGAACGATCGGACAGGAGCAGCGCGCCGATGTTTCCCGCGCGCGAGTCGCCGATGATTCCCGCGTACGAGTCCCACGTCTGTTGGCGAGTACGGAGTAAACACGGTCCAGCAATGGAGGCAGCCAGCCCACCAAGCGTAGTAACTTTAGGAAGTGAAGTTTCTCTTTTCCCCTTTATATTACTCTTACATTTCTCTCTTTTTTTCTTAACTCTCAGTAGGCTGGTAGTCAGCTTCTATTTTTTTTTTTTTTTTTTATATTTCTTCTTTTCTTAACTCCGGCAGGCTGCTAAGTTAGTTTCTTTTTGCTTTCTTTCTTTTTCTTTTTTTTTTTTATTTTTTTCCTTTTCTTTTCTTTTCTTTTCTTTCTTTCTTTCTTTTTATTTTTCCTTTTCTTTTTTCCTTTTCTTATTTCTCTCTTATATTCACATACTAGTTGTGTGATGTTTACAATTTCTCTGTCGTTCATTTTTTGTTTTTATTTTCTTTTTTGTTTTCTGTGGTATTTTTTCATCTTTTAGTATTTTATGTTTCATTTATTTTTTTATTTTATTCTAACCAATTATTTTATTTATATTTTCTCTTTCTTTTTCTTCCTTTCATTTACTCTATGAATTTTTATGTATTTTACTTATTTATTTTATTTGTTTTATTCATTTATCTTTTTTAGTTATTTTTTGTATATATTTGTCTTTTGTTATTCATGTTTTTATGTATTTTTATTTTTCTTTTTTATTAGTTTTATTTCCTCTTATGTTTCGTTCTATATTT
Source organism: Miscanthus lutarioriparius (assembly GCA_904845875.1). Taxonomy (NCBI): domain Eukaryota; kingdom Viridiplantae; phylum Streptophyta; class Magnoliopsida; order Poales; family Poaceae; genus Miscanthus; species Miscanthus lutarioriparius. The sequence continues at coordinate 11,223,313 of CAJGYO010000007.1, read as the reverse complement.
TATTATTTTTATTTTATATTTAACTTATTTATTTGTTCTCTTCTTTAATTTACTATAATTAATTATTTAAATTATGTTATTCTTTCTGATTTCTTGCATTCCTGATTATGCATGTGATGTTCGGGTAGTCTACATGTGATGTTCTCTAGTATATTTTGGGATGTTCACATAACATAAATGTGATGTTTTCTAGTGTATTTTGAGATGTTTACATAGCATAAATGTGATGGTCTATGATACATTTTGTGGTGTTCATATGATATACATGTGATGTTCACGTAGTATGCATGTGGTGTTCTATTAGGTTTTTTTTGTGATGTTCACGTGTTAAGCATGTGATGTTCTATGATGTTTTTTATGTTCACGTGTTGTGATGTTCGCGTAGTATATATGTGATATTCACGTAGTATACAATGATGTTCTATAATGTATTCTATGATGTTCACATAATATACATGTAATGTTCTATTATGTTTTTTATGTTCACATGATATAAATGTGATGTGCTACGATGTATTTTTTATATTCTATTTCATTTCATTTATTTTCATGTTTGCTTTTTATTTTTTCCTATATTCAATTCTTTTTATTATATAATTCTATATATTAATATTTTTGTTGTTCTTTTTTATTTTTTTACAGATATTATAGGACCAATTACTTAAATCTATATTTTTTCTCTTAGATCTAGAATATTGCTTCTCTAAATCTAGAACATTTTTCTTGTAAAGGCGGAACACTGTTTTTTGACCTAGAACATCACCTTGTTCCATAATAAAAGAAAATGTTTTATCTTTACGAAATAAATATCCATTAATGAAACTTTATCTAAATATATTCATGTGGGGTCTTGTTTTCAAGCATTTATTATAAGAAACGCAATGGTGCAATGGTTTAGCAGTTACAACTTTTTTAGTTTACAAAATCATTCTTTAGTTACAACTTTTTTAGTTTACAAAATCATTCTTTAGTTGATGATGTCATTAATTCTGAGCGCTGGCGGCATCGAAGTATGCACAAATACCGTTTATAGTTGGCCAACTGGCCGGCTCGCAGGGGGTCGGGCCGGCATGGCACGCTGTGCCTCCCGGACCGTTGTAACATGGGTGTTACGAGGTGACTTAGCACCTAAGTTAAGGTCTCGGAGAAATCAAGCCGAACGGGTTTTTGAATTTTTAACAAGTTTGAACACGTATGAAACGGTAAAGTGATCTAGGTAAACAAAAACAGGATATAACTTGTGTATAGTGTTTGCGTATAGTGAATATTGTAACTAGGGTTTTTGGAAGCTCAAACATCGAATCCGTGATTTAACGGGAACTTTCGTTGAATTGGCAAGAATTTGGATTGTGTTTAAAATATCATTTTTGACGAATTAAATTGAGTAAAATAGTTAAAAGGTGCTCAGATGTTTTGCTCCGATGGGTTAGTAGGAAGTATGGGCTATTGCAGGGAGTATGGGTTGGTCGAGGTTAATAAGGTTAGGCCTTTTAGAAATTAGGGCAAAAGTGTTAAAAGTGGCTTAGCTCCAATCGAAGCTTTCAACTTTTCAAAGTCGGGAAAAGGAAGTAGACAATGCTGTTTTGACATCCAAATTCTAACAAAATAGTTAGGCACCAACTTCACGTTCTCGTACTGTTGGTTGTCCCTGAGTGTGCACTTGAGCATGGCTTAGGTGGTAGTGTTGTTGGGTGTTACGACACCCTCCTAAATTTGCTGTAACTTCGTTAAAACATGTCTGAATCATGTTGTAGGTCGTCGGGACAAACGCGCCGCCGTCGCGATTAGCCTCTCACCACTACGGGTCTCGGTAGTGCACCACCAAGCCTCTAACCGCCGCCTACCCCTGAGGGTTTAGCCGTAGGTAGTGGTCTATTCATGGTTGTTGTCATAGTAAGTCTAGCACGACCTGTGCAGCCGCCGTTGCCGCTGGTGCGCTGTGCCGCCGCGCGCGGGCACTGTAACACCCTCGGTGTTACACCGTAAATCATTTACTAAAACATGTCATGAGCATCATGTTTATGTGTTAATGCATGTGATAAAGTGTGTAGATCAATTTTCGTAACTCAAAATAATCAACTAAAATGCAAAACGAAAGTTGATTCGTTAGTCTTGTTATATCACTTAGGGTTTAAAACCAATTTTTATTAAGCAAAAATGCTACAGAACATGTATGTGATACTTAAATAAAGTTTGAAATATAAAGTTTGTAGATGACAATGAAATACTTGTGATCAGAAAATGATATTACTAGCTAATATTTTCACTAGCTTAGAAATCGCAAATGGAAAACAAATTCGGCTCAAAAACTTAGAAATTTTTAAGTCTGCCAACAGTTAGACACTGCTATGTTTAGCAATTTCTTATGAGAGATTGGGTTAAGGAGTGGTGTAATGTTATAGCTCGATTTGGTAGTCTCATGTGCCACCTTGAGCATGGTGAAGATGGTTTAGGTCCTAAAGCAACCGTTTGGTGGTGTTGAACGCTTTAAACTTCGTGCGTGTCACTGTCTCGGGTTGGTTGTCGCCGGGTGCGTGGTCACCGCACGGCCTTCTCATGCCGCGCACATGGCCATGTCCCGCGCGGTCAACCGTGCTACCGCACTTGGCCAGTCGGGCCACTTGGGCTTGACCGAGGACCGCCGCAGCGACTTGCTCGCGCCGCACCCTGCTGCTCTACCTCGTGCTGTTGTCTTGGGTGCCGCCGTGGCCGCACTGCGCTACCGTCGCATTCGCATTGCCGATGCTCCTCGCGTCGCGACACTGCTGCTGTCGTCGTTTTGTCGTCATGTTCACTCCGGTCCGCTGCATCTCTATGTGTTGCCGGTTCTGTACGTGTCGCCTCTGCCGCGCGCATATGGTCGAGCCACCATCGCCATGCCATTTATGGCACTACAGCGCGCGGGCCAAGCCGGTCGGACGCGCGCACACGTTGTCCGTAGCGCCGACGCGTGGGCCTCCCAAGCTCACCGGTCGCATCCCGCCAAGGCAAGGACGAGCCGAGCCCACTACCGCGCTCCATTTCTCTCTTTCTCTTTTTCTCCCACGGTGAGCCTGAGAGCGAGCACCTCTCATCAATTTCTCGTTGCCGTGTCTCCGTCTTCACGTCCCCTCTCTAGCCGACCTCACCCTGCTTTGATTGCAGTTCAGCCGAGCTCCAATTTGGACTTTTCCCTCCACCGTGCTAGTAAGGCCAGACTCGGCCGTGGACGAGGGCAGTCACCCACCGCACCCCTCCACGCCAATCCACCTGCCTCACGAGCTTTGCTCCACGTCCACTTCACCTTGCGCACCTCGCTTGCACCTCTACCGTCTCCCCGCTGCCGCTGACACGGTCATGTCCGCCATAGCTTGTCACGCACACGTGGCTAGCACTGCTCAGGTAGTCGATGGTTGATCCACCACTTTGGCCTGGTTCACGGTGTGCCCTTGGTGCTTATTCCCTATCTCTACCGTCCTGTTAGTGCCATGGCTCAACAAAACGTGATTGTCGCCGTTGTAGGCCACCCGCCACCGGGGAGAGCTCGCTCTGCTTTACCCCCATTCATGCCACCTCCGCCCATCGCTTTGCGTCGAACCCTAGGTGAGCGTCGGCCTTGTAGATAGGTCCGCGTGGGTCCCGTGTGGCCGGCGCAAGCGCCGGTGCCACCGTTCGCCATGCTGGAGCGCAGGAGAGGCCAGGGACCTTACCGTTGTAAAGAGGAGAAAGATCCGATGATTCCGTTGCAAAGTCGCTATCTATAGAAATAGTAACTTGGACTGCGGGTTGTTTTGCTCATAGTCCAGGGGTATTTTTGCTAATGTACCAGTGCGCGGGATTCCCCCGCTGCGGGCCGCCTCGCGTGGACAGTGCCTGTGGGCCACCACGCGCTCGCGCGTGCGCACATGCCATCGCGTGGGCCACGTTGGGCCGAATTGAGTATATCTTTTTCGTGGAGAATAGAAATAGCTTTTCATTTTAATTCTGAGCTGAACTTTGGTAAATCATATAAAATCACGTAGGTATCCAAAAATTATGAAACCAATTTTGTTAGGTTCCTAAAATTATGTTCTATCTATTAGTGTATTTAGTTCATATATGTGGTTGTTGATACCAGGAGCTATTAAATCATTTGAGATTGCTTAATATGATTATGTTAAATATTGAAGGAATTTTTGTGGTAAATTGGTGATAGCTTTAGCTTTGAAAATTTTACAGTAGCTTCATGGTGTTATTATGTGCTCCCTGTAATTTTTATAGCATTAGAATAGACTTAACATAAGGGTAGTTAAATGCTTTTTGTCTCAAATATACATTAAATCATTAGTAGAAATAAAGATATATCATTCATTTGTAAAGCTAGGTGTTTGTTAGTTGAACCCAACACTTCACTTGATGAAGATGATAGTTAGCTTAGTATCTTAGTCATTAGAGCTAGCTTAGTAGTTTACCATGTGTATTGTTATTTTAAGAGTTGATGTTGCCAAAATGCTAACTGTTGCATCATCATCGCATGCATATAGAGATCGAGTTAGCAGAGATCATGACCATCGGAGATCACGAGTTCGAGGAAATCATCGAGGAGTACGAGGAGGAGATCCTCGTGCTAGAGGAGGTACCGAAGCCACCACTGACTAACTGAGCTGACACCCCGCCTACCAAGGCAAGCCCCGATACATAACCCTTATTTTGAATAATCACAGGATAAGTGGATATATATATCTGTGATGTGCATTTATGTTACATGCATTTTATGGAAACCACCTGCATAAATATATCTGTCCTATGAGTCCTACTAGTACATGTGTGAGTAGCTGCTATGCTTAGGTTTCTGGCAGCGTGAGTAACCTGCCGATACTCACAATAGGTGATTATTATTATTACTCTCATAATAATATGGTGAAAGGAAATGGAGACCGGGTATTTGTGGGTGTAATAGTGTCGGTGCAGAAAGTGACCAACACGTAAATATTTATAGTTTTGCCATAAGTTGTGATCGAAGGTGGCCTAGCACTCAATGACACAAGATTTATATTGGTTCAGGCAACGTGCCCTACGTCCAGTTTGAGTCGTTCGGTGACTTTATTTCTGAGCCTAGGTGCTCGAAGTTTGCAGTGGGGTTACAAACGAGAAGGAGAAAGATGGGGGTACGAGAGGTCCGGTCGGACTCTGGTCAGAGGGGCTAAGAGTGATGGGAGCTCCGCTATGTGCTAAGTGAACTTGACTGATCTGATTGAATCAACTGAATGAACTTTTCTATTGGGAGAGAGCACATCCCCTTTTATACATGAAGGGGATGGCCTTACAAGTAAGAGGGAGAGAGTATGTATGATACTAAGTCTTGTGGACCACGCCGACGGGTATAGGATGATGGTAGGCGCCCATAATACTGTTCAATGTCAGATGCACGTGGGAGGTTGTGTTGTCTTCTTCGGGTATGACAGACGTCGGTGCCTGCCACACTGTTGGTACTTGGAGGCATGCAAGGGGTTTTATCATGTTCCCCTGGTACGGTAAATGCCGGCGCCCACAACACTGTCGATGCCTAAAGGCATGTGGCGGGAGCCTTACTGTATTTGTCTGGTATGGGAGTTAATGGCGCCTACAATACTATAGGGGAAAACATCGGCGCCTACAACACTGCTTGAGTTCTGTCATGCTAGGAGGGTTACAGGGTACTGCCTGGTAGGTGCACAGGGTACGGTCCCTGGTATTGCGGTTTGACTTGTGCACCCTGTCTTACCTTCTCCGTCCGTTTCCTTGTCCTTATCGAGCGGGTGTCCCCGGTCGGTTGGCCCCAGTCGGCACCGATTGCGCCAGTTGGAAAGGAGCTTGTAAGCAAGGGTTTGGCATATCCCCGGTCGGAGACGCGGGTTCGAGTCGGAAGCGGTGTTTGGCTAGGTCTTCCGGTCGGAGACGCCATGCGGAGGCGGGCTGGAGACCGAAGCGAGCGCTCCGGTCGGAGAGGCGGGTCAGAGTCGAAAGCGGGTGTCGTTCCTCCTCGGCCAGCTCTTTCAATTTGGAGATTGGATCGCCCATCTGGCCTGTCGTTTAGGTACCTCGGGCTGGCCCATGAGTTGCGTGTTGTTCGCAATGTTGTCTATTGGGCTGAGCCTTTGTTGGGAAGCCGGTCCATGAGGGACCCCAGCTTTATAAACCCGACAGGAGCCCCCGAGCCCCTGAGCCCCCGGGTGATTCGAGTAGAATCGTCTAGAGATTTTTGTCCTGACGGCGGGTGCGCGCAAGCGCACCCGCGAGTGTAGCCCCTGAGCCCTCGGGTGATTCGATCAGAATCGCCTCGGGGGTTTTCGTGTCGCCAGTGGGGGGTTTGTTTCGTCAGTGGGTGCGCGTGAGCGCACCCACGGGAGTAGCCCCCGGACGATTTGGGCAAGATCGCCTGGGGGTTTTTGTCAGCGGGCGCGTGTGCTTGTTTTTTAGTTGAGACGGAGTTGCCAACCAAGGCGTCGTTGCACCACCGAGGCGGTTAGTTTAGGGACCGAACAAGACGGAGCTCACGGATCCTAGCGTCAGTGCGTGCCGTGGGATCGGGAGAGTCGGAGTCGTGGATCCTGGTGTCAGTGCAGCTTGCGCAGCCAAGGCAGTTTGTTTAGGGATCAGACATGACAGAGCTCGCAGATCCTAGCATCAGTGCATGTCGTGGGATCGGGCGAGTCAGAGTCATGGATCCTGGCGTTGGTGCAGCTCGCGTAACCGAGGCAGTTAGTTTAGGGATCCGACGAGACAGAGCTCACGGATCCTGGCGTCTCTGCGCGCCGTGGGATCGGGCGAGTCGGAGTCACGGATCCTGATGTTGGTCCAGCTCGTGTAGCCGAGGCAGTTAGTTTAGAGATCGGATGGAGCTCGTGGATCTTGGCGTCGGTGCGCGTCGTGAGATCAGGCGAGTCAGAGTCGTGGATCCTGATGGGGCGAGTTCGGGGTCGCAGACCCAGGTGTTTGGTGTGCAGTCAAGGCATAGCCGAGGGATGGGGCGAGTTCGGGGTCACAGACCCAAGCGTTGGTGTGTTGAGCCCCTGAGCCCCGTTGGGCTTGGTAGGGGTCGGCTTGAGTTTTGTGCGTTACCCCGTCCTTGGTTTCTCACAACCGGAGGGGCTGAGCTTTGTCGCTTGCCTCGATCGCTCGGGCTCGAGTGATGCGCTCAGTGAGCTCGCTAATGGGTATGATCGAGTGGAATTCAGGTCCATCGTTCATGATGGGATCGACATAGCCCTCTTGGGACATTCCACTGCTCCTTTACCTACAACCCGGTAGATGCGTGGGTCATTCCGGACATTGACCCGGGTGGCCTGCTGGCCTCCCCTCGATGGAGATTCTGTGGGTTTGGCGAGAGGTTTAGGATCGAACAAGAAGGTTGACATGACCCTGTCCGCTTTGGGGCAGACCGGGCGAGGGCCGCATGGGGCTCATCTGCGTTTTCTCCCCTGGCTCTGTTTGACACGAGGCGCCCTCAGACCCCGGTCGATCGTTGCTCATGTTGAATGATGCAATTGCCGCTTCGTGACGCAATACGGAGCATTGTGATGCATTTCGCCACACGTGCAATGCTTTAGTCCGGGGGCGTATGGAATGAATGCGTGTATGGACGTATGAATGACTATAAAGAAATAGTGGGGTCGGTAGTGTTACCTTGATGACTCGAGTGACGGGGTTTGATGAGCTCCAATCAGAAATGTCCGACCATGACCTGTGCTCATCGTTCATGATGGAGTCGGCATGGCCTTCATGGGGCGTCCTTTTGCTCCTTACCTATCTCTCGGCGTTTGCCTGAGCCGTTCGATCAAACTTAGGAAGCACGTTGGTCTCTCCTAGCGGAGATCCCGTAGTTTGGGCCTTTCCAAGTCCCGCCTGAGGAGGCAGAGAGCTTCCTGCGCATGGTGGTGCTTTGGTTCTTACGTCCGGCGTGCGGTAGTGGTGGGCCATACCCCGGCCACATCCCGTCTGATTAGGTGTCGTTCCGTTGGGCAGGGTGCATCTCATCGGTCAGGGCACGTCCCATCGTATCCCATCTGCATGAAATGGGGGAGGGAGAGGGTTTTTTGCCTTCGTTGTTTCGCTTTTCCCTGATCACCGCGCCTTCCCCAACTGCTGTGCCCTTTTCTTTAAGTAGGAGAAGGGAGAGGGCTTCCGCCCTGTTCCTTTGCCTATTCCTCATCTACCATCTCATCTCTTTTTTCCTTCTCGCCAAGAGCGTCTGAGTGCCACGGCAGTTCCTAGGGGAGAACAGGGAGAGAGCGAGGGAGAGGGGGAAACTCACAAATCCATTCTCAAACCCAGAGCAAAATGTTGGGCTAGAGATCATCCATTGTGAGGGAGTCGGTGCTGGAGGCCTTCGCTGTGAAGGGGTTTCTGCCGCTGAAGGAGGTGGCGCACTAAAGGGCTCCCGGGAGTGTGGGTTAGGATACCCCGCGACTGGTTCCTGCGCGGGCTCCTTAATGAGTGGGGTTTGGAGTTGTAGCACCTCAATCCAACTAGGGTGCTGCATATCGCCGGCTTCATCACCGTCTATGAGGCCTTCCCTAGGATGGAGCCACACATGGACTTCTTCTGGTGGATGTTCTCTGGTTGAACTTTGTCCATGGGGGATTCGCCCGAGGCCGCGCCGGTGGGAGGCTTCGCCCTGTAGAAAAAACCGAGCGTGGGGGGCACGTATCCCACGTACATCCCCTGTGACTCCAACTAGGGGTGGCACAGGGAGTGGTTCTATATCAGGAACCCGATGGAGGCGTCGTTCCCAGCGTTCACCGGTAGAAGTCCGGAGAGGCGGTAAAGTTGGGCGTGGGACCCTTCCCGTCGGGAGAAGAAGAAGGTGGAGATCATCGAGGCGGAGCTCCGGAAGCTCGTGCAGCGCGGCCTTGATGGGGTGCGGGTGTTCCACACCCTCTACCACCATCAGGTTACTCCATTGGCGGAGACGGTGTTGCCGACATGTAAGTACGGTGGCCCGATAGACCGCAATCGTGCTTCGCCGGAGGAGCTATCGAACGACGACCGGGTGCTACAGCTGAAGCCCAAAGAGAAGGTCGATGGAAAGCCCAGACCTCTCAATGCCTCGGTGGTGTCCAAACTGGTATGCTTCCTTCTCTTTACTCCATGTTCTTTCCCCTTTGCCTTCCTACTTTTTTTATTTTGAGTCGCCTGTTTTGTAGGGACTTGACGCTTACAAGTCCCGACCGCACCTTCTGAAGGGGCCAGAGGGCTTGGCTCGGCAGGCCACCCAGAAGGAGGTGGCGGATGCCAGGAAGAAGAAGAAAGATGAGGAGTCTTGGCAGAAGTATGAGAAGGAGAAGGAGATTGCCCGGCGCATGAAGGCCAGGGAAAATAGGAGCGACGTCGAGTCAGAGCTCGAGTCGGAGGACCCCACAGAGGTGGGGGATGACATGATCTTCTCTGAGGAGGAGGAGGGTCGGGAGGTCATTGCGACCTCGGCAGAGCGTCGCGATCCCGCGACCATGTCTGCTGGCGGTGAGCGAGAGGCGGAGAGGCGTGGCGATTTCCCCATGCCGAGGAAGCGTGTTGCGAGCACGGACGCTGTCGATGAACGGGAGGCAAAGCAGACGCGGTCACCGCGGCCTTCGGTGGCATTGCCAGTCTCATCCCCGCCTGCTGCGGACATGGCCGAGCAAGCCAAGGGTTTAGAGGAGTGGGCCTACACCCGTGCATCGCTAGGGCCAGCGCCAGCACGCGACTCATAGCGGGAGGATGCCCCGCTTGCTACTCTGGTCAGAGTGCCCCGAGCCGAAGGGTGTGGTGACTCGCGAGCTGGGCAGGAGCCGGTTGAGTCGACTCTGCCCCCGGACGAAGTGAGGGAGCGTGGGTCGCAGCCCGGGAGTGGTCCCCACCCTGTGGGCTCATCGGGTTTTAGAGTCGTACCGCTTACATCTCAGTATGCCTTTTTTGTTTCTTTTCGATCTTGCTGTTGAGTCTTTTTGGAGTATGTCTGACCCATACTTTTTGTCAGCGACTGGACGGTGACGGTGTTGAGTATCACCCCAACTCCCGTGCAGGAGGTTTGGAGACCCACCGTGCAGCGCGCCGTGGCGAGCGGTGGGGGGAACAGGGTGGTTGCGGTGAACCCTTCCCTTCCGGGAGTGGTGCTTCTCGGGTCGGTAGCTAGTATAGCGGCGGCGGTGCTGGCGGCGATCCTAGTGGTGATGGTGGAGGCTGTGTCGGAGGTGTCCCTTGCGGTCCCTCCTCCACCAGCTGTGGTGGAAGAGGAGAGGGAGACCGGGCTCCCTTCCTCGCCAGGCGAAGGGCCGCACGGCTCACCCTCCTGGTCGAAGCCAAAGGTGCCGAGAGGTGCGGCCAGGCCAGAACCTAAACGCCCGTCGGTGGCCCATGAAATCGAGGAGGTGAAGATCCCTTCCGATGATGAAGCAGATGATGTGGTGGAGCTGCCGACGCCGTCGCGGGAGCTGGCGGTGGTCTGGTCGAAGGCTAGGCCATCTAGCAGGCCAAAGGAGACTGACCTAGAGTGGCCCTGCCCTGAGGACCCAACCAAGGTTCGTTTCATCCTTCGGGATTCGCAGGAGTGTCAGCTTTTGGACATCCTTGGGGGATGAGGACTCACCATGGAGTCCGATCTCGCCAAGCTGTCGGTGAAGCTTGAGGATGCCCAGGAGCGGGTTAAGTCTGTCTAGCAGTTGGTCAAGGTCGACCTATAGCTCATCGTGGAGGTGAGTTTCCCGCGCTTGTCCTTGACCTCTTAATCTCTTGTTGGTTGCCGCAGCATGCTTGCTTCTCATTTTCGCCGGGTCTACAGGAGATGTCATGCTGCAAGTCTCGCTTCCTCCGGATGGAGCACGCTTGGATGGCCGAGCTTGAGCGTCAGCTGGAGTCCGCCCACCATGAGTCCCACGACCGGGCGGTGGAGGTGTCCGAGGTACAGGCGGCGGAGCGGGCGATCGCCGATGAGTGGGGGCTTAGGCGGCGAAGGCCCGCCAGGCGGAGACCGAGGCGACGCTCTGGAAGTCCCTAGCGGACACCAAGACGGCGCTCCAAGGTACCCTGGAGACCTTGGAGGCGGAGCGGAGCACCTTAGCGTCAGAGCGGAAGGCCCGGTCTGAGGCCAACCAGGAAGCGCTCGCGCTGCGAGGCCGGGTGATGGGGACGGAGGAGTCAAATGCCCGGCTGCACGAGCAGGTGGCCCGACAGGCGAAGGGACTCTACGCCCTCGAGAACTTCTGCCTTGGTATGTACCTTTTTCTATTTTTCGTCGTGTTGGTTTCTTCCTTTAGCTTTTGAGATTGTCGCCCTTCTTCTAGAGCTGGGTGGGAAGGTAGAATCGTTGGAGCGGGACCTGGAGATGGCCAAGGTGACTTTTGGCCGAAATGCGGAGGCTTTGGCCAAGTCCCTTGAAAAGTGACGTGCTCTCGATGGGGAACTTGTCCAGATCCACAATGTTGCCTAGCTTGTCATCTCGGAGGTCTTCGGGTCGGTGCTAAGTACTAGTGCATCCGCCATCTGGCTGGCGGAGGTTCCGGATGAGGTCCGGGCCCTCATCACACACAGTCTATTCTATGGAGCGTCGGGGGTGTTGACTTCGGTGGCGACGTACCACCCAGACCTAGACTTCACCACTATCTCTAGTGGGTATGCTGACGGTTTGAGTACGGAGGACATCCAATCGCTCGGGGAGAGCTTACTGCCACACGCAAAGTTGGTGGCAGAGCAAGTCTCCACGCAGTGGGTGATGGATGCCCGCCGTGCAGACCTAGCCGATGGCGCGCGTTATGAGGACATCGCCCATCCTACAGACGGAGTGGAGTCTGGGTCGAAGATGAACGTCGCCCCACTTCCGATAGAGCCGAATGTCATCCTGCTGGTGAGCGAGTAGCCTGTGCCCTTGCCGGTCGTGCCGATAGCCGATGTCGCCGGGGAGCCGCAGTAGAATTTCTAGAGTAGAAGTAGATGTAAAAAGTTAAGTTCGTGGGTAAAAGCTCTAGTTTGGTTTTGGTGAATTGATGAAACCCTAAGTGCTAACCTAGTTTATCAAGTGATCATGAGATAGGTAGCACATTCCAAGTGGTGAAGCAAATGAAGATCATGACATGATGATGGTGATGCCATGGTGATGATCAAGTGCTTGGACTTGAAAAGAAGAAAGAGAAAAACAAAAGGCTCAAGACAAAGGTATAAATTGTGGGAGTTATTTTGTTTTGGTGATCAAGACACTTAGTGAGTGTGATTACATTTAGAATCGATAGCCATACTATTAAGAGGGGTGAAACTCATATCGAAATGCGGTTATTAAAGTGCCATTAAATGCTCTAACTCATTGCATATGCATTTAGGATCTAGTGGAGTGCTAACACCATTGAAAATGTTTGTGAAAATATGCTAACACATGTGCACAAGGTGATACACTTGGTGGTTGGCACATTTGAGCAAGGGTAGGAAACTTCACCGACGGAGTGTCCGCCCATAGAGTGCAAATAGTCCGACAGTGCCACCGGTGCCCTAGACAGAAAAGACGAAGGTTACTGTAAGTGACCGGACGCTGGCCTTGGTTGGACCGGTGCGTCCGGTCAGTGACAGCAGAGGGCGGGCTGTTTCGGTCTTTGACCGGACGCTGGGTCACTTAGTGACCGAACAGTGGATGGTTGCGTCCGGTCCAGCTGACGTGGTAGCACATAGGGGAGTCGTCGTGTGACCAGACGCTGGGTGTGTCCGGTCGAGCATGACCAAACGCGTTAGGTCGTGAAAAGTTGTCTCTGGATGCTTACTGGAAATGACCGGACGCTGGGGCTCAGCGTCAGGTCACTTTGAGCTGCTGCGTTCGGTCATCACCTGACCATTGAGATCGAGCGATCTACATTTGAAGAGAGGGGACATGTGGCACGCATCGCGTGACCGGACGTTGAGGTCCAGCGTCCTGTCAATATGACCAGAGCGTCCGGTCACCCCGCGTTGTGCCCAGTGAAGGGGTACAACGGCTTTATTTCGTGGGGGCTTCTATTTAAGCCCCATGGCTGGTTCAAGCTCATTCCTTTTGGCCATTTGCATTGACATAGCAACCCTGTGAGCTTATCCAAAGCCCTCCCACTCATCTCCATCATTGATTCATCATCTTTGTGAGATTGGAAGTGAATCCAAGTGCATGGCTTGAGTGTTTGCATCTAGAGGCACTTGGTGTTCGTGTTTTGCTGCGGGATTCGCTTGTTACTCTTCGTGGTTGCCGCCACCTAGATGGCTTGGAGCAGCGAGGATCGTTGAGCTGAGGGTGGTGATTGTCTCCGGCTCCGATCGTGGTGACTGTGAGGGGTTCTTCACCTTTCCCCGGCGGAGAGCCAAAAGGTACTCTAGTAAATTGCTCATGGCTTATGTGATCCTTATCTTGTGTTGGTTGTGTGGCACCCTATTGAGGGTATGGCGTGTGATGCTAATTAGCGCGTGAACCTCCAAGTGAGTGAATCGCCACAACGAGGAGTAGCTTGCCGGCAAGCAAGTGAACCTCGATAAAAAATCATTGTGTTCATCATTTGATTCCGAGGTGATTGGTCTTCATTGTTATTCATTCTTGTGATTGATTGACTCTTTCCTCGATACGACGGTATAAACAAATTGCTTACTCTCTTTACATTTCCGCAAACTAGTTGTCAAGCTCTTTAGTGTAGCTAGTTGTGAGAGCTTGTTAGTTTAGTTAGTATAGCTCTTTAGTTAGTCTTTGAGAGCACACTAATTTAGTGTAGTGACATAGCTATTGTGTGGATAGAAATTATATAAACTATAATTGTGATAGGTGGCTTGCAATTTTAGTAGGATAGCGCAATACTTGCTTCGCCTCATAATTGTCTAACCGGTTTTTTAAAGTCTTGTTGTAGAAATTTTTATTAGGCTATTCACCCCCCTAGCCATGAGGACCTTTCAGTGGGGGAGCCCCCGTGCAAACGTTTTTGTGTACTCAATGAATTAGTAACTTTGTTTTTGTGATGGAACTACTTTGTTCGGGGAGGCTTGTTTCGTGTTCCTTATGTTTACCTTAGCATAACTTTGTTTTTTATTCTCTTCTTTTTCGCACCTGCCCGTTCGCACTGTAGGCTGCAACTTTAAGAGCCCGGGCGTGGCCCACGAGGCTAAGTCGCTCGTAACCATAGGTAGAGGCGGGGCGTGATCGGTCAAAATATTCTAAGCAAAGTTATGTAAGGAAATTGAAGGAATGGACTGCCCTTTTGTTCGAGAAAAAAATGTATTTATCATGTGAAAGAAAAAAGAGGGGTGACATTGCATCCCCGTGGGGCCCCTGAGTGACCTGGGCCAAAAGTGTTCGGGTCGAGGCGCTTTACAGGAGCAAACGTTTATGTAAAATGATAAGACTGAATTTTAGTGGAAGGAACGACGTAGTTGTTCGCTGTTCCAAGTGTTGGTGAGAACGTTGCCGTTGTTGTCCTTCAGTCGGTAAGTGTCCAGTCGGATCACCTCGGTCACCGTATAGGGAACTTCAGTCATTTGGATCCTTACCCGGTATGCCTCTTTTCTTGGCCGCTTGCCTTTTCCTTCCTTCGGCCTGCCGGTCTATCATAGAAGGCGTTTGAGGAGCTCGCAGTCCTTGTGGAGGTGTTTGATGGGGTAGGCGTGGTTGGTGCACGGGCTCTCCAAGAGATCATTGAAGTGGTTCAAAAGGCCCCGCTGGGGCCGCTGGTTCGTGTGATCAGTCGTGGCGACCAACACATAGTTGGCCGGTCGGCGGCGATCTTTTCTATTCTTTTTGCCCCTCTGCATGGAGGGGCCCTCATCCTGATCCTCGGGCTTGGCCTTGCCTTTGCCTCGGCCTCCATTGAAGTGAGCATCTCGGTTCGGCCCGAGCCGCTCGCGTACAGGGGGTCGGTGCGGAGCGGGCGCAAAGTCAGGCTGAGGCACAGACGTGGCCTCTTGTGCCGCGCTTGGTGGCTATAGCGGTGAGTAGGTGGAGTGATTCGTCTAGTGTGTCTCCACTTCCCTGGTGGGGAGAGAGGCCGCGAGTCAGTGCTGCGATGCAGAACTCTCCGCATGTTGAACAGCAGTGGTTTCCACCAGTGCCTGGAGGTTCCGGTCGATCACCTGTCCCTGAGGGTCGTTCGGCTCGGGAAGGCCATGCAGAAGTATCACCGCAGCGGCGATGTTCTGGTTAGCCCGAGCGAACTATGGGGGATCATTCCCCACGTCCATGATGTTGCGCTAGACCCCGAGAGCCGCTCGCCAGTTTACGCGCACAGGGCACAGCGTGGTGCGCCGAGCGTGCTGGTGTAGGTGGCGGCTGGTTCTGCCGCCGTTGTCGTAGCTCCTGGCCATGCTCTCGTGTGAGCGCGAGGGTTCCCGCATGAGGGTCCGGAGGGGTGTGAGTCTGCAAGGACTCCGCTTCCACCGATGGCTATCCCGGAGCATCCGCCATAGCGCACTCCTGGGACAAATGGTGGCTAGGTGCCACATCGCTGATGCTGGAGTCATCACTCTCAATATCGTCATCCATGAGGTCGAAGAAATAGGTGGGAGCATAGCCCACCATCCCCACAAATTCGGACGTTGGAGGGGGTAGCGTCGGCATCCTTCAGAGCCCCCCGGCGTATGCATCCGCGGGGGACGCGGGGGACGCGAGGCCGTAGGGGAACCGTTCGGACGACGGTCGCGGTAGGGACAACAGGGTCCCTCCGGATAATCGGCGTTAGATAGTGATTAGTAAGTAAATAACAGCATGTAGATTACTTATATTGGGGTTTGAACAGAGAGTTTGCTCGAAATGAAGCGCAGGTGCCACGTCGTTGAAGTCATCGTGCGTCCTGGAGGTGATGGAGGGCGTCCCTCCGACGAGCGCCGGAATGAGTGCCTCCTCACGGAGGTGCAGTACGCCGAGCCGGTCAGCGACGAAGTCTAGGCTTACGAAGAGGAAGGCTTGGGATGGCTCAAAGATGGCTGGAACCCACATCCCAACAGGTAGGAGTGCGGGAAACTACGGTGAGCCAAAGCGAGTCATATCGCTTGAGCCTATAAAGACGATGGTGGCATAAAAGTGGGCCATCCAATGACCAAAAAGGTGTTGAACGTACAACGTCTTCCCCATGGACGGCGCCAACTGTCGGTGCAGAAAGTGACCAACACGTAACTATTTGTTGTTTTGCCGTACGTTGTGATCGGAGGTGGCCTAGCACTCAATGACACATGATTTATACTGGTTCAGGCAACATGCCCTACGTCCAGTTTGGGTCGGTCGGTGACTTTATTCCTGAGCCTCGGTGCTCGAAGTTTGTAGTGGGGTTACCAACAAGAAGGAGAAAGATGGGGGGTACGAGAGGTCCAGTCGGACTCTGGCCAGAGGGGCCGAGAGTGATGGGAGCTCCGCTATGTGCTAAGTGAACTTGATTGATCTGATTGAATCAACTGAATAAACTTATCTATTGGGAGAGAGCGCATCCCCATTTATAGATAAAGGGGATGGCCTTACAAGTGAGAGAGAGAGAGAGTACGTATGCTACTAAGTCTTGTCACCCACGCCGATGGGTACAGGATGATGGTAGGTGCCCACAATATTGTTCAATGTTAGATGCACATGGGATGTTGTGTTGTCTTCTTCAGGTATGGCAGACGTCGGTGCCTGCCACACTGTTGGTACCTGGAGGCATGCAAGGGGTTTTACCATGTTCCCCTGGTATGGTAAATATCGGCGCCCACAACACTGTCGATGCCTAGAGTCATGTGGGGGGAGCCTTACTGTATTTGTCTGGTATGAGAGTTAATGGAGCCCACAACACTATAGGGGAAAACATCGGCGCCAACAACACTGCTTGAGTTCTGTCATGTCAGGAGGGTCACAGAGTATTGCCTGGCAGGTGCACAGGGTACGGTCCCTAGTATTGTGGTTTGACTTGTGCGCCCTGTCTTACCTTCTCAATCCATTTCCTAATCCTTACCAAGCGGGCGTCCCCGGTCGGTTGGCCCCAGTCGGCACCGACTGCGCTAGTTGGAAAGGAGCTTCTAAGCAGGGGTTTGGCGTATCCCCGGTTGGAGACACGGGTCGGAGTCAGAAGCGGTGTTTGGGCAGGTCTTCCGGTCGGAGAGGCCATCTGAAGGTGAGCTAGAGACCGAAGCGAGCACTCTGATCGGAGAGGCGGGCCGAAGTCGGAAGCGGGTGTCGTTCCTCCTCGGCCAGCTCTTTCAATTTGTAGATTGGATCGCCCTTTCGGCCTATCGTTTAGGTACCTTGGGCCGGCCCATGAGTTGTGTGTTGTTCGCAACGTTGTCTGTCGGGCCGAGCATTTGTTAGGAAGCCGATCCATGAGGGACCCCGGGTTGATGAATCCAACAAATAGGTTGTGTCCCACAGCCAATGGGGCATAGCTTGGTTACACTGTTTTCCCTATCCGGCCGTTGTATTGGATTCAAGTCAGGTCATAGACTTATTACCCTGAGCACATACTTCCTTATGTGAGCATGGAAGGCTCGTTGCTCTCTTATCGTGGGTTCTGGCTCTTTCCGGACCGACTGATTGGAGGTGGGGATGGTGGAGGTCTAAGCACCACACTAAGTCTGGGACTCATGTGTGCGGGCTTGGAGTCCAAGTTTGGACGGGGACCAGGACCCCTTGACAGGAGAGTGGTGGGTTGGTCCTGCGTGTGCTTGGGGTACAAGCGGGGCGTGTGTTTCGGGGTACCCAGCTGAGCTACATTGGTTCGCGAATCACCATGTAATACGATACGACTTGTCTACGATCTAGCACCGTAGTAAGAACTAGAAGACAAAAGCTGGTGAAATGGATATGATTGCTCAACTCTTGCTTGAAAGTAGAACATGTGCTTATATAGAATGGTTAGCTAATGAACTAATCATGACTGCTAATAAAACACATACATAACGATTCACTACTAGTATTGCTTTTCGCAAAAAGAAAACCTAGCAAACCATAAAGCTTATCATATCCTTTGGAGTCGAGAAATTATTCTAACTAGTCGGGTAAGTCTTGCTGTTGTTTGGAGGATTCTTCTGGTGGGCTCAGACGGATCCTTGTATCTTGACGTTAGATGTTTATTTTAATTCCGCTGTTTAAATTCCGCACTTTGAACTTGGTATTGTTATAATATATTTCTGAGAACCTTGTTGTATGAAATGGACTAAGTATTATAAACTCGTTCTCATTATTCAATCCTGGAGGAAAAACGTGGATTGTTCGAGTTCTCTCTCGGGGTATGCTCGATGGGACCGTCTGATATAGCTTACTTTTGGGGTGCTTAGTGTCTAGTGGAAGACGAGCGTCTCTGAAGGTGTGTTATTTCGGGCGGTTCTACCACAAGCACGCCGGGAACCGACCCGTTGCGAAGGCAGCTCTTTTCGAGGTGTTTTGTGCAAAGACCTAGTCTAGAGAAACAGTACATCACTGCGTCGTTTGATTTCCAAAGAGCATAGGCCCTCCTTTGCAAAAATGGTCGCGAGCACAGGCTCCCCGCCTTGGGCCGTTTATGGGCTAGCTGTTGCGCACGGCCACGCCTCGCGTTGGACCGCTGGGCCGAGTAAGTGGCCACCGGTCCTTTTTTCTAAAGTGTTTTCTAATTTAATTGCTAAAAGCAAACTTGTAAATTCAATAGAAAATTTTGTAGTTAACCAAAAATTATGAAACTAATTTTGTTAAATTCATAAAATTATGTCCCAACTGCTAGTATATTTTGTTCACCTAGTTTCATAATACTTTCAAGTGTAACTTAATTAATTTGAATACTTAATATTGCGAAAACACAAACTTGTAGGATTTGCTGTGGCAAATTGGTACTAGTGTTGGCTCTGGAATTTTTACACCAAAATCCTATTATTTTTAGGCGTCTTCGGTAATTTTTACGGCTCCAGAATAATTATTTTGCTAGGATAGCTAATGAGCCCTAGTTCAAATATATATATATATATATATTAAATAAAATAAAGAAATACTTTGAAATGGTATAACTAAAATACTGTGGTAAAATAGCGCGTTGTAGACAATTTGAGTACGTAGCTTAGTACGTTAGTCACTAAAGCTAGCTCGTTGGCTTAGCAATGTAATCATATTTTAGAGTGGCGATTGTCGTGATTATTTACGTTTCTGCACTACATCCATGAATGTCATAATAGAAACCACGATGGATCTTGGAGTCGACCGGAGTAGCAGGAGTAGTAGATACGATGGCATCTGGATGATTGTGTGACCACAAGGGAATGCTAACTGTTGGTTATATCCTACCCAGGCAAGCCCCGGTGCTTAATCCTTATTTTTTATAATCACTGAATATATATATATATGTATATATATATATGTATATATATATATATATATATGTATATATATATATGTGTGTGTGTGTGCGCGCGCGCGCGCATTTACGTTAGAGGAATTTTATGAAAACCACATGCATATATATATATCTGTCCTATGAGTCTTACTAGTGCAGGTTTGAGTAGATGTTATGCTTAAGTTTTTGGTAGCGTGAGTAACCTGTCGTTACTCATAGTAAGTGATTATTATATTTACTCTCATGATAAAATGATGAAAGAAAAAATGGAGACTGGGTAGGGATATGGTATGGGTATTGGTGGGTGTGACGAGTTGTGTCCCGTGGCCATGGGGCTTAGCTTGGTTACACTGTTTTCCCTGTCCGTATCGATTGAGGACCATCTGTTGTTGTGGATGGTAGTTAGATCATAGACTTATTATCCTGAGAACAAACATGCTTATGGGAGGGGAAGGCTCATTACGCTCTTATCGTGGGTTCCGGCTCTTTCCGGACCGAATGATTGGAGGTGGGAAAAGATGGAGGTCTAAGCACCATAGTGAGACCGGTTCTCAAGTGTGGGGGCTTGGAGTCCAAGTTTGGACGGTGACCTAGACCTCTTTGACAGAAGTAAAATGGGTTGGTCTTGTTTGTGTCTGGGGTACAAACGGGGCGTGTGTTTCAGGGTACGCAGCTGTGGTACCCAGATGGTAAAATGGTTCTGATTGCTCACCACCTGCTTGAAAGTAGCATAGGAGCTTACATAGAATGGATAGTTAATGAACTAATGATGACTGTTAATAATATTTAATATAAGGACACACATTTAGTAATGCTTCCGTAGATACAATAAACCATAAGTCAAATAAGTTGCATATCCTTGGAGTCTTTTATTTTCCTCATGTCGGATAAGTCTTGCTGAGTACAATCGAGTACTCAGGGTTTTAATCCCCTTGTTGCAGGTGATCGAAGGATACATAGAGTTGACTCTTGTGTGTGGAAACCTCCTAATGGGCTCAAAGAGGATTTCTTTCATGTTACGACCGTAGTGTTTATTTATAACCCTCACTAAAGGTTTTTATAAGAAAATATGTGAAATCTGCTAGCATCTCTCGTATATAAATATCCATTATGTTAATACTCCACCATGTCATTAAATTAATATTTGTTTCCTCTGTAACTCTGATAACATTGTTATATTCCGCTGTTATAATCAATTGAGGTAATATTCTGTTACTGTAATAAAGTGATATAAGAAATGGCTTAAGAATATTGTAAGCTTTATTGTCTCATTTATGATCCAGATAAAAAGTGTGGATTTTTTAGTTCTTCCTTGGGGTGTGCTCTACGGAAGACAAGTACTCTTGGAAGGGCATTAGATTAGACGGTTCTGCCACAGCCGTGCCCCTCCGGGTCTCATGCCTGGCCTTTGGCCCAAGCATGGCCCTACCGGTCAAAATCCATGTCGTGCCGGCCCGCTAAGCACGGCCAAATCCGCAAGCCATGACAGCCCACAGCCAGGTGCCCTTAAAACACCCAAAATTGCTTCTCTCGTCCAACACTTCTCCATTTTCACAATCACATTTCACAATTCATTCCTATTTTAATATTTCACATTCACAAGTAATAAACTGATCACATATTCTAAATTCTAACAAAAGCCACCAAAGGAGACAAGGGAATTAAGATAATTGAGATGTTTATGCAATGTTGCCTTTTAAAAACTTTTCTAGGTAAAACTCACCCTTATGGGAAACCCTAGAAAGAGAAAAAGAGTGTCGCACAGCTCTTAATTAAGTCTTAAACCATTGTTCACCAATATCAGTCACACATCACAAATACAAAGATAACAGATCACTCTCAAGTCTCACACACTAAGTACTACCAGAAGCCACAGTTGCAGATCCAGATATGCCAGCCCTAGATGTGCTAGCAGTAGCGACGGCCGCCCTAGATGTATCTTCATTAAGATAAAGATTCTTGAAGGAGTCTTCCAACTCTTGGTTGTCAACAGCATGTTGTAACCTTTTTTTTTTCCTAACTCTCAATCCTTTATGCAAGCCAGCATCTCCATAGTTTCAGGCAACAAGCGTCGTCGCCACTCTTCAATTATCCTTCCTGTTAAGCTGAAACATGATTCTAAAGAGACAATTGAAACAGGAACAAATATAACATCTCTAACCATTATAGATATGATATGATAGGTTAGTTTGTGGTCACGCCACCAAAGAAGTAAGTCAAAGTCATCCTCATATGCGGTGACTTCGTCACTGTCCAGATAAGCTTTGAGCTCACAACCAGCAGCAGAAGTAGATTGAGATGAAGTGCAGGCAGAGACAGGGGAAGGACCAACAACACCAGATGATCCAGGGCCTCCAAAGATTCTTTCCCACGCCTATTTTTTCTTACTTGTATGGCTTGCAGGTTGTGCGGGCCTTTGATACCTAGCTGCACCAAACTTTCTCTCATATTTGTTAAACAACTTGTCAATTTTAGTTTTCACATCAGCATAATATGAACTGTAATCTACACCAGTGTTCTCTTTAAGTATTTGCGGAACATTAAATAAACCTCTAACTTAGCTCTAGGATCAAGAATGAAAGCAAATGAATATAACAGATGTATATCCTATCAGTATTTAAGGAATTTAAGCTTCATAGGATAGACAACAACTATTAGATTTTGATCTTTTTTGCTTGCATGCAAATGAGAAGCAATGTCTAGCAGATGGTGCAAAATAAGTGGACAAGTTGGATAGTAAACACCAGAAAGAACAACTGTGGATTCATAAAATATTTCCAAAAACACCAATATCTTTTCAGCTATATATCAATGTCTTGTAGTCAACAATGTTGAGCCATAATTTACATTAATGAACACAGAAAAAAACATACTTATATGGAACCAAGTGTTTAAGCATAAGGTATGTAGCATGACATCTAACATCCATATCTAAGCCAAACTTTTTAGCTCTAACATCCTGAGCAGTACAGTAGTTCTTAAATATAGCAATTATTTGATTAGAAGAATTTAAGAAATTAATAGCAGTTTAAAATCTTCTGTGTAAGGTTTGAACCTCTTTAAACCTGATTTTACAATCAGATTAATGATATGACAAGCATAACGTTGATATACAAGACTATACTTACGCTGATTAGGATTTACAGGCTCAAGTGAAGGATCACAACCCAAATAACCAACAAATATAGGTGTCAAAATATCCATAGCCTTAGTATTAAAAGAAGCATTATCTAGAGTTACAGAGAAAACCTTGTCAATCAAACCAAATTCCTCAACCACACAAGTAAATTTTTTCAACAATATTTTCACCAGTATGCTTCACCTCAATCAACCTCAGACCAATAACATTTTTTTGTAACTCCCAATCAGCACTAACATAATGAGCAACAACACTAATGTTGTCCTCCTTATCATTACCAGACCAAATATCTGATGTCAAAGCAACTGACGAAGCACCAGACAACATAGAATTCTTAAGTATATTACGACGTTCAGTAAATAGCTTACTAAGATCTTTAGTGGTGGTCTGTCTAGAAACCTTAGTAAACCAAGGGTTATGAGCACGAACAACGTACTCCTTCCATGCATCTATCTCATCAATATCCAACAGCAAATCAAGCCTAGCAATCAAGCAACACAATTCAAATCTAGCAACATCAGGTTTATAGTCCAAGTTATGCACAGAACCATCAGGATTGTAAGTAAGCCTAGACTGAACCCTAACATCCTGATAAGTTTTCTGCATACAAGATTTCTGGTACCTCTTCAAGTGGCCAGTGCCAGCATTAGATCTAGCAGACAAAGTATGCTTACGCATTTTACAAGTAGCTTTAGTACAGATTTTTCTACCATTCACAGTCTCATAGATCTCATCAAAATCAGCCCACACAGCAGATTTACGCTTACTAGTACGAACACCAGAAGAGTTACCAGCAACAGATGGAGCTGAGTCGTTGGAGCAGGCCGGGGTCCCAGTCACCACCGTCGCCGTCTAGATCAATCAGAGCTGCAGAACCGCTACCGACATCGACACCGAACAACACAGTAGCGTCGTCTCGGGTGTCGTTGTCGTTCTCAGGGGGCAGGCCTACCGCGATCAAGTCGTCGTTGCCGATGAGCGGCCAGACGATATCGTCATCAGCAGCCGCCATGGCGGACGGCTCTCCAGCACCGTTCCTCAATGGTGCGCGGGGCTGCCTTGGTCGCTTTATGCCACAGCTAGAGGGCGACGCATCGGCTACCGACCTACGCAAAGAGATGGAGGAGGATGAAAAGATCACATCAAAATACATCAATGGAAGAAGATAGAAGAGGAGGGTTAGGGTTAGGGTTTTACCTGCGCAACCGGAGCCTGGTGCCGGAGAAGAAGAAGACCATCCAAAGAACACGACACACCGGTTAGCAAGGACGACGAGCGGCGGAGAAGGGACAGACGGGGACAACGAACTCACATAATCACCGAGATCTAGAGGGGAGATAGGGAGACGAAGAAGGGAGAGGTAGAGAGGGAGGGGATCTGGGAAGGTCGCCGGCGGCTAGAGGTTCGAGGTCACCGAAGTCGGGGCGGCGAGGTCGGACGCCAGCAGATGAGATGGCGAGGCGTCGACCGTCGAGCTGTCGAGGCGAGAGCTAGGCGAGAGGCGAGAGCGGCGAGGCGGTGGGGGAGAAAATAATTTAGGGTTAGGGTTGAGGAGGGAGAGCGCCGCGGCCGTCGCTTATATACGTGGGGGGTGAGGTGTTGTGGGGCTGGGCCGGCTGGCCGCTGCGCTGGGCCGCTTCGTCGCTGGGGGAGGTCTCGGGCCGTTGCCGAGCCGACCCCTATAAATCGTGTCGTGCCATGCCAACTCGCGGGCCTGAGTAGCGGCCTAGGCACGGCCTGTTGCCCCGTGGCAGGCCAGCCCGAGCCCGATGACCCTCGGGCCATGCCGTGCTTGGGCCGGGCCAAAATTGCGGGCCTCGTGCCGGGCCTCGGGCTGCATGGCCATTTATAATACCGTTGCAAATAAATAGCCTGGCGTTCTGCTAGGCGGAGAGATCAGCATGCACGCCTACGCATACGTTCACGTACCCTGCGCTGAGCGCTGACACGTACTCGTGTGAAACACGAAGCACGTGGCCCCCCTTCGGCTCCCCGTGCGCGCTGGTGCACTGCCAGCCCCACGAAAATTTTGGGCGCGAAACCGGCCGGCGTGGGAATCGCGCCGAACGCGCGGACCCTAAGAGCGCCCCTCATACACCACCACACTTTATTCCCATCATCCTATACCTGCCCTCCCCCGTAACTGCGACCACAAAATTCACCGAGTTCTTTGATAAAAGAAAAACGACCATGTTTCGACGCTTCTCTCAAGTCACAAGGAAGAAAAATTCGGAAGCAGACGAGAGGTACCACATCGTTTTCCTTAGCTCTTGTTTCGGGCAGGCAGGAGGCCACTCCAGCGGCTGGTGCAACCTGTGCGACTCGAGCCGGGCACGCCAACGCCAGGCCGAAATGCTTCGGTTCGCTTGCCGAAACCGCAGCGATTCCCCGTCGGCGCACGGCCGCCAAGCGCCAAGGCGTGGCCGCAACCGCAACCACGCGCGCGGCGCGCGGGCGTTTTGCCCGTCCCCTTTCGGCCCGTCACTGAACCGCCCCACCCAAACGGTCGCGTTTCACCTTTCACGACGGCGGAGCCCACATGGATCCGCCGCGGCCACGGCATCGCGGGGTCGCCGGCTCCACCGGGCGCATCCGCGCGCGAGCCGTGTCAACATCTCGTGGCCGTGCTCGCGCGGGGGTCGTTCGCCCGGCTCGATCGGATGCGGTTCGTCAGATATTTTTGTTCGCTTGCCTGGACCAGAATTGCAGCGGTTTTTGTGCGATCATGCTCGTGTTGCCCTTCTACCGACGGCAAAATTTATGAGCCGCTGGTTCTGGAGTTTCTTCTGGTGTCGAGTTTTTGTCGGTAGATTGCAGCACGCGTCGGGCAGGAGGAGTTCTCCGCCATAAAAAAATCAACTCGAAAATGTCCCGACGTGCGATGCAATGGCTTGTCCGGCAGGATGTTGCGATCGCCTTACCAATGGCGCATTAATGTGCCCAACACGCATTTGCATCCTTCATGACCTGTTTGACCCGGTTTAAGTAAAGCATTTTCGTCCCCTTGATGCTTGTATACAATTTGCAGCATCCTACGATATGCTGCATCTAAGGTAGTGTTTGGTTGGTTCAACTTTAACGTAAACATAAATAAAATTAGTTCATTTGCATTACCGTTGGTAAGGTCTGCAGCTTTAAATCGTTTGTGTTTGCGTTACTGTCGGTAGAACCAAAAAGCTCCTAAGATCAAGCTTGCTAATAAAAAAGCGACTATCGGACCATTTAGATCACTCAACTTACACGTAGCTATAATCATTTGCACACCTATTAGTTGCAATTAGCTGGTTGAAAACAGCTAATGTGTTAGTATTGCTAGTTGGGCTGTTGATTTTTTTATTAACTGAGTAATAAGTTGATCTTCTTGAATCAGTTACGACTTTCATTAACAAATTTTTACTATTAGTTTTAGTTGATCCAAACATGATTTAATTCTCAGTGAAACGGCTCCAACGTCACCATCAGCATGACTTTATCATGATGGATTAATGGCGGAACATCGAAAACCATACGCGACGACTCGGTCCTCGGTCCACTTGGAAATCGATTGGAACCAACAAAGTTTGAAATTTTCCTTCATCCCGCCTTATTTTTCTTGTTCTGTTGCTCTCCAAGAATTTATTGATTTTCGTTTCTCATGTTTTTTTCTCAAATAGTTGACGAAGCAACCTTATGAGAGGGACTCCATACTATAGTATCACCTATCACGTGGCTGTGAAGACTTCTGGAACCATGATTAGCCAATAAGAAACTCATCAATTGTAGAGTTGCCCGTAGCAGGAGTGCAAGACCAACCAACAATTGGCGATATAATTGAGGAGGTACGGTTCAAACTTGTCCTTTTTGAGGTCCAAATCAATGGTACCCACAACCTCATCCATCACTCATCGGCTCCTGGATCAAGAAAGTTCAAAACTCAAATTTGTTTCGACTACACGAATTCACAGTTTCATACACCAGCATTCCGTATGAAAGCAACATCGACTTTATCAAACTTCTGCCCAAGATAAATGCGAGAACATAGGTTATATGTACTGCAAGAAAAAGTTGTGAAAATATATTTTTTTTGTTCTCTTTATTTATTATTAATTGCCCTCCTAAATGCAAAGGGAGCGCAAATGTAAAACGTGGTCCTTAAACCTTAGTTTTAGAGTGCTATAAATAAATTAGACAATTCAAAATGTTGCCACACTTACAAATCACGCTTCCATGGCAACAATAAAAAAATCAAGATGGATATAGAGCCCTAGATATAAGTTTGCCCAAGTTTGTCATAACTCAAAAACTTTTTAATTTTTGCTGTTAACGTATAAAAGTTTTGTTATAGATTGACCACACATGACTGAAATTAATCGATTTATTATGAAAAAACTTAAATAAATATTACTCCAGTATATTTTTATACACATAGCTAGGGCAAAGTTGGAAAATTTTAACTTAAACAAAATCTCGATGACCTTACAATTATAGTCGAAGGAAAAAATATTCAATAGAACATCCTTGCTTGCTACCGATTTATTTAGGATTATTTCAATAGCCCTAAAGATGTGAAATAGAGGGCAAAATCCCGGAATTTAAAAATTCTTAGGTACTCTGTATGTAGCTCTTTGTGCGATCGAAAAGGCAAAGTCCAATTCCAAAGAGGGCAAGTCAATCCAGCCCACGACGCTCCCAATCACACGAGACCAGGTGCACACGTGGCAGACCAGGACTGGCTGCGACTTGGCATTCGCGCGTGCTACCTCGCGTGGGATGACGCCATGGACCATGGACGAGAGCAACAGGCCTGCTTCCAAATTGCATTTAATTATTTTTTCATTCACGGAGCATTATTCAGTTGATTAATCGAATCATTTTGTGCTAATCCACCGAGGAGAAGCAATCGCAGAGAACAGCGAGGAAGAGATGCCCGCTTGGCTTCGCGTGCACGGCCTCAAGCCTGGCACTATATAATGGCCTGGCCGAGAGACCTATCTTCCCCAGAGAGACGCCTCAACCCCACCCACCCCACCCGCACAAGAACACCACGCCACATCCCATCCAGCTCCACGGTGAGGTTTGAGCGATCCGAGCAAAAAATCCTCCGCGACGCAGGTTTGTTCTCTGAACTCTCTGATTCTTTTAGCAGCAGGTACGCACAACACAAGAAAGGTCCGGTTCAAGAAGCTCTTCTTTTGGGTTTATTAGAATCCTCAAAAGAAGCGTGTTCTTGGGTTAGGATTTTTTCTCACCTTCATCACACCTCTCCTAGGAGGAACAGAGATCCAGAGAACCTTTTTTCTCTTCTGGATTCTTGACGCCTTTTGTTTGGCCTTCGAAAGGGTTGTTTTGCAATACCCTCTTTTTCTTTGCACAAACCCACCTCGTTTCTCTACTTTTATTGAGGAACAGGGCTGATTTCCAAACTTTTTCCATCTTTGATTTTCCATTAAAAAAAGCTCCTTTTAATTCTTCCCGTTTTAAGTTCTCCCCAGCCTCTTCTTCTACCTCTCCATCCAAGCTTTCACCATCTAGTAGTCCTAATGGCCGCAGCCATCGACATGTACAAGTACTACAACGCACACCAGATCGCCTCCTCCTCCCCCTCGGATGAGGAGCTGGCGAAAGCACTCGAGCCTTTTATAACGAGTGCTTCCTCCTCCCCTTACCATCGCTACTCGTCCTCTCCATCCATGTCCCAAGATTCTTACATGCCTACACCCTCCTACACCAACTTCGCCACCTCGCCTCTTCCCACCCCCGCCGCCACCTCCTCCTCGCCTTTCTCGCAGCTTCCGCCACTCTACTCGTCACCTTACGCGGCGCCGGGCATGGCTGGGCCGATGGGCCTGAGCCAGCTCGGCCCGGCCCAGATCCAGCAGATCCAGGCCCAGTTCATGTTCCAGCAGCAGCAGAGGGGCCTGCACGCGGCGTTCCTGGGCCCGCGGGCGCAGCCGATGAAGCAGTCCGGGTCGCCGCCGCTGGCGCCGGCGCAGTCGAAGCTGTACCGCGGCGTGCGCCAGCGCCACTGGGGCAAGTGGGTGGCGGAGATCCGCCTCCCCAAGAACCGCACGAGGCTGTGGCTCGGCACCTTCGACACCGCCGAGGACGCGGCGCTCGCCTACGACAAGGCCGCCTTCCGCCTCCGCGGCGACATGGCGCGCCTCAACTTCCCGGTCCTCCGCCGCGACGGCGCGCACCTCGCCGGCCCGCTCCACGCCTCCGTGGACGCCAAGCTCACCGCCATCTGCCAGTCCCTGGCAGGGTCCAAGAACGGCTCCTCCGGCGACGAGTCGGCCGCGTCCTCGCCGGACTCCCCCAAGTGCTCGGCGTCGACGGAGGGGGACGGGGAGGAGTCGGGCTCCGCCGGCTCCCCTCCTTCCCCGACGCTGGCGCCGCCCGTGCCGGAGATGGCGAAGCTGGACTTCACCGAGGCGCCGTGGGACGAGACGGAGACCTTCCACCTGCGCAAGTACCCGTCCTGGGAGATCGACTGGGATTCCATCCTCTCATGAACGATCAACTACAACTGCTATAGTAGTAGTAGCAGCAAGATTCAGTCAGTGTCAGCTCAATGATAGCTCTGTGTAATTTTCGATTTGGAGCTTGCAGCTGTGGTGGCTCGATGGCATTTTAGACATCGGCCATGGCGGCTGCGAGTAGCAGTGAGTAACTAGCTAGTACATCGTCGTCCAGTGTTGTGATGCAGCTAGTAAGTACGTGCTAATCTCCTGGTTGAGCTGCCGGTTGTTTTTTCCCACGGCACGGCCAGTCGAGAAAGTCAGTGTAATCCCGTGTTATTAAGTGGTATGATCTATCGGTTTCAGCTTAATTAAGTCTTCGAGCTTATGTATGTAACCTTGTCTATCTAGTGTTCAAGATGAATAACGTTCAAGATGAATACTAGATAGAAAGCCACCCTATTCGTTTGGCTGGTAAATTATGGTTGAAAGTACTGTTGACTGATTTGATGTGAGTGGTCGAAAGTACGGTTAGCTGATTAGTTGTGAGAGAAAAATACTATTCATTAGTGAAAAAAATATGGCTTATAAATCAAACGAACAAGGCGTAAGCTGTGGCTTTTGGCTCCTGATTTTGTTTTCTGCTGTAGCTGTAAAGCCGAGATCATGCTGGCAGTTGCCTGTTGGAAACAAGGCAAAGAATTTGATGTCAGCCGTACTTTTTTTAGCGAAACTATGATGTTTTTCTTTCCCAATAAATTAACGAATAATATTTTTTAGCTTGTCCTTCTCAGCGAAGTGAACGAAGCCATATGTGTACTGCAAGCCAACACGGAAGGTTAGCCTCTTGCTTTCACGGGACTTCAACGTGCGGATCGGAGTGTAAACTGTGAAGCACTGATGGTCATGGAGGTGAAGTATGGTAGGACAGAAGGGTGGTGGAGTGTGGACGCTAGGAGCCGTAAAGTTAGCCACCAGACACCATTGTTCCGTTGTCTGAGTTTGGGACGTTGGATCCGGCTTAGGAGGGGTGTTGAGAGAATGTTGTATAGAGTGTTTGGATATTAATAAAAAAATAAATTATATAATTCGTCAGTATTTCGCGAGATAAATTTTTTAAGTCTAATTAATCCGTCATTAACATATGTTTACTGTAGCAAAATATTGTCGAATCATGAACTAATTAGGCTCAAAAGATTCGTCTCGTAAATTAGTTGCAAACTATGTAATTAGTTTTGTAATTAGTCTATATTTAATACTCCATATATGTGTTAAACATCCGATGGGACAGCGACTAAAATTTAGGAGAGGCACCAAACACCCCAGTCACTCCAACCTAAAAAGATGTAAATCTAGAATAGTATTTAGTCAAACTATCTTAATTTTAACTCAATTTTTTAGACCAAAGGTATTCACCCCACTTTATTAGAAAGCGTAACGAGCACCAATGGTCCGAGGCTGGGAAGACCAGCATTACAGGAACGTACTAAAGCAAAAGCCCAGAACTTGTACCAACAAACTCCAACTAAGAACTCAACAGATAGCTCAAAAACAACTAGGAAAAAAGAATTCAGGTGTGGGGGGGGGGGAACAAAAGGCTACGCAAACAGCATCCCCCAAACTGGATTACATAGACGCAACTCTCGAGGAGATATTATTTAGCATTCCGTCCGCCATCGGCATCATCTTCGGCTTGAGCAGGGGGCGCCACGACTTGGCCAGCAGCAGAGCCTTGTAGATCAGGGTCGACGGGGACGACACCACCTTCTTGTCGAAAACCAACTCATTGCGAGTTTTCCAAATAGACCATAAGGCTCCTGCACATATGAAGATGGTTAAAAGTTGTTTGTTACCTCTATCTTGATCCACTATCTCCAAGAGTAGCGAGGAACAACTGGTTGGCGAGGATGGCCACCCAGCATAGCCTCTCGCAAGAAGGACCACTGAATGATGACTGGGGGCATTGGAATAAAATGTGATCCGAAGTCTCATCTACTTCCATAAAAAGGACATTTCTCGTAACTCCGTCCATTTTTTTCTTTTTAATCGCACACCACATTGTATTCTCGTCATGGTTTGCCATCCACATAAAATTTTTTCACTTTCAGAGGGATGGGGCTTTTCCAGATCAACATAGCTCAAGGCCACCATACCACCATTTGTGAGTGATTTATACAAGGATCTTGTAGTATCTTCGCCGATTTCTCCAAAGCCTGCACCATTTTATCCACACCTTGATTAATCGAACCTCATTTAATATCTCTAAGAGTTCAGCCCATTCTCGCCTCTTTGTCATCAAGTTGTCTCTGAAACTAATCTCCCACCGTCCTTGGACACATGCTTTTGAAACCTCTAAGTTTTGATCGGAAGCTATCTCAAACAACTTAAAGAAGTCGACCTTCAAAGGACATTCCCCAACCAACCATCAAGCGTAATCTAGTTTGGACTCAACTTTAATCTCTATTTTCCTACCTCTTGGAACCAGTCCCTCATACCAAGTAAAGATCTCCAAAACTGGGACCCCGTCTTTCTTCTTAATTGGTAGATACTTTTTTGGCCCAAGTATTTCTGTCTCAACAAAAGAGCAAACATGACTACTATCTCCTGCTTTCGGTTTAGCTATCCATTTTGCTAGTAAACAAATATTCATAACTCTAACATCCAGAACCCCAAACCCCCAAACTCTTTTGGTGCGCTCAAGGCTTCCCACTTAACCATGTGATACTTTCTTTTTTTTCTGTACCTTTGCCAAGAGAACTCGGATCTCGATCGAGTCTAACATTTGGTAATTCCTTCATATAGCTCATACACCCCCATGGTGTACATCGGAATACTAGAGAGGCAAGATTCTATCGAATAGATCTCGCCACCTGTAGACAAATAATCACATTGCTGGTGCTCGGACGCTTCTCACTTTATCACTCACATATCTCAACTGGTTTTGGAAATTTTGCAAAAGCTCTTTGGCATGCCTAAGTAAGTCATAGGAAAGGAACAAGCCTTACACCCAAGTATCAAGGTGTGACTTTGTCGTTGATCTTCTACCGACATTAACAATAAATACCTCACTTTTATCAAAGTTGATTTTCATCCCGACATAGTTTCATAACAAAGCGAATTCTTCTAATATTGGTTAAGTTCTCAATCGAGAACTGCAACAAAGAAGATAGTATCATCAACAGTATTGCAAATGTGTGATACCTCCAAAGAACCAAAGAAGGGACAAGTCACGAATCAACCCAAAGAGAGGCGACTCTAGTCAACATGGCAGATAGAGCATCTGCCACCAAGTTGAATAGTAGAGGGGACAAAGGGTCACCTTGTCTCAAACCCTTAAAGCTTCTAAAAAATTCTCCTCTCATTCCATTCATATCAATGCACACTCTGCCCCCCCTAACAGCTTGGTTGATCCAATGAATCCAAGTCTCTGAAAAACCCTTCCTCTTTAACACTTCTTCTAAGAAATTCCAGTCCACCTTATCATAGGCTTTTTCAAAATCCAGTTTAAGAATAACTCCAGCTTGTTTAAACATCCTTAGCTCATGTAGCACTTCTTGCAAGATAACCACCCCTTCTAAGATGTTTCTCCCAGGAATAAAAGCAGTCTGGAAAGGACTAATAATCTCTTCAATGACAGAGGTCAATCTAATCGTGAGTGTCTTGGTGATTATCTTGTAGATCACATTTAGAAGACATACAGGTCTGAATTGCTTAACTGTCATAGCAGGCTTCACCTTAGGGATAAGAGTGATCACCCCATAATTTAATCTCCAAAGCTCCAAATGACCATCATGCAAATTATCCAGCATCTCCTTTATATCCTCTCTGATGGATGGCCAGAAAGCTTTAAAGAACTCTATAGAAAAACCATCAGGGCCAGGAGCAGTATTATTTTTCATCTGTTTGATAGTTAGGTCCACCTCCTCTAGAGTAAATGGCCTGGTTAGCATATTATTGTCCTCAACACTGACCTGTTGGTGAGCAGGCCAGAGGTTAGGATCCAGGTGCATGTTTGCCACTTCTGCCTTGCCAAAGAGTTGTTTGTAATAATCTGTGATATGATCTCTCAGGGTCACTGGATTATTTATCTCTAAACCATCAACTTCTAACATAGATACCTGCATTTTCCTCTTTCTTCCATTGGCACATTTATGAAAGTAATTGGAGTTAGAGTCCCCCTGGAGCAACCATTTTTCACCTCCTCTTCTTTGCCACTGGATTTCTTCATCTAACAGATCTCTTTGTAAAGATTTGTCCAGACAATATCTCTCCTCCCATTCTTCCTGCAAAAGATCTCTATGTTCACTCCATTCATCCAACACACTAATCCTACCCATAATCTCTTGCTTCAGTTTTCTCTGATTGCTGTCAAAGTTTTGACCCCATCCTTTGATAGCTTTCCTGAGCTTATGGGAAATGATATGCCAGTGATCTAGGATATCATACTTATATCTAGTAGGCCATTTCTCCCTGACCCATTGCCTAAAACCTTCTTGGTGAAGCCAGTGAGTATTGAAGCGAAAATAGTGCAGTTGGACTGCAACAGTACCACCAGTGTCAACAAAAATGGGGTTATGGTCAGACCCTAACCTGGGGGCAGGAAGAACAGCAGCAAGATTATACTTGTCCTCCCAGTCATTTGAAACCAGAACTCTATCTAGAACACACTGGATGGGGGGTGTTTGTTTATTTGACCAAGTGTACCTGCTCCCTGATCTGTGTAGCTCTCTAAGCCCAGTTGTATGAATCATCTCATTGAAAGCATCCATCAACAGGTAGTTAACATTCCCGTAAGATTTTTCCTCAATTCTTCTAATTAAGTTAAAGTCTCCTCCAAGCGAGCAGGATTTGAGCTCTCAACAGCTTGATTGAATTTCATCAATAAAATCCAGGTTTCTGTCATCATGAGTTGGGCCATAGATGTTAAAAAGTTTCCACACAAATTTATCACTTTCATAGTCGAGTACACTCTGGAAAAAAATGCCCATAGTTTCCTCGAGACCTCGCTAAATCCTTATCGACCCCCATCGGCAAACCTCCAGAATGGCGGGAGCAGGCACCCAAGACCGAACATGTCTTTCTCGCCCAAAGAAATCTATCTAGCTCTCTCTTTTAAAAGAACTCTTGATGGTTTCTTGCAAACAAATACCATCAAAAGAATGTTTGTTTAATAACTCTAAGAGTAGCTTCCTTCTACTGCATTACCCAATCTCTCGACATTCCAAAATAGAATCTTCATTTTGATCACTTTTTAACCGCTCAATGTCCATACGAGGTCGGGTTGGAAGTATCTCTATTTTGGAACTTTGATCGTGATAAACCTCTCACCCCGTAATCTATCTCTGCGGCTTATTTGGGACAGAACTCACTTGGTCGATGATTCACAGAACTCTCCATCTTATCTTTGATTTTCTGAATGGCCAGCAAGGCTTCTTCCTTGGCTTGTATCAGAGAGATGTTTGCAATTCTGGAAGTCTCATCAGGTCCCAAGGAGAAGCCACAAACACTAGCTAAAGTATCTAGAGAATTAAGGAGAGGAGGAGGGAAAGTGGTTTAGAATTTGATATACCTTTAGTTTTAGCTTTTCCATCCATAGCTTTTTGAGGCCATCTCTCCTTTGTCTTGAATCCTTGAGCTTTGTCTGGTCTTAGCTGGTAGGTAAACAGCAGCAGTCTTCTTGTTTGGATTTTGCACACCATTTTTATCACTGTCTTCAACCTCCCTTACATTTGGAGGAAAGAAGCTCACATATCCAGGATCTAGCATACTCTTTGCATCCACCTGTTCAGGTAAATTAGGGCTCAATAACTCTACAAGCTGTATCTTCATTACGGACAAGATTGAGGTTAGTTGCCATATCATTCATCTCGGGATAAGATCAGACAACTTCTTAATGTGTTCTTGTTGTTGAAGAGTATTTGGGCTATTTGTTGGCCCTGGGACCAAATCTGGCACACTTTGAGCTCCACTCATTGGTGATTGGAAAGCCACAGAATCAGCTTCCACCTCCTTATCATAGTTACCTCCATTGTTCTTTTTCCCTTGAGAGGCAGAGGAACCAGCTTCATTTGGTTTGGGATTGCCTTGATGGGTGAAACCAGATTTCAAGCCAACCATGACTCTCTTGTGACTCGGCTCGTCCTCATCACCACTTGGTCATCTTCCGCCCCCAATCCTCATCTGGTTGAGTAGTAGGTGGTTCTTTGCTTGAGTTTTTCCGAGTAATACCAAGATATTTTCCTGCCTTGTTTATTGATGAAGACCTCGGATGTCCCACCAATTTTATCCGGATTTTTGCAGGACACTTTCACCCAAACAGATTTCCAATTCAGAGATGGATTGTGTACTTCCTCAGGGATCCCCACCGGTCGAGCTAGCTCTAACACAACAAATTTCGACTGGCTATCCTTGGGATACCAACAGACTCGACCCATTGATTGATTGAAGCACCTGAAAAGCACCAGGTTCCATATTGGATTCCTCCACCACAGCCATGATATCAGCAGTGACAAATTTGATTTTACCCATCTTAGCGAGCAAATTCAGGGCAATTCTTGAGGGGAGGGTTGCTAAAAACTCACTCTCTGAAATTCTCTCAACCTCCCAGTTCCATTTTGAATCCATAAGGTATTGCAATTCTGTTGTGATTCTAAGCTTAGTACCTCTACCTTCAAGTACAGAAATAATAGCTCTAATAGGGTCCCCTTCTCTCTGCTTAGTATCAGCTTTAGGATCTGGTAGATTCAGAGCATAGAAAAGCTGGCCAGGCATACCAAAAGCGCATAGTTGTAAACCTTTGTTTGATTTGTATGAGCACTGATTAGATTTGTGACCAGTAGTTCGACAACTATAGCAGAAAGGGTCATTCTTACAATTTGACCAGTGGTGCCCATCTTGATTGCAATTGAAACATTTCATTGGAGCACCAGAATACTGACCTTGGCTTTGGTATCCTCCCTGTTGTGGATTGTAATTTCTACGCCTATCCTCAATCTTCTGCCTCAAGTCACCTTCAGTCATCTGCCGGACGTCTCTGTCCTCATAGAAGTTACCTCCACGTTTACGCCCTTGGAAATCAGCTTGGTCCATATCTCTAGAAGTCTGGCGAGGGTACCTCAACTCTTTCTCATTGAAATTGGGCGAACGACCTTCACGGTGGCCAGCCTCACGACCTTCCCTGGCATCGCGAGGGTATGAATCACGCCCATCCCGCACATCGCGGCCATCTCTGGCATCTCGGTGAGAGCCATCCCATCGCTGGAAATCACGAGCCCGATCACCTTCTTTCCCATCCCGGAATGGCATACCTCTCTTATCCATCTTCTTTATAAACATATTAATACTTACCATACTAAATAAGAATTCTTAGATTTTTTATGAAATATATTTTCGTAATATACACATTTAGAGTCTTAAATGTTAAAATTATTTTTTATAAACTCACTCAAACTTTAATTGGTTTGACTCTGACTCAGAATTACTAATCAGTATTCATTCATTATCTTCCAAAAAGAAAAGAAGCCACGAAAGGACTGACATGTGATGAGGTTGATCCGTCAGTGGTTTAAGTCTTCAGTGTTTTACGCGTGCTGAGGTAGCTGTAACTCCTCAAGTTTGCAGATGACCAAGGAGTGGCCAGTCACCAGCTGCCTATAAATATTCGTATGATGGTGGTTTGGTTAGGATGCACACGAGAGCACTAACCGAGACGTACGCCCATCCACAATCCTATCCGTCCATTTGTTTATTCCAAGATGGCAATGCAATTTGCGGCAGAGGCATCCGGACTGCCGGCCGGCCGAGCCCATCAGCAGCATTTCTGAATTGAAAGCTTATCCCGGCGAAAACGACCGAACGGCCGCGGCGGACCAGCCAATCCTCATCGCCTCCGCGTCCGACGACGGCCCTTACCCTCCACTGCCACTAGACGCATTTCTTTAATCGCCCATCCAGGTCAGGTCGCCGGTGAGAGAAGGGCATAAAGAGAGGCCACAGATATATATGGCCATGCAGCCCGAGGTCGTCGGTCCAGCACGAGACCCGTTTTTTTGGCCCGACCCAAAGAAGGCCTGGCCCGGTGGCGAGCTGGTCCGGAGGAGCAGGTCGTGCCTGGGCCTTACCCCAGGCACGTGAGCCGGCACGGCCCGGCCCGGTCCACAGCGCATGGCGCGGTGGCGGCCCGGCCAGCCGGCCTGCTAAGAGCTCTAGCCGGCCTGGCCCGCCGCTACCCCAGCCCCCACCCCCGAACTGCCGAACCCTATAACTTTCCCTCCCCCGCGCAGCCCCCTCCCCACGCCACAGTGCCGCTGACGCACTCGCTCCTCCTCCTCCTCACCTCTGCGCCGGCGCCGCGAACGCCCCCTCCCTTCCCTCGCGTCGGGCGAGGCGAGCATGGACGCGGGACGCCTCCTCCCTCTCCTCGGCGTCATCGGCTCCTCGCGCGACCTCTCCTCTCCTCCGGCCTCCTCCTCCACGCCCCCCGCATCACTGGCCCACAGACGCCTCCTCCACGCCCCCCCGCACCACCGGCTGGCGCCTGGCGACTTCGAGCACGGCGGCGTTGAGCGCACTAGCGTCGAGCGTGGTGGCCGGCCTCCAGCGGCTCCTCCGGATCCAGCTTTGTGGGCGTCAGCCTCCTCCACCGCTCCACGCCTCCTGCTCCTACGAATCCGCGTCAAGCTACACGGTGGCGAGTGCGCCGGCCTCCTCTGGATCCGGCGGATCCGGCGTCGATCTCCTCGACGGCGAGTGGCGTCGACCCCCTACACCTCTCGGGCTCCCTTCACCCTTCACCTCTCTCTCTCTGTCGGCAACCAGTGGGCCTCGGGCTGGCACGGCCTGTGAAATTGGACGTGCTTCTCGGGCCGGCCCGGCACGAAAATTGGCTCATCGTGTCGTGCCTGGGCTGGAGACCAGGCCCGTGGCCTTGTGAGGCACGGCGTGCCGTGCCGGCCCGACCCCTATCTGGCCGTGCCCAGCACAGCCCCATGCCGGGCTGGGCCGGCCCATTGGCCATCTATAGCCACAGATAATTAGGCGCCCGCAACCAACGCCCTCTGTACGAGAGGGGGCGCCTATCTCTGTCCCTTTGTTCTCATTCCCTCCAGCAATTGCTGCGCAAACGAACCTAGAACAGTTGATTGTACGAGCTCCTTTTTTTGAAATCTGGCTGGCAAGTTGGCCTAAGCGACAGGCGTAACTCTTGGCAACTTTGTTTACACACACAAAAAAAAAAGAAGAAAGGAGAGGTTTTCAGTATTCGCGCAGAGCATTTCGATCGCACTCCCTTCCATCCAAAAGTATCGGCGACCTTACATATTCATCTGAGCGCAACGTCCGCGTCCACTCAGTTTCAGCCGAAATATATCTCCAGCTCCAAGCTTACACACACCTGTTAACGCACAAAGGCTACAATAAACAACAACAGCAGCAGAACCCTATACCGTGCCGCCTTTTCACATTGCCATTCCATTACTATTTGGTAGGAGCACAAAAAAAAAACAAACAAACAAAAAACACGACGAGATGGCGAGAGAACACTCGGAGATATGCGCGGATCTGATGAGAGTGAAGAGGCAGCAAAGTCCGGAGGGCATATGATGCTTTCACATCGCCCAAATCTTGCCGTAGCCCGTAGCTCGTAGAGGAGGGGCCGTCAAAGTCGCGGAAAGCGCCGGCAACGACGTGGACCGGCAATTATATTGGCTGCGTAGCTGCGGCCGCGCCTGCCTGTCGGCCTGCCTGCCCAACTTTATTTGGCTCGCTCTATGGCGCCGGATTTGTCCAGCGATGGAATCCGCCAACTGCAGCAAAGATGCGAATGGGCATTCGATGATAGGATCGCGTACTCGCTCGCTCGTTTCATTTGCTTGCCGTCAAACTAGCTCTAGAAGCGCAATTGATTTCTCGGCCACTTGGATGGATGGATGTGATGCGCTAACTTGTTACAACTTAATTACCAAAGTGACGGCAGTTACTGTCAGTCTGTCACTCGGTAAATGTGTACACAGCAGGGGCGAAGCCAGGTTGATGGGGTCGAGACTTATATACTAGTAAGACCATCTCCAATGGTTGTCCCATACATGCACCTATATTCAAAATGAGTCTCGAATGGTACTGTATTAGCCTCCAACAGAGCACTTATATGCGAGACCTATTTTGGGTTACAGCAAAGACACAACCCAAATATAAGTATCATCTCTCCTGAAGACTCATTTACAGAAAATGTTCTCTTTTGGGTCCTGTTGTTAGAGAAGACCAAAAATAGGTACGGAACCATTTACATGTAACGCCACCCAAACATGAAATGAGTCTTATATTTTGGGTAATGTTGTTGGAGATAGCCTAAGGGACGTGTTTGGTTCGTGTCTGCATCACACTGCACCTTCCATGCTGCAGTTTTGGTGTGCGTTTGGTTCGCGTCCGCACTTACGGCGTGCCACGGCGTGACCATAGCTTCGAAGTTCAATTTCTGCACCTCACCTTGCCAAAAGTGCGGCGACAAATCATATGCCGCACTTTTGGCTGTGCCCCTGCCGCGGCTTGGCGCGCGTAGGTACAGGCCAAACAAGCCCTAAGTGCTAAGTCATACGTTACAATAATATATATCATACATAACATTGAAATCGTAAAATAACAACAGCATAGTGTGATAATATAAGCTTTGAAAACACCAGTTACCTACTATAGTTTCCCTCTATGGTTACGATCCTCCATCTTTGTGAAAGCGAGCTATCACATCATCGATTGGAATTGTGGCTAGAAATCCTGGTTTTGTGAAGCATATGATACGATCATTCATAAATCCATATCCGATACTATTTCACAATATTGTCTTCACAATTTTCATTATTATATTCATCATCACCAACTAGTGGTGATTTGCCTTTTAGAGAATCCCTCCAATGTGCTTTCATTGCCTGTCAAATTGGTCACATAATATTAAATTAAGGCCAATATATACTAATTTGCAAGCATGAAGCATCCATGATCCATGCCAATATTATTAAGAGTCACATAGATTCCTGGCATCTTTACTCCAACTGAAGCAACAGAGAATATACTAATTGCCTTTCGAGTTCAGACTATATAGCTGAAAAAAACATAAGACTGGATGGAGACACAATCAGGAGAGGAGATGAGTGTCGGTGTTTCGAGTTGCCACCAACAAGTAAGCTTCTAACATTACGCGTCTGGTTCGGATGATGTGCTAAGAGAACACAAGTTTTATACTGGTTCGGGTAGAATGTTCCTACGTCCAGTTCATTGCTGCCGCTCGTGTTACTAGCACTGAAAGTTCGTAGTAGGAGTTACAAACGGGCAAGAGAGACATGTCCCAAGTCTCTAATGGAAGGAACGAATGGGTGCCGAGAGCTCGATCGCTGCTTGGCTGCGTGTTCGGGGTTTTGTGGACCGATCAGATTCGAGTTCGATGGTTCGATGCGATATGTTGCGGTCGTTTGTTCGATGATTCGATGCCCCTTTGTGGGACGCCCTGCTTTCCCTTTTATAGGCCAAGGGAAAGCACGGGTTACAGTGGGGAAGAGGAGAGTCAGAAGGAGAAGAAGTCGCCCAGGATCGTCGGGTCATTCTTTTTCTTCTATGAGGGTCCCGCCGACCCTATAGACGTCAATAGGGACAGCTTCACGTCATGGCC
Organism: Miscanthus lutarioriparius; assembly: GCA_904845875.1. NCBI lineage: Eukaryota > Viridiplantae > Streptophyta > Magnoliopsida > Poales > Poaceae > Miscanthus > Miscanthus lutarioriparius. Next base: position 11,182,861 of record CAJGYO010000007.1, on the reverse strand, counting down.
CTGTCCGTCACTAGCGCCATGTGCAGGCGTCGTCTGCCGGTCATGGCGTTCCACTCCGTCCTGGCGGACGTCGTGGTGAACTGATGCACCTGTCGGTGCTCGTACGAGGGTTAGGCAGAACAGCACCGGTATGCCCGACGCTGTTCCTGATGTGAGTCCCCAGGTCAGGCCCGTCACGGCCACATGTTACATCGGGGCATGCCGGTCACCTCCCTGGTGTCAAAGCTTTGACCCAGGGCCATACGCTTGGACATAGAGTGATTGGCGGTGGTATGGGTCTCCGTCGGGTGAGACGGAGTCTCCGGCCTAGGGATCTAGCGAGGCGGAGTTCCTCCCAGAGGCCGGGCGAGGCGGAGCGCAAAACCAAGGCTCGGGCGAGGCAGAGCCAGCCCTTAGAGGTCGGACAAGGCGGAGCCCACGGCCTTGGTGTCGGGCGAGATGGAGCTTGCTCCAAGAGGTCGGGCGAGGCGGAGCCAACCTTAGGGGTCAGGTGAGGCGGAGCCCGTGGCCTCGGTGTCGGGCAAGGTGGAGCCAACCCTCAGCGGTCAGGCGAGGCAGAGCCAGCACTCAGAGGTCGGGCGAGGCAGAGCAAGCGGCCTCGGTGTCGGGCGAGGCAGAGCCACCCTCAGGGGTCAGGAGAGATAGAGCCAACCTCAGGGGTCGGACGAGGCGGAGCCCGTGGCCTCGATGTCGGGCGAGGCAGAGCCACCCCTTTGGGGTCGGATGAGGCAGAGCCCACGGCCTCGGTGTTGGTCGACGCGGAGCCACCCTTAGGGGTCGAGCGAGGCGGAGCCAACCCTTAGGGGTCGGGCAAGACAGAGCCCACGGCCTTGGTGTCGAGCGAGGCAGAGCCAACCCTTAGGGGTTGGGCCAGGCAGAGAAAACCTCAGGGGTCAGGCAAGGTGGAGCCACCCTCAGGGGCCGGGCGAGGCGGAGCCACCCTCAGGGGTCGGACGAGGCGGAGCCCGCGGCCTCGATGTCGGGCGAGGCGGAGCCACCCCTCAGGGGTCGGATGAGGCAGAGCCCGCGGACTCGGTGTTGGTCGAGGCGGAGCCACCCTTAGGGGTCGAGCGAGGTGGAGCCAATACTTAGGGGTCGGGCAAGGCAGAGCCCACGGCCTCGGTGTTGAGCGATGCGGAGCCAACCCTCAGGGGTCGAGCCAGGCGGAGCCACCCTCTGGGGTCAGGCAAGGTGGAGTCACCCTCAGGGGTCGGGCGAGGTAGAGCCAACCCTCAGGGGTTGGACGAGGCGGAGCCCACAGCCTCGGTGTCGGGCGAGGCGGAGCCACCCTCAGGGGTAGGGTGTGGCAGAGCCCATGGCCTCGGTGTCGGGTGAGGTGGAGCCAACCCTCAGGGGTCGGGCAAGGCAGAGTTTGCGCACCTGGGGGTCGGTTGGAGCTGTAGTCATACTCTCGACTGCTCGGATGAATCAATGTTGATGGTTATTAGCTCCTTCTCTTTGGGTACCCTAATATTGGTCCCCGACAGTAGCCCCCGAGCCTACGGAGGAGTAGAATACTCCTTCGAAGGTTTTTTTGAATGAGAGGAATCTGAGGGCCTTGGCCTTCTTTTGTTGCCCACGGCATGTCCCGGGGACGGTGATTCCCTCTCGTCGAGGTCGGACCCTTCGCGAGTATGGCTATGAGATTTGGGTGGGATGGAAAAGTTTTTTCCTAATTTTTAACCCTCGCGGGGGTTCGTCGTTCTATGACCGCGCGTACGATCTACTTACGAGTCCAACTTTCCTCGAGCCCCTACGCGTAGCGGGGGTCCGGTCGAAGGTCGACTCGCCTTTGTGATTATCACCCCATCCATGGTTTCCGCAACCGAAGGGGTGAGCCGTGCCCTGATTTTCATCTATGGACGAGTCGTGGTGCTTGGTGAGTTGTTAGCTGGCTAGTTCAAGTGGGGTCCCAGCATCCCGTTCATGGGGGTCCGGCTAGGATCAACTTGGTGACCAAATTTAGATTCTTAGCAGTCAATCCATGTAGTCCTCGGGTCCGTTCGACCGGTCCCGAGGGCTCCCTGCCTTTCTTCAGGGAAAATCGTGGATCGTACCCGGCTGAGACTCGATCGTGGGCCGGGATGCCTGTGGCGCTCGTACGCCTAGGCACTGGCCGCTTGCGGACCCATCCCCTTCCATCCCTTACTCTAAGGGTGCCCAGAGCGGTTGTCGAACCCGTCGATGGGCCAACCTTCGAACTCCTGGGCCCAGGCGGGCCGTAGAGGTGTTTTTTGATCCATATTCCTCTTACTTGTGACGATTCGTGGTCTATCCGGAGAGGCAAAATGTCCGGCGAGTTTTCTGAGGGAACCGATAGAGATTGCGTGCGCACTTCCCGCGGCGATACGTTGTGGTGGATCGTGGTATGCGCGGAGGTCCAATCGGGCGGTTGGTTTCCTCACACCCATCACCCCTATAAAACCAAAGGGTTCGCCCCTAGGGTTCCATACCTTACATCCTTGCCTCCAAAGCCACAACCACCACCACCAATCGCCTAGGGTTCTCCATCTCCATATCCCCGCATCCAACCATCCCCACCTCTAATGGATCCATGGTGCCGCTCTGACATCACCTTCTAGCATATGGAGGGCCTCGTCCGTCGTGGTCTTCTCCGCGCGCGGACCTCGATCGAGGAGTGGCTGTTGCCCGGTGAGGAGGATCTGCCAATACCGCCCGATGGCTACATAGTGTCATTCGCCCACTTCCATGAGCGTGGGTTTACAACCCCTGCCCATAGATTTCTCCGAGGGTGCTGCACTACTACAAGATCGAGCTGCAGCATCTCAACCCCAATGGGATCTAGCATATGGCAGCGTTCGTCGCCCTATGCGAGGGATTCCTGGGGATCAGCCCCCACTTTGATGTGTGGAGGCACTTCTTCGCCATCACCCTCCAGAAGAAGAGGGAAAAGAGCAGCCGGTAGGAGCTGCACATGCCGATGGGGTGCGTCGGCATCTAACTCCGGAACAACCGGGTCGGCGAGTACCCACCGATGCGGCTGTCGACGTCCAACAAGGGGTGGCATTCGCAATGGTTCTACCTCAAGAACAACGTCACCGCCCCGCTACCGAAGTTCACCGGGCGCCTGATCGAAGAGGCCCCGGAGTCATGGAGGAAACGGAGCGTCCCGGAGATGGACAAGAAGAAGATCCGGGACCACATCGTCGCCATCCACATCCTCAAGGAGAACGGCCTGAAGGGGTCGGGCATCATCGGGGCCTACCACGCAAGGAGGGTGGCGCCGTTGATGTTGCACGCGCTCTCGCTGTACGCGATGGTGCCCGAGGCATCACTCAACGGAACAGCACTTGCTGAGGGAGCGCTCCCCCACTCCGAGGCCACGCAACGCATCAAGGAGGTGATGGAACCATCATCGGATAACGTGGGCGCCCCCTCGATTTCGTCTTCCCGGTGTCGGGACATCCTCCGATGCAGCCGGAACCAGACCACATCGTCTTCGTAAGTTTCATCTCCTCATACCTCCTCTTTAATTGATTTCCTGGCCTCTTGATACTAACTTTGGAAGGGACGGGACCAGCCGAGGGACCTCATCTTCATGGACCACCTGGCGCCGTTGCCGAGGGTGAGCAGCTGAGGAAGGCGAGGGAGGACAAGAGGAAGAAGAAGCAGCGAAAGCTGCAGGCATGGGAATGGGGGGAGGACACCAACAGCGACGATGATGATGACGATGGCGACGATGTTGAGGTAGCCGACGATGTCGAGTGGGACATCCTAGAGAATGAGGATGCGCTAATAGGTATTGGTTCGTCCTTGCAGGAGTCGGGACCCTTCCCGTTCCATGAAGGGAAGGGTACGTCTAGGGAGCCAACGGAGGTGGGATGTACCGTCAGCCTCCCTCAGGAGTTAACAGAGGTGGGCGGCTCTACCTTCGTGCCCGAGGTGCCAGCGGAGGAGGGTGACTCTGCCATCGTGCCCCAAGATCCAAGGGGAGCGAGCCCCTCTACCCAGGAGCAGGGAGTGAGCTCGAAACAGCCTCGCCCTGACGAGGCGGAGCAGAGGTCAGGGGATTCGCCCGCCAAATGTATCTGTCGCCCGACGACACGAAGGTGAATTATCAGCTCCTCTATTTTTTTCCTATTTTGGTCGGATTTCATCGTGACTTATTCTTTTCGTCTCTTGTAGCGACGTGAGGCAGCGTAATCATTTAGTGCTGGCGCCAAAGAAGAGCGTCACCCTTCAAGCGAGGCAGTAGCCATTGGCTGGCATCGTGCCCGTTTCGAGTGGGAGCGGCACCAGCGTGACTGCGTCGCCGGTCGGTCGGCGACACCTGTGCCCTCGATGAGACAGGCGGACGCGAGGGCTCAAGGGACGCCTTTGGAGGTCGTGGAATAGCCGGCGATACCGGCGATACCGCTGTTAACGACGGGGCGGACAGGGCTGCCGACCACGCTCGTGGTGCCGACGGTGGCGGGCGTGACGCAACTGGCCAGGAGCCCACCAATGTAGGCGGAGGTGGCGGCAGCTGTGACAGGCGGGTCACAGTCAGGCGCTATCGTGGCGGCGCCTGAGGAACTAGCACGACCCGCGCCATCGGCTGCCTAGGCGATGGCTTCTGGCGTGGGCCGGACAGAGGGGGACGTGGCCGAGGGGTCCTCAGAGGTCATGGTGCTGGGAGAGGAGTCAGCGTCTATACCGCTGACCCCTTCCGTCGTCGGAGAGAGTGTCTCGGTGGGGACATCATGCTCTTCACCCTCGATGACGACGCAGAGAGCATGGAGCGAGAGAGCCTCGACATGGGGGTCATGTCCATGCTCAAAGCCCTAGACCTCGCTCAAGGTGCCTTGCTCGACTTGTCGTTCCCTCCGGCCAGGTATTCGCTTGACCCTGTTTCTCGCCCTTTTCTTTCTCTATATATTTTTTGTATTCTGACCATTGTCTCCTTTCAGTCCCTTATCGCTCGCAGCTGGGGGAAGTCTCGGATCCTTCTTGAGCAGACAGAAACCTAGGACCGCCACATCGAGGAGGTGTGACTACGTAGGGAGGTGACCGCTTAGCTTGTTGCCATCTAGCAGAGGGTGGTCGAGCTGACTCCCCTCGCCGAGGAGGCGGATAGTCTTCGGTCACGGGTGGCCGACGCCCATCGGCATGCTGACGAGGCCGAGAGGGCATTCGAGGTCCTATCGGTGAGATCGCAGAGGGACGTGGAGGAGGCCGCGAAGGTCAGGAAGGAGCGGGATGAGCTGCCCCAGAAAGACGCCGAGACCCACCAGCGGATCCTCGACCTTCTGGCCGAGGTTGAGAAGGAAAAGGATCTAAAGCTGGGGGCCGAGAAGAAGCTCACGTCCCTACAGAAGAGGGCGAGCTTGATGTCGCGGTGGTCGCCCGGTTGCGCAATGAGCGGGATGAGTTGCTCCAAACCACGGAGAGGCTCCGCTCGGAGCGTGGCGTGGCTCGCGAGGAGCATGACCGGGCCCTCCGTGAGCGTGACCAGGCCTGCTAAGAGCGCGACAATGCACAGCAGAAGGTCGGCTCCCTCTAGGCCGAGCTCGGAAACATGACGGCCCAGAAGTTGGAGGCAGAGAGCGTTTCTGCTGGACTAGCCGTGGACCTCACCGAGGCGAGGAGGAATCTTCAGGCGGAGAGCGACGAGCTCGATATCCTGAGCGCCGCCCTTAGAGTGGTCTACGATGACCTTGAGGTGGTGCGGTCGGAGGGGACCAGTTCGCTCGCAGTCCGTGTCGTCGAGATCACGGCGTAGTTGCTCCAGCTCGAGAGGAACACCCTTCACACCAGGGTCAATCAATCTTTCGTGATTGCTCGTTCTCACTATAGGGATAGCATCAATCTGTAGGCGATGAGCCACGGCTTTGCGCCTGGCTATATAGCCCACGAGCTGGAGGAGATGGAGACGGCGGTGGCTCCCCTTTCGCAGGACCTGGCGGACAGAATAGAAGACATAGTTCTCCCCCGGAGGGGCTAGTTAGTCAGATAGGTCGGATGATCATTTTTGTCATAATCGAACAAATTGCCGACCCCTGGGTATCGTTTAAAAAACTCGTCATCTTATTTTGTTGCGAACGAATTTATTTATCCTCCCTTTTTATGTGTAAAATGGGGTTCATTTGTTCCAACCCTTCTGTTTGTTAAGACCGTAGGACCTGAGGTGTAGGAGGAAAACTCTGATTACGCTGGTAAGCAAGAGTGTCGTAGCCGCTGGGGCGTAGGTCTCTTGCAGTCCGACCAGCCTTGCTTAGTCGTTCTTTTCTGCAGACCTTGCCACTAGGTTTAATGTGAGGAAGAGGTCGAGCATGGAGACTGTTTCAGAAAGGGTGTATTTATACCCTTATCAGCCTCCGAGTGAGATCTGAACCCTTACCGTTGTAGGGGTCGGGTGTCAGTAAAGATCGAGGAGAGGATAGCGAAATTAGTAGGAGAAAACGTCTCTTATTTTCGTACATACCCCATCCCTAGGTTCTAAGCCATCGTTATGCGACCGCGTGTTCGGTCTTCTTCTGAGTCCAACTTTCCTTGAGCCCCCGCACGTAGTAAGGGTCCGATCGAGGGTCGGCTCGTCTTTGTGATCATCGCCCCATCCGTGGTTTCCATAACCGGAGGGGTTGAGCTACCGTCACTTGCCTCGATGGCTCGAGTGATGCGCTCGGTGTGCTCGCTAACGGGCATGTTCGAGTGGAATCCGGGTCCGTCTTTTGTGACGGGATCGGCATAGCCCCCATATGGTATTCCACTGCTCCTTAACCAGCCTCTCGGCAGATGCCAGAGCCGTTCCAGAGGGCGACTCAGGTGGCCCGATGCCCTCCCCTTAATGGGGATTATGTGAGCTTGGCTCGAGGTTAGGATCGAACAAGAAGATCGAGATGACCTTGTCCGCCTCTAAGCGGGTCGGGCGAAGGCCGCTGGGGGTCATCTGCATTTTCTCCCCTGGCTTTATTCGATGCGAGACAGCTTCGGGTCCTTCGCGGACCGGCCTTCGAACCCCGGTCTCCCGATTTCGGGTCGGGTGATTGAGCCCCCGAGCCCCGTGGGAGTCGGTAGGGGTCGGCCAGATTTCATGCGTCACCTCGTCCTCGTTTTCCGCAACCAGAGGGGCTGAGCTAACGACACTTGCCTCGATGGCTCGAGTGCCGCGCTCGGTGAGCTCGCTAACGGGCACGTCCGAGTGAAATCCGGGTCCGTCATTCGCTGACGGGGTCAGTATAGCCCTCATGTGGCATTCCACTGCTCCTTAACCCGCCTCTCGATTGATGCCCTGAGCCATTCGATTGGCTTGGGTGGTCCGCTGACCTCTCCTCGATGGAGATTCTATCGGCTTTTACAAATGTTGTTGATTGATGGCTCAAGAAGGAAGGGTGGGTTCCTTCCGGGCCCGATGGTGACACTCACTCAGACTCGTCATATCATAAGCGCTTCAGGTTCAGGCCTAAAATGAACACGACTGGACCATGAGTCCACGACCATGTTAGTGGGCTGTGGCCCAAGATGAACACGACTGGGACTGGACCACCAGTCCACGACCATGTTAGTGGGCTGTGTCTTCTGAGACCCGAAAGCAGGCCGGTCTGCGACGCTCCCAGCCTCCGACGCGAATTCACCGCCATTCTCCTTTCCTGCGCGGCCGTGCGGCCTGCCTTCCTTCAACTTCAACAAACACGACTACACGAACAGCAGTACAGTACACAGTTCCACACCCGTCCCCGTCGCGATCAGCGATGTCCAATGGCAGCTTAGACCGGGGGCCCTCCTTAACTTCGCGTGTTTATCAAGCGGAGCCGCGCAGGATGCACGTTGCACGACCACCTCACGCGCTCGCTTTGTCAGCAGTAGGACGAAAACGATGGCTGCGGCCTGCAAATGCGAGCGGACTGCGGAAGTCACTAAACGTGGCGCCAGCGCCGCTGTGCCGGACAGGATAGGCAGAAGCTGCCGGAGGAGAACTACCAAGGACGTCATGCGTGCCTGCGTGGCGTGGCAGTTCAACCTAACCGGACTTTAGTTGGTTAAAATTCCAAAGCAGAGAACTTGAATGGAGGATGTTACGGAGCTCGGCACGCCTCACTTACATGTCCTGTAGGTTATTTTATTCCATTCATTCATTATATCAATGGACTTACTCCTACAGTGTAACAGGGCGAAGCTACGTGTAATCATCGGGGTCGGCCGACGGTTTTGCCATCACCCCTTGTACCTGCGATTTTTGGCCAGTACTGACCCCACTAAATTTTTTGTTGGACCCTGGTGGTAGGCTGGCAGCCTAGTAGGAACGGCCCATCTCGACATCTCCATAGCCGTAGCAATACTCGTACAGACAAGCAGACGGCCTGAATGCCAAACGTTAATTGTCGCGCCCTTTCATCTTCGTTATTCTCGACTGCTCGCATCCCAAATCCTTTTGGCTTCTCCCGTCGCTAATCCTCCTTGTCGTCGGGTGGTGAACTGATGATCTGCATTGGGTGGCCGGCCGGACTTAAATCCCAGTGATGAGCGAGCCGTCGACTTGCAACGGTGGGCAACCTCCGGTGATAACAATAAGGTAGCTCTCTTCGCTCATTGTCGGGGACCAATACTAGGGTATCCAAAGAGGAGGAGCTAATAACCATCAACATTGATTCGTTCCAACAGTCAAAAGTACGACTACAGCTCTAACCGACCCCTAGGTACGCAAACTCTGTCTCGCCCGACCCTTGAGGGTTGGCTCCGCCTCGCCCGACACCGAGGTCGTGGGCTCCGCCTCGCCCGACACCGAGGTCGTGGGCTCCGCCTCGCCTGACCCCTGAGGGTTGGCTCTGCCTCGCCCGACACCAAGGCCGCGGGCTCCGCCTCGTCCGACCCCTGGGGGTTGGCTCCGCCTCGCCCGACACCGAGGCCGCAGGCTCCGCCTTGTCCGACCCCTGAGGTTGGCTCCGCCTCGTCCAACACCGAGGCTGTGGGCTTCGCCTCACCCGCCCCCTGAGGGTGGCTCTGACAGTTGTCGGTGTTTCGAGTTGCCACCAACATGTAAATTTCTAATATTGCCCGTCTGGCTCGGATGGTGTGCTAAGAGGACACGAGGTTTATACTGGCTTAGGCAGAATGTCCCTACGTCCAGTTCGTTGCTGTTGCTCGTGTTACTAGCACTGAAAGTTCAAAGTAGGGGTTACAAACGGGCAAGAGAGGGATAGGTCCCAAGTCTCTGATGGAAGGAACGAATGGCTGCCGAGAGCTCGATCGCTGCTCGGCTGCTTGTTCGGGGTTTGGTGGATCGATCGGATTCGAGTCCGATGGTTCGATGCGATGTGTTGCGGTCATTTGTTCGATGATTCGATGCCCCTTGTGAGACGTCCTGCTTTCCCTTTTATAGACCAAGGGAAAGCACAGGTTACAACGGAGAAGAGGAGAGTCAGAAGGAGAAGAAGTCGCCTAGGATCGTCGGGTCCTTCTTTTCTTCCATGCGGATCCCGCCGACCCTGTAGACGTCAACAGGGACAGCTTCACATCGTGGCTTTGTCCATCACTAGCGCCATGTGTAGGCGTCGTCTGTCAGTCATGGCGCTCCACTTCGTCTTGCGCGTACGTCGTGGTGAACTGACGCGTCTGTCAGTGCTCGTACGAGGGTTAGGCAGAACAGCACATGTACACCCAACGCTGTTTCTGATGTGAGTCCCCAGGTATGGCCCGTCACGGTCACGGGTTACATCGGGGTGTGCCGGTCACCTCCCTGGTGTCAAAACTTTGACCCAGGCCCATACACTTGGACTTGGAGTGATTGGCGACGGTATGGGTCTCCGTCGGGCGAGACGGAGTCTCCGGCCTCGGGGTCGGGCGAGGCGGAGTTCCTCCCTAGAGACCGGACGAGGCAGAGCACAAACCCAAGGCTCGACCAAGGCGGAGCCCAAACCCAAGGGTCGGGCAAGGCGGAGCCAGCCCTTAGAGGTCGAACGAGGAAGAGCCCGCGACCTTGGTGTCGGGCAAGACGGAGCCCGTCCCCAGAGGTCGGGCGAGGCGCAGTCAGCGGCCTCGGTGTTGGGTGAGACGAAGCCACCCTCAGGAGTCAGGCGAGGCGGAGCCAACCTCAGGGGTCGGGCTAAGCGGAGCCAGCGGCATCGGTGTCGGACAAGGTGGAGCCAACCCTCAGGGGTCAGGCGAGGAGGAGCCAGCCCTCAGAGGTCGGGAGAGGCGGAGCCAGCGGCCTCGGTGTCGGGCGAGACGGAGCCAACCTCAGGGGTCGGGCGAGGCGGAGCCCGCGACCGTGGTGTCGGGCAAGGCAGAGCCAGCCCTCAGGGGTCGGACGAGGCGGAGCCCCACGACATCGCTGTCGGGCGAGGCAGAGCCAACCCTCAGGGGTCGAACGAGGCAGAACACGCGGCCTCGGTGTTGGGCGAGGCGGAGCCAGCCCTCAGGGGTCAAGCGAGGCGGAGCCAGCCCTCAGAGGTCGGGCGACGCGGAGCCCATGGCCTCGGTGTCGGGCGAGGCGGAGCCAACCCTCAGGGGTCGGGCGAGGCGGAGCCACCCTCAGGGGTCGGGCGAGACAAAGCCAACCCTTAGGGGTTGGGAGACGCGGAGCCCACGACCTCGCTGTCGGGAGAGGCGGAGCCAACCCTCAGGGGTCGGGCGAGGCGGAGCCACCCTCAGGGGTTAGATGAGGCAGAGCCACCCTCAGGGATCGGGCGAGGGAGAGCCCACGGCCTCGGTGTCGGGCGAGGCGGAGCCAACCTCAGGGGTTGGACGAGGCGGAGCCCGCGGCCTCGATGTCGGGCGAGGCGGAGCCAACCCTCAGGGGTCGGATGAGGCGGAGCCCGCGGCCTTGGTGTCGGGCGAGGCGGAGCCAACCCTCAGTGGTCAGGCGAGACGGAGCCAACCCTCAGGGGGCGGGCGAGGCAGAGTTTGCGCACCTGGGGTCGGTTAGAGTTGTAGTCGTACTCTTGACTGCTCGGACGAATCAATGTTGATGGTTATTAGCTTCTCCTCTTCGGGTACCCTAGGATTGGTCCCCGACAATGAGCGGAGAGAGCTACCTTATTGTTATCGCTGGAGGTTGCCCACCGTTGCGAGTCGATGGCTCGCTCATCACTGGGATTTAAGTCCGGCCGACCACCCAATGCAGATCATCAGTTCACCACCCGGTGGCAAGGAGGATTAGCGACGGGAGAAGCCAAAAGGATTTGGGATGCGAGCAGCCGAGAATAACGAAGATGAAAGGGTGCGGCAATTAACGTTTGGCATTCAGGCCGGCTGCTTGCCTGGCTGTACGAGTATTGCTAGGGCTATGGAGATGTCGAGATGGGCTGTTCCTACTAGGCTGCCAGCCTACCACCGGGGTCAAAAAAAAAATTACTGGGGTCAGTACTGGCCAAAAATCGCAGGTACAAGGGGTGATGGCAAAACCGTCGGCCGACCCCGATGGTTACGGGTAGCTTCGCCCTGTTACACTGTAGGAGTAAGTCCACTGATATAATGAATGAATGGAATAAAATAACCTACAGGGCATGTAAGTGAGGCGTGCCGAGCTCCGTAACATCCTCCATTCAAGTTCTCTGCTTTGGAATTTTAACCAACTAAAGTCCGGTTAGGTTGAACTGCCACGCCACGGAGGCACGCACGACGTCCTTGGTAGTTCTCCTCCGGCAGCTTCTGCCTGTCCTGTCCGGCGCAGCGGCGCTAGCGCCACGTTTGGTGGCTTCCGCTCGCATTTGCAGGCCGCACGGTGGTCGTGCAACGTGCATCCTGCGCGGCTCCGCTCGATAAACATCGCTGATCGCGACGGGGACGGGTGTGGAGCTGTGTACTGTACTGCTGTTCGTGTAGTCGTGTTTGTTGAAGTTGAAGGAGAATTCGCGTCGGAGGCTGGGAGCGTCGCAGACCGGCCTGCTTTCGGGTCTCGGAAGCCACAGCCCACTAACATGGTCGTGAACTGGTGGTCCAGTCCCAGTCGTGTTCATCTTGGGCCACAGCCCACTACATGGTCGTGGACTCGTGGCCCAGTCGTGTTCATCTTGGGCCTGAACCTGAAGCGCTTATGATATGATGAGTCTGACTGAGTGTCACCATCGGGACCGGAAGGAACCCACCCTTCCTTCTCGAGCCATCTCAATCAACAACATTTGTAAAAGCGGCCGGTCTTGTGATCCGTGGGCCGATAGGCACGCGGCGAACCGAACGCGCTCGCTCGTTGGGCCTTGAGCGGGGCACGAGGACCACAAGGGCTTTGCTTGCATCTACCGGAATGCTGGCGGACGGTCTTCACACAGGTGCGGTTCGGACCGCGGACCTGAGGTGGTGCTGGCTTTGGACCACAACGCAAGGCCTGGCCCCGGGGAGGTCAGGCTTCCAAGAAACGACATGACAAGTTCGAGGCACTAGTAGTACTACTGCACAAGCAACCAGTCCCCCAGGCCCTGCTTGATGCATGTGACTGGCTGACACGACACGACTGGCGACACGAGGCTGGAGGATTGCACTGGCTTTTTCCTGTCTTGCCGCCGATGCCGATGGAGGCCTCTTGGCTTTGTTTAGATCACCTCCAAATTTTAAGTTTTTTCACTCTCTCTCCATCACATCAAATCTTTAGACACATGTATGGAGTATTAAATATAAATAAAAAAATAACTAATTACATAGTTTGATTGTAAATTACGAGACGAATCTTTTGAGCCTAGTTAGATCATGATTAGACAATAATTATCAAACACAAACAAAAATGCTACAATGTTAAATACTAATTCCTAACCACGAACTAGGCCGGAATCTCGCGTGCTGTTTTCAGACTCCACCAGAATCTAGGTCAAAGTCTAGATTCCCGTGTGGGCGATGGGGGCGTTCGCTTGACCACACAGTGACACAGAGGCAGACAGAGTTACTGTACGTACTTGCAGCAAGACTCGGAGACTGCCGTTCCGTTCCAGGCTTCCAGCAGCGTTCAAAACCATCGGCGATCCATGTGAGGCAGGCTGATCAGATCATTGTGGTGCCAATTGCTGGTGGCCAATGGCAAGCCCGTCTTTTTGTAATATAAAATGACTCGACGGAAAGATGGGAACCTTTTGGGCCACGTGAAATCCAAAGGTGCTGTCCAGTCCATCACGGTGCAATATCGATGCGATGCCTGCCCGGCTGCCGGTAGTCCTAGCTTTCCAGTGTCATCACTTAGGCCAGTTTAGATAGTAAATTTTTGCAATCTGGATACTTAGTAAATTTTTGCAATCTAAATACTATAGCACGTTTCGTTTGTATTTGACAAACTTTATCCGATCATGGACTAAGTATACTCAAAAGATTTGTCTTGTGATTTACAACCAAACTGTGTAATTAGTTAATTTTTTTACCTACATTTAATGCTCCATGCATGCGTCCAAAAATTGATGTGATGAAGAAAGAGTGAAAAAATTGGAATTTTGAGGCAATCTAAACAAGGCTTTACACAGTTACACCTATGATATTTCGTTTTAGGCCTTGTTTAGATACCCTCAAAATTTTAAGTTTTTTCACTCTCTCTCCATCACATCAATTTTTAGCCATTTGTATGGAGCATTAAATATAGGTAAAAAAATAACTAATTGCACAGTTTAGTTGGAAATCACGAGATGAATCTTTTGAGCTTAGTTGGTCCACGATTGAACAATATTTACCAAATAAGACGAAAGTGCTACTATTTATCAGTTTGAAATTTTTTTCAATCTAAACAACACCTTATTTTATATAAATATATAGCATGATCTACAAGCCCAGGACCCAGGTTACTAGCTAGCTACTCCTGCTGTACTTTGTTATAGGGCGTGCAAATGGAGTATGCAACTTGCAAGGACACACAATTACTGTATGTGTGCTCCTACATCACTAGTGGTGGCTTACACTATTAGTTTATTGCTCGTGTGTGCAGTGTGCCGACTGGACCGGTGATCCCTAAAAAATCGGAAGAGAGCATGCTGCATCACCAGACCGCCGTGTTCTCTTATGCTAAAATTTAGCTTATGCTAAAATATTGTGAAAGAAAAATAATATTCTACGTCTAAAAAGTAGCTTAAGTGAACATGGCTCTAGTACTTGTATAACTCAACTCCACACCTTCAACAGCCAGTTCCAAGTTAGTATTAGACTAGATGTTCCCATGGAGAAAAGAAAAGCACAAAACTTTTGAGCTAGCGAAAATAGAAGAGCCGAGCTCTTTGCACGTCCCATACATGAGAAACATATAGCTTATCTCGGAGTATCCCTCTTGGCAAGAGAGAGAATATATAAATAAAGAACAACTTATATGCGAGTCATACATGATAAGATGCCATATGATCTAAAAATCGATGCTGACCCTCATTATTGGAAATGCCCTAACGATCGCTCAACTAGAGCCCTACAACAGAACATGCTGCATGCGCATCAATCTCCCCACTAGTGCATCCTCTGTCATAAAAAGAATTCAATTTTCGCTTTTCCACTAAACAATTTTTTAGATTGAAAAAATATATATAACAGTATTAATGTCTATGATACCGAATAACGGGGAGTATTACTCTGTCAATAATTAATATTCATAGTATCAATTGAAAGATACTCACTCCGTCCCTAAAAGAATGCAATTCTAGAATAGTGTCACGTTTTAGTATATAAAGTTTGACCAATTATAAATAAAAAGTAGAAATATTTATAATATGAAATAAAGACCATTTGATTAATTATGAAATGTATTTTTATTATAAATTAATTTAGAGCCATAAATGTGAATATTATTTAGTAGAAACTTAGTCAAACGTGAATCACTCTAATTGGTACATAACCCATAGTTGTATTCTTTTAGGGACAGAGATAATACAAATATTGATTATTTTCTATAAATGTGATCAAACTTTTAAAATTAACTTGTTGTAAGCATTCAGAATGTGCGGTCCTCTTTCGTTTTAATACGGAGTAGACCCAAAGTTGGCAGCGGCATCAGCAAAAAAGGCCGGGTCTCACTGTACCGCTTGTCTCAAAGGAAGCTGTACCACGTCGTCTGTGCAACACCAGTTTGCGGAGACACTACCTGACAGGTCGAAAATGGACGGAACGTACAGACTACAGGCACCAGAGAGCACAAGCTAGCGTACACTAGCTCGATGGGTAAATTCAAATTAACCGTGTGCCGCTCTTCACTCCCGTACGCACTGTGCATGAATCTGATCAACTATAGCTACACCTATACTGCTCCCTCCGTTCCGTAATAATCACACGTCTGGGATTTGAAGCTGCAAGTTAGTGCTGCTGGAAAATTACTTCCTCCGTCTAGAAAAAAACATAATTCTAACATTATATCTGCACACATATGTTTAGTTTTAGAGATAGAATTGTATTTTTTTAACGAGGGAGTACATTTTTGCCCCTATACTGGTACGAGGTGACATGAATGCAGAACCTGCAACGTTACTGTGTGAGGGGACAAGGACACAGGACTGGTGCTGGAGTGCAAAAACGAGTGGATGAGAGCATCCGCACTCCGTAAGTTACCTCAGTTGGTCCCACCCTGGTCAATAAACTTTTGTCTTCTACTGCTACCGACATAATAGTAATTGTCTATTTCGACATAAGCATCACCGTTAACTAAATTTTAGTATAAACGAACAGTATAAATAATTTGGCACGAAGAGAGTACACGCAACCGACGCGACAGCAAACACACAGTCCGGTCGATGGATGCATATGCCTGGGCGGCATTGGGCTGGCTGCAGTCCCCGGCTGGGAAGCTTGGCTATATCTACTTGGGGCTCTCGGGCAAGGTAGCGCCACGCCGTGGGGCCCCGGTCGCGTTCCGACGAAGCGCGCTCTGTGCTCGCAGGCGGCGCGTACTTGTGGCCGTGGGGATTGGCCGCGCGCCAACCGAGGTGGGAGCCCCCCGCAGCCGGTAGGTCACGGTCAGCCGTCAGGCGTGCACGCCGCCACAGGCGTATTGACGCGTGTCGTGCATCCTGTCCCGTCCCATCCGCGTCCGGCCTCCCTTCACAAGTCTGAAAGAATTGACGCGAAACGACGTGCATATGTGCGTACGAATACGCGCAACACATGCTCGGCTACGCGACGCGACTGCGTACTCGAATCCACGAAAGGCCGGCCGGCCGCCAGGCAGCCAGAGAAAGAACTCATTCACAGGTAGCGTAGCGGCGCGGGAAAAAAATTGGGTATGGGCGTACGCGCATCTTGCGGCTGGCCACACAGACTGTGGCCCCGTTGGCTTCGCTAAAAAAATAATCCAAAATACTGTTCGACTGATTTGTTGTGAGAGAAAAACACTGTTTCAGTTAAAAAAACAAGCTAAAAAGTACGGATTATAAAAAAACGAACAAGGCCGATGACGCGTGGCAGGCTCGGCGAAATTGGCTCGGCAGGCTTGCAACTGAAGGTTCACGTGTCGCTGGTTCACTGGCCAGCCACACAGTGCGGCGGACGGGAGTCTCGTACCCAATTTTTTTCTGGCTGCTGGTGGCGACCATCGATCATGTGATCCACGAGACCCGGTCGGCCCCCGCCCCCGGGCAGCAAGCGGGGGGCAACGACGAGATGGAAAGAATGGCGGCTGACGCTGGTGGCGACCATCGATTGTGTGATCCACGAGACCCCGCCGTCCCCGGCCCCTGGGCAGCAACCGGGGGCAGCGACGAGATGGAAAGGAGCGCAGCTGACTCGATCGGAGCAGGAGCCACAACCCACATGCCCACATCACAACAGTGGTGAGGGCTTCCCCAAAGCTGTTTTTTTGAGCAGTAGCCTCAATTGTCACGTAGGATCGGATAATTAAAGTAGGTGCTCTAAATTTGTCATAGTGACTTGCAGAAGCTACATATGCTTGAGAGAGAAGGTGGTCCATGCTAAAAAAGAGAGGAAAAGGAAACAAATGTGTGGCATGATGAAAGGAAAAAGTTTCTTTATAAGCCACAAATAGTGATAGTTTGTATTGTGTAAATAGTAGTATCAATATTTTTAATCCATGTGGATCATTTTATTTATACTAGACTGTTAGACTCCCTAGTGGTGCCGGCCGGGCCGACGCAACCCACGGACGGCTGCGTGCCTCGCTTTGTCTGGCGTCTGTTGGGATCCCATGTCGTTTTACACCAGAAGTGGCTCGTCTTTTATCGCAGCACCGCAACAGTACGAGCTAGTAAGATCGAGTTCGCCACTGGGATCATGGGCAGTTGTTCAGCTTACGGTCCATCGGCCACAGTTGAAGCACCACATGCATGCATTGGGATGGTACAACGCGGCCTTTTTCTATTTATATGTACTGTAGCAAACATGTGGATTGTAACAGGGTATGTAATTTGTAGTGGTGTCCATGTCAATAATACTGAGATAAGTTCTGCGTAGATACCCTATAGATTATAAAAGATAGATTCTAGAAGCTAGATTGTGAAAATCTAGATTCTAAAAGCTGAGATGGGAGGTTGTTAGGATCCATAGATTATACAAGCTAGGATGGGATGTCTTGTACCCATACTCTGCCTTTTGCCCATATAAGGTTGAAAAAAGAAGTGAAGGGTAGGTAGGTCTTATCAAGTCTAGAAGCTAAAAAAACTACGATTGCCCAGCTTATCGGACCGTAGAATTTGGAGTTCTATAAATTGTAAAAGCTGACCAAAAGCTATATTTGTTGGATCCAAAGCTAGATTTTGGAAGCCAGCTTCTAGAATCTCCTTCAATCCAAACAGGACCTCGGTTATTTTTATTAGATTTAATTAAACTTGGCTAACCTTAAATGAAATAGTTTCAAGGCCCATAATAAATGCAAGTGCAATAAAGAATAAATCATGTATGAAAAAACACAGTAGATTGACCCAATTTAAATGTGTGCCTATATATTAGGCACACCTATTGATGGGAGTTTCAAATATGTGGAAGGTGGGCTACACGATGCCGCAACATGCACAGGCTCGGGCGACCAGACAACACCATGAGTGGTGTGGCGTCAATGAAGATTTTGTAGTTCCAAACTCAAAGCGAGATGGTAAGAGTAAGGAACAGATGGACGAGGGAGAGAGTGAGAGATGAAAGAAAAAATACTTAACAATATTAGTGAAGAGGACAAAAAAACGTCTAAGAGGGAGGCTTGAATTAGGGCTGTTAAAAACTATGACTCAAAAACAACTTATAAAAACCTAGACAAGTTCTATGTAGATGTGCAATATTTTTTTTTCTAAAGTGTTCTTATATCTAATGCAAAAGATTGCATCCTTCCAACCCAATCAACTAACCTAGCAAACCAACAAAGAAAAATGATCTGGATTGCTTGTTAGCCTCTCACGGGAGCATTGCGGAATCAATGGATCAGTTGCCGTAAGACATCAAAACCTAATATGTTTTTTTAATTTTTTTTAACCTTGTGAATTGTAACATGTTTCTCTGCCAGGTCAGCACCATAAAAGCCATCAAATGTAAGCCATGATCGTTGTAGTTGACTCGG
This sequence comes from Miscanthus lutarioriparius, assembly GCA_904845875.1. Lineage (NCBI taxonomy): Eukaryota > Viridiplantae > Streptophyta > Magnoliopsida > Poales > Poaceae > Miscanthus > Miscanthus lutarioriparius. The sequence goes on along the minus strand of CAJGYO010000007.1, from coordinate 11,164,482 downwards.
TTTTATTTGTTTCCCCTTTTTCGACGTTGGTATTGATGCTAAGACTCTCTGGCAAGGAAGACAAGGGTCGGACGAGCGAGTCGTCAAGATTAGGGCTAAGACAAGAGAATAGGATGAGATGGTGATAAATGTGCAGTACACGTTGGGAGAAGAGCTGCGTGTGGATAAAAAATAGTTTGACGACTTCTCATCGAGTGCTGAGTTACCGACGTCCAACTTAGATATAACTCTTATACATGCGTGTAATGCCTCTCATAGTTATAACTCTAATTGAATTCTACAAATATTTTTTTCACAGTCTACAAATATATATTTTATTTATGATTGTTCTATCTATCTTTGATTTATTATTTATTTATTACTATATACTATACTTTTCATAGAGACGTTACATCTTGATTTCTAGAATCATTGTGTATGAAAATAATAAAACTTGAAAGCGTTCGGACATATATATGGAGCTGAGGTCCTTCGCAAATGCTGAATGCGTATGCGTTTTTGCTATTTTCATTTGCAAAAGACACACATTATCCCCTCTCAAAATCGGCAATTCAGCGGTCTGCGTCGATACGATCTTCCAATAGAAACTAATTAATAAAATCAAGCTACAAGTAAAGTTTTCATATCAAGGAGAACACAAGATGTCGCAAGCAGTGATCTGATGCAGCTAGCTGATGCCTAGAGTTCAACAGATCGATTTCAATTTGGTAACTAAACTCCAACTAAGATCCTACTCACTAGATCCAGAAATATAAAATGCATTTGTCCTGGCTGTTAAGGAAACGTAGCGAGCAAAATCATGGGCCGTTTTTTTCTGGGCAAAAAGGTGCTTTTAATTTGTTGGTTGGTGCAAACTAAAGAAGGAAAAAGGCAACAAAAGCCGGGAGGAGGAGGGTGGCAGCAGAAAACGATGGGTACTTTGGGTGGGGGACGCGGAAAGCGGTCGCGTTCTTTTCTTTTACACGACGATGGTTTTGCCATCCCCTAGCTTTTTTCTCCTTTTTTCCCACCGCGCACTAGCAAGCTCCACCCGACTGCGACGGCCCTGAAAATCTCAGATTTTCGATCGGTGCCGAGTCCATGTGGCATGAGCAGATAATTTTTTTTTCCAATTTTCCATCTCAAATACGCATGGCACGCAACAATGTCTGCGAGTTGATGGCAAGCGTTCAGTTAATGATATCTCTAAACATTTTTTTTGGACGAACCTACCTATATATCCCCATCTTTCCGACCCACGAACACGATTATCAAAATCAGTATGCTGTGTGTTGTTGCAAGTACGCACACAGAAGATAGATTAAAGGTAGATTTGGTAGCACAATACTATAGTGTAGTTGCTTGGTTTGTTGATCCTGGTTGCCACCACTAACAATGAGGAGTGTTTTTTATTTATTAATTTAGCTACATCTTTTAGCGAAGAGCATCAGACAAATTAACAGCGTAAAAGCTAGAGCAGATATTGCCCAATGAAAGCTGCTGAGTGCCCAACTTAGGTTTCAGACAATTATATGTTAGTTGACTCTTCTTCTTTTTTTATGTCGTTTCCTTTATTGATTAGTACAGTTACACAGCACTTGACAGCAACAAGAATCTGAATAGGCGGTTCCTAACATGTGAGTCAGAAGCAGGGTCCTTGGCATATAATTGTACGGTTAAGCATATGCAAATTTAAATTTATATCTTCGATGTTTTAGTTATGTAATCAGTATCGTCCCCAGACCCTAAAAAAAAGAAGCAATGAACTTCGGTTATATATATGGTTGGAATCATTTATTTTTTCTTACAAATTGGCGGTTCCTGATGTAACATCCCGTCTAAATAGGCCGAATTCCGGTATGGGCCGAGGCACGGTAACTGCACGCGTGGCCTGTGGGCCGAGGTTGTAACGGGGGGGGGCTGTAGCATTTGAGGTGGGCTGGGCCAAAAACAGGGTACTGTAACGACGCAACACAGTTGATCAGGCATTGTTCACCTGCGTTACTGTAGCACCACGAAAATTGCGCGATCAGGGGTTTGATCCCAAACTGTGAATCCTACAACAGCCGGACTGACTTAAATTGCCAGGCCAAGGACGTGTAGTAACATGCGATTAACCGTTTTGCGCGAAACGAGGATGAAAGCACGAACGGCTTACTACGTAGGTGGGGCCCACCCCTCGGTAGAGTGGGCCTGTGCCGGGCTTGGGTCGTTACAAATGGGTATTCAGAGCCAACTCTCGCGGTTTCACGAACATATGACTCGGGAGCTCGGACAGGTTGCGCATGGCTCTGCAAGAGTATAGCACTTGGAGCGGGCAGTGGGGAGCTGGGAATATGAACGTGGCCAAGAGAGTCGATCTTGAGCATTTGTTCCGAATAGAGTCTGGCATTCGACGAGGACATCGAATCCTAAGGGGGTTGATTGTAACATCCCGCCTAAATGGGCCGAATTCCGGTTGGGCCGAGGCACTATAACTGCACGCGTGGGCTGTGTCCGAGGCTGTAGGTGCGGACACTATAGCACTGAGGTGGGCAGGGCCAAAATCGGGTACTGTGGCTATGCAACACTGTTGCTCAGTTACTGTTCATCCGAGTACTGCAGCATCGTGAAACACTGCGCAACCAGGGGTTTAGTACCGAACTGTGAATCCTAGACGGCCAAACCGACTTAAATAGCCATACCAAGAACGCGTCATTAACCTTTGGTTAATCGTTTTGCGCGAAGCGAGGACGAAAACACAAGCGGGTTGCTACGTAGGTGGGACCCATCCCTGGATAGAGTGGGTCAGCCTGGGCACTTTTTACCCGCAAACCGCAAACCGAACCGAACCGCACTGAACCGAACCGAAATATCGGTTTGTTCGGTTTTCAGTTGTTGGTTCGGTTTCTGGTTTCGCACTGTTTGGTGTTCGGCTTCGGATTCGGTTTTCTACTCAAACCGAACTGAGGAACCGAACAAACCGAAGTGCATGCTACAGACCAGAAAACTGGAAACACCTCCGTCGCCTCACGCCCTCAGTCCCTCATGGCCCATAGTTCCACGGCCCATCAAGACGCAAAGGAAACCCCCATCCCGCAGCTCAGCGCGCAGAGGCAGCGCCGCAGCCGCTCATCCCGCTCGCTCGGATGCTCGCCATTCCCTAACCCTAAATCGTCGAGGGGCGGTGTCGACGAACGGCCCCAGCAGAGCGCGGTGGCGGCCGGCGGGCGACTGGAGCAGGTCACGGCGAGCCGGTGAGGAGAAGGGAGGCAGGAGGCAGAAGGCTGAGAGCGCAGTCGCAGGGACCAGGGAGGAGGCGCGGTAGGCGCCCGACAACACCCTCGTGAAGTTCTCCGACCAAGACAACGGCGGCGCGGACGGAGCAGTCCTCCAATGTAAGTTTAGATCGAGCTTCAATTCTTCTTCTGGTCTTCTCCTCTTCTCCTTGCTGTTGTTAATTCTTGATTTGAAACATTTCGTTTCTAGATGGGGGACACAGATGAAGCTGTTGCTTGTGAGATTAATCAGACTCAAACTCAAGAAACTGAAGCTAGAACGTCGACGACTGGAGTGGTAGATGCAAGCAAGGAGCAGCAGGAGAGCAAGGATGGAGAGAAAGCTTGTTGATTTGTTGAATTTATGTAAGTTTCGGTTATTTCGGTTAAAACCGAAAACCGAATAGAAAAAACCGAAACCGAATTCTGCGGTTTTAGTTTTCTGGAGAACCGATCGGGGGCTGAAGTCTGCAAACCGAAGTTTTAAATAACCGAATTAACCGAACCGAATTATCGGTTAAAACCGAACGCCCAGAGTGAAGAGTGGGCACCCATCCCTAGATAGAGTGGGCCTGTGTCGTGTGCCGGACCTGGGGTGTTACACCTAACATGTGAAGTTGCAGCTGAGAAGTGCATAATTATATGCAGCATATTCACATATTTTTATAATACCACCGTTGTTTCAGCCATAACAAATTTAATTCCTAAGAAAAAACGAAAAATAGAGGGAAAACTGTAATTGAAACTTAAACCAGCAGCTTAATAACTTGGCAACGCGTGCTGAATGTGTTCTCTGAAGAACGGCAGCAATGTCCTGTATCACCTGGACAAGGCCCTGTTTTATCCTGGGGATCGAACGGTGAAAGAAACTTCAAAAAATATTACTAGTCCTAGACTGGGAAATTCAACTTTCAACACAATGAACACAATTAACTACTGGATGCCACATCGTGGAGAGTGTACTTGCACACGCCTCTTCCCTTCTTGTTGGACAGGCGATGTCTAGGTTTGATGAACTCAGTCGGCTACGTAACGTAACCGCCCAGAACACTATTCTCTCTCCTTCCGGGTTCTACTTGATGGACTGGACCCACACAAACCCTACTTATCAATAGGCCAACCAATCTATCATCTTAACGAGTCAATGCTCTGACCATTTTATGTGCACATGAGAGAGATCTGTCAAATGGGCAAGGAATGTCATCAATCCAACATGGCATGCCCCACGACATTTTGCACGGTTTTATGCGCCAAAAGGATACTCCTTCCACCCTAAAATATTTGACGTTTTAGTTTGAACATGAGAATTAAGAAAGAGTAATTATAGAGATATCTCTACCTAATATTAAATAGGCAAAATTTCTGGCTAAATTTTCGTCTGGATCTTTTCGTCCGGCTCTGATCCACTTCTTTTTCCCCTTTGACGGCTCCCTCGGTGATGGACTCAGACACGGTCTCCCCAAAATCTCCACGGGTCACAAGATAAAAATTGGGTACAATACAACGAACCAATTAAAGATGTCACGAAGCAACAATAACTTGCAAGGCAGCAAAGACCAGGAGACAAACGATTCAAGATAAAAAAAAAAAACTCTAAAAAGTTTCCCAACGAAGCAGATCACGCCCACCGTTACAAGTCCCAAACACTTAGAACTAGTCCGTTACAAGTCCTAAACTACTCTAAGTGTCACTCCAACTCCAATCGACACTTAGAACTAGTCCATCCTTAACCTTGTCGTCTATCCTTTGAAAACCAAAACGATTTCCATCGTAGGGGCATGACCATCATGATAGCCCAATCGATCTCCATTACCGTGACCTAACTTAATTGCCTCTGCAAAACACACATTAGTCATAGTAATTATGTATTGTCATTAATCACCGAACCCCAACTAGGGGCCTAGATGCTTTCAATCTCCCCCTTTTTGGTGATTGATGACAATACTACCTCGAGTATGTGAAAGAGATGAGGTTTTTAACATGCTTGGTTCATATAAGCTTTTAGCAATAAGAACAAAAGAGTTAGTCAAGCTTATATGACCCAAGCCATCATAATATACTCCAAAGATATGAATTAAGCATGAGTACAAGTTATAAAGCTCATTTGCATCGGAGTAAAAACGCGGAAGCAAATCAAATGAGCATAGCACAAGTGATATGACATATAAATAATCCAAAGTAGAGAGCACACATGTCATATATCACGATCACGTAGATATCACTGTCACATATATATATAGTTCAATGCATGAAAGTAAACACACGATGAATGCATAATAGTGTATCACACATAAAACTCCAAATGTAATAGATAAGCTAATATAAAAACTAAGCCCCCTTAGATATATCGCTCCCCCTAAGGCTAACATACTCGTTCCCTCTCCCCCTTTGGCGTCAAACACCAAAACCTAAGGGTCGGTCGGCGGGGCTGCAGCGGACGAGTCGGGTGCTAAGGTGCGAGGAGCAAGGCTGAGCTGTGCCATCATCATCGACCACAGGCTCGAAAGCGATCGACCCTCTATAGGCTGGAAGCGCGTCTTTGAAAGCGATCTAGGTCGGCTCAATAACCGGCGTGGCCTGCTCTGATGATGCCACTGACGAAGGGAGCGTCTCTATAGTCCCGGTAATAGGTGCAACTGTAGAAGGACCTAGGACATGTGGCTCTGGCGGTGTCGGCTGCCCTGTCAACTCACTAAATAAAGCCCCAAGGCTCCTAGAAACTAGAGTGAGTACTAACGAACTCTAAGGTGGAGTAAAGCCCATATGGAGAGGAGTGAACTGCGGGCTAGTACTGGCGAAGCAAACCACTAGGCTACCTGCTCTGTAGGTGATGGAAACTATGGCACTAGCAGTCCCTGACTCTGAAGCCCACTAGGCTATACAGATAGAGTCATAAAAGTGGTGGTAGGCTGACCAAGCTGGGGCGAAGTCTGTGGCGGTGGAGCCCCGATAGCTGTCACAACATGCTGCATAAACCCAAGTAGCTGCTGCTACATGAGAAGCTGCTGCTGGTGCATGGCCTGCTGCTGCTGCTGCATAGCCAGCTGTTGTCGCCGGAACTCGTCCTACCGAGTCTGAAACTGAGCAAAGGTAGCAGCTATCTCCTGAGCCTGGCGAACCTGATCCTGCCTCATCCGTTCAAGTATGGCAAGTAGAGCAGGGTCTGCCTGCGGTGCAGGTGGAGCCGAACTGGAGCTACCGGCCTCATGGTCATGTTGCTGAGGAGGCATCCGAGGGATAGCCTGGTAGTCATCATCTGAGCTGTCGCTGTGGTCGCTCTCGACCATCCCCTCCTGCTAAGCATCTAGCTCCTCCTCCTCAGTAGCTACAATGCCCCTAATGATCTCATCCTGCTGGGCTATAGTCTCTGGCACCTCTGGATGACGACGTGGCTGGCTAGGTGCTGTAGGTGTACTATGCCGGATCATCTGAGCCAGGTTGTATGTAGGGAACTCTGTAGTAGCACCACTGTACTCAGCTTGCATCTCAGGCGGCCTGACTGTAACTGCCCTATAAAGAAGAAATGTGATCCAATAGGCATAGGGTAACTGTCGATGACCTCAGAACCCCCCAGCAATAGTATCCTCCATCGCTAATAGAAGGAGATCCCAAATGTCAAACACTGTCTGCTGCATCAGGGAGTTGAGAAGCCATAGCTGTAAGCGAGTCAAGCCCTCGCGATACCGCATCCTTGGAATCAGAGTCCTCATAATAGCATCCAGCACTCTGGCTGTAGGAGTGAGATCACTGGGAGTCCTGCTCAACCCCTCGCCAAATGGCTCCTTGAAGCAGTGGCGGACAAGATCTGTAGGAGGTACCATACCGCCATGAGGATGTCTGGGTGGCGCTGTCTGTCCATAGCAAACCTCATGTAGCCTGACAGGCTGCTCCTGAAGCCTAAGAATCTCCCTGACCCTAGTGCTCGTCAGCCTGTAATCTCTGCCTCTGAATGCAAAGTGAATATAGTTATGCTGCGGGTCAATCCAGAGTGTAGCATAGAACTTGTGGCAGAACCTCCTAAATTATAGGGCCCACATGCACCTGTCACTGTCCCAAAGACCTCTGATGACTATGCATATGTTCCCGGTAACTTAAGAAGCCTGTCGGGTGTTCTCGGGAACCCCGAATCATCCATGATTTTTTCGAGCAGGATCTATTACAGAGTCATTGCAGTATTACAACATTTATTCAAATATATACATCAGAGTAATATAGCGGAAGTCTTACAATAACTTAGTTTACAAAACAATAGTTTCAAATCTTACAAACCAAGTATGATTATTATTACAAACCATAGTAGTAGAGTAGCTTTAGTAATATAAAACAAAACACACAATTAAAGGGCCCTGCCTAAGGGCCACACATTTACTTGTCATCTTCAATTTGAACAATCATCATGCAGCACGGTCCAAAACAGACCTGCTCATGAGGCTCACCTGCAACAAGGGTTAACGAACCCTGAGTACAAAAGTACTCAACAAGACTTAACCGAAGTAAAAATATAAAAGACTCAGGAATGCAGGCTCGAGGATTCAAGGTAAGGTTTTAGCAAGCAACAAAGTTCTTTTGCGTAAAAGCTCTTTAAAAAGATTCTTTCTTTCAACATTTAATTCTTCATAAAGATCATATATGAATCTGCCATGACCCGTAATGAGATCATGAACTTCATATCAAACTCTTTCTCAAATCCAACTCAAGTTTCATTTGTTAACTACGATGATGAACAGTGAGTTGAGTCTCCATAACCGAGGAGCAACGATGATTCGAACCGATTATAACCCAGTTGGGGATTCCCAACCACACGACATATGTAGGTCCTTGACCTACATAGATCAACCTACCCTTAGATCCTCTAAAACAAGAATGGGTCCGTGCCACCCGAGAGCACAGTACTCCACCAATCCAGCCCATTATCACGTGGGTACATGCTACTCTCGCCATCTCTCCACTTCCAGTGCGCGAGTAGCCATTCTCGTAATAGAATAGCCGAGTTAAGGCTTACCGAAGTATGTGGCTAGTACTACAAAGTCTCACCTCATGCAATTCGACAACGGACGGTTCTTAATCGACACAGGCGGAAAGAACCCACTCACAAGACATCCATGTCTTGTGGCTCTCATACACCGAGTCTGCCCTGTCTAGATTTATTACTCCACAAAATTATATCTCATGACAACACAAAAAACCAGTCGTATCCAAAATCCATTTATATCTCGCAGGTGACAGGTAATCACCCGACTTTTATCGTTCTAAGCATAGCTAAGCATAATTAGGCATTCTCGAATTAAAACTGGTAACAAAGTTGATACGGAAGAACAAGGTTGGTAATGCACCAATTAGGTTTCCACTCAACTCCTAATCACTTAATGCAGTATTTAAAAGCAAAAGCGATATAAATTTGTAAAACACAAGGTATGTTTAAATGCATCCGGGGATTGCCTTGATTGCCAGAAAAGTCAGGTTCCGGAGATGTTCCACATATATCAAACCCGACCTCAATCGGTGGGTTGACTTCCTCAACAACTTGATTGACTACCACGTTCTCACTTTCGTTCACTACACGTAGTAACAATGCCATGTTTAATATGATGCGAGATATAAAACATGATGCTTGACGATGGATGCAAAAGTTAATAACTTGAATACAACTTTCCTTCGCGGTACAGTTGCAAACCAACAACTGACTAAACCTTTTCATAAACTCAGACACTTACTTTAATTGCCAAGGATCATTATATGCTAATGACCCAAGGTCATCACTCAATCCCAAATTCAAACAAAACCTAAATCATTAGGGTTTACTATTTATTTTTATGAATTAATTATTTAATTCAAAATTATGAAATAAATCAACTTTCTCCAATTGAGCTTAAAATTTTTAGAAGGCTCATCACATGATAACTAAGTGTAAAAACAATTTTCATAATTTTTGGATAATTATTTAAGCCTAGAAAAATCATGGAAACCCATTTATTAATTAATTTGAGAAATTTTTATCATATTCAAAATGTACTGAAAAGTAATAATTAATATTGTTCCTAAATAGTTCACATCTCAGAGAGGTCACACAAAAATTTTCATAATTTTTGGAGCTCTATTTATTTCTATACAAAATAAACAAATCACAGCACTATTTAAACATTTCTGCAAAATTGAAAATTTCATTTTCAAATAAACGGTCACTGACATCGGGGTCCCACTGGTCAGTGAGAGCAGCGCGACGACGAGCCTCAGACTGACGCGTTCTCATCGGCGGCGAGGGCTCCGACGGCGGGACTCGGACCAACATGACCTCCTTGACGCTGCGCACACACCGGTGGTACGGTTTGAAGCTCTAGGTCACTGGAGCGACCTTACCGGCGACGATGGTGGCTCAGCGGAGCACGACCGACGTGCGCCCGGCGATTCAGTACCTCACCGGTGAAACTAAGGTCATCGACGTACTCAGCAACTCATAACGGACATAATCGAGCACTCAATCGAACCCCAACGCTTTACGACGCGCGCAGCGACACGACGGAGCAAAACTCATCGGCGTCCCGCGGTCATGTGGCTACGGCATGGTAGAGGTTAAACAGATCGCACAGGCATGATTAGTGACTCACCTCGAAGCTGATGCGCGTGAAAACGATGGCTACGCTGAGTCGGAGCTATGTCGTCGACGTTGGAGACGAAAGCGGCGGCGTGAACTCACGGCGAAGCTCCGTTCTGCGGAAAGCAATTGACCAAATGATCAATGATCAAGCTCATGAGCATCACGAGAGAATGAAGATCAAGAAACAGCAAAAGATGAAATAAGAATCCCACCCAAACTCCCTGTCCACGGTGGAATGGATCTCGGCAGGTCCTCACCGGAGTTGGAGAAGACGGGGTTACGCCGGGCAAACCAGAGGACTAGAAGCTGTGCAATTGGGTGTTATGGAAGCGCTAGATGATGGTGATCATGGTGACAGGATTTGCTGAGACTGGGAGGGCGCTACGACGACGATGCGAGCTCGTCGGAGCTGGGCGGTGCTGATGGAAAAAATAGAGGAAGGTGAGAGCGATGGTGAGAGCGTCCAGAGATATCAGGCGAGCGAAGAGCGGCGGTGAGCGGTGCGCTTGACACGCAGTGACGTTGCAGACACATCGAAGCAGGAGGTGTCAACTGAGGGCGCGTGTAGAAGGCAGTGGAAGCTCGCCGTCGGTGAGTCTGCCTGCTTGCTTGCACTGTTTCAACTATTTACCGAATTGCCACTCATTTCATTTGTCAAATTACTCACAATTTTGTATGGTAACTCAAAAATCTCCAAAAATAAAAGTTGCTCCAAATTCAAAGTTCTACAATTTTGCTTTAATAACCATACTCAAATTCGGTCTACATTTTAAAATGCAAGTTTAAAATTAAAAGGGGACACTTTAAGAATTTATCCCTTTTCAAATTACTTCAAATTTTATTTAACAACTTTGAAAACTCTAAAAACAAACTTTGTACACATTGACAAGCTCTACTCGTTTTCTTATAAGCTCAACCCCAAAATGTTCTTAGATTTTGAATTAGGTTTTCCAAGGTAGAATTAAATGCTAGAAATTAGGGTTTTCAGAATTCCAATTAAATACAAAGGTTTCGAACTTAATTCACCCCATACATGTCAATAACATATAATCATAAAAGTAAACTTGTTTTAGTGAATGCATATCAAAGTTTTCACTAACACAAGGATTATATGCAATGCATATGATGACATGGCATATTTTAGTGTTTAAAACACCAGAGGTGTTACAATCCTTCCCTCTAAAGGAAATCTCGTCCCGAGATTTAAAGTCATAGGGTAAGTAATGGAAAAGGAAATGTGTCAAGCAAATACATTCAAAACCTGACCATAAAACAACTAAGGTCCCTTTACAAAACATGGTTCGTAACAACAGAGCACAACTAACATTATTCTATATTGACGCAAGAAATTCTAAAAACTGTTCTAGCAAGTAATCTTCGGATTCCCAAGTAGCTTCTTCTTCGGAATGTTGATTCCATTGTATCTTGTAGAACTTGATTGTCCTCCTTCGAGTAACACAATCTTTCTGATCCAGAACTCGGATATGATATTCGGAATAGGTCAAATCGTGCTCAAGTTCAACTCCTTCAACATCAACATTTTGATCAGGCACTTGAAGACATTTTTTAATTGGGAAACATGGAACACATCGTGTACAGCTGAGAGATGTTTTGGTAACTTCAAGCGATATGCCACCTTCCCACACCTCTCCAAAATTTGAAATGGTCCAATATAACGAGGTGCCAACTTGCCTTTAACCCCAAAACGGTTGACCCCTTTCATTGGTAATACCTTCAGATATACATAATCTCCCTTGTTAAATACTAATGGTCGACGTCATTTATCTGCATAACTCTTTTGTCGGGACTGAGCTATCTTCAAATTATTTTGTATCTACCTAACCTTCTCTTCTATTTCTTTCACAAGGTCAACTCCAAAGAACCATCTTTCCCTGGGTTTAGACCAATTTAGCGATGTTCTGCATCTACGACCATGGAGTGCTTCAAACGAAGCCATCTTAATGCTCTCTTGATAACTATTGTTGTATGAGAATTCAGCCAAAGGCAAACATTCATCCCACTTATTGGAATAGTTAAGGACACAACACCTTAACAGATCTTCGAGTACTTGATTTACCCTTTCAGTCTGACCATCAGTCTGTGGATGATAAGCGGTACTATACAGGAGTTTGGTACTCATCGAAGCATGCAATTGTTTCCAAAAGTTGAAAACAAACTGTGTACCTCTATCCGAAACAATGGTCTTTGGTACACCATGTAGGCTCACGATTCGTGCTAAATACATCTTGGCATATTGGATAGTGGGATATATACTCTTGACTGGAAGAAAATATGCTGACTTAGTTAGTCGATCTACAATAACCCATATTGAGTCAAAACCTTTAGATGTCTTGGGTAGAACGACGATAAAGTCCATACTAATATCCTCCCACTTCCAAGCTGGAATAGGCAATGGCTGTAACTCTCCAGCAGACCTCAAATGTATAGCTTTTACCTTTTGACAAGTATCGCACTTGGCTATATATCAAGCAATCTCTTTCTTCATTTTGGTCCACCAAAATCTCTGTTTCAAGTCATGGTACATTTTATTACTTTCCAGATGAATAGATAACCTGGTGGTATGTGCCTCTTCAAGAATCGACTGTCGCAACACAGGAACCTTTGGTACCACAAGGCGATCCTTGAACCATAGCACACTTGCATCATCTATTCTGAAGCATGTCGCTTTTCCCTTCCTGACTCTTTCTTTGATATGGGCTATACCCTTGTTTTCTTTTTGAGCGGCAATAATTTGGTCTCGAATAGTTGATTCAACCGTTATATTGGTCAAACTGCCTTGTTGAATTATCTCCATATTCAACTTCTCCATCTCATGACATAAAGTAAAATCCATTGTCGTCATGGTCATGCAATTGCAATGGCTCTTATGACTGAGTGCATCTGCAACCACATTTGCCTTACCAGGGTGGTAATGCACCTCCAAGTCATAATCTTTAATCAATTCTAACCATCTTCTTTGTCACATGTTCAATTCTGATTGAGTAAAGATATACTTTAAACTCTTGTGATCTGTATAAATATGACAAACATTACCAAGCAGATAATGCCGCCAAATCTTCAAAGCATGGACAACTGCTGCTAACTCTAGATCATGAGTTGGATAATGCTCTTCATGTCACTTAAGTTGTCTGAAAGCATAGGCAATGACTCGGCCTTCTTGCATCAATACACACCCAATACCAATACTAGAAGCATCACAATAAACATCGAACGACCTCTTGATATTTGGTTGTGCTAACACTGGCGCAGTGGTTAATAATCTCTTCAAAGTCTGGAAAGCTTCTTCACAATCAGGTGACCAGACAAACTTGGCTTGGTTTTTCAACAATCCCGTGATAGACTTGGATATTCTAGAGAAATCTGGAATAAAACGACGATAATAACCCGCCATTCCCAGAAAACTTCGAAGCTGATGAACAGTGGTTGGTGGTTTTCAATCTAGTATATCCTTAACCTTGCTTGGATCTACCGCCACTCCTTCAGCTGACAAGACATGTCCTAAAAACTATACTTTCTTTAGCCAGAAGTCACACTTACTGAACTTGGCATATAACTAATGTTCTCTTAAACGTGTCAGAACAACTCTGAGATGCTCAGCATGTTCTTTCTTGTTCTTGGAATATATTAAGATATCATCAATGAAGACCACTACAAACTTGTCTAGCTCAGGCATGAACACTGAATTCATTAGATACTGGAAATGAGCTGGGGCATTCGTCAAACCAAAAGACATTAACAGGTATTCATATAATCCATATCTGGTGGTAAATGTCGTTTTGAGAATATCTTCAGGCTTAATTTTGATTTGATGATAACCTGACCTCAAATCAACCTTGGAGAAAACTTTGGCTCCAGCCAGGTGATCAAAAAGTAAATCTATCCGAGGTAGGGGATATTTATTTTTAATTGTCACTTTAATCAATGGCCGATAGTCAACACACAATCTTAGGGTCTCATCTTTCTTTTTCACAAAAATTGCTGGACATCCCCAAGGTGATGAACTAGGTTGGATAAAGCCTTTATCAATCAACTCTTGCAACTGAGTCTTCAATTCAGCTAATTCCTTGGGAGGCATCCTATAAGCTCTCCTAGAGATCAGAGCTGTTCCAGGTTTTACATCTATGTTAAACCGAACATCTCTATCAGGTGGTAGACCGGGTAAATCTTCAAGAAAAACATCTGGAAATTCACAAACTATAGGGATATCTCTAATCTCCTTGACGGAAGTTGCACAAACTTTTTCCACTAATCTCTTTAAGATTGGAAGTTGGATAAGAAGCTGAGAATTACTATATAGCAAACTCACCCTTATTGTCCTATTCAAAGTATCTATAACAGCATTATGCTGATATATCTAATTCATTCCCAAGATCACATTTATATCCTGATCTTTTAGAATAATCATGGTGGTGGAAAAAATGTGCCCACCCAGGTTTATGGTACCTTGTACACCATTTCCTTAGTACACAGATGTCCCTCGGGTGACTGTATATACAAATTTTCCTTTGTTTCCCCAACTGGAATTTCATGCTTTATAACAAAGGTTCTATTGATGAATGTATGAGATGCACCAGAATTAAAAAGCATAACTGCAGGATGATCGGCGACAGGAAACATACCCATCATCACGGGTTCCCCTTCTGGAATCTCCCCAGCTTGAGTATAGAAAACCCGCCCCGTCTTCTTTTCATTTCTGCCCTTCTGAGCATTTTGGTTATTATTCTGGTTCTGAGCTTGACCCTGTTGTTGATTCCCGGGAGCCTTATGAAAATTCGGAATATACTACTTAGGATACGGACATTCCCTAGAGAAATGACATGACTTCCCACAATTGAAACATGGATAATTGTGGCCTTGGGGTGTTGGAGCATGAACACCAGGAACATTTGTCTGTTGTGGGTTTGGGTAAGTTATGGCAGGATGGACATTTGGACATTGCCCAGCTTGGAACTACGGCGGACGATAAGGAGGATGATAGTGATTCACCGGATGATAAATTATCTTCTATCTCTTTTGATTACCACCAAAAGACCCCTATGGCACGCTCTTTTTCTTCTTAATTTCCTTATGCTACCGATATTTCTCCTCTGAAGCAATAGCAATGTTAATTGCCTCATGATACATGACATTTGTGCAGGTAGTCATCATGGTCTGAAGTTTGGTATTAGGGCCACGCATGAACCACTTCTTCTTCTTGGTATCTGTGTTAACATGCTCAGATGTGTACTATGAAAGGTGATTAAACTTACCCACATACTGCATGACTGTTTGATCGCCTTGCTTCAAAGCAAGAAACTCATCAAGCTTCATGGCCATAACTCCATCTAGAATATAATGGGCATGGAAAGCAGTGCAGAACTCGGCCCAAGTTAACCGAGCACCGACTGGTTGCATGGCCACAAGATTCGCCCACCAAGCACCCGCTGCACCTCTAAGCTGTTGGGCAGCAAAAATAGGCTTCTGGAACTCAGTGCATGGAATGAGGTCGAACTTCAGCTCCATGGTACGGAGCTAATCATCAGCTTCAAGTGGTTCATCAGCCTTGGTAAATACTGGTGGTCGTGTATCCGTGAAGTCAACATACGTGGCTTCTTGCCTTTGATGATTACGACCATGATTCCCTTGCATCATATTTTGATTGTTTTGAGCCAACTCCCGAAGCAACTGAGCATTATCTACGGTCACATTGACCAGTGCCGCTATAGCATCAGCCAAAGTTGGTGGAACTGGTGGTGGATTAGGAACACCATCCTCGTCTTGCGAAGAACCATGATTATTCGAAGCTCAAGTACGACGCATCTGTTCATGACAAACCAAACTTTACTCACAAACATTTATTGAACTATTAAAAGAGCTTACTACGAACACATTACATTGGGTTCACTTATTTATACACAAGTTCGCACTTAAGCAAGATTACCCAACTATACTAGAACTCACTATATTACAACTCTACTCTTCTCCTCGATCACCTCAAACCTCATGATCGGTATCCATTCTAGAAACATTTCCGCCTTTGTTATCGCTTTCATTGACCATCACTACTTCTTCTGGATCCTCTTCTTCTTCCTCTTCAGGTTCATCATCACCTGCTATGATGACACCTGGGTCCATTGCATCTGCTTGAGGCTCATGATTTGGCTCTAGGAGATTGTTCAGCCTATGGACTTCTTCATGCAAATTGGTAGATTATTCTTCTAAGTATTCTACATAGAACTCTAACTCATGAGCTTGGGCTCTAGCTACATCTTCTCTATGCCAAGCCTTATTTCTTCCTTCCACCATACGGACTAACATACGCTCGTAGTTCTTATGAGCGATGGTGAGACACCTCAATTGATCCTGTAATTTGCCCACCTAGATGGCATCCAAGGCCCTATCTCTAGTAGCCCATGCTAATTCTACTGAAAGCCTCTATTTCTTATCCTAGGGATCAGGCCTAAAGCTGCTACTGCTAGCACCATCACTCCTAGGGGCAAGCTGGTGATGAGGAACTCCTTTGGGTCCAACAGATTTATGGGGCGTTACCTTGGTACGAGCTGTACTATAGAAAGCAAGATTTCAAAACAGTAAGACAATCTAATAAAAGTCTAAAGAGCAGCAAGGATGGATTACACTACTCAACCCAGACTAAGAGGGAAAGTAAGTAACAAGTGGATTAATCATGATGCATGAATCGTCCTTACGAAACTTAAACATCAAAGCTCCTATGGTACATAAACAATAGTTGTTATTATATAGGGTATACTAAGATTACTACTCCATCATACAAAACCTTTTTAATCAAATAAGGAATGGCGAGAATGAATTAAGATAAGTCGGAAGCAATTTGGACCAAATTAATAGGTTAAATTTATTTGCCCCAAATCATTTTGAAGTTTTTGTAAAACAATACTACAAAAACTATGTAATGGTCGCTCTGATACCATTCTGTGGTAGAACCTCAAAAATTATAGGGCCCATATGCACATGTCACTGTCCCAAAGACCTCTGACGACTATGCATATGTTTCTGGTAACTTAAGAAGCATGTCGGGTGTTCTCGGGAACCCCGAATCATCCACGATTTTTCCGAGCAGGATCCATTACAAAATCATTGCAGTATTACAACATTTATTCAAATATATACATCAGAGTAACATAGCAGAAGTCTTATAATAACTTAGTTTACAAAACAGTAGTTTCAAATCTTACAAACCAAGTATGATTATTATTACAAACCATAGTAGTGGAGTAGCTTTAGTAATATAAAACAAAACACACAATTAAAGTGTCCTGCCCAAGGGCCACACATTTACTTGTCATCTTCAATTTGAACAACCGTCATGCAGCACGGTCCAAAATAGACCTGCTCATGAGGCTCACCTGCAACAAGGGTTAATGAACCCTGAGTACAAAAGTACTCAACAAGACTTAACCGAAGTAAAAATATAGAAGACTTAGGAATGCAGGCTCGAGGATTCAAGGTAATGTTTTAGCAAGCAACAAAGTTCTTTTGCGTAAAAGCTCTTTAAAAAGATTCTTTCTTTCAACATTTAATTCTTCATAAAGACCATATATGAATCTGCCATGATCCGTAATGAGATCATGAACTTCATATCAAACTCTTTCTCAAATCCAACTCAAGTTTCGTTTGTTAACTACGATGATGAACAGTGAGTTGAGTCTCCATAACCGAGGAGCAACGATGATTCAAACCGATTATAACCCAGCTGGGGATTCCCAACCACACGACATATGCAGGTCCCTAACCTACATAGATCAACCTACCCTCAGATCCTCTAAAACAAGAATGGGTCCGCGCCACCCGAGAGCACAGTACTCCACCAATCTAGCCCATTGCCACGTGGGTACATGCTACTCTCGCCATCTCTCTACTTCCAGTGCACGAGTAGCCATCTCGTAATAGAATAGCCGAGTTAAGGCTTACCGGAGTATGTGGCCAGTACTACAAAGTCTCACCTCATGCAATTCAACAACGAACGGTTCTTAATCAACACAGGCGGAAAGAACCCACTCACAAGACATCCATGTCTTGTGGCTCTCATACTCCGAGTCCGCCCGGTCTAGATTTATTACTCCACAAGATTATATCTCATGACAACACAAATAACTAGTCGTATCCAAAATCCATTTATATCTCACAAGTGATAGGTAATCACCTGACTTTTATCGGTCTAAGCATGACTAAGCATAATTAGGCATTCTCGAATTAAAACTGGTAACAAAGTTGATACGGAAGAACAAGGTTGGTAATGCACCAATTATGTTTCCACTCAACTCCTAATCACTTAATGCAGTATTTAAAAGCAAAAATGATATAAATTTGTAAAACACAAGGTAGGTTTAAATGCATCCGGGGCTTGTCTTGATTGTCGGAAAAGTCAGGTTCCGGAGATGTTCCATAGATATCAAACCCGACCTCAATCGGTGGGTTGACTTCCTCAACAACTTGATTGACTACCACGTTCTCACTTTCGTTCACTACACGTAGTAACAATACCATGTTTAATATGATGCGAGATATAAAACATGATGCTTGACGATGGATGCAAAAGTTAATAACTTGAATACAACTTTCCTTCGCGGTACAGTTGCAAACCAACAACTGACTAAACCTTTTCATAAACTCAAACACTTACTTTAATTGCCAAGGATCATTATATGCTAATGACCCAAGGTCATCACTCAATCCCAAATTCAAACAAAACCTAAATAATTAGGGTTTACTATTTGTTTTTATGAATTAATTATTTAAATCAAAATTATGAAATAAATCAACTTTCTCCTATTGAGCTCAAAAATTTTATGAAGGCTCACAACATGATAACTAAGTGTAAAAACAATTTTCATAATTTTTGGATAATTATTTAAGCCTAGAAAAATCATGGAAACACATTTATTAATTAATTTGAGCAATTTTTATCACTTTCAAAATGTACTGAAAAGTAACAATTAATATTGTTCCTAAATAGTTCACATCTCAGAGATGTCACACAAAAATTTTCATAATTTTTGGAGCTCTATTTATTTCTATACAAAATAAACAAATCACAGCACTATTTAAACATTTCTACAAAATTGATAATTTCATTTTCAAATAAATGGGTACTGACATCGGGGTCCCACTGGTCAGTGAGAGCAGCGCGATGGTGAGCCTTAGACTGACACGTTCTCGCCGGCGGCGAGGTCTCCGGCGGTGGGACTCGGACCAACATGACCTCCTTGACGCTGTGCACACACCGGTGGTACGGTTTGAAGCTCTAGGTCACTAGAGCGACCTTACCGGCGACAATGGCGGCTTGGCTGAGCACGGACGACGTGCGCCTGGCGATTCAGTACCTCACCAGCGAAACTAAGGTCATTGGCGTACTCAGCAACTCCTAACGGACGTAATCGAGCACTCAATCGAACCCCCAACGCTTTACAACGCAAGCAGCGATGCGCGTAGCGACACGGTGGAGCAAAACTCACCGGCGTCCCGCGGTCCTGTGGCTACGACATGGTAGAGATTAAACAGATCGCACAGGCATGATCAGTGACTCACCCCGAAGCTGATGCGCACGAAAACGATGGCTACGCTGAGTCGGAGCTAAGATGGAACATATAAGCCTATCCGTCCAAGTAAATCTATTAGCCCTGGCAAATAAGATAGATACTGGCGAATGTGCTATTCGGCTGCTGCTACAATAGACTTAATGTTGCACACCCTCTGAGATCTGAATATAGCCCCACTATTAAGATATGCATTATAGAAATCCTTCTAGAGTGGTGTGTAGAAGCCCTCTGATGCTTTGTCATCCCTCCTCGGCGGGAACCACTGCTCAAAGTCCATAAACCTAAGCTGCTGCACCTGCTTGGCCATGGCGGCCCTCAGATCTAGATGTGTCACTAGAGGCAGACCGTGTGGTCTAGGCAGTGGATGAGAACCCCTCCGTTGTGTATCTGCCCTCGGCTTGACTGGAGCATGGGTACGACCAGAGCGGCGAAGCTGTGGCTGAGGTGCCTGCTTTGTCTCCTCGACCTGCTGTCCCTCCTGAGTCTACTTTGCTGACGGTGCCTGCTGCTGTGACTCCCCCTGAGGCTGACCCTCATCAATGGCAACATGCCGTCCTCCAATCCTGAGAGTCCTAGCTGGACCACCATGAAGGCGCTTAATCCGCTCATGTGTAGCCCTCACTTCTGGTGAAAGCTGGTCTGCAATGACAACACCACTACAAGCACCTCCTCTCTCAGCACGCGCTGCGGCCTCTGCAACTGCGGCTGCTCTAGCTGTCTCTGCATCTAGGTACTTGCGCTTCTTTGTTGTAGTCTTCTTTGTCGCCTTGCCTTTTGAATCTATAGGCAAGCGAGGTGAACGCATCAGATCCTCATCACCTAGACCACCTCCGGCGTTCTTGACATGAGCCATCTGAAGGATCTAAAGAGACCAACTACCACTGACAAGAAACAACTGCCAACTGTCACTTCCAAGGCTTGGCCCCGAGTTGACTGACAACTACCAATAGGACCTCAACGGCATCGACTCGCTGCACGATAGAATATATAGGATATACAAATAATCTTAATTATTCATCTAGAGATGCGAAACCCTAAGAAAGCAAGCAATTAGGTATGAAATTGAAACGGAGGGCTTGCTACCGGACGAACCATCGATCCGAGGAGAAGAGAAATGATGTGCGGGGAACCACTGAACCGCGAGGCTAGGGTTAGGGTTTGGTTATGCACAGCGGCACTGGAGGCTTTGCGGTGTGGAATCAGTCCGGCACTAAAGCTAGGGTACAACAGGGGCACGGCGGCGCTGGCAAGGGAGAAGGGCAGCGTGGCTACTGTGGAGTTCTAGCATCGGCGGCGTGGACTCGAGTGGTGCTAGAGACGGCGGCTTGGGCATGGCGCGAGTAGTGGAGGCACGGGGAACTACGGGGGGCGCATGAAGCTTGCAGAGGTGGCGTACGGGCATGGGAGGCTGTAGCTGCGGCGGCGCGAGAAGGCTGGCACGGTGGCTAGGGCACAATGCAGTGGCTCAGGCGATGTCAGCACGACGAGGGTGTGGAATAGGATTAGGTCAACGCGCACGTGGATTATATGGGGGTCCCTTGCAGAGTAGAAAAGGAAACGGAGAAAGAAACTGGGTCTCGCACGTTTTCTACTGACCGGTCGCTCTAGTGGCATTGACCAAACGCTGCCACCCAGCGTTCGGTTGATTCCAGTAAGGTCCAAAACCCCTGGAATCATGACCGAACACGTCCGGTGAACATCAACCGGACGCAGCCAGAGTCCGGTGCAAGCAGTCTCCTTCGTCTTCGATCGACCGGACGCTGGATCGCCTTCTGACCGGACGCTGGGAGAACACTGTTTCAGCATCCGGCCACTCCTTCTCAGCAGCAGTTCACCTCCTGTGAACTGACTGGATGCTGGACTTTAGAGTCCGGTGTAGCATCCGGTCACTCTTTCTTCAGCGAATCTTCAATGTCCTTCATGCTGCCTGTTCCCAATCAAGTCCTAACTATAATAAGATCCAAATAAACACCAATTGGGATTGATGTGAGTGACCTCTCTTAAGCCCTCATGTTTTCAAAAATATTTTGCCTTAGGCTATAATACTTTTTAAGAAAATAGACAATAAGAGGGCAATTTAAGATAAACGACAAAACGACATTCATGCATATGCAATACTTGAATGTAAATCTAGTTGCTTGTCAAGTTTGATCCAAGGTTAAGCTTCACACGCTTTACGGCGGTTATCTTAACCATGTTAGACAAGCCCTATATGCATTACCAAACATTAAACATGTTGTATATTACAATGCATTGCATGGGACAACACAAGCTTATCTTTTAGTAAAGTTGCTAAAATCAAGAACATTGAGCTCATTCCGCAATCTACAAAATGTTGCCTCATCAAGCGGTTTTGTGAAGATATCCACCAATTGATCCTTTGTCCTTACACCTTCTAATGATATATCATTTTTAGCAACATGATCTCTAAGAAAGTGATGGCGGATAACTATGTGCTTGGTGCGAGAGTGTTGAACCGGATTATTTGCAAGTTTTACCGCACTTTCATTGTCGCACAAAAGAGGTACTTTTTCTAGAACTACACCATAGTCTAGCAAAGTTTGTTTCATATAAAGTATTCGTGCACAACAAGCACCCGCGGCAATGTATTCCGCTTCGGTGGTGGACAAAGCCACACTATTTTGTTTCTTGGAGGACCAAGACACAAGTGATCTACCAAGCAAATGGCACCCTTTGGATAGGCTTTTCTATGAACTTTGCACCCGGCATAATCCAAATCAGAATAGCTAATTAATTCAAATCTTGCTCCTTTGGGATACCAAAGGCCAATGCTTGGTGTGTGCTTAAGATACCTAAAGATTCTTTTTACGACAATTAAATGAGTTTCCATAGGATTAGCTTGAAATCTTGCACATATACACACACTAAACTTGATGTCAGGCCTAGATGCGGTTAAATATAACAAGCTACCAATCATAGAGCGGTAGAGAGTTTGATCAACCTTGTTACCTCTCTCATCTAGGTCGAGATGTCCATTAGTTGGCATTGGTGTCTTGATTGGCTTACATTTATCCTTCTTGAATCTCTTGAGAAGATCATTTGTATATTTCTCTTGAGAGATGAAAAATCCATTCTCTCATTTGCTTGACTTGAAAACTAAGAAAGAATGTAAGTTCTCCAATCATTGACATCTCAAACTCATTTGACATCAATTCACCAAACTCTTTGCAAGATTATTCATTTGATGATCCAAAGATGATATCATCAACATACACTTGACAAATCAAGATAGGGCCATCAAGCTTCTTGGCGAATAGTGTGGTGTCGACTTTCCTAATGATGAAGCCCTTCTCAATGAGAAAGTCCCGAAGGCGCTCATACCAAGATCTTTGGGCTTGCTTAAGCCCATATAATGCCTTAGACAACCTATAAACATGATTAGGATATCTAGGGTCTTCAAACCCAGGAGGTTGATCAACATAGACTAGTTCATTAATAAAGCCATTTAAAAATGCACTTTTCATATCCATTTGATATAATTTCATTTCTTGATGTGATGCATATGCAAGGAGGATACATATGGCTTCTAGTCTTGCAACCGGTGCAAAGGTCTCTCCAAAATCTAAACCATCAACTTGAGAGAACCCCTTTGCAACTAGTCTTGCCTTGTTCCTCACAACTACGCCTTGATCATCTTGCTTGTTTCGGAACACCCACTTTGTTCCAATGACTCTTGCACCTTTTGGTCACTCTTCAAGAGTCCAAACTTCATTGCGAGTGAAGTTATTCAACTCTTCATGCATGACATTTATCCAATCCGGATCTTGAAGAGCTTCTTCTACCTTAGTAGGCTCAAAGCAAGAGACAAAAGAGTGATGAGCAATAAATGAAGCAAGTTTTTGTGAGCGAGTCATTACACCCTTTGATGGACTTCCTATGATGAGATCTTGTGGATGATCTTATAGTAGAGGTGTATTTATTTTATTGACCACTTGAGGAGGAGGTTATGGAGCATCAACATCTTATGCGTGTACCACCATTTGTTCATGGGAGACATGAGTGTCTTCATTTTCTACTCTCCCATCTTTTTACCATCTTGTGGCACACTTGATGAAGAGGGTGGATCAATCACTTATACATCGTCTTCATCATCTTTAGGCTTGATGTCTCCAACCGGAATGTTCTTCATAGCCTCCCTCAATGGTTCATCACCTACATCATCAAGATTCTCATGTGCTCCTTGGGAGCCGTTAGATTCATCAAATTCCACATCATATGTTTCTTCAACCAAGCCAGTGGCATGATTAAATACTCTATATGCTTTGGACTTTGATGAGTAACCAACAAGAAAACCAATATCACAACATCTTTGAAACTTCCCTAGGTGTTGCCTCTTCTTGTAGATGTAGCATTTGCAACCAAACACCCTAAAGAATGAGACGTCTGGCTTCTTCCCATTGAGCAACTCATAAGGTGTCTTGCCAAGAAACTTTTAAAGGAATAGGCGGTTAGATGCATAGCATGCGGTGTTGATAGCTTCCGCCCATAGAGCTTCAGGGGTTGTGTACTCATCAAGCATTGTTCTTGCAAGAGTGATCGATGTCCGGTTCTTCCTCTCAACTACACCATTTTGTTGAGGAGTATATGTTGCGGAGACCTCATGTTTGATCCCAACTTCATCACAATAGACTTATATGTTAGTGTTGTCAAATTCCTTCCCATTGTCACTTTTTATCTTCTTGAGCGTCATTTCAAATTCATTTTGAGCTCTCTTGGCAAATTTCTTGAAGCAAGATGCAACTTTGGATTGCCACTTTGCTCAATGAAGCAACATATAGCACATTTGAGATAGAATGAGCATTTGATATTGCCACTTTGCTCAATCCTTTAACCTTGCCCTTTGAAGTATCTCCAAATGTGATTCTTTCCTGTCCATCTACTTTTTCATCTAGTGAGGTGAACATACGAGGATCATCGGTCATATGTTGTGTGCAACCACTATCAATAACCCAATGACTTCCACCGGTCTTGTAGTTCACCTACACACAAGAGATCAAGCTTTAGGAACCCAAACTTATTGAGGGCCCTTCACCTTCTCAATAAGTGACTTTGCAACCCAAATCTTCTTAGTCATATTCTTGTTGGGAGGTCCTAAGAACATGGCTAGTGAAGAACTTCTTCTTGCCATCAAACTTGATGCCACTCTTGTTGAGCTTCTTTAGCATCTTGGTGGTTTTCTTCACCATGAGAGCAAGACTTTCATCACCAACTTCATCATCACTTGAGCTCTCATACTCAAGTCTTGCTTTACCCCTCTCTTGGCTAGCTTTGAACGCTAAGTCCTTATCTTTCTTCTTGGTAGAGGATGAACCATCTTGTGGCGTGATGTGCATATACATCTCATGAGCATTGATCTTTCTCAAGATTTGTGTTGGTGTAGCGGTGGAAAGATCACCTTGATGTAGCACAGTCACAATATGTTCATATTTGTCGATGGGGAGGACACTCAATATCTTTCTTACAACATCAGATGGTTGCATTTGAGTAAGTCTAAGCCCATTGACTTCCTCTACAAGAACATTCAAACATGAATACATTTTATTAGCACATTCTTTAGGAAGCATTTCAAAAGAGTTGAGCTTTTTCATGACAAGATGATAGCGTTCCTCACGCTCACTCTTTGTTCCCTCATGGAGCGCACAAACGTCCGACCATAGTGCATGGGCGTCTTTGTGGTTCCTCACCCGGTTGAACACATCTTTATAAATGCATCTAAATATGGTGTTTCTAGCCTTTGCATTCCATTTTTTGTAGTTCAACTCATCGCCTTGTGGGTGTGCAGCATCCTGAGGTTTTGGGAAGCCTTGTGAGGCGACTCTAAGAATTCCAACAACTACAGCTTCTAGATACGCCTCCATGCGAATTTTCTAATATGAAAAATCGTCCCCCTCAAAGATAGGAGGAGGTCCATCCCCGTGAGACATCTTTCACTAGGCGGTTAAGCCTAAATATGTGAGCACGAGGCTCTGATACCAATTGAAAGGATCAAGATGCCCAAGAGGGGGTGAATTGGGCTAATTCTAAATTTATTTGCAATAAATAAACTCTACGATTAGCCCAATTAACCCCCTGTGCCTAGAAAGTGTTTCTAATGATCTAACGCACAAAAATTTAACACCCTAAGTTCCAATCCTACTCTAGCATGGCAATTCTAGGAATGTAAATGACAAGAATTGATTTGCTCAAAGTAAATACTCAAAGTAAAGGGAGAAGGAGGAACGCGGCGATGTTTTGCCAAGGTATCAGAGAGTCACCACTCCCTACTAGTCCTCGTTGGAGCACCTGCGCAAGGGTGTAGCTCCCCCTTGATCCGCGCAAGGATCAAGTGCTCTCTACGGATTGATTCTTTGACACTCCGTTGCGGTGAATCACCCACAACCGCTCACAACTTGAGTTGAGTCATCCACAAACTCTTCAGATGATCACCAAGCTCCCAATCACCACCAAGCCATCTAGGTGATGGTGATCACCAAGAGTAACAAGCACAGACTCTCACTTGACCACGACAAGCCTAATGAGAAGGGTGGATGCACACTTTGCTACTCTTGATCTCACTAATGAGGGCTCTCTTTGGAATTCTTAAATCTCAATCACCTCACTAGGACCATGCTCTTCTTGGCACTCTCAAAGGTGTTTCTCAGCTATTGGAATGAGCAAAAGTACCCCCACATAATAGTGAAGGTTGTATTTATAACACTGACTGAAAAACGAACTGTTATGTGCCTCTGTGGGGTGACCGGACGCTCCGGTCATGTTGACCAAACGCACCGGTCAGTTCACCCCGAACTCCAGTGTTTATAGTGTGACCGGACGCGTCCGGTCGTGAGTTTCTCTCTCTAGAACCTTACTAGAAACGATTGGACGCTGGCCCTCATCGTCCGGTCACTTGACCTCTCAGCGTCCGGTCACACCGAACGAAAACACCTCGGTCAAATGAACTGACCGAACCCTGAGCCAGCGCCCGGTCACACTAGAGCCAGCATCCGGTCAGTATTTGACCCTCCATTCACTTCTAACTCTCGATGATACGTGAATGAAGTTTTCTCCATTGGATCTAAGGATAATGTAGGAGCTACCTAGCGCTAGTTTTAGCAAGTGTGCACCACACCTAACCCACTAGACTCACCTAGGTCAAGCTACCCATCCGTACCGCCCTTAATACTACGGCCAAAGGAAAAACAAAGTCCTAAACTACTCTAAGTGTCACTCTAACTCCAATCGACACTTAGAACTAGTCCATCCTTAACCTTGTCATCCATCCTTTGAAAACCGAAACAATTTCCATCGTAGGGGCATGACCATCATGATAGCCCAATCGATCTCCATTACCGTGATCTAACTTAATTGCCTGTGCAAAACACACGTTAGTCATAGTAATCATGTATTGTCATTAATCACTGAAACCCAACTAGGGGCCTAGATGCTTTCATAGGGCACTAACGCGGCACTGACACACCAAGGCCTGAACGAAGGATGACCACGACGCGGCACTGACGGAGGATGACCACGGCGTGGCACTAACGCGCCAGGGCCCACGGCGCAGCAGGACCTCATGAGGACATAACACCCATTCATATGTCCATGTTTGGCGCATGGTATGGAGGGGTAGGAGGCCATCATGGGTGTCCAAGTTAAGAAGGAGGCCCGAGGTTAATTTGGTTCGAGCCCCCGAGGTGGAGGCCCAAAGCAACTTAAGTTCGAGTCTGCCTTGGCCTCCAGGACCAGTATGCCTTAAACTGGTCACCCAGGATGCATCTGAACTCTGTTTTTGACAATCCACATATGGTTGGAAAGTTAATTTGATAAGGAAGCCAATCCAAGTGGTCTCACATCAAAAGCTCTTCGGAATCCATAGGAATTGTCGAAAGAAGTCAGCATCTAGAATCTGTCTAGGTGCTGTGTCACTGTATCTGGTCCAATGGGCCGTGTATCGTCTTTGAGCCCGTTAGGGGGGCGCGTCTAGGGTAGGCGACAACCCTAAGTCCTTTATAATCATACGCCGCTACCGTCATTAGATTTTGGGGTTTTTCTTAGATTAATCTGTCAAGAATAGTTTCACCGTTCATCGGTTTGTGAGACCCCAACATCGTGAGATTAATCATTCATCTACAATTTGGTTGTTCTCTTTCTTGTTCTTGCTTATGTTCTTCATTGCGCAGGCAGGGATTAGCCTTTTTGGCGAGGTCAATCGGATTCGTGTCTTGGTTGATAATCAGAGGAGTTGTGGTGCTAAGATTGCAGGGTTCAATCTGAAGCCGGATCGGTGTGTCTATCTTCGCCACAACGATAGTTACCTCCACTTGACGGAAGATCGGGATCCCCATTCCCATTAAGTGGTAATTAGAGCTAAGGTATACTGTCAGGTTCACATTTATCCCCTAGTTTTAAGTGTTTCGCATTCGTCCCATAGTCTAGTGCCATACTTGTTTTTTATCCTGTCCTAGAACCTTCCACGCCATAGCCTTTGCATATTTTAGTTTCAGAGTCCGTCGTGTTGAGTTTGTGTCCTGGTCGAGGTCTTGTTGCTGGTTAGGTCATGTTAGAGTCCAGTTCGTGTGTTTTTCCCCATCGTTTCCATTAAATCTTTGCTATCGTGACCAATTTTGTGCGCATTGTACTCGTTTTGTCCTCTAATTCAGAGCCAATTCTTAAAATTGGTCTAGTTTTCGCATACGAACTCCGATTTCGATGTTCCATATATCAAAATTGATCAAAAAAAATTTCAGATCCGCTCATCCCCCGCCTCATTGGGTTCAGAAAATTTTATTTTGGCCAAAAACTAGTCACAAGATCCTCTTTTCGTGGTCACAAGCTTTTTGTCAATTTTGAGGACATCTTCTGAATTTTCCATAGGCTACGTCTTTCGCTTGTTTAAGCTCATATTTTCTGTGGTTACTTCTTTTGTGCTCCTAAGTGAAGCAAAAATATCAAAAAAATAAAAATAAAAAGTCAAAGAATCCCAAAAAATAACAACAGCCAAAAAATAGAGAAAAAAGAGGGGCAAAAGTGGAACGATATCTATAGGAGCACATAGAGAAGGCCAAAGTGAGCTGTGTTAGCGTGTGCTGTCTGGTTCCTTGTTTGTGTTGCTTTTTCTATCCACTATACTTGTTTGTCACACACCTGGCACCTTGCTATCCACCATACTTGTTGTCACACACCTGGCACTTGGAATATTTTAGACCAGCAACGAGAACAAGTACTTTGGACTATAATTCAGCATTACTTTCTATTACTGACTTGTGTGCCAAATATACATATTATTCTTTTTATGCCTTCCAACCTCCACAAACTCTTCAGATCAGTACAGAAAAAGGATCTTACAATCTCGGTACCACTGCCTCACAGGTATCACGAACCAGCCGCCGGTTGTACCGCTCACTGCTTGCATTGGTAAGAACTTTGTAAGAGCTTGGTAAGACGCTTCCACTTGCTTGAAAAGTGACACCACTACAACCACGTAGTCATTTGGTAGGGATAACTTTCACCGTTTGTTCCTGTTTTTATGTTTACAATGGCAGAAGGTGATCAGACTATTGATAACAGTCCCAAGGATTTCAATGAGTGTGTCAGCCAAGAGCAACTGCAAGCTGTTGTAGATAATGCCCAAAAAAGGATGAATGAGGCCATCAAGAAGGCCGTCACCAATGCACTCATTGAACTCAACATTGGCAACAACATGGAGAGATTGGATAAACGAATTTCCACACTAACTAACAAGGTTACTGAGTTAGAAACATTGGTGGCGGTCAACAACGATGTCTCCGGTAGCAACACTGATGGTCTCTTGCCAGAAGACATGGTGTATGATGCCAATGGGAACATAGATCGAGCAGCCTTTCGACAAGCAAGATTATGATGACGTCTTCGCCGCAACACGATAGGTATGGGTGGTGTCCACCACCATCAAGGTAATAATCATCGTGTGCCCGATGATCCTTATGCTAAGATTAAGTTCACAATACCATCTTTTTCGGGTCATTATGATGCTGAGGGATATCTTGATTGGGAGATGACGGTAGAACAAAAGTTTAGTGCCCACCTTGTGCCTGAGCATCATAGAGTTCAACAAGCTACTAGTGAGTTTAAGGATTTTGCCATTATTTGGTGGAATGGGCTAGCTGCACAGGATGCTTTACCTGGTATGTGGGAACAACTTAAGATAGCTATGCGTGATCGTTTTGTTCCTCCTTCCTATCATAGAGACTTGCGTAAGAAATTGATGCGTTTAGAACAAGGAGAGAAATATGTACAGGATTACTATGGTGAGCTCCAAAAGGGATTGATGCGTTGTAGTGTTGTGGAGGGGATGAAGATTCCATTTGTCGTTTTTATTCGGGTTTTAGGTGCAAGATTCAAGACATTATGCTTGCAGAAAAGGATCCCGATTCGAGTCCCCGAGGTGGAGGCCCAAAGCAACTCAAGTTCAAGTCTGCCTCGGCCTCCAGAACTAGTCTGCCTTAAATTGGTCTCCCAGGATGCATCCGGACTCTGTTTTTGACGATCCACATATGGTTGGAAAGCTAATTTGATAAGGAAGTCAATCCAAGTAGTCTCACATCAAGAGCTCCTCGGAATACATGGGAATTGTCGAAACAATTCAGAGTCCAGAATCTATCTAGGTGCTGCATCACCGTATTTGGTCCAATGGGCCGTGTATCATCTTTGAGCCCATTAGGGGGGGCGTCTAGGGTAAGCGACGACCCTAAGACCTTTATAATCATACGCTGCTGCCATCATTAGGTTTTGGGGTTTTGCTTAGATTAATCTGTCAAGAACAGTTTCACCGTTCATCGGTTTGTGAGACCCCAACATCATGAGATTAATCATTCATCTGCAATTTAGTTGTTCTCTTTCTTGTTCTTGCTTGTGTTCTTCGTTGTGCAGGCAGGGATTAGCCTTCTTGGTGAGGTTAACCGGATCCGTGTCTCAGTTGATAATCAGAGGAGTTGTGGTGCTAAGATTGCAGGGTTTGATCTTTCGATCTGAAGCCCGATCGGTGTGTCATTCTCCGCCACAACGATAGTTACCTCTACCTGACGGAAGATCAGGATCGCTGTTCCCATTAGGACTTGGATGTAGATAGAAGACCAGCCTCAATTGCAATTGAATGGGAGCTGCTGTCGGTGAGGATTGGCAGTGACACGACCATGGACCCTAGTTTCGCTTCGTAGCTGAATGACACCTGCAGCTCCGACCCCAACGCCTTCGCCTTCCTCGACCCCTCGTAGGTGGGCTTCGACAACGCCTTCTACCAGAACCTACAGGTCAGCAAGGGCCTCCTAGGCTCTGACCAGGTGCTCTACTCCGACATGAGGTCGCACAGCACGGTCGACTACTATGTGTCCAACTAGGGTGCCTTCTTCGGCGATTTTGGGGCGGCGATGACCAAGCTCGGGAGGATCGGGGTCAAGACGCCGGCCACCAGCGGTGAGATATGCCAGGACTACCGGTTCCCAAACACTGTTGCTAGTTAATCTCATCGGTAGTGCTATCGCGATGCATTGAAACAAATATGAAGCAAATAAATGGAGTCCGTGCGCAAGTTGACAAGTTGCCACATAACATTTGTTTGACATAAGTTTAAGACAACAATATTTGTTCGACATAAGTTTGACATAACCAACTAAGTCCTAGGAGTGTAAAGATCCATTGGATGCCTCTGTCTCTTCGGATTTGTAGGCACCACATTGGGAGTATAGCCAACATCGGTGTGGTCATGTTGCCGGTGCGTACGGCTCGTACCTTGCAAGTATATGATATGCACGATTACTTATAATCCGTATGATCGTTAGTTCATGGAGCCTACGTATTTAAAGAAAGTACCTTTGTTACTACCTATGAGGCTCCTTGGGTACCAAGCGGGGCACCACCTAGCTGAGACATGCCGATCTCATTCTGCTGCTAATCGTCCCACTGGTGGTGCTGTATGCGGAAGCCCGGGGGGTCATCATCGTTGTCGTCATCGTCCTCGTCATCCTCGTTTATAGGGTCCTTCCCAGCGCTATGATGTGGTGGTGTACGCACTGTGGAAGCGACACCTATCACCAGCTGGGAAGAGCTGGCTGGTGTCCTCAATGAGCCAGAAGACGTGCCACCCGACCACGCCAGGTAATCGGGTTCCACCAAAGGAGTGTCCATGCAGCTCAGCTTCTAAGCTAGCTTCCTGCAGCTCTTCTTCACCTTCAGCATAAATAGACATTAAAGTTAGTGCATTTCCCAAACGCATATACACTAAAGAAACATTTTCGGAATGGGCAAGTTTATGTTTACCTTCACAAAAGCCTCGAGAACGCCTGGCCCCTGCCCTCTAGACTCGTGAAGCTAAAACGCTGCTTCATTGGACAGCCTTGACAATTGTGTCACCTGGGCGGTTGGACAGTTTTAGTACACATACTTAATACCAAATGGATGACAAATTGTACCATTCGAGTATCTTACCACGTATCTTTGAAGCAGGGCTCTCTATAGTTGTGTGTCGTCCCTAGTGGCAACGTCGTACACAGCTTCGATCACATCTTCCTCGTCATCCTCGTTAATCGCCTCCTCAATGTATGGGGGCTTGATATGTGTCCTCATAGACCTGTGAAGCCACCGCAGGTACTCGTCGAAGGTGTGCTGGTTGTGTGGGAGACCCGCATCGATCCGCTGTCGGTCCCTGGTCTGCCACAACTAGATGTACGCGTTGTGTGTCATACGCCAATCCTTGGTCTGGTACCTCTTCCTACGGTCATACCTGCAATAAAACAATTGTTAGTTGTACCATACATACCTATGAATTATAGCTTTGTTATTAATCGATAACGCACCCGTGCAATTCTTGGTTGGTGGAGTAAAGCGGTGTTGGATAGCCTGTCATTCTTCCAAACTAGCTGCAAACCCTGATGGGCAAGTGAATCTCGACTATGTGGAAGAAAATAAGAGGGACGTTGCAGTGATACTCGTCTGACTCATCCCTAGTTACAGGACTCAAATAGTACTGGAGCTCCGGAGCAACCCAATGACACCAATGCACCTGAACATTTCATAATTGAGTTAGGTTGTGATATAGTGTACATCGAATAAGACACATGTATGATAGTAAAGAGAGTGTAGCCTAGTGCTGTGTCAGGACATTGAGACAGCCCGTGTACTCCCTGTACTTGCGCCTCGCATTCCCTCTAACTAACTCTGCTTGCGTCTAGATATATAGAGCTGTAGGGAGTGTATTATGCCCGTTCCAATGCTGCATTGAACACGATAATGAATTAGCCATTAATAATTTCATTATATGTAACTGCCTCAAAGAATATAGTGAACCAAAATACTTACAGGGAAACCAGTAACAAGGGGCCTCCCAACTAGGAAAATAAGCAACTTCTATGTATGGACCTGCTGCCCTCGTCTTCTATGCCTTCGGGCGTCCCTAGCACGGCGGGTGTCCCTGGCGTGGAGACCACGCGCGACATAGCAGGGCGGCGGCGTGGCTCCCTTTTGTGGCCGTCGATGAACTCGTGAAGGAGCCCGACGACGCCATCTTAGTTCTTAAGATAAGTGAAAAGCGTCTTACTGATCTTTGGGTTGGGGATTGTTACCGGATTTGGGTAATTTGCATTCCTAGGGTTCGGATTTGGGCAAAAACTGGAGCTTAGTGTTGAAGTTGATTCGACTCATCTCCTTCCCGGTGCTTAAGCGAAACCCTATATTCTGATTTGTCTTAAAGAACTTTGAATCGGACAAATCCTAGGGTATTTAGATCTTAACCAAACACTAATTAGGTCTTAG
Source organism: Miscanthus lutarioriparius (assembly GCA_904845875.1). NCBI lineage: Eukaryota > Viridiplantae > Streptophyta > Magnoliopsida > Poales > Poaceae > Miscanthus > Miscanthus lutarioriparius. The sequence goes on along the minus strand of CAJGYO010000007.1, from coordinate 11,131,288 downwards.
GGTTCAAGAATTAGGCTAAGCGGCTTCTCGGATACCAAATGTTAGAACTTATACTTAGATAAGATCTTAATTAACCTAATTACAGGAACACCTAAACCAAAATTAGCACTTAATTAGGACTTTAATCATCGTCGTGGTTGGTTAACACCGACAATGCCAGCGTGCGTCGTCGTCGTGGTTGTGCGGGCGTCGTTGTCGTGGTGGTGGCGGCGGCACGGCGGCGGCGGCGTTAAATGGCATGGGTGGCGTGTGGCGGACGCGTCATGGGTGTGGCGGGAGGGGACGCGGCGGCGTGCGTGGCGTGATGGTGGGCGGCGCGCTTGGAAGGCGGCGGCGGCGTCTTGGCGTGGTGGGCGAGCAAAGCGGCGGGTAGGCGATGAGGGAGGGCGGCGGCTCATGGGCGATATGTACCTAGGACTGCCGCGCCGTGGGCTATGGCGCGTCAGTGTCACGCCAAGATCGGTGGCGCGGCAGACTCTGCCACGTCCCCGGTCATCGCCACATCACCCCGCTCTCGTCGCGCCACCATGCATGGCGCGGCAAAGACGTTTCGCCGCACCATGGTAATAGGCGCGGCCAAAAGTGTTAGTTTTGGAAAAAAAAAAAACAGTGTGAGATTTAAAATTAGTTTACAAAAAGTGTTAAAAATAAAAAAAAATCAACTGAGATGGGATTAGAGTTTCGTCCCTCTTATATGATCCTCTTTTGGCCTTCTAAGATCTTGACCGTTCATCATGCATGAACGACTGAAATCAGTTGGCAAATTTTGCAACCGGGCCTTCAAGTGGAGAAAGGCATGGGCTGGACGCAGGCTTGCGTGCGTGCTGGGTAATAAGTTTCCATTAGCGCTGACTTAAGTTGTTATTATATTTAGTTTATTAAGTTTTTTTCCAGCATCTCAGTTTTGTGTTTTAAGTATATAAAATAAGTTGACTGCCCACATTATGATATTTATTCCCATTCTAAATAAAATTTACTTATCATATTTATTTGCCGATCTTTCAAGTCGCCTTTTTAAGTATGATTTGGGAATATTTCTTACTACAAATCATAAATGCTATATTTTGGGTTAACAAATAATTGTAACATTATACATCTTTGAACCATTGTCCCTTCGCTAAGAAATAAAAATTCTCACTACTAAGTTGTTGATGTAGTTTTTATTAGGAACTAATTGATGAAAACATAAATTGAAATATTGAACGGTTTATTGTCTAATCAAATCTCTAATGTTAATTAAAGACACAAAATTTTGATCCTTCGACCAGATTTAATGTTTGTTATGAATAGGGTAGGGATTAATTCTATTTCTGTGCTTTACAATGGAAGGAAAAAATCAATCAAATTTTATTTTATATAATACGATATAGACTTAGTTGGATAAGTAACATTATTCTTAATATTATATATCGTGCTTATATAAAACTTATAGTTTTTCAAATTAATTTTTATAAAAAAGGTAAAATACAAATAAATATGCAACTCACTTGTCCTCGTCTCTCATTAATGTTTGATAATTGTTTTCTCCCATTGCAACGCACGGGCACATTTGCTAGTATTGGACAAAGAAAAATGTATATATAAAATGAAGGGTGCATTCAAAAGTGAAAAGATCAATTATTTTCGAATACAATTTAAATTCTATAAGGTCAAGTATTTTAGGACGGAGTGAGTATGTGTAACATGTAGATAATGCAAAGATCACATATGTGGCAGAACCGTCTAATCTGATGTCTTCAGGAGTACTTGTCTTACATTAGATACTAAGTACCCAAGAGAGGACACTAAACTACGCAGTTCTGTCGAGCACACCCTAAGGGAGAACTCGAAAATCTAAAATTTTCCATCAGGATCATAAATGAGAGAATAAAGCTTACAACATTCTTAAGTCATTTCTTACATCACTTTGTTACAATACTAGAATATTACCTCAATTGATTATAACAGCGGACTATAACAATGTTATTAGAGTTACAGAAGAAGCAGGAGTAATTTAATGATATGATGGAGCATTAACATAGTAGACATTTTTATATAAGAGATGCTAGCAGATTTTATATCTTTTCTTATAAAAAACTTTAGTGAGGGTTATAAATAAATATTACGGTCGTAGCGTGAAAAAAATCATTTCTGAGCCCACCAGGAGGTTTCCACACATAAGAGTCAGCTCTAAGTATCCTCCGATCACCTGCAACAGGAGTAATAAAACCCTGAGTACTCGATTGTGCTCAGCAAGACTTACCCGACAGGAAAAAAATAAAAGACTCCAAAGATATGCAAGACTATCTGGTTTGTGGGTTATTGCATCTACATGAAGCATTACTAAATGTGCGTCCTTATAGTCAATTTTATTAGCAGTCGTCATTAGTTCATTAACTGACTATTCTATGTAAGCATTATTACTACTTTCGAGGAGGTGGTGAGTAATCAGAACCATTTTTTCATCTTTTATATTTCAGTTCTTACTACGGCGCTAGACCATAGCCAAGTCGTACCATCTCACAGAAACAACGATTTGCGAATCAATGTATCACAGCTAGGCACCCTAAAACACATGTCCCGTTTATACCCCAGGCACAAACAAGACCAACCCATTCTGCTCCTGTCAAGGGGTCCAGGTCCCCGTCCAAACTTAGACTTCAAGCCCCCACACTTAAGAGTCGGTCTCAGTATAGTGCTTAGACCTCCACCTTTATCCACCTTCAATCAGTTCTAAAATGTCTTAGTTCTAAAATCCCAAGGTGTTTCGATATTTTATTGATTAAATATATATTTTTGAACTAGAGCTCATTTAGATCCCTTAGCAAACTAATTATTATGGAGCTACAAAAATTACAGTAAGCACCTAATAATGTTAGAAATTTACTGTGAAAGTTTTAGAGCCAACACTATCACCAATTTATCACAACAATTACTACAAGTTTATATCTTATAATATTAAGCATCTTAAATTAATTAGATAACTCCTGAAAATATTATAAAACTATGTGAACAAAATATACTCACAGATAGATCATAATTTTAGGAACCTAACAAAATTAGTTTTATAATTTTTGGTTAACTATACAATTTTATATTGAATTTATAAGTTTATCTTAAAAACTAAATTGGTCGGCCCTGCTGAAGGTGATGGGGTCCTCAGACCCGGGGCGGTAGCTGAGGTTGGCAATGACGTCTTCTGTGTTGATGGCGAGCACCCGATAGGCGGTGAGCGTTTGATCTCTTCTACTCTTGGCGGCGGTGAGGCCCCCGAAGATGGTGGCGACCACTTTGTCGTGATCCTGGAAGGCGTTGTTGTTATCCCCAGGTGATCGATGACCTCTAGCTCCATCGTCATTGTTGTCGTCATTCTTCTTGGCCTAGAACTCCTTAGCCAAGCCATGACAGTCCTTTATCTTGTGCTTGCTGTTCTTGTGGAGAGGACACGAGCCTTTGAGGATCTTCTTGTACTGCTCGTCATAGTTGTGCTTGGCGCGAGGTTCGTCAACAGCGGTGACGATGTGGTCTGGTCGGCAGCAGCGATATTGACCAGCTCTGGACCCTTCCGGCCGATCACGGCCACTGTCCTGACGGTGGCCGTGGTCATCGTAGAGGCGGTCACTGTGGCGTCGGTCATCGGGGCACTCGTCGCTGCAGCGAGTTGGGCGATGAGTGTCTGCATCCTCGTTGAAGCGTACTTCGGCCTCTTTGGCGTTGGTGTACTGATCGACGGTCGTGATCATCTCGCCAATCCCCTTGGGTGGCTTATGATTGAACTTGGAGCGGAGGTCTCGGTGATGGAGTCCTCGGATGAAGGCGGTGATGACTTCTGTTTCCGTGATGTTGGGAATATAGTTCCTCATCTTGGAAAAACATCTGATGTAGCTACAGAGGAGCTCAGACGGTTTCTGATAGATACGATTCAAATCATGCTTGGTGCCCGGTCGAGTACACGTAGCCATATAGTTGTCGGTGAAGACCTTCTTCAGCTTTTCCCAGGATCCGATGAAGTCCGGGGTGAGGCTTGTGAGCTAGTTCATCGCAGTTGGCGTGAGCATGACGGGAAAGATAGTTTACCATGACACTGGTATCTCACCCGGTGGCACACACGGTGGTGGCATAAGCTTGTAGCCACTGTGTGGGGTTCATCCGCCCATCGTAGGGCTCGACCCCGGTGATTTTGAAACCACGGGGCCACTGGAGTGTTCGGAGTGCCCTTGTGAATGCTTAGAGCCCTTTGGGATCGTTACCATCATGATCTGCGGAATTGTCGGTGTTGAGTGGCTAGAGGGCTGTGTCTAGATTACCAAACTCTTGCTCATATTCTTGACGCCGGCGTACTTCCTCTTCATGGTGAGAGAAACGTCGCCCGTCGATATGACGTCACGCGTCTCGAAGATTGTTGATGTGCGCTCGGACATCTTGGTTGACTTCTTGATCATGTTGGCGAGGGTAGTGGATGTGGTCCCCCTAGCTCCCCCTAGAGGGGTTGTCTATCATCACACTATTGATCGGTGAAATGGCTTCTGTTGGGGTGGCGATTGGATCTTGGCACGATAGATCGGTGAATCGAGCTCGTCGTGTAGGAAGGTCTCTGATCCTAGCGGATCTTGTTGACCTAGCAGTGTGCAGCTTTGAGCATTGCGGTGACCTTAACGACTTCTAGCGTTTGCTCGAGCCGAGCGAGCTCATCGGTAGCCACGGCCAAGTTGGCGCTTGGGGTCTTGTAGACATCGTGGCCATCGACATGGATGAATTCATCATTGAGGTTACGTTGGAGTGGCGTGGCCTCCCTTGCGAGTTGAGCTATTCGTTGCGAGCAGCCTCGGCTAGCACAATGCTGGCCTCATTTGCTCGGCTCTGCGCACGGTTGGTGTTCCCATTGACACGAGCAGCGCGGTCCTCGTCGGTTTCCCCATCCCGTGGAGGGCTATCGACACTGACATTGAAAATCCTACATCCTCAGAAGGGTGGGAAAGGAGGTTGAAAGGCGGCGGTTTCGACGATAGTCTCCGTCGAGCCCTGGGACTTGGAGTCTAGTTTTTTCTCCAGGATGGTTTGTATGGATGCTTCGGGACATCGACTGATTTGTAGCATGTTGACAGTCGGCGAGAGCTAGTCGGCGATGTGGTCGACGAGAGGATAGATGTCTCCCACCTAGTCGGCGAATTTGCCCCTTAGGGCATCTTTTTTGGAGGCGGCGATGCTGGTGAGCCCAAAGGGTAGGGCCGTAACCCCTGGAGTTTCCTAATCGGCCTCCGATGGATCTGAATCGGAGGATGGTCGGCGCTGAACCAGAGTAGTCAGAGCTGATTCTACGGTGGAGACGTAGTCGACGAGCTTCTAGCCAATCTGATCAATGGATGCGATTAGATTGTCGTTGCTGATCCGCTTCCTCGGGTAGCGGGGGAGCGGGCGGCGAATTGTTGATGAAGACAACCTCGAAGGCAGTTCCAAGATCTAATCTGCAGTTGCAGGAGTTGGGGTGGTCGGCGTAGAATCGATCTGCACTGGCTCGATGATCTCTCCGTCTCCGTCAGCGTTGATGATCCAGGAGATCGATCTGACCGTGAAGATCTGGCCGGGCTACGGGGAGGATGAAGAGCCTACAAAATGTACCATCTTGTGCGACATGGAAACAACACACACACCCCTACCTAGCACGTCAACTGTCGACAAAATATCATCGGCTGTCCTCCGAGGGGTATCCCACGAAGGTAGATTGATCGGTAGAGATGTTTGTAATCGAGAACAAGAAGACAACAGAGACACAAGAGTTAGACAGGTTCGGGCCATCAGCGCGACGTAATACCCTACTCCTATGGTCTGTTGGTTTGTATTGGCTTCGTATGATCTTGCGTGTCTTTTGAGGGGGTCCCTGCTCGCCTTATTTAGTCTGGAGGGCAGGGTTACAAGTTGGTTAGATCTAGGAAATATCCGGAAAGTAATAACAGAATACATGAATCATGGGATCGAACGTATCCTAACAGATCTCATAGTATCTTCAGGATATCGCCCTTGATGTCTTGCGGTGCACGCCGAGCTGTGCCGTGCACCGTAGGTCTTCGTCTTGTGGGCTAGACCGCCTCGGGAGCGCAGCCTATGTAGTCTGTCGTGGGTATCTAGGGTCAAACCCCCACACCGGTGGTGAGCAAAACAACGATTAGTCGGTCGGCAATGCTCAGCTGGGCTTGAGTAGGATGGGGTGCCTAATTAACTACCTATACTACATCGTGGCATGAGGAATTGGACTGGGAGCCTGGGTTGGGGATTTAGAAGGGATGGTGCGCTACCGCTGCAACATCGTGGCCCGTGGCCTCGACTTAACGCGGACCGGCCAAGACATGACAAGAGCACAACCCCGTGGGGACATGACCGTGGAGGCGGTAATAGAGGCGCGTCAGTGAGTGAGGGGATAGCGACGGAAACGGAACAAACAAGAGTGCCAGGCGCAGCGCGCCAATGCGACAACGGCGCGTGAACGGCAGGGCAGTGGGGGCAGGATCGTAGAGCTACAAGACAGCCAAGGCAGGCAATGACTCGGCGGGTAGGTGAATTGAGCGGCGAGACGAGCGCTACGATAGCCAGACGACGACTGCTGCGGCGTCGGCTTGGCCCCGCGCATGGCCAGGCCGGCAGCGCACACGCGGTAGAGACAGTGCCAATGGACAGGGCCAAGCAGCGGCACAGGATTGCAGAGAACACGGACACGACGGTGATGCGATGGTGCCTAAAGCAGGGACACACCCACGCGCATGATGGCAAGAAGGACAACAGCAGCACCACGGCGCAAGGTGAAAAGGTGACAGCGGGGGTAGTAGCGCTGCGGCCAGCCGCTGCAGGGCGATGACAGTGGCCCGCTAGGGCCGGCCACGGCCACCCACGGCCAGACAGGCCGACCGGGCTCGGCACCGCGGCGCGCGGAACACGGCCAGCCGCGCGAGGTGACCGCTCACACGGGCCAGACATATGACTTGCACGAATTTAAAGCATGTCTAAAAACTAACCTAACACAGTTGAAGCTAAACTACCTCAACCATGGTAACGATGGTACATCAGTCTACCATAAGGAGCAAAAACACAACATTGACCTTTAGCTAGATTTTCCAGAATTAAGTCACCAACATGGCATTGTCACACTGTTTTCAAACTTAAAATTTGTTCCAAGTCTTGAGCTGAATTTGACTTCAAGTTCCATTTCTAAGCCATTAGAAATACTAACTAGTCATATTATTTTTCTACATCAAGAGTTGCATTGTCATCTACAAAGTTTATACTTCAAACCTTATTTAGGTGTCACACACATGTTCTATAATACTTTTGCTCCATAAAAATTGGTCTTTCACCCTACTTGACATAACATGAGTTATCGAATAAATTTCCATTTAACATTTTTAGTCGTCATTTTAGGCTACAAGAAATTTATCAATACCTTCTATCACATGCATTATTACATAAGCACGATGATCATGATATGATTTAGTAGTTTGTTTAGGGCATAACATCGAGGGTGTTACAACATATTATATACAACATATCATCTTGCATCTAACTACCATAAAGCCTATGGATGGACCATATGATAAACTTTTTTTGCGAGGAAAAAGAGCTTTTTATATCTCAAAAATAGAGTTACATTACCGAGCAATAATATGCTTGACGCAAGCTGGAAAGGAGAAACGCCAAACCGCTAAAAGTTTTGTATGTTTCGTGGGCAACACTATTACACTATCTTTTTGTATGACATATTTGCCACTCTGTCAACCGCCTACCAGCTGCTATTGTCTCATCGAACAGGAACTTCAGACAGGATCGCAACTCACTCTGTCAGCCACCACAACCTTCTGCCTGCACCATTCTGTTGTGAGGGAGAGACCCTCACGATCGGCTATAGGTTTGATCTCCTCCGCGTTGTGACCTCTCCATACAGAACTCCACGAGCATAGTTGTACCATACCCCTCTCTATACAAAACTTCACGAACATAATAGTACCATGCCCTTGTCATCGCGGATTACCACTCCAATGCCATCCCCCACGAGTCCTTGTCGTATGCACCATAAATATTCATCGTCAGCCATTCCTCGTCTAGTGGCTTCCATACTGCTCACCTAGGCTCTATCGTCCTGTCGTCAAAGACATACAAACATTTTTCTTACCATTCCTGTCGAAAAAACACTCTATCATTTCCTAATAAGTTGGCATAGCTCCAGCCAATACATGCACAGAAAACTAACAACCCTTTTCTGTCAATGCATCAAAGGAGGTCTTACCCCAGGGGCTGAGTTTTTTTTTATGGACAGTCTAGGTTAAAATTGCTCATTGTATGGTAAACCACTCGAGTGGTTTCATGTAGGAATGGTGTGGTGTGGGTGGAGCAAATACCCGTAAGTGGTAACCATCGCGAAATATTGCCACACCCGCTGTGATCAAGACTTTAGAGGGATTTTAACTCATATATTTTTAGAATCCTAAAATCCAATAAAACTGTTGCGATTGTTTTTATCCAGATTCTTAGAATTCGATGAGATTCAAATGACGTATAAGTGGACCTCACGCTCGCACCAACCCACTTATATATTGTCCTTGCTTCGCGTAAATTGTAACATGAGCCGTGAGGCTTGTGACATATCCTCTAGTCCTCTAGAAGAATCTAATCCACCCACAATAACTAAGGTGAGACTAAAAACTAGACAATCTCACATCAACACACACATGGGCCCAATTCAAACTGGGCCAAGATGTGACAATTCCATAGCTGCATCAGGGTGAGATGGAGGTAGAAAGACGACATCACGTCGAGTGGTCGTGTGGGTCTACCCTAATGGCGAATCTAGACGAAAGCATCATCGGGGTCATCAGGGTCAGATTCATTAAATGGTATAATTTTTCTTGAGACTGAACAATGTTTTGCTAGAGGATTTACCAAATTTCGTCGAGGTCGATACATCCTGATAAACCCCCTAGATCTGCCCTTGGTCTACCCATCGGGTCAATAGGTTCGGACTCTATTGTCCCCTTCCAATTTGAAACCAGTATATGTGGCCCATTGGCTTTGTTCTCGTGGGCTATACCAACTACCCAACAGAAACCCCAAAATAGCAAAGCATGGGCAAAAGAGTGCTTTGCGGTCTTGTGTTTATGCACATCTAGACGACTACTCCTTGCCCAGTTGCCCTTGCATGCTACGAAACAAAACAATACGGCAGGGAGCAGGGCCATCATGCACCAATGCCGCTGCGGCCTACTACCAGCTAAGCAGCCCGGCGACCACCCCGGCCCAGACGTCGGCTCCACTCGGGATCCTACGTGGCAGGCCCTCCGGGCCCACCTCGGAGCTATAAGTTCCCCTCACTCCTCCCACTTCGCATCCACCCATCTCAAGCCCTGAGAAGCGTGCACACTCCCCCAAGTCCCCTAACGCGAGCTGCGTTCGTCCCGTCTCGTGTTGGGACGAGACGATCGAGAAAGTCGCCGGCTTTGCCTCCCACGAAACGAACCTGCTGCTTGGGGCGCTGGTGAAGCGGAAGCACATGACGAACCAGGACGTGGTCGTGTCGGAGATGGGCATTGCGGCCGGGGCCGCGCTGCCGGGCGCGAGCCCGGCCCTCCTGGCCTGCCGGGGCGCGGCCGCCGGCGCCATGTCCCTGCGGTACCTCGACCTGGCCGCGGCGGCCGCGCGCTCAGCCAGCTGCACCTGGGTCGACGCCATGCGCTCTTCCTCGCCCACCCGCTCCCGCGCCGCCGCCGACGTCGATGAGTTCACGGCCTGGATGGTGGGCTAGTCTTCTTTGCCGCGCTAGCTCGTCTTCTTGACACGCGTCGGGAGCTTGCACGCGCGCGTGCATGGCTTGTTGCCTTCAGGTACGATGCTAACCCTGTTTGGCTTTGGCCTCTCTTGCAGATGAAGCACCCGTCGGCGCTCGGGAAGTTCGAGCAGATTGCCAGCGCGTGCAAGGGGAAGAAGGTCGTCATGTTCCTAGACTACGACGGCACGCTCTCCCCCATCGTCGCCGACCCCGACGCCGCCTACATGAGCGACGCGGTGAGGCCTCGTGCTGCTCTACCCCAGTCCCCGGCCGGCACGTACAACCTTTCATGGCGGCCGGCCGCCAGGACAAAAGTTCACCCTCGACTGACGTTTTCACCCTTGCGGTGTACTGGTGCGCAGATGAGAGCGGCGGTGCGCGACGTCGCGAAGCACTTCCCGACAGCGATCGTGAGCGGGCGCTGCCGCGACAAGGTACATTGCCTGCGCCACTACTTGTCTCAGCAGTCAGCACCGCAAACACTTGGCAAGCTCGCACGCGAGTTTATAGGCCATTGGCTGATTTGACTTTCTTCTTCTTCGTTGTCGCGCTGCACAGGTGCGCAACTTCGTCGACCTCTCGGAGCTCTACTACGCCGGCAGCCATGGCATGGACATCAAGGGACCAGGCTCCAATGTACGCTTTCTAGCTCTCCTCACTTGCTTTCATCTCCTTGAGTTCGTCCGAGACTACCAATCATCCTCAACCCTGTCCACTCCATGACTTTGACTGATCAAATTAAATCTTCCCCTCTGATTCGCATCTGAAGCCCGAGTCAGTTCTGTGCCAACCTGCAAGCGAGTTTCTCCCCGTGATCGACGAGGTACGCTGCTGCTAAAGTCGATTAGAAGAAGAGCACTTGCTTGTCCACTTGTGCTTAACTTGTGAAGTCCAGCCGATGCACGAGGAGATTAACAATGGCCATGCACGCGGTGAATCCCGTTTTTTGCTAGGTGTACAAGGCGCTGGTGGAAAAGACGAAGTCCACGCCTGGCGCCAAGGTGGAGAACAACAAGTTCTGCCTGTCCGTGCACTTCAGATGTGTTGATGAAAAGGTAGGCAAGGCAACGCCTTACTCCATCTTGGGATGCCAAGTGCCCAAGTTGCCAACCACACTTCAACGCCAAGTTGCATCACGCGCGGCTAATCTATTCTCACCATCTGTCTTAACCACGCGCCTCCCTTATCTTCCTGCAGAGATGGAATGCTTTGGCCGAGCAAGTCAAGGCAGTGATCAAGGACTACCCCAAACTGAAGCTCACTCAAGGGAGGAAGGTAATTAAACTTAACCCCGAACATATATGCAGCTGATTGATTGTCCTTGTCCTTGCCTAATAATAGCAGTACTAGTGAGTAGTAAAGAAACTGAGCAAGACTGCTGGAACTTTGGTGCATCAGGTTCTGGAGATCCGTCCGAGCATTATGTGGGACAAGGGCAAGGCCTTGGAGTTTCTGCTCGAATCGCTCGGTACGTGCATTACGACAAACAACAGACGACCCCCGCGGTCATCATCCACAGTCGTTTTCACTTGCAGTTTTTATTTAGTACTTGCGTATCACACCCCTGTCCAAAACAAATCGTAGCTGATGACACACCGCCTATTTTTCGCTCTCTCTCCAGGATTCGCCAACTGCAGCGACGTCCTCCCGGTGTACATCGGTGACGACCGCACCGACGAGGATGCTTTCAAGGTGCTCAGCTTATCATCTGCCGATGCTGAATCTCTCTTCGATTTCGACTGTGTTCTATATATATTTGTTTTTCTGCAAGCGCAAGCTGATACTGATAATCTCTTCTCGCGTGGCATGGCATCAGGTGCTGAGGAAGAGGGGCCAAGGCATCGGGATCCTTGTGTCCAGGTGCCCCAAGGAGACGAACGCCTCCTACTCCCTGCAGGACCCCGGCGAGGTGATGGACTTCCTGCTCCGTCTGGTGGAATGGAAGCGGAAATCCTCGGCGGCCCCGATGATTCGGCCGCGGGTGTAGCTCAGCTCATCAGCCGGGCCGTCGGGCGGTCGACTAGTCAATCGATCGAATCGGTGTCCAATCATGCGAACATATACCCCACCACCACCGATTTTTTTTCTCTCCTCTCTCCTTTCTCTCGCTCTGACGATTCTTCGCTTGTGGTGGCCTCTGAAACAGACTCGTGGTGGTTGCTGCATTACATGTTCTTCGATTCCCTGACCACTGTGTGCTGCGCTGCGCCAGCGCCACCGAGGAAAAAGAGGCCACACACAAAGCACAACGTCACTGAAAAATGTTTTGAGCATGTTGGCGCTACTGTCGAATACAGTAACCGTGTCCGTGTCTACTCCAAGGCAATGTACTGCCCACCCATTCTCGTGTTATTTTGTCCCTCGTCCCCCCCCCCCCCCCCCCCCCCCATGGGTCTGGAAGGCATCTGCAAAGCTACATGCCGTCCTAGAAGGCTAGAAGAACCTTTGAAACAAACAGAGAAGGTTCACTTCACTTCACCCCATGTAACTAGCTAGTAGCTCTGCGTCTAGGCACTACTGTTCGTAGTACGTCGTACCCTCTGTAAAATGAAGTGAATGAAAGTAAGATCCAAGTAATGGAGTAATATATTCTCTGCAAATTGTTTCGTACATCGATTCTGTATGCAGCTATAGAGAAGCATATGCCATGTTCCTTGTTTGTTCTTTTGATGATAGCATGAAGATAAATATATAGGCCATGTTTGCTTATCTTATAATCCATACTTTTCAAATTGTTTTTTCAGCCGAAATAGTATTTTTCGTTCACACCAAATCAGCCGGAACAGTGTTTCGGTTGATTTTTTAGCGAACCGTACGGGGCCATATTCACTGATGCAAGCAGCAAGCGTGAACTGGGGAAAAGGAGCTTTGGGGAAGGATGCCTGCCGTACGACACCTCTCAGCACGCAGGGCGGCATGTGAGCAGCAGCTAAGCTTGCTGCGTGATCGATCTCCCTGCAGTCAGTCTCCACCTGCCAGTTCTTACCATGACAACAAAGCTATCTCCAAAACAAATAGTACTTAGATACAGTCATGTGTGAGCTCTGGGCGCAGCTGATTCGTGTCAAGCAGCTGCGGTTACTGGGGTACCAACGCCTGATATTATACGGGTGAGCTCCTGAATACTTTTTGGGCTTGTATTGTACGATGGGGACAGCTCATTGAGATGGAGCGATCGATGTGCATATACATAGCAGAGATCTACATGCGCCGGCCTATACTAACTCACGCTGTGGATCCCGTGATTCCTTCAGATGGCATACGATAGGCCGGGTCCTCCTCCAACTATGCCGTGGTCCTTGCTGATGAATGTGGGTGCTAGTATTTTATGGTGCATCTTTGAATAAGTATACTGGAGTAAGTTCTTGAGAAATATGATCAGGATTTGCTGCTGGACGGTAACGTAAGTGCTTGGAATTAGCTAGGCATAATCAATCGATCTAACAATTAAGAATCTGTGGAGTTCGTGGCCTTGATCAGGCCAAACCTCCTCTCAAGATGAGTCATTAGGCAGCCTCTCCTATTATTAATCCTCGCTAGACGACGCATAGATTAAGTAAGCCGGCCTATACTAACTCACCCTGTCCTGCTGTCCAGATATGACGATTCCTCACAATGATTCGATGCATATTCTTCTCGATCATGTGATCGCAAGGTGGTGTGTACAGTACAGTTCTAGAGGCACTAGCTCGTGTTCTAGTGCTGAAGAAAAAGCCAATGCAGTACTGCTTAAAATGTTGATCGATCTTTATCAGAGACCATACGCGCGCATGCATGGTGGCCAAGAGTTGACTGCTCATCGGGACCACCAATTATCATCACTCGATCGTATGCGTGATTTTAATTTTATCACCCGGAAAGAAGTTTTCCTAGCTATCACTACTGGAGGCACCCTCTTAGCCGAGGGCACAAGGCACTCGGCAAAGGCTTTGCCGAGTGCCGTCCTTGGCAAAGAGCCCTCGGAAAAAAAATTAACGGCAAAGAGGCTCTTTGCCGAGGGCCATTTGTCGGACACTCGGCAAATCCTTTTTCGAGTGCCAACGGCGGCACTCGGCAAAGAAAAGCAGCCGTCAACGGCGCTGCTCCGTTGACGGCGCCTTTGCCGAGTGTCGACAGTTAGGGCACTCGGCAAAGACATTTTTTATTTTTTTTCAAAAACTCTTTGCCGAGTGCCGCGACGACAAGGCACTCGGTAAAGACATTTTTTATTTTAAAAAAAACTCTTTCCCGAGTGCCACGGCGGCGCGCACTCGGCAAAGCCATTTTTTAATTTTTTTAAAAAGCTCTTTGCCAAGTGCCTCCCCAGCTTGGCACTCGGCAAAGATTTTTTGCTTTTTTAAAAAAAAATCTTTGCCGAGTGCAATGTCCTGGCACTCGGCAAAGTTTTCCAGCTTTGCTAAGTGCCATGACCATTGTACTCGGCAAATCAACTGAAATTGTAATTTTTTTTTGTTTTTTGCATTCCACTGACATAAACAGTTCAAATATATATCACATGTCACATATATATCACAAACATCACAATAATCACATATATATCACAACGAAACCATTTTCACACATTATATCACAACCACAACTCAAATAACAACATATTGCAACCACAAGTCAAATATCACAACCATAGTCCATCAAGTCTAAGCACAAGTCACAACCACAAGTGAAGCTCAAGTCCAAGCATATGACGAAGCACAATTCCTCAAAAAGGCGACCTATGACACGATGGTGAAGCAAAGGCTCCATCATTCGGTGACGCATGAGCGGGGTTATTCGAACCCGCCGACGGAAGCTGCAAAAAGGATAAGAGGTTGCATATGTGAGATTCATCTAGTAAATTTCTATGTGAAGCATTGGTGTATGTCATAGCTAGTGCAAGCATCTAGTAAGTTTCTATGTCAAGCATCTAGTAAATTAAGAATGTCAAGCATGGTTGTATGTCATAGCTAGTGCAAGCATGTAGTAAGGCTCTTTGTCAAGCATCTAGTAAGTTTCTATGTCAAGCATCTAGTAAGTTTCTATGTCAACCATGGTTGTATGTCAAGGAAGCATCTAGTAAGAGTGAACTTTTATACTTACAGGAGTGGCTGTAGGAGTACGCGGTGGAGGAGCTGCCAACGGCAAAGGTACACCCCCTTGCTGGACACTCCGCATGAAGGCCTCCATTTCTTGCATCCTCCTCTTCTGGGCCGCGAACGCTTCCCTCTGGGCCTGCAGCTGTGAGCTCTGAGCCTCGACCACGAGCTTCTAGGCCTGCAGCTTGGCCTGCAATACAAACTTCAATGTTTCAGTAATGCAAATGTAACTTAGGTGTGCAAAGATGAACGCACAACGAGTAAAACAGGACGTACCTCTAGAGCGTCGACCCACTGTAGTGACGGAGTAGGCCGTGGGCGTATGGGCTGGCTGGAGCTCGTGCTCCGTGCTCGGAGCACGTCGAGAGAGGGAACAGTGGTGGAGTCGATGGCGCCGTCTGCAATCCACAGCCGCCCATGCTTCTTGCCTCCTCCTAGCATCATGATGGTCTCTGCATCAATGGGCTCAGTGCGCATATCGTAATCTTCCCCATGGACCTCCCTCACCTTTGAGGTGTACTCTTGGACCTTAGTGTGCACGGTCGTGTCGGAGTACACCTCGCGCGGGGCAGACGGGTCGAAGGAGACAGAGGAAGACGCCCTACCCATGTGGGATATAGCCCACGCAGAGAACTCCGAGACCTCCATGTCCGGGTGTGCAGCCTCCTGCGAGTAAGACGGCAAGATGGTGAGAAATAAGGCAGAACTCAGCGTCAAATAAGATAAAAGAAATCACTTACATATGCTTGTTTGTAGGTGGGGAGGCTGCGGCTGCCTTGATGGTGAGTAGCACCTCGCCTCAGCAGACGCTGGTCCCGCTGCCTCGCGTGCTTCTCAACGAAGTCGTTGGACAACCACCTATCCACGATCATCTCCCAGCACACGGAGTGGGATCGGCACCACCAGGGAATCACCTACAAGTCATCGATTATTTGACATAGAAAAATATAAAATTAAACTGACTTAATCTCAAAACGAATCATTATTAATGTTTTTCGTCTACCTTAAGGTACTGGGCCCGGGACAGCTCCACCTGTCTTGCATCAGGCTTGCTGATGGACTGCTTCAACACCACGGCGTAGTAGTCTCTATGGGCCTACACGCGCGCCTCGTGGTGCATGTCGGTGACGTACTTCCTACAGGCGGCGGCAGCCGCCTCATCCGCCCGGGCCTCAAGTCCTTCTTCTGGCTTGAAATACCTCTGCATACAAAACCGATGTATCCATTCATTATTTCAATAAAAGACTTGCCCAATGAAAATGTTGTGCGAGAGAGACTTACCCAAAACTCCGCCAGTACCCGCTCCTGCTTGTTGCGGTACCTGTCGTCAGGGGCCAACTAGTACCTGTCCCACGTGTAGGCCGGCTCCCGCACGTCCTCGGACACGTTCACAAGGCTGGGGTACCATTTCCTGCACAAAACACCAAGGATGCTCGTGGGGGAGCATGCAGGAGTACCCGACAAAACCAACCAGGCCCTGCACAAGTGATTAAGAAAATTTATCAGTTCCTCTTTTGATTTCCAACATTATCATATGAAGTAGTTGTGATAATATCTATAGTTTCTTACCTCTTTGCCATAGGGCGAATCAGTGCCCGGTTGTGAGGAAGCGAAGGCTGAGGGAGGCTCGCGGGACCTCGCTGGTAGACAGTCGGGGTAGCAGAACTATCGCCCTCGGTGGCCTCGTCCTCGGCCGCCTCATCCTCGGTCTGTCGGACGTCCTCGTCCTCGACCTCGTCCTCGGGCATGCCCGTCACGTGCTCCTCCTCCATCACCTCGTCTAAAGGTGGCGGGGAAGGAGTCCGCTGCCTCCTGCTGACCCTGATCCTCCTCCTCTTACCTCCTGTGGATGCTACCCCTGACCCCGACCCCTCGTCTGAAATAGGAGTGCGTGGTCTCCCGTAAAGGGAGGCCGTCTCACGTCGTGGACGGCTGCTCGCCATCACCTGCAATCACAAAGAATGAACAAGACTTATTAGTATATATATTAGAAATAGATTTAAAATAAATAAAGAAAACACAAACTAAAACAAACGTAGTATTACATGTATTAGGAATAATCTTCATGATTAGGATCATAGGTGTCGTCATCACTGTCAAAATTGTCCAAATGGGCAACACTATCTGAAGGTTCTATGTTGTCTTCGTCGTCATTGCCTAGCCTTAATCGGTCAAGCATTTCTATGTCCTTGGCATTTTGCACCACATCTCCATCAACCTCGTCATCCTCCGTTTCGTTGTCTACTTCCATTTCGATCGCTTCGGGTAAGACTATCTCAAACGTGCCTGGTAGCCCATCTTCTTGATAGAACTGTCCATCATATGTGTTTGCGTTGAAGTTGTAATCGTCATCGTTTGGGGCAGGTAGTTTACCGTGTGGAGACACCTGGTGCACAATAGCCCAACCCTTAAGATCCACTTTGTCTTGGTTGGCATATCGTGTATAGTACACCTGCATGGCCTGTTGAGCCACAATGTAGACATCTTTTCCTGGATAGATGGAATATTCTCGAATCTCGACTAGCCCAAGATGAGGGGTCTGTCTTATTTCTCGAGGATTAAACTAGTGGCATTTGAACATGACAGGTTCATGTTTGTAACCATGAAAAGAGAGTTCATAGATTTCCTCAACTCTACCATGATAGTCAAGGCCATCAGTGCCAGGAGTACAAACTCTGCTATTTGTGGTTTTCTGTTTGGGCCGAGTCTGCTCATATCTTGTTGTGTGGAAGCGATATCCGTTCATGTCATAACCGGTAAATGACTGCACCCTAACGTCATATCCGCCTGCAACCTCTCTCAACTCCTCACTCATGGACGAGTTAGTCTGGGCCTGCAAGCTCAAGCATGATAGGTCATTATATTAATCGAACGAACGAGAAACTTGGAATATGGAACGTGGGGGCTAAATTGGACATTACCTTTTGTTTGAACCAAGAAATGAAATCAGGCCTCCCCGCACCCGCACCCCGAGAAAGAAGGGTGTCATGTTCCTACGAGGTAGGATCCCTTGATTGATGCCAGGACTCACGAACAAATTCCCTGTCCGAACGAGAATCAGTGGGGTTGCTTGAAGAATATTCAGGGCGTATTGAAACAAGTTCGTCGAGAACTTACTCGATGAACGGCTGCACCTCGGGAAGGTTGGTCAACACATATAGCATGACACTTCGCCACTCTTCATTTCCCAATATCTTATTGGTCGATCCACTTGCGCTGCCGAGTTGGCCTTGGAACAGGCTGTGGGTCCATTCATTTTCGCCAACATTGTAACAAGGGAGTGGATTATGATTGCTAGGAAGTTTCGGCTTGTAGTATAGTGTTGTGAAGTTTGCCACCTCCTCCCTTAGACTTGCCTCTACAATGGAAGCCTTAATTCTAGCTTTATTTGTACATTTCTTGCGAAGAGTCTTTAGACATCTCTCAATTGGATAGCACCACCGGGCTTGCACAGGCCCCCCAAACGTGCCTCGGATAGGAGGTGCACAATCAGATGCTGCATGGGCAAGAAGAAGCCGGGTGGAAAGATCTTCTACAGCTTACAGAGCAACACAGGTGCCGCTTTTTCTAAGTCCTGAGCGATGGTCTGAGATATCTCCTTGGCACCAAGCTGACGGAAGAAAAAGCTCAACTCTGCCAGCACTTGCCAGATATGGTCAGGGACATAGCCTCGGACCATCACCGGAAGAAGCCGCTCAATCTATATGTGGTAGTCATGATTCTTCATCCCGTTGACTCGTAAAGTGCCTAAGTTCACTCCCCTGCTCAGATTCGCTGCATATCCATCTAGGAACATTAACGTCTTGATCCATTTTAGTACTTCCCTCCTTTGATCGGGTTCCAAGACGAAATTGACCTTAGGTCTTTTCCATTGTTTGTTTCGGCCACTAGGAGGCCGCATCTCTTACTTCGGTCTATCACACAACGTCGCTAGGTCCACTCTAGCCTTAACATTGTCCTTAGACTTGTCAGTGTTCATGAGAGTTCCCCAAAGTGCCTCAGCGATATTCTTTTCGGTGTGCATTACATCAATGTTATGTGGCAGAAGAAGGTCATCGAAATAGGGGAGCCTCGTCAAGCCGGACTTATGAGTCCACATATGTTCCTCACCATATCCCACAAAACCACCTCCTTCATTGGGCACGAGAGCATCTATCTGAGCATGCACCTCAGCACCACTCTTCATGCACGGTTTAGGGTCTATCACTGCAACACCTTTCGTAAAGTTCTTGATATCTTGTCTGAATGGATGGTTAGAAGGGAGGAATTGACGATGCCTGTCGAACGACGAATACTTGCCACCCTTCTTCAACGAAATGAACCTCACAGCTTCCTTGCATATTGGGCATGGGAACTTCCCGTGGACACACCAGGCGACGAATAACCCATACGCTAGGAAGTCATGCAGGGAGTAGTGGTACCAAACATGCATCTTGAAGGATGATTTTGTAGCTCGGTCGTATGTCCATACCCCCTTCTCCCAAGCGTCGATCAATTCATCAATCATAGGCTCCATGTACACACTCATATTACTCCTCGGGTGTCCAGGAATTATCAACGACAAGAAGACATTATGCCGTTGAAAGGAGATGCCGAGGGGGAGATTCAGGGGGATAACAAACACGGGCCAACATGTGTATGGGGCAGACAACTGTCCATAAGGATTGAACCCATCTGTTGCCAGCGTGACACGTACATTACGAGCCTCAGCTGCTTTGTCAGGATGTTTGTCATTAAAGTACGTCCATGCTTCGGCATCGGACGGATGCACCATCGTCCATGGCTTGTACCGTACACCTTCTTTATGCCATGTCATCTGTTTCATGGATTCCTCGGTCATGAAAAGCCGTTGGATCCTCGGCACAAACGGAAGGTGCCGTAGGACTTTCGCGGGGATTGTAAGCTGCCTCTTCTGGCCATCTCCAGAGTCTACCTCCAGGTACCATGAGGATTTACACTTTAGACAGTACTTTGCATCCTTGTGATCTTTCCTAAATAAGACGCAGCCCTTTAGACAAACATGTATCTTGTCATATGGCATCTTAAGCATATGAAGTAGTTTCTGTGACTCGTGCAAGTTCTTTGGCAGAATGTGCTTCTCCGGTAGCATGCTGCCAAACACGGCCAACATCTTATCAAAGCCTTCGCGACTCAGATTTAACTCGGCCTTCAACCCCATAACACGTCCAATGGCATCTAGCTGAGAAACCATTGTACTCTCATGAAGGGGTTTTTGTACCGAGTCCAACATTTCGTAGAAGGCCTTAGCGGCTTCCTCCATCTCCTCCTTCTCACGTCCTTCTATGAAGTGAGCTTGGTGAGTGTCATCTAGCATGTCTGCTACTCCGGCATCATCATCAAAAGCCTCGAGGCATGGTCTCACCACCTCCGCTCTTATACGATCTGCTTCACCATGGTGGATCCACCAGTGGTAGCCAGCCGTATAACCATTGTACACAAGATGTTTACCCATGGTCACCTTGTCTACCCTTCTATTGTTGTCACATTTGCTACAGGGACACCAAAGTTTAGAATGTCCTTTAGCTACACCCGAGCTCCATGCATGTTCCAAGAAAGCATCTGTCCCATTCACCCACTCAATGTCAAAGTCACTCCTGCTTCTCCGGCCCGTGTACATCCACTGACGGTCTTCCATCCTTCCACATATACAGCACATAGTAATGTAACTATCAATTGCATCTACGCGGTGTTCCTACTCTCTAATAGGTGAGGATAGGTCCTAATCCCACCCGCGGATGCGTAGATGAGGTTAGTTTCCATGCTCCGCTCCCTATCTGAGACAGAATTTCGGCAGCACCTCCCCGCTGTTCTCCCGATACACGTCCTGCAAGGGAGAGTGTGTATCCAGAGAACAACAAGGAGGTGATGCCAAAAGTCTGCCTCGGACCGGAGCGAACCATGGAAACTAACCTCATCTACGCATCCGCGGGCTGTCTAAAAAATATGGACAATCCGAAACAGATACGGTCGCAGATATGCAAAGATCTACATACCTCCGATCAGATCTGCTTTTGGACGGAGACGCCTTAATCGGGTTCGCGACCTCGACCATGATCTGAGATAGAGGGGTTATACCTAAGGTGCCGGTGAGGTCAGGGCTAGCAGAGGCGGTGTCGAGTCGAGCGTGAGTGGCAAGGCGACCTTGGTGCAAAGTGCAGACCCACAACGCCCACGAAGATGATCGGGGTCCTCTGGTCCCCTCCGATGGATCCTCCGCAATATAAAAAGGCAACAAAGTTAGTATTTGTTAAAAATTGGCAGACTCCTCCGCACGGTGAGGTTTCCATAACCTATAAAAAGAACGGCACAAAGGCCGACATTCACACACACACGGAAGGCCGACAACGACAACGGCATGGAGGCCCTCATATCGACATACTCTGACGTAAGGCCAACACAACCACATACTGCACGAAGGCCAATTACGAGAGTTTTACCTAGTGTTGCGGGAGGAGTCGGGCGTCGCAGTGCGAGGTTGAGTTTCTTCTCCCGGCGAGGTCGAGGGCGCCGGAGTACTCCTCTCCCCTTCCCTCTCTCTCTTCTCCTTCTCCTCCTCCTCCTCCTCCTTCCTCTTCTTCTCCTTCTCCTCTCCTTCTCTCTCTTCTTCCTTCTCTTCCCTTCCTCCTTCTCTCTTTTCCTTCTCTTCTTCCTCCTAATTCACCTCTGCCTCCTCCCCTCCAACACAGTGGCGACACTGTGCCAAGCCGAGGGTTGGCCTCGGGTGGCGGTGGGGATGGGGGCGGCCTGGCGCTTGAGGGGCCACCGGTGGGGGGGTGGAGGGGGGGGGCCGGCCTGGGGGGAGGAGGGACGGCCTGGAGGGAGGGGCCACGGTGGAGGTGGGCCAGGCGTGCAGCTGACTCTGAGGGGGCCACCGTGGTGGTGGTGGGGGGTGGAAGAGGGGCGGGCAGGGCACTGGCGGCGGCCGGTGGGAGCCGAGGTCGAGGAGGGCGGCCAGGTGGGCGCACGGGGGGGCGGGGGGACAGCCAACAAGGTGGCGGGTGGTGAGGTGAGGTGGCGGGGTGTGAACCTTGGCTGCTGGCCTCCAGGATTTTGGGGATTTTGGGCCGACCCGGTATTTTAGGTTTGGGCCTTTTGCCGATGGCCTGATCTAGGGCCCTCAAGCAAAGCTTTTTTTTTTAAAATCTTTGCCGAGTGCCCCACTCGGCAAAGACTCTAAGAAGATCTTTTGCCGAGTGTCAATCGGCACTCGGCAAATTTTCAATTTTTTTGTTTTTTTACCCCAATTTTTTTTGTTGGGCCGCCTACATTGTTTACAACTTCATGTTCAAATTTGGTGCTTTTTCTAGTTTTTTTGTTATATTTGGTTGATTAATTTGATTATGTTGAATTTTATATATAATTCAAATTTGAGCTGCAAGTGCATGGAATATTGTAATCTAGTGCTTGAAAAATGTTATTCATGATATTTGGTGTATGTTGAGTCTCTATCCACGAACTCGCATCAAATTTCTCTGCATCTTCTTCACGTAACATGACGAACTTGTCAAAAAAGTTTTTTAAAATTATATCTTCCAAAAATCACGAAACTTGTCGAGGTGTCATGTTATCCATGTGGCTGTGATAAAAAATTGAGAATGTTTACATGTGGAGATGTCTGGGTTTTATGCATCTGACGTTGCAACTTGCTCGAAACATTCTCAATTTTTTACCACAACCTACACATGCGATAACATGACACCTCGACAAGTTTTTCGGATTTTCGGACTCAGATGGACTTTATATAATTAAAACACTTTTTTCAAGTGGCTCATCATGTTACGTGAAGAAGATGCGCTAAATTTGATAATGAAGTTCGTGGATAGAGACTCAACATACACCAAATATCATGAATAACATTTTTCGAAGCACTAGATTACAATATTCCATTCACTTGCAATTCAAATTTGAATTATATATAAAAATTCAACATAATCAAATTAATCAACCAAATATAACAAAAAAAACTAGAAAAAGCACCAAATTTGAACATGAAGTTGTAAACAATGTAGGCGGACCCAACAAAAATTTTGGGTAAAAAAAAAAAAAAAAATTGAAAATTTGCCGAGTGCCAGCTTGGCACTCGGCACTCGGCAAATAAATTTTTAAAAGAAAAAAATTCAAAAACGGTTAAAAAGTCTTTGCCGAGGGCCTAACGGTGATGTCCTCGGCAAAGATTGACGGCAGGGGATGGACGTCGTGTCAGGTGGTGTTGCCGAGGGCCGGCCCTTAGCCCTCGGTAAAGAATTATTGTTGTCGTGTGCTTGTCTTTGCCAAGGGTCTGGCCTCGACAAAGAGTCTTTACTGAGGGCTGTTCTTTGCCGAGTGCCCGAGCATTTTCCCTCGGCAAATTCTCAGGCTCTCGGCAAAGATGCTCTCCGGTAGTGTATGGCGACATGGAAGGAGTAACTGGCTAACTGCTGCTGCAAATGGGAAGCACTGCCAGTCACACACAACAATGCACTTCCCTTGGACTGATGCTAGCGGTGGCGTCTTGTTCTTGGCCCTCTTTGTCCGCCGTTTGTCCTGCATCTGCATGCATATGTAGAGGGCCCATATATATGTAGAACACTGTACACTGTGCATATATATACAGTACTGCTGGAGTCTGCAGCAGGCTATTAGTAGCTACATACATTGCCTGAAGAAGTCGACTCCTCTGTTTGTTTTAAATAAATCCCAGTAGGAGGCAACCCCACCTGTTTTCCTCAAATAAATAATAATAATAATAATAATACATGCTGTATATGATTTGGGCTTCCATCTGATACTAGAAAACATCCACCGTACCAACAGGAGCAACTTTTAAATGAACCATGCATATATAACCTTACTTACCATCGCCGTGGAGTGCAGTGAATTATTCAGTCCAACCAAGCGGCCGGCCGGAAGCAGAAGCACACTGCATGCAGTGATCTCTGATGGTTACAGGGGCCCCGGCCGGGTATGTAGGGTTTCCGTCCGTTTGGACCCATCGCGCGCGCGGTCGATCCCTCCCATGAAAGGTGCGTGATGGCATGCGATCGATGGATGCTAGCTTAGGGCCGGGACGAGACGATTCAGACTGGCCTCGCCGCTCGTACTTTTCTGTCTTTTTGTGCCTTTAATTGGGACGCCAACAGCAGCCAACCAACCCCGGCCCGTTGTTTGGCTCGGTTCAAGTGTTATTTGCTGCAATCCAATCAGGAGCCGGTAAAATGCCTAATAGCCACCTGTTCTGCAGCAACGACAGCGATGGCGAGCTGTTGTACTGCAGTACTGTGTGGGCGAGGGTGTTTGTGTCACCATCCCATTTGTCCCTTCCCGGCTGTAAACTTTTTCCTTTTTTCTACGGAGTAGCTGCACTACCAGTGTACCATCTTCTATACCTCCTACGGAGTACAGTACAAGCAAGAAGTGGCAGCAGTTATGGAGAAGAGGAGAGCTGGAGAGGGCAGGGGCAGCAGTAGCTAACTAGGCGGACGCACGCACGCAGCAGCAGCATTGTTTCCCATCCTCCCACACCACACGCCAACCCAAGCATGCATGCAACAAGGCATTATCCAAGGGGCCGGGGCATGCGCGCGCCTTGAGCACGCACACTACTACTAGCTCACAGTCACAGGCACAAGCAAGCGACTGCCGATCGATAAACTACTGTACTGCCCTCTAATATAATCTGGCATTGAGATCCCCACAACTCAAGCGGGGATTAATTAATTAAACAAGGTGGTAAAGAGGGATCAGGGCGATAGAATAGGCGGTGCAACCATTATAGGGTGCAGGGAGGAATTGCTAGTTTATACAGATCCAGGCTACTGCTTTGCGTATTTTATCTAGCAGAGCACCAAAGGCCTTGGACATGGACGAGAAAGCTGTCTGCCTGTGCCTCTACCTGTGCCTGTGCTTGTGCGTGCCTGCCCTTGAACCAAGGGACACCGGCGATGCGAGCGGAGCGGAGCCAGCAGACTCCCACATGGCTCCCAGGTGGAGAGGAGAGGAGAGATCTATCAACTATAATCATCTAATCCGCTATCCATCTATCATCATTCACCCACCCTAAACAATCTAGCTAGAACGTACCGTCGAAAGCATCATAAACTAGTCCATTTACGCGCCTCAACTGTTGGATTTTTATGTATGGCTTTCACTATTTACTATTACAATTATTTTATCACCTTGTGTGTGGAAATACTATTGATATATTTGGTTGATAATTAATAATGAACTCGAGGAATTTGTACTCGAGATGCCGAGGACATTTGTGCTGGAATACAGTATGGAGGAATAATTTAGATCGACTCTACTGGAATATATTTATTATGTACATACGTATTTTGCCCGGATACAACACAATGGAAGAGGAAGAGCTGGGTTTGTTTTGCATGATCGGCTCTGCAGGCTGTTGACCCACATAATTAGATTGGAATTGATCTCACATATACAATCTAATTATGACACATGACTCATACATGTGTGCTAGGGGCTAATATATTTTAGACTCGGAATACTAGCATGTATGATCGTGGTCGGTGACATGGTTCAGGTGTCACACGATTTGTCGGAACACTGGTGTTACAACACCTGAAAGTGAAGTCTATAAATAGGTCATACCCTCTAGCGTCGTAATACATTGAAGTCTATAAATAGGTCATACCCTCTAGCGTCGTAATACATTGTGAGCGACACCATAAAAAAGGCTGAGGAATAGAGGGTAGACCACGTAGCCCACAAATGTATCGGAGCCAAGTTACCTGGGGGCTAGCGTGGCCAACCCAACTCAGCTGCCGCCATTTTTTTTTCGCTGCGAATTCCTTGGCCGCCGCCACCGCCGTCCACACAAAAATCGAATCTGAGCCTTGGCCTGTGCATCCTCGCCGGCGCCCTTGGGCCCTTGCTCCCTTGGGCAGCACCACGTCTCCACGCAAATCACAGCCAGCGGCTTCAGATCGCCTCCGTTACGCACGTGGATATCTGGAACTAGCAAGAAGTGAGTACGTGCCCAAGAACAAGAACCTTGCGTGCTGCCCTTGTCTACACGCAGATCAAGGAAGGAAGGTCACTTGTTCATCAAAGTTTAATCTACGTTCATCCTCCGGCTTGTATTTTTCTGGTAAAGTGTTCTATCACTCACAATGGCATCCAACGCTGTGTTTGCTGAATTGCTTAGAAACGGCAAGTTAGATGGCTCCAATTTTACGGTTTGGAAGCGGAAAATCATGTATTTACTTGTTGTCGAGAACATTGATTATATTATTGATGCACCTGAACCGGAAGAGCCAAAGAAAGATGCCACTGCTGAGGAAAAGTCGGAATATATGCTTGAATATGAAAACTGGGTTAAGGATAATAAGAAGGCTCGTGTATTTATGTTGGGATCTATGTCTGATTCTTTAGCTGCTGAATATGAGAGTGAACGGAATGCCCAGAAAATTATGGGCAGACTGGAAAAAGATTTTGGTGATATATCTCTTGTTAAAGTGCTTAGCCTTGTTAATCGGTTTCTCTCTACCAAGATGAATGAAGGTGCTTCAGTTAATGAGCATATAAATAAACTCTCGGTTCTCGGAGAGGAATTAAAAATTGTCGGTTATCCTTTTCAAGAAGAAGTGCAGGTTATGGTTGTCTTGAACTCTCTGCCAAATTCATGGGAACAATTTAAGATGTCATTTTGTCATTCTGAGCGTACACTAAACATGCGCAACCTGAGGCATCATTTGCTCATGGAAGAAGATAGGAAATTCTCCCAGGGAAAGGAAAGGAACTCAAATAATTCAGAATTACACCTTGGAGAAGAAAGACACAATGCAAATAAAAGGAACTGGCACAAGAAGAAAGGTAAAGGTGATTTGAGGGACAAGCTGAACAAGAAACGCGATCGTGATGATCGTGTAAATTATGACTCATCTCAGAGGAATGACAAAAATAAAAAGGCTTCCCTTGTCACAGCTGTAGTCAGATTGGGCACTTTAGATCTGAATGCAGGAAGAAGAAGAAATATAATAATGATAAGAAGAAGCAAGACAATCATGATGATCCCAAAGGCAGCCCTTCAGAGGAAGGTATGCATTATGTTAATGTTTGCACTGAAGCTTTATTTACTACTATTTTTCCAAATAGCTGGGTTGTCGACACCGGTTGTACATCACATATTGCAAGAGACCGTAAATGTTTTACTTCCATGCAAACAATTCCAAGGGGAAATAGATATGTCTACTTAGGCACTAATGCTAAAGCTGATATACTTGGAATTGGAAATTATGTTCTTAAACTCCCTGGTGGAGGAAAGTTATTGTTGAAGGGCACCTTATATTCACCTAGCATGAGAAGGAATTTAATATCAGTCTCCCAGCTGGAATCTATTGGTTATGATATACTATTTGGAAATGGAAGAGTTAAAATATTGCTCAATGGGAAATTAGTTCATACTGGTATTCGCCATGACTGCCTCTATTTTCTTGATAATTTAATAGAAGGTGCCAACTCTGATTGCTTAGTTGGTGAAGATAACTCCATAGTGAGGAACAATGACAAGAACACATGCTCAGAATCTTATTTATGGCATTTACGACTTGGTCACATATCTAAAAACAGAATTAAAAGGCTAATTAATTCTGGAATTCTAAACTTTAAGTGGGAGGATTTTGGTACTTGTGAGGCATGTATAAAGGGTAAAATGAACCGTGAGCCTTTTCCAAAGGCGGAAAGATCTAAGGAGCCTCTTGCTATTATTCATTCTGATATTTGTGGAGAAATGTCTACTCCCACTAGTGGTCAAAAGCTTTATTTTATCACATTCATTGATGATTGTTCTAGATATGGTTATGTGTATCTTCTAAAACACAAGTCGGAAGGGTTTGATGCTTTTAAGGCATTTAAAACTGAAGTGGAAAATCAGTTGAATAAAACAATTAAAGTTTTAAGAATTGATCGTGGGGGAGAATACACTTCAGGAATATTAAATGTTTTTTTGTAAAGAGAATGGAATTATTCATCATTATACTATGCCATATACTCCACAACAAAACGGTGTAGCCGAGCGGAGGAATAGAACACTTGTGGATATGGTTAGGTCCATGATGGCCTATTCTGATCTCCCTTTGTTATTTTGGGGTGAAGCTTTGCATAATGCTGTTTATTTATTAAACCATTCACCATCTAAAGCTGTCACGGTCACTCCTTACGAGTTGTGGACCGGAAGAAAACCCTCACTTCGTTATTTAGCTGTTTGGGGATGTAATGCTCAAATTAGAGTGCCAAATCAACATCTTACTAAGTTGCATCCTAAAAGCACACCAGGAATTTTATTGGTTATTCTACAGAATCAAAAGGGTATCGTTTTTATGATCCTTGAAAGCATCTAGGCCCCTAGTTGGGTTTCGATGATTAATGACAATACATGATTACTGCGACTAATGTGTGTTTTGCAGAGGCAATTAAGTTAGGTCACGGTAATGGAGATCGATTGGGCTATCATGATGGTCATTCCCCTACGATGGAAATCATTTCGGTTTTAAAAGGATGGACGACAAAGTTAAGGATGGACTAGTTCTAAGTGTCGATTGGAGTTGTAGTGACACTTAGAGTAGTTTAGGACTTTATTTTTCCTTTGGCCGTACTATTAAGGGGGTATAGACGGGTAGCTTGACCTAGGTGAGTCTAATGGATTAGGTGTGGTGCACACTTGCTAAAACTAGCGCTAGGTAGCTCCTACATAGTCCTTAGATCCAATGGAGCAAACTTCATTCACATATGATCGAGAGTTGGAAGTGAATGGAGGGTCAAATACTGACCGGACGCTGGTTCCGGTTTGACCGGACACTGGCTCAGGGTCCGGTCAGTTCATTTGACCGAGGTGTTTTCGTTCGGTGCGACCGGACGCTGAGAGGTCAAGTGACCGGACGCTGAGAGCCAGCGTCCGGTCGTTTCCAGTAAGGTTCCAGAAAGGGAAAATCACGACCTGACACGTCCGGTCAGTGTTGACCGGACGCTGGCCAGCGTCCGGTCACACTATAAACACTAGAGTTCGGGGTGAACTGACCGGTGCGTCTGGTCAACATGACTGGAGCGTCCGGTCACCCCGTAGAGGCACATAACGGTTTGCTTTTCAGCCGGTGTTATAAATACAATCTCCACTCGTGTGTGGAGGTACTTTTGCTCATTCCAACAGCTGAGAAACACCTTAGAGAGTGCCAAGAAGAGCAAGATCTTAGTGAGCTGATTGAGATTTGAGAATCCCAAAGAGAGCCCTCATTAGTGAGATCAAGAGTAGCAAAGTGTGCATCCACCCTTCTCATTAGGCTTGTCGTGATCAAGTGAGAGTCCGTACTTGTTACTCTTGGTGATCGCCATGATCTAGACGGCTTTGGTGGTGATTGTGAGCTTGGTGATCATCCGAAGAGCTTGTGGATGACCCAACTCAAGTTGTGAGCAGTTGTGGGTCATTCACCGCGACGGAGTGTCGAAGAATCAACCTGTAGAGAGCACTTGATCCTTGAGCGGATCAAGGAGGAGCAACACCCTTACGCGGGTGCTCCAACGAGGACTAGTGGGGAGTGGCGACTCTCTGATACCTCGACAAAACATCACCACATTCCTCCTTCTCTATTTACTTTGAGCAATTCATTTATTGTCTTTACATTCATAAAATTGCCATGCTAGAGTAGGATTAGAACTTAGGTTGCAAGTCTTTTATGTGGTAGAACAATTAGAAACACTTTTAGGCACAAGTGGTTAATTGGGCTAATCATAGGATTTAATTATTGCAAAGAAATTTAAAATTAGCCCAATTCACCCCCTCTCTTGGGCATCTTGATCTTTCAATTGGTATCAGAGCCTTGTGCTCACATATTTAGGCTTAACCGCCTAGTGAAAGATGTCTCACGGGGATGGACCTCCTCCTATCTTTGAGGGGGACGATTTTCCATATTGGAAAATTCACATGGAGGTGTATCTAGAAGCTCTAGATGTTGGAATTCTTAGAGCCGCCTCACAAGGTTTCCCAAAACCTTGGGATGCCGCACACCCACAAGGCGATGAGTTGAACTATGAAAAGTGAAATGCAAAGCCTAGAAACACCATATTTAGAGGCCTTTGTAAAGATGTATTCAACCAAGTAAGGAACCACAAAGACGCCCACGCACTATGGTCGGACGTTTATGCGCTCCATGAGGGAACAAAGAGTGAGCGTGAGGAATGCTATCATCTTGTCATGAAAAAGCTTAACTCTTTTGAAATGCTTCCTAAAGAATGTGATAATGAAATGTATTCACGTTTGAATGTTCTTATAGAGGAAGTCAATGGGCTTGGACTAACTCAAATGCAACCATCCGATGTTGTAAGAAAGATCTTGAGTGTCCTCTCCATTGATAAATATGGGCATATTGTAACCGTGCTTCATCAAGGTGATCTTTCCACTGCTACACCAACACAAATCTTAGGAAAGATCAATGCTCATAAGATGTACATGCATATCACACCTCAAGATGGCTCATCCTCTAACAAGAAGAAAAAGACAAAGACTTGGCATTCAAGGCTAGCCAAGAGAAGGGCAAAGCAAGACTTAAGTATGAGAGCTCAAGTGATGATGAAGTTGATGATACAAGTCTTGCTCTCATGGTGAAGAAAACCGCTAAGATGCTAAAGAAGCTCAACAAGAGTGGCATCAAGTTCGATGGCAAGAAGAAGAAGTTCTTCACAAGCTCTAGAAGGAAGCCAATCTCCGAGATGGATTACTACAATTGTGGAGAACTTGGTCATCTAGCTCACCAATGCACAAGGCCCAAGAAAGACAAGTTCAAGAACAAGAACAAGGGCAAGAAAGATGACTCAAGTGATGAAGATGAGAAGAAGAAAGACAAGCCATACAAGAAGAGAGATGGCAAGAAGGACTTCTACAAGAAGAAGAAGAGTGGAAAGACATACATCATCGGTGATTGGCTCACGGACATTGATTCATCTAGTGGCTCATCCGATGATGATAGTGATAATGAGAAGGTGGCCGCCATTGTTATTGACTCTTCATCATCTTCACCGCCACCACCGCCATCATCCTTTACACACCTATGCCTTATGGCCAAAGGTGAACGAAAGGTATCACATGATGATGATAGTAGTGGTGATGATCATGCTCATAATAATGATAGTGATGATGATGAATATGAATCACCTTCTTATGATGATCTTGCTAAATTGCTAAAAAAATACACTAAGATCATTATAAAGACTAGGGCTAAAAATGAAAAGCTTGAAATTAAGAATGATTATCTCTTAGCTAAATGTGACATAGCCGAAAAGTCTAGTGTTGAGCTTAGAGAAGCAAATGATGCTATATCATCCAAACTCAAGGAGCTCAAATCTTCTAAGAAAGAGCTTAAAGATAAACATGATAAACTTGAGTGGGTGCATAAAGAGCTCATCACTAGCCATAACAAGCTAAAAGATGAATATACTACTCTCAAGATTAATCATGACAATCTTGTTATTGCTCAAGAATTTTTATCCAATGAGCCACATGATGCTACTAATGATATTGTTAAGATTGATATAGCTACATCATGTGATGATTTAATTGATAAGAGAATTGAGCAAGGATCTAGTGGCAAAGGCAAGCAAGTGGTTGAGTGCAATGACTATGATGAGTATGTCAAGCTCAAGCATGATAATGAAAAGCTCAAGAAAGAGTTTGAAGATTTCAAAATCCACAATACCATTGTGCTAGAAACTCTTGATCATGATGGTGACTTGATTCTTGAGAATGAGAAGCTAAAAGAAGAAAACAAGAAACTCAAGGAAGAGAGAAACAATGTTGCACTCAAGGAAGATAAAAGTAGTGATGCACTCAAGGAAGAGAACAAGAAGCTCAAGTTGGAAAAAGAGCATCTTAAGATTGGATTGAGCAAGTTCACAAGAGGCAAGCATCTTCAAACTGAGCTACTAATGAACACCGTCATGAAGATGGATAGAAGTGGCTTTGGATATGTGGCAAATATAGAGAAGAAGAAGGCTCAAGCTCAACAACAACAATCAAAGCCGAAGCTAAAGCCAAAGAGATTCTTTGAGTGTGGACAAGAAGGTCACTTTGCTCATGAGTGCCAAACTCCACCACCACAACCCTTGCCCAAACATACTAGACCTTTTGCCTTCAATGCTTATTACATGCTTAGAAAGGACACTAGTAGTAAAATGGAAGTCATGTTCTTAGGACCTCCCAACAAGAATAGACTTAAGAAGATTTGGGTTGCAAAGTCACTTGTTGAGAAGGTGAAGGGCCCTCAACGAGTTTGGGTTTCTAAAGCTTGATCTCTTGTGTGTAGGTGAACTACAAGACTAGTGGAAGTCATTGGGTTATTGATAGTGGTTGCACACAACATATGACCGGTGATCCTCGTATGTTCACCTCACTAGATGAAGAAGTAGATGGACAAGAAAGAATCACATTTGAAGATAATTCAAAGGGCAAGGTTAAAGGGTTGGGCAAAGTGGCAATATCAAATGATCATTCTATCTCAAATGTGCTATATGTTGCTTCATTGAGCTTCAACTTGCTATCCGTTGGACAATTGTGTGATCTTAGCTTTCAATGTTTGTTCACCGAGAAGGAAGTTGTTGTATCTAAGAAGGATGATGATCAAGTGATATTCAAAGGATTTAGATACAACAACCTATATCTAGTGGACTTTACCTCCGAAGATACAAACTTGAAGACTTGCCTATTTACCAAAACAACACTTGGGTGGCTATGGCATAGAAGACTTACTCATGTTGGGATGAGCTCACTCAAGAAGCTAATGAAGAATGATTTGGTGAGAGGGTTGAAGGATGTGAAGTTTGAGAAGGACAAGCTTTATAGTGCATGTCAAGCCAGCAAGCAAGTTGCAAATACTCATCCAACCAAAGCTTTCATGTCAACCACAAGAGTGCTAGAACTCCTTCACATGAATTTATTTGGACCAACCACATACAAGAGTTTGGATCAACCACATACATGGGTATTCTTCCTTCATGACAAATCCAAAGTTGCATCTTGTTTCAAGAAGTTTGCCAAGAGAGCTCAAAATGAATTTGAAGTGAAGCTAAAGAAGATAAGAAGTGACAATGGAAAGGAATTTGACAACACAAACATAGAAGCTTATTGTGATGAAGTTGGAATCAAACATAAGATCTCCGCAACATATACTCCTCAACAAAATGGTGTAGTTGAGAGGAAGAATTGGACATTGATCACTCTTGCAAGAACAATGATTGATGAGTACAACACCCCTGAAGCTCTATGGGCGGAAGCTATCAACACCGCATGCTATGCATCCAACCGCCTATTGCTTCAAAAGTTCCTTAGCAAGACACCTTATGAGTTGCTCAAATGCTACATCTACAAGAAGCGACAACACCTAGGGAAGTTTCAAAGATGTTGTGATATTGGTTTTCTTGTTGGTAACTCATCAAAGTCCAAAGCATATAGAGTATTTAATCATGCCACTGGCTTGGTTGAAGAAACATATGATATGAAATTTGATGAATCTAACGGCTCCCAAGGAGCACATAAGAATCTTGATGATGTAGGTTATGAACCATTGAGGGAGGCTATGAAGAACATTCTGGTTGGAGACATCAAGCCTAAAGATGATGAAGATGATGTACAAGTGATTGATCCACCCTCTTCATCAAGTGTGCCACAAGATGGTGATAAAGATGGGAGAGTAGAAAATGAAGACACTCATGTCTCTCATGAGCAAATGGTGATACAAGCACAAGATGTTGATGCTCCACATCCTCCTCCTCAAGTGGTCAATAGAAGAAATACACCTCTACTACAAGATCATCCATAAGATCTCAAAATAGTTAGTCCATTAAAGGGTGTAATGACTCGCTCACAAAAACTTGCTTCATTTATTGCTCATCACTCTTTTGTCTCTTGCTTTGAGCCTACTAAGGTAGAAGAAGCTCTTCAAGATCCGGATTGGATAAATGCTATGTATGAAGAGTTAAACAACTTCACCCGTAATGAAGTTTGGACTCTTGAAGAGCGACCAAAAGGTGCAAGAGTCATTGGAACAAAGTGGGTGTTCCACAACAAGCAAGATGATCAAGGTGTTGTTGTGAGGAACAAGGCAAGATTAGTTACAAAGGGGTTCTCTCAAGTTGAAGGTTTGGATTTTGGAGATACCTTTGCACCGATTGCAAGATTAGAAGCCATTCGTATCCTCCTCGCATATGCATCACATCATAAAATAAAATTATATCAAATGGATGTAAAAAGTGCATTTTTAAATGGCTTTATTAATGAACTAGTCTATGTTGATCAACCTCATGGGTTTGAATACCCTAGATATCCTAATCATGTTTATAGGTTGTCCAAGACATTATATGGGCTTAAGCAAGCCCCAAGAGCTTGATATGAGCACCTTCGGGACTTCCTCATTGAGAAGGGCTTCACCATTGGGAAGGTTGACACCACTCTATTCACCAAGAAGCTTGATGGCATATCTTCATTTGTCAAGTGTATGTTGATGATATCATCTTTGGATCATCAAAAGAAGAATCTTGCAAAGAGTTTGGTGAATTGATGTCGAAGAAGTTCGAGATGTCAATGATTAAAGAGCTTACATTCTTTCTTGGTTTTCAAGTCAAGCAAATGAGAGAAGGGATTTTCATCTCTCATGAGAAATATACAAATGATCTTCTCAAGAGATTCAAGATGGATGAATATAAGCCAATCAAGACACCAATGCCAACTAATAGATATCTCAACCTAGATGAGGGAGGTAATAAGGTTGATCAAACTCTCTATCGCTCTATGATTAGTAGCTTGTTATATTTAACCGCATCTAGGCCCGCCATCATGTTTAGTGTGTGTATATGTGCTAGATTTCAAGCTAATCCTAAGGAAACTCATTTAATTGCCGTAAAAAGAATCCTTACGTATCTTAAGCACACACCAAGCATTGGCCTTTGGTATGCCAAAGGAGCTAGATTTGAATTAATTGTCTATTTCGATTCGGATTATGTCAGGTGCAAAGTTGATAGAAAAAGCATATTCAGAGGGCGCCATTTGCTTGGTAGATCACTTGTGTCTTGGTCCTCCAAGAAACAAAATAGTGTGGCTTTGTCCACCGCCGAAGCGGAATACATTGCCGCGGGTGCTTGTTGTGCATAAATACTTTACATGAAACAAACTTTGCTAGACTATGGTGTAGTTCTAGAAAAAGTACCTCTTTTGTGCGACAATGAAAGTGCGGTAAAACTTGCAAATAATCCGATTCAACACTCTCGCACCAAGCACAGATATCCGTCATCACTTTCTTAGAGATCATGTTGCTAAAAATGATATATCATTAGAAGGTGTAAGGACCGATGATCAATTGGCGGATATCTTCACTAAACCGCTAGATGAGGCAACATTTTGTAGATTGCGGAATAAGCTCAATGTGCTTGATTTTATCAACTTTACTAAAAGATGAGCTTGTGTTGTCTCTTGCATTGCATTGTAATATACAACATGTTTAATGTTTGGTAATGCATATAGGGCTTATCTAACATGGTTAAGATAACTACCGTAAAGCGTGTGGAGAAGCTTAACCTTGGATCAAACTTGACAAGCAACTAGATTTACATTCAAGAATTACATATGCATGAATGTTGTTTTGTTGTTTATCTTAAATTGCCCTCTTATTGCCTATTTTCTTAAAAAGAATTATAGCCTAAGGCAAAATATTTTTGAAAAACATGAGGGTTTGAGAGAGGTCACTCACATCAGTTCCAATTGGTATTTATTTGGATCTTATTAGAGTTGGGACTTGATTGGGAACAGGCAGCACGAAGGACATTGAAGTTTCGCTGAAGAAAGAGTGACCGGATGCTGCACCGGACTCTGAAGTCAGCGTCCGGTCAGTTCACAGGAGGTGAACTGCTGCCGAGAAGGAGTGACCAGACACTGAATCAGTGTTCTCCTAGTGTCCGGTCAGATGGTGGCTCTGCGTCTGGTCGATCGAAGACGAAGACAAAAGCTTGCACCGGACTCTGTGTCTGGTCGGTGTTCACCGGACGCGTCCGGTCGCAATTCTAGGGGTTTTGGACCTCACTAGAATCGACCGGACGCTGGGTGGCAGCGTCTAGTCACTGCCATCGGAGCATCCGGTCAGTAGAAAACGTGCGGGACCCGGTTTCCTTTTCTACTTCACGGGGGACCCCATATAACCAAGTGCGTTGACCTAACTCGCATCCCACCACGCCAACTTCACTGTGCCTGCGCCATAGCCACTGGATTCACCACCATAGCCCCTGCCCGCGCCGTCGAGCTAGCCAGCTCCATCCTCCTACGCCAGAGCCGCCCGAGCCGAGCACCAGAGCCTCGTGCACCATCGCACCACCACACCACCGCTCGCTCGCGCCCTGCCCGCGCAGCCATGCCCTACTTGTGCCACCGTGTCCTGCTCCCACGTCAGCGCCGCCTACGCGCCACCAAGCAGCACCGCCACACCCACGCCGCAGCTTGCCACCGCTGTGCCCTAGCTTCACCAGCGCCTCCCCTACCCGCATCCAGTGCCGCACCAGAGCCTTGCTGGAATTCCTGCCGCTGATTTTTGCAACTCAGTCAACCCTAACCCTAGCCGATTTGGTGGTTCCCCGTGTCGCTTCTCTTTTCTTCGAATCACCGGTTCGTCAGGTAGCAAGCCCTCCGTTTCAATTTCATACCTAATTGCTTGCTTTCTTTGGGTTTCGCATCTCTAGATGAATAATTAAGATTATTTGTATATCCTATCTATTCTATCGAGCAGTGAGTCGGTGCCGTTGAGGTCCTATTGGCAGTTGTTAGTCAACTCGGGGCCAAGCTCGCAAGTATGGATCAAGGCCAAGCCTCAGAAGTGATAGTTGATAGTTGTTTCTTGTAAGCGGCAGTTGGTCTCTTTAGATCCTTCAGATGGCTCATGTCAAGAACGCTGGAGATGGTCCAGGTGATGAGGATCCAAGGCATCCACCTCGCTTGCCTGCTGATCCAAAAGGCAAGGCGATGAAGAAGATTACAACAAAGAAGCGCAAGTACCCAGATGCAGAGACAGCTAGAGCAGTCGTAGTTGTAGAGGCCGCAGAGTGTGCCGAGAGAGGAGGTGCTCGTAGTGGTGTAGTTATTGCAGATCAGCAGCTTACACCAGCACAGAGGGCAGCAGTCGAGCAGGTTGAGCGTCGCTATGGCAATCCAGCTGGGACAACCATGGTTGGAGGACAACAACTTATTCTACAGGAGACTCAGCCTTAGGGGGAGTCACAACAGGAGCCATAGCCAGCAGAGCAGACAGAGCAGGCTTAGGAGGGAGAGCAAACTCAGGAGGGATAGTAGGCCGAGGAGACAGAGTAGGCACCTCAGCCATAGCTTCGCTGCTCTGGTCGTACCCATGCACCAGTCACGCCTAGGGTAGATACATAGCGGAGGGGTTCTCGTCCATCGCCTAGACTACAGGGTCCGCCTCTAGTGACTCACTTGGACTTGGGGACCGCCATGGCCAAGTAGGTGCAGCAGCTCAGGTTTGAGGACTTTGAGTAGTGGTTTCCACCGAGGAGGGATGATAGAGCTTCAGAGGGCATCTATACACCCCTACAGGAGGATTTTTATAATGCATATCTCAACAGTGGAGCTATTTTCAAATCTCAGAGGGTGTGCAACATTGAGTCTATTGTAGCAACAGTTGGAGAGCACATTCACCAGTATCTATCTTATCTGCTAGGGCTGACAGATTTGCTTGGACGGATTGGTTTATATGTTCCATCTTGGGTCCATCAGTTCTATGCTACTCTATGGATTGACCCGCATCACAGATACATTCACTTTGTATTCAGAGGCAGAGATTACAGGCTGATGAGCACTAGGGTCAGGGAGATTCTTAGGCTTCAGGAGCTGCCTGTCAGGTTACATGAGATTTGCTATGGACAGACAGCACCCCTAGACGTCCTCATGGCGGTATGGTACCTCCTACAGATCTTGTCCGCCACTGCTTCAAGGAGCCTTTTGGCGAGAGGTCGAGCAGGACTCCTAGTGATCTCACTCCTACAGCTAGAGTGCTGGATGCCATTATGAGAAGGACCCTAATTCCAAGGATGGGGTATCGCGAGGGCTTGACTTGCTTACAACTATGGCTTCTCAACTCCCTGATGCAGCAGACAGTGTTTGACATTTGGGATCTCCTTCTATCAGAGATGGAGGATACTATTGCTGAGGGGTTTAGAGGTCATCGATAGCTGCCCTATGCCCATTGGATCACTTTTCTTCTTTATAGGGCAGTTATAGTGAGGCCGCTTGAGATGCTAGCTGAGTACAGTGGTGCTACGACAGAGTTCTCGACATATAACCTAGCTCAGATGATCCGACATAGTACACCTACAGCACCTAGCCAGCCGCGCCATCGTCCAGAGGTGCCAGAGACTGCAGCCCAATAAGATGATATTATCAGGGGCATTGCAGCTACTGAGGAGGAGCAGCTATATGCTAAGTAGGAGGGGATGGTCGAGAGCGACCACAGTGACATCTCAGATGATGACTACCAGGCTATCCCTTAGATGCCTCCTCAGCGACATGACCATGAGGCCGGTAGCTCCAGTTTGGCTCCACCTGCATCGCAGATAGACCCCGCTCTACTTGCTATACTTGAGCGGATGAGGCAGGATCAGGTTCGCTAGGCTTAGGAGATAGCTGCTACCTTTGCTCAGTTTCCGACTCGGCAGGACGAGTTCCAACGACAGCAGCTAGCTATGCAGTAGCAGACACAGGCTCTACAGCAGCAGCAGCAGGCCATGCACCAGTAACAGCTTCTCATGCAGCAGTAGCTACTTGGGTTTATGCAGCATGTTGTGACAGCTATTGGGGCTCCACCTCCACAGCCTTTGTCCCAGCTTGGTCAGCCTACCACCACTTCTATGACTCCATTAGTATAGCCTAGTGGGCTTCCGAGTCAGGGACTGCTAGTGCCATAGTTTCCATCACCTACAGAGCAGATATCCCAGTGGTTTGCTTCGCCAGTACTAGCCCCATAGTTCACTCCTCTCCATATGGGCTTTACTCCTCCTGAGAGTTCGTCAGTACTCACTCTAGTTTCCATGAGCCTTGGGGCTTCATTTAGTGAGTTGACAGGGCAGCCAACACCGCTAGAGCTACATGTCCCAGGTCCTTCTACTGTTGCACCTATTACCAGGACTACAAAGACGCTCCCTTCGTCAGTGGCATCATCAGAGCAGGCCGCGCTAGTTATAGAGCCGACCCAGACCACTTCAGCATCGCTTCCAGCTACAGAGGGTCAAACTGCTCAGAGTTCAGGGTCAGATGATGATGGCCCATAGTTCCAGCTCGCTCCTCACACCTCAGCGCTAGACTCATCCGTTGCAGCCCCGCCGACCGACCCTTAGGTTTTGGTGTTTGACTATAAAGGGGGAGAGGGATCGAGTATGTTAGCCTTAGGGGGAGCGACATATCTAGGGGGAGCTTAGTTATTATATTAGGGGAGCTTAGTTATTATATTAGCTTATCTATTACATTTGGAGTTTTATGTGTGATACACTATTATGCATTCATCGTGTGTTTATTTTCATGCATTGAACTATATATGTGATAGTGATATCTACGTGATCATGATATTTGACATGTGTGCTCTCTACTTTGGATTATTTATATGTCATATCACTTGAGTTATGCTCATTTGATTTGCCTCCGTGTTTTTACTCCGATGCAAATGAGCTTTATTACTTGTACTCATGCTTATTTCATATCTTTGGAGTACATTATGATGGATTGGGTCATATAAGCTTGACTAACTCTTTTGTTCTTATTGCTAAAAGCTTATATGAACCAAGCATGTTAAAAACCTCATCTCTTTCATATACTCGAAATAGTATTGTCATCAATCACCAAAAAGGGGGAGATTGAAAGCATCTAGGCCCCTAGTTGAGTTTTGGTGATTAATGATAATATATGATTACTGTGACTAATGTGTGTTTTGCAGAGGCAATTAAGTTAGGTCACGGTAATGGAGATCGATTGGGCTATCATGATGGTCATGCCCCTACGATGGAAATCATTTCGGTTTTCAAAGGATGGACGACAAGGTTAAGGATGGACTTGTTCTAAGTGTCGATTGGAGTTGGAGTGACACTTAGACTAGTTTAGGACTTTGTTTTTCCTTTGGCCGTACTATTAAGGGGGGTATGGACAGGTAGCTTGACCTAGATGAGTCTAGTGGGTTAGGTGTGGTGCACACTTGCTAAAACTAACGCTAGGTAGCTCCTACATAATACTTAGATCTAATGGAGCAAACTTCATTCACATATGATCGAGAGTTGGAAGTGAATGGAGGGTCAAATACTGATCGGACGCTGGTTCTAGTTTGACCAAACACTGGCTCAGGGTCCAGTCAGTTCATTTGACCGAGGTGTTTTCGTTCGGTGCGACCGGACGCTGAGAGGTCATGTGACCGGACGCTGATGTGGTAGAACCGCCTAATCTAATGCCTCCTAGGAGTGCTTGCCTTCCATTAGACACTAAGCACTCAAGGGAGAACACTAAATTACTTGGTTCCGTCGGGCACAGCCCAGGGGAGAACCCGAAAATTCACATTTTTGCAATTAGGATCACAAATGAGAGAATAAAGCTTACATCATTCTGAACCATTTCTTACATCACTTTATGTATTCATCATAGTATAACATTTATTATTATAGTAGCGGAATGTAATCATATTATCAGAGTTATGAATAATTTAATTGAACAGCGGAATATAAACATGTAAACAGAGTTACAGCGGAAATAAACATCCATTAATGACATGATAAAGTATTGATATGTAAACTATGACAACATGTTATAAACTTTCATTTATAAAAACATTTGGTAAGAGTTATAAATAAAAACTACGATCGCAGCGTAAAGGAAATCCTCGCTGAGCCCACCAGGAGGTATCCACACACAAGAGTCAGCTCTAGCATCCACCTGTCACCTGCAACAGGGGGAATAAAACCCTGAGTACTCAATTGTATTCAGCAAGACTTACCCGACAGGATAAAAGAAAAGACTCCAAGGATATGCAAGGATATCTGGCTTGTGAGTTTGTTGCATTTGCAGGAAGCATTACTAAGCGTGCGTCCTTATATTCGATTTTTATTAATAGCCGTATTGGTTCATTAACTAACCATTCTATGTAAGCATCTGTGCTACTTTCAAGCAGGTGGTAAGCAATCAGATTTTCTTTTTCCATCTTTCATCTTTCAGTTCTTACTACGATGCTAAACTATAGACAAGTCGTACCAGATCGTCCGGCGATTCACGAATCAATGCCCCCAGCTGGGTACCCCGAAAATACACGCCCCGCTTGTACCCCAGGCACAAGCAGGACCAACCCATCACTCTCCTGTCCCGGGTGTCTAGGTCCCCATCCAAACTGGGACTCCAAGCCCCCGCCCCTGAGTCCCGGACTCAGTGCGGTGCAAGGACCTCCTCCACCAAAATAAAACCCTGATAGTCGGTCCGAAAAGAGCTGGATCCGCGACAAGAGAGCAACAAGTCTTCCAAGCGCCCATACACAAGTATGTGCTCAAGATAATAAGTCTGTGACTTGCCTAGAATCTTATGCAACGATCGGTCCTTAGCCGACCAGACAGGAAAAGCAGTGTAACCAAGCCATGCCCCGCATCCACAGCGACACAACCTCTTACACCCACCAATACCCAAACCATATCCCTGCCCAATCACCATTTTTCCTTTCCACCATTTATATTTTCCAAGTGATAATATTGCAGTAATATATTTCCTATCTCTCGCGAGTGACAGGCAATCACTCGACTTCTACCGGAGTCCTGTAGCATAGCATTCTACACGATCTTGTCATACTAGTAAGACTCATAGGATAAAGATATATATGCAAGTGGATTTCATTCCACTCCTTAAAACATAATGCACAAATATAATTTAAACTATAGAAAAGTAGGGGTTATGCACCGGGGCTTGCCTGGGTAAGATATATATTAAAAGTTAGTATCTGCATCTTCATATCATCCACCAGCAACTGAATAACAAGCCCATCGCATCATCTCCTGGAGAGAATACCATTACACCATCTTCGGATTCCCAATCATCCTTCGATTGATCCGTTGATCCATCATCGTACCTATATGATATGCAATGTGATGCAGTGCAAAGACGTAATTAATCAATTGCAACCATGATTCGTAAAATACGATTTACGCCGCTCACGTTAACAAGCTAGATCTAATGACGACTGTACTTAGGCTACATATCCATGTTCTCGAAAAGACGTTATTTCCCAATAATTATTTTAGTTATATAAACCAAGGTTGTTTCTTTATTTCATTCGATCGATTTAATCCTTATTCGAAATAGAGCATCATTATCTATTTAGCAAACTAATTATTCCGAAGCTACAAAACTTATAGTGAATACCTAATATTGCTAGGAGCCTACTATAAAGATTTCAGATCCAATACTATTACCAATTCATCACAACAATTACTACCAATTTATATTTTTACAATATTAAATACCTTAAATTAATTATATAGCTTCCAACAATATTACCAAACTATGTGAGCAAAATATACTAACAGGTAGATCATAATTTTAGGAGACTAACAAAACTGGTTTGGTATTTTTATGATTTTTCTATGATTTTCTATGAATTTTACAAGTTTACTTTATAAGATAATTTAGAAATTACCTCAAACGAAAAAGGGCCATTGGACCTAAACCGGGCCAGCATCCCAAGCGAATGCGCGGCCCAGGCGAGGCGCGCGACACCAGGCAGGGTGCGGAGGAAACGGTCCAGCCGCACGCGACCTTGGCGGATG
Source organism: Miscanthus lutarioriparius (assembly GCA_904845875.1). Taxonomy (NCBI): domain Eukaryota; kingdom Viridiplantae; phylum Streptophyta; class Magnoliopsida; order Poales; family Poaceae; genus Miscanthus; species Miscanthus lutarioriparius. The sequence goes on along the minus strand of CAJGYO010000007.1, from coordinate 11,088,592 downwards.
GTCAGCGGCAGGCCGGCCCAGCGAAAAGCAGGCCGCTGCCCTGCGAACCGGCCCATGCGATCCGGCGATGGCATATATGCGATGAGGCCCTCGAGTTATCCCCCAATCAACCCGCAGTACGATGACACTATTCCTATGAGTGACATAGTTTGCAACAAGAACCCCGTATAAAAATCTTCTTGGACCCTAACCCCTATCTTCATCCTCAAAACCGAGGGCCGACGGGGAAACGTTGGCCGGTGGCTGGAACGACCCGATGGGGCCGGGAAGAGGCACGGTGACCGGTGGCGAGAGGCACGGCCGCTGATGGAAGCTCGGACGGCAGTGGGCCGAGGAGCAGCGGGACCGGGGCGCGGGCGGTTGCGGCTCGGCCGGGTCATGTGCGCTCGCGCGTGGTGTGGCGTTCTAAGCGCGGGATTGCGCTCTAGGCGCGACATGGAGCATCGGCGCCGGTAGGGCAGCTCCATGTAGCAGGCGGACGGCTCGGAAGAGCAGCACGCATGGAGGAGACGTGGCACCAGGCGGACCCGGCACGGACAGGAGTAACAGCGCGACGCCAAACTCATGCTCGGCGATTGCGGGCTCGACGGGCGGCGTGACATGCCCAGTGGTGGCTTGTGGGTCATGGCCATGGCGATGCGTGCAAGCAGCAAGCGCGGGCAGTAGGGAAGGTACCGAGGAGGGGGGCGCCGGTGGCTATGGCCTGAGGCGCAACCACAGCGGGGACGCGCGACGCGAGGAAGAAGAGGAGGCCACCAGTGCACGGCAGCACGACTGGGGCGGTTGGTTGCGTGCTTGGGCGGCAGCTGGGCACAAGCGCCTAGCCACAGCGGCGGGCCGAGGCGGAAGGGGAAGGAGAGGGGACGAGCAGCGCTCTACGGGACCGTGGTCTAGCACGGAGGCCCGGCGTGCGACCCTGGGCGCACCTGCGCGCGACGGTGGCAGGAACCGAGGAGGGCGCCGGCGACTGCGGTAGCATGGGCAGCGAGGTGTGCCGCGGCGACGCAGGGAGGAAAGGAGGAGACGCGCAAGGGCAGCAGGGAGCCCCAGCGTTGGAGCATTGCGGTGGTGCAGCGCTGGGAGTGAGGTGGAGGCGCGCGCGTGGCCATGGAGATAGGGCGACGGTGGCGAAGCAACAGCGTAGAAAAAGAAGGAAAAAGCAACACCAAGAGGCAATGTCATCCACGAACGCATGACCGACAACCAAGGCAGACACAACAATCTACGGAGACACGGAAGGCAGACGTGAGAGAGGGAGACATCACCTTCATCGGCGTGATGCGGGACAGAACCACGTGCAGGCAGTGCACGGCAGCAAGAGCCCGGTCAACTTCCATTAATTAGGGACCGCGCGACGTGCCCCGGCAACGTTGTAGAGCAACAGGACAACAGAGGCAGGTAAAAAGTAGTACACGCGTGATGGCAGCGATGAGCGGAGTACTTGGCGTAAAAGACAAGTAGAGTCCGAGAGAAGCGAGCAAGCGGGAGACGGGATCGACTCGGCCTAACTCTGCCATGGCGCGACGTTAATAATTCGGATGACGGATTAATTTCGAACAAGGGGAAACGCACTGCTGATGAAAAGCGACGGAGCATGGCAGGAAGACGTCCCGTCATCGCTGTGAAGCCATTCGCTCGCAAGTCAAAACTAAACCAAAGCTTTTCAAAATAAACTCCTAAGCATATATATATATATATTCATCGTTCAACTTATTATCAGATTTTATTTTATTTATAAAAGTCACTTTTCATGCTTAATCTAACATAACATACCGTTCGCTAGCATTGTCGTTTGACATTCCTAAATATTTTTACACACTGCGTAATTTAACTTGAGCGTTTATTTGAGCCCACGAAACTAAGTCAAACAGGATTCGCTTATCGCTTCACGTATGTTTTAAATAAAAAATTAGAGAAACTCGTTTTGAAAGTTTTACTTAGGCCTAAATCGCGGCGCTAGATAAGATCGTAACACCGGGGTGTTACAGCTGAGAGCCAGCGTCTGGTCATTTCCAATAAGGTTTCAGAGAGGGAAAATCACGACCGGACACGTCCGGTCAGTGCTGACCGAACGCTGGCCAGTGTCCGGTCACACTGTAAACACTAGAGTTCGGGGTGAACTGACCGGTGCGTCCGATCAACATGACCGAAATGTCCGATCACCCCACAGAGGCACATAACGGTTCGTTTTTTAGCCGGTGTTATAAATACAACCTCACTCGTGTATGGGGGTGCTTTTGCTCATTCCAACAGCTGATTAACACCTTAGAGAGTGCCAAGAAGAGCAAGGTCCTAGTGAGGTGATTGAGATTTGAGAATCCCAAAGAGAGCCCTCATTAGTGAGATCAAGAGCAGCAAAGTGTGCATCCACCCTTCTTATTAGGCTTGTCATGGTCAAGTGAGAGCCCGTGCTTGTTACTCTTGGTGATAGTCATCACCTAGACGGCTTGGTGGTGATTGTGAGCTTGGTGATCATCTAAAGAGCTTGTGGATGACCCAACTCAAGTTGTGAGCGGTTGTGGGTGATTCACCACGACGGAGTGTTGAATAATCAACCTGTAGAGAGTACTTGATCCTTGCGCGGATCAAGGGGGGAAACACACTTGCGTGGGTGCTCCAACGAGAACTAGTGGGGAGTAGCGACTCTCCGATACCTCGCTAAAACATCGCCGCGTTTCTCCTTCTCTATTTACTTTGAGCAATTCAATTCTTGTCTTTACATTCATAGAATTGCCATGCTAGAGTAGGATTGGAACTTAGGTTGCAAGTCTTTTGTGCGGTAGAACAATTAGAAACACTTTCTAGGCACAAGGGGTTAATTGGGCTAATCATAGGATTTAATTATTGCAAAGAAATTTAAAATTAGCCCAATTCACCTCCATCTTGGGCATCTTGATCCTTTCAATCCTAAAAATAATAAACTGGTGAAAAGCAAGGATGCTATTTTTCTAGACCATCAAACACCTCACCACACTAAATGGGCAAGGGTGGAATTATTGGCAACTCCAGATGAACCACATTTTGATACATCTAGAATTAACTTGCTTGACGAGGAAAATATAACCCTAGAAGAAAATACAAATCAAACTCCCAACACTTCTCGCCTGAGGAGAAGTGAGAGGAATACACAGGCGCCATCATATCTAGATGAATATTATGTGTTTTAGGGGGAAGTACACTCTAAAATTTTAGATTTAGAGGAAGATCCAAAAACATATAAAGAAGCCATAAGCTACCCTCAATCGAAACTATGGGTGGAAGCAATGCGGGAAGAATTAAACTCAATGAGGAAAAATAAAGTTTGGGTACTTATTTCTTTGCCCAATAACCGCAAGCCCATAGGATGCAAATGGATTTTTAAAAGGAAATTTAATGCAGCAGGCCAAGTGGAAAAATATAAGGCTAGGCTTGTTGTTAAAGGCTTCACACAAAAGGAAGGTGTTGACTTTGTGGAAACTTTTTCTCCTGTTGTGAAGTTTAATTTGATTCGTATTATTAGTGCTTTAACGACTTATTATGATCTTGAACTCCACCAAATGGATGTCAAAATGGCTTTTCTTAATGGGGTTTTGGAGGAGGAAATATATATGTTGTAGTCGGAAGGTTTCAGGGAAAAAGGAAATGAAAATATGGTCTGCAAATTAAAGAGATCAATTTATGGTCTTAAACAAGCCTCACGCCAATGGGATATTCTTTTTGATAATGCTATCACGTCATATGGTTTTTCAATGACGGAAGGTGATCATTGCATATATACTAAAACTATTGGTAGCAATTTTGTGTTGCTGTCTTTATATGTTGATGATATTCTTATTGCTTCTAATGATAAATCAACATTGGCGGAAGTTAAAGCTTGGTTATCTTCTAAATTTGATATGAAAGATATTGGGGAAGCTTCCTATGTTTTGGGAGTGGAAATTCATAAAGATCGAAATAAACAACTTCTTGGTTTGTCCCAAAAGACTTACCTTTGAAGTGTATTGAAACGTTTCTCTATGGAAAATTGCAAACTAGCTAATGTACCTATAATAAAAGGAACTAAACTCAGTGAGGAATTATGTCCTACACTCATGAGGAAAAACGAAGAATGAATGGAATTCCTTATACTTCAGCATTGGGATGCCTTATGTATGCTATGTTATTCACACGACCTGACCTTAGCCATGCTATTGGACATCTTAGTAGGTATCAAAAGAATCCTGGGGAAGAGCACTCACTAGTAGAGAACAGACCTTTGATCCAAGGACCAAACCAGGCTCTAGTCCTGGGAAATATTGTGCCCGGGACTAGAGAGACCTTTAGTCCCGGTTGGTGGCTTCAACCGAGACTAAAGGTCCCTGCCCAACGGCTCCTGCGCCAAGCCATTGTGGCAGAGGACCTTCAGTCCCGGTTGGAGCCACCAACCGGGACTAAAGGTCTACCTTTACTCCTGGTTGGTGGCTCCAACCGGGAGTAAAGCTCTTGTCCAGGCTAGTGGCGTGGCCCGGGACTGGAAAGTGACCTTTAGTCCCGGTTGGATCCACCAACTGGGACTAAAGGTCCCCCCTATAAATCCTGCTGGCCGTCTTCTTCCTCCCCGAGCACGCCCGAGAGCTTCAGTTCAAATTTAAGCAGTGTTCTTGCTCTTTCTCCATCCATTCTTCGATTCCTCCGTCGATTTCTTTGATTCCTCCATCGATTCTTCGGTTCTAAAGGTTACCAACTTCATACTCTCATGTTTCACCATTGTCTTATCTCCTTTTGTTCACTCTATATATATGGTTCTTTATTGTGGTTTTTTCATTTGTAAGCAATTTGAGCTCAAAATCACTTCAAGCTTGCATATTTACATGAAGGAAGGTTAAAGTAGCTATTAAAAACTAGTATTCACCATTCATTTGTAGCATGCATCACACACTTCATTATTTAGAGATATAGAGAATTTTAGAGTTTTTTAATTTTATTTGTTTATAAAATGAGAAATTTATAGTGTATTAAAAATGAGTATAGAGAGTAGATGGCAACTGCTTCCGGGTCCTCGGCCTCTCATGGGTTTCCCAAGCGACTTAGGCCGGGCCTCCCACTCATTGCATGCGGCAAGTGTTGTGATGAGACAAAGATTGTGATGGAGTACCGAGTGAAGGAGGGTCCCAACAAGGGTCGCATTTTCTACAAGTGTCCGGATCACAATGTGAGTTATTTTATCGTATTTAATGACTATGGTTAGTTTATACCTATTTTCATGATGGTTGTGATTAAAGTTCTAATTTTCTGTTTTAATTTCAGTGGGATGGCACTGGATGTTTAGGCTTCTACTAGGAGGAAGAGTATGTTGAACTCGTGCAAAAATATCTTGCACAACAGGCAGATATGGCGGCTAATGAGGCAGTGATCCAGCTGAAGAAGCCATAAGATGTTGAACAAACGGAGGATCTATCTATTTTAGTTGGGATTGGTCGCGAAATCCTTGTGCTGCTGAAGTGCATTTTAGCTTTAGTGTTTTTAGTGGTAGTTGGGATTGTCTACATTATAGCGAGGCTTTCTTAAATTTATAGCTTTTGTGGTGGTATACATGTTGTATAATTAACTAATTATGTTCTAGGTTTTAATATGGTATTTATGTCATGTAATGCAGATAAGTCGGCATTGGATGTACAATGCTGATCGTCGCTCCCAAGAGTTCATGGACGGCGTGCATTCTTTGTTACGTGCGGCCGAGGCAAACAAACGCGATGGTTTCATGTGCTGCCCATGTGCCGTATGTAAGAATACGATGGAATATGCTAACTCAAAGACTTCATTCACACTTGTTCAAGTCGGGTTTCATGCCAAACTATATTTGTTGGACGAAGCACGGAGAAACTGGAGTTGTAATGGAAGAAGGTGAAGAAGAACAATGGAGCGATGATGACATTTTTGCTGAATATGGTGCCTTCAATGATACTACAATGGGGGAAGCTGAAGAAGAGGTGGGGGCAGAGGAGAAGTCCACTGAAGAAGAGGTAGGGGCAGAGGAGAAGCCCGCTGACGATCTTGATCAGGCCATTTGTGACGCACAAAGAGAATGCGAAAGTGAAAAGGAGAAGATCAAGTTCGACCGCATGCTAGAGGATCACAAGAAATTGCTATACCCAACTTGTGATGCGGGGTATAAAAAGTTAGGTACCACATTGGAATTGCTGCAATGGAAGGCAAAGAATGGTGTATCTGACAAGGGATTCGCGGAGTTACTAAAAATCCAAAAGAAGATGCTTTCGAAGGATAACGAATTGCCCAGCATTACGTACGAAGCAAAACAGGTAGTCTGCCCTTTAGGATTAGAAATCCAGAAGATACATGCATGTCCTAATGACTGCATCCTCTACCATGGCATGGAGTACGAGAAGTTGGATGCATGCCCTGTATGTCACATGTCGCGGTATAAGATCAGGCGAGATGACCCTGGTGATGTTGAGGACGAACGTCCCAAGAAGAAAATCCCTGCCAAGGTTATGTGGTATGCTCCTATAATACCACGCTTGAAACGTCTTTTTAGAAATAGAGACCATGCAAAGTTGTTGCGATGGCACAAAGAAGACCGTAAGGTAGACAATATGTTGAGACACCCTGCTGATGGGTCCTAGTGTAGAGCAATCGATAGAGAATTCCCCGAGTTTGCAAGTGACGCAAGAAACTTAAGGTTTGCTTTAAGTACGGATGGTATGAATCCTTTCGGGGAGCAGAGCAGTAGTCACATCACTTGGCCTGTTACTCTATGTATCTACAACCTTCCTCCTTGGTTATGCATGAAGCGTAAGTTTATTATGATGCCGGTGCTCATCCAAGGCCCAAAGCAACCTGGCAACGACATCGATGTGTACCTGAGGCCACTAGTTGAAGAACTTCTACTTTTGTGGAACAAGCCAGGTGTACACGTGTGGGATGAGCACAAGCAGGAGCACTTTGACCTGCGAGCATTGTTATTCGTAACAATCAATGATTGGCCAGCTCTAAGTAATCTTTTAGGACAATCAAACAAGGGATATAATGCATGCACGCACTATTTCGGTGACATGAAAGGTATATTCTTGAAAAAGTGTCGCAAGGTCATGTACCTTGGGCATCAATGATTTCTTCCTGCAAATCACCCCGTAAGAAAGAAAGGCAAGCATTTTAAAGGTAAGGCAGACCACCATACCAAGCCTCGCAACCGAACTGGTGAGGACGTCCTCGATATGGTCAATGATGTGAAAGTAATATTTGGAAAGGGACCTGGCAGCCAACCTGTTTCGAAGGACGCCAACGGTCACGCACCCATGTGGAAGAAGAAGTCCATATTTTGGGAGCTACCCTATTGGCAAGTCCTAGAGGTCCGCAGCGCGATCGACGTGATGCACCTGACAAAGAATCTTTGTGTGAACCTGCTAGGCTTCATGGGCGTGTATGGGAAGTTCACTACTGTGCCCGCTTGATATATATATTGATGTTCAATAGTGTGTATTAGAGATATTATATAATAATTGTGAATTTATGTTTGATGTTGAATTATGTCACGTTGAAATTATGTGAAAACAAATTTATGTTTGATGTTGGGATTATGTCATGTTGAAATGATGGGAAAACAAATTTATGTTTGATGGTGGGATTACGTCACGTTCAAATGATGTGAAAACAAATTTCCAATCGAAACACAAGAGTTTTTCTGAATTTAATTAAACACTATATTTTTGCATTATCGAAATAGTAATTTCAACACTATATTGTGTTTTAAAACTTGTTAAAAAAATTAAAACTTTAGGTCACATAATTTTCCTGTGTGCAATAAAGCAAAATAGAATCTATATTTTTTAAAAATATTTTTATGCCTTTTATTTAATTTTCTGTGCAATTAACTATCATTTTATCATTTGTGTAAAAAGAAATATATTAAAATCCTAATGAATTGGCGGGCAGCGAAACTGCAGTTTGGCTACCCACCAAAAACCTTTAGTCCCGGGCGCCACCACCAGCCGGGACTAAATGTGCGACCTTTAGTCCCGGGCGTTAACAGGGCCCCGGACTAAAAGGGCCTTTAGTCCCGGCTGGTGGTGGCGCCCGGGACTAAAGGTCCTCTCCCTTATATAGCCTCTGCGCCCGCCTCGGCCCCTCTTCTTCCTCCTCCCCACTGCCGAGCCAAGGCCCCTAGACATCTGCCGCCGCCGCTCGTCCGATCCGCCACCGACGACGCGCACCTCACGAAGCGCCACACACATCGGCGCGGCCATCGCCCGACGTCAGACGCCCGACTAAGCGGCGCCGCCCGCGCGCCGCCCCGACCACCCCGGCCCGGTGCCCCGACGCCCCACCGCCCCGACGCTCGGCCCCGACGCCACACTACAGCCCGGCCCGACGCCACGCCGCCACGACGACGCCGCCGCACGACGCATGCCGCCCCTGGCGCTTACGCCGCCACGCCGCGCGCGCGCATGGGGTTCTAATAACTCCACCCTGGCCCGGCCAGCCACGACACTCGCGCCGCCACCGACGCAACCCGGCCCAGCCACCGACACCGCCCTCGTCATCATCGCCTCCGGACGCCCATCACCGCCGACCCCTACGTACGTCGATCGTCACCGCCGACCCCTACGTACGTTGATATGTGTTTGTGTGTGATATATGCAGAGGAACGCCTTGTTGTGTTGTATGCGGAGCAACACCGTCGTTGTGTTGTATGCAGAGCAACGCCGCTTCGTTGTGTTGTATGCAGAGCAACGCCACCTCGTTGTGTTGTATGTGGAGCAACGCCGCCTCGTTGTGTTGTATGCGGAGCAACACCGCCTCGTTGTGTTGTATGCAGAGCAACGTCGCCCCGTTGTTGTATATGCGGAGCAACGCCGCCCCGTTGTTGTATACCCTAGCGAGAACGACGATTCGCCCTAGCGAGAACGACGATTCGCCCTAGTGAGAACGACGAATTCGCCCTAGCGAGAACGACGAATTCACGAATTCGTCATTCTCGCTAATTCGCCCTAGCGAGAATGACGAATTCGTGAATTCGTCGTTCTCGCTAGGGCGAATCGTCGTTCCCGCTAGGGCGAATTCGTCGTTTATATGACTTGTTTACATATATGACTTGTTTATATATATGACTTGTTTACATATATGACTTGTTTACATATATGACTTGTTGACATATATGATTGTTTACATATATGAATTGTTTATATATATGACTTGTTTATATGACTTGTTTATATATGTGACTTAGATTTATTTTGTATATGACTTATTGTACATATATGACTTGTTTACATATATGAATTGTTTATATATATGACTTGTTTATATATATGACTTGTTTATATGACTTGTTTATATATGTGACTTAGATTTATTTTGTTTATGACTTATTGTACATATATGACTTGTTTACATATATGACTTGTTTATATATATGTGACTTTGATAAATTTGTATATGACTTATTGTATATATATGACTTGTTTATATATGTGACTTAAATTTTGTTAAATTTGTTAGAAATGGCTGCCCCGAGAGACAACATGGAGGAAGAAATGATGAATATTATTGCCAATGCTGGTGAGCAGGATGTTGATGACGGAAGTCAATACCTAGCTCTTGAAAATAAGCAAGAAAATATTTTGCAAAAAAATACAGGCGAGGTATATATACTAAATATATATTATTTGTGAATATTGTATATATTTCTGTGTACAAAAGATATTTATTTATTATTTTTTTATATGTAGCCCTCTAGATCGACGACCACAACGGCGAAGAGCAAAAATGTTCGAGGACCGAAGAAACCACTGGAGGGCCAGTACATAATATCGGAATTCAACATCGAGACAGGCGAACCACTTGGTCCACATAAAAGGAAATTCGTGGAACACTGTGGGTACCTTGTAAGAGACAAAATTCCAATCAGTATCTGTGAATGGAAGAAAAAGATCAACGAGCCTGATGTTAGTTTTGTCTCTGATGTTGACAAGAATTTACTCTGGAATGATATCCTTGCCCATTTCACGTTGCAAGCGGATGATTATGATGATATCAACGATGATGAATTAAAGGAGCTAGTTCGATCGTGGGCTATGAAGAAGATGGCCACACAATTTTAGACTTGGAAGAAACACCTATACAACACATACATCAAGAAGAATGAAACGCCAAATTTCAATACTACTACGGGCCCGATCTCGAAACAGAGGCCCTATTGGAATGATTTCGTAGAGTACAAGACATCAGCATAGGGTAAGGCACGGGTGAGAAGAAACCAAGAGAATGCCCGAAAAAAGGTATACCACCATGACATGGGATCAGGTGGCTATGATACTGCCATTCCGAAGTGGCAAAAAATGGAAGCGGACATTATTGCCAAGGGGATCAAACCAGAATCAGCCAAGTGGCCCCCACACTCGAAGAATTGGTTTTTCGGTCATGGGGGAAGACTTGACCCACAGACCGGTCTGGTAGTGTATGGGCAAAAACTCGAAACAGCAGCACGCCGATTGGCTTTTGCTATAGAAGCTAAAGAGATTGGTGTGTTCAAGCCCAATAGAGAGAAGGATGAGCTGACGTATGCCATCAGGACTGCTGAACACACTGGCCGAACTAGAGGCTTAGGACGCAACACTCCATGGGTTCATGGTTTCCCTAATGATGTGGAAACCCACCAAGCCGCCAGAGAAGCAAGGAGGAGCAAGCAGCGCAGGTGACAATGTTGGAGGAAATGGTGCTTGAAGCAAAGGAACGAGAAAAAGCAATGGAAGCAAGAATGCAGGAAGAAATCAGAAAGCAAGTGCAGATAACAATGAGTGCCCAGAAGCAGGCATCAGAGCCAGGAATGAATGTTAATATTAGCCCCCCTGGTCAGTTGAAAAGCAGCTGCGCTTCCACTGAGCTGCCAAAGCAAGATGACGCAGTGCTTCGCTTCCCCATGGATGATGTCACTACTCCAATGACATCTATTGAGCTACATGTTCTAAGGGGGAATGACACAATCAAGGTCGCTGTAGGTGTTTTTACTCCTCCAGACCCTACCAAGACACCAAGAATTCATGGGGCACCAATACAACCTGGTTATGCTAGGGTCGCAGTGGATAAAGTGAGCAAAGGTTATGAGGATCTAGCTCTTGACATTCCTAGAGGTGATGGAGAGAAGACTCTAGGAGAAGCAGAGAAGGCATATATACTATGGCGCAAGCGCTACATCATTATCCCTGGGGCATCTGCTCCATCGCCAGCAGACATTAGGTGCGGACAAAAGTTAACAAAACAAATTTTTGATAATTTTCTATGGGTATGACTAATAATAAGCATTTACTTATATCTTATTATTTTTTGTACTCATAAAGCAGGGCCTCCGCCAACCAAAGTCCGATTGTTGCTTCTCCCGACCATCATAGTGCTCGTGGCAATGATGACGCCTTCAAGGCACCTGCTTTGCATCCCCACCATCTCCAACTCCTCCACCGCCTCCAAGGAAGTCCACAACTCTCCGCCGAGGTCTCCAACGCCTCCGCCGCCTCCAAAGTCTCAGCTTGCCTCCAAGGCGGTCTCCACACGCCTCCCCGCTTCCAAGGAAGCCAGCCCCTAAGAGGTTGCCCCCATAACGAGAAGCGTTTCCACCTAACCAAGCAAAAGAAGCGAAAGCAAATACTCATCCGGTTATTCCCAAAAACTATCTTATGAGAAAAGTGAACAGAATTAAAGGATGCAATACAAAAAAAAGAAGTGATGATTTCTTTGAAGGTGCAAAAGCAGCACGACGAGCGAGGAGAATCCGGAGCCATCATACTTCTTCCTACCTCTAGATCAGCTAAGAAAGAAGTTGGAACAAAAAAAACGGGATTCTCTTAAGAGCGCCGCGAAACAACCGATATCGGACTATGACCGCTCTCTCACCAAGTCATATGAGGCGGCGCAAAAAAAGAAGAGAGTAGGGAAAGGTTTTGCACAACTCGGACAACAATCGCAACAATCAATCCCCCCCTTGTCGTTCCTAACGAATATGGTTCAAACTTAAACTTAGTGGAGGAGGTAGGCGGCTATGAGTCGTTTCTTCGGTTTTATGAGGACACTGGTTTGAACCTTGCCGAAGTGCTCGCTGAAGGACCATCTGCTCCGGAAGTGGATCCTTACAAGAAATTTGTACCAGGCTAGAGTCTATACATCCTAGAGAAATTAGGTGAACTAGGTACGCAAATGTACCTGCTAAATGGGTGGTACATGTCGACGTCTGATGCGGGACAAATCTATCTTTCTGTCAGAATTAGAAACCACCATTACTTCCATGGCAATGACATTATCTATGTCGAGCTTCCAGAATTACACCAACTATGCCACCTGGACTCTTTTGATAAAAGTCTCAGTAGCTGCTATTGTTTGTAAGTGTGATTATTTTCTACTATATTCACAATTTCTTTATTATATATTCACAATATATGTATTCACAATTTTCATGTATGCAGATATGAGATGACAGAACTTAGAAAGAGAAAGGATAATGATGTTGGGTTCGTTGATCCGTATGTCGTATACAAACACCCTAACCCCCGAAGGATTATAAGCCTCAACCTGAGAGAAATCTCATGGATTTCTTAGTGAACCAACACGACAAGAAGGAGATACTCTTCCCCTACAACTTCAAGTGAGTGTTATTATAAGTAATTAATGTCGATCATATATATGGGACATCAATATTTCCTTACTAGCTAGTTACCTCTCTCTCTCTCTCTCTCACACACACACACACACACACACATATATATATATATATATACAGCAGTCACTGGATATTGATGGTCATCGATATGGCCAATAGTAGATTAAAAATCTTAGACTCGTTGAGAAAACCGTAAACGGAGTATCAAGACATGAAAGATATTATACAAAGGTAATTAATTTAGTTTCTGTATAACAACATATATATAATGACGCCGATCTCTTAACAATTATTAAAGGTTAAATTGTTTTTTTATTTTATTGGGAGTAGGGTTTGGAAAAGGTTCATTGAGGAATAAAAAATAAAACATTGCAAAGCGCCACTGGGTGTAATCGCACACAAAGTAAGTACTATAACTATACATTTATATTCAATTAACACCATATAATGATTTCAATTCACCCTAATTAATTTTTTTGTCGTAAAAGTGGGTTCTAAGCCAGGAGCAGGGTAACAACTACTGCGGATACTATGTTTGCGAGTTCATCATGGCGTACTCAAAGAGAACTCCTGAAGAACAACTCAAAGTACGTATATAAATACTTTTTCCTTTATATTATTTCGATCGTATATTTACAATTTCTTTATTGCTCTCATTTGTATAAGTAATTACATGAGCAATACACATACATATATATATATATATTAATACTTTTTTTCTTTTAACTTTTATTAAAGACTGAATGGTTGAGGGAAAGAGTCATACGATTTGACCAACTTAAAGCAATTCAAGAGACTATAGCAGGATTTCTAAATGACCAGGTCATCAACCCCAACAGCGAGTTCTACAATGACCCGAACGAAACGTGGATGCCTGGAGGAGTGAATTGCTAAGGACATAAACAATTTATATATCAAAACTTTGTAATATATATATATATATATATGTATGCACATATTATATGTACATAAAATAACGTGTGTATATATATATATATATATATATATATATATATATATATATATATGTACGCATATATTCGTTTGTTATTTATGTACAAAGTTCGAACGAAAACTTACGCGTGCGAAGTACACATATATATTACTATTAGTAGCGTATTCGAAAATATATTTTAATATCAAAACTAATCATTAAATGAAAAAAGAAACCAAAAATAGAAACAAAAAAAAGAGGGACATTTAGTCCCGGTTGGTAATACCAACCGAGACTAAATGTCCTGCCCCGTGGCGGTCCCTGGCCAGACCGGGACTAAAGAAGGGCACCTTTTGTCCTAGATTGGTGCTCCCGGTTGGGAAACCCAAACCGGGACTAAAGGGGTTTCTTAATCGAGAGAAAAAAACCTTGCTGCATCGGTGACTAGAAACAAATAAAATATGTACTGCGTTATGTTAGAGGAACTTTGGATTATTCTTTATGTTTCAATGGTCACAACCTTCAGCTGCAGGGTTATACTGATGCTGATTGGGAAAGGGATCTTGATGAACGGAGATCTACGTCTGGTTATATATTCACACTGACAGGAGGTGCTATTTCTTGGTGCAGCAAGCTACGGCAACCAGTTGATCTTTCATCCATGGAAGCTGAATATATTGCTGCATCAGAAGCAGCAAAGGAAGGTGTATGTCTAAGGGAATTTCTGGTAGCATTGAAGGTCGTGGAAAGTGCATCACAGCCTGTCACTATTTTTTGTGATAATATGTCAGCGATCAAGGTTGCCAAAGACCCCAACTTTCATAGTAAAAGTAAACACATTGAGGGAAGGTTTCATTATATTCGTGATATCATAAACAGACTCAAAACTTCGTTTGGTTTATTTGGCTAGTACTAGTATGGTCGCAGATCCACTGACTAAACCACTTAGTCAGGAATTATTTTCTAAGCATATTAGAAACATGGGACTTCATGTTATTGATTGAAATATTTCAGCCAAGTGGGAGATGTTGGATTTTTATGTATGGCTTTCAATATTTACTATTACAATTATTTATCACCTCTATACGTGGAAATACTATTGATATATTTGGTTGATAATTAATAATGAACTCAAGGGATTTGTACTCGAGATGCCGAGGACATTTGTGCTGGAATACAGTATGGAGGAATAATTTAGATCGACTCTACTAGAATATATATATATATTATGTACATACGTATTTTGCTCGGGTACAGCACAATGGAAGAGCTGAGTTTGTTTTGCAGTGTGGACCCACATAATTAGAATAGAAATGATCTCACATATACAATCTAATTATGACACATGACTTACACATGTGTGCCAGGGATTAATATATTTTAGACTCGTAATACTGGTATGTGTGATCATGGTTGGTGGCAGGTCTGTTCGGCTGCTTGATAAGTCGTTGAAGCTGTTTTGTTATAAAAAAAATACTGTAGATTCTAATTAATAAATCAGCTGATAAATTTAAGCGAACATGCTGTCTATAAATAGTTCACACCAGTTGAGTGGCTTCTCTTCTTCTTCCTCCACTTCCTCCAGCCCCTCCTTGCCTTCTTTTAAGCGAACATGCTGTCTATAAATAGTTCACACCATCTAGCCTCGCAATACATGGTGAGCGGCACCACGGAAAAGGCGCCCTAACCTGTACCAGTTGAGTTTGTTAATCTGGGCCCCGTTTAGTTGGCTGGCGAAGTTGGCGCCGCCGGAATTTGTTTTCATTGTAGTGCACTGTAGTATTTTGTTTATATTTGGTAATAATTGTCCAATCGTTGACTAATTAGACTCAAAATGTTCGTCTCGCAAAGTACAACCAAACTGTGTAATTAGTTTTTGATTTCATCAACATTTAGTACTCTATATATGTACCGTAAGTTTGATATGACAGGGAATCTTTTTTTTTATAGTGTCAAAGTTTAAATTTGGGGTAACTAAAAAGGGCCTGGTCAGAGTTCTTCACATTTCCAGAGGTACGTTCCGTCCATTCACGATACTAGTAGTATACTCCTAGCTACAATAGCTAGCAGCATTATATCTGCTGTACATGTCAGTGAACAGAAACATCTCCTCCATAGCAACGAGTGGGAGAAAAGTCAAAGGAGCAAGCAAGCATGAGAGAGAGAGAGAGATTCAGAGACAGACAGCACAAGAGATAGAGAGATAGAGAGAGAGGTGAGCGTTTCGTCCAGGGGCATCAGTGCTGCTACTAATGTGTAGTCACACGTGCTTTTAGGTATAGATGGATCGATGGATGGGCGACGGATGGAAAGGCGTGCTGACTGGCCGCCGAGGCATGTAAAGGAATCTGATGGGCTCTTGAGGGAGTTGGAATCCACTAAGACCGTCTCCAACAGCAAGAGACATTCTGATGATTTAGATAACCCACATCGAAAAGGTCACGAACTCAAAACTTTTATTTTCCAACAACCAACACAAACGAGAAGCCAGGAACATCGTCCAGCCGAGCGCCGCCTGCCTCGCCGTGTTGGGCCGCTCCCCGCCGGCCGCACGCTGCCGTGGCCCCACCTCACCATGCTAGCCGCACGCCATCGCGGACCCGCCTCGGCGTGCCGGTGCGCACCTCCACGACGACGACCTCCTCCTCTTCCACCCGGTGCTACCTGCTCCTCCGTCTTCATCTTCCCCACGGCCGGCCATTGAGTTGCGAGCTCCGGCGCGAGATCTTCGGCGCGGTGGCGGCAAAGCACCTTGTGTAGGTGAGGCGAGCGCTGCGTGAGCCGCCTCCGTCCCCACCGCGAGCGGCACCTGCAACCACCTTCCTCAACACGAGATCCGACCGCCCTCTCCTCTCCTCGCCGGCAGAGCGGCACTGGCGGCGTGGCCCTGCGGTCCGCCGGAGCGGCACCTGCGACCCCCTTCCTCTCGGCTCCGATCCCTTCCTCAACACGTGTTGCGACCTCGAGGCGTTGCTCTCGTCGGGCGGCCAGCTCGGTCGCCCCTCCCTCGTGGTGGTGGGGCTTCGGGCGCTGCGACTTCTTCCAGAAGGATGGAGAGAGGATGTTTATTTGCGTCCCGTGTTGGCTCCCACCCAAAATAGGTCACTCGTTTTGTCGGTCTGCTGGAGCTTATTCGTCCCTTCCCTCGCTTGTTGGTTTCAACGCAGCCCAAACCAACCAAGGATGGAGAGATGATGTTTTTCACCGTGTAAACCAGCACCACCCAAAATAGGTCACTTCGAAACCTAGTCTGCTGGAGCTTATTTTGTGTGAATAAAATACTATGAACAACCTATTTTGGGTTTGGGTGACGCTATGCTCGGAGTCAGTCTAAGGCCGCGATGCTTTTCCTTTCCCCATTCGTGCTGGAGTACGTGCAGGCGCACCTCGATCTATCGCCCCAGCTCTCGGCTACGGCTACGGCGTACTAGTAGCTAGAGCTAGAGGGGGCGAGGCTGGAGCATCGGCAGGTGTCCAGCAGAAAAAGGGTTTGACATTTGACTAGTGTCCCTCTCGCGCACACTAAGGCTGTGTTTAGTTGTAGGAATTTGGATTTTAGGGCTACTATAACACGTTCGTTTTTATTTGGCAAATAGTGTTCAAACATGGACTAATTAGGCTCAAAACGTTAGTCTTTAATTTTGCTATATTTAATAAACGTAAACATTCGATATCGCGCGAGTCTGTGTAGCAAAATTTTGGAAGTTGAGGTGGAACTAAACAAAGGCTAAATTTGCCACCCCGCACCTTTCATATGTGGAAAGCAGGTCAGTCCAGTGTGTTTGTTTTAGCTCATGATTGGTGCCTAAGCCCGGCCCCCGGCCAGATAAATTACTTAAAACTAAACCCTGCCGATCGAGATGGCTGCTGCCCCTCATTATTGGTATGCCTGGTGGTTGGCTCCGGCGTCCGGCCGGGCCGGTCTTTGTCATCGTCGTGCCGATGATGAGCTACGCTGGTGCCGTCGTCGCTGAATCTCACAGCCGAAGCTAGCCCGGACGAAGGGATGGATCGGGAACAACACGACGCACTGCACGGCGAGTGCAAGCAGCTGCCAACCGGCAGGCAGCTGCAGCATGACTGCCGATCGAGAATCTAATGCGTGCCAATCATGGGCCTAATCTAGCCTGATTAGCTACTAGCCAGGTAAGGGTCTGTTTGGTTCGTCTAGTAGCTACTAAATTTAGTAGCTTTTATTTATTTTAGTAACTTTTTAACTAAACGCTATGACTAAAAACTACTAAAAAGAATTTTAGTCCTCTCTAGTAACTCTGAAGTTACTAAAAGTGACTAAACCGTTTAATAGCTACTAAAGTTTAGTAGCTCGAACCAAACACCCCATAAGCCTGTTCGGCTGGTACACTTTCAGTTTGTTTCAGCTTATTCCCTTTCACAGAACACTATTAAATTAGTTGAAATCAGCCGAAATCAGCTGAAACTGGATCAGCCGAACACGCCTGACTAGTCCATCCCGTCCCATGCGTCCATGCCGCCGCCTTCGTTCCATGCGTTTTTTATTGCCTCTCATCTGGGTACAGCTGTAGCATCTGTTCGTCCACACGGACGTCCACTTAACACACACACTACATATATCTCCGTGTACAAACAAACCTATAGCTATACTCAGATCTGAAGACCGCGTCATTCTTGAAATCACCAAAATCCACTGATTTCGTAGAGGACAGATACGTCACGATCTCATTATGGCAACACGCGTGAGAAAACATACGCTTAGAAATTATTTGCTTGCACAGAGCAAGCGGTGCAGAACCGGGGTTCGAACCCCAGCCGGCCAGCTCCCACCACCGGAGCTTTGCCACTGCGCTAGACGCGCGTCCGCCGTTCCATGCGTTTGGATGCTGCTACCGCCCGCTAGTGCTGCTACTACCTCGCTACAAAAGTATTGGCCGATCATCAGTCGCCAGGTTAAGAGTTAAGACCACGAGCGAACGAGGCTCTTCGTAGTCGACACATAGCTTTATTTATCGATCGCACAAATTCATCTGGCTTTTCATTCCTACTATACAATCAGTCGGTTCACTGATTGGTTTTGATTTCTGGACTGATAAGTCTAACGGGTGCTGGTTTGTTGTGAGAAAAAAATATTATACCATAGCTAATAAACTTTAGCTGAAACTAACACACGATTAGACTGTTTATATAAAATATACCACCCCAGCTCGGTCGTAGGCACACTGGAGGCAATGTAGCATGCATGTTAATCTACTCATCATAGCTCAAATCTTTCGTAAACCAGCTTAGACAATTCAACGATAATGCAGGATACGGCAGACGAGAGTAGTGGGATCGTACAATATATATCTCGTTACTTGCAAGCACCCAACTTCTATTGGGCCGACGAGAGTAGAAAGCGCTGCCAAGGTGTTGGTGAGGTGACGGCCGGGGACTGTTCGGCGTGCCGTCCTGCACGCTCGCGGGCGCAGCTTTATTTTCGCGCGCGCGAGCCCTAGGCCTCGTTCACTTTGCAAAAAAAAAAAATGAACCCGGATGAATAGTACCACTTTCGTTTTATTTAGTAAATATTGTCCAATCGTGGACCAACTAGGCTCAAAAGATTCATCTCGTGATTTTCAACTAAACTGTGTAATTAGTTTTTTTTACATATATTTAATACTCTATACAAACAACTAAAAATTAATATAATGGAGAGAGAGTAAAAAAATTTAGAATTTGCTAAACAAAGCCCCAGCCGCGGGGGGCCGAGCCGTCCGGCGCCAGACGATGTGTCGCGCGCTCGTCTGCCGTGGTGGGCGCCAGGCGTCAGCCACCAGGACGAGCCGCTTTTCCGCGGCAGGGCAGCGAGCGAAAAGACGTCGATCCGTCCATCGGTTAGGTTAGGTCAGTCAGGGACGCTGCTCAGGCCCGGTGTGGCCGGTGCCCCCGCCACGGCGCTAGCTCGCGGTCCAGGCTAGCGGGCTAGCGGTCGCGCGGGGGCTGCCGCCAGTAGCTCGACAGGCGCCAGAGTCTCTGTCGTGTAGGAGTACGTACGCACCGGGCTACCAGGGACGCGCGCCGTGCCGGGGCTGCCCATGCGTGTCCGCCTCCTCGACGTGTCTGCTGCAGCGCCTGCTGGTCGACACGTGACGACGCGACGCCCGTGGCAGGCCGAGTGGTGGCCCGCCGGGCAAGGGCGGCTGGCCGGGGCCGATGCGCGCTGCTTGCCGACGCCCGACGGTGGTGGTCGTGCGTCCCCCGCTGCGAACTGCGATCGTGTGCTCGTGCGTGCAGATTCGGCCGGTACGTAGTTAACTTTTGTTTATGCATTTTTGTGCACGGATAAGTTAGCGTGGTTTGCGCAGATCGACGTGCACGGCGGACGTGTTGGTTTTCTATACGGGCGGGAAACTTTACCATGTGGCATGTGCTTCCACTAGGTTTATCCACGCCAAACCAGCCAACTGATATCGTACTTGGTTTCAATTTCCAACTCGTAACGGCGCCGAAACTACTACCACCTACACACAATTGGTTCCAACTGGGACTTCAATTTGTAGAATTCAAAATTGTCCACAAATAATATGAAAACATGCATGCACGTGGTATATGCTTTCCATTTCCATCCTAAAATATACTAGTAGTTTTCGGTTGTTCTAAGTTAAATTACTAAAGTTTGATCAATTTTGTAGAAAAAGAATAACATTATCTACTATATCAAATTAATTAACATAATTAAATACAAAAAATATATATTTTCATAGTTTACCTCTTGAATGAGGTACATATATCTGTTACCCTTTTGGATGATCCATATAGGATTAATTCTTTATTGCACCTATCATTTGCTATAGGCCTTGATTTATTTGATTTAAATGAAATAGGATCAGAGCAAGGCCAATTAAATCTAACAAAGATAGCCAGCTCGTTGTAATTGGCCTGGACGGATTCACGTGACCATGCACAAATTGTACGTTTTGTTGTAGTAACCCGTGGGCATATTTGCTAGTTGAGAATAAAGAGGCATCCAAATTCACCGTGACAAGGACTTTGAACTTAGTGGTCTAGAGATGTGCTTGCATCAATGCTTGGACTAATTAAAATGGAGTTGCTAGTTGGGTAATCACCTATGCGCCCATGTAATATAATTAGTGTGTGTTGAGCTAATGCCCATGGTAAAATTTTTCGAGGCTGAAGGAATAGATGTGTTTGATTATGAATTTGTGGGCCACATGGATAGCTCAGTTTTCAGTGATTTGAACTGATTTTAGTGCCCAAGAAGTATCACCATGAAGATACAGCTTATCTCTATCTCCTTGTTAATTTGATGTCTTATCAGCAAAAATCCTATGTAGCTATCATTAGCTAAGGGTTTGTTTGTTTTCTTTGTGTTGATGTTTTTTTTTCTTTTGAAAAAGGAAGATTTTATTTCATCCCAAGACTAATACATCGAGTTCATACACGACCTTTGGGACAACCTCTTAGCCTCTGCATAAGTGATAGGCACACAACATATTGCGTCGATTGTTAGCTTCAGTTATTACCAACAAAACTAATTTCTTTGTTTAGGGCCCATTTGGATGTCATACTTTTGAAAAATTGTGTTTTTATAAGCCCGTGTAAAACCAAGTGGAGTTTCTAAAGCTAAAAAACCACTACGGTTTTGATAATACCATAGTTTTGAAACAAAAAGAAAATCTTGTTGCATCCAAACAGCTAGCAGGTTTGGAGAACCAGTGTATATTAAAATCAAGAGAAATTTTGTCTAATATACTTCAAATTGCAAGCCTAACTGTTTTCCGCCTAATTTATACTCCGTGTGATCATATAATTTGCATCATTTAGTTGGAGACGGAGTGGTATTGTCATTGGCTCATTACTAATGCATGCACTATTTTTTCGCGAACGTGTCATAGGGACACGTGTTTATTAGGTAGAAGTAGAGTCACGGTTAGTTACATCGATCCAAAGTAATCCATTAATTACCGCGGAATGGTGTAGCTTACAAACACACAAACACATATAAAATCTCATCCCTAGCTAATTTACAAGAACAATTTGCGACGAGTTTGCTAGAACGAGCGGCAGCAAGGTTTGCAGCTGAACTAATGCATGCACTCTGTCAGTGTAGTCAGTTTTGTGAGTGTGACGTACAGACGACGTAGCCATCACACGTACAAATGCATTATATTCAGGCGGAAAAGGACGAACAATAATCCACAAACGTCGTTATATATAATTTCCCTCGGCAATTTGCATTGGTATTCAGAAAATCGTGGCCATCTACGTGACGACAGACACACAGACAAAGCAATTAGATGAGCACAGGAACCTCTATCTCAATCTCGATTGCAACAAACATAGCAGACAAAAAAGGTCCAATCAGAGTAGCTGCAAACAAGATTATTGCAAGCTAATAATTCGAGGACGACAGCGAAATAACTCGCTAGGTCAACTGTTCGAATCCTATGACTTGTTTTTAAGAGACTAGTTAAGATCTGATTGCCACTGCCAACCTGCAGCTGATTGCTTGCTCCAACTAAAACCATTTTTGATTACTCAATCGATTAACCAAACAATATCGATCTATCCATCCATCCATGGATCCGTGCGGTCACTTTCCTAGTGGTTAAACCATCACGATTGCGATCGCACTTTCAGACTGACGGTTGTTGCATCCTCACCAGTTCATATTCCGACTCCATTTCTAGCTAGGGGCCGGTCTTTATATTAGCATCCACGAGAGTGACAGCACATGAGAAAAAAAATGCAGCATAAGATGCCCCACTACTTGTATACTCCACGCATTCAGCTCATGAACTGGAAAATCGCAGACAATTCGGAAGTAAAGACAGGTGCCTGACAACGATGCCACTAAAGAATAAGATCCCGGTGAGCAATGAGATCGCCGGAGCATCGAGGTGCTGACTGTGCTCGACATCAACCCTTGTCCTCCTCGGCGCCGATCGAGCTAGCGCACTTGCGCCGGCAGGGTCAACTACTGTCCGACCTGGCGCCGCCGAGGAAATATCTACAAAAATACCCAATAATAGGTGACCGGTCGTTGTTGGAGCTCGATCGCTATGTGGTTGGGAACTCTGTATGTATGTATGGAAAATGTGGGGAACTTTTCTAGTTTCTGGATTCTGCTGCTAACCAATCATGATTGACTTACTGATGAAGTGTGTCAGGTTGGCAAGGAAGATCAAGCACATGGAAAATGACGCACGTGTGAGCTACCCACCAGACCTAAGAACGTGGTCGGTCGTTTGGAAATGCATTTGTTTTTGGTTGTGATGGTTGGACTTGGAAGCATCTCTTTGAGGATTTTCTTTCCTTTAGCCGTGAGTCGTTTGATTCTGTCGTAAAACATACAGACTCTATCTTAAAAAGAAAAGAGAAGGATAAATTTTAATCCTAATTCGTTTGTACGTGGGTTCTTACCAAACTCTTAAATCTTAGTAGGACTATATGTATATGTATGTGGGAGCTTTATGTTGTAAATTACCAATATATTCAGAGAAATAAAGAATAGTCTCCCTATCTCTTGTGTCTATGTGTTCTATTTTGATCTACTATGTTGATCATGAGAGACGGAGAGAGAAATGTCATAACCGTTGATAACATGTTTTATAACACATTATTAGCACGACAAGCTCTTCGCCGACATCATCATTGAAGCCGCCGCTGATCTTCGACGCCGACGCTTGCGTTGACGTACCGCCGCGACAACTTCGACATCCCGACGTTGTTAGCGGAATAGATTTGCTACCTCTACCTGTAACTAATCTGCACTGCATCAACAAATACCGTCGTCATCAAGCAGGCAGTTGTACAACAATATCAAACACCAGTATGTATCTACTAACCACTGTCCTACGCGATATGTGGAGCAGATCAAATTAACATCCTATATCAGGTATGCGTTACATCTCATGGACGATTGCTGTGTACGGGCTCAGCGTGTTTCGTCCTGCCCTCATTAGTGTACGTAGGGGCTAAACACATACTTGTTTGTGCATGCAGTACATGCACGGCACGTCTGAATGCGTGGTGTGGATTCGTAGGCACGTAGCACTGTGTCTTGTCATTGTCGGCATATAGAATTTGCTGATGATGGCTTACCCACGTACATGAAGTTAAGCCGTTGTTTAGTTTCTTCGTCACAACTTTACATCTTATTACATCAAATATTTAGACACATACGTAAAGTATTAAATATAGACTAAAAAATAACTAATTATATAAGTTGCGACTACTTTACGAGATGAATCTTTTAAGCCTAATTAGTCCATGATTTGACAATAAAGTGATACAGTAACACATATGCTAATGATCGATTAATTAGACTTAATAAATTCGTCTCACAGTTTACTAACAGATTCTATAATTTATTTTTTTATTAGTATCCGAACACCTATACGACACCTCATGTAACATCCGATGTAACACACCAAAATTTTACGATAATATGACAATTTGAAAGCTAGCATCGTGACCAGCAAATATAACACATACTCCTACATAGATACAGTGGCGTAAAGCATGAAGGCTGCCGCCACAGCATAACACGGCACGAAGACCGTGATCCCCGTTTGAGGTTTCTGCGCACGCAAGGCAATCCGAATTTTGTCGTAGCCTGTAGCTAAATATAGTACTACTCCGTATCTTGAACAGATCTATTACTTCGATTTCTTCGTGCCTGCATGCGCGCAAAGTGATAGCCAGCCGTAACTGAATGCCGCTGCCTCTGCCTGAAGCTGCAGTTTGCACAAAGTATCATCGTCGCAACTCCCGCATGAACTTACTGTACAACTGTTCAATTCCTTGCACATGGCATCGCTAGTGCGTAGCTGCCGCCGTCTGAACACGGCGAATGTGCTCGCCAGAAGCTTCCCAGCTTGAAGCCACCTTGCCTGTAGCTGTCCGCATCGACTCCGTTTGGTACGGTAGTGCTTTTAGCCTTTTACCGATAGCACACGGTTGTTCGGACCTGAGATGTAAGCGGATCGTGGCGTAAAATCAGAAAAAAGAACAGGCCCAACAGCGTTTATTTGGCGAAAACCCCCTGAAGGAGCATGAAAATGAAGAGCAGTACTGGATTTAGTAGAAAAGATTTCGAGAAAGTTTTTTTTACAGCAGGTCCTAAACATTTGCAGCAAAGCTCATATGAATTTTGAAAATGTCATCGAGTTGTTTAAGAAAATAAACCCTCGGTGAACTCTGAATTTCCTACAGAAAAATATGTGTTTGCGTTTTGATAAAAAAAACATTATGTTTGTTTACATTTAGAACATTTATTTTATGAACAGATGCCATGTGTTCATATTTTTATGCTCTTGTTGAAAGGACCTTGATGTCGCCTAGGAGGCCTAGAGGGGGGGTGAATAGGCCTGTAAAAATTCAACTCGAAACTCTGTTATAACAGAGGGCGGCACTGCCGCCCTTCAAAAATAAAGCAGACAGCATTGATATTTCACAGATAGTAATCTGACCCTCTCAGCTGCTCAATTCTACAACAGAAAAACAAAATCCAGTTCGAAGACTGGATACCACAGAAATCTCACACAAGAGAGGATCGAGCTACCAAACCCTAACAACAGCTAGCAAAGAGCTAAACCAGCAAGAACACAAAATGAAGCACGCGAGACACAAAATTTATCACGTGATTCAGCTCACCACCAAGGCTTGTCTAAGTCCACGTTGTTGAGGTATCCATAAAAGGATTGGCTCCCTCGTTCTCGAATCAAGAGAATGAACTCTTGAAGTGAGGGGTAATTTCTTAGCTGTAGGATGAGGTTACAAACCTCCCAAGGCTGCCACACGAGTTGGCAAGCACAAGGACGACGCCTAGCCGGCTAGGAGCAAGCTCCAAGAGTAACAAACCCTAGAACCGCCGGTCAAACGTAAACCAAATGCTCTTAAACTTTGGGAATCAGTGGATCTGCTCTCCAATCGAGTTTTGCTGCCTTTTCTCTCAAGTTTTGATGGTGAAAATCAAGGATTGCTTGGAAAATTAAAGGAGCAACAATAGAGGAGAGAGAGGTGAGCTTTGGTCTGTTCAGTTTTGAACTGAACCGTTGGAGAAGAAGGCTCTCTGTTGTGGGCCGGCCCAAATAGTATTTATACCTCTTGGGTCCCAACGGTCGTTTATGGGCGGCACTGCCGCCCTAGCCAAAACAGGTAGAATCTGGAGATCTTTGGCTGGCTCCTTTGGCTAGGTAAGAGGATGTAGATCTATAGTTTTGAGCATCTGGTTGCACAGTTGACCAACTATACTAGAATCCCTCTTTATAGTACGACTTTTTAAACTCAAATTCAAAGCATAAAAGAATGTAAATGCCTTTGAGCTGGTTACCACTTCATTTGGCAATTGAGGACTTCTAATATCGAATATGTTTTCCTCATCCTGATTATACCTTGATTATGTGACTTGAACCATTTCCATACATATGAGTTTATCTTCATGGCTTCAAGTCACTTCCACTAATGATTTGATCCTCAATACAATATGACTCCTCATAGCTTGATTAGTACCTCGACTCAATGAAAGTACTCTCTTCTTCACCTTAGCCATGGTACCTCGGTCGCTAAGCCGTCGCTTGCCCTTCACCTTCGCTTAGTACCTCGAAGCCCTTTCCTTGCTATCTTCACCCTATCAAGCCATACTTAAGTCATATTATATTAAGCATCCATTGAAAACCATTTCTTCAATATTTAATCCTTGCTTGAATATTTTCTAGATACGAATGTTGAGATCAATCAAGCTTCAATTTGTCTCACATAGAGACATACATGGATCAACATCAATATGGTCATGCTAATTTACGATTCCTTATTCCCTTCTCATTTTGGCTTGACATTTCAATTGATCTTTCATATATTCATCCATGTAAGCAAACCAATGTAGAGACTGACTTATATCCACTATACATTGTCATTTACCAAGTATATTTGCTTTCACATGATGCTATGATATCCCACAACATAGAAGTCATTTCATTGATTCCATTTGCATTATTGTATTTTGATTGAACTAGATTACTTTCATAAACTTTCAATACAACCATACACAGATTGTCATTCACTTTAACATAATGTGGCATATCATCAAGTTTGCCTACCAGTTGAACCTTGTATATACTTGTTAATACACAACCTACAAGTATATGCAATAGACTCAATTTCCTGTTCAACACTTAGCAAACTTATTAGACCTTTAATTGGTTTGTCATTCAATTTACCAAAACCCACTAAAGGGCTAGATGCACTTACAATCTCTCCCTTTTTGGTGATTGATGACAACACAACTAAATCTTACAAGAGATTGATAAACATTAAGATTTTGAATCCAATTATATAGTGAGCTCCCCCTAAATGTGTGCATTGAAGGAATTCAAATTTTGGCCTCAAATGCTAAATGCACATATTTAAGATGAAGTGTGGGAACTCTCCTATATCTTAGCATCCATGGGGTGCAAGGTGTAATATGATAACTGTGATGCTCATGATAGTTCACGCACTCAAAGATTGCTGACCAGCAGAGGGCGGCACTGCCGCACCAGAGAGCGACACTGCCGCACCTGCCTGACCAGCACAGGAGAAAACAAGCATCACTCAAGGCATGAATGCCACACACTAGCATAAATGGTCCTTATCAAGAGCATCAATTTCAACTATCCTTGCACACACCACAATAATAAATTTTTTTAACCTTATATGTATGCCTCTCGTTTACCCCTTTCTATCCTCGTATCAATCTCTCTCCCCTTCATTCTCCCCTAATATTTCTCCCTCTTTGGCATTAATCTCCAAAAAGGATCTCTCCACCAAAAGGAAGAAATAATGGTCGACAAGTGAGGGCAAGAGAGATAAAAGTTTAGCATATGGAATTTCTCACCTATTTTCTACCAAACAAAGTATGCAACTTTTAGGTCAAGATTCTTGAGGTTAGCATATTTAGCTCATACCTCACTTAGATGACAGTATAACATGAGACAAACTCATGCCATCACCACAAGAGGTATCAACCAAATATCTAAAGAGTTCTCTAATCGCCACCACAAGAACAAACTTACGATGTGACTCAAAAATTGCATACACATGCACACACTAGCATGTAAAGGCCTAGATGCACAAAGATAATACATGAGTTCATGGAGCGATATACCTTTGTTCTAAGCCTCATAATCTTCACTATGAAGATGATTTCAATACTTGAATTTAGTGCTTTGATGGGACTAGTACTTCTTTATGCAAGATAATTTCATTTGTGTCCATCTCTCATTATCATCATCATCTTCAAGGAGATATCATAAACTTGTGCTTGATATCAATTGAAAGTCCATTGCTAGCTCTTGTTGTCATATTGAGATATCATCTGAAGACATATTTCTTGATATACCAAGTTGAAGATTATCAATCAATATCAATTGAAATATGATCTTCATAATTTTAACACCAATTGAGAGTCTTCACAAGACTTTGTAATGTTTTGGTCGTCAGCAGCTAGCCCAGGGGCCGTAGGATGAGTATATATACACCCAAAACCAAAACTAGCCATTGGAGTTCAAAAATTAGTCATCAAGACCTGTACAGGTGCAGCACTACCACCCTTATGCGCGGCACTGCCGCAGCTCTCAGAACAGCTTAGGTCACCTCACGGAAAATGTCATATCTCTTTACTCCGAACTCCGTTTTTAGTGATCTTGGACTTTCTGGAAAGCTTGTTTCGAGAGCTATCCAGTCCAACCAAGAGAAATCCCAAAGATCAACAAGTGCATGTGTTGTTCTATTGAAAGGATCTTCACCAGTTGGTGCCAATTAGAATGAATGCCCGTATTTCATAATGTCACCTAGGAAATGCTCATAAAGACAAGAGATAGCATTAAATTGCACAAGAGAGTTTCACAACTAGTGATCATTTTGGATGTGGAAGGGATGTAGATCACTAATTACAAAACCTTATAACATAGACTAAATTCTCCCTTTTTGATAGTGCATACATATACATGTGGAAGGCAAAAACATAGGCACTTTTGGTCAATTAAGTTCAAACAAGGGAATTTAAGCCATATTATGGAGAGTAGCTACTTAAGAGATAAAAGTATAATCCAAATGAATATGAGAGATAACAAATTTGGATTGAATCAATGTAGCATACTCATGAGAGACTCATTCTCACCGAGAGACTACAAATTCACTAGAAGAAAAGGTTAATCTCAAAGACACAAGACATAGAATGGGCTCCTCCTTAATATGTGCATTAAGTACTCGAATTACTTGTGAATGCACTTGAATCGATTTAAGAGTCAAGAGAAGCTCATCCTATATCTTGGTCAAGGCATGATAAATTTGCAACAATTGAAATTATGCTAAGGAAACATACCACCACCAAGGTAGATAGATCACCACATAAATTTTCATCGATATGACCATCATAAGTGAGACTTCAATGATTTGGATGGCTATAGTTCTCACTTGATGAAATGTGGTAAAGCTGAGCTCTTGTGATCATCCAAGATCTATATTAGGTTCCTAGTTCTTACTTTACCTAAGCCAACTCACAAAGAGAGCAAAAGATAAAATTCATGAAATTTGTAAATTGTGAACTAGGAGTTACCACTCTTTATTGATAAGATCCTGGGAGATCAATGGGATGGATCATAAGTACTTGATGAGCACTTAGAGAGGAGAAATAGCAATGAAAGCCCACTCTTCAATTATTTTCTCCATCTCATCCAAATCTATGTCTATTTAAAGGATTGGGACATTCGATAATAAACCAGGAGCATTTGGTTTATAAAGACCAAGATCTCCTAGAATAATTGTGAAACACCTAGAGAATCCAAAGGAACTACCCATCCTCCTTTTTCCATGTGTGGGACTGCACATCAAACACTTGAAAGAAACCAATAATCCCACGAGATATAGGCTAAGCTCCCCCTAAATTTGTGCATACAAGACTACACAAAGTTCACTTAAGCACATTAACAATATGAGGTCAATGGAGTGAATTGCACTATACTTCAACTGATTTGAACTCCTTAAACTGCTTGCAATTCAATAGTCTCAGCTGATTACTTCTTGTTCCAACTAGTTGCAATCACTTGCTGCTGCTTGTACTCTGATTGCAACTTATTTGGACCCCTGTGTGAGTTCTTTTCTTTCATTGAAACTCCTTTAGACCAAATTTATATTTCTCATGTTTAATGATTCTTCATGGCTAACTTGAGAGCTAACTCAATCTTGTTGCCACAATGCAATCTAATTCCATTCAGACAGTTTTCAGATTCTATCACACACAAAAATCCATATCTCTCAGACCACTAGCCCAATATGCATGAAATTTGGTAGAGATCTTCATGTATGAGTCCTCTAACTTCTCTAAAAAATTTAGCTCATTTGAACTCCATTTGGTCAGTGAAAATAATTTTCTACCAGAACTGCTCAAATCTGAAACTGCACTGTTGAAGCTGACAGAAACCAACTCAAAACTGATTTTCTTCAAAACCAATCTTCATACCAATTGTACATAAACAAGTACTAGATGTGTATAGAATGCTCACAAAGTTTCAGGTCCATTTATTAGTATTTGAATCTTCAAATTCATGCTAGAAGGCAGTCAACTCAGATTTACAATTTTCTGGACAGATTTGATGATCGAAGATTCTTCTTCTTTTCCTGTCCAATCTTTAAGGTGATTTCAGTTGAGAATACATACAAGATGTTATATCCATTCAGTACTCTCATCAACACTCATAATATTGTGAATTCTTCTTGTATAGCTTATTCAAATCAACCTCAAACTTGATTCAAGCGAAACTAAAACTTTTGATCTAAATGGCCTTTAGCAGCAACATCTTTCTTTAGGTGAAGAATAACCTTTAAGCTTGTGAATTAAATTAGCACAACATCTTCTTATTGATTTTATATGAATAAGCTCAATCACAAGAAGACATTAGTAACACAAGCACTAGTTTTCCATTTAGTAACCATTTATATGTGGATGACAAGTGGGTTACTAAAATGAAGAAACCTCATAACATGGACTAAATCTCCCTTGATGTCACATGCACATTCTTTTGAGTGGAATGGAAATGTAAATGTGCATGGTTGGTCATTTAAGTCCAAAGGGTAGATTTAAGCCATATTATGGTGAGTGGCTAACATAGACAAATCTAATCCAAATTAGCTAGAGAGAAAATACATCACATGGTTTTGGATTGATAGCCTTCATATAATAGCACACTCTATTTGAGAAACACATTCTCATTTAGTGAGACTACATAAATCACTTAGAGAGAAAGATTAGTCTTACAACTCTAGCCATAGATTAAAGTCTCCTTTTATAAGTGCTCTAAGTATTTGAATTTCTCACACAACACTTTATTCATTTAAGAACTTGAGATTTTCACTCTATGTCTAGGTCATGGCAACAATAGTATAATTAATTTGAACTATGCCAAGAGATACTCACAACTATTATAGCATGTAGATGCCCATAAGATGAGAATGAGAATTTAGCAATCTAACATATGACAAGATTCCATCAAGTAGGAAGTTCTTCACTTGTGAGTAATAAGTCCCTTTACTTGACTTGAGCTTGATTCTTTATTCTTGGCCATTTTAAAATCTACTTGTATCCTCCAATGTGTACCAAGATTCTAAATCCATCAAACCAACTCATAATGTGCATGAACATAAACTTGCTTCTTCTTGTTTTTCTTGGTTTGAAGTCCACAAAGGAAAGTCAAGTCACCTATGTTGCTTGATGTGGATGATCAATTCAATTTTGATCATATTTCTATTCTATGACCAGCAACCAATAAATATCCTCAAGTGCTTCTATTATCCTAAGTGGCTACACAGGACACAAAGGAGTTTAGTTTCAAATAAATTGCACTTGAGATTTAGATGTTACCACCCTTCTTGATTGTAATGGATGAGGTGGTCTTTTCATCTTCATCTTGCACATATGAAGGTTGTAGATTTGTCCACGAACTAGAGTGGAGTCAGCTGCTACTATGTAGGAGGGACGGCACTGCCGCCCTTGGGTGCGGCACTGCCGCCCTGCTGATTTGCAGCAGGGGTGTGCTGCACCTCTACATCGAGTTGTCAGCGGAATTTGGTACAGCAGCAACTTGAGGAGCTTCCACTTTTGTAGCATGTACTTCTTGTGGTCTTATATCACCAATGGCCATTTTCTTGATTGTTGCGGAAGACCCACTTGGTACCAATGATATTGGTATTGGGCCTTTCCACCAAGTTCCACACTTGATTTCTCTCGAAGTTGTTGAGCTCTTCTTGTATGACCATGACCCAATCTAGATCTCCAAGTGCTTGTTCTACTTTGAGAGGTTCCAAAGAGGAAACAAACGAGTAATATTGGTAAAAATTTGCTAAATATGGACGAGTTGTTACCCCTTTTTGAATGCTCCCAAGGATGTTATCAACGGGGTGATCCCGTTGTATAGTTTGACGTAGCCTTGGATGCTCAACACCTCCTTGACCTTCTTCTGGACCTTTAGCTTCTTCTTGTTTAGAGATAGGCTCCAAGTTAAGCCCTTGAAGTGGTGGAGTAGAAGTTGAAAGAGCTGCTGCTGAGGTGGGTGGGGAGGCACTGCCGCCCTATTGTTTTTCAGCAGGTGAGTGCTGCCCTTGTCGATGGACTACGTCAGTGGAAATTTGTGCAGCAACAGCTTGGGGATCCTCATCATCAGTGGCTTGATCTTCTTGTGGCCTAATCTCACCTATAGCCATTTGCTTGATTGCCTCACATGGTGGATCCTCCTTTTCTACAACACTTGAATCAACTTACTTCACTTAAGAGCCATTAAGAGCATCATATGGCAAATGATTCATTTAGACTTGAAGTAGTCTAGCCACTCTTAACAATTCACAAACACACATATATTTGTGAACTATTAGAGACTACACACGTCAAGTGGCTAGCTAGCAAGGGTTAGGTACTAGTTACCGAGGTGAATATGAAGTTTGAAGTATTTCCATGATTCATCTTCGGGTCAACCATATAAGAATATGCAATGTGAATTGATTGGTAGCTTGAGTGAATATTTTCAATCAACTTGCTCAAGCACCCCGAAGCTTCATATCACCTTCAAGTACCTACAACTCTTACTAAGCACAATTTGGTACCCAAACTATGTTGGGTCCATTATGGTTAGTCACAAGAGACTTAGGCACCCAAATGGCCTTTGTGTTAGAACATGGTGAACCAATCACCTTTCTAGCACAAGTGTTATTTTTGGGCCTCCTAAGCATATTTAAATCAATTGACAAGTTGAGCTTAGAAGTGTTACCCATGGGACAATCCTTACTTAAATGTCCCTTTCCTTTGCAAGTGTAGCATAGGCGGTTCTTGTTCTTTCTAGCCTTCTCTTCTTGCACTTTGCTTGCTACCTTGCTAATGAACCTCTTTGTTGATGATGACAAGCCCTCACTTTTCTTATTAGGACATGAGCCAATTTCATGTCCCTTCTCATGACAACCATAACACTTTCTCTTGCTTCTTCTTGTCTTGTTCTTTGGAAGTGTGGCTTGATCATCGACCTTGTTGGAACACATAGAAGCATTGTGTCCCATGTTGGAGAACTTGACATGAGCCATCTTCTTCTTCTCTTGGATCTTGCTCACGCCCTTCTCTTCTTTCTTCAAGGGGCAATCTCTGACATGGTGACTGTCTTTCTTGCACTTGAAGCAAGTGATGAGAGTCTTCTTTGATTGACGTTGCACCTTGATGGCCTTGGGAACTTTCCTGTTCTATCTATCTAGGTGTGCACTCGCCGCTTTGGGGTGTGGCATCTTTGCCATGATCTGCAGGCAAAACTGGTTGAACTCTCTGCATTTTGGACAGATTGCACTTCTTTAAGTATCCCCTTCACTTTGCCATTGTTGGACTTGTAACCCTTTTGATAAGGCTTGATGCATGCATCGGTTGATCCCTTCTCAAGCTTCTTCACCATGTCTTCATGGTTATCTTGAGAAGGTTGAGCATTGCACTTGCCCTTCCATTGAATCAAGTCCCTTTTTAGCATTTCAACTTCTTCCTTGAGCTATTCATTTTCTTTTGCAATGGAATCATCACAAGTTTCTACAATTACATGCTCAACAGAAGGTTGGCTTGCTTGAGAGCAACACTTGTTAGCACATGATAAAATAGATAAAGCTTGTGTATATGTGCATTTGTGAGTGTGAGGTTGGTATGATTTTACCGTTGTTACCACAACCTCATGAGCAACTTCTAGCATGAGATGAGACTCCATAAGCTTCTCATGAGAGCACAAAAGCCCATCATGACTTTCTTGCAAAGTCTCATTCTTGCTAGTAAGCCTTTCCAACTTGTCTTTGAGCATATAATTCTGATCTTCTAATTGAGCAACACAAGATAGAGAGTTAATAGTATGAGTTTGCTCAATTAACAAGTTTTCATACCTTTGGACCAAGCTAGCATGAGAGCACTTAAGCTTTTCATGCTTTTTTGTCAACTTCTCCAAGCATTTGATCTTTTCAATGAGAGGCTCTTCTTGCTTGTAGAGATCTTCTTCTTGCTCTTGAATCTTCTCTATGAACTTGATCACTATCAACTTGTCTTTCTTGCTTAGACGTGCAAGGTGTTGATTGATCTCATCATCATCACTACCACTGTCACTCTCACTTGCCACTTTCTTCTCTTTCTTTGCCATGAGACTGATATGTGAAGTGGTATAGAGAGTTGAGCTTCTTGGTAAGGTGGATTCATCATTTGGCTTCCATCGATCACAAGCTTCTTCTTTATTCAAAATGTTAGTCTCACAAGAACTAAAGAAAGTAGAAGTACCACATGTAAAAATATTGTTCTCACCAACTATTTCATTATCATCCAATAAGTCATATGTTGGCGAGGAAGTGGATGTGGCATGATCAAATAGGCCTTTTGAGAGAATCACTTGAGGCTCATCATTTGTTGATGAAGTTGAACATTCCTCAAGTGGTTTTTCCAATGAGAGGTTGCTCTCTTCACATTTGGAGTTGCCATACATTTTCCTTGAGCGTGGTCCAAATGATATGAGCATCACCAAGTGGTTTACCATCTCCAAATATGACAGCATCAAGTACATCTTCACTCAAAGCACTAAATAAGACATTAGCAGCTTGAGCATTGAGTTGTAATCATTTTACTTCCTCTCTAGATAAGTAGATCAAATCATCATGAGGAGGTGAAATGCTCACATCTACAATCTGCTCTATTTGAGGACCCATGGTCCAAAAAACATCAAGCACACTAGTAGACCAAGATGTATAATTTGAGCCATCTAAAAGTAAAAGTTCTAGAGATACCTCTTCACTTGTCGACATTGTTCTCTCAAGGCGATTAAGCCCAAAACTGAGAGCCAGGCTTTGATACCAATTGAAAGGACCTTGATGTCGCCTAGGAGGCCTAGAGGGGGGGGGGTGAATAGGCCTATAAAAATTCAACTCGAAACTCTGTTAGAACAGAGGGTGGCACTGCTGGCCTTATAGGGTGGCACTGCCGCTCTTCAAAAATAAAGCAGACAGCGTTGATATTTCACAGATAGTAACCTGACCCTCTCAGCTGCTCAATTCTACAACAGAAAGACAAAATCTAGTTCAAAGACTGGATACCACAAAAATCTCACACAAGAGAGGATCGAGCTACCAAACCCTAACAACAGCTAGCAAAGAGCTAAACCAGCAAGAACACAAAATGAAGCATGCGAGACATAAAATTTATCCCGCGGTTCAGCTCACCACCAAGGCTTGCCTAAGTCCATGTTGTTGAGGTATCCATAAAAGGATTGGCTCGCCACTAAGGCTTGCCTTGCCCTCATTCTCAAATCAAGAGAATGAACTCTTGAAGTAAGGGGTAATTTCTTAGCTGTAGGATGAGGTTACAAACCTCCCAATGCTACCACACGAGTTGGCAAGCACAAGGGCGACGACTAGCCGGCTAGGAGCAAGCTCCAAGAGTAACAAACCCTAAAACCGCCGGCCAAACATGAACCAAATGCTCTTAGACTTTGGGAATCAGTGGATCTGCTCTCCAATCGAGTTTTGCTGCCTTTTCTCTCAAGTTTTGATGGTGGAAATCAAGGATTGCTTGGGAAATTGAAGGAGCAACAATGGAGGAGAGAGAGGTGAGCTTTGGTCTGTTCAGTTTCGAACTGAACCGTTGGAGAAGAAGGCTCTCTGTTGTGGGCCAGCCCAAATGCTATTTATACCTCTTGGGTCCCAACGGTCGTTTATGGGAGGCACTGCCGCCCTAGCCTAAATAGGTAGAATCTGGAGATTTTTGGCTGGCTGGTTTGGCTGGGTAAGAGGATGTAGATCTGTAGTTTTGAGCATCTGGTTGCACAGTTGACCAACTATACTAGAATCCCTCTTTATAGTATGGCTTTTTCTAAACTCAAATTCAAAGCATAAAAGAATGTAAATGCCGTTGAGCTGGTTGCCACTTCATTTGGCAATTGAGGACTTCTAATATAGAATATGTTTTCCTCATCCTCATTATACCTTGATTATGTGACTTGAACCATTTCCATACATATGAGTTTACCTTCATGGCTTCAAGTCACTTCCACTAATGATTTGATCCTCAACACAATATGACTCCTCATAGCTTGATTAGTACCTCGACTCAATGCAAGTACTCTCTTCTTCACCTTAGCCAAGGTACCTCGGTCGCCAAGCCGTCGCTTGCCCTTCACCTTCGCTTAGTACCTCGAAGCCCTTTCCTTGCTATCTTCACCCTATCAAGCCATACTTAAGTCACATTATATTAAGCATCCATTGAAAACCATTTCTTCAATATTTTGATCCTTGCTTGAATATTTTCTAGATATGAATGTTGAGATCAATCAAGCTTCAATTTGTCTCACATAGAGACATACATGGATCAACATCAATATGGTCAAGCTAATTCACGATTCCTTATTCCCTTCTTATTTTGGCTTGACATTCCAATTGATCTTTTATATATTCATCCATGTAAGCAAACCAATGTAGAGACCGACTTATATCCACTATACAATGTCATTTACCAAGTATGTTTGCTTTCACAAGATGCTATGATATCCCACAACATAGAAGCCATTTCATTGATTCTATTTGCATTGTTGTCTTTTGCTTGAACTAGATTACTTCCATAAACTTCCAATACAACAATACACAGATTGGCATTCACTTTAACATAATGTGGTATATCATCAAGTTTGCCTACTAGTTGAACCTTGTATATACTTGTTAATACACAACCCACAAGTATATGCAATAGACTCAATTTCGTGTTTAACAGTTAGCAAACTTATTAGACCTTTAATTGAGTTGTCATTCAATTTACCAAAACCCACTAAAGGGCTAGATTCACTTACAATCTCCCCCTTTTTGGTGATTCATGACAACACAACTAAAGCTTACAAGAGATTGATAAACCTTAAGATTTTGAATCCTATTATATAGTGAGCTCCCCCTAAATGTGTGCATTGAAGGAATTCAAATTTTGGCCTCAAATGCTAAATGCACATATTTAAGATGAAGTGTGCAAACTCCCCTATATCTTAGCATCCATGGGGTGCAAGGTGTAACATGATAACCGTGATGCTCATGACAATTCATGCACTCAAAGATTGCTGACCAGCAGAGGGCGGCACTGGCGCACCAGAGAGCGACACTGCCGCACCTGCCTGACCAGCACAGGAGAAAACAAGCATCACTCAAGGCATGAATGCCACACACTAGCATAAATGGTCCTTATCAAGAGCATCAATTTCAACTATCCTTGCACACACCACAATAATAAATTTTTTTAACCTTATATGTATGCGTCTCCTTTACCCCTTTCTATCCTCGTATCAATCTCTCTCCCCTTACATTCTCTCCTAATATTTCTCCCCCTTTGGCATTAATCTCCAAAAAGGATCTCTCCACCAAAAGGAAGAAATGATGGTCGACAAGTGAGGGCAAGAGAGATAAAAGTTTAGCATATGGAATTTCTCACCTATTTTCTACTAAATAAAGTATGCAACTTTTAGGTCAAGATTCTTGAGAGGTTAGCATATTTAGCTCATACCTCACTTAGATGACAGTATAACATGAGACAAACTCATGCCATCACCACAAGAGGTATCAACCAAATATCTAAAGAGTTCTCTAATCGCCACCACAAGAACAAACTTATGGTGTGACTCAAAAATTGCATACATATGCACACACTAGCTTGTAAAGGCCTAGATGCACAAAGATAATACATGAGTTCATGGAGCGATATACCTTTGTTCTAAGCCTCATAATCTCCACTATGAAGATGATTTCAATACTTGGATTTAGTGCTTTGTTGGGACTAGTACTTCTTTATGCAAGATAATTTCATTTGTGCCCATCTCTCATCATCATCATCTTCAAGGAGATATCATAAACTTGTGCTTGATATCAATTGAAAGTCCATTGCTAGCTCTTGTTGTCATATTGAGATATCAGTTGAAGACACATTTCTTGATATACCAAGTTGAAGATTATCAATCAATACCAATTGAAATATGATCTTCATAATTTTGACACCAATTGAGAGTCTTCACAAGACTTTGTAATGTTTTGGTCGTCAACAGCTAGCCCAGGGGCCGTAGGATGAGTATATATACACCCAAAACCAAAACTAGCCATTGGAGTTCAAAAATTAGTCATCAAGACCTGTACAGGTGCGGCACTGCCACCCTTATGCGCGGCACTGCCGCAGCTCTCAGAACAGCACAGGTCACCTCACGGAAAAGGTCATATCTCTTTACTCCGAACTCCGTTTTTAGTGATCTTGGACTTTCTGGAAAGCTTGTTTCGAGAGCTATCTAGTCCCACCAAGAGAAATCCCAAAGATCAACAAGTGCGAGTGTTGTTCTATTAAAAGGATCTTCACCAGTTGATGCCAATTGGAATGAATGCTCGTATTTCATAATGTTACCTAGGAAATGCTCATAAAGACAAGAGATAGCATTAAATTGCACAAGAGAGTTTCACAACTAGTGATCATTTTGGATGTGGAAGGGATGTAGATCACTAATTACACAACCTTATAACATAGACTAAATTCTCCCTTTTTGATAGTGCATACATATACATGTGGAAGGCAAAAACATAGGCACTTTTGGTCAATTAAGTTCAAACAAGGGAATTTAAGCCATATTATGGAGAGTAGCTACTTAAGAGATAAAAATATAATCCAAATGAATATGAGAGATAACCAATTTGGATTGAGTCAATGTAGCATACTCATGAGAGACTCATTCTCACCGAGAGACTACAAATTCACTAGAAGAAAAGGTTAATCTCAAAGACACAAGACATAGAATGGGCTCCTCCTTAATATGTGCATTAAGTACTCGAATTACTTGTGAATGCACTTGAATCGGTTTAAGAGTCAAGAGAAGTCCATCCTATATCTTGGTCAAGGCATGATAAATTTGCAACAATTGAAATTATGCCAAGGAAACATACCACCATCAAGGTAGATAGATCACCACATAAATTTTCATCGATATGACCATCATAAGTGAGACTTCAATGATTTGGATGGCTATAGTTTTCACTTGATGAAATGTGGTAAAGCTGAGCTCTTGTGATCATCCAAGATCCATATTAGGTTCCTAGTTCTTACTTTACCTAAGGCAACTCACAAAGAGAGCAAAAGGTAAAATTCATGAAATTTGCAAATCGCGAACTAGGAGTTACCACTCTTTATTGATAAGATCCTGGGAGATCAATGGGATGGATCATAAGTACTTGATGAGCACTTAGAGAGGAGAAATAGCAATGAAAGCCCACTCTTCAATTATTTTCTCCATCTCATCCAAATCTAGGTCTATTTAAAGGATTGGGACATTCGACAATAAACCAAGAGCATTTGGTTTATAAAGACCAAGATCTCCTAGAATAATTGTGAAACACCTAGAGAATCCAAAGGAACTACCCATCCTCCTTTTTCCATGTGTGGGACTAAACACTTGAAAGAAACCAATAATCCCATGAGATATAGGCTAAGCTCCCCCTAAATTTGTGCATACAAGAGTACACAGAGTTCACTTAAGCACATTAACAATATGAGGTCAAGGGAGTGACTTGCACTATACTTCAACTGATTTGAACTCCTTAAACTGCTTGCAATTCAATAGTCTCAGCTGATTACTTCTTGTTCCAACTAGTTGCAATCACTTGCTGCTTTGGCTAGGTAAGAGGATGTAGATTTGTAGTTTTGAGCATCTGGTTGCACAGTTGACCAATTGTACTAGAATCCCTCTTTATAGTACGGCTTTTTCTAAACTCAAATTCAAAGCATAAAAGAATGTAAATGCCTTTGAGCTGGTTGCCACTTCATTTGGCAATTGAGGACTTCTAATATCGAATATGTTTTC
Source organism: Miscanthus lutarioriparius (assembly GCA_904845875.1). Taxonomy (NCBI): domain Eukaryota; kingdom Viridiplantae; phylum Streptophyta; class Magnoliopsida; order Poales; family Poaceae; genus Miscanthus; species Miscanthus lutarioriparius. Next base: position 11,048,661 of record CAJGYO010000007.1, on the reverse strand, counting down.
CTCATCCTCATTATACCTTGATTATGTGACTTGAACCATTTCCATACATATGAGTTTACCTTCATGGCTTCAAGTCACTTCCACTAATGATTTGATCATTAACACAATATAACTCCTCATAGCTTGATTAGTATCTCGACTCAATGCAAGTACTCTCTTCTTCACCTTAGCCATGGTACCTCAGTCGCCAAGCCATCGCTTGCCCTTCACCTTCACTTAGTACCTCGAAGCCCTTTCCTTGCTATCTTCACCCTATCAAACCATACTTAAGTCACATTATATTAAGCATCCATTGAAAACCATTTCTTCAATATTTTGATCCTTGCTTGAATATTTTCTAGATATGAATGTTGAGATCAATCAAGCTTCAATTTGTCTCACATAGAGACATACATGGATCAACATCAATATGGTCAAGCTAATTCACGATTCCTTATTCCCTTCTCATTTTGGCTTGACATTCCAATTGATCTTTTTTATATTCATCCATGTAAGCAAACCAATGTAGAAACCAACTTATATCCACTATACATTGTCATTTACCAAGTATGTTTGCTTTCACATGATGCTATGATATCCCACAACAAAGAAGCCATTTCATTGATTCTATTTGCATTGTTGTCTTTTGCTTGAACTAGATTACTTCCATAAACTTCCAATACAACAATACACAGATTGGCATTCACTTTAACATAATGTGGCATATCATCAAGTTTGCCTACCAGTTGAACCTTGTATATACTTGTTAATACATAACCCACAAGTATATGCAATAGACTCAATTTCTTGTTCAACACTTAGCAAACTTATTAGACCTTTAATTGTGTTGTCATTCAATTTACCAAAACCCACTAAAGGGCTAGATGCACTTACACTTGTGAATGCATTTATTTATCGCACATCTTCAAATTTCTACCATGTGATTGGCAAGGATAAAATCTTGAATGATTACACTAGAAATATGGTATAAGGTGAAGGGACCGTGACGCCTAAGAGGGGGGGGGGTGAATTAGGCAACTTAAAAATCTAACTCTAAACAATGGCCTCTTTTTCTACCCTTAGCAAAACCTATGCAAAAGATAAACTATCTAAATGTGCAACTACGGTTTTGCTAATATGTTGCTATCTCTACCGCAAAGGAGTAATGTAATCAATGTAAATGCGGAAGCTAAAGAGCAAGGTAGCGATATGCAAACTCCCGTCGACGACTCCAGTATTTTTACCAAGGTATCGAGAAGCGTGCAAGCTTCCCCCTAGTCCTTGTTGGAGCCCCTCGCAAGGGCCAAGCTCCCGATCGGGTAACTCGGTGGATAGCCTCGGGCCTTCCCCACGCGCAAGTGGGTCTTCACCGTGCCTTTCGGCAAGCCTCTCTCGGATGCTCCCCGCTGTCTTCATGGTGGTGGCCACACCACAAACGCGGTTGGTGTGATCTTGCAAGACTTCAAGCCCCTCTGATGTACAACAATGGTGCTCGCAAGCACCGAGTGGTAAGAGGTATGCAAACCTCACTAAACACTAGGCCTAAACCTAGAGCAAGCGCATAAGCGGTGGTCTAATCAACCTAAGCACTTCGCAAAGCACCTACGCTAATCACCTAATGACTCACTAAGCACTATGCAAGTGGAGATCACTAAAATGGTGTATCAACACCCTTGGTATGTTTTCTCGGCTCCACACTTCTTATTTGGCCGGTTGGGGGTTGTATTTATAAGCCCCACTGAGAAAGTAGCCATTGGAGATGAATTCCTGCTTTTCTGCTACTGACCGGACGCTGAAGTCATCCTGACTGGACGCGTCCGGTCGTCCCGACCGTTGGAGCCACGAACACTTGATCGGACGCTGTCAGCGTCCGGTCACCTGCCACCGGATGCGTCCCGTCGCAGTTTCGCCACTCTGGAACCTCTCTGTACTCGACCGGACTCTGCTGTCCTGCGTCTAGTCAATCTGCCACTAGTGTCCGGTCCAGCATCCAGTCGCGCCTGTTGCCGAGCCTCTTGATCGGAGCGTCCGGTCATTTTCTTCCAGCGTCCGATCCAGCGTTCGGTCACTTCTGTGAGCTCATTTCTTCGCGATCTTGCGTATGGCTTGGTTCCTATTTTCATGCTTGGACTTTGCTTGATATCTTGGGTCTTCTCTTGTGCTCCTAGGGTCTTGCTTGTGGTGTTGATCATCGGATCATCACGTCGCCTTTGTCCAAGTCACGTCTTGCATCCTATTGAACTACAAAACAATCACTTGCAAGTTCATTAGTCCAATTTGGTTGTGTTGGTCATCAAACACCAAAATCCAAAGTAAATGGGCCAATGGTCCATTTTCCTTACAATCTCCCCCTTTTTGGTGATTGATGACAACATGACCAAAGCAAGCAAACAATATTTTTTTTGAAATTAGAAAACTACCTACTTGCTAGGATGCAATGCAAGGGGCAAGTTTATGTGTTGCTAAAAGATACTACTTTGTAAAACTAAAGGGTACTACATAAAACTTATCTTGCCCTTGCAAATGTTCCCATGTGGCATTATGGATTTACGCCTAGGTTCCTACATATTCTCCCTATTACATAGGCAATCCATAATCCACTATCCTCCCTTTTTCGGATCATTACCACTTGTAAATTATTGATGCTTGCTTTTGGTCCTCTAAATTCTCCCCCTTTGGAATCAAACACCGAAAAGGAAGACATTAGTAGCACAAGGGAGGGTCAAACTTTGTGATCCTTTTTATGTGGAATGGAATAGGTCATAAAGTTTGACTCTCACATTATATAGACTAAGCTCCCCCTAAATTTATGCATATTGATACCAATTGAAAACTAAAGCATATGCATAATTTGTAAGATATAGCTCAAGGGAATTTAATCTATATAATGCATGGAGAAAGCATATAAATATCAAAATGAAATCAACATGATGATATTGGTTTAGAAATACCACATGTGGACACCAAATTGATTTCTACCACTTGCAATGAGTGGTGAATATTTGAAGTGTGATGCTTAACTGTGGGGACTCCATTTTCCTTGCAATGAGACTACTACACACATGATAAACTTGAAAAGGGTATTAGTCTCAAAGCATCCAAGTTGTAGATTATACCTGCCCCTAAATTTGTGCACACACAAGTATGGAATACTTATAGGAATCATGCACATTGATTTTAGAATCAAGAATACCACTTGAAAGATGACATCTCAAGAATGTGAGAATCATTTTTGAAGATAATATTTGGGAGAAATTATCTACAATTTGGACTTTGGCACATATTAGATGAATAATCAAAAGACAAGCTATGTGCCGTGCTCCTAAACAAATTTAAACCATGTAGGTTTGCTCCAAGGATTAAGAATGAAAACGAGCAAGCCTACCATAAGATATACCTAGTGTATGCATGACAAAAGATATAAACATGCAAATGCAAACCTAGGCATGAAGGGTAACTAGATGCTAAAAGATGCCAATTGTAGGGAAATTTAAATCTAATACCGATTGAAGTAAATTGAATCTAGTTACCTAACATGGGAAGGGGAATTTGGGTCCATAGTATTCACTAACCCACTTGGCAATGATTTTGTCCATCATGATGCACCCCATGAAATGTACCCATACTTTGCCAAGTCTCCAAATTCCCCGTTGTCCATTGGACTTTTCACTTCCCTTTCGGGATCCAAACCTTCTTGGTGCTCTTTATGTTGGAAATAATTTCCTTTGGCACCCAAAAGCGTTTGACCCCATTATTGGCTTGCTTGTTCACCTTGATGGCCACCACCTTGTCATTTTTCTTTTTCTTCAAGAGATAAGGTGTGGAGGCCTTCTTGTCCACCTTGTTGGTGTAGGTGTTGGAGAGCTTGCTTGTTTGCTTTTTCTCTTTCTTCTTTGCTTCTCCCCCATTCTTCACCTTGCACTCATAGGACTTGTGACCTTCCTTATCGCACACGTAACAAACCACGGTTTGTCCTTCATCAAGCTTCTTCACTCCCTTGATGGTGTTATCTTGATGAAGTTGGGCTTGCTTCGCCTTGCCTTTCACTTGAGTCAAGTCCTTGGTGAGGCGAGCTACTTCTTGCTTGAGTTGCTCATTCTCCTTTGCGACTTCTTGTGTGCATGTGTCTACAACAATTTTCTCAACACAAACTTGGTTGCACAAAGGTGAGTCTAAACATAAATCATTATAAGAAGTAGAGGCATCCTTTTTAGACATGTTAAAGATAGAATTTTTCTTTTTAGATGCCTTGGTGGGGGTTGTACTAACGGCTTCAAGATTAGCAACTTTGTTAGTTAGCTCATCACAATGTTTGCACATGGTTTCCATTTTTGCAAGGAAACTTTTATAAGCATCTTGTGAGCTAGCTAACTTTTCTTTTAGTTTTTCATTTTTCTTTACAAGTTGCTCATCATTGATTGTGCATTCATTTGTTGTTGCACTAGCCTTAAGTTGCTCAATTTTAGTAGATAGTTTAACATTGAGATTAGCAAAGTTCTCATATTGTTCAAGCAAAGTTTTGTATGCTTCTTGTGAACTATCTAGCTTTTCTTTTAAACTTTTGAGCTTTTTTTGTTGACTAGTACAAACTTTAGCATATTTAAGATTTTGTTGCACAATTTTATCATAAGAAGGCAAATCATCATCACTATCACTCTCACTAGAGGATGAGCTTTCGTTACCTTGTGCCATAAGGCACACACGTGAAGAGCTTGATGATGAGTGCTTGCGGCCTCACCTCTTGTGATGGTGTTCTTCTTCACTTGAAGAATCATCCCATGATCTTATTGAGGTGAGGGCTTGGTTCTTGCATGCCTTCTTCTTTGTCTTGGGTGTAGGCTTGTTTGGACAAACTTCCACAAAGTGCCCTAACTCGCCGCATCCATAGCATCCTCTCTTTCTTTGCTTATTTCTTTGATTGGTGAAAATGAGATCTTGAATTTGAATGGGCACACCCTTGACATTGAGCCTTTGGATCATCTTCTCCACCTTGTTGATTAATTTGATTGATTCTTCATCAAGGTCGGAGGTGGAGGAGGAAGATTGATCATCATCACTTGAATATTGATCATTATCATCATCGTCCTCATCTTCTTCTTCATCTTCACTTGAGGAGCTTGAGCTTGAGCTTGTCTCAACTTGCTTCCCCTTCATCTTCTTTTTCTCGCTACATGCAAGAGCTTTGCCTTTGCTTGATGAAGAGGCTTCTTCTTGACCCATCTTACGTGACATTTCAAATGCCACTAACTTGCCAATAACTATGTCCGGGGTCATGGTGCTCAAGTTCTCCATGTTGTGAAGGATGGTGATGATGCTTGCATATATCTTTTGTGGTAGCACGAAGATGATCTTCCTCACGATGTCCGCATCATCTAGCTTTATTAATCCTATTGAATGGAGCTCATTGATAATTAGATTCAAACGAGAATACATATCATAAACAAGCTCATCATCATTCATTTTAAAGGAATCATAATTTTGTTTAGCTAGACAATGTTTTTGCTCACGGACATTACTTGTGCCGTCATGGAGCTCTTGGAGTTTTAACCAAATTTCATGTGCCGTATTTAAAGTAAATACTTGGTTAAACATATCCATGCTAAATGATTCAAACAAGCAATTCTTAGCTCTAGCATTGAAATGCATTTCTTTTTCATCACTCTTTGTGGGTTTTTAGGATTCTTGATGGGTTTCATCCCGTCACGAGTGACTCTCCATACACCCAAATCAACCGCCTCAAGGTGGCAAGGCATTCTAGCCTTATAATAGGGGAAGTTAGTGCCGTCAAAGTGTGGAGGCCTAGAGGTATCCATCCCAACCACTCTAAATGGCGTCGGCTCAACGGCGGTTAAGCCAAAGGTCCAAATTGAGCCAACCGGCTCTGATACCAATTGAAGGGACCGTGATGCCTAAGAGGGGGGTGAATTAGGTGACTTAAAAATCTAACTCTAAACATTTCTACCCTTAGCAAAACCTATGCAAAAGATAAACTATCTAAATGTGCAACTATGGTTTTGCTAATGTGTTGCTATCTCTAGCGCAAAGGAGTAATGTAATCAATGTAAATGGGAAGCTAAAGAGCAAGATAGAGATATGCAAACTCCAGTCGATGACTCCGGTATTTTTACCGAGGTATCGAGAAGCATGCAAGCTTCCCCCTAGTCCTCGTTGGAGCCCCTCGCAAGGAATCCCTAGCAAGGGCCAAGCTCCCGGTCGGGTAACTCCGTGGATAGCCTCGGACCTTCCCCACGCGCAAGTGGGTCTCCGACGTGCCTTCCGGCAAGCCTCTCTTGGATGCTCCCCGCCGTCTTCACTATCAAGCTTCCGGCCAAAACGTTGCGGGCCTTGTTCTCTTCGGTACACGGTGGTGGCCACAAACGCGGTTGGTGTGATCTCGCAAGACTTCAAGCCCCTCCGATGTACAACAATAATGCTCACAAGCACCGAGTGGTAAGAGGTATGCAAACCTCACTAAACACTAGGCCTAAACCTAGAGTAAGCGCATAAGCGGTGGTCTAATCAATCTAAGCACTTCGCAAAGCACCTACGCTAATCACCTAATGAATCACTAAGCACTATGCAAGTGGAGATCACTAAAATGGTGTATCAACACCCTTGGTATGTTTCCTCAGCTCTACACTTCTCATTTGGCCGGTTGGGGGTTGTATTTATAAGCCCCACTGAGAAAGTAGCCATTGGGGATGAATTCCCGCTTTTCTGCTACTGACCGGACGCTGAAGTCGTCTTGACCGAACGCGTCCGGTCGTCCCGACCGTTGGAGCCGCGAACACTTGATCGGACGCTGCCAACGTCCGGTCACCTGCCACCGGACGCGTTCGGTCACAGTTTCGCCGCTCTAGAACCTCTCTGTACTCGATCGGACTCTACTGTCCTGCGTCCGGTCGATCTGCCGCCAGCGTCCTGTCGCGCCTGTTGCTGAGCCTCTTGATCGGAGCGTCCGGTCATTTTCTTCCAGCGTCCGGTCACTTCTATGAGCTTGTTTCTCCGTGATCTTGCGTACGGCTTGGTTCCTATCTTCATGCTTGGACTTTGCTTGATATCTTGGGTCTTCTCTTGTGCTCCTAGGGTCTTGCTTGTGGTGTTGATCATCGGATCATCACGTCGCCTTTGTCCAAGTCACGTCTTGCATGCTATTGAACTACAAAACAATCACTTGCAAGTTCATTTGTCCAATTTGGTTGTGTTGGTCATCAAACACTAAAATCCAAAGTAAATTGGCCAAGGGTCTATTTTCCTTACATAAGGTATATAGGCTTTCTAAATCTTGCAGACCTTAGACTTATCATATTTGAGAGGCTCATATTTTTCCTAGCATAATGATTTTTTTGGATGCACGAATGTTTGGTATTAATTCTAAAAATTTGCATATACCATAATCCTAGAAAATGCTAGGATGCTTCTAAGAATATTTTGTATAACCATCCACTATCTTTCTGCACCTTGCTACTTGTTTACACGCAATAAACCTATAAGCACATGATGATTCCGGTTATAATGATATACTGTATATGCATACCTTCATGAAGAAGAAACATCCTAGAATTACTTTGAATAGTACAATTATTGTTATGATCATTATTAAATCCATGTAGGATATTTTGCTACATTGAAGTGTAGTGAATTCAGATATATATTTCCTGATTATTCTCTAGAATCAGTATATGGCCGAGAGAAATAACAAATGTATTGTAGAAAAATCCCAAATTATGATTATAGAAGAATATCATATAGCATTGAAAGTTGAATTTTCAAGCTTGTAGAGCATGCATGAAGCTGCTAAATGTTAAGCATAGAAGCTAAGACACGTAAGAATGGATAAGAATTAGAATATTTAAGGTTTTCTTGAAGAGCTTAAATCATGTGTTTACTGACTTGTTTTGTCTTTGGAATTACTATCCTGAAGTATTAGTGGTAGCGATGCTTTAAGTTTTAATTCCCATTGAATTAAGTGGATTATGTAAAATCGTAGAAGAGTTAATGGTTACTTTATTAGCTTGAAGACTAATATGAAGCATTTAATATTCTTAGTTGCAATTTTTACATGCAGTAATATATGTTAATCTTGCATGGAATGAACTATGTTTTACATATAAACAATTGCCTATTGCCTATCTAAATAAATTTTGCATTAATTTTATCCACAAAGAAGCCTAAATTAACCATGAATGTTATAGTTTTTTGTGCACTACTACCATGTAGGTAGAAGGGAAATTGAATTTGAATAATTGAACTATACTGGCATATGAACTAATCTTAGTATAATCCATAAACTAAATATTTAATACTTTAACCTAGAAACTAGAAGTTTATGTCCTACCCTGAATCTACACACTGAATAGTATACTTGATATGTGAATTTAATGCCATAACCAATGAATACTAGAAGTATGATTGGATTGTATGGAACATTAAAATAATTATCCATAGATGATGCATGAAGCATATTACTACTTGAAGTTATGGCATGAAAAGGGGGAGAAATTTTGGGTAAAGACATAAGAAAATGTGGGTAATATGTATTTAATAGGCATAGCCTTCCTAAATCTATCTTTAAGTGCATGTATCAGGACTTGAAGTCCTAGCCGCGTCATCTCTGGTCGAGTTAACTTTCTCTACATTGCACGAATTGCATGTAAGCTTGTAGCTTTGCATTTTGTTGTTATCTATTGCATTGGATTGAAATACCAACATTCCACATTACACATGAATATGTATCGCTATGTTGTGCTCTCATTGAGCTGCAACTTCTCCACTCCTGCATGAGTATTAGCATAGAAGTTGTATTCATAGCTTGTAGCTACTACCTTTTTCCCTCATAATTAAATTGGCTAGCTAGCACGCTAGTTCTCATTGAACTAAGAAATATTTTGCTTTTAATGCGTTGCATGCATAAGCAATACATTGGTCTATGGTCAAGTAGCCTAAGATCAGGGGAGTCGGTTAATCTAAAATTAGCTAAATGGAGAAGTAACCCAATTGATGGGATGAATAATTGTGGAATTAAGATGGTGGATAACACACTTAGATGATTTGGGATTTTTGAAGAAAAAGGCATTTTGGGAATTTTATATTAATGGCAATTAGAAATTTCTAGAAGAAATTTCATGTGATTTTGAATGTTGCGTATTTTATACATTCGAAGTATATGGTCCAAGTTTTTATGTATGAGTAATTGGATTCTTTTTTTTGGCTAAACAGTAAAGAAACTAGACAATGAAATAGTTTTCTAAACCATGATATGTGCAAATCAGGGGGAGAACATCCCTGAGTTTATAGGAATGCTGAACATTCTTAAGTGCACTTTATGTGTAGGATCTCTGGTTAGCCTAGAGAAGGTGAGAATAGGCCTCTCAAAACAAACACTTAACCTTTCATCAAATTCAACCTACGGCACTGTCGCTCAGACCTTGCGACACTGCCGGACAGCGGCACTGCTGGGCTAGAACAGTGGCACTGCCTCACCTGTAGACAACTTGAAGTCACAGTTCAAAGTCAGTGAATGTAAACTAGAATCAGAGAAATTTCTTTGCGGGTATGAGATTCACAGATCGAGAGCTTGAAGTGATAGGAACACAACACACAAGTAGATCGATCACAAATCCTAGAAATTATCTCAACAATAATATAAAATGCAAATGATGTAAATCAAACACAAGATGACACGATGATTTAACCCATGGTTCAGCTTGCCACCAAGGCTTGCCTACGTCCACGTTGTTGAGGTTGGCCACTAAGGATTAGAGCTTTGCAACCCTTCCTTGTTCTCAAGTCAAGAGACTCAACTCTTGAGATGATGGGTGAGTTTACTAGCTTCAAGAGGTGGTTACAAACCTCCTGGGGCTGCCACACAAGTTGGCAAGCTCCACGAACGATGCTCTAGCCAGCTAGGAGCAAAGCTCCATGAGTAATAAACACAACCGCCGGCTAAAATGTGAACCAAGTGCTCTTTTGAGTTGGGGAATCAAATAATCTGCTCTCTAATTGAGTTTGGGACCCTTTTCTCTTAAGGATTGATGGAGAAATCAAGGGAGAATGCTTAGGAGCTCAAGGTCACCAATGGAGGAGAGAGAGAAGAGCACTCTTCTGTTTTTGGACGAGCTAAATGAGTGAGAGAGAGAAGAGAGACGTTGGGGAGGACAGGGAAAAGTATAAGTACCCCCCCAGCCCCAATGGTGACTTAAGTTGCGGCAGTGCCTCTCTCCAGGTGCGGCACTGCCACACCAGGCAAGACAATAAGGGTAAGAGTGATGTGTTGGCTGTCTTGGCTGAGTAACTGAGGATATATGTATAAGATTGAGCACTTGGTAGCACATGTTAGCTTAAGCATTGTGTCCTCCTTTATAGTATGACTTTTCTTATACTCAAATTCAAAATATAAAAGAATTTAAACCTTCTTTGAGGTCAAAGCCATCAACATTTGTAATTGGGGGCTCCTCCATTTTGTGTAACATCCTCGAATATAGATTTCATGCTTGTCATCTTGATAAATCTCATTAGTTCTCTAATTGCGTGGTCATTATCACCAAAACCCACAATTAGGTTTTGATTACACTTTCAATCTCCCCTTTTTGGTGATTGATGACAACCCAATTAGAGCTTACAAAAGATATGAAATGAATACTAAGATTTTTGAGCCATGGGTGTAGAGTCTTCCCGTAGATGTGTGAATAGAGAATTGAATTCTTAAATTAGCATAAGAAGCCAAGATTCACATCTTACTGAAAATGATGGGGCTCCCCTACATCCATGCTCCTTTGGGGTGCTGCATACTGTGTCAGGTATGTAGACGTGATGCGAATGACAGTTCATGCACAACAAGTTTTGCTGTAATAGCTGGGTGCGGCACTGCCGCACTTGCTGTAACAGCATAGATAAGAACAGGCACCACACAACATGTAACACATATAAAGATATACATTCTAGCACAATTTTATCACTAGCTACAACATAGATTAATTCATGTCCATATCCCACACATATAAAGTACTTAGATAGCATTATTATATAAATAGAGTTTTGAATCGTCTATCAAACTCTCAACCTAACGAAGTCTACTCTAAAAGGATAAGAACATGAAGCTCTAGCTGCAACAACCTCCTCTCCATGGTGACAAAAAAGTTGTTGACCCCTCTAATTTTCTCCCCCTTTGGCATAAAGCACCAAAAAGAGAAGAAAAGAAGAAAGACCAACACTCACTCCTCATCTTCTGGATGGATGGTGTCCCAATCAACATCATCCGCACCAGCAGCTCCACTAGCACTTGCAACATCCTCCTCACCACCATCATCATCATCGGAGGAGGAGGTAGAGGACACCACCGCCCTCCATTGGCGATGGGTGGTAGAAGTGTGACGCTCACGACTGGTGCTTCTCCTCATGGACTGTAAGGTGGAGCTCAACCTCATGTGAGGGTCAATCTCTGGCTGCTCCTGTTCCTCCTCCTCCTCCTCCTCATCATCATCATCTGAATCTATGTCGGAGAGGCTAAGGAGGTTTTCAAACCTCGGCGGTGACTGTACTAGAGAAAGAGGTGGCAGCCCTGCATGCTCTCTAGCCTCCTAGTTGGCTTCATGATTGTCCAACCAGTCCTCATGTGCAGTCCTCGCTGCATAGCTGCATGTGGTGAAAATGGCCTTGATCCATTTCCCAAACTTCTCCATCTTCTTTTCCTTATGAGGCCTAGAGCGAGACGACTCAGGCACGTCCTCAACTGATGGAGAGCGTCTCACTACCCTGCTAGCACCTGAGGCTTGGGTCTTCTCAATCTTGTAGACAGTATGGAGACCATCTTTATCAAAACTATAACCAGTGACCCTTTTAATCATGAACATGAGATAGGGGGCATAGGGCATCCTCTTTCTCCCATCCTCCATGGCATTCCTCAGCTCACGCCACATGAAACAAGGGACATTGAACCTGTCACCTCCAGGAGCAAACCTAGCAAGCACATTCCTCACATAGCCATTAAGATCTGAAGCTGCTTCATCCTTGGGATTTATTGTGTGCCTAATCAGATTGTTTAGAATGTAGTAGTAGCTCTTCAAGCCAATGACCTTACCATCTACACTTTTCCTATCAATCCACATATATGCAATGTCATGGATCTCAGCTCTAGCCTCATCATGAATATAAGTGAAGCCCCGCTCCTCTCCAAAACCAAGGATCTGGCTGAAAGTCATAAAGTCAATCCTACAATGCCATCCCTCAGTCATCCAGTGAATTTCATCGGTGTAGATGTCATAGAAGGAGGTGGCATGAAACTGGGCTAGCCCTTCCTCATTCTAATTGTACCGGAAGCTCATGATATCAGTGAGGCCAAACAGCTCAAAAGCCTTGATCACTTTGTTGAACTCAGGCTCATTCTTCCCCTTCATCTCCTCCTAGTCAACATACTGCATCTTGACAATCTTTGACTTTTTGGAGTTGAAAATCAATGAGGCATAAAAGTTGGAATGAAACTCATTCCAAAACCTATAGTCCACCCTCAAATCCTTTGCCTGCTCATAAGGATTGTTCTCACGTGCTTCTTCCACCTTCTTTAGCTTTCCTGCATAGTTGAGCACGAGATGAGCACGTGTGTCAACGGGATGCCTCATGGTCACTTTCTCAGAATACTCATTGATGTAACCTCTGTCAAACTCCTCAAGGTGAGGTGGAGTATCTGGGCAAGCACCTAGAGGAATGGTGTGGCCAGCCCTCTCCAAGTTCTCCTCCTCCTAGATCAACTGATCCCTTCTCCCCCTATCACTAGCATCCCCTCTTCCTACTGCACTATTGCTGACCCCTGTGGTTCTGCCATGACCACGATGAGGCATTTGCTTGTCATGAGGCTCGGTCATCTTCCTCTTCCCCTCCGGTCATCTTCACATCCGAAGGCCATCTACACAAAAACATAGACCAAAATGAGAAACTGTACAAATAGAGAGTATAAGTTGCCCTATAAAGCAAGTTAAGTACTCAAGAAGAGTCAATATGCAAGCGAGGGAAACAACTGATGTGGTAGTGCCCCTAGAAGTGTGACACTGCCATGCCTAGGAGCGGCACTGCCGCACTAGCGGTTTCACCAAGGCTGCATTTTGCATCTTCTTGTCTACTAAGCTTACTTCATATTTTTAACTCCTAGCCCACTATACAATCTCAGCAAGCATAAACATGTCTATGTTATCAATTCATCTAGATATGATTGAGAGAAAACCTAGTAATCATGAATCTTAGCATTGGGAGCTGAGTGAAATAGATAAAGTGAGTCAACCATCGAACCAAGAGTTTAGCACTGCTAACTTTGCCACAGAGGTGCGGTACTGCCATAATAGTTAATTTGGCTCCAAGGTTGAATCACGATTTCTACTTCAATCAATCCTCAAAGCACCATCTAAACTACTATCTACTTTCCAATCAACCATCCAAGACAACTAGAATCGACACATTGCATAGATCAGGAAGGATTAGGGTTTTACCTTTGATTCACACGGATTGAGGAGGAAAGAGATGAAACGGCTCTGCCCAAGAGTTTCAGCAGCCACTGGTGATGTGGAAGGGAACCGATGGACGACGTGCGATACTACCGGAGGTGGCGGTAGCGCTGGACAGAGGCGGCGATGGTGCTATCGCGCGTGAGTGGAAGAGAAGGGTGATGGCGTCGAGTGAAAAGTGAGGAGAGGGCTACCTTGGGGCCAGATGAAAAGAGAAGGAGAGATGGGCCCCATGGTAACAGGCTGTTGTGGGCCGAATTCTAGTTGGAATTCAAAGTGCGGCACTACCACTCGCCACATGCGGCACTACCGCAAGGCAGGCGCGGCACTGCCGCACTCCCTAGAACAACAAGATTTAGCTACTAACTAGATAGCTATATACATATAGGATATTGTTGACACAAAGATGTGACGATGTGATCAAGACACAACAAGCCAGAAGATCTGAGTGGAACGAGACCAGAGATATGCTTGGCTTCAACACATAACCAGTCGATTCTGAAAACCCAACGACGTGCTAGTCAATTGGACCCGCAATTCACAAGAAGAGAAAATCTTATCAGTAATTTAAGGTGGAACATATCGGTGTTGCACCAAATAGTTCCAAATGTACGGCTAGATCGCCGATTCGATGAGGCTATCGACTAAATAGTCGATATCCAACGTATCCATGAAAAAAGTATAACATGCGAACAAATCGATTGTCTAATATAAATAAATTTACAAACAGTTTGAATCTAATCTATTATCATTAACAGTGAGGTTCGATCGGATCGATGCCGTTATGGTAATGATAACAAATTAAAGCCAAAGAATCTATATATGTTGATAGATTCATGAAAACATGATATATGCGTGGGAGTATAGGCAAATTTGCGAAAATAGCCGATACAGCCAGAGCAAACAAACATAGTACATATCTTGATCATGAACAAGACCTCTAATCGATAATTTCTATTCTAAAGTCTTACCAGTGAGGTTCGATCGGATCAATGCAGCTATGGTAGTGTCATTAGATTAGATCTCATTAACTAATGAGTTTATTTAAGATTAAAGCATGTCTTTGAATGCATACTATGTTTGATTAGAATAGAAATAGAATAGTCGATCTAGCGAAATTAAGCCATCAATCATAAGATTTAAAGCGTGACCAGACTAGAAAATGACTAATTAAGATGATATGATGCCGATCTATCTCTATCTCAATCAGATAATTTTGTTATAATTAAGAAAATGTTAATTATAACAAGATCGATAGCTGGTGAATCAACCAAAAACAACAAGAAAATCCTACTAATCTTAGCAGATTCGATAACTGGTGATATTGTATTAAATAATAAGTTATTTAATACAAGATCGATATCTTTGATCTATATTATGATTCATAAAAGATCAATCAGCTGATGTAGCCTTACAAACTACGATACAGATCGATAACTAACTTATATTATGACTCATAAAAGATCAATCAGCTGATGCAGCTTTACAAGCACAATACAAGTCATGACGGTACTCACAAGCAAGCTGTTGTAACACCCTCGGTGTTACACCGTTAACCATCTACAAAAACATATCTTGAGCATCATACTTGTGTGTTAATCCATATGCTGAAGTGAGGAGATAATGCATTGCAACTAAAACGATCAACAAAAATGCGAAACGAAAGTTGCTCCATGATTCGTATAGTTAAAAAGTAGGGGTATAAACTATTTTTTATTGAATAAAAATATTATAGAACATGTATGTGACACTTAAATGAAGTTTGAAATATAAACTTTGTAGATAACAATGAAATACATGGTATTGAAAAAGAAAATTGCTAAGTAATATTTTCAGTAGCTTAGAAATGCAATATGAAATTAAGATTAGCTCAAATGTTTAGAAAATTTCTAAGCTTGTGGACAGCTAGACGCTGTGATGTTTAGCAATTTATTTGGAGAGATGGGGTTAAGGAGTGGTGTAGTGCTATGATTCGATTTAGTAGTTCCATATGCCATCTTGAGTGTAGTTAAGCCAGTTTAGGTTTAGGAGCAACGGTTTGGTCGTGATCAGCGCTTTAAAATTCGGGCACGTCACAGCTTTGTGCTGTCTGGCGCTATGCGCGTGGTCACCACGCATGGCTGACCCACGTCGCTGCGTAGTTGTGTCATGCGCGTGCATGTGGCTACTGTCGACACAAAATTTTCGTCTTTGTGCCGAGGACACACGCAGCTAGTCGGAAGGGTCTGCTCGATGGAGCAGATCTGCCTAGCTTCAGCGCAAGGGTGGTCCATCCTACGCAATCCTCCCAAGACGTGCCAGTCAATTTGACCCTGCAATTGACAAGGAGAGAAAGCTCATCAGTAATTAAGGGCGGAACATGTCGGTGTTGCCAGATAGTCCCGAATGTGCGGCTCTGAGAGCCGATATGAGAGGAGATCGACTAAATAGTCGATTCCAGCATATTCATAAGAATGAATCGATTAAAGCTCATAGGGTTATATAAGAAGAATCGGTTTTCATTCAGGATAAATATTATTTAAGCAAATATTAATCAATGGCAATAAGATATCAATGATGATCGGTTCATACTGAGCCAATGATTATAAGTAACCGAACACCTTTTTATGTAGAGAAACAATTAAACACCACTTAACCATTTAATAAAGATAAATATAATGAACATGTTAGATCTCATCAATCGCCATGACCAGTGGGGCATGAGACAGAATCATGCAGGTCGTAGAAACAACAATAGACTCGACGACCCTAACTCATTACTAATATCAGTGGGGCATAAGGCAGAATCATGCAGGCCATAATACAATAATAAGATCATGGGCTAACATATCTTTCAACTTATCTCTACTTCAATGATCTCATATTGTGAACTGTTCGTGAAAGCGCTTGATATCGGCTAAACAACCAATTTAGGCATAGCACACAGTTAAAGTCATGCCTTCTTAGGAACGGATCTACCAACTAACGATCCCCACTCCATGGTGCTAACAGTGGGGTGAGAGGCAGAATCCCATGCCATGGCTAGT
Source organism: Miscanthus lutarioriparius (assembly GCA_904845875.1). Classification (NCBI taxonomy): domain Eukaryota; kingdom Viridiplantae; phylum Streptophyta; class Magnoliopsida; order Poales; family Poaceae; genus Miscanthus; species Miscanthus lutarioriparius. The sequence continues at coordinate 11,032,163 of CAJGYO010000007.1, read as the reverse complement.
CCTCCCCACTTAGTCCCGCGTTGGATTGGCTGCACTAATAGCTCTGCCTTGAGCCCCTCTACGCCGTGCACATGCTAGTCATAGCTCTAGTGCCACCTCCTCATCGTTGATGTGGCCATGCCTTTGTGGCCCGCCGTTCACCTCGTAGCACGCACATGGCCAGCCTCGCTCGGGTCATCTTCGACCGAGCCAGCACCTCAGTTAGGTCACTGATGAGTCATCGTTGCTCACCCGCTACCCCTACTGCATTATTGTTGCAATGGCTCACCAGAACACCATCATCATTGCCACAGGTGCCCGTCATTGTGGAGAGGTCCTTCTATGGTGTCCCGGCTCGTGCAACCGTCGCCCATCGCCTCACGTCGACCCCCGTGGTGAGATTTGGCCTCTTAGCTAGGTTAGCATGGGTTCTAGGTGGCCGGTGTTGTTGCCAATGCCACCGCTCGCCACGCTGAAGCGCAGGGGGAAGGCCAGGGACCATGCCATTATAAAGAGGAGGGAGTACAAGGGTCTTTTTGCATAGATGTTGTCTCTAGGAATAGTAACATGGACCGCATGTTGTTTTGTTCAGAGTCTTGGGGCGCTTTTGCTAATATGTTAGCATGCACGCGGGCTTCTCGTCATGGGCCGCATCCGCGCGTGGGCCATTCCTCGCGTGGGCCGCATTGGCCAAATTTGGTTATCTTTTTCGAGGAAAATAGAAATAGGTTTTCATTTTTATTTCTGAGCTAAACTTTGATAATTAATATAAAATGATATAGATGTGTCTAAAAATTGTAAAACTAATTTTGTTGGGTTCCTAAAAATATCGTCTACCTGTGAGTATAGTTAGTTCATACATATCTATGTGGATACAAAGGAGCATTAAAATAGTTGAGATTCTTAGTATTATTTCGATTAATAATTGTAGGAATTCTTGTTGGTAGATTGATGATAGCAAAAACTCTGAAATTTTTATAGTAGCTTCATTGTATTATTATGTGCTGTGGGGGTATTAACCCCTAAACCCTTACGGCTAGGATTGGGCTGGCCCGAACCAGAGGGTCTGGCCCACTAGAAGATGACACGCGGCCCAGCCAATTTGCTTGGAGTCCCACGCAAGGAATCAAGGCAGACTTGGAGATCAAGCAAGATCCTGGTCGGTTAGAATAGGAATCCTTATCCGGCCACCTATGGCAATTGTAACTGGTTAGGATTAGTTTCTAGATCTATAACCCTGCTCCCTAGACTATATAAGGTGGGCAGGGGACCCCTCTCAAAACATCTCTCATTGACATACAGCAATACAATCAGATGCATGACGTAGGTATTACGCCATCACGGCGGCCGAACCTGGATAAAAGAGAGAATTCCTTATTTGACACCAGAGAAATGACCCGTTCCTTTCTTGGCCCTCAAAAAATTTTCGTTCCCTATTTGACATCGAGTTCAACTTTCATTCCTTATATGACACTCCGTTGGATTTTTCGTCCGTGGACCGTTAACCGCCATGCGAAAAGACAATTTTACCCCCTGTGGGCCCCACCACCCTTCTCTCTCCTCTCCTCCCCTTCTCCCTCCTCTGCTTGGCCACCACCCTGCCGCTGGCCTCGCCCATGAGGCCGATGACCATCCCGGCGATGCCGCGGGAGCTGAGGCCCTAGGCCATCACGCACTGGCGCAGCGGCGGGCCACATAGCCCGAGGCCTCGGAACGTGGTGAGGAACGCAGGGAAGCCACCGGAGAAGCGGTTGGCGCCGAGGTCAAGGACGCGGAGGCGGTCGTAGGTGCTGTTGGGCCCGGCCGACGCCGGGACGGCCCCTGTGAGGGCGTTGCCATGGAAGCAGAGCTCGGTGATGCAATCGCAGAGGTTCCATATGGAGGTGGGCAGGTCCCCGTCGAGGCGGTTCCCAGCAAGGTCAAGCGCGGAGAGCGATGGCACATTGCCGAGCTCGAGCGGGATGGGGCCCGAGGGGGCATTGGCGGTGAGGTAGACGGAGTCGAGCGCGGAGAAGGCGCCGAGGTCCGGTGGGAGGCGACCGACGAGCGTGGCGGCGGGGAGGCGGATGGAGACGAGGAGGAGGGCGGGGTCGGAGGTGAGGGACATGTTGTGTGAGGAGGAGGCGGCATCGCATCGAAGGGGCCGGCCGTCGGGGTTGCAGGTGGGCGAGGCTAGCGTGACCAACCGTCGGGGTTGGAGGTGGGCCGGCCTCATGGGCGAGGCCAGCGGCAGCGCGGCGGCCAAGTAGAGGAGGGAGAAGGGGAGGAGAGGAGAGAGAAGGGTGGTGGGGCCCATAGGGGGTAAAATCATCTTTTCGCATGGCAGTTAACGATCCATTGACGGAAAATCCAACGGAGTGTCATATAAGGAATGAAAGTTGAACTCGGTGTCAAATAGGGAACGGAATTTTTTTGAGGGCCAAGAAAGGAACGGGTCATTTCTCTGATGTCAAATAAGGAATTGTCTCTAGATAAAACCTCATGTCTGTCTTGCGTCACCATCTTATTTGTAGCTTGCGCATCTGTCTGTCGATAATCTACTACCTTGGGCATACCCCTAGGTAGACTGCCGACCATATTTCGTCGATAGTGGCGCGCCAGGTAGGGGGTGTGCATACTGCTCTCCAGACGAACAAGATGGTCATCATCTCCGGTTCCATGGCTACGCCGAACGGCCTCATGTTCACCATCGGCCAGATCACTTGGACCACTGGCTCCGACGACTTCATCGCCATGACCACGGAGGAGGCGCGGATTCAATCTGCGTCGACCACTGCTTCATCTGCATCGGCTACGGCTCCGACCACGGTGGATCTAGCTCCAGCCATGCCAACATCATCTTCAGCCACGCCAATAACCCATCATCCACTTCCTCGCTACAAAGGGAGGCAGATCGACAACACCGACCTGCTCGACTCCATCGATCGGGTCGGCACCAAACTTGCCGAAACCCTAGCTCTGGTAAGTTTGATTCAAAGTCAACCTAATGAGCAGGTAACCACTACCCACAACAGATCTACCCGACCAGCTCAGGCCAGTCGTCCTGCACGAATCGGTGCAGATCTTGTGGTCACATCTACTACTGAAGGGCACTCCGTTCGTTGCTGGCCAGCCCTCGCGACGGGTCTCCGGCTCTCCGAGTACGAAGCCTCAATGGAGAACTACCAGGCTCAGCCCTACGACCTGCGCAATTTCATCAACATGGTCCGGATTGAGGAGTATCAAGAAGGATCGGTCCACACAGTTCAAGAGGGTGGCTCAAGCTCCCCGTCCGGCGTCGCATCTAATGCCTCCGTCCACACCGAGCTCCAGCATCATGACAATGAAGGCGTTGAATACAATCTGGATATCCCAAATCATGCCTCGGGTTTCCCACGATTCCCATCCTTCCCACCAAGGCAAGGAGACTTGATCAATGTTGTCAGTAATGATGAACCACCGGCAGTTGGTGAAACAGAACAAGAAAGGCTGGCACGCGAAGCACGCAATATTGATCGGTTTAATCGCCAACAAGTCGAAGCCGAGGTAGAAGAGGAGGCACGACGCATAAGGGTCCAGCCACGCAACCTTAACAATGCCTTTGACAGGGTGGGGGACAAGTAGGTCTTCAGGACTTCAAGCGCCAACGTAGTTGTTGCTATGGCGACAATGCAACGACTACCCAATACACCGGAAATCCAGGCAGTTCGTGATGATATACAAGCTTACCTGACGGCTGCTATGGCCTAGACCGCAGAGATTGTAAACGGTGGCCCAGACTTGACGGCTCCATCCATCTCAGTCAAATCAAGCCACAGCCGCCAGTACTCAAGTCGCTCACAGCCACCCAACCAACGTGGCTCGCGCAACAACGACCCATCAGACAACCGTCAAGGTGGAAATGGTGGTCATGATGGTGGTCGGGACGACAACCACCGTGACTACTGGGATGACAACCGCCGAGACAACCGTGATAATCGCCGTGATAACCACGGTCGTAGGGTTAACTAGGGTGGCAATTGGGGTCACCGTGATGGCAATAACGATCTCCGACATTCCCTCGGAGAACGCGATCTGTGCGATCGCATTAACCGAAGAGCCAACTATCGTGCATCCCACGAAAGCTATTGCCGTATGGAATATGATACTACCCATGGCCCTCTGGGTTTGAAGCAGTTTACTCCACACCTTCACCAAGTCATATGGCCCAAGAACTTCAAGCTTGAAAAACTTCAGAAGTACGACGGCAAGGAGAACCCCGAATTATGGGTCATGCTCTATGAAACCGTGTGCAGATCAGCCATGGCTGACGAGCACGTCATGTCTAATTACTTCCCAGTCGCCGTCGGCCATGCAGGCCACCAATGGCTGGTCAACTTGCTGGCGAACTACTTTGATTCTTGGCAAGAGCTCAAGCAAGCATTCATCGACAACTTCATTGCTACTTGCGAGCAACCCAGCAACAAATATGATCTGCAGCGGATTCACGATCGCAAAGATGAGCCACTACACGAGTACGTTCGACGCTTCTTGGAGATGCGCATCAAGGTCCCGTCAATCTCGACAACGAGGCAATCGAAGCTTTCATCACTGGTCTCCGCTTCCACGATGCCCTAAGGGACAAGCTCCTCCACAAAAGACCTGAATCAGTCACAGCGCTACTAGCCACTGCTAAAAAATATGCGGATGCCGATGATGCTAAAAAGATAATCATCAAAGAAGCAGCAAGGGTTCCACACTCCGACCACCCCCACACCCCGACGACTACCGCGGCAACCGTGGTCAGAACGACAATTTTGATCACCGTAACCAGCGCAACGATTCCCGCGACCACCACGACCAGCGTAATCAGCGGCGTAATCGCCGTGACGATTACAGGGGCAAGCGTGCTCGGGAAGACGACGGCGAAGTCAACATCGTTAAAAAGGTGGCGAACGTCACAATTACGAAGAAGACTACACCAAAGCATTAAAAGGACCCTGCCAGCTCCATCCCAAGTCAAACCATACCATGGAGGATTGCAGTGTTCTCAAATCCATCTATACGCGCCAACAGGCTCCGGATAAATCCGACAAGCCTAATGACGCAGGGGAGCAGCGTGACGAGGACAACGATGATGAAGATGCAGATCCCCGTCACAAGTACGTCAAGCCAATCGACCACGCCCATACCATCATTGGGGACAGAGTGTCCATCGAGACCAAACGAGAGCGCAAGCTGCTCGCTCACGCCTGCCTGAACGTGGCTAATGCCAACAACCTCATCGCCGATCCGTGGCCCCCTCCTTGGTCTCACCGCGAGATCTCCTTCAGCAGAAAGGACCAATGGGCTACAATACCTGAGCTAGGGCATTTTCCTCTGGTTCTTGATCCTTGTATCAACAAGGTTTAGTTCAATAGAGTGCTGATTGACGGCGGTAGTTCCATCGATATACTGTTCAAGAACAGTTTGCCGGCCTTGAAGATAACCAAGGCTGATCTCAAGCCATATGAGGCATAGTTCTAGGGTGTTCTCCCTGGACAGAGCTCCACACCTCTCGGGCAGGTCACGCTACCTGTGCAATTTGGTACTCCAGACCACTTCCGCACCGACTACGTCAACTTCGTGGTCGCTGACTTTGAAGGCACCTACCATGCAATCCTTGGTCGACCAGCGCTCACCAAGTTCATGGCCATACCTCACTACAGGTATTTGGTGCTCAAGTTGCCTACTAAGAAGGGGGTTCTAACTCTCAGGGGCAACGTATACGCAGCTTACACCTGCGAGGAGGACAGCTTCAAAATAGCAGAGGCTCATGACCTCTCTATTCGCATGGCCGAGACCATGCTCAACGCCAAGAAGACCCCAGCCAATCACCTGGAGATTCCAGAGCTCGAGGCCCCATGCAAGAACATCAAGTCCAAAGAGCACAAAGCGATCCAGCTGGTTGATGGCGATCCCAGCAAAACGACCCTTATCGTGGCCAACCTGGGTCCTAAATAGGAAGACGTGCTAGTCAGGTTCTTGAGAAGCAACGTGAGTGTGTTCACATGGAAACCCGCTGACATGCCCGGTGTAACAACCCGGGTTTTTGGAGAAGCCAAAAATACGAACTTTTTAAAATTTTTCCTGCAATGTGTGAAGCATGTAGATGCTAGGTCTAAGCTGGATGGAGAGGAGATTGCCAGACTCAAAAAAGAGCGAGACGAGCTCTGCGAGAGGAATGCGCATGCCAATGAGAAGGCCAGTGAAGTCCTCAAGGAGCTGGAGATGGAGCGGGACCTTGGCGGAAGGCCGAGAGCAGAGGCCACAGCCCTCCAGCGGAAGGTGGACGAGGACGTCGAGGTGGTCCGCTCTCTCCCGAGGCGGAGCTTGACGACCTTGGTGAAAGGAAGGTCGAGTCTTGAGAACGCCGCCACCAAGCTAGAGAAAGAGGTTGCCTATCTGCTGCAGAGAGCCCTTCAGCCGTGAGTGATGAACATGATCTTCTACAAGCTACGGTCGGGGTTGTTCTTAACACACTGAATGTGTGAGCGGTGGAGACCAGCCCCCGCGCTGGCTCGTGTCGGAGGTATCACGGCTCGGGTGGGCCAGCTTGAGGAGAGTGCCTTTCACGCCGGGATTACCCAGGCCTTCACCGTCGCCCACGCCCACTATGAGAAGGAAATAAACCGGAAAGTGATGAGCGAAGGCTTTCCGTCCACCTCCGGGGATAAAAGGCTGGGAGGAATTGGAGCAGATGGTCGCTCCCTTGCGAAGAACCTGGCAGACAATCTGAAAGAGATGGTTCTCCCTCCGCGGAAGTAATTAGTCGAACAATTTTGAGAATAACTTATATGTAATATGTGAACAAGTGTCGGTACTTTTCGAGTCTGGACGCCTTTCGTGCTTTTGCGTCTTAATTTCGTTTTGTTTGATTTTTGCGATTTCATTTTTTACGGTCTTACCAATATGTTCCCCTGAATTATGCCGCTGATTATAATGCGAGGAGATTGTTCCGAAAGAAGGAGAGGAGGTGGCCGTACCTTAACAGCCCCCGAGTAAGGTCCGACCCCCGCACCTGCTGGGGTCGGGTGTTACTGGAGACCGGAATCGTGGTTCTGGTGATAATGGATGCCATCGCAATAATTCCCGCCCTGTCTTCCAATAGAAATCCCAACTGGGAACTCTATGGGCTCGGCAAGGTGGGGCCTTTGTCCCTGCATTGTTTGGCCCGAGCCCCCGAGCCTTGTCAGGGTCTGATAGGGGTCGGCCGTTATTTGCGTGTTACCCCGTCCTCGGTTTTCGCAATCGGAGGGGCTGAGTGAACGACACTTGCCTCGACGGCTTGAGTACCGCGCTCAACGAGCTCGCTAACGGGTACGTTCGTGCGGAATCCGGGTCCATCATTTGCTGATGGGGTCGGCAGAGCCCTCTGGTGGCACTCCACAACTTCTTAACCCGCCTCCCGGCAGATGCCTGAGTCGTTCGATAAGCTCAGGGGGCCCGATGGCCTCTCCTCGATGGAGATTTTGTGGGTTTGGCTCGAGGTTAGAATCGAACGAGAGAAGGTCGAGACGTCCCGGTTCGCTTCTGAGCGGGGTCGGGCAGGGCCGCTGGGGCTCGTCTCGGTTATCTCTCCCTGGCTCTGTTCGGCGTGAGGCGGCCTCGAGCCCTTCGCGGGCCGACCTTCGAACCTCAGCCTGTGGTTGCCTATATCGGATAAGGCGACAGTCGTTTCGTGGTGCGACACGAATCATTGGGATGCAATTTTTTGCATATGAAATGTTTTGAATGCGAGATTTAATTGAAAATAAAGGTGGGGACGTTACCTTGGTGGTATGAGTGGCGGAAAAAGCTCCTACCAGATGGGTTCGGGTCCTGACGTTTGTGACGAGGTTGGAAAAACCTGCATAAGAATTGCCATTCTTTGTTTTGTGTCTCGGTGAAGATCCGAGCTGTTCAATTAACCTGGGCAACTTTGGTTCTTCAGAGGGCGGACCCCTTCGATCCCTTCTTTGAGAAAGGCGGATGTCGAAACCAGAGACGCGAGAGGCGTTTGAGCATGATTTTTCTGGTGAATAGAAACATTGTAGCTATCGGGGCGTAGGGTTTGCTAGTTCGTCCAGTTTTACTCAAAGCTTTGTGCCTGTATGTCGCGCCCTTAGTTTCAAGCGTACGGAGGGGTCGGGTGAAGAGGATGTCTGGATTGGTAGTCATCCTCGACAGCCCCCGAGTGATGTTCGCGTCCCTGCTTTTCGGCGGGGTCGGAATCTTGCGAACAAATTCTAACGCATAAAAAGTGAAAGATGAGAGGCTTATCTTTCTTTGGTCGTTCGTTCGTCGTGTCTTCTGGGCCGAACGGTCGACCCAGGAGAACTGAAGGGTCCCGTCATCGGGTCGTCCGTGGTCCTGCATGGGAAGGCAAAAAATTTGTCTGCCTATGCGGGTGCCTTAATCGCCGCGTCCGGAGCGGGTCAGTGGCGGGCCATACCCAGGCAGTGTTCAGTTTGACCAAAGAGGGACGCTTCGTAGACCGGGGTTCGTCCCGTCACTTCTGGTGCGTCCCCTCAGATATCAATCAGCATTGATTGCGTATTAAAAAGGGGAAGGGAGAGGGTTTTTCGTCCGACCTTTCGCCTTTCCTTAGTTACTGCGCCTCCTCTTTAAATAGGGAGGGGGAGAGGAGTTCTCAGCCCACCTCCCCTTCCGCCTCCAAGCCGCTATCTCTCCTTCTTCTTCCTTTCCGCCAAACGCGTCCGTGCGTCGTGGTGGTTCTGAGTGTGGCGAGTAATGCCGAGAGAGATAGAGAACTTACAAACTTGCTCGTGATTACAGTGCGTGATGTCGAGCCGGAGGTTATCCGGCGTAGATGAGATGGTGCGCGCGCCCTTGCCCGAGAGTCGCTGGCTTTGGCGAAGGAAAGGAGGCGTCGGTGGGCGTCGTCGTCGTTCGTTGCGCGCCGTCGTTCGCGCGCCCTCCCTTGGCGGAGGCGTTTCTCGCCCATATGCCGTTATCGGGGTTATGGTGGGGATGATGGCGTAGTCTTGAGACGTCATGGCGGTGGCGTCGCTGCGGGTCGTCGCGACCGACGACGATGGCGTAGTCCCCGGATGTTCGGCGAGGCGTCGTTGCGGGTCGCGGTGACGACGATGGCGTGGTCCCCGGACGTTCCGTGAGTCGTCGCGAGATGGTGGCGCCGAGGATCCAGCGAAGATGTCGCCGACGGAGAGCATGGCACGGCGACCGTAGTAGACGAGCTGGCCCGTGTACATGCCCCGGACGTCGCCGATGGAGAGCGTGGCACGGTGACCGCGAGAGACGACGACCTGTGGTGTACGCCCGGACGTCGCCGATGGAGGGCGCGGGCGCGGCGACCGCAAGCAACACTTGTGGTAGAGCCGAGCCGAGACCGTAATGAAATAACGTTGTGGGGAAGCCCGGGTAAACAGATCCTCGGAGTATATTGTTACTTTTTGTAATGACATCGCTTTGTAAGTGGTGAATTTGTGCAAAAATGAACAAAATTGCATCCTTGGCTTATGGCAAGTCATTTTAACGCTTTCCAACCCTTCACATGGTCTAAGTCATAGGAAACTAGGGCATGGGCGAACTAATTCGATTGAATTGGTGAGCAAAGAGGTTTAAACCGTTAGGCGTGGGTGCCTTGCAGTCCTACTACCAGTTGTATTGTAATTGGTTCCCAAGATCTTAGCCCTCGAGACTCATTTATTCTGGCGAAATGGAAAACTTAGAAAATGTTTGCAAGTATAACAGAGGATTTTTACAAGCGTAATAAGTAATACTTGTATTACACATGACATATGTTACGATCATATGCCGGCCCCGAGTGAGGTCGACCCCTCGCGATTTGCGTGGGTCGGTAGTCACTAAGGATCGGGGTTACATTAAGACAAAAGCGATAAGGAAAAGTGTAAGCTTATTTTAAGGATAGAAACGACGTAGTTGCTCAATGTTCCGGTGTTGGTGAAGACCTCGCCTTTGATGGTTTTCAACCGGTGGCGCTGGCGAAGTATTTCATGACGATGTAGGGCCCTTCCCAGGGCGGGGAGAGTTTGTGGCGATCCTTGTTGCTCTGCACAAGGCGGAGGACGAGGTCTCCGACGTTGAAGGCTCGACCCCGCACCCGTCGGCTGTGGTACCGCCGTAACGCTTGCTGGTACTTGGCTGAACGGAGGAGGGCGATGTCGCGGGCCTCATCCAGCTGGTCCATGGCGTCTTGGTGAGATGCCTCGGCTCCCTATTCGCCATATGCTCTGATTCTTGGTGCTCCATAGTCGAGGTCCGTCGGGAGAACGGCCTCGGAGCCGTAGATCATGAAAAAGGGTGTTAAGGCCCCCAGCCAAGTATTTGCGCATAAGGCCGCATTCCTTGTATAGGTGCTTGGCCGGGAAGGCGTGGTTTGGGCATGGCCCCTCGAGCATTTTCTCGAAGTGGTTCGGAGTGCCCTCCGCGGGCTTCCGGCCACCTTTGCAGTCGGCAATGACGCATGAGTAAGTTGTCGCGCCGTTGCTTCTTATTTTTCCCTTTGGCGGGGACGGTTGAGGCGCTCATTTGGCGTCCTCGTCCCGCCTTGTTTTTTCCGTCAGACGATCAAAGATGGCCCCACCGCCTCTTCTCTAGAGGCGTGACTAGTGGCGATGTCCGGGAGTTCCTTGGTAGTTCGCGGGCCCCTGCGTCCCAACTTGTGGACCGAGGATTCGCAGGTCGTTCAGACGAAAGGCTCCTATTACGTCGGCGTCGGCGACGTTCGGGAGCTCATTGCCTTTGTCGGGAAAAGCGCCGGATGTACCCGGAGGGTTTCAATCGGCTTTCGACGGCAGTTCTTGAGGTCCCATGGGTTTCTAGGGCGTTTATGCGTGCCTGAAATTACCCACGAATCTCGGTCGAGATCCGCCCAACTCGAATAGTATTGGACGGTAGGTGCTCCCCAACGCACTTTCGTCTTTGAGTCGGCCAGAACAGCGGGAGATTGCGAATAATGAAATTATCATCGCTAGCACCACCGGGCCCGACATGCAAGCCGATAGTCTTGAGCCAAAGCCGGGGTTTGTTTCGCCCGAATATTTAGGAATGTTCGTAGGCGATCGATACCTTAGAGGAACGCGCGGCGTTGAGGATGTGCCGCCAAAGGCCCGAGAGGGCTGGCGGGACGGGGCTCGGCCGGTCCTCGTTCTTTGTCGTGAAGCGCCCGCCACGTCGGGGATGATAGCCTTGTGGCGGCGCTGCTTCTCCCTCGTCACCGTGGGCACGTCTCGGCGTCGATGATGCTACGTGCGACGTCGTGGCCACGGCCGAGGCGTTGATGTACAGGGACGACGGAGGGCTGCCCGCCGGCCGGCGGTGTTTGGTGTACGGATGCGTCCTTGGTGGGATGCACCGAAGGTGCGCGCTGGCTGGTGTCGGGTTCGCGTCGTCGAGACAACGAACTTTTCGCACTGCTGCTTGTGCTGCTTGGCTCGAGCAACGTCGCGAATCTCCGATAAGCTGTCGATCCTCGGACGTCGTGGCCTCGGGAGACCATGCGACAAAGGCGGTCGCTGCGGCGATGTTCTGGCTGGCTCGAGCAAAGTGAGGAAAGGCCCCATCGTCGGTGAGGATCCTTTGATGTACGGTGCGGGCTGTGGCGCGCGCGCGCCCCCCGTCTTTGCGGCGTTCAATCTCGCGATTGATGTCCGCGTATTCTATCGCTGAGCCCTGCCCGGCCTCATCGATCTCTCTCTTGCCGACGAGCCCTTAGCCGCTCCATCCTCGGGCGAGATGGGGCTGTCCCTTCTTCCCGGATCTGCTGTCAGAGGGATTGTTCGTGGGGTGGCCTCTTCCCCGAGGCGCTTTTCGACATGACCCTCGAGGGGTCTGCGTCATGTAGCATTCTCGGGAAGGGTGGTGGCTCCCCCCGCTGGAATCCGAAGTGGGAGCGATCTGAGCTCCTCGTTGAGGAGCTCGTAGAGGGTCTCCGTATCCCGCTCAATCGCCCCCACAAACTCGATGTCCGTGGGTGGTTGAACCACCCGTAAGCGCCGGAAGACGGCCGATTGGTTGCCATAGCGCTGCGGAGACCGAACGGAAACGCTGTCGGGGCGCTCCATACGGACCCTTCCGGACACATGGTGGCATTGTGAGAGGCTTCTTTGGGTGATGGGACTCCCCGGGAGTTGCCCGGTGGACCCTCAAGCCTGAGACGGCTGAGGTTGATGGAAGGGGGAGATGAGGCGGCTGAGTGAGTCGGTGCCGCTCTCCTTCTAGTGTGATGATGAAATCCGGTCGCCAAACGCATGCGTGCGCTTGGGGGCCTGTGTGATTTGCGTGGGTGGTCATCCGAGACCTGGTTTGAACGCAGCAAAGCCCCTACTGGCGCATGCCAACCGATGTTTCGTACAAGCACCGGCAAGTGAATTTATAGTAATGCGCGTTAGGCTCGGATGGTGCGCTAAAGGACACAGGATTTATCTTGGTTGGGCGAAAACGTCCCTACGCCCGGCTTTGTTTCTTTGCTTGTGTTATTAGCACCGTAACGATCCGTAGTAAGGGATACAAACTGCCGAGAGAGGGACTGGTCCCAAGTCTCTCGATCGAAGGATTGAGAGGTGGTCAAGAGCTTCGTCATTTGCTTGAATGTGTGTGTGAGTGCGTTCTATTGTTTTGTCCTCCTTTTCTTCCGTCCCCTTTTGATGGAAGAAGCGCATCCCTTTTTATAGACGAAGGCCGGCTTTACAAGGGTAAGGGCTCGGGGGACAGCGTACTCTACTTAGTCTTGTGGCTCACGTCTACGGTCAGGTCCTCCACTCTGATGAGTGCGAAGGAAGATAAGTGTTTACAATGTTGTCGATGTCTCTGCAGGATGTCAGGTTAGTCACAGAATGCTACCTACGCAGGTATGGGCTGCATGATCTGATGGTTTTGACTTATGAGCCTCCCTAGCCTTGCTCACGCACGCCTTACGGTTCTCATGAGTCCTCGTTGGGAGAATGCGGGTCGGGGTCGGTGTAACGCCGTGGTTAAGGCCTTCTGACTGGGAGGACCTGAGGGGTCGGGAAGCGGGCGCCGCTCCCTCGGGTCCACCGTGTGGTGACGGAATACCCATCGTTCGTGGAAATAGCAAATCCTTTCCTGGAGCATAGCGGTTGTCGTATATCTTCGTCGGGTTCCGTGTCCTAGAGTCAAGGCGGCGCCTACAACTCTCTGGGGTGAGGTGCCTTTTGTAATACCTTTTGGGCTCTGCGGGCGCCGGAAGGGTCTAAAGCTTCACCACCGCGTTCCCTGGCAGTCCTTTTCCTGCCAGGGCGCAGGGTATGGTCGTTGGAGCCATGGTTGACCCGAACGTCTTGTCTTGTCCTGTACCCATTATTATGAGGGATAGAAATCGATCGGGGCGAGGCTCGTGCGGGCCGTCGGGTGGTGACCCGCCCCTCGGGGGTGGGCGAGACGGAATCCATCCCTCGGCCCTCGGGCGAGACCGAGCCCCGCCTCAAGGCGCTGGCAGGAGGCGGAGTTTATCCTCGGCCCTCGGGCGAGACCGAGCCCGCCCTATAGGCGTCAGGCGAGACGGAGATTAGCCTTGAGCTTTTTGGGGAGGAGGGGGTTATCCTACAAAGGTGTCGGGGTAGGTCGACCCCCCCCTCGGGGGTCGGGCAAGGCGGAATTCATCCTCTCCTCGGGCGAGACCGAGCCCGCCCTCAAGGCGTCAGGCGGCGGAACCAAACTCCTGTTACTTTCGAACAAGGGATGACATGGAGCCCTTATGCATCTAGAAGTTTTTCACGTTCGGTGGTCATCGGTTCCACCTTACAGGGTACCCTGGTATTAGATCCCCGACAAGAGTAGCCCCGAGACTCCGGTGATTCGGGTAGAACCGCTGGAGGGTGTTTTTCCGAGTGGGTCGTGGCGTCCTATTTACTGGGGACAGATTCGGGGCCGTCCTCACTGGTGCTTCTGCCCTTGGTGGCGGATTGTTCGTGGATTCCTTCTTAGTTGGGCGGCCGGCGAGTTCTTTGGGCCCTAGGTGGGCCAAAGAGAAAAAAGCGGGCCTTTGTGGCTTGTGCTTCCCCGGTGGGTGGAGAGTCCGGATTCGCTTGGGGAAGGCTAACCGTCCGCCGAGATTTTTTGGGATGAGAGGATAGGGGCTGCTGCGCGTGTCGTGTCCATGACGTGTGTGGTGGTGTGCGTGGTGGAGACCGGAGATCGAGGCGGACGGTTGCCCTTCTCGCGTCCATCGCCTCCTATAAAACCGCGGGGTTCGCCCCCAGGGTCCCGTGTTTCACTCCCCTTTCTTTGCGTTCTGAAACATCCGCCGCCAATCTTCCCAGCCTCTTGCGCCCGCATCGCCACCGTCGACCGGCCTGCGTTTGTGTTTCGACCGCCGTTAAGCTCGCGCCTGCCCTTCCCCCCTCCTATTTCAATGGAGTTGTGGGGCAGATCAAGCATCACTTCCCGGCGTCTGGAGGGCCTCGTCCGCCGTGGCCTTCTCCGCCCACTATCCGCCGTCCAGGAGTGGTTGCTCCCCGGCGACGAGGGTGAGCCGGTGCCGCCTGAAGGGTATGTCGTCTCCTTTGCCATCTTCCATGAGCGGGGATTCGGGGTACCCGCGCATAGATTTCTTCGGGGGTTATTAGATTTCTATGAGGTAGAGCTGTAGCATCTCACTCCCAATGGGATTCAGCATATGGCGGCGTTCGTTGCCCTGTGCGAGGGTTTCCTGGGGATCGATCCCCATTTTGATCTATGGCGGTATTTCTTTAGCGTTAGTCTGTCGAAGAGGAAGATTGGGGGGAAAGAAGTGGACGCGCCGATGGGGTGTGCCAGCATTCACCTGCGCCATACCCGATCGAAGGGTTACCCGTACATGCGCGTCGGCTACATCCAACAAGGGATGGCATTCGCAGTGGTTTTATGTTAGGGATGATGTGAGTGCCACCTCACCGAAGTACACCGGACGTCTTATTGTGGAGCCCCCGTCGTGGGGTGGGCGCCCAGACTAAAGACAAGAAGCATATCTCCGACCTTCTCTCCGCCCTCCATGCCACACTGAAGGGTCGGGGGGTGTAAGGGGTCGGGATTATCGGTGCCTACCACGCTGAGGAGGGTGGCGCCACCGATGGCGCGTGTGCTTCCCGCATCGGATGACGCCAGGGATGTCATTTGAGGGGACGGTGCTCATTGACGAGGCGCTCCCTTATTCGGAAGTGGCGCAGCGTGTCAAGGAGGCGACGGAGCCGACGAAGGATTCCGCCGGCAGGGTCCTCGATATTGTGTATCCGGGCTCGGGCATCCTCCAATGCGGTAGGAGCACGGGTTCTTCAATTCGTAAGCCCTCTTCTCCCGCATTCTTTTCTTTCTCCTGAATCTCCCTCTTTTAACACTTGCTTCTGTAATGTTGGGGCTAGCCGAGGAGGCTAGTCTTCAAGGATAGCCCAGCCCCGCTGCCGAAGGACAAGGTTGTGGCGGCGGCGAATCGACTCGTGGCCGAGCGGGACAAGAAGGCAAAGGAGGAGATGAAGAAGGCGAAAAGACTGAAGCAGGAGGCACGGGATCGGGGAGAGGGGCGGAGCGGTGAGGATGACGATGATGATGATGATGGCGACGGCAGCGCGGTAGGTAGCCGTCGACGTGGATTGGGGCATCTGGAGGATGAGGAGACGCCGACAAGTGGCCACCCACCCGTGCAGGGGCCCTTCGCCTTTCATGCGGAGGCAAGTGAATCGACGAGGTCGGTGGAGGCGGCGAGTCCGCCTCTTCAAGACTGGCGTGCTTGGCCGAGGACCGGTGGATGGGGAAGGGCGAACTGTCGCCGCCATCCCCGAGGCGACGATGAAGGGAGCAGCTCGGTGCCGCACCCCATGAGACGATGGAGAGGGGCGGCTCGGTGCTGCGCCCGGCGAGGCGATGGAGAGAGGAGCGACTCCGGGCCGCGCCGACGAGATGGACCCCCGCCGGGGGCGGGGGTAGGCATGAAACGGTCCCGCCCAGATGAGCTGGGATGTGGGTGCGGGGATCCATCCCCAAAACGCTTCCGCCGGCCGAGGACGTCAACGTAAGCTGTTGATTCCTCTGTTTTCATCCTTTTCCCTTTTTATTTTGACTTAATGGTTATTACCTTTGCGCAGGTTCTTGCGGACGGGTCACCCCCTGGGGCTGGCGCCCAAGAAGAGTCTCGCCCTTCAAGTGGGACAGACGGCGTCGCCTGGAGCCACCCTGCAATTCGGCAGAGGTGGTGCCGATGTCGGGGCCGCGTTGGCATTTAACCGACGGCAGCGTCAAGGTGGCTCCCACATCCACGGAGGTTCTTGAGCGGCGGTCTCTTCCGCGGGCGGGCGTGGAACAACCGGCCGAGAGACCGTGATACCGCCGGTGACGGTGGTCGTGGATCGCGCAAGCCGGATCGGCCGGATGCGGTCGTGGTGGCACCCGAGGTAGTGCGATCCGCGTCGCCAGGCGCCATGTGGATCCACCGTGGCGCTCAAGCGGCCCAGACGGAGGAGGGTCCAGCCGGAGGGTCCTCGAGTGCGGTGGTGGTGCCGCACAGGGTCAGGAGGAGCCGCCACCGGCCCCTTTGTTGGGAGGAAACCGCTCCCCTGCGTGGGGAGAGCCGCCGCTCTAGTGGATGGATGCTCAGGACCCGACGTCGGCTCTTTTCTCGCTCGATGATCATTCCGAGAGCATGGAGCGGGATGGTCTTGACATCGGGATCTCGACCATCTTTGAACGCCTGGACCAGCGGAGGAGCCCTCCGTGAGATCGTTATCCCTACCACTCGGTATTTTACGGACTTTCTTCTTTCTTCATGTGTTTTGTGTTCTCGTATTCTCGATATCAGCCTTCTTCCTCCTCGAGACTCTTGTTGCTCGTAGTGGGATAAATCCCAATTCCTCCATGAGTAAGGCGGAGAGGGATCGCTTTCCGAGGAGGCCCATTGCGAAGCGGACTTGGCGCTTGACTTGCTACTGCTCGAGAGCGGGAGGCCCAGCGCGCGGCCAGATGCGGAGGAGGCGCCGGAATGTTCGAGGACACTGGCGAGGTCTAAAATTTGGATGGAGAGGAGATTGCAGACTCAAAAAAGAGCGAGACGAAGCTCTCTGCAGAGGAATGCCGCATGCCAATGAGAAGGCCAATGAAGTCTCAAGGAGCTGGAGATGGAGCGGGACCTTCGGCGGAAGGCCGAGAGCAGGGCCACAGCCCTCCAGCGGAAGGTGGACGAGGACGTCGAGGTGGTCCGCTCTCTCCGGGCGGAGCTTGACGACGCGGTGAAAGGAAGGTCGAGTGCTGAGAACGCCGCCACCAAGCTAGAGAAAGAGGTTGCCTATACGCGCAGAGCCCTTCAGGCTGAGAGTGATGAACATGATCTTCTACAAGCTACGGTCGGGGTTGTTCTTAACACCCTGAATGTGACGGAGCCGGTGGAGACCAGCCCGCTCGCGGCTCGTGTCGGAGGTATCACGGCTCGGGTGGGCCAGCTTGAGGAGAGTGCCTTTCACGCCGGGATTACCCAGGCCTTCACCGTCGCCCACGCCCACTATGAGAAGGAAATAAACCTGAAAGTGATGAGCGAAGGCTTTCCGTCCACCTACGAGGATGAAGAGCTGGAGGAAATGGAGCAGATGGTCGCTCCCCTTGCGAAGAACCTGGCAGACAATCTGAAAGAGATGGTTCTCCCTCCGCGGAAGTAATTAGTCGAACAATTTTGAGAATAACTTATATGTAATATGTGAACAAGTGTCGGTACTTTTTGAGTCTGGACGCCTTTCGTGCTTTTGCGTCTTAATTTCGTTTTGTTTGATTTTTGCGATTTCATTTTTACGGTCTTACCAATATGTTCCCCCTGAATTATGCCGCTGATTATAATGCGAGGAGATTGTTCGAAGAAGGAGAGGAGGTAGCAGTAGCTTTACCTTAACAGCCCCCAGTAAGGTCCGACCCCTCGCACTTTCTTTGGGTCGGGTATTCTGAGACCGGAATCGTGGTTCGGTGATAATGGATGCCATCGCAATAATTCCATACATCTTCCAATAGAAATCCCAGCTGGGAACTCTATGGGCTCGGCAAGGTGGGGCCTTTGTCCTACATTGTTTGGCCCGAGCCCCGAAAGCCTTGTCGAGGTCCGATAGGGTCGGCCGTTATTTGCGTGTTACCCCGTCCTCGGTTTTTCGCATGAATCGGAGGGCTGAGTGAACGACACTTGCCTCGACGGCTTGAGTACCAACTCCAACGAGCTCGCTTAACGGGTACGCGTTAAATGCGGAATCCGAGTCCATCATTCTTTGATGGGAATGGGCAGAGCCCTCTGGTGGCACTCCACAACTCTAACCCGCCTCCGGCAGATGATACGAGTCGTTCGATAAGCTCAGGGGGCCCGATGGCCTCTCCTCGATGGAGATTTTGTGGGTTTGGCTCGAGGTTAGAATCGAACGAGAGAAGGTCGAGACGTCCCGGTTCACTTCGGCGGGGGTCCGGGCGGGGCACGGGGGGCTCGTCTCGGTTATCTCTCCACAGCTCGCTTTCGGGGCGTGAGGCGGCCTCGAGCCCCTTCGGGCCGACCTTGAACCTCAACTGTGGTTGCCTATATCGGATAAGGCAACAGTCGTTTCGTGGTGCGACACGAATCATTGGGATGCAATTTTTTGCATATGAAATGTTTTGAATGCGAGATTTAATTGAAAATAAAGGTGGGGACGTTACCTTGGTGGTATGAGTGGCGGAAAAAGCTCCTACCAGATGGGTTCGGGTCCTGACGTTTGTGACGAGGTTGAAAAACACGCATAAGAATTGCCATTCTTTGTTTTGTGTCTCGGTGAAGATCCGAGCTGTTCAATTAACCTGGGCAACCTGGTTGCTGTAGGCGGACCCCTTCGATCCCTTCTTTGAGAAAGGCGGATGTCGAAACCAGAGACGCGAGAGGCGTTTGAGCATGATTTTTCTGGTGAATAGAAACATTGTAGCTATCGGGGCGTAGGGTTTGCTAGTTCGTCGGGTTTTACTCAAAGCTTTGTGCCTGTATGTCGCGCCCTTAGTTTCAAGCGTACGGAGGGGTCGGGTGAAGAGGATGTCTGGATTGGTAGTCATCCTCGACAGCCCCCGAGTGATGCTCGCGTCCCTGCTTTTCGGGGGTCGGAATCTTGCGAACAAATTCTAACGCATAAAAAGTGAAAGATGAGAGGCTTATCTTTCTTTGGTCGTTCGTTAAATCGTGTCTTACGGCGAACGGTCGACCCAGAGAACTGAAGGGTCCCGTCATCGGGTCGTCTGTGGTCCTGCATGGGAAGGCGAAAAATTTGTCCGCCTATGCGGGTGCTTTAATCGCCAGCGTCCGGGCGGGGGGTGGCGGCCATACCATAAAGCGGTGCTCGGTTTGACCAAAGAGGGACGTAACCCGAGGGCCGGGTTCGTCCCATCACTTCGGTGCGTCCCCTCGGATATCAATCAGCATTGATTGCGTATTAAAAAGGGGAAGGAGAGGGTTTTTCGTCCGACCTTTCGCCTTTCCTTAGTTATCGCGCCTCCTCTTTAAATAGGGAGGGGAGAGGAGTTCTCGCCCACCTCCCCTTACGCCCGAGCCGCTATCTCTCCTTCTTCTTCCTTTCCGCCAAACGCGTCTGTGCGTCGTGGTGGTTCCCGAGTGAGGCGAGTAATGCCGGAGAGAGATAGAGAACTTACAAACTTGCTCGTGATTTCAGTGCGTGATGTCGAGCGGAGGTTATCCAAACGTAGATGAGATGGTGCGCGTGGCCCTTGCCGAGGAGTCGGCTCTTTGGCGAAAGAAAGAGGCGTCGGTGGGCGTCAGACGTCGTTGATCGCGTCGTCGTTAACGCCCCTCCCTTGGCGGAGGCGTTTCACGCCCATATGCCGTTATCAGGGTTATGGCTGGGGATGATGGCGTAGTCTTCAGACGTCATGGCGGTGGCGTCGCTGCCGGGGTCATGCTGACGACGATGGCGTAGTCCCCGGACGTTCCGGCGGAGGCGTCGTTGCCGGGGTCGCGGCTGACGACGATGGCGTGGTCCCCGGACGTTCCGGCGGAGTCGTCGTAGATGGTGGCGCCTTCGAGGATCCGGCGAAGATGTCGCCGACGGAGAGCATGGCACGGCGACCGTAGTAGACGAGCTGGCCCGTGTACACGCCCCGGACGTCGCCGATGGAGAGCGTGGCACGGTGACCGCAGTAGACGACCTGGCCCGTGTACACGCCCCGGACGTCGCCGATGGAGGGCGTGGCGCGGCGACCGCAGCAACACTTGTGGTAGAGCTGAGCCGAGACGTAATGAAATAACGTTGTG